>JAPYXD010000546.1:0-1313642 GCA_030998225.1 Diplolepis rosae
AAAATTCGAATTCACGCCTAGCGATATTAAGCGCCTAGCGTTTCATGAATTAAATGTTGATTGAAGAATAATTATGAGTTTGAAATACGCGGTAGCGATTTCAAACGCCTAGCACAATAAAAGCTAGATTTATAAATCAATTTAAACGAAAAATTCGAATTTACGCCAAACGATATTAAAAGCCTAGCGTTTCATGAATTAAATGTTGATTGAAGAATAATTATAAATTTGCAATACGCGGTAGCGATTTCAAACGCCTAGCACAATAAAAGCTAGATTTAAAAATCAATTTAAACGAAAAATTCGAATTTACGCCAAACGATATTAAAAGCCTAGCGTTTCATGAATTAAATGTTGATTGAAGAATAATTATAAAATTTGAAATACGCGGTAGCGATTTCAAACGCCTAGCACAATAAAAGCTAGATTTATAAATCAATTTAAACGAAAAATTCGAATTTACGCCAAACGATATTAAAAGCCTAGCGTTTCATGAATTAAATGTTGATTGAAGAATAATTATAAATTTGCAATACGCGGTAGCGATTTCAAACGCCTAGCACAATAAAAGCTAGATTTATAAATCAATTTAAACGAAAAATTCGAATTTACGCCAAACGATATTAAAAGCCTAGCGTTTCATGAATTAAATGTTAATTGAAGAATAAATATAAATTTAAAATACGCGCCTAGCGATTTTAAACGCCTAGCACAATAAAAGTTAGATTTAAAAATTAATTAAAACGAAAATTACGAATAAACGCCTAGCGATATTAATCGCCTAGCGTTTCATTAATTAATTGTTAATTGAAGAATAAATATAAATTTAAAATACGCGCCTAGCGATTTTGAACGCCTAGCACAATAAAAGCTAGATTTATAAATTAATTAAAACGAAAAATTCGAATTTACGCCTAGCGATATTAAACGCCTAGCGTTTCATGAATTAAATGTTGATTGAAGAATAAATATAAATTTAAAATACGCGCCTAGCGATTTTAAACGCCTAGCACAATAAAAGTTAGATTTATAAATTAATTAAAACGAAAAATTCGAATTTACGCCTAGCGATATTAAACCCCTCGCGTTACATGAATTAAATGTTGATTGAAGAATAAATATAAAATTAAAATACGCGCCTAGCGATTTTAAACGCCTAGCACAATAAAAGTTAGATTTATAAATTAATTTAAACGAAAAATTCGAATTTACGCCTAGCGATATTAAGCGCCTAGCGTTTCATGAATTAAATGTTGATTGAAGAATAATTATGAATTTGAAATACGCGGTAGCGATTTCAAACGCCTAGCACAATAAAAGCTAGATTTATAAATCAATTTAAACGAAAAATTCGAATTTACGCCAAACGATATTAAAAGCCTAGCGTTTCATGAATTAAATGTTGATTGAAGAATAATTATAAATTTGCAATACGCGGTAGCGATTTCAAACGCCTAGCACAATAAAAGCTAGATTTAAAAATCAATTTAAACGAAAAATTCGAATTTACGCCAAACGATATTAAAAGCCTAGCGTTTCATGAATTAAATGTTGATTGAAGAATAATTATAAAATTTGAAATACGCGGTAGCGATTTCAAACGCCTAGCACAATAAAAGCTAGATTTATAAATCAATTTAAACGAAAAATTCGAATTTACGCCAAACGATATTTAAAGCCTAGCGTTTCATGAATTAAATGTTGATTGAAGAATAAATATAAATTTAAAATACGCGCCTAGCGATTTTAAACGCCTAGCACAATAAAAGTTAGATTTATAAATTAATTTAAACGAAAAATTCGAATTTACTCCTAGCGATTTTAAACGCCTAGCGTTTCATGAATTAAACGTTGATTGAAGAATAAATATAAATTTAAAATACGCGCCTAGCGATTTTAAACGCCTAGCACAATAAAAGTTAGATTTATAAATTAATTTAAACGAAAAATTCGAATTTACGCCTAGCGATATTAAGCGCCTAGCGTTTCATGAATTAAATGTTAATTGAAGAATAATTATGAATTTGAAATACGCGGTAGCGATTTCAAACGCCTAGCACAATAAAAGCTAGATTTATAAATCAATTTAAACGAAAAATTCGAATTTACGCCAAACGATATTAAAAGCCTAGCGTTTCATGAATTAAATGTTGATTGAAGAATAAATATAAATTTAAAATACGCGCCTAGCGATTTTAAACGCCTAGCACAATAAAAGTTAGATTTATAAATTAATTAAAACGAAAATTCGAATTTACGCCTAGCGTTATTAAACGCCTAGCGTTTCATTAATTAAATGTTGATTGAAGAATAATTATGAATTTGAAATACGCGGTAGCGATTTCAAACGCCTGGCACAATAAAAGCTAGATTTATAAATCAATTTAAACGAAAAGTTCGAATTTACGCCAAACGATATTAAAAGCCTAGCGTTTCATGAATTAAATGTTGATTGAAGAATAATTATGAATTTGAAATACGCGGTAGCGATTTCAAACGCCTAGCACAATAAAAGCTAGGTTTATAAATTAATATAAACGAAAAATTCGAATTTACGCCTAGCGATATTAAGCGCCTAGCGTTTCATGAATTAAATGTTGATTGAAGAATAATTATTAATTTGAAATACGCGGTAGCGATTTCAAACGCCTGGCACAATAAAAGCTAGATTTATAAATCAATTTAAACGAAAAATTCGATTTTACGCCAAACGATATTAAAAGCCTAGCGTTTCATGAATTAAATGTTGATTGAAGAATAATTATAAATTTGAAATACGCGGTAGCGATTTCAAACGCCTAGCACAATAAAAGCTAGATTTATAAATCAATTTAAACGAAAAATTCGAATTTACGCCAAACGATATTAAAAGCCTAGCGTTTCATGAATTAAATGTTGATTGAAGAATAAATATAAATTTAAAATACGCGCCTAGCGATTTTAAACGCCTAGCACAATAAAAGTTAGATTTATAAATTAATTTAAACGAAAATTCGAATTTACGCCTAGCGATATTAAACGCCTAGCGTTTCATTAATTAAATGTTGATTGAAGAATAATTATGAATTTGAAATACGCGGTAGCGATTTAAAAAGAATAGCACAATAAAAGTTAGATTTATAAATTAATTAAAACGAAAATTCGAATTTACGCCTAGCGATTTTAAACGCCTATCGTTTCATTAATTAAATGTTGCTTGAAGAATAAATATAAATTTAAAATACGCGCCTAGCGATTTTAAACGCCTAGCACAATAAAAGTTAGATTTATAAATTAATTTAAACGAAAAATTCGAATTTACGCCTAGCGATATTAAGCGCCTAGCGTTTCATGAATTAAATGTTGATTGAAGAATAAATATTACATTAAAATACGCGCCTAGCGATTTTAAACGCCTAGCACAATAAAAGTTAGATTTATAAATTAATTTAAACGAAAAATTCGAATTTACGCCTAGCGATATTAAGCGCCTAGCGTTTCATGAATTAAATGTTGATTGAAGAATAATTATGAATTTGAAATACGCGGTAGCGATTTCAAACGCCTAGCACAATAAAAGCTAGATTTATAAATCAATTTAAACGAAAAATTCGAATTTACGCCAAACGATATTAAAAGCCTAGCGTTTCATGAATTAAATGTTGATTGAAGAATAATTATAAATTTGCAATACGCGGTAGCGATTTCAAACGCCTAGCACAATAAAAGCTAGATTTATAAATCAATTTAAACGAAAAATTCGAATTTACGCCAAACGATATTAAAAGCCTAGCGTTTCATGAATTAAATGTTGATTGAAGAATAATTATAAATTTGAAATACGCGGTAGCGATTTCAAACGCCTAGCACAATAAAAGCTAGATTTATAAATCAATTTAAACGAAAAATTCGAATTTACGCCAAACGATATTAAAAGCCTAGCGTTTCATGAATTAAATGTTGATTGAAGAATAATTATAAATTTGAAATACGCGGTAGCGATTTCAAACGCCTAGCACAATAAAAGCTAGATTTATAAATCAATTTAAACGAAAAATTCGAATTTACGCCAAACGATATTAAAAGCCTAGCGTTTCATGAATTAAATGTTGATTGAAGAATAAATATAAATTTAAAATACGCGCCTAGCGATTTTAAACGCCTAGCACAATAAAAGTTAGATTTATAAATTAATTTAAAACGAAAATTCGAATTTACGCCTAGCGATATTAAACGCCTAGCGTTTCATTAATTAAATGTTGATTTTATATTCAATATAAATTTAAAATACGCGCCTAGCGATATTAAACGCCTAGCACAATAAAAGTTAGATTTATAAATTAATTTAAAACGAAAAATTCGAATTTACGCCTAGCGATATTAAGCGCCTAGCGTTTCATGAATTAAATGTTGATTGAAGAATAAATATAAATTTAAAATACGCGCCTAGCGATTTTAAACGCCTAGCACAATAAAAGTTAGATTTATAAATTAATTTAAACGAAAAATTCGAATTTACGCCTAGCGATATTAAACGCCTAGCGTTTCATGAATTAAATGTTGATTGACGAATAAATATAAAATTAAAATACGCGCCTAGCGATTTTAAACGCCTAGCACAATAAAAGTTAGATTTATAAATTAATTTAAACGAAAAATTCGAATTTACGCCTAGCGATATTAAGCGCCTAGCGTTTCATGAATTAAATGTTGATTGAAGAATAATTATGAATTTGAAATACGCGGTAGCGATTTCAAACGCCTAGCACAATAAAAGCTAGATTTATAAATCAATTTAAACGAAAAATTCGAATTTACGCCAAACGATATTAACAGCCTAGCGTTTCATGAATTAAATGTTGATTGAAGAATAATTATAAATTTGCAATACGCGGTAGCGATTTCAAACGCCTAGCACAATAAAAGCTAGATTTAAAAATCAATTTAAACGAAAAATTCGAATTTACGCCAAACGATATTAAAAGCCTAGCGTTTCATGAATTAAATGTTGATTGAAGAATAATTATAAATTTGAAATACGCGGTAGCGATTTCAAACGCCTAGCACAATAAAAGCTAGATTTATAAATCAATTTAAACGAAAAATTCGAATTTACGCCAAACGATATTAAAAGCCTAGCGTTTCATGAATTAAATGTTGATTGAAGAATAAATATAAATTTAAAATACGCGCCTAGCGATTTTAAACGCCTAGCACAATAAAAGTTAGATTTATAAATTAATTTAAACGAAAAATTCGAATTTACTCCTAGCGATTTTAAACGCCTAGCGTTTCATGAATTAAACGTTGATTGACGAATAAATATAAATTTAAAATACGCGCCTAGCGATTTTAAACGCCTAGCACAATAAAAGTTAGATTTATAAATTAATTTAAACGAAAAATTCGAATTTACGCCTAGCGATATTCAACGCCTCGCGTCTCATCAATTAAAGGTGGATTGAAGAATAATTCAGAATTTGAAATACGCGGTAGCGATTTCAAACGCCTAGCACAATAAAAGCTAGATTTATAAATCAATTTAAACGAAAAATTCGAATTTACGCCAAACGATATTAAAAGCCTAGCGTTTCATGAATTAAATGTTGATTGAAGAATAAATATAAATTTAAAATACGCGCCTAGCGATTTTAAACGCCTAGCACAATAAAAGCTAGATTTATAAATTAATTAAAACGAAAATTCGAATTTACGCCTAGCGATTTTAAACGCCTAGCGTTTCATGAATTAAATTTTGATTGTAGAATACTTACGAATTTGAAAGAAGCTGTTGCGATTTCAAACGCCTAGCACAATAAAAGCTAGATTTATAAATCAATTTAAACGAAAAATTCGAATTTACGCCAAACGATATTAAAAGCCTAGCGTTTCATGAATTAAATGTTGATTGAAGAATAATTATAAATTTGAAATACGCGGTAGCGATTTCAAACGCCTAGCACAATAAAAGTTAGATTTATAAATTAATTTAAACGAAAAATTCGAATTTACGCCTAGCGATATTAAGCGCCTAGCGTTTCATGAATTAAATGTTGATTGAAGAATAATTATGAATTTGAAATACGCGGTAGCGATTTCAAACGCCTAGCACAATAAAAGCTAGATTTATAAATCAATTTAAACGAAAAATTCGAATTTACGCCAAACGATATTAAAAGCCTAGCGTTTCATGAATTAAATGTTGATTGAAGAATAATTATAAATTTGCAATACGCGGTAGCGATTTCAAACGCCTAGCACAATAAAAGCTAGATTTATAAATCAATTTAAACGAAAAATTCGAATTTACGCCAAACGATATTAAAAGCCTAGCGTTTCATGAATTAAATGTTGATTGAAGAATAAATATAAATTTAAAATACGCGCCTAGCGATTTTAAACGCCTAGCACAATAAAAGTTAGATTTATAAATTAATTAAAACGAAAATTCGAATTTACGCCTAGCGATATTAAACGCCTAGCGTTTCATTAATTAATTGTTAATTGAAGAATAAATATAAATTTAAAATACGCGCCTAGCGATTTTGAACGCCTAGCACAATAAAACTTAGATTTATAAATTAATTAAAACGAAAATTCGAATTTACGCCTAGCGATTTTAAACGCCTAGCGTTTCATGAATTAAATGTTGATTGAAGAATAAATATAAATTTAAAATACGCGCCTAGCGATTTTAAACGCCTAGCACAATAAAAGTTAGATTTATAAATTAATTTAAACGAAAAATTCGAATTTACGCCTAGCGATTTTAAACGCCTAGCGTTTCATGAATTAAACGTTGATTGACGAATAAATATAAAATTAAAATACGCGCCTAGCGATTTTAAACGCCTAGCACAATAAAAGTTAGATTTATAAATTAATTTAAACGAAAAATTCGAATTTACGCCTAGCGATATTAAGCGCCTAGCGTTTCATGAATTAAATGTTGATTGAAGAATAATTATGAATTTGAAATACGCGGTAGCGATTTCAAACGCCTAGCACAATAAAAGCTAGATTTATAAATCAATTTAAACGAAAAATTCGAATTTACGCCAAACGATATTAAAAGCCTAGCGTTTCATGAATTAAATGTTGATTGAAGAATAATTATAAATTTGCAATACGCGGTAGCGATTTCAAACGCCTAGCACAATAAAAGCTAGATTTATAAATCAATTTAAACGAAAAATTCGAATTTACGCCAAACGATATTAAAAGCCTAGCGTTTCATGAATTAAATGTTGATTGAAGAATAATTATAAATTTGAAATACGCGGTAGCGATTTCAAACGCCTAGCACAATAAAAGCTAGATTTATAAATCAATTTAAACGAAAAATTCGAATTTACGCCAAACGATATTAAAAGCCTAGCGTTTCATGAATTAAATGTTGATTGAAGAATAATTATAAATTTGAAATACGCGGTAGCAATTTCAAACGCCTAGCACAATAAAAGCTAGATTTATAAATCAATTTAAACGAAAAATTCGAATTTACGCCAACCGATATTAACAGCCTAGCGTTTCATGAATTAAATGTTAATTGAAGAATAAATATAAATTTAAAATACGCGCCTAGCGATTTTAAACGCCTAGCACAATAAAAGTTAGATTTATAAATTAATTAAAACGAAAATTAGAATTTACGCCTAGCGATATTAAACGCCTAGCGTTTCATTAATTAATTGTTAATTGAAGAATAAATATAAATTTAAAATACGCGCCTAGCGATTTTGAACGCCTAGCACAATAAAAGTTAGATTTATAAATTAATTAAAACGAAAATTCGAATTTACGCCGAGCGATATTAAACGCCTAGCGTTTCATGAATTAAATGTTTATTGAAGAATAAATATAAATTTAAAATACGCGCCTAGCGATTTTAAACGCCTAGCACAATAAAAGTTAGATTTATAAATTAATTTAAACGAAAAATTCGAATTTACGCCTAGCGATTTTAAACGCCTAGCGTTTCATGAATTAAACGTTGATTGACGAATAAATATAAAATTAAAATACGCGCCTAGCGATTTTAAACGCCTAGCACAATAAAAGTTAGATTTATAAATTAATTTAAACGAAAAATTCGAATTTACGCCTAGCGATATTAACCGCCTAGCGTTTCATGAATTAAATGTTGATTGAAGAATAATTATGAATTTGAAATACGCGGTAGCGATTTCAAACGCCTAGCACAATAAAAGCTAGATTTATAAATCAATTTAAACGAAAAATTCGAATTTACGCCAAACGATATTAAAAGCCTAGCGTTTCATGAATTAAATGTTGATTGAAGAATAATTATAAATTTGCAATACGCGGTAGCGATTTCAAACGCCTAGCACAATAAAAGCTAGATTTATAAATCAATTTAAACGAAAAATTCGAATTTACGCCAAACGATATTAAAAGCCTAGCGTTTCATGAATTAAATGTTGATTGAAGAATAATTATGAATTTGAAATACGCGGTAGCGATTTCAAACGCCTAGCACAATAAAAGCTAGATTTATAAATCAATTTAAACGAAAAATTCGAATTTACGCCAAACGATATTAAAAGCCTAGCGTTTCATGAATTAAATGTTGATTGAAGAATAATTATAAATTTGCAATACGCGGTAGCGATTTCAAACGCCTAGCACAATAAAAGCTAGATTTATAAATCAATTTAAACGAAAAATTCGAATTTACGCCAAACGATATTAAAAGCCTAGCGTTTCATGAATTAAATGTTGATTGAAGAATAATTATAAATTTGCAATACGCGGTAGCGATTTCAAACGCCTAGCACAATAAAAGCTAGATTTAAAAATCAATTTAAACGAAAAATTCGAATTTACGCCAAACGATATTAAAAGCCTAGCGTTTCATGAATTAAATGTTGATTGAAGAATAATTATAAATTTGAAATACGCGGTAGCGATTTTAAACGCCTAGCACAATAAAAGTTAGATTTATAAATTAATTTAAACGAAAAATTCGAATTTACTCCTAGCGATTTTAAACGCCTAGCGTTTCATGAATTAAACGTTGATTGACGAATAAATATAAATTTAAAATACGCGCCTAGCGATTTTAAACGCCTAGCACAATAAAAGTTAGATTTATAAATTAATTTAAACGAAAAATTCGAATTTACTCCTAGCGATTTTAAACGCCTAGCGTTTCATGAATTAAACGTTGATTGACGAATAAATATAAATTTAAAATACGCGCCTAGCGATTTCAAACGCCTAGCACAATAAAAGCTAGATTTAAAAATCAATTTAAACGAAAAATTCGAATTTACGCCAAACGATATGAAAAGCCTAGCGTTTCATGAATTAAATGTTGATTGAAGAATAATTATAAATTTGCAATACGCGGTAGCGATTTCAAACGCCTAGCACAATAAAAGCTAGATTTAAAAATCAATTTAAACGAAAAGTTCGAATTTACGGCAAACGATATTAAAAGCCTAGCGTTTCATGAATTAAATGTTGATTGAAGAATAATTATAAATTTGAAATACGCGGTAGCGATTTCAAACGCCTAGCACAATAAAAGTTAGATTTATAAATTAATTTAAACGAAAAATTCGAATTTACGCCTAGCGATATTAAGCGCCTAGCGTTTCATGAATTAAATGTTGATTGAAGAATAATTATGAATTTGAAATACGCGGTAGCGATTTCAAACGCCTAGCACAATAAAAGCTAGATTTATAAATCAATTTAAACGAAAAATTCGAATTTACGCCAAACGATATTAAAAGCCTAGCGTTTCATGAATTAAATGTTGATTGAAGAATAATTATAAAATTTGCAATACGCGGTAGCGATTTCAAACGCCTAGCACAATAAAAGCTAGATTTATAAATCAATTTAAACGAAAAATTCGAATTTACGCCAAACGATATTAAAAGCCTAGCGTTTCATGAATTAAATGTTAATTGAAGAATAAATATAAATTTAAAATACGCGCCTAGCGATTTTAAACGCCTAGCACAATAAAAGTTAGATTTATAAATTAATTAAAACGAAAATTCGAATTTACGCCTAGCGTTATTAAACGCCTAGCGTTTCATTAATTAATGTTAATTGAAGAATAAATATAAATTTAAAATACGCGCCTAGCGATTTTAAACGCCTAGCACAATAAAAGTTAGATTTATAAATTAATTTAAACGAAAAATTCGAATTTACGCCAAGCGATTTTAAACGCCTAGCGTTTCATGAATTAAATGTTGATTGACGAATAAATATAAAATTAAAATACGCGCCTAGCGATTTTAAACGCCTAGCACAATAAAAGTTAGATTTATAAATTAATTTAAACGAAAAATTCGAATTTACGCCTAGCGATATTAAGCGCCTAGCGTTTCATGAATTAAATGTTGATTGAAGAATAATTATGAATTTGAAATACGCGGTAGCGATTTCAAACGCCTAGCACAATAAAAGCTAGATTTATAAATCAATTTAAACGAAAAATTCGAATTTACGCCAAACGATATTAAAAGCCTAGCGTTTCATGAATTAAATGTTGATTGAAGAATAATTATAAATTTGCAATACGCGGTAGCGATTTCAAACGCCTAGCACAATAAAAGCTAGATTTAAAAATCAATTTAAACGAAAAATTCGAATTTACGCCAAACGATATTAAAAGCCTAGCGTTTCATGAATTAAATGTTGATTGAAGAATAATTATAAATTTGCAATACGCGGTAGCGATTTCAAACGCCTAGCACAATAAAAGCTAGATTTATAAATCAATTTAAACGAAAAATTCGAATTTACGCCAAACGATATTAAAAGCCTAGCGTTTCATGAATTAAATGTTGATTGAAGAATAATTATAAATTTGCAATACGCGGTAGCGATTTCAAACGCCTAGCACAATAAAAGCTAGATTTATAAATCAATTTAAACGAAAAATTCGAATTTACGCCAAACGATATTAAAAGCCTAGCGTTTCATGAATTAAATGTTGATTGAAGAATAAATATAAATTTAAAATACGCGCCTAGCGATTTTAAACGCCTAGCACAATAAAAGTTATATTTATAAAGTAATTTAAACGAAAAATACGAATTTACTCCTAGCGATTTTAAACGCCTAGCGTTTCATGAATTAAACGTTGATTGACGAATAAATATAAATTTAAAATACGCGCCTAGCGATTTTAAACGCCTAGCACAATAAAAGTTAGATTTATAAATTAATTTAAACGAAAAATTCGAATTTACGCCTAGCGATATTAAGCGCCTAGCGTTTCATGAATTAAATGTTGATTGAAGAATAATTATGAATTTGAAATACGCGGTAGCGATTTCAAACGCCTAGCACAATAAAAGCTAGATTTATAAATCAATTTAAACGAAAAATTCGAATTTACGCCAAACGATATTAAAAGCCTAGCGTTTCATGAATTAAATGTTGATTGAAGAATAATTATAAATTTGAAATACGCGGTAGCGATTTCAAACGCCTAGCACAATAAAAGTTAGATTTATAAATTAATTTAAAACGAAAATTCGAATTTACGCCTAGCGATATTAAACGCCTAGCGTTTCATTAATTAAATGTTGATTGAAGAATAAATATAAATTTAAAATACGCGCCTAGCGATTTTAAACGCCTAGCACAATAAAAGTTAGATTTATAAATTAATTAAAACGAAAATTCGAATTTACGCCTAGCGATTTTAAACGCCTAGCGTTTCATGAATTAAATGTTGATTGAAGAATAAATATAAATTTAAAATACGCGCCTAGCGATTTTAAACGCCTAGCACAATAAAAGTTAGATTTATAAATTAATTTAAACGAAAAATTCGAATTTACGCCTAGCGATTTTAAACGCCTAGCGTTTCATGAATTAAATGTTGATTGAAGAATAATTATGAATTTGAAATACGCGGTAGCGATTTCAAACGCCTAGCACAATAAAAGCTAGATTTATAAATCAATTTAAACGAAAAATTCGAATTTACGCCAAACGATATTAAAAGCCTAGCGTTTCATGAATTAAATGTTGATTGAAGAATAAATATAAATTTAAAATACGCGCCTAGCGATTTTAAACGCCTAGCACAATAAAAGTTAGATTTATAAATTAATTAAAACGAAAATTCGAATTTACGCCTAGCGATATTAAACGCCTAGCGTTTCATTAATTAATTGTTAATTGAAGAATAAATATAAATTTAAAATACGCGCCTAGCGATTTTAAACGCCTAGCACAATAAAAGTTAGATTTATAAATTAATTAAAACGAAAATTCGAATTTACGCCTAGCGATTTTAAACGCCTAGCGTTTCATGAATTAAGTGTTGATTGAAGAATAAATATAAATTTAAAATACGCGCCTAGCGATTTAAAACGCCTAGCACAATAAAAGTTAGATTTATAAATTAATTTAAACAAAAAATTCGAATTTACGCCTAGCGATTTTAAACGCCTAGCGTTTCATGAATTAAACGTTGATTGACGAATAAATATAAAATTAAAATACGCGCCTAGCGATTTTAAACGCCTAGCACAATAAAAGTTAGATTTATAAATTAATTTAAACGAAAAATTCGAATTTACGCCTAGCGATATTAAGCGCCTAGCGTTTCATGAATTAAATGTTGATTGAAGAATAATTATGAATTTGAAATACGCGGTAGCGATTTCAAACGCCTAGCACAATAAAAGCTAGATTTATAAATCAATTTAAACGAAAAATTCGAATTTACGCCAAACGATATTAAAAGCCTAGCGTTTCATGAATTAAATGTTGATTGAAGAATAATTATAAATTTGCAATACGCGGTAGCGATTTCAAACGCCTAGCACAATAAAAGCTAGATTTATAAATCAATTTAAACGAAAAATTCGAATTTACGCCAAACGATATTAAAAGCCTAGCGTTTCATGAATTAAATGTTGATTGAAGAATAATTATAAATTTGCAATACGCGGTAGCGATTTCAAACGCCTAGCACAATAAAAGCTAGATTTAAAAATCAATTTAAACGAAAAATTCGAATTTACGCCAAACGATATTAAAAGCCTAGCGTTTCATGAATTAAATGTTGATTGAAGAATAATTATAAATTTGAAATACGCGGTAGCGATTTCAAACGCCTAGCACAATAAAAGCTAGATTTATAAATCAATTTAAACGAAAAATTCGAATTTACGCCAAACGATATTAAAAGCCTAGCGTTTCATGAATTAAATGTTGATTGAAGAATAAATATAAATTTAAAATACGCGCCTAGCGATTTTAAACGCCTAGCACAATAAAAGTTAGATTTATAAATTAATTTAAACGAAAAATTCGAATTTACTCCTAGCGATTTTAAACGCCTAGCGTTTCATGAATTAAACGTTGATTGACGAATAAATATAAAATTAAAATACGCGCCTAGCGATTTTAAACGCCTAGCACAATAAAAGTTAGATTTATAAATTAATTTAAACGAAAAATTCGAATTTACGCCTAGCGATATTAAGCGCCTAGCGTTTCATGAATTAAATGTTGATTGAAGAATAATTATGAATTTGAAATACGCGGTAGCGATTTCAAACGCCTAGCACAATAAAAGCTAGATTTATAAATCAATTTAAACGAAAAATTCGAATTTACGCCAAACGATATTAAAAGCCTAGCGTTTCATGAATTAAATGTTGATTGAAGAATAATTATAAATTTGAAATACGCGGTAGCGATTTTCAAACGCCTAGCACAATAAAAGTTAGATTTATAAATTAATTAAAACGAAAATTCGAATTTACGCCTAGCGATATTAAACGCCTAGCGTTTCATTAATTAATTGTAAATTGAAGAATAAATATAAATTTAAAATACGCGCCTAGCGATTTTAAACGCCTAGCACAATAAAAGTTAGATTTATAAATTAATTAAAACGAAAATTCGAATTTACGCCTAGCGATTTTAAACGCCTAGCGTTTCATGAATTAAATGTTGATTGAAGAATAAATATAAATTTAAAATACGCGCCTAGCGATTTTAAACGCCTAGCGTTTCATGAATTAAATGTTGATTGAAGAATAATTATGAATTTGAAATACGCGGTAGCGATTTCAAACGCCTAGCACAATAAAAGCTAGATTTATAAATCAATTTAAACGAAAAATTCGAATTTACGCCAAACGATATTAAAAGCCTAGCGTTTCATGAATTAAATGTTGATTGAAGAATAAATATAAAATTAAAATACGCGCCTAGCGATTTTAAACGCCTAGCACAATAAAAGTTAGATTTATAAATTAATTTAAACGAAAAATTCGAATTTACGCCTAGCGATATTAAGCGCCTAGCGTTTCATGAATTAAATGTTGATTGAAGAATAATTATGAATTTGAAATACGCGGTAGCGATTTCAAACGCCTAGCACAATAAAAGCTAGATTTATAAATCAATTTAAACGAAAAATTCGAATTTACGCCAAACGATATTAAAAGCCTAGCGTTTCATGAATTAAATGTTGATTGAAGAATAATTATAAATTTGCAATACGCGGTAGCGATTTCAAACGCCTAGCACAATAAAAGCTAGATTTAAAAATCAATTTAAACGAAAAATTCGAATTTACGCCAAACGATATTAAAAGCCTAGCGTTTCATGAATTAAATGTTGATTGAAGAATAATTATAAATTTGCAATACGCGGTAGCGATTTCAAACGCCTAGCACAATAAAAGCTAGATTTAAAAATCAATTTAAACGAAAAATTCGAATTTACGCCAAACGATATTAAAAGCCTAGCGTTTCATGAATTAAATGTTGATTGAAGAATAATTATAAAATTTGCAATACGCGGTAGCGATTTCAAACGCCTAGCACAATAAAAGCTAGATTTATAAATCAATTTAAACGAAAAATTCGAATTTACGCCAAACGATATTAAAAGCCTAGCGTTTCATGAATTAAATGTTGATTGAAGAATAAATATAAATTTAAAATACGCGCCTAGCGATTTTAAACGCCTAGCACAATAAAAGTTAGATTTATAAATTAATTTAAACGAAAAATTCGAATTTACTCCTAGCGATTTTAAACGCCTAGCGTTTCATGAATTAAACGTTGATTGACGAATAAATTACGCGCCTAGCGATTTTAAACGCCTAGCACAATAAAAGTTAGATTTATAAATTAATTTAAACGAAAAATTCGAATTTACGCATAGCGATTTTAAACGCCTAGCGTTTCATGAATTAAATGTTGATTGAAGAATAATTATGAATTTGAAATACGCGGTAGCGATTTCAAACGCCTGGCACAATAAAAGCTAGATTTATAAATCAATTTAAACGAAAAATTCGATTTTACGCCAAACGATATTAAAAGCCTAGCGTTTCATGAATTAAATGTTGATTGAAGAATAATTATAAATTTGAAATACGCGGTAGCGATTTCAAACGCCTAGCACAATAAAAGTTAGATTTATAAATTAATTTAAAACGAAAATTCGAATTTACGCCTAGCGATATTAAACGCCTAGCGTTTCATTGAATTAATGTTGATTGAAGAATAAATATAAATTTAAAATACGCGCCTAGCGATTTTAAACGCCTAGCACAATAAAAGTTAGATTTATAAATTAATTAAAACGAAAATTCGAATTTACGCCTAGCGATTTTAAACGCCTAGCGTTTCATGAATTAAATGTTGATTGAAGAATAAATATTAAATTTAAATACGGCCCTAGCGTTTTTAAACGCCTTGCAAAATAAAAGTTATATTTTTTAATTTATTTAAACGAAAAATTCGAATTTACGCCTAGCGATATTAAACGCCTAGCGTTTCATTAATTAAATGTTGATTGAAGAATAATTATGAATTTGAAATACGCGGTAGCGATTTCAAACGCCTAGCACAATAAAAGCTAGATTTATAAATCAATTTAAACGAAAAATTCGAATTTACGCCAAACGATATTAAAAGCCTAGCGTTTCATGAATTAAATGTGGATTGAAGAATAAATAGAAATTTAAAATACGCGCCTAGCGATTTAAAACGCCTAGCACAATAAAAGTTAGATTTATAAATTAATTAAAACGAAAATTCGAATTTACGCCTAGCGATATTAAGCGCCTAGCGTTTCATGAATTAAATGTTAATTGAAGAATAAATATAAATTTAAAATACGCGCCTAGCGATTTTAAACGCCTAGCACAATAAAAGTTAGATTTATAAATTAATTAAAACGAAAATTCGAATTTACGCCTAGCGATTTTAAACGCCTAGCGTTTCATGAATTAAGTGTTGATTGAAGAATAAATATAAATTTAAAATACGCGCCTAGCGATTTAAAACGCCTAGCACAATAAAAGTTAGATTTATAAATTAATTTAAACGAAAAATTCGAATTTACGCCTAGCGATTTTAAACCCCTAGCGTTTCATGAATTAAACGTTGATTGACGAATAAATATAAAATTAAAATACGCGCCTAGCGATTTTAAACGCCTAGCACAATAAAAGTTAGATTTATAAATTAATTTAAACGAAAAATTCGAATTTACGCCTAGCGATATTAAGCGCCTAGCGTTTCATGAATTAAATGTTGATTGAAGAATAATTATGAATTTGAAATACGCGGTAGCGATTTCAAACGCCTAGCACAATAAAAGCTAGATTTATAAATCAATTTAAACGAAAAATTCGAATTTACGCCAAACGATATTAAAAGCCTAGCGTTTCATGAATTAAATGTTGATTGAAGAATAATTATAAATTTGCAATACGCGGTAGCGATTTCAAACGCCTAGCACAATAAAAGCTAGATTTAAAAATCAATTTAAACGAAAAATTCGAATTTACGCCAAACGATATTAAAAGCCTAGCGTTTCATGAATTAAATGTTGATTGAAGAATAATTATAAATTTGCAATACGCGGTAGCGATTTCAAACGCCTAGCACAATAAAAGCTAGATTTAAAAATCAATTTAAACGAAAAATTCGAATTTACGCCAAACGATATTAAAAGCCTAGCGTTTCATGAATTAAATGTTGATTGAAGAATAATTATAAATTTGCAATACGCGGTAGCGATTTCAAACGCCTAGCACAATAAAAGCTAGATTTATAAATCAATTTAAACGAAAAATTCGAATTTACGCCAAACGATATTAAAAGCCTAGCGTTTCATGAATTAAATGTTGATTGAAGAATAAATATAAATTTAAAATACGCGCCTAGCGATTTTAAACGCCTAGCACAATAAAAGTTAGATTTATAAATTAATTTAAACGAAAAATTCGAATTTACTCCTAGCGATTTTAAACGCCTAGCGTTTCATGAATTAAACGTTGATTGACGAATAAATATAAATTTAAAATACGCGCCTAGCGATATTAAACGCCTAGCACAATAAAAGTTAGATTTATAAATTAATTTAAACGAAAAATTCGAATTTACGCCTAGCGATATTAAACGCCTAGCGTTTCATTAATTAAATGTTGATTGAAGAATAATTATGAATTTGAAATACGCGGTAGCGATTTCAAACGCCTAGCACAATAAAAGCTAGATTTATAAATCAATTTAAACGAAAAATTCGAATTTACGCCAAACGATATTAAAAGCCTAGCGTTTCATGAATTAAATGTTGATTGAAGAATAATTATAAATTTGCAATACGCGGTAGCGATTTCAAACGCCTAGCACAATAAAAGCTAGATTTAAAAATCAATTTAAACGAAAAATTCGAATTTACGCCAAACGATATTAAAAGCCTAGCGTTTCATGAATTAAATGTTGATTGAAGAATAAATATAAATTTAAAATACGCGCCTAGCGATTTAAAACGCCTAGCACAATAAAAGTTAGATTTATAAATTAATTTAAACGAAATTCGAATTTACTCCTAGCGATTTTAAACGCCTAGCGTTTCATGAATTAAACGTTGATTGACGTATAAATATAAATTTAAAATACGCGCCTAGCGATTTTGAACGCCTAGCACAATAAAAGTTAGATTTATAAATTAATTTAAACGAAAAATTCTAATTTACTCCTAGCGTTTTTAAACGCCTAGCGTTTCATGAATTAAACGTTGATTGACGTATAAATATAAATTTAAAATACGCGCCTAGCGATTTTAAACGCCTAGCACAATAAAAGCTAGATTTATAAATTAATTTAAACGAAAAATTCGAATTTACGCCTAGCGATATTAAGCGCCTAGCGTTTCATGAATTAAATGTTGATTGAAGAATAATTATGAATTTGAAATACGCGGTAGCGATTTCAAACGCCTAGCACAATAAAAGCTAGATTTATAAATCAATTTAAACGAAAAATTCGAATTTACGCCAAACGATATTAAAAGCCTAGCGTTTCATGAATTAAATGTTGATTGAAGAATAATTATAAATTTGCAATACGCGGTAGCGATTTCAAACGCCTAGCACAATAAAAGCTAGATTTAAAAATCAATTTAAACGAAAAATTCGAATTTACGCCAAACGATATTAAAAGCCTAGCGTTTCATGAATTAAATGTTGATTGAAGAATAATTATAAATTTGAAATACGCGGTAGCGATTTCAAACGCCTAGCACAATAAAAGCTAGATTTATAAATCAATTTAAACGAAAAATTCGAATTTACGCCAAACGATATTAAAAGCCTAGCGTTTCATGAATTAAATGTTGATTGAAGAATAAATATAAATTTAAAATACGCGCCTAGCGATTTTAAACGCCTAGCACAATAAAAGTTAGATTTATAAATTAATTTAAACGAAAAATTCGAATTTACGCGTAGCGATTTTAAACGCCTAGCGTTTCATGAATTAAACGTTGATTGACGAATAAATATAAATTTAAAATACGCGCCGAGCGATTTTAAACGCCTAGCACAATAAAAGTTAGATTTATAAATTAATTAAAACGAAAATTCGAATTTACGCCTAGAGTTATTAAACGCCTAGCGTTTCATTAATTAAATGTTGATTGAAGAATAATTATGAATTTGAAATACGCGGTAGCGATTTCAAACGCCTAGCACAATAAAAGCTAGATTTATAAATCAATTTAAACGAAAAATTCGAATTTACGCCAAACGATATTAAAAGCCTAGCGTTTCATGAATTAAATGTTGATTGAAGAATAAATATAAATTTAAAATACGCGGCTAGCGATTTTAAACGCCTAGCACAATAAAAGTTAGATTTATAAATTAATTAAAACGAAAATTCGAATTTACGCCTAGCGATATTAAACGCCTAGCGTTTCATTAATTAAATGTTGATTGAAGAATAAATATAAATTTAAAATACGCGCCTAGCGATTTTAAACGCCTAGCACAATAAAAGTTAGATTTATAAATTAATTAAAACGAAAATTCGAATTTACGCCTAGCGATTTTAAACGCCTAGCGTTTCATGAATTAAATGTTGATTGAAGAATAAATATAAATTTAAAATACGCGCCTAGCGATTTTAAACGCCTAGCACAATAAAAGTTAGATTTATAAATTAATTTAAACGAAAAATTCGAATTTACGCCTAGCGATATTAAACGCCTAGCGTTTCATGAATTAAATGTTGATTGAAGAATAAATATAAAATTAAAATACGCGCCTAGCGATTTTAAACGCCTAGCACAATAAAAGCTAGATTTATAAATTAATTTAAACGAAAAATTCGAATTTACGCCTAGCGATATTAAGCGCCTAGCGTTTCATGAATTAAATGTTGATTGAAGAATAATTATGAATTTGAAATACGCGGTAGCGATTTCAAACGCCTAGCACAATAAAAGCTAGATTTATAAATCAATTTAAACGAAAAATTCGAATTTACGCCAAACGATATTAAAAGCCTATCGTTTCATGAATTAAATGTTGATTGAAGAATAATTATAAATTTGCAATACGCGGTAGCGATTTCAAACGCCTAGCACAATAAAAGCTAGTTTTATAAATTAATTTAAACGAAAAATTCGAATTTACGCCTAGCGATATTAAGCGCCTAGCGTTTCATGAATTAAATGTTGATTGAAGAATAATTATGAATTTGAAATACGCGGTAGCGATTTCAAACGCCTAGCACAATAAAAGCTAGATTTATAAATCAATTTAAACGAAAAATTCGAATTTACGCCAAACGATATTAAAAGCCTAGCGTTTCATGAATTAAATGTTGATTGAAGAATAATTATAAATTTGCAATACGCGGTAGCGATTTCAAACGCCTAGCACAATAAAAGCTAGATTTAAAAATCAATTTAAACGAAAAATTCGAATTTACGCCAAACGATATTAAAAGCCTAGCGTTTCATGAATTAAATGTTGATTGAAGAATAATTATAAATTTGCAATACGCGGTAGCGATTTCAAACGCCTAGCACAATAAAAGCTAGATTTAAAAATCAATTTAAACGAAAAATTCGAATTTACGCCAAACGATATTAAAAGCCTAGCGTTTCATGAATTAAATGTTGATTGAAGAATAATTATAAATTTGAAATACGCGGTAGCGATTTCAAACGCCTAGCACAATAAAAGTTAGATTTATAAATTAATTTAAACGAAAAATTCGAATTTACTCCTAGCGATATTAAACGCCTAGCGTTTCATGAATTAAATGTTGATTGAAGAATAAATATAATTTTAAAATACGCGCCTAGCGAGTTTAAACGCCTAGCACAATAAAAGTTAGATTTATAAATTAATTTAAACGAAAAATTCGAATTTACGCCTAGCGATATTAAAACGCCTAGCGTTTCATGAATTAAATGTTGATTGAAGAATAATTATGAATTTGAAAGACGCGGTAGCGATTTCAAACCCCTAGAACAATAAAAGCTAGATTTATAAATCAATATAAACGAAAAATTCGAATTTACGCCAAACGATATTAAAAGCCTAGCGTTTCATGAATTAAATGTTGATTGAAGAATAAATATAAATTTAAAATACGCGCCTAGCGATTTTAAACGCCTAGCACAATAAAAGCTAGATTTATAAATTAATTTAAACGAAAAATTCGAATTTACGCCTAGCGATATTAAGCGCCTAGCGTTTCATGAATTAAATGTTGATTGAAGAATAATTATGAATTTGAAATACGCGGTAGCGATTTCAAACGCCTAGCACAATAAAAGCTAGATTTATAAATCAATTTAAACGAAAAATTCGAATTTACGCCAAACGATATTAAAAGCCTAGCGTTTCATGAATTAAATGTTGATTGAAGAATAATTATAAATTTGCAATACGCGGTAGCGATTTCAAACGCCTAGCACAATAAAAGCTAGATTTATAAATCAATTTAAACGAAAAATTCGAATTTACGCCAAACGATATTAAAAGCCTAGCGTTTCATGAATTAAATGTTGATTGAAGAATAATTATAAATTTGCAATACGCGGTAGCGATTTCAAACGCCTAGCACAATAAAAGCTAGATTTAAAAATCAATTTAAACGAAAAATTCGAATTTACGCCAAACGATATTAAAAGCCT
This sequence comes from Diplolepis rosae, assembly GCA_030998225.1. Classification (NCBI taxonomy): domain Eukaryota; kingdom Metazoa; phylum Arthropoda; class Insecta; order Hymenoptera; family Diplolepididae; genus Diplolepis; species Diplolepis rosae. The sequence continues at coordinate 21,454 of JAPYXD010000546.1, forward strand.
AGCGTTTCATGAATTAAATGTTGATTGAAGAATAATTATAAAATTTGAAATACGCGGTAGCGATTTCAAACGCCTAGCACAATAAAAGCTAGATTTATAAATCAATTTAAACGAAAAATTCGAATTTACGCCAAACGATATTAAAAGCCTAGCGTTTCATGAATTAAATGTTGATTGAAGAATAAATATAAATTTAAAATACGCGCCTAGCGATTTTAAACGCCTAGCACAATAAAAGTTAGATTTATAAATTAATTTAAACGAAAAATTCGAATTTACTCCTAGCGATTTTAAACGCCTAGCGTTTCATGAATTAAACGTTGATTGACGAATAAATATAAATTTAAAATACGCGCCTAGCGATTTTAAACGCCTAGCACAATAAAAGTTAGATTTATAAATTAATTTAAACGAAAAATTCGAATTTACGCCTAGCGATTTTAAACGCCTAGCGTTTCATGAATTAAATGTTGATTGAAGAATAATTATGAATTTGAAATACGCGGTAGCGATTTCAAACGCCTAGCACAATAAAAGCTAGATTTATAAATCAATTTAAACGAAAAATTCGAATTTACGCCAAACGATATTAAAAGCCTAGCGTTTCATGAATTAAATGTTGATTGAAGAATAATTATAAATTTGAAATACGCGGTAGCGATTTCAAACGCCTAGCACAATAAAAGTTAGATTTATAAATTAATTAAAACGAAAAATTCGAATTTACGCCTAGCGATATTAAACGCCTAGCGTTTCATTGAATTAAATGTTGATTGAAGAATAAATATAAATTTAAAATACGCGCCTAGCGATTTTAAACGCCTAGCACAATAAAAGTTAGATTTATAAATTAATTAAAACGAAAATTCGAATTTACGCCTAGCGATTTTAACCGCCTAGCGTTTCATGAATTAAATGTTGATTGAAGAATAAATATAATTTCAAAATACGCGCCTAGCGATTTCAAACGCCTAGCACAATAAAAGTTAGATTTATAAATTAATTTAAACGAAAAATTCGAATTTACGCCTAGCGATATTAAACGCCTAGCGTTTCATGAATTAAATGTTGATTGAAGAATAATTATGAATTTGAAATACGCGGTAGCGATTTCAAACGCCTAGCACAATAAAAGCTAGATTTATAAATCAATTTAAACGAAAAATTCGAATTTACGCCAAACGATATTAAAAGCCTAGCGTTTCATGAATTAAATGTTGATTGAAGAATAAATATAAATTTAAAATACGCGCCTAGCGATTTTAAACGCCTAGCACAATAAAAGTTAGATTTATAAATTAATTAAAACGAAAATTCGAATTTACGCCTAGCGTTATTAAACGCCTAGCGTTTCATTAATTAATTGTTAATTGAAGAATAAATATAAATTTAAAATACGCGCCTAGCGATTTTAAACGCCTAGCACAATAAAAGTTAGATTTATAAATTAATTAACACGTTAATTCGAATTTAGGGCTAGCGTTTTTAAACGCCTAGCGTTTCATGAATTAAATGTTGATTGAAGAATAAATATAAATTTAAAATACGCGCCTAGCGATTTTAAACGCCTAGCACAATAAAAGTTAGATTTATAAATTAATTTAAACGAAAAATTCGAATTTACGCCTAGCGATTTTAAACGCCTAGCGTTTCATGAATTAAACGTTGATTGACGAATAAATATAAAATTAAAATACGCGCCTAGCGATTTTAAACGCCTAGCACAATAAAAGTTAGATTTATAAATTAATTTAAACGAAAAATTCGAATTTACGCCTAGCGATATTAAGCGCCTAGCGTTTCATGAATTAAATGTTGATTGAAGAATAATTATGAATTTGAAATACGCGGTAGCGATTTCAAACGCCTAGCACAATAAAAGCTAGATTTATAAATCAATTTAAACGAAAAATTCGAATTTACGCCAAACGATATTAAAAGCCTAGCGTTTCATGAATTAAATGTTGATTGAAGAATAATTATAAATTTGCAATACGCGGTAGCGATTTCAAACGCCTAGCACAATAAAAGCTAGATTTATAAATCAATTTAAACGAAAAATTCGAATTTACGCCAAACGATATTAAAAGCCTAGCGTTTCATGAATTAAATGTTGATTGAAGAATAATTATAAATTTGCAATACGCGGTAGCGATTTCAAACGCCTAGCACAATAAAAGCTAGATTTAAAAATCAATTTAAACGAAAAATTCGAATTTACGCCAAACGATATTAAAAGCCTAGCGTTTCATGAATTAAATGTTGATTGAAGAATAATTATAAATTTGAAATACGCGGTAGCGATTTCAAACGCCTAGCACAATAAAAGCTAGATTTATAAATCAATTTAAACGAAAAATTCGAATTTACGCCAAACGATATTAAAAGCCTAGCGTTTCATGAATTAAATGTTGATTGAAGAATAAATATAAATTTAAAATACGCGCCTAGCGATTTTAAACGCCTAGCACAATAAAAGTTAGATTTATAAATTAATTTAAACGAAAAATTCGAATTTACTCCTAGCGATTTTAAACGCCTAGCGTTTCATGAATTAAACGTTGATTGACGAATAAATATAAAATTAAAATACGCGCCTAGCGATTTTAAACGCCTAGCACAATAAAAGTTAGATTTATAAATTAATTTAAACGAAAAATTCGAATTTACGCCTAGCGATATTAAGCGCCTAGCGTTTCATGAATTAAATGTTGATTGAAGAATAATTATGAATTTGAAATACGCGGTAGCGATTTCAAACGCCTAGCACAATAAAAGCTAGATTTATAAATCAATTTAAACGAAAAATTCGAATTTACGCCAAACGATATTAAAAGCCTAGCGTTTCATGAATTAAATGTTGATTGAAGAATAATTATAAATTTGAAATACGCGGTAGCGATTTCAAACGCCTAGCACTATAAAAGTTAGATTTATAAATTAATTAAAACGAAAATTCGAATTTACGCCTAGCGATATTAAACGCCTAGCGTTTCATTAATTAATTGTAAATTGAAGAATAAATATAAATTTAAAATACGCGCCTAGCGATTTTAAACGCCTAGCACAATAAAAGTTAGATTTATAAATTAATTAAAACGAAAATTCGAATTTACGCCTAGCGATTTTAAACGCCTAGCGTTTCATGAATTAAATGTTGATTGAAGAATAAATATAAATTTAAAATACGCGCCTAGCGATATTAAACGCCTAGCGTTTCATGAATTAAATGTTGATTGAAGAATAATTATGAATTTGAAATACGCGGTAGCGATTTCAAACGCCTAGCACAATAAAAGCTAGATTTATAAATCAATATAAACGAAAAATTCGAATTTACGCCAAACGATATTAAAAGCCTAGCGTTTCATGAATTAAATGTTGATTGAAGAATAAATATAAAATTAAAATACGCGCCTAGCGATTTTAAACGCCTAGCACAATAAAAGTTAGATTTATAAATTAATTTAAACGAAAAATTCGAATTTACGCCTAGCGATATTAAGCGCCTAGCGTTTCATGAATTAAATGTTGATTGAAGAATAATTATGAATTTGAAATACGCGGTAGCGATTTCAAACGCCTAGCACAATAAAAGCTAGATTTATAAATCAATTTAAACGAAAAATTCGAATTTACGCCAAACGATATTAAAAGCCTAGCGTTTCATGAATTAAATGTTGATTGAAGAATAATTATAAATTTGCAATACGCGGTAGCGATTTCAAACGCCTAGCACAATAAAAGCTAGATTTATAAATCAATTTAAACGAAAAATTCGAATTTACGCCAAACGATATTAAAAGCCTAGCGTTTCATGAATTAAATGTTGATTGAAGAATAATTATAAATTTGCAATACGCGGTAGCGATTTCAAACGCCTAGCACAATAAAAGCTAGATTTAAAAATCAATTTAAACGAAAAATTCGAATTTACGCCAAACGATATTAAAAGCCTAGCGTTTCATGAATTAAATGTTGATTGAAGAATAATTATAAAATTTGAAATACGCGGTAGCGATTTCAAACGCCTAGCACAATAAAAGCTAGATTTATAAATCAATTTAAACGAAAAATTCGAATTTACGCCAAACGATATTAAAAGCCTAGCGTTTCATGAATTAAATGTTGATTGAAGAATAAATATAAATTTAAAATACGCGCCTAGCGATTTTAAACGCCTAGCACAATAAAAGTTAGATTTATAAATAAATTTAAACGAAAAATTCGAAAGAACGCCTAGCGATTTTAAACGCCTAGCGTTTCATGAATTAAACGTTGATTGACGAATAAATATAAAATTAAAATACGCGCCTAGCGATTTTAAACGCCTAGCACAATAAAAGTTAGATTTATAAATTAATTTAAACGAAAAATTCGAATTTACGCCTAGCGATATTAAGCGCCTAGCGTTTCATGAATTAAATGTTGATTGAAGAATAATTATGAATTTGAAATACGCGGTAGCGATTTCAAACGCCTAGCACAATAAAAGCTAGATTTATAAATCAATTTAAACGAAAAATTCGAATTTACGCCAAACGATATTAAAAGCCTAGCGTTTCATGAATTAAATGTTGATTGAAGAATAAATATAAATTTAAAATACGCGCCTAGCGATTTTAAACGCCTAGCACAATAAAAGTTAGATTTATAAATTAATTAAAACGAAAATTCGAATTTACGCCTAGCGATATTAAACGCCTAGCGTTTCATTAATTAATTGTTTATTGAAGAATAAATATAAATTTAAAATACGCGCCTAGCGATTTTAAACGCCTAGCACAATAAAAGTTAGATTTATAAATTAATTTAAAACGAAAATTCGAATTTACGCCTAGCGATTTTAAACGCCTAGCGTTTCATGAATTAAATTTTGATTGAAGAATAAATATAAATTTAAAATACGCGCCTAGCGATTTTAAACGCCTAGCACAATAAAAGTTAGATTTATAAATTAATTTAAACGAAAAATTCGAATTTACGCCTAGCGATTTTAAACGCCTAGCGTTTCATGAATTAAACGTTGATTGACGAATAAATATAAAATTAAAATACGCGCCTAGCGATTTTAAACGCCTAGCACAATAAAAGTTAGATTTATAAATTAATTTAAACGAAAAATTCGAATTTACGCCTAGCGATATTAAGCGCCTAGCGTTTCATGAATTAAATGTTGATTGAAGAATAATTATGAATTTGAAATACGCGGTAGCGATTTCAAACGCCTAGCACAATAAAAGCTAGATTTATAAATCAATATAAACGAAAAATTCGAATTTACGCCAAACGATATTAAAAGCCTAGCGTTTCATGAATTAAATGTTGATTGAAGAATAATTATAAATTTGCAATACGCGGTAGCGATTTCAAACGCCTAGCACAATAAAAGCTAGATTTATAAATCAATTTAAACGAAAAATTCGAATTTACGCCAAACGATATTAAAAGCCTAGCGTTTCATGAATTAAATGTTGATTGAAGAATAATTATAAATTTGCAATACGCGGTAGCGATTTCAAACGCCTAGCACAATAAAAGCTAGATTTAAAAATCAATTTAAACGAAAAATTCGAATTTACGCCAAACGATATTAAAAGCCTAGCGTTTCATGAATTAAATGTTGATTGAAGAATAATTATAAATTTGAAATACGCGGTAGCGATTTCAAACGCCTAGCACAATAAAAGCTAGATTTATAAATCAATTTAAACGAAAAATTCGAATTTACGCCAAACGATATTAAACGCCTAGCGTTTCATGAATTAAATGTTGATTGAAGAATAAATATAAATTTAAAATACGCGCCTAGCGATTTTGAACGCCTAGCACAATAAAAGTTAGATTTATAAATTAATTTAAACGAACAATTCGAATTTACTCCTAGCGATATTAAACGCCTAGCGTTTTATGAATTAAACGTTGATTGACGAATAAATATAAATTTAAAATACGCGCCTAGCGATTTTTAACGCCTAGCACAATAAAAGTTAGATTTATAAATTAATTTAAACGAAAAATTCGAATTTACGCCTAGCGATATTAAACGCCTAGCGTTTCATGAATTAAATGTTGATTGAAGAATAATTATGAATTTGAAATACGCGGTAGCGATTTCAAACGCCTAGCACAATAAAAGCTAGATTTATAAATCAATTTAAACGAAAAATTCGAATTTACGCCAAACGATATTAAAAGCCTAGCGTTTCATGAATTAAATGTTGATTGAAGAATAATTATAAATTTGAAATACGCGGTAGCGATTTCAAACGCCTAGCACAATAAAAGCTAGATTTATAAATTAATTGAAACGAAAAATTCGAATTTTCGCCTAGCGATATTAAACGCCTAGCGTTTCATTAATTAAATGTTGATTGAAGAATAAATATAATTTTAAAATACGCGCCTAGCGATTTTAAACGCCTAGCACAATAAAAGTTAGATTTATAAATTAATTAAAACGAAAATTCGAATTTACGCCTAGCGATAGCGATTTTAAACGCCTAGCGTTTCATGAATTAAATGTTTTTTTAAGAATAATTATGAATTTGATATATCCGGTAGCTATTTCAATCGCCTAGCACAATAAAAGCTAGATTCATAAATCAATTTAAACGAAAAATTCGAATTTACGCCAAACGATATTAAAAGCCTAGCGTTTCATGAATTAAATGTTGATTGAAGAATAAATATAAAATTAAAATACGCGCCTAGCGATTTTAAACGCCTAGCACAATAAAAGTTAGATTTATAAATTAATTTAAACGAAAAATTCGAATTTACGCCTAGCGATATTAAGCGCCTAGCGTTTCATGAATTAAATGTTGATTGAAGAATAATTATGAATTTGAAATACGCGGTAGCGATTTCAAACGCCTAGCACAATAAAAGCTAGATTTATAAATCAATTTAAACGAAAAATTCGAATTTACGCCAAACGATATTAAAAGCCTAGCGTTTCATGAATTAAATGTTGATTGAAGAATAATTATGAATTTGAAATACGCGGTAGCGATTTCAAACGCCTAGCACAATAAAAGCTAGATTTATAAATCAATTTAAACGAAAAATTCGAATTTACGCCAAACGATATTAAAAGCCTAGCGTTTCATGAATTAAATGTTGATTGAAGAATAATTATAAATTTGCAATACGCGGTAGCGATTTCAAACGCCTAGCACAATAAAAGCTAGATTTAAAAATCAATTTAAACGAAAAATTCGAATTTACGCCAAACGATATTAAAAGCCTAGCGTTTCATGAATTAAATGTTGATTGAAGAATAATTATAAATTTGAAATACGCGGTAGCGATTTCAAACGCCTAGCACAATAAAAGCTAGATTTATAAATCAATTTAAACGAAAAATTCGAATTTACGCCAAACGATATTAAAAGCCTAGCGTTTCATGAATTAAATGTTGATTGAAGAATAAATATAAATTTAAAATACGCGCCTAGCGATTTTAAACGCCTAGCACAATAAAAGTTAGATTTATAAATTAATTTAAACGAAAAATTCGAATTTACTCCTAGCGATTTTAAACGCCTAGCGTTTCATGAATTAAACGTTGATTGACGAATAAATATAAATTTAAAATAAGCGCCTAGCTATTTTAAACGCCTATCACAATAAAAGTTAGATTTATAAATTAATTTAAACGAAAAATTCGAATTTACGCCTAGCGATATTAAGCGCCTAGCGTTTCATGAATTAAATGTTGATTGAAGAATAATTATGAATTTGAAATACGCGGTAGCGATTTCAAACGCCTAGCACAATAAAAGCTAGATTTATAAATCAATTTAAACGAAAAATTCGAATTTACGCCAAACGATATTAAAAGCCTAGCGTTTCATGAATTAAATGTTGATTGAAGGATAAATATAAATTTGAAATACGCGGTAGCGATTTCAAACGCCTAGCACAATAAAAGTTAGATTTATAAATTAATTTAAACGAAAAATTCGAATTTACGCCTAGCGATATTAAGCGCCTAGCGTTTCATGAATTAAATGTTAATTGAAGAATAAATATAAATTTAAAATACGCGCCTAGCGATTTTAAACGCCTAGCACAATAAAAGTTAGATTTATAAATTAATTTAAACGAAAATTCGAATTTACGCCTAGCGATATTAAGCGCCTAGCGTTTCATGAATTAAATGTTGATTGAAGAATAAATATAAATTTAAAATACGCGCCTAGCGATTTTAAACGCCTAGCACAATAAAAGTTAGATTTATAAATTAATTTAAACGAAAAATTCGAATTTACGCCTAGCGATATTAAACGCCTAGCGTTTCATGAATTAAATGTTGATTGAAGAATAATTATGAATTTGAAATACGCGGTAGCGATTTCAAACGCCTAGCACAATAAAAGCTAGATTTATAAATCAATTTAAACGAAAAATTCGAATTTACGCCAAACGATATTAAAAGCCTAGCGTTTCATGAATTAAATGTTGATTGAAGAATAAATATAAATTTAAAATACGCGCCTAGCGATTTTAAACGCCTAGCACAATAAAAGTTAGATTTATAAATTAATTTAAACGAAAAATTCGAATTTACGCCTAGCGATTTTAAACGCCTAGCGTTTCATGAATTAAATGTTGATTGAAGAATAAATATAAAATTAAAATATGCGCCTGGCGATTTTAAACGCCTAGCACAATAAAAGTTAGATTTATAAATTAATTTAAACGAAAAATTCGAATTTACGCCCAGCGATATTAAGCGCCTAGCGTTTCATGAATTAAATGTTGATTGAAGAATAATTATGAATTTGAAATACGCGGTAGCGATTTCAAACGCCTAGCACAATAAAAGCTAGATTTATAAATCAATTTAAACGAAAAATTCGAATTTACGCCAAACGATATTAAAAGCCTAGCGTTTCATGAATTAAATGTTGATTGAAGAATAATTATAAATTTGCAATACGCGGTAGCGATTTCAAACGCCTAGCACAATAAAAGCTAGATTTATAAATCAATTTAAACGAAAAATTCGAATTTACGCCAAACGATATTAAAAGCCTAGCGTTTCATGAATTAAATGTTGATTGAAGAATAATTATAAATTTGCAATACGCGGTAGCGATTTCAAACGCCTAGCACAATAAAAGCTAGATTTAAAAATCAATTTAAACGAAAAATTCGAATTTACGCCAAACGATATTAAAAGCCTAGCGTTTCATGAATTAAATGTTGATTGAAGAATAATTATAAATTTGAAATACGCGGTAGCGATTTCAAACGCCTAGCACAATAAAAGCTAGATTTATAAATCAATTTAAACGAAAAATTCGAATTTACGCCAAACGATATTAAAAGCCTAGCGTTTCATGAATTAAATGTTGATTGAAGAATAAATATAAATTTAAAATACGCGCCTAGCGATTTTAAACGCCTAGCACAATAAAAGTTAGATTTATAAATTAATTTAAACGAAAAATTCGAATTTACGCCTAGCGATTTTAAACGCCTAGCGTTTCATGAATTAAACGTTGATTGACGAATAAATATAAAATTAAAATATGCGCCGGGCGATTTTAAACGCCTAGCACAATAAAAGTTAGATTTATAAATTAATTTAAACGAAAAATTCGAATTTACGCCCAGCGATATTAAGCGCCTAGCGTTTCATGCATTAAATTTTAATTGAAGATTAATTATGAATTTGAAATACGCGGTAGCGATTTCAAACGCCTAGCACAATAAAAGCTAGATTTATAAATCAATTTAAACGAAAAATTCGAATTTACGCCAAACGTTATTAAAAGCCTTGCGTTTCATGAATTAAATGTTGATTGAAGAATAATTATAAATTTGAAATACGCGGTAGCGATTTCAAACGCCCAGCACAATAAAAGTTAGATTTATAAATTAATTTAAACGAAAAATTCGAATTTTCGCCTAGCGATATTAAACGCCTAGCGTTTCATTAATTAAATGTTGATTGAAGAATAAATATAAATTTAAAATACGCGCCTAGCGATTTTAAACGCCTAGCACAATAAAAGTTAGATTTATAAATTAATTTAAACGAAAAATTCGAATTTACGCCTAGCGATTTTAAACGCCTAGCGTTTCATGAATTAAATGTTGATTGAAGAATAAATATAAATTTAAAATACGCGCCTAGCGATGTTAAACGCCTAGCACAATAATTATGAAGAAATATAGATTTCAAACGCCTTAAAATAGATTTATAAATCAATTTAAACGAAAAATTCGAATTTTCGCCATCCGATATTTAAAGTCTAGTGTTACTGGATTTAATTGTTGATTTATTAATAAATATAAATTTAAAATACGCGCCTAGCGATTTTAAACGCCTAGCACAATAAAAGTTAGATTTATAAATTAATTTAAACGAAAATTCGAATTTACGCCTAGCGATATTAAACGCCTAGCGTTTCATTAATTAAATGTTAATTGAAGAATAAATATAAATTTAAAATACGCGCCTAGCGATTTTAAACGCCTAGCACAATAAAAGTTAGATTTATAAATTAATTAAAACGAAAAATTCGAATTTACGCCTAGCGATTTTAAACGCCTAGCGTTTCATGAATTAAAAGTTGATTGAAGAATAATTATAAATTTGAAATTCGCGGTAGCGATTTAAACGCCTAGCACAGTTAGATTTATAAATTAATTTAAACGAAAAATTCGAATTTACGCCTAGCGATATTAAGCGCCTAGCGTTTCATGAATTAAATGTTGATTGAAGAATAATTATGAATTTGAAATACGCGGTAGCGATTTCAAACGCCTAGCACAATAAAAGATAGATTAATAAATCAATTTAAACGAAAAATTCGAATTTACGCCAAACGATATTAAAAGCCTAGCGTTTCATGAATTAAATGTTTATTGAATAATAATTATTAATTTTAAATACGGGGTAGCGATTTAAAACGCCTAGCACAATAAAAGTTAGATTTATAAATTAATTTAAACGAAAAATTCGAATTTACGCCTAGCGATATTAAAGCCTAGCGTTTCATGAATTAAATGTTGATTGAAGAATAATTATGAATTTGAAATACGCGGTAGCGATTTCAAACGCCTAGCACAATAAAAGCTAGATTTATAAATCAATATAAACGAAAAATTCGAATTTACGCCAAACGATATTAAAAGCCTAGCGTTTCATGAATTAAATGTTGATTGAAGAATAAATATAAATTTAAAATACGCGGTAGCGATTTCAAACGCCTAGCACAATAAAAGCTAGATTTATAAATCAATTTAAACGAAAAATTCGAATTTACGCCAAACGATATTAAAAGCCTAGCGTTTCATGAATTAAATGTTGATTGAAGAATAATTATAAAATTTGAAATACGCGGTAGCGATTTCAAACGCCTAGCACAATAAAAGCTAGATTTATAAATCAATTTAAACGAAAAATTCGAATTTACGCCAAACGATATTAAAAGCCTAGCGTTTCATTGAATTAAATTGTTAATTGAAGAATAAATATAAATTTAAAATACGCGCCTAGCGATTTTAAACGCCTAGCACAATAAAAGTTAGATTTATAAATTAATTTAAACGAAAATTCGAATTTACGCCTAGCGATTTTAAACGCCTAGCGTTTCATGAATTAAATGTTGATTGAAGAATAAATATAAATTTAAAATACGCGCCTAGCGATTTTAAACGCCTAGCACAATAAAAGTTAGATTTATAAATTAATTTAAACGAAAAATTCGAATTTACGCCTAGCGATTTTAAACCCCTAGCGTTTCATGAATTAAACGTTGATTGACGAATAAATATAAAATTAAAATACGCGCCTAGCGATTTTAAACGCCTAGCACAATAAAAGTTAGATTTATAAATTAATTTAAACGAAAAATTCGAATTTACGCCTAGCGATATTAAGCGCCTAGCGTTTCATGAATTAAATGTTGATTGAAGAATAAATATAAATTTAAAATACGCGGTAGCGATTTCAAACGCCTAGCACAATAAAAGCTAGATTTATAAATCAATTTAAACGAAAAATTCGAATTTACGCCAAACGATATTAAAAGCCTAGCGTTTCATGAATTAAATGTTGATTGAAGAATAATTATAAAATTTGAAATACGCGCTAGCGATTTCAAACGCCTAGCACAATAAAAGCTAGATTTATAAATCAATTTAAACGAAAAATTCGAATTTACGCCAAACGATATTAAAAGCCTAGCGTTTCATGAATTAAATGTTGATTGAAGAATAAATATAAATTTAAAATACGCGCCTAGCGATTTTAAACGCCTAGCACAATAAAAGTTAGATTTATAAATTAATTTAAACGAAAAATTCGAATTTACGCCTAGCGATATTAAGCGCCTAGCGTTTCATGAATTAAATGTTGATTGAAGAATAATTATGAATTTGAAATACGCGGTAGCGATTTCAAACGCCTAGCACAATAAAAGCTAGATTTATAAATCAATTTAAACGAAAAATTCGAATTTACGCCAAACGATATTAAAAGCCTAGCGTTTCATGAATTAAATGTTGATTGAAGAATAATTATAAATTTGCAATACGCGGTAGCGATTTGAAACGCCTGGCACAATAAAAGCTAGATTTATAAATCAATTTAAACGAAAAATTCGATTTTACGCCAAACGATATTAATAGCCTAGCGTTTCATGAATTAAATGTTGATTGAAGAATAATTATAAATTTGAAATCCGCGGTAGCGATTTCAAACGCCTAGCACAATAAAAGCTAGATTTATAAATCAATTTAAACGAAAAATTCGAATTTACGCCAAACGATATTAAAAGCCTAGCGTTTCATGAATTAAATGTTGATTGAAGAATAAATATAAATTTAAAATACGCGCCTAGCGATTTTAAACGCCTAGCACAATAAAAGTTAGATTTATAAATTAATTTAAACGAAAAATTCGAATTTACGCCAACCGATTTTAAACGCCTAGCGTTTCATGAATTAAATGTTGATTGACGAATAAATATAAATTTAAAATACGCGCCTAGCGATTTTAAACGCCTAGCACAATAAAAGTTAGATTTATAAATTAATTTAAACGAAAAATTCGAATTTACGCCTAGCGATATTAAACGCCTAGCGTTTCATTAATTAAATGTTGATTGAAGAATAATTATGAATTTGAAATACGCGGTAGCGATTTCAAACGCCTAGCACAATAAAAGCTAGATTTATAAATCAATTTAAACGAAAAATTCGAATTTACGCCAAACGATATTAAAAGCCTAGCGTTTCATGAATTAAATGTTGATTGAAGAATAAATATAAATTTAAAATACGCGCCTAGCGATTTTAAACGCCTAGCACAATAAAAGTTAGATTTATAAATTAATTAAAACGAAAATTCGAATTTACGCCTAGCGATTTTAAACGCCTAGCGTTTCATGAATTAAATGTTGATTGAAGAATAAATATAAATTTAATAGACGCGCCTAGCGATTTTAAACGCCTAGCACAATAAAAGTTAGATTTATAAATTAATTTAAACGAAAAATTCGAATTTACGCCTAGCGATTTTAAACGCCTAGCGTTTCATGAATTAAACGTTGATTGACGAATAAATATAAAATTAAAATACGCGCCTAGCGATTTTAAACGCCTAGCACAATAAAAGTTAGATTTATAAATTAATTTAAACGAAAAATTCGAATTTACGCCTAGCGATATTAAGCGCCTAGCGTTTCATGAATTAAATGTTGATTGAAGAATAATTATGAATTTGAAATACGCGGTAGCGATTTCAAACGTCTAGCACAATAAAAGCTAGATTTATAAATCAATTTAAACGAAAAATTCGAATTTACGCCAAACGATATTAAAAGCCTAGCGTTTCATGAATTAAATGTTGATTGAAGAATAATTATAAATTTGCAATACGCGGTAGCGATTTCAAACGCCTAGCACAATAAAAGCTAGATTTAAAAATCAATTTAAACGAAAAATTCGAATTTACGCCAAACGATATTAAAAGCCTAGCGTTTCATGAATTAAATGTTGATTGAAGAATAATTATAAAATTTGAAATACGCGGTAGCGATTTCAAACGCCTAGCACAATAAAAGCTAGATTTATAAATCAATTTAAACGAAAAATTCGAATTTACGCCAAACGATATTAAAAGCCTAGCGTTTCATGAATTAAATGTTGATTTAAGAATAAATATAAATTTAAAATACGCGCCTAGCGATTTTAAACGCCTAGCACAATAAAAGTTAGATTTATAAATTAATTTAAACGAAAAATTCGAATTTACTCCTAGCGATTTTAAACGCCTAGCGTTTCATGAATTAAACGTTGATTGACGAATAAATATAAATTTAAAATACGCGCCTAGCGATTTTAAACGCCTAGCACAATAAAAGTTAGATTTATAAATTAATTTAAACGAAAAATTCGAATTTACGCCTAGCGATTTTAAACGCCTAGCGTTTCATGAATTAAATGTTGATTGAAGAATAATTATGAATTTGAAATACGCGGTAGCGATTTCAAACGCCTAGCACAATAAAAGCTAGATTTATAAATCAATTTAAACGAAAAATTCGAATTTACGCCAAACGATATTAAAAGCATAGCGTTTCATGAATTAAATGTTGATTGAAGAATAATTATAAATTTGAAATACGCGGTAGCGATTTCAAACGCCTAGCACTATAAAAGTTAGATTTATAAACAAATTAAAACTAAAATTCGAATTTTCGCCTAGCGATATTAAACGCCTAGCGTTTCATTAATTAAATGTTGATTGAAGAATAAATATAATTTTAAAATACGCGCCTAGCGATTTTAAACGCCTAGCACAATAAAAGTTAGATTTATAAATTATTTTAAACGAAAAATTCGAATTTACGCCAAACGATATTAAAAGCCTAGCGTTTCATGAATTAAATGTTGATAGAAGAATAAATATAAATTTAAAATACGCGCCTAGCGATTTTAAACGCCTAGCACAATAAAAGTTAGATTTATAAATTAATTTAAACGAAAAATTCGAATTTACGCCTAGCGATTTTAAGCGCCTAGCGTTTCATGAATTAAATGTTGATTGAAGAATAATTATGAATTTGAAATACGCGGTAGCGATTTCAAACGTCTAGCACAATAAAAGCTAGATTTATAAATCAATTTAAACGAAAAATTCGAATTTACGCCAAACGATATTAAATGCCTAGCGTTTCATGAATTAAATGTTGATTGAAGAATAATTATAAATTTTCAATACGCGGTAGCGATTTCAAACGCCTAGCACAATAAAAGCTAGATTTAAAAATCAATTTAAACGAAAAATTCGAATTTACGCCAAACGATATTAAAAGCCTAGCGTTTCATGAATTAAATGTTTATTGAAGAATAATTATGAATTTGAAATACGCGGTAGCGATTTCAAACGCCTAGCACAATAAAAGCTAGATTCATAAATCAATTTAAACGAAAAATTCGAATTTACGCCAAACGATATTAAAAGCCTAGCGTTTCATGAATTAAATGTTGATTGAAGAATAAATATAAATTTAAAATACGCGACTAGCGATTTTAAACGCCTAGCACAATAAAAGTTAGATTTATAAATTAATTTAAACGAAAAATTCGAATTTACTCCTAGCGATTTTAAACGCCTAGCGTTTCATGAATTAAACGTTGATTGACGAATAAATATAAATTTAAAATACGCGCCTAGCGATTTTAAACGCCTAGCACAATAAAAGTTAGATTTATAAATTAATTTAAACGAAAAATTCGAATTTACGCCTAGCGATTTTAAACGCCTAGCGTTTCATGAATTAAATGTTGATTGAAGAATAATTATGAATTTGAAATACGCGGTAGCGATTTCAAACGCCTAGCACAATAAAAGCTAGATTTATAAATCAATTTAAACGAAAAATTCGAATTTACGCCAAACGATATTAAAAGCCTAGCGTTTCATGAATTAAATGTTGATTGAAGAATAATTATAAATTTGAAATACGCGGTAGCGATTTCAAACGCCTAGCACAATAAAAGTTAGATTTATAAATTAATTAAAACGAAAAATTCGAATTTACGCCTAGCGATATTAAACGCCTAGCGTTTCATTAATTAAATGTTGATTGACGAATAAATATAAATTTAAAATACGCGCCTAGCGATTTTAAACGCCTAGCACAATAAAAGTTAGATTTATAAATTAATTTAAACGAAAAATTCGAATTTACGCCTAGCGATATTAAGCGCCTAGCGTGTCATGAATTAAATGTTAATTGAAGAATAATTATGAATTTGAAATACGCGGTAGCGATTTCAAACGCCTAGCACAATAAAAGCTAGATTTATAAATCAATTTAAACGAAAAATTCGAATTTACGCCAAACGATATTAAAAGCCTAGCGTTTCATGAATTAAATGTTGATTGAAGAATAATTATAAATTTGAAATACGCGGTAGCGATTTCAAACGCCTAGCACAATAAAAGTTAGATTTATAAATTAATTTAAACGAAAAATTCGAATTTACGCCTAGCGATATTAAACGCCTAGCGTTTCATTAATTAAATGTTGATTGAAGAATAATTATGAATTTTAAATACGCGGTAGCGATTTCAAACGCCTAGCACAATAAAAGCTAGATTTATAAATCAATTTAAACGAAAAATTCGAATTTACGCCAAACGATATTAAAAGCCTAGCGTTTCATGAATTAAATGTTGATTGAAGAATAATTATAAATTTGAAATACGCGGTAGCGATTTCAAACGCCTAGCACTAAAAGTTAGATTTATAAATTAATTTAAACGAAAAATTCGAATTTACGCCTAGCGATATTAAGCGCCTAGCGTTTCATGAATTAAATGTTGATTGAAGAATAATTATGAATTTGAAATACGCGGTAGCGATTTCAAACGCCTAGCACAATAAAAGCTAGATTTATAAATCAATTTAAACGAAAAATTCGAATTTACGCCAAACGATATTAAAAGCCTAGCGTTTCATGCATTAAATTTTAATTGAAGAATAAATATAAATTCAAAATACGCGCCTAGCGATTTCAAACGCCTAGCACAATAAAAGCTAGATTTATAAATTAATTTAAACGAAAAATTCGAATTTACGCCAAACGATATTAAAAGCCTAGCGTTTCATGAATTAAATGTTGATTGAAGAATAATTATAAATTTGCAATACGCGGTAGCGATTTCAAACGCCTAGCACAATAAAAGCTAGATTTATAAATCAATTTAAACGAAAAATTCGAATTTACGCCCACCGATATTAAAAGCCTAGCGTTTCATGCATTAAATTTTAATTGAAGAATAAATATAAATTTAAAATACGCGCCTAGCGATTTTAAACGCCTAGCACAATAAAAGTTAGATTTATAAATTAATTAAAACGAAAATTCGAATTTACGCCTAGCGATATTAAACGCCTAGCGTTTCATTAATTAATTGTTAATTGAAGAATAAATATAAATTTAAAATACGCGCCTAGCGATTTTAAACGCCTAGCACAATAAAAGTTAGATTTATAAATTAATTAAAACGAAAATTCGAATTTACGTCTAGCGATTTTAAACGCCTAGCGTTTCATTAATTAAATGTTGATTGACGAATAAATATAAAATTAAAATACGCGCCTAGCGATTTTAAACGCCTAGCACAATAAAAGTTAGATTTATAAATTAATTTAAACGAAAAATTCGAATTTACGCCTAGCGATATTAAGCGCCTAGCGTTTCATGAATTAAATGTTGATTGAAGAATAATTATGAATTTGAAATACGCGGTAGCGATTTCAAACGCCTAGCACAATAAAAGCTAGATTTATAAATCAATTTAAACGAAAAATTCGAATTTACGCCAAACGATATTAAAAGCCTAGCGTTTCATGAATTAAATGTTGATTGAAGAATAATTATGAATTTGAAATACGCGGTAGCTATTTCAAACGCCTAGCACAATAAAAGCTAGATTTATAAATCAATTTAAACGAAAAATTCGAATTTACGCCAAACGATATTAAAAGCCTAGCGTTTCATGAATTAAATGTTGATTGAAGAATAAATATAAAATTAAAATACGCGCCTAGCGATTTTAAACGCCTAGCACAATAAAAGTTAGATTTATAAATTAATTTAAACGAAAAATTCGAATTTACGCCTAGCGATATTAAGCGCCTAGCGTTTCATGAATTAAATGTTGATTGAAGAATAATTATGAATTTGAAATACGCGGTAGCGATTTCAAACGCCTAGCACAATAAAAGCTAGATTTATAAATCAATTTAAACGAAAAATTCGAATTTACGCCAAACGATATTAAAAGCCTAGCGTTTCATGAATTAAATGTTGATTGAAGAATAATTATAAATTTGAAATACGCGGTAGCGATTTCAAACGCCTAGCACAATAAAAGTTAGATTTGTAAATTAATTTAAACGAAAAATTCGAATTTACGCCTAGCGATATTAAGCGCCTAGCGTTTCATGAATTAAATGTTGATTGAAGAATAATTATGAATTTGAAATACGCGGTAGCGATTTCAAACGCCTAGCACAATAAAAGCTAGATTTATAAATCAATTTAAACGAAAAATTCGAATTTACGCCAAACGATATTAAAAGCCTAGCGTTTCATGAATTAAATGTTGATTGAAGAATAATTATAAATTTGAAATACGCGGTAGCGATTTCAAACGCCTAGCACAATAAAAGTTAGATTTATAAATTAATTTAAACGAAAAATTCGAATTTACGCCTAGCGATATTAAGCGCCTAGCGTTTCATGAATTAAATGTTGATTGAAGAATAATTATGAATTTGAAATACGCGGTAGCGATTTCAAACGCCTAGCACAATAAAAGCTAGATTTATAAATCAATATAAACGAAAAATTCGAATTTAAGCCAAGCGATATTAAAAGCCTAGCGTTTCATGAATTAAATGTTGATTGAAGAATAATTATAAATTTGAAATACGCGGTAGCGATTTCAAACGCCTAGCACAATAAAAGTTAGATTTATAAATTAATTTAAACGAAAAATTCGAATTTACGCCTAGCGATATTAAGCGCCTAGCGTTTCATGAATTAAATGTTGATTGAAGAATAATTATGAATTTGAAATACGCGGTAGCGATTTCAAACGCCTAGCACAATAAAAGCTAGATTTATAAATCAATTTAAACGAAAAATTCGAATTTACGCCAAACGATATTAAAAGCCTAGCGTTTCATGAATTAAATGTTGATTGAAGAATAAATATAAATTTAAAATACGCGCCTAGCGATTTCAAACGCCTAGCACAATAAAAGTTAGATTTATAAATTAATTTAAACGAAAAATTCGAATTTACGCCAAACGATATTAAAAGCCTAGCGTTTCATGAATTAAATGTTGATTGAAGAATAATTATAAATTTGCAATACGCGGTAGCGATTTCAAACGCCTAGCACAATAAAAGCTAGATTTATAAATCAATTTAAACGAAAAATTCGAATTTACGCCAAACGATATTAAAAGCCTAGCGTTTCATGAATTAAATGTTAATTGAAGAATAAATATAAATTTAAAATACGCGCCTAGCGATTTTAAACGCCTAGCACAATAAAAGTTAGATTTATAAATTAATTTAAACTAAAATTCGAATTTACGCCTAGCGATATTAAACGCCTAGCGTTTCATGAATTAAATGTTGATTGAAGAATAATTATGAATTTGAAATACGCGGTAGCGATTTCAAACGCCTAGCACAATAAAAGCTAGATTTATAAATCAATTTAAACGAAAAATTCGAATTTACGCCAAACGATATGAAGAGCCTAGCGTTTCATGAATTAAATGTTGATTGAAGAATAATTATAAATTTGAAATACGCGGTAGCAATTTCAAACGCCTAGCACAATAAAAGCTAGATTTATAAATCAATTTAAACGAAAAATTCGAATTTACGCCAAACGATATTAAAAGCCTAGCGTTTCATGAATTAAATGTTGATTGAAGAATAAATATAAAATTAAAATATGCGCCTGGCGATTTTAAACGCCTAGCACAATAAAAGTTAGATTTATAAATTAATTTAAACGAAAAATTCGAATTTACGCCTAGCGATATTAAGCGCCTAGCGTTTCATGAATTAAATGTTGATTGAAGAATAATTATGAATTTGAAATACGCGGTAGCTATTTCAAACGCCTAGCACAATAAAAGCTAGATTTATAAATCAATTTAAACGAAAAATTCGAATTTACGCCAAACGATATTAAAAGCCTAGCGTTTCATGAATTAAATGTTGATTGAAGAATAATTATAAATTTGAAATACGCGGTAGCGATTTCAAACGCCTAGCACAATAAAAGTTAGATTTATAAATTAATTTAAACGAAAAATTCGAATTTACGCCTAGCGATATTAAGCGCCTAGCGTTTCATGAATTAAATGTTGATTGAAGAATAATTATGAATTTGAAATACGCGGTAGCGATTTCAAACGCCTAGCACAATAAAAGCTAGATTTATAAATCAATTTAAACGAAAAATTCGAATTTACGCCAAACGATATTAAAAGCCTAGCGTTTCATGAATTAAATGTTGATTGAAGAATAATTATAAATTTGAAATACGCGGTAGCGATTTCAAACGCCTAGCACAATAAAAGTTAGATTTATAAATTAATTTAAACGAAAAATTCGAATTTACGCCTAGTGATATTAAGCGCCTAGCGTTTCATGAATTAAATGTTGATTGAAGAATAATTATGAATTTGAAATACGCGGTAGCGATTTCAAACGCCTAGCACAATAAAAGCTAGATTTATAAATCAATTTAAACGAAAAATTCGAATTTACGCCAAACGATATTAAAAGCCTAGCGTTTCATGAATTAAATGTTGATTGAAGAATAATTATAAATTTGAAATACGCGGTAGCGATTTCAAACGCCTAGCACAATAAAAGTTAGATTTATAAATTAATTTAAACGAAAAATTCGAATTTACGCCTAGCGATATTAAGCGCCTAGCGTTTCATGAATTAAATGTTGATTGAAGAATAATTATGAATTTGAAATACGCGGTAGCGATTTCAAACGCCTAGCACAATAAAAGCTAGATTTATAAATCAATTTAAACGAAAAATTCGAATTTACGCCAAACGATATTAAAAGCCTAGCGTTTCATGAGTTAAATGTTAATTGAAGAATAAATATAAATTTAAAATACGCGCCTAGCGATTTCAAACGCCTAGCACAATAAAAGCTAGATTTATAAATCAATTTAAACGAAAAATTCGAATTTACGCCAAACGATATTAAAAGCCTAGCGTTTCATGAATTAAATGTTGATTGAAGAATAATTATGAATTTGAAATACGCGGTAGCGATTTCAAACGCCTAGCACAATAAAAGCTAGATTCATAAATCAATTTAAACGAAAAATTCGAATTTACGCCAAACGATATTAAAAGCCTAGCGTTTCATGAATTAAATGTTAATTGAAGAATAAATATAAATTTAAAATACGCGCCTAGCGATTTTAAACGCCTAGCACAATAAAAGTTAGATTTATAAATTAATTAAAACGAAAATTCGAATTTACGCCTAGCGATATTAAACGCCTAGCGTTTCATTAATTAATTGTTAATTGAAGAATAAATATAAATTGAAAATACGCGCCTAGCGATTTTAAACGCCTAGCACAATAAAAGTTAGATTTATAAATTAATTAAAACGAAAATTCGAATTTACGCCTAGCGATTTTAAACGCCTAGCGTTTCATGAATTAAATGTTGATTGACGAATAAATATAAAATTAAAATACGCGCCTAGCGATTTTAAACGCCTAGCACAATAAAAGTTAGATTTATAAATTAATTTAAACGAAAAATTCGAATTTACGCCTAGCGATATTAAGCGCCTAGCGTTTCATGAATTAAATGTTGATTGAAGAATAATTATGAATTTGAAATACGCGGTAGCGATTTCAAACGCCTAGCACAATAAAAGCTAGATTTATAAATCAATTTAAACGAAAAATTCGAATTTACGCCAAACGATATTAAAAGCCTAGCGTTTCATGAATTAAATGTTGATTGAAGAATAATTATAAATTTGCAATACGCGGTAGCGATTTCAAACGCCTAGCACTATAAAAGTTAGATTTATAAATTAATTAAAACGAAAATTCGAATTTACGCCTAGCGATATTAAACGCCTAGCGTTTCATTAATTAAATGTTGATTGACGAATAAATATAAAATTAAAATACGCGCCTAGCGATTTTAAACGCCTAGCACAATAAAAGTTAGATTTATAAATTAATTTAAACGAAAAATTCGAATTTACGCCTAGCGATATTAAGCGCCTAGCGTTTCATGAATTAAATGTTGATTGAAGAATAATTATGAATTTGAAATACGCGGTAGCGATTTCAAACGCCTAGCACAATAAAAGCTAGATTTATAAATCAATTTAAACGAAAAATTCGAATTTACGCCAAACGATATTAAAAGCCTAGCGTTTCATGAATTAAATGTTGATTGAAGAATAATTATAAATTTGAAATACGCGGTAGCGATTTCAAACGCCTAGCACAATAAAAGTTAGATTTATAAATTAATTTAAACGAAAAATTCGAATTTACGCCTAGCGATATTAAGCGCCTAGCGTTTCATGAATTAAATGTTGATTGAAGAATAATTATGAATTTGAAATACGCGGTAGCGATTTCAAACGCCTAGCACAATAAAAGCTAGATTTATAAATCAATTTAAACGAAAAATTCGAATTTACGCCAAACGATATTAAAAGCCTAGCGTTTCATGAATTAAATGATAATTGAAGAATAAATATAAATTTAAAATATGCGCCTAGCGATTTCAAACGCCTAGCACAATAAAAGCTAGATTTATAAATCAATTTAAACGAAAAATTCGAATTTACGCCAAACGATATTAAAAGCCTAGCGTTTCATGAATTAAATGTTAATTGAAGAATAAATATAAATTTAAAATACGCGGCTAGCGATTTTAAACGCCTAGCACAATAAAAGTTAGATTTATAAATTAATTAAAACGAAAATTCGAATTTACGCCTAGCGATATTAAACGCCTAGCGTTTCATTAATTAAATGTTGATTGAAGAATAAATATAATTTTAAAATAAGCTCCTAGCGATTTTAAACGCCTAGCACAATAAAAGTTAGATTTATAAATCAATTTAAACGAAAAATTCGAATTTACGCCAAACGAGATTAATAGCCTAGCGTTTCATGAATTAAATGTTGATTGAAGAATAATTATGAATTTGAAATACGCGGTAGCGATTTCAAACGCCTAGCACAATAAAAGCTAGATTTATAAATCAATTTAAACGAAAAATTCGAATTTACGCCAAACGATATTAAAAGCCTAGCGTTTCATGAATTAAATGTTAATTGAAGAATAAATATAAATTTAAAATACGCGCCTAGCGATTTTAAACGCCTAGCACAATAAAAGTTAGATTTATAAATTAATTTAAACGAAAATTCGAATTTACGCCTAGCGATATTAAACGCCTAGCGTTTCATTAATTAAATGTTGATTGAAGAATAATTATGAATTTGAAATACGCGGTAGCGATTTCAAACGCCTAGCACAATAAAAGCTAGATTTATAAATCAATTTAAACGAAAAATTCGAATTTACGCCAAACGATATTAAAAGCCTAGCGTTTCATGAATTAAATGTTGATTGAAGAATAAATATAATTTTAAAATACGCGCCTAGCGATTTTAATCGCCTAGCACAATAAAAGCTAGATTTATAAATCAATTTAAACGAAAAATTCGAATTTACGCCAAACGATATTAAAAGCCTAGCGTTTCATGAATTAAATGTTGATTGAAGAATAATTATAAATTTGAAATACGCGGTAGCGATTTCAAACGCCTAGCACAATAAAAGCTAGATTTATAAATCAATTAAAACGAAAAATTCGAATTTACGCCTAGCGATTTTAAACGCCTAGCGTTTCATGAATTAAATGTTGATTGAAGAATAAATATAAAATTAAAATACGCGCCTAGCGATTTTAAACGCCTAGCACAATAAAAGTTAGATTTATAAATTAATTTAAACGAAAAATTCGAATTTACGCCTAGCGATTTTAAACGCCTAGCGTTTCATGAATTAAATGTTGATTGAAGAATAATTATGAATTTGAAATACGCGGTAGCGATTTCAAACGCCTAGCACAATAAAAGCTAGATTCATAAATCAATTTAAACGAAAAATTCGAATTTACGCCAAACGATATTAAAAGCCTAGCGTTTCATGAATTAAATGTTGATTGAAGAATAATTATAAATTTGCAATACGCGGTAGCGATTTCAAACGCCTAGCACTATAAAAGTTAGATTTATAAATTAATTAAAACGAAAATTCGAATTTACGCCTAGCGATATTAAACGCCTAGCGTTTCATTAATTAAATGTTGATTGACGAATAAATATAAAATTAAAATACGCGCCTAGCGATTTTAAACGCCTAGCACAATAAAAGTTAGATTTATAAATTAATTTAAACGAAAAATTCGAATTTACGCCTAGCGATATTAAGCGCCTAGCGTTTCATGAATTAAATGTTGATTGAAGAATAATTATGAATTTGAAATACGCGGTAGCAATTTCAAACGCCTAGCACAATAAAAGCTAGATTTATAAATCAATTTAAACGAAAAATTCGAATTTACGCCAAACGATATTAAAAGCCTAGCGTTTCATGAATTAAATGTTGATTGAAGAATAATTATAAATTTGAAATACGCGGTAGCGATTTCAAACGCCTAGCACAATAAAAGTTAGATTTATAAATTAATTTAAACGAAAAATTCGAATTTACGCCTAGCGATATTAAGCGCCTAGCGTTTCATTAATTAAATGTTGATTGAAGAATAATTATGAATTTGAAATACGCGGTAGCGATTTCAAACGCCTAGCACAATAAAAGCTAGATTTATAAATCAATTTAAACGAAAAATTCGAATTTACGCCAAACGATATTAAAAGCCTAGCGTTTCATGAATTAAATGATAATTGAAGAATAAATATAAATTTAAAATATGCGCCTAGCGATTTCAAACGCCTAGCACAATAAAAGCTAGATTTATAAATCAATTTAAACGAAAAATTCGAATTTACGCCAAACGATATTAAAAGCCTAGCGTTTCATTAATTAAATGTTAATTGAAGAATAAATATAAATTTAAAATACGCGCCTAGCGATTTTAAACGCCTAGCACAATAAAAGTTAGATTTATAAATTAATTAAAACGAAAATTCGAATTTACGCCTAGCGTTATTAAACGCCTAGCGTTTCATTAATTAAATGTTGATTGAAGAATAAATATAATTTTAAAATACGCGCCTAGCGATTTTAAACGCCTAGCACAATAAAAGTTAGATTTATAAATTATTTTAAACGAAAAATTCGAATTTACGCCAAACGATATGAAGAGCCTAGCGTTTCATGAATTAAATGTTGATTGAAGAATAATTATAAATTTTAAATACGCGGTAGCGATTTCAAACGCCTAGCACAATAAAAGCTAGATTTATAAATCAATTTAAACGAAAAATTCGAATTTACGCCAAACGATATTAAAAGCCTAGCGTTTCATGAATTAAATGTTGATTGAAGAATAAATATAAATTTAAAATACGCGCCTAGCGATTTTAAACGCCTAGCACAATAAAAGTTAGATTTATAAATTAATTTAAACGAAAAATTCGAATTTACGCCTAGCGATATTAAACGCCTAGCGTTTCATTAATTAAATGTTGATTGAAGAATAATTATGAATTTGAAATACGCGGTAGCGATTTCAAACGCCTAGCACAATAAAAGCTAGATTTATAAATCAATTTAAACGAAAAATTCGAATTTACGCCAAACGATATTAAAAGCCTAGCGTTTCATGAATTAAATGTTGTTCGAAGAATAAATATAATTTTAAAATACGCGCCTAGCGATTTTAATCGCCTAGCACAATAAAAGCTAGATTTATAAATCAATTTAAACGAAAAATTCGAATTTACGCCAAACGATATTAAAAGCCTAGCGTTTCATGAATTAAATGTTGATTGAAGAATAATTATAAATTTGCAATACGCGGTAGCGATTTCAAACGCCTAGCACAATAAAAGCTAGATTTATAAATCAATTTAAACGAAAAATTCGAATTTACGCCAAACGATATTAAAAGCCTAGCGTTTCATGAATTAAATGTTAATTGAAGAATAAATATAATTTTAAAATACGCGCCTAGCGATTTTAAACGCCTAGCACAATAAAAGTTAGATTTATAAATTAATTTAAACGAAAAATTCGAATTTACGCCTAGCGATTTTAAACGCCTAGCGTTTCATTAATTAAATGTTGATTGACGAATAAATATAAAATTAAAATACGCGCCTAGCGATTTTAAACGCCTAGCACAATAAAAGTTAGATTTATAAATTAATTTAAACGAAAAATTCGAATTTACGCCTAGCGATATTAAGCGCCTAGCGTTTCATGAATTAAATGTTGATTGAAGAATAATTATGAATTTGAAATACGCGGTAGCGATTTCAAACGCCTAGCACAATAAAAGCTAGATTTATAAATCAATTTAAACGAAAAATTCGAATTTACGCCAAACGATATTAAGAGCCTAGCGTTTCATGAATTAAATGTTGATTGAAGAATAATTATAAATTTGCAATACGCGGTAGCGATTTCAAACGCCTAGCACAATAAAAGCTAGATTTATAAATCAATTTAAACGAAAAATTCGAATTTACGCCAAACGATATTAAAAGCCTAGCGTTTCATGAATTAAATGTTGATTGAAGAATAAATATAAATTTAAAATATGCGCCTAGCGATTTCAAACGCCTAGCGCAATAAAAGCTAGATTTATAAATCAATTTAAACGAAAAATTCGAATTTACGCCAAACGATATTAAAAGCCTAGCGTTTCATGAATTAAACGTTGATTGACGAATAAATATAAAATTAAAATACGCGCCTAGCGATTTTAAACGCCTAGCACAATAAAAGTTAGATTTCTAAATTAATTCAAACGAAAAATTCGAATTTACGACTAGCGATATTAAGCGCCTAGCGTTTCATTAATTAAATGTTGATTGAAGAATAAATATAAATTTAAAATACGCGCCTAGCGATTTTAAACGCCTAGCACAATAAAAGTTAGATTTATAAATCAATTTAAACGAAAAATTCGAATTTACGCCAAACGATATGAAGAGCCTAGCGTTTCATGAATTAAATGTTGATTGAAGAATAATTATAAATTTGCAATACGCGGTAGCGATTTCAAACGCCTAGCACAATAAAAGCTAGATTTATAAATCAATTTAAACGAAAAATTCGAATTTACGCCAAACGATATTAAAAGCCTAGCGTTTCATGAAATAAATGATAATTGAAGAATAAATATAAATTTACAATACGCGCCTAGCGATTTCAAACGCCTAGCACAATAAAAGCTAGATTTATAAATCAATTTAAACGAAAAATTCGAATTTACGCCAAACGATATTAAAAGCCTAGCGTTTCATGAATTAAATGTTGATTGAAGAATAATTATAAATTTGCAATACGCGGTAGCGATTTCAAACGCCTAGCACAATAAAAGCTAGATTTATAAATCAATTTAAACGAAAAATTCGAATTTACGCCAAACGATATTAAAAGCCTAGCGTTTCATGAATTAAATGTTAATTGAAGAATAAATATAAATTTAAAATACGCGCCTAGCGATTTTAAACGCCTAGCACAATAAAAGTTAGATTTATAAATTAATTTAAACGAAAATTCGAATTTTCGCCTAGCGATATTAAACGCCTAGCGTTTCATTAATTAAATGTTGATTGAAGAATAAATATAATTTTAAAATACGCGCCTAGCGATTTTAAACGCCTAGCACAATAAAAGTTAGATTTATAAATTATTTTAAACGAAAAATTCGAATTTACGCCTAGCGATTTTAAACCCCTAGCGTTTCATGAATTAAACGTTGATTGACGAATAAATATAAAATTAAAATACGCGCCTAGCGATTTTAAACGCCTAGCACAATAAAAGTTAGATTTATAAATTAATTTAAACGAAAAATTCGAATTCACGCCTAGCGATATTAAGCGCCTAGCGTTTCATGAATTAAATGTTGATTGAAGAATAATTATGAGTTTGAAATACGCGGTAGCGATTTTAATCGCCTAGCACAATAAAAGATAGATTTATAAATCAATTTAAACGAAAAATTCGAATTTACGACAAACGATATTAAAAGCCTAGCGTTTCATGAATTAAATGTTGATTGAAGAATAATTATGAATTTGAAATACGCGGTAGCGATTTCAAACGCCTAGCACAATAAAAGCTAGATTTAAAAATCAATTTAAACGAAAAATTCGAATTTACGCCAAACGATATTAAAAGCCTAGCGTTTCATGAATTAAATGTTGATTGAAGAATAATTATAAATTTGAAATACGCGGTAGCGATTTCAAACGCCTAGTACAATAAAAGCTAGATTTATAAATCAATTTAAACGAAAAATTCGAATTTACGCCTAGCGATTTTAAACGCCTAGCGTTTCATGAATTAAACGTTGATTGACGAATAAATATAAAATTAAAATACGCGCCTAGCGATTTTAAACGCCTAGCACAATAAAAGTTAGATTTCTAAATTAATTCAAACGAAAAATTCGAATTTACGACTAGCGATATTAAGCGCCTAGCGTTTCATGAATTAAATGTTGATTGACGAATAAATATAAAATTAAAATACGCGCCTAGCGATTTTAAACGCCTAGCACAATAAAAGTTAGATTTATAAATCAATTTAAACGAAAAATTTGAATTTACGCCTAGCGATATTAAGCGCCTAGCGTTTCATGAATTAAATGTTGATTGAAGAATAATTATGAATTTGAAATACGCGGTAGCGATTTCAAACGCCTAGCACAATAAAAGCTAGATTTATAAATCAATATAAACGAAAAATTCGAATTTACGCCAAACGATATTAAAAGCCTAGCGTTTCATGAATTAAATGTTAATTGAAGAATAAATATAAAATTAAAATACGCGCCTAGCGATTTTAAACGCCTAGCGTTTCATGAATTAAATGTTGATTGAAGAATAAATATGAAATTAAAATACGCGCCTAGCGATTTTAAACGCCTAGCACAATAAAAGTTAGATTTATAAATTAATTTAAACGAAAAGTTCGAATTTACGCGTAGCGATATTAAGCGCCTAGCGTTTCATGAAATAAATGTTAATTGAAGAATAAATATAAATTTAAAATACGCGCCTAGCGATTTTAAACGCCTAGCACAATAAAGGTTAGATTTATAAATTAATTTAAACGAAAATTCGAATTTACGCCTAGCTATATTAAACTCATAGCGTTTCATTAAGTTAATGTTGTTTTAAGTATTATTATGAATTTGAAATACGCGGTAGCGATTTCAAACGTCTAGCACAATAAAAGCTAGATTTATAAATCAATTTAAACGAAAAATTCGAATTTACGCCACACGATATTAAAAGCCTAGCGTTTCATGAATTAAATGTTAATTGAAGAATAAATATAAATTTAAAATACGCGCCTAGCGATTTTAAACGCCTAGCACAATAAAAGTTAGATTTATAAATTAATTTAAACGAAAAATTCGAATTTACGCCTAGCGATTTTAAACGCCTAGCGTTTCATGAATTAAACGTTGATTGAAGAATAATTATAAATTTGAAATACGCGGTAGCGATTTCAAACGCCTAGCACAATAAAAGCTAGATTTATAAATCAATTTAAACGAAAAATTCGAATTTACGCCAAACGATATTAAAAGCCTAGCGTTTCATGAATTAAATGTTAATTGAAGAATAAATATAAATTTAAATTACGCGCCTAGCGATTTTAAACGCCTTGCACAATAAAAGTTAGATTTATAAATTAATTAAAACGAAAATTCGAATTTACGCCTAGCGTTATTAAACGCCTAGCGTTTCATTAATTAAATGTTGATTGACGAATAAATATAAAATTTAAATACGCGCCTAGCGATTTTAAACGCCTAGCACAATAAAAGTTAGATTTTTAAATTAATTTAAACGAAAATTCGAATTTACGCCTAACGATATTAAACGCCTAGCGTTTCATTAATTAAATGTTGATTGAAGAATAATTATGAATTTGAAATACGCGGTAGCGATTTCAAACGCCTAGTACAATAAAAGCTAGATTCATAAATCAATTTAAACGAAAAATTCGAATTTACGCCAAACGATATTAAAAGCCTAGCGTTTCATGAATTAAATGTTGATTGAAGAATAGATATAAATTTAAAATAAGGGCCTAGTGATTTTAAACGCCTAGCACAATAAAAGTTAGATTTATAAATCAATTTAAACGAAAAATTCGAATTTACGCCAAACGATATTAAAAGCCTAGCGTTTCATGAATTAAACGTTGATTGAAGAATAATTATAAATTTGAAATACGCGGTAGCGATTTCAAACGCCTAGGACAATAAAAGCTAGATTTATAAATCAATTTAAACGAAAAATTCGAATTTACGCCAAACGATATTAAAAGCCTAGCGTTTCATGAATTAAATGTTAATTGAAGAATAAATATAAATTTAAATTACGCGCCTAGCGATTTTAAACGCCTTGCACAATAAAAGTTAGATTTATAAATTAATTAAAACGAAAATTCGAATTTACGCCTAGCGATATTAAACGCCTAGCGTTTCATTAATTAAATGTTGATTGACGAATAAATATAAAATTAAAATACGCGCCTAGCGATTTTAAACGCCTAGCACAATAAAAGTTAGATTTTTAAATTAATTTAAACGAAAATTCGAATTTACGCCTAGCGATATTAAACGCCTAGCGTTTCATTAATTAAATGTTGATTGACGAATAAATATGAAATTAAAATACGCGCCTAGCGATTTTAATCGCCTAGCACAATAAAAGCTAGATTTATAAATCAATTTAAACGAAAAATTCGAATTTACGCCAAACGATATTAAAAGCCTATCTTTTCATGAATTAAATGTTGATTGAAGAATAATTATAAATTTGAAATACGCGGTAGCGATTTCAAACGCCTAGCACAATAAAAGCTAGATTTATAAATCAATTTAAACGAAAAATTCGAATTTACGCCAAACGATATTAAAAGCCTAGCGTTTCATGAATTAAATGTTAATTGAAGAATAAATATAAATTTAAAATACGCGCCTAGCGATTTTAAACGCCTAGCACAATAAAAGTTAGATTTTTAAATTAATTTAAACGAAAAATTCGAATTTACGCCTAACGATATTAAACGCCTAGCGTTTCATTAATTAAATGTTGATTGAAGAATAATTATGAATTTGAAATACGCGGTAGCGATTTCAAACGCCTAGTACAATAAAAGCTAGATTCATAAATCAATTTAAACGAAAAATTCGAATTTACTCCAAACGATATTAAAAGCCTAGCGTTTCATGAATTTAATGTTGATTGAAGAATAATTATAAATTTGAAATACGTGCCTGGCGATTTCAAACGCCTAGTACAATAAAAGCTAGATTTATAAATCAATGTAAACGAAAAATTCGAATTTACGCTTAACGATATTAAAAGCATAGCGTTTCATTAATTAAATGTTGATTGAAGAATAATTATAAATTTGAAATACGCGGTAGCGATTTCAAACGCTTAGCACAATAAAAGCTAGATTTATAAATCAATTTAAACGAAAAATTCGAATTTACGCCAAACGATATTAAAAGCCTATCTTTTCATGAATTAAATGTTGATTGAAGAATTATTATAAATTTGAAATACGCGGTAGCGATTTCAAACGCCTAGCACAATAAAAGCTAGATTTATAAATCAATTTAAACGAAAAATTCGAATTTACGCCAAACGATATTAAAAGCCTAGCGTTTCATGAATTAAATGTTAATTGAAGAATAAATATAAATTTAAAATACGCGCCTAGCGATTTTAAACGCCTAGCACAATAAAAGTTAGATTTTTAAATTAATTTAAACGAAAATTCGAATTTACGCCTAACGATATTAAACGCCTAGCGTTTCATTAATTAAATGTTGATTGAAGAATAATTATGAATTTGAAATACGCGGTAGCGATTTCAAACGCCTAGTACAATAAAAGCTAGATTCATAAATCAATTTAAACGAAAAATTCGAATTTACTCCAAACGATATTAAAAGCCTAGCGTTTCATGAATTTAATGTTGATTGAAGAATAATTATAAATTTGAAATACGCGGTAGCGATTTCAAACGCCTAGCACAATAAAAGCTAGATTTATAAATCAATTTAAACGAAAAATTCGAATTTACGCCAAACGATATTAAAAGCCTAGCGTTTCATGAATTAAATGTTGATTGAAGAATAGATATAAATTTAAAATACGCGCCTAGTGATTTTAAACGCCTAGCACAATAAAAGTTAGATTTATAAATTAATTTAAACGAAAAATTCGAATTTACGCCTAGCGATTTTAAACGCCTAGCGTTTCATGAATTAAATGTTAATTGAAGAATAAATATAAAATTAAAATACGCGCCTAGCGATTTTAAACGCCTAGCGTTTCATGAATTAAATGTTGATTGAAGAATAAATATGAAATTAAAATACGCGCCTAGCGATTTTAAACGCCTAGCACAATAAAAGTTAGATTTATAAATTAATTTAAACGAAAAGTTCGAATTTACGCCTAGCGATATTAAGCGCCTAGCGTTTCATGAATAAAATGTTAATTGAAGAATAAATATAAGTTTAAAATACGCGCCTAGCGATTCTAAACGCCTAGCACAATAAAGGTTATATTTATAAACTAATTTAAACGAAAATTCGAATTTACGCCTAGCGATATTAAACGCCTAGCGTTTCATTAATTAAATGTTGATTGAAGAATAATTATGAATTTGAAATACGCGGTAGCGATTTCAAACGCCTAGCACAATAAAAGCTAGATTTATAAATCAATTTAAACGAAAAATTCGAATTTACGCCAAACGATATTAAAAGCCTAGCGTTTCATGAATTAAATGTTAATTGAAGAATAAATATAAATTTAAAATACGCGCCTAGCGATTTTAAACGCCTAGCACAATAAAAGTTAGATTTATAAATTAATTTAAACGAAAATTCGAATTTACGCCTAGCGATATTAAACGCCTAGCGTTTCATTAATTAAATGTTGATTGAAGAATAATTATGAATTTGAAATACGCGGTAGCGATTTCAAACGCCTAGCACAATAAAAGCTAGATTTATAAATCAATTTAATCGAAAAATTCGAATTTACGCCAAACGATATTAAAAGCCTAGCGTTTCATGAATGAAATGTTGATTGAAGAATAATTATAAATTTGAAATACGCTGTAGCGATTTTAAACGCCTAGCACAATAAATGTATAACAATCAATTATTTTAAAACGAAAAAGTTAAAATACGCGCCTAGCGATTTTAAACGCCTAGCACAATAAAAGTTAGATTTATAAATTAATTTAAACGAAAATTCGAATTTACGCCTAGCGATATTAAACGCCTAGCGTTTCATTAATTAAATGTTGATTGAAGAATAAATATGAATTTAAAATACGCGCCTAGCGATTTTAAATGCCTAGCACAAAAAAAGGTTAGATTTATAAATAAATTTAAACGAAAATTCGAATTTACGCCTAGCGATATTAAACGCCTAGCGTTTCATTAATTAAATGTTGATTGAAGAATAATTATGAATTTGAAATACGCTTTAGCGATTTCAAACGCCTAGCACAATAAAAGCTAGATTTATAAATCAATTTAAACGAAAAATTCGAATTTACGCCAAACGATATTAAAAGCCTAGCGTTTCATGAATTAAATGTTGTTCGAAGAATAAATATAATTTTAAAATACGCGCCTAGCGATTTTAATCGCCTAGCACAATAAATGTATAATAATCAATTATTTTAAAACGAAAAATTCAAAATACGCGCCTAGCGATTTCAAACGCCTAGCACAATAAAAGCTAGATTTATAAATTAATTTAAACGAAAAATTCGAATTTACGCCTAGCGATATTAAGCGCCTAGCGTTTCATGAATTAAATGTTGATTGAAGAATAAATATGAATTTAAAATACGCGCCCAGCGATTTTAAACGCCTAGCACAATAAAAGCTAGATTTATAAATTAATTTAAACGAAAAATTCGAATTTACGCCTAGCGATATTAAGCGCCTAGCGTTTCATGAATTAAATGTTGATTGAAGAATAAATATAAATTTAAAATACGCGCCTAGTGATTTTAAACGCCTAGTACAATAAAAGTTAGATTTATAAATGAATTTAAACGAAAATTCGAATTTACGCCTAGCGATATTAAACGCCTAGCGTTTCATTAATTAAATGTTGATTGAAGAATAATTATGAATTTGAAATACGCTTTAGCGATTTCAAACGCCTAGAACAATAAAAGCTAGATTTATAAATCAATTTAAACGAAAAATTTGAATTTACGCCTAGCGATTTTAAACGCCTAGCGTTTCATGAATTAAATGTTGACTGAAGGTTAAATATAAAATTAAAATACGCGCCTAGCGATTTTAAACGCCTAGCACAATAAAAGTGAGATTTATTAATTAATTTAAACGAAAAATTCAAATTTACGCCTAGCGATATTAAGCGCCTAGCGTTTCATGAATTAAATGTTGATTGAAGAATAAATATAAATTTAAAATACTAGACTAGCGATTTTAAACGCCTAGCACAATAAATGTATAATAATAAATTAATTTAATCGAAAAAGTCGAATTTACGCCTAGCGATTTTAAACGCCTAGCGTTTCATGAATTAAATGTTGGTTGAAGAATAAATATAAAATTAAAATACGCGCCTAGCGATTTTAAACGCCTAGCACAATAAAAGTTAGATTTATAAATGAATTTAAACGAAAATTCGAATTTACGCCTAGCGATATTAAACGCCTAGCGTTTCATTAATTAAATGATAATTGAAGAATAAATATAAATTACAATACGCGCCTAGCGATTTTAATCGCCTAGCACAATAAAAGCTAGATTTATAAATCAATTTAAACGAAAAATTCGAATTTACGCCAAACGATATTAAAAGCCTAGCGTTTCATGAATTAAATGTTGATTGAAGAATAATTATGAATTTGAAATACTCTTTAGCGATTTCAAACGCCTAGCACAATAAAAGCTAGATTTATAAATCAATTTAAACGAAAAATTCGAATTTACGCCAAACGATATTAAAAGACTAGCGTTTCATGAATTAAATGTTGATTGAAGAATAATTATGAATTTGAAATACGCTTTAGCGATTTCAAACGCCTAGCACAATAAAAGCTAGATTTATAAATTAATTTAAACGAAAAATTCGAATTTACGCCTAGCGATTTTAAACGCCTAGCGTTTCATGAATTAAATGTTGATTGAAGAATAAATATAAATTTAAAATACGCGCCTAGCCATTTTAAACGCCTAGCACAATAAAAGTTAGATTTATAAATGAATTTAAACGAAAATTCGAATTTACGCCTAGCGATATTAAACGCCTAGCGTTTCATTAATTAAATGTTGATTGAAGAATAATTATGAATTTGAAATACGCTTTAGCGATTTCAAACGCCTAGCACAATAAAAGCTAGATTTATAAATCAATGTAAACGAAAAATTCGAAGTTACGCCAAACGATATTAAAAGCCTAGCGTTTCATGAATTAAATGTAGTTCGAAGAATAAATATAATTTTAAAATACGCGCCTAGCGATTTTAATCGCCTAGCACAATAAATGTATAATAATCAATTATTTTAAAACGATAAATTCAAAATACGCGCCTAGCGATTTCAAACGCCTAGCACAATAAAAGCTAGGTTTATAAATTAATTTAAACGAAAAATTCGAATTTACGCCTAGCGATATTAAGCGCCTAGCGTTTCATGAATTAAATGTTGATTGAAGAATAAATATATATTTAAAATACGCGGCTAGCGATTTTAAACGCCTAGCACAATAAAATTTAGATTTATAAATTAATTAAAACGAAAATTCGAATTTACGCCTAGCGATATTAAACGCCTAGCGTTTCATTAATTAAATGTTGATTGAAGAATAATTATGAATTTGAAATACGAGGTAGCGATTTCAAACGCCTGGCACAATAAAAGCTAGATTTATAAATCAATTTAAACGAAAAATTCGAATTTACGCCAAACGATATTAAAAGCCTAGCGTTTCATGAATTAAATGTTGATTGAAGAATAATTAATGAATTTGAAATACGCTTTAGCGATTTCAAACGCCTAGCACAATAAAAGCTAGATTTATAAATCAATTTAAACGAAAAATTCGAATTTACGCCAAACGATATTAAAAGCCTAGCGTTTCATGAATTAAATGTTGATTGAAGAATAATTATGAATTTGAAATACGCTTTAGCGATTTCAAACGCCTAGCACAATAAAAGCTAGATTTATAAATTAATTTAAACGAAAAATTCGAATTTACGCCTAGCGATTTTAAACGCCTAGCGTTTCATGAATTAAATGTTGATTGAAGAATAAATATTAATTTAAAATACGCGCCTAGCGATTTTAAACGCCTAGCACAATAAAAGGTAGATTTATAAATTAATTTAAACGAAAAGTTCGAATTTACGCCTAGCGATATTAAGCGCCTAGCGTTTCATGAATTAAATGTTAATTGAAGAATAAATATAAATATAAAATACCCTACTAGCGATTTTAAACGACTAGCACAATAAAAGCTAGATTTATAAATCAATTTAAACGAAAAATTCGAATTTACGCCAAACGATATTAAAAGCCTAGCGTTTCATGAATTAAATGTAGTTCGAAGAATAAATATAATTTTACAATACGCGCCTAGCGATTTTAAACGCCTAGCACAATAAATGTATAATAATCAATTATTTTAAAATGAAAAATTCAAAATACGCGCCTAGCGATTTCAAACGCCTAGCACAATAAAAGCTAGGTTTATAAATTAATATAAACGAAAAATTCGAATTTACGCCTAGCGATATTAAGCGCCTAGCGTTTCATGAATTAAATGTTGATTGAAGAATAAATATAAATTTAAAATACGCGCCTAGCGATTTTAAACGCCTAGCACAATAAAAGCTAGATTTATAAATTAATTTAAACGAAAAGTTCGAATTTACGCCTAGCGATATTAAGCGCCTAGCGTTTCATGAATTAAATGTTAATTGAAGAATAAATATAAATTTAAAATACGCGCCTAGCGATTTTAAACGCCTAGCACAATAAAAGCTAGATTTATAAATCAATTTAAACGAAAAATTCGAATTTACGCCAAACGATATTAAAAGCCTAGCGTTTCATGAATTAAATGTTGTTCGAAGAATAAATATAATTTTACAATACGCGCCTAGCGATTTTAAACGCCTAGCACAATAAATGTATAATAATCAATTATTTTAAAATGAAAAATTCAAAATACGCGCCTAGCGATTTCAAACGCCTAGCACAATAAAAGCTAGGTTTATAAATTAATATAAACGAAAAATTCGAATTTACGCCTAGCGATATTAAGCGCCTAGCGTTTCATGAATTAAATGTTGATTGAAGAATAAATATAAATTTAAAATCCGCGGCTAGCGATTTTAAACGCCTAGCACAATAAAAGTTCGATTTATAAATTAATTGAAACGAAAAATTCGAATTTTCGCCTAGCGATATTAAACGCCTAGCGTTTCATTAATTAAATGTTGATTGAAGAATAAATATGAATTTGAAATACGCGGCAGCGATTTCAAACGCCTAGCACAATAAAAGCTAGATTTATAAATCAATTTAAACGAAAATTCGAATTTACGCCTAGCGATATTAAACGCCTAGCGTTTCATTAATTAAATGTTGATTGAAGAATAATTATGAATTTGAAATACGCTTTAGCGATTTTAAACGCCTAGCACAATAAAAGTTAGATTTATAAATTATTTTAAACGAAAAATTCGAATTTACGCCAAACGATATTAAAAGCCTAGCGTTTCATGAATTAAATGTTGTTCGAAGAATAAATATAATTTTAAAATACGCGCCTAGCGATTTTAATCGCCTAGCACAATAAATGTATAATAATCAATTATTTTAAAACGAAAAATTCAAAATACGCGCCTAGCGATTTCAAACGCCTAGCACAATAAAAGCTAGATTTATAAATTAATTTAAACGAAAAATTTGAATTTACGACTAGCGATATTAAGCGCCTAGCGTTTCATGAATTAAAAGTTGATTGGAGAATAAATTTAAATTTAAAATACGCGGCTAGCGATTTTAAACGCCTAGCACAATAAAAGCTAGATTTATAAATTAATTTAAACGGAAAATTCGAATTTACGCCTAGCGATAGTAAGCGCCTAGCGTTTCATGAATTAAATGTTGATTGAAAAATAAATATAAATTTAAAATACGCGGCTAGCGATTTTAAACGTCTAGCAAAATAAAAGTTAGATTTATAAATTAATTAAAGCGAAAATTCGAATTTACGCCTAGCGATATTAAACGCCTAGCGTTTCATTAATTAAATGTTGATTGAAGAATAATTATGAATTTGAAATACGCGGTAGCGATTTCAAACGCCTATCACAATAAATGTATAAAAATCAATTATTTTAAAACGAAAAATTCAAAATACGCGCCTAGCGATTTCAAACGCCTAGCACAATAAAAGCTAGGTTTATAAATTAATTTAAACGAAAAATTCGAATTTACGCCTAGCGATATTAAGCGCCTAGCGTTTCATGAATTAAATGTTGATTGAAGAATAAATATAAATTTAAAATCCGCGGCTAGCGATTTTAAACGCCTAGCACAATAAAAGCTAGATTTATAAATTAATTTAAACGAAAAATTCGAATTTACGCCTAGCGATATTAAGCGCCTAGCGTTTCATGAATTAAATGTTGATTGAAGAATAAATATAAATTTAAAATCCGCGGCTAGCGATTTTAAACGCCTAGCACAATAAAAGTTCGATTTATAAATTAATTAAAGCGAAAATTCGAATTTACGCCTAGCGATTTTAAACGCCTAGCGTTTCATGAATTAAATGTTGACTGGAGGTTAAATATAAAATTAAAATACGCGCCTAGCGATTTTAAACGCCTAGCACAATAAAAGTTAGATTTATAAATTAATTTAAACGAAAAATTCGAATTTACGCCTAGCGATATTAAGCGCCTAGCGTTTCATGAATTAAATGTTAATTGAAGAATAAATATAAATTTAAAATACGCGCCTAGCGATTTTAAACGCCTAGCACAATAAATGTATAAAAATAAATTAATTTAATCGAAAAAGTCGAATTTACGCCTAGCGATTTTAAACGTCTAGCGTTTCATGAATTAAATGTTGATTGAAGAATAAATATAAAATTAAAATACGCGCCTAGCGATTTTAAACGCCTAGCACAATAAAGGTTAGATTTATAAATTAATTTAAACGAAAATTCGAATTTACGTCTAGCGATATTAAACGCCTAGCGTTTCATTAATTAAATGTTGATTGAAGAATAATTATGAATTTGAAATACGCGATTAGCGATTTTAAACGCCCAGCACAATAAATGTATAATAATAAATTATTTTAAAACGAAAAATTCAAAATACGCGCCTAGCGATTTCAAACGCCTAGCACAATAAAAGCTAGGTTTATAAATTAATTTAAACGAAAAATTCGAATTTAAGCCTAGCGATATTAAGCGCCTAGCGTTTCATGAATTAAATGTTGATTGAAGAATAAATATAAATTTAAAATCCGCGCCTAGCGATTTTAAACGCCTAGCACAATAAAAGCTAGATTTATAAATTAATTTAAACGAAAAATTCGAATTTACGCCTAGCGATATTAAGCGCCTAGCGTTTCATGAATTAAATGTTGATTGAAGAATAAATATAAATTTAAAATCCGCGGCTAGCGATTTTAAACGCCTAGCACAATAAGAGTTAGATTTATCAATTAATTTAAACGAAAAATTCGAATTTACGCCTAGCGATATTAAGCGCCTAGCGTTTCATGAATTAAATGTTAATTGAAGAATAAATATAAATTTAAAATACGCGCCTAGCTATTTTAAACGCCTAGCACAATAAAGGTTAGATTTATAAATTAATTTAAATGAAAAATTCGAATTTACGCCAAGCGATATTAAGCGCCTAGCGTTTCATGAATTAAATGTTAATTGAAGAATAAATATAAATTTAAAATACGCGGCTAGCGATTTTAAACGCCTAGCACAATAAAAGTTAGATTTATAAATTAATTTAAACGAAAAATTCGAATTTAAGCATAGCGATATTAAGCGCCTAGCGTTTCATGAATTAAATGTTAATTGAAGAATAAATATAAATTTAAAATAAGCGCATAGCGATTTTAAACGCCTAGCACAATAAAAGTTAGATTTATAAATTATTTTAAACGAAAATTCGAATTTACGCCTAGCGATATTAAACGCCTAGCGTTTCATTAATTTAATGTTGATTGAAGAATAATTATGAATTAGAAATACGCGGTAGCGATTTCAAACGCCTAGCACAATAAAAGCTAGATTTATAAATCAATTTAAACGAAAAATTCGAATTTACGCCAAGCGATATTAAGCGCCTAGCGTTTCATGAATTAAATGTTAATTGAAGAATAAATATAAAGTTAAAATACGCGGCTAGCGATTTTAAACGCCTAGCACAATAAGAGTTAGATTTATCAATTAATTTAAACGAAAAATTCGAATTTACGCCTAGCGATATTAAGCGCCTAGCGTTTCATGAATTAAATGTTAATTGAAGAATAAATATAAATTTAAAATACGCGCCTAGCGATTTAAAACGCCTAGCACACTCAAGGTGAGAGTTATAATTTAATGTAAACGAACGGTCGAATTTAAGCCTAGCGATATTAAACGCCTAGCGTTTCATTCATTAAATGTTGATTGAAGAATAATTATGAATTAGAAATACGCGGTAGCGATTTCAAACGCCTAGCACAATAAAAGCTAGATTTATAAATCAATTTAAACGAAAAATTCGAATTTACGCCAAACGATATTAAAAGCCTAGCGTTTCATGAATTAAATGTTGATTGAAGAATAAATATAAATTTAAAATACGCGCCTAGCGATTTTAAACGCCTAGCACAATAAAAGTTAGATTTATAAATTATTTTAAACGAAAATTCGAATTTACGCCTAGCGATATTAAACGCCTAGCGTTTCATTAATTTAATGTTGATTGAAGAATAATTATGAATTTGAAATACGCGGTAGCGATTTCAAACGCCTAGCACAATAAAAGCTAGATTTATAAATCAATTTAAACGAAAAATTCGAATTTACGCCAAACGATATTAAAAGCCTAGCGTTTCATTAATTAAATGTTGATTGAAGAATAATTATGAATTTGAAATACGCGGTAGCGATTTCAAACGCCTAGCACAATAAAAGCTAGATTCATAAATCAATTTAAACGAAAAATTCGAATTTACGCCAAACGATATTAAAAGCCTAGCGTTTCATGAATTAAATGTTGATTGAAGAATAAATATAAATTTAAAATACGCGCCTAGCGATTTTAAACGCCTAGCACAATAAAAGTTAGATTTATAAATTAATTTAAACGAAAATTCGAATTTACGTCTAGCGATATTAAACGCCTAGCATTTCATTAATTAAATGTTGATTGAAGAATAATTATGAATTTGAAATACGCGATTAGCGATTTTAAACGCCCAGCACAATAAAAGTTAGATTTATAAATTAATTTAAACGAAAAATTCGAATTTACGCCTAGCGATATTAAGCGCCTAGCGTTTCATGAATTAAATGTTAATTGAAGAATAAATATAAATTTAAAATACGCGGTAGCGATTTCATACGCCTAGCACAATAAAAGCTAGATTTATAAATCAATTTAAACGAAAAATTCGAATTTACGCCAAACGATATTAAAAGCCTAGCGTTTCATGAATTAAATGTTGATCGAAGAATAAATATAAATTTAAAATACGCGCCTAGCGATTTTAAACGCCTAGCTAAATTTTAGTGTTTTTTATAATCTTTCTTATACGAAAATTCGAATTTACGCCTAGCGATATTAAACGCCTAGCGTTTCATTAATTAAATGTTGATTGAAGAATAATTATGAATTTGAAATACGCGGTAGCGATTTCAAACGCCTAGCACAATAAAAGCTAGATTTATAAATCAATTAAAACGAAAAATTCGAATTTACGCCAAACGATATTAAAAGCCTAGCGTTTCATGAATTAAATGTTGATTGAAGAATAATTATGAATTTGAAATACGCGGTAGCGATTTCAAACGTCTAGCACAATAAAAGCTAGATTTATAAATCAATTTAAACGAAAAATTCGAATTTACGCCAAACGATATTAAAAGCCTAGCGTTTCATGAATTAAATGTTGATTGAAGAATAAATATAATTTTAAAATACGCGCCTAGCGATTTTAAACGCCTAGCACAATAAATGTATAACAATCAATTATTTTAAAACGAAAAAGTTAAAATACGCGGTAGCGATTTCAAACGCCTAGCACAATAAAAGCTAGATTTATAAATCAATTTAAACGAAAAATTCGAATTTACGCCAAACGATATTAAAAGGCTAGCGTTTCATGAATTAAATGTTGATTGAAGAATAAATATAAATTTAAAATACGCGCCTAGCGATTTTAAACGCCTAGCACAATAAAAGTTAGATTTATAAATTATTTTAAACGAAAATTCGAAATTACGCCTAGCGATATGAAACGCCTAGCGTTTCATTAATTAAATGTTGATTGAAGAATAATTATGAATTTGAAATACGCGGTAGCGATTTCAAACTCCTGGCACAATAAAAGCTAGATTTATAAATCAATTTAAACGAAAAATTCGAATTTACGCCAAACGATATTAAAATCCTAGCGTTTCATGAATTAAATGTTGATTGAAGAATAATTATAAATTTGAAATACGCGGTAGCGATTTCATACGCCTAGCACAATAAAAGCTAGATTTATAAATCAATTTAAAAGAAAAATTCGAATTTACGCCAAACGATCTTAAAAGCCTAGCGTTTCATGAATTAAATGTTGATTGAAGAATAAATATAAATTTAAAAGACGCGCCTAGCGATTTTAAACGCCTAGCACAATAAAAGTTAGATTTATAAATTATTTTAAACGAAAATTCGAATTTACGCCTAGCGATATTAAACGCCTAGCGTTTCATTAATTAAATGTTGATTGAAGAATAATTATGAAATTGAAATACGCGGTAGCGATTTCAAACGCCTAGCACAATAAAAGCTAGATTTTTAAATCAATTAAAACGAAAAATTCGAATTTACGCCAAACGATATTAAAAGCCTAGCGTTTCATGAATTAAATGTTGATTGAAGAATAATTTTGAATTTGAAATACGCGGTAGCGATTTCAAACGCCTAGCACAATAAAAGCTAGATTCATAAATCAATTTAAACGAAAAATTCGAATTTACGCCAAACGATATTAAAAGCCTAGCGTTTCATGAATTAAATGTTAATTGAAGAATAAATATAAATTTAAAATACGCGCCTAGCGATTTTAAACGCCTAGCACAATAAAATTTAGATTTATAAATTAATTTAAACGAAAAATTCGAATTTAGGCCGAGCGATTTTAAAGGCGTAGCGTTTCATGAATTAAATGTTGGTTGAAGAATAATTATGAATTTGAAATACGCTTTAGCGATTTCAAACGCCTAGCACAATAAAAGCTACATTTATACATCAATTTAAACGAAAAATTCGAATTTACGCCAAACGATATTAAAAGCCTAGCGTTTCATGAATTAAATGTTGATTGAAGAATAAATATAATTTTAAAATACGCGCCTAGCGATTTTAAACGCCTAGCACAATAAATGTATAATAATCAATTATTTTAAAACGAAAAATTCAAAATACGCGCCTAGCGATTTCAAACGCCTAGCACACTAAAAGCTAGCTTTATAAATTAATTTAAACGAAAAATTCGAATTTACGCCTAGCGATATTAAGCGCCTAGCGTTTCATGAATTAAATGTTGATTGAAGAATAAATATAAATTTAAAATCCGCGGCTAGCGATTTTAAACGCCTAGCACAATAAAAGTTCGATTTATAAATTAATTGAAACGAAAAATTCGAATTTTCGCCTAGCGATGTAAACGCCTAGCGTTTCATGAATTAAATGTTGATTGAAGAATAAATATAAAATTAAAATATGCGCCTGGCGATTTTAAACGCCTAGCACAATAAAAGTTAGATTTATAAATTAAGTTAAACGAAAAATTCGAATTTACGCC
The DNA here is from genome assembly GCA_030998225.1 of Diplolepis rosae. Lineage (NCBI taxonomy): Eukaryota > Metazoa > Arthropoda > Insecta > Hymenoptera > Diplolepididae > Diplolepis > Diplolepis rosae. Next base: position 65,910 of record JAPYXD010000546.1, read on the forward strand.
TAGCGATATTAAACGCCTTGAGTTTAATTCATTAAATGTTTATTGAAGAATAAATATAAATTTAAAATACGCGCCTAGCGATTTTAAACGCCTAGCACAATAAAAGTTAGATTTATAAATTAATTTAAACGAAAAATTCGAATTTACGCCAAACGATATTAAACGCCTAGCGTTTCATGAATTAAATGTTGATTGAAGAATAAATATAAAATTAAAATATGCGCCTGGCGATTTTAAACGCCTAGCACAATAAAAGTTAGATTTATAAATTAAGTTAAACGAAAAATTCGAATTTACGCCTAGCGATATGAAGCGCGTAGCGTTTCATGCATTAAATGTTAATTGAAGAATAAATATAAATATAAAATAAGCTCCTAGCGATTTTAAACGCCTAGCACAATAAAAGCTAGAATAATAAATTAATTTAAAACAAAAATGCGAATTTACGCCTAGCGATTTTAAACGCCTAGCGTTTCATGAATTAAATGTTGATTGAAGAATAAATATAAAATTAAAATATGCGCCTGGCGATTTTAAACGCCTAGCACAATAAAAGTTAGATTTATAAATTAATTTAAACGAAAAATTCGAATTTACGCCCAGCGATATTAAGCGCGTAGCGTTTCATGCATTAAATGTTAATTGAAGAATAAATATAAATATAAAATACGCGCCTAGCGATTTTAAACGCCTAGCACAATAAAAGTTAGATTTATAAATTAATTTAAACGAAAATTCGAATTTACGCCTAGCGATATTAAACGCCTAGCGTTTCATTAATTAAATGTTGATTGAAGAATAATTATGAATTTGAAATACGCTTTAGCGATTTCAAACGCCTAGCACAATAAAAGCTAGATTTATAAATCAATTTAAACGAAAAATTCGAATTTACGCCAAACGATATTAAAAGCCTAGCGTTTCATGAATTAAATGTTGTTCGAAGAATAAATATAATTTTAAAATACGCGCCTAGCGATTTTAATCGCCTAGCACAATAAATGTATAATAATCAATTATTTTAAAATGAAAAATTCAAAATACGCGCCTAGCGATTTTAAACGCCTAGCACAATAAAAGTTAGATTTATAAATTATTTTAAACGAAAAATTCGAATTTACGCCTAGCGATATTAATCGCCTAGCGTTTCATGAATTAAATGTTGATTGAAGAATAAATATAAATTTAAAATACGCGGCTAGCGATTTTAAACGCCTAGCACAATAAAAGTTAGATTTATAAATTAATTAAAACGAAAATTCGAATTTAAGTCTAGCGATATTAAACGCCTAGGGTTTCATTAATTAAATGTTGATTGAACAATAATTATGAATTTGAAATACGCGGTAGCGATTTCAAACGCCTAGCACAATAAAAGCTAGATTTATAAATCAATTTAAACGAAAAATTCGAATTTACGCCAAACGATATTAAAAGGCTAGCGTTTCATGAATTAAATGTTGATTGAAGAATAAATATAAATTTAAAATACGCGCCTAGCGATTTTAAACGCCTAGCACAATAAAAGTTAGATTTATAAATTATTTTAAACGAAAAATTCGAAATTACGCCTAGCGATATGAAACGCCTAGCGTTTCATTAATTAAATGTTGATTGAAGAATAATTATGAATTTGAAATACGCGGTAGCGATTTCAAACGCCTAGCACAATAAAAGCTAGATTTATAAATCAATATAAACGAAAAATTCGAATTTACGCCAAACGATATTAAAAGCCTAGCGTTTCATGAATTAAATGTTGATTGAAGAATAATTATAAATTTGAAATACGCGGTAGCAATTTCAAACGCCTAGCACAATAAAAGCTAGAATTAAAAATCAATTTAAACGAAAAATTCGAATTTACCCCAAACGATATTAAAAGCCTAGCGTTTCATGAATTAAATGTTGATTGAAGAATAAATATAAATTTAAAATACGCGCCTAGCGATTTTAAACGCCTAGCACAATAAAAGTTCGATTTATAAATTAATTGAAACGAAAAATTCGAATTTACGCCAACCGTTATTAAAAGCCTAGCGTTTCATTAATTAAATGTTGATTGAAGAATAATTATGAATTTGAAATACGCGGTAGCGATTTCAAACGCCTGGCACAATAAAAGCTAGATTTATAAATCAATTTAAACGAAAAATTCGAATTTACGCCAAACGATATTAAAAGCCTAGCGTTTCATGAATTAAATGTTGATTGAAGAATAATTATGAATTTGAAATACGCGGTAGCGATTTCAAACGCCTAGCACAATAAAAGCTAGATTCATAAATCAATTTAAACGAAAAATTCGAATTTACGCCAAACGATATTAAAAGCCTAGCGTTTCATGAATTAAATGTTGATTGAAGAATAAATATAAATTTAAAATACGCGCCTAGCGATTTTAAACGCCTAGCACAATAAAAGTTAGATTTATAAATTAATTTAAACGAAAAATTCGAATTTACGCCTAGCGATTTTAAACGCCTAGCGTTTCATGAATTAAATGTTGATTGAAGAATAAATATAAAATTAAAATATGCGCCTGGCGATTTTAAACGCCTAGCACAATAAAAGTTAGATTTATAAATTAATTTAAACGAAAAATTCGAATTTACGCCCAGCGATATTAAGCGCCTAGCGTTTCATGCATTAAATTTTAATTGAAGAATAAATATAAATTTAAAATACGCGCCTAGCGATTTTAAACGCCTAGCACAATAAAAGTTAGATTTATAAATTAATTTAAACGAAAAATTCGAATTCGTATGTATTCAACTTATAAGCGCCTAGCACAATAAAAGCTAGATTTATAAATCAGTTAAAACGAAAAATTCGAATTTACGCCAAACGATATTAAAAGCCTAGCGTTTCATGAATTAAATGTTGATTGAAGAATAATTATGAATTTGAAATACGCGGTAGCGATTTCAAACGCCTAGCACAATAAAAGCTAGATTCATAAATCAATTTAAACGAAAAATTCGAATTTACGCCCAGCGATTTTAAACGCCTAGCGTTTCATGAATTAAATGTTGATTGAAGAATAAATATAAAATTAAAATATGCGCCTGGCGATTTTAAACGCCTAGCACAATAAAAGTTAGATTTATAAATTAATTTAAACGAAAAATTCGAATTTACGCCTAGCGATATGAAGCGCCTAGCGTTTCATGCATTAAATGTTAATTGAAGAATAAATATAAATTTAAAATACGCGCCTAGCGATTTTAAACGCCTAGCACAATAAAAGTTAGATTTATAAATTAATTTAAACGAAAAATTCGAATTTACGCCTAGCGATTTTAAACGCCTAGCGTTTCATGAATTAAATGTTGATTGAAGAATAAATATAAAATTAAAATATGCGCCTGGCGATTTTAAACGCCTAGCACAATAAAAGTTAGATTTATAAATTAATTTAAACGAAAAATTCGAATTTACGCCCAGCGATATTAAGCGCCTAGCGTTTCATGCATTAAATTTTAATTGAAGAATAAATATAAATTTAAAATACGCGCCTAGCGATTTTAAACGCCTTGCACAATAAAAGTTAGATTTATAAATTAATTTAAACGAAAATTCGAATTTACGCCTAGCGATATTAAACGCCTAGCGTTTCATTAATTAAATGTTGATTGAAGAATAATTATGAATTTGAAATACGCTTTAGCGATTTCAAACGCCTAGCACAATAAAAGCTACATTTATAAATCAATTTAAACGAAAAATTCGAATTTACGCCAAACGATATTAAAAGCCTAGCGTTTCATGAATTAAATGTTGTTCGAAGAATAAATATAATTTTAAAATACGCGCCTAGCGATTTTCATCGCCTAGCACAATAAATGTATAATAATCAATTATTTTAAAACGAAAAATTCAAAATACGCGCCTAGCGATTTCAAACGCCTAGCACAATAAAAGCTAGATTTATAAATTAATTTAAACGAAAAATTCGAATTTACGCCTAGCGATATTAAGCGCCTAGCGTTTCATGAATTAAATGTTGATTGAAGAATAAATATAAATTTAAAATCCGCGGCTAGCGATTTTAAACGCCTAGCGCAATAAAAGTTAGATTTATAAATTAATTAAAACGAAAATTCGAATTTACGTCTAGCGATATTAAACGCCTAGCGTTTCATTAATTAAATGTTGTTTTAATAATACTTATGTATTTGAAATACGCGGTAGAGATTTAAAACGCCTGGCACAATAAAATCTATATTTATAAATCAATTTAAACTAAAAATTCGATTTTACGCCAAACGATATTAAAAGCCTAGCGTTTCATGAATTAAATGTTTATTGAAGAATAAATATAAATTTAAAATACGCGAATAGCGAATTCAAACTCCTAGCACAATAAAAGTTAGATTTAAAAATTAATTTAAACGAAAATTCGAATTTACGCCTAGCGATATTAAACGCCTAGCGTTTCATTAATTAAATGTTGATTGAAGAATAATTATGAATTTGAAATACGCGGTAGCGATTTCAAACGCCTAGCACAATAAAAGCTAGATTTATAAATCAATTGAAACGAAAAATTCGAATTTACGCCAAACGATATTAAAAGCCTAGCGTTTCATGAATTAAATGTTGATTGAAGAATAATTATGAATTTGAAATACGCGGTAGCGATTTCAAACGCCTTGCACAATAAAAGCTAGATTCATAAATCAATTTAAACGAAAAATTCGAATTTACGCCAAACGATATTAAAAGCCTAGCGTTTCATGAATTAAATGTTGATTGAAGAATAAATATAAATTTAAAATACGCGCCTAGCGATTTTAAACGCCTAGCACAATAAAAGTTAGATTTATAAATTAATTTAAACGAAAAATTCGAATTTACGCCTAGCGATATTAAGCGCCTAGCGTTTCATGAATTAAATGTTAATTGAAGAATAAATATAAATTTAAACTACGCGCCTAGCGATTTTAAACGCCTAGCACAATAAATTTTTGATTTATAAATTAATTTAAACGAAAAATTCGAATTTACGCCTAGCGATTTTAAACGCCTAGCGTTTCATGAATTAAATGTTGATTGAAGAATAAATATAAAATTAAAATATGCGCCTGGCGATTTTAAACGCCTAGCACAATAAAAGTTAGATTTATAAATTAATTTAAACGAAAAATTCGAATTTACGCCTAGCGATATGAAGCGCCTAGCGTTTCATGCATTAAATGTTAATTGAAGAATAAATATAAATTTAAAATACGCGCCTAGCGATTTTAAACGCCTAGCACAATAAAAGTTAGATTTATAAATTAATTTAAACGAAAAATTCGAATTCGTATGTATTCAACTTATAAGCGCCTAGCACAATAAAAGCTAGATTTATAAATCAATTAAAACGAAAAATTCGAATTTACGCCAAACGATATTAAAAGCCTAGCGTTTCATGAATTAAATGTTGATTGAAGAATAATTATGAATTTGAAATACGCGGTAGCGATTTCAAACGCCTAGCACAATAAAAGCTAGATTCATAAATCAATTTAAACGAAAAATTCGAATTTACGCCTAGCGATTTTAAACGCCTAGCGTTTCATGAATTAAATGTTGATTGAAGAATAAATATAAAATTAAAATATGCGCCTGGCGATTTTAAACGCCTAGCACAATAAAAGTTAGATTTATAAATTAATTTAAACGAAAAATTCGAATTTACGCCCAGCGATATGAAGCGCCTAGCGTTTCATGCATTAAATGTTAATTGAAGAATAAATATAAATTTAAAATACGCGCCTAGCGATTTTAAACGCCTAGCACAATAAAAGTTAGATTTATAAATTAATTTAAACGAAAAATTCGAATTTACGCCTAGCGATTTTAAACGCCTAGCGTTTCATGAATTAAATGTTGATTGAAGAATAAATATAAAATTAAAATATGCGCCTGGCGATTTTAAACGCCTAGCACAATAAAAGTTAGATTTATAAATTAATTTAAACGAAAAATTCGAATTTACGCCCAGCGATATTAAGCGCCTAGCGTTTCATGCATTAAATTTTAATTGAAGAATAAATATAAATTTAAAATACGCGCCTAGCGATTTTAAACGCCTAGCACAATAAAAGTTAGATTTATAAATTAATTTAAACGAAAATTCGAATTTACGCCTAGCGATATTAAACGCCTAGCGTTTCATTAATTAAATGTTGATTGAAGAATAATTATGAATTTGAAATACGCTTTAGCGATTTCAAACGCCTAGCACAATAAAAGCTAGATTTATAAATCAATTTAAACGAAAAATTCGAATTTACGCCAAACGATATTAAAAGCCTAGCGTTTCATGAATTAAATGTTGTTCGAAGAATAAATATAATTTTAAAATACGCGCCTAGCGATTTTCATCGCCTAGCACAATAAATGTATAATAATCAATTATTTTAAAACGAAAAATTCAAAATACGCGCCTAGCGATTTCAAACGCCTAGCACAATAAAAGCTAGGTTTATAAATTAATTTAAACGAAAAATTCGAATTTACGCCTAGCGATATTAAGCGCCTAGCGTTTCATGAATTAAATGTTGATTGAAGAATAAATATAAATTTAAAATCCGCGGCTAGCGATTTTAAACGCCTAGCACAATAAAAGTTTGATTTATAAATTAATTAAAACGAAAATTCGAATTTACGTCTAGCGATATTAAACGCCTAGCGTTTCATTAATTAAATGTTGATTGAACAATAATTATGAATTTGAAATACGCGGTAGCGATTTCAAACGCCTAGCACAATAAAAGCTAGATTTATAAATCAATTTAAACGAAAAATTCGATTTTACGCCAAACGATATTAAAAGCCTAGCGTTTCATGAATTAAATGTTAATTGAAGAATAAATATAAATTTAAAATACGCGCCTAGCGATTTTAAACTCCTAGCACAATAAAAGTTAGATTTATAAATTATTTTAAAGTAAAATTCGAATTTACGCCTAGCGATATTAAACGCCTAGCGTTTCATTAATTAAATGTTGATTGAAGAATAATTATGAATTTGAAATACGCGGTAGCGATTTCAAACGCCTAGCACAATAAAAGCTAGATTTATAAATCAATTGAAACGAAAAATTCGAATTTACGCCAAACGATATTAAAAGCCTAGCGTTTCATGAATTAAATGTTGATTGAAGAATAATTATGAATTTGAAATACGCGGTAGCGATTTCAAACGCCTTGCACAATAAAAGCTAGATTCATAAATCAATTTAAACGAAAAATTCGAATTTACGCCAAACGATATTAAAAGCCTAGCGTTTCATGAATTAAATGTTGATTGAAGAATAAATATAAATTTAAAATACGCGCCTAGCGATTTTAAACGCCTAGCACAATAAGAGTTAGATTTATCAATTAATTTAAACGAAAAATTCGAATTTACGCCTAGCGATATTAAGCGCCTAGCGTTTCATGAATTAAATGTTAATTGAAGAATAAATATAAATTTAAATTACGCGCCTAGCGATTTTAAACGCCTAGCACAATAAAGGTTAGATTTATAAATTAATTTAAACGAAAAATTCGAATTTACGCCAAGCGATATTAAGCGCCTAGCGTTTCATGAATTAAATGTTAATTGAAGAATAAATATAAATTTAAAATACGCGGCTAGCGATTTTAAACGCCTAGCACAATAAAAGCTAGATTTATAAATCAATTTAAACGAAAAATTCGAATTTACGCCAAACGATATTAAAAGCCTAGCGTTTCATGAATTAAATGTTAATTGAAGAATAAATATAAATTTAAAATACGCGCATAGCGATTTTAAACGCCTAGCACAATAAAAGTTAGATTTATAAATTATTTTAAACGAAAATTCGAATTTACGCCTAGCGATATTAAACGCCTAGCGTTTCATTAATTTAATGTTGATTGAAGAATAATTATGAATTTGAAATACGCGGTAGCGATTTCAAACGCCTAGCACAATAAAAGCTAGATTTATAAATCAATTTAAACGAAAAATTCGAATTTACGCCAAACGATATTAAAAGCCTAGCGTTTCATGAATTAAATGTTGATTGAAGAATAATTATGAATTTGAAATACGCGCCTAGCGATTTTAAACGCCTAGCACAATAAAAGTTAGATTTATAAATTAATTTAAACGAAAAATTCGAATTTACGCCTAGCGATTTTAAACGCCTAGCGTTTCATGAATTAAATGTTGATTGAAGAATAATTATGAATTTGAAATACGCCGTAGCGATTTCAAACGCCTAGCACAATAAAAGCTAGATTTATAAATTATTTTAAACGAAAATTCGAATTTACGCCTAGCGATATTAAACGCCTAGCGTTTCATTAATTTAATGTTGATTGAAGAATAAATATAAAATTAAAATATGAGCCTGGCGATTTTAAACGCCTAGCACAATAAAAGCTAGATTCATAAATCAATTTAAACGAAAAATTCGAATTTACGCCAAACGATATTAAAAGCCTAGCGTTTCATGAATTAAATGTTGATTGAAGAATAAATATAAATTTAAAATACGCGCCTAGCGATTTTAAACGCCTAGCACAATAAAAGTTAGATTTATAAATTATTTTAAAAGAAAATTCGAATTAACGCCGAGCGTTATTAAACGCCTAGCGTTTCATTAATTTAATGTTGATTGAAGAATAAATATAAAATTAAAATATGCGCCTGGCGATTTTAAACGCCTAGCACAATAAAAGTTAGATTTATAAATTAATTTAAACGAAAAATTCGAATTTACGCCCAGCGATATTAAGCGCCTAGCGTTTCATGCATTAAATTTTAATTGAAGAATAAATATAAATTTAAAATACGCGCCTAGCGATTTTAAACGCCTAGCACAATAAAAGTTAGATTTATAAATTAATTTAAACGAAAATTCGAATTTACGCCTAGCGATATTAAACGCCTAGCGTTTCATTAATTAAATGTTGATTGAAGAATAATTATGAATTTGAAATACGCTTTAGCGATTTCAAACGCCTAGCACAATAAAAGCTAGATTTATAAATCAATTTAAACGAAAAATTCGAATTTACGCCAAACGATATTAAAAGCCTAGCGTTTCATGAATTAAATGTTGTTCGAAGAATAAATATAATTTTAAAATACGCGCCTAGCGATTTTAATCGCCTAGCACAATAAATGTATAATAATCAATTATTTTAAAACGAAAAATTCAAAATACGCGCCTAGCGATTTCAAACGCCTAGCACAATAAAAGCTAGATTTATAAATTAATTTAAACGAAAAATTCGAATTTACGCCTAGCGATATTAAACGCCTAGCGTTTCATTAATTAAATGTTGATTGAAGAATAATTATGAATTTGAAATACGCGGTAGCGATTTCAAACGCCTAGCACAATAAAAGCTAGATTTATAAATCAATTTAAACGAAAAATTCGAATTTACGCCAAACGATATTAAAAGCCTAGCGTTTCATGAATTAAATGTTGATTGAAGAATAATTATGAATTTGAAATACGCGGTAGCGATTTCAAACGCCTAGCACAATAAAAGCTAGATTCATAAATCAATTAAAACGAAAAATTCGAATTTACGGCAAACGATATTAAAAGCCTAGCGTTTCATGAATTAAATGTTGATTGAAGAATAATTATGAATTTGAAATACGCGGTAGCGATTTCAAACGCCTAGCACAATAAAAGCTAGATTCATAAATCAATTTAAACGAAAAATTCGAATTTACGCCAAACGATATTAAAAGCCTAGCGTTTCATGAATTAAATGTTGATTGAAGAATAAATATAAATTTAAAATACGCGCCTAGCGATTTTAAACGCCTAGCACAATAAAAGTTAGATTTATAAATTAATTTAAACGAAAAATTCGAATTTACGCCTAGCGATTTTAAACGCCTAGCGTTTCATGAATTAAATGTTGATTGAAGAATAAATATAAAATTAAAATATGCGCCTGGCGAATTTAAACGCCTAGCACAATAAAAGTTAGATTTATAAATTAAGTTAAACGAAAAATTCGAATTTACGCCTAGCGATATGAAGCGCCTAGCGTTTCATGCATTAAATGTTAATTGAAGAATAAATATAAATTTAAAATATGCGCCTAGCGATTTTAAACGCCTAGCACAATAAAAGTTAGATTTATAAATTAATTTAAACGAAAAATTCGAATTCGTATGTATTTAACTTATAAACGCCTAGCACAATAAAAGCTAGATTTATAAATCAATTAAAACGAAAAATTCGAATTTACGCCAAACGATATTAAAAGCCTAGCGTTTCATGAATTAATGTTGATTGAAGAATAATTATGAATTTGAAATACGCGGTAGCGATTTCAAACGCCTAGCACAATAAAAGCTAGATTCATAAATCAATTTAAACGAAAAATTCGAATTTACGCCTATCGATTTTAAACGCCTAGCGTTTCATGAATTAAATGTTGATTGAAGAATAAATATAAAATTAAAATATGCGCCTGGCGATTTTAAACGCCTAGCACAATAAAAGTTAGATTTATAAATTAAGTTAAACGAAAAATTCGAATTTACGCCTAGCGATATGAAGCGCCTAGCGTTTCATGCATTAAATGTTAATTGAAGAATAAATATAAATTTAAAATACGCGCCTAGCGATTTTAAACGCCTAGCACAATAAAAGTTAGATTTATAAATTAATTTAAACGAAAACTTCGAATTTACGCCTAGCGATTTTAAACGCCTAGCGTTTCATGAATTAAATGTTGATTGAAGAATAAATATAAAATTAAAATATGCGCCTGGCGATTTTAAACGCCTAGCACAATAAAAGTTAGATTTATAAATTAATTTAAACGAAAAATTCGAATTTACGCCCATCGATATTAAGCGCCTAGCGTTTCATGCATTAAATGTTAATTGAAGAATAAATATAAATTTAAAATACGCGCCTAGCGATTTTAAACGCCTAGCACAATAAAAGTTAGATTTATAAATTATTTTAAACGAAAATTCGAATTTACGCCTAGCGATATTAAACGCCTAGCGTTTCATTAATTAAATGTTGATTGAAGAATAATTATGAATTTGAAATACGCTTTAGCGATTTCAAACGCCTAGCACAATAAAAGCTAGATTTATAAATCAATTTAAACGAAAAATTCGAATTTACGCCAAACGATATTAAAAGCCTAGCGTTTCATGAATTAAATGTTGTTCGAAGAATAAATATAATTTTAAAATAAGCGCCTAGCGATATTAAACGCCTAGCACAATAAATGTATAATAATCAATTGTTTTATAACGAAAAATACCAAATACGCGCCTAGCGATTTCAAACGCCTAGCACAATAAAAGTTAGATTTATAAATTAATTTAAACGAAAAATTCGAATTTACGCCGAGCGATATTATGAGGCTAGCGTTTCATGAATTAAATGTTGATTGAAGAATAAATATAAATTTAAAATCCGCGGCTAGCGATTTTAAACGCCTAGCACAATAAAAGTTCGATTTATAAATTAATTGAAACGAAAAATTCGAATTTTCGCCTAGCGATATTAAACGCCTAGCGTTTCATTAATTAAATGTTGATTGAAGAATAATTATGAATTTGAAATACGCGGTAGCGATTTCAAATGCCTAGCACAATAAAAGCTAGATTTATAAATCAATTTAAACGAAAAATTCGATTTTACGCCAAACGATATTAAAAGCCTAGCGTTTCATGAATTAAATGTTAATTGAAGAATAAATATAACTTTAACAGCCGCGCCGAGCGATTTAAAACGCCTAGCACAATAAAAGTTAGATTTATAAATTAATTTAAACGAAAATTCGAATTTACGCCTAGCGATATTAAACGCCTAGCGTTTCATTAATTAAATGTTGATTGAAGAATAATTATGAATTTGAAATACGCGGTAGCGATTTCAAACGCCTAGCACAATAAAAGCTAGATTTATAAATCAATTTAAACGAAAAATTCGAATTTACGCCAAACGATATTAAAAGCCTAGCGTTTCATGAATTAAATGTTGATTGAAGAATAATTATGAATTTGAAATACGCGGTAGCGATTTCAAACGCCTAGCACAATAAAAGTTAGATTTATAAATTAATTTAAACGAAAAATTCGAATTTACGCCTAGCGATATTAAGCGCCTAGCGTTTCATGAATTAAATGTTAATTGAAGAATAAATATAAATTTAAAATACGCGCCTAGCGATTTTAAACGCCTAGCACAATAAAAGTTAGATTTATAAATTAATTTAAACGAAAAATTCGAATTTACGCCTAGCGATATTAAGCGCCTAGCGTTTCATGAATTAAATGTTAATTGAAGAATAAATATAAATTTAAAATACGCGGCTAGCGATTTTAAACGCCTAGCACAATAAAAGCTCGATTTATAAATCAATTGAAACGAAAAATTCGAATTTACGCCAAGCGATATTAAAAGCCTAGCGTTTCATGAATTAAATGTTAATTGAAGAATAAATATAAATTTAAAATACGCGCATAGCGATTTTAAACGCCTAGCACAATAAAAGTTAGATTTATAAATTATTTTAAACGAAAATTCGAATTTACGCCTAGCGATATTAAACGCCTAGCGTTTCATTAATTTAATGTGGATTGAAGAATAATTATCATTTTGAAACCCGCGGTAGCGATTTCAAACGCCTAGCACAATAAAAGCTAGATTTATAAATCAATTTAAACGAAAAATTCGAATTTACGCCAAACGATATTAAAAGCCTAGCGTTTCATGAATTAAATGTTGATTGAAGAATAATTATGAATTTGAAATACGCGGTAGCGATTTCAAACGCCTAGCACAATAAAAGCTAGATTCATAAATCAATTTAAACGAAAAATTCGAATTTACGCCAAACGATATTAAAAGCCTAGCGTTTCATGAATTAAATGTTGATTGAAGAATAAATATAAATTTAAAATACGCGCCTAGCGATTTTAAACGCCTAGCACAATAAAAGTTAAATTTATAAATTATTTTAAACGAAAATTCGAATTTACGCCTAGCGATATTAAACGCCTAGCGTTTCATTAATTTAATGTTGATTGAAGAATAAATATAAAATTAAAATATGCGCCTGGCGATTTTAAACGCCTAGCACAATAAAAGTTAGATTTATAAATTAATTTAAACGAAAAATTCGAATTTACGCCCAGCGATATTAAGCGCCTAGCGTTTCATGCATTAAATTTTAATTGAAGAATAAATATAAATTTAAAATACGCGCCTAGCGATTTTAAACGCCTAGCACAATAAAAGTTAGATTTATAAATTAATTTAAACGAAAATTCGAATTTACGCCTAGCGATATTAAACGCCTAGCGTTTCATTAATTAAATGTTGATTGAAGAATAATTATGAATTTGAAATACGCTTTAGCGATTTCAAACGCCTAGCACAATAAAAGCTAGATTTATAAATCAATTTAAACGAAAAATTCGAATTTACGCCAAACGATATTAAAAGCCTAGCGTTTCATGAATTAAATGTTAATTGAAGAATAAATATAAATTTAAAATACGCGCCTAGCGATTTTAAACGCCTAGCACAATAAAAGTTAGATTTATAAATTATTTTAAACGAAAATTCGAATTTACGCCTAGCGATATTAAACGCCTAGCGTTTCATTAATTTAATGTTGATCGAAGAATAATTATGAATTTGAAATACGCGGTCGCGATTTCAAACGCCTAGCACAATAAAAGCTAGATTTATAAATCAATTTAAACGAAAAATTCGAATTTACGCCAAACGATATTAAAAGCCTAGCGTTTCATGAATTAAATGTTGATTGAAGAATAATTATGAATTTGAAATACGCGGTAGCGATTTCAAACGCCTAGCACAATAAGAGTTAGATTTATCAATTAATTAAAACGAAAATTCGAATTTACGCCTAGCGATATTAAGCGCCTAGCGTTTCATGAATTAAATGTTAATTGAAGAATAAATATAAATTTAAAATACGCGGCTAGCGATTTTAAACGCCTAGCACAATAAAAGTTAGATTTATAAATTATTTTAAACGAAAATTCGAATTTACGCCTAGCGATATTAAACGCCTAGCGTTTCATTAATTTAATGTTGATCGAAGAATAATTATGAATTTGAAATACGCGGTAGCGATTTCAAACGCCTAGCACAATAAGAGTTAGATTTATCAATTAATTTAAACGAAAAATTCGAATTTACGCCTAGCGATATTAAGCGCCTAGCGTTTCATGAATTAAATGTTAATTGAAGAATAAATATAAATTTAAAATACGCGGCTAGCGATTTTAAACGCCTAGCACAATAAAAGTTAGATTTATAAATTATTTTAAACGAAAATTCGAATTTACGCCTAGCGATATTAAGCGCCTAGCTTTTCATGAATTAAATGTTAATTGAAGAATAAATATAAATTTAAAATACGCGGCTAGCGATTTTAAACGCCTAGCACAATAAAAGTTAGATTTATAGATCAATTTAAACGAAAAATTCGAATTTACGCCAAACGATATTAAAAGCCTAGCGTTTCATGAATTAAATGTTAATTGAAGAATAAATATAAATTTAAAATACGCGCCTAGCGATTTTAAACGCCTAGCACAATAAAAGTTAGATTTATAAATTATTTTAAACGAAAATTCGAATTTACGCCTAGCGATATTAAACGCCTAGCGTTTCATTAATTTAATGTTGATCGAAGAATAATTATGAATTTGAAATACGCGGTCGCGATTTCAAACGCCTAGCACAATAAAAGCTAGATTTATAAATCAATTTAAACGAAAAATTCGAATTTACGCCAAACGATATTAAAAGCCTAGCGTTTCATGAATTTAATGTTGATCGAAGAATAATTATGAATTTGAAATACGCGGTAGCGATTTCAAACGCCTAGCACAATAAAGGTTAGATTTATAAATTAATTTAAACGAAAAATTCGAATTTACGCCAAGCGATATTAAGCGCCTAGCGTTTCATGAATTAAATGTTGTTCGAAGAATAAATATAATTTTAAAATACGCGCCTAGCGATTTTAATCGCCTAGCACAATAAAAGCTAGATTTATAAATCAATTTAAACGAAAAATTCGAATTTACGCCAAACGATATTAAAAGCCTAGCGTTTCATGAATTAAATGTTAATTGAAGAATAAATATAAATTTAAAATACGCGCATAGCGATTTTAAACGCCTAGCACAATAAAAGTTAGATTTATAAATTATTTTAAACGAAAATTCGAATTTACGCCTAGCGATATTAAACGCCTAGCGTTTCATTAATTTAATGTTGATTGAAGAATAATTATGAATTTGAAATACGCGGTAGCGATTTCAAACGCCTAGCACAATAAAAGCTAGATTTATAAATCAATTTAAACGAAAAATTCGAATTTACGCCAAACGATATTAAAAGCCTAGCGTTTCATGAATTAAATGTTGATTGAAGAATAATTATGAATTTGAAATACGCGGTAGCGATTTCAAACGCCTAGCACAATAAAAGCTAGATTCATAAATCAATTTAAACGAAAAATTCGAATTTACGCCAAACGATATTAAAAGCCTAGCGTTTCATGAATTAAATGTTGATTGAAGAATAAATATAAATTTAAAATACGCGCCTAGCGATTTTAAACGCCTAGCACAATAAAAGTTAAATTTATAAATTATTTTAAACGAAAATTCGAATTTACGCCTAGCGATATTAAACGCCTAGCGTTTCATTAATATAATGTTGATTGAAGAATAAATATAAAATTAAAATATGCGCCTGGCGATTTTAAACGCCTAGCACAATAAAAGTTAGATTTATAAATTAATTTAAACGAAAAATTCGAATTTACGCCCAGCGATATTAAGCGCCTAGCGTTTCATGCATTAAATTTTAATTGAAGAATAAATATAAATTTAAAATACGCGCCTAGCGATTTTAAACGCCTAGCACAATAAAAGTTAGATTTATAAATTAATTTAAACGAAAATTCGAATTTACGCCTAGCGATATTAAACGCCTAGCGTTTCATTAATTAAATGTTGATTGAAGAATAATTATGAATTTGAAATACGCTTTAGCGATTTCAAACGCCTAGCACAATAAAAGCTAGATTTATAAATCAATTTAAACGAAAAATTCGAATTTACGCCAAACGATATTAAAAGCCTAGCGTTTCATGAATTAAATGTTGATTGAAGAATAAATATAAATTTAAAATACGCGCCTAGCGATTTTAAACGCCTAGCACAATAAAAGTTAGATTTATAAATTATTTTAAACGAAAATTCGAATTTACGCCTAGCGATATTAAACGCCTAGCGTTTCATTAATTTAATGTTGATCGAAGAATAATTATGAATTTGAAATACGCGGTCGCGATTTCAAACGCCTAGCACAATAAAAGCTAGATTTATAAATCAATTTAAACGAAAAATTCGAATTTACGCCAAACGATATTAAAAGCCTAGCGTTTCATGAATTAAATGTTGATTGAAGAATAATTATGAATTTGAAATACGCGGTAGCGATTTCAAACGCCTAGCACAATAAGAGTTAGATTTATCAATTAATTTAAACGAAAAATTCGAATTTACGCCTAGCGATATTAAGCGCCTAGCGTTTCATGAATTAAATGTTAATTGAAGAATAAATATAAATTTAAAATACGCGGCTAGCGATTTTAAACGCCTAGCACAATAAAAGTTAGATTTATAAATTATTTTAAACGAAAATTCGAATTTACGCCTAGCGATATTAAACGCCTAGCGTTTCATTAATTTAATGTTGATCGAAGAATAATTATGAATTTGAAATACGCGGTAGCGATTTCAAACGCCTAGCACAATAAGAGTTAGATTTATCAATTAATTTAAACGAAAAATTCGAATTTACGCCTAGCGATATTAAGCGCCTAGCGTTTCATGAATTAAATGTTAATTGAAGAATAAATATAAATTTAAAATACGCGCCTAGCGATTTTAAACGCCTAGCACAATAAAAGTTAGATTTATAAATTATTTTAAACGAAAATTCGAATTTACGCCTAGCGATATTAAGCGCCTAGCTTTTCATGAATTAAATGTTAATTGAAGAATAAATATAAATTTAAAATACGCGGCTAGCGATTTTAAACGCCTAGCACAATAAAAGTTAGATTTATAGATCAATTTAAACGAAAAATTCGAATTTACGCCAAACGATATTAATAGCCTAGCGTTTCATGAATTAAATGTTCATTGAAGAATAAATATAAATTTAAAATACGCGCCTAGCGATTTTAAACGCCTAGCACAATAAAAGTTAGATTTATAAATTATTTTAAACGAAAATTCGAATTTACGCCTAGCGATATTAAACGCCTAGCGTTTCATTAATTTAATGTTGATCGAAGAATAATTATGAATTTGAAATACGCGGTCGCGATTTCAAACGCCTAGCACAATAAAAGCTAGATTTATAAATCAATTTAAACGAAAAATTCGAATTTACGCCAAACGATATTAAAAGCCTAGCGTTTCATGAATTTAATGTTGATCGAAGAATAATTATGAATTTGAAATACGCGGTAGCGATTTCAAACGCCTAGCACAATAAAGGTTAGATTTATAAATTAATTTAAACGAAAAATTCGAATTTACGCCAAGCGATATTAAGCGCCTAGCGTTTCATGAATTAAATGTTAATTGAAGAATAAATATAAATTTAAAATACGCGGCTAGCGATTTTAAACGCCTAGCACAATAAAAGCTAGATTTATAAATCAATTTAAACGAAAAATTCGAATTTACGCCAAACGATATTAAAAGCCTAGCGTTTCATTAATTTAATGTTGATTGAAGAATAAATATAAAATTAAAATATGCGCCTGGCGATTTTAAACGCCTAGCACAATAAAAGTTAGATTTATAAATTAATTTAAACGAAAAATTCGAATTTACGCCCAGCGATATTAAGCGCCTAGCGTTTCATGCATTAAATTTTAATTGAAGAATAAATATAAATTTAAAATACGCGCCTAGCGATTTTAAACGCCTAGCACAATAAAAGTTAGATTTATAAATTAATTTAAACGAAAATTCGAATTTACGCCTAGCGATATTAAACGCCTAGCGTTTCATTAATTAAATGTTGATTGAAGAATAATTATGAATTTGAAATACGCTTTAGCGATTTCAAACGACTAGCACAATAAAAGCTAGATTTATAGATCAATTTAAACGAAAAATTCGAATTTACGCCAAACGATATTAACAGCCTAGCGTTTCATGAATTAAATGTTTTTCGAAGAATAAATATAATTTTAAAATACGCGCCTAGCGATTTTAATCGCCTAGCACAATAAATGTATAATAATCAATTATTTTAAAACGAAAAATTCAAAATACGCGCCTAGCGATTTCAAACGCCTAGCACAATAAAAGCTAGATTTATAAATTAATTTAAACGAAAAATTCGAATTTACGCCTAGCGATATTAAGCGCCTAGCGTTTCATGAATTAAATGTTGATTGAAGAATAAATATAAATTTAAAATACGCGCCTAGCGATTTTAAACGCCTAGCACAATAAAAGTTAGATTTATAAATTAATTTAAACGAAAAATTCGAATTTACGCCTAGCGATTTTAAACGCCTAGCGTTTCATTAATTAAATGTTGATTGAAGAATAATTATGAATTTGAAATACGCGGTAGCGATTTCAAACGCCTAGCACAATAAAAGCTAGATTTATAAATCAATTTAAACGAAAAATTCGAATTTACGCCAAACGATATTAAAAGCCTAGCGTTTCATGAATTAAATGTTGATTGAAGAATAATTATAAATTTGAAATACGCGGTAGCGATTTCAAACGCCTAGCACAATAAAAGCTAGATTCATAAATCAATTTAAACGAAAAATTCGAATTTACGCCAAACGATATTAAAAGCCTAGCGTTTCATGTATTAAATGTTGATTGAAGAATAAATATAAATTTAAAATACGCGCCTAGCGATTTTAAACGCCTAGCACAATAAAAGTTAGATTTATAAATTAATTTAAACGAAAATTCGAATTTACGCCTAGCGATATTAAACGCCTAGCGTTTCATTAATTAAATGTTGATTGAAGAATAATTATGAATTTGAAATACGCGGTAGCGATTTCAAACGCCTAGCACAATAAAAGCTAGATTTATAAATTAAGTTAAACGAAAAATTCGAATTTACGCCTAGGGATATGAAGCGCCTAGCGTTTCATGCATTAAATGTTAATTGAAGAATAAATATAAATTTAAAATACGCGCCTAACTCCGCCATTGCCGGTCCCAAGCCCGGATGCGAAAGGAGGAGGGGACACACAGACAGCAACATGACACTACATACTTACAGCAACACTGAACGCAACACAACCAATACCCGAGACGGCCTTTCGCGGGAGGGCAGTGTCTCACCCACAGGAACGTGTGAGGCCATGCACGGAGCAGACGCGTCCTGCAGCCCGCCAATGGTAGTAGCCGAAAGGACTCTGCCAACAGCTGGGCTGTCGCCGTCAGGATGGCCGTCAAGGGAGTCTTCTAGACAGACTTTCCCTAGCGGTGGGCCTGCCGGGCGCACGCGTTTGAATGGTCTCTCCTCAACCTTCGGACGCGTGAGGACGCGGTGTGGAGCAAAAAGCATCAGGGGACCTTGAACAGGTTCCTTGATGCCGCATGAGTGGAACCAGTGTGAATGCGGGGGGCCCCTTAATCGGGGTATCAACCCAAATACGCATGCGGCGGTGACGCTGAACTTCCCTCGTGCCCTTCTCGCGGTCACATCACAACCACATGCACGATACCGACACCCACACATACCAGTACGAATGCGTTGCCGAGTGAATGGGCTGCGGCCGGCGCCTGGTGGATATTCCCGATAGACTAGCTAAGGGAGGAGTAGTAGCCTCCCGACCAGGGTAGGACGCGATGTCAGTACCTTACCTCTGTGGAAGTAATATGGGTAAATGTAAGTCCCTCCGGTGTTCGGCCGCGAAGGGCAAAGATCCCGTGAAACCACATGTTAAACTGGGAAAACCGCTCACGTTTCTACTGTCTGGAGCCAATTTCGGGGTTGAAATCATGGACGCCCGGGCGCAGGAATGAAGGATTACCTGGTCAGTATTTCCTTATACCCGACGATGCGTAGGATAAATCGCACACCGTCTAGCCTGAAGTCCGGGTCAGGTGTCGGGGCGGACCCGGCACCGCTCGGTCGATAGGGGTGACGTTAAACCTTTAGCATCATTATGGCGCGGGCCTATCCCGTAACCTTTTTTACTAGCTTCATATAATGTGCCGATAGGATCGACCATCCGATAAGCCGCTTCTCGGTTTCGGTGCACATAACTAGGGATCTATACAGGCGGGGATAGTAGCCCTACTGCGGTAGGGCTCCCATGATGGGCGAACCGTCTCAAGACACGACGACATTAATATGAATTTTAAAAATTTTGAAAAAAATAAAGGAGATGAAGCGGTGAAGGCGCCTGATGCGCAGTCACACACTCCTCCAGGGGCTGATGGATGGAAAGACGTCCTTCAGCTCCTGAAGGAGCAAAGTAAGAAAATGGAGAGGTTGGCCAGGGCTCTCAGCGTTATCCAGCAGGGTATGCTGAGAAACAACCCTGGCCATGTTAAGGACAGTGTGAGTGAGGCTACGGAGGTGTTGAGCGGAATGCTCAACACCCACAAGTGCTTACTAGAGAGCGGGGTGGAAATCCAGAAAAGGATGGAATCCCACCCCGCCGTCAAAAAGATGGGTATCTTCCGGAGACTGCGCTCTGCGTCTCTGGGAGATACCCCAAAAAAGCTGACAAAGGGGGAGAAGAGGGTTGCTCCTTCTCCCCCCAAGATCGGCTTCCCAAGAAAGGGAAGGGCGGCATACCGCCAACTTACGCTGCGGCCACCAGAAGCCAAACCCCAAAAAGGATGGGGAATGGCAGCTGGTGGAGAAGAAAAAAAAGAAAAAAATAAAAAAAGAGAAGAAAAAGAGGTTCCTGTGCCATCTGCGCAGGAACCTAAAACAAAGGTGAAGTTGGCGAGGCGCTCTCCGGCCGCACGGTCGGGCGACGCTATCAGGGTGTCGGCGAAGGATGGAGAGTCCTACGCCGATATCCTGAAGGCTATGAAGACGAAAGTAAACCCCCAAAACGCAGGGGCGGAGGTTCTCTCCATTCGGAGAACCAGGAGGGAGGAGATTCTCCTGGTCCTCAGAAAGGGGGGTGACGTCTCGACCTTCGAAAAGGCGCTCGACCAGGCGGTCGGAGAGAAGGCCGAAGTTAAATCTTTGGTCTCGAAGAGGTCCCTTGAAGTTAGGGACCTCGACGAGACAGTCACAAGAGAAGAGGTTGTTGCAGCGCTTTGCATCGCACTGGGCAAGCCAGACCTCGGTGACCAGTGCAGGCTGTACAAACGCTTTGGCGGTGTGCAGACTGCGGTGGTCCGTTTAACCGAGGCGGACGCCCAGAGCTTGCTCGGGCTTGGTAGACTAAGGGTAGGGTGGGTGAACTGCCGCATCCGAGAGCATTTTGAGGTTGCCCGGTGCTTCAGGTGCCAGGGATACGGCCATGTGTCGCGTGGCTGCGCGCTTCCAGGCAGGAAGGATGCCTGCTGGAGGTGTGGGGGCGCGTCACACGTGGCCAAGGAGTGCAAGGCTCCCCCTCGGTGCCTGACTTGTACTGATAGGGGCGAAAAAGATGTCGCCCATGCTTCGGGGAGCGGTTCTTGCCCAATATTCAGGGCGGAGCTCCGGAGGTTGAGAGGTGGAAAGTGAAATTTCTACAGCTCAACCTCGGGAGAGGGAAGGAAGCCCAGAACCTTCTGATGCAGACTGCCAGCGAGAGGGGAGCCGATGTGTTGCTCATTAGTGAGCAACACAAATGGTCCGAAAACTCTGCTTGGTACCAGGATGCATCAAGGAGGGCTGGGATCCTTGTCTGCAGCCCTGATTTGAGCATCGCGGAGTTCCTGGAGACCGACGCGGGGTTCGTTTGGGTGGAGGTGGCGGGGGTACGTGTGTACAGCTGCTACTTCTCCCCCAACGATCCTTTCGAGATTTTCGAGACCCAGATCCTCCTCCTTGAGGAAAGCCTCAAAGAGGCTAGTGGGCGGTCCCTTATTGCGGGTGACTTTAATAGTAAGTCGCCCGAGTGGGGAGAAGCCCGTCTGGACAGGAGGGGAATCTTGGTCGGTGAGATGGTCGCCAGGAATGACCTGATCGTGTTGAATCGGGGCAGGGATTTTACGTTCAGACGAGGAGCGGGGGGGTCGATTATCGACCTCACGATTGCCGCGCCCCGTCTTGCCTCCAGGATAGGCGACTGGTGCGTCCTCGATGTAATAACATTGAGTGACCACCAGTGCATTGAGTTTAGCATCCAGGAACGGAGTCACCCAGTGAATACGGGAAGGGGCGGCAAGGTAAGGAGCCCCTCCTGGAACACAAAACGACTCAGAAAAGACAAGCTTCGGGAACATCTTGAAGAAACCAGGCTCATAGATGAGATTGGTTGGGCAAGGTCTGCTGGGTCGTTGGAGGACACTGTGCGCGCGGCGAGGCGGAAAGTGGTCGCAGCATGCGACCACTCCATGCCTCGCCGCGGGCACAGGCGTACCGGGGACTCGATGTACTGGTGGAACGACCAGTTGTCCGTCCTGCGTCGAAAGTGCCTTACAGCGCGGCGGAGTTTTACCCGCTCAAAGGGTGATCCTCTGCTGCGCGAGGCATGGAAAAAAGCAAAATCAGCTCTGAGGCAAGGCATAAAAAAAAGCCGACTTCAGTGCTGGAAAGACTTGATCGGAGAAGTCGAGAAGGATCCATGGGGTCTCGCCTTCAAAATAGTCACTAAGAGATTGGTGACTAGAAGAAAGACCCCGGGCCTGGATAGTGCCGATCGTGTCAAGTACATCGTGCGAAGCTTGTTCCCGCATGTAGAGCCGTTCCAAAGACAGGACCGAAGTTCCTGCGTGGTCCGGGGCGAAGAACTCTTCACTCTCGAAGAACTAAAGAGAGCGGGTGGAAGGCTCAAGGCAAACACAGCGCCGGGGATCGACGGGTTGCCGAACGAGATCCTCAAAGAGGTGATCGGGGTATACCCGGAGATGCTCCTAGAAGTCTTCAACTCCTGTCTTCGGGAGGGGAGGTTCTTCGCAGACTGGAAGAAGCAGAGGTTGGTCCTGCTGAGGAAAGGCAACAAACCTCTAGGGGATGCCTCATCGTATAGGCCAATATGTTTATTGGATACGATGGGGAAACTTCTGGAGGAAATGATCCTACAAAGACTACAGGGTCACATGGTCCGCGAGAATGGTCTCTCGGAAAACCAGTTCGGCTTTCGGAAAGGCAGGTCCACAGTCGACGCCATCCAGGCAGTGGTGGACATCGCCACTAAAGCAAGAAGAGGAACTGGTAAGCGTAAGGGATTCTGCGCGTTGATCAGCATTGACATACGCAATGCGTTTAATACCGCGAGATGGAACATCTGCATCGAGGCGATGGTGCGGAAAAAGGTTCCAGACTACCTGTTACGAATGATAGATGACTATCTGAGCGACAGGTGGGTGATATACGAGGGCGACAAATGGTCTCTCAAGGAAGAGATGACATGTGGCGCCCCTCAAGGGTCGCGGGTAGGTCCACTCGTCTGGAACGTCATGTACGACGATTTCCTGCGCATGGACCTGCCTGCTGGAACGAGCATCATCGGCTTCGCGGATGACGCACTTGTCGTGTGCGCCGCTGACGACGTCAAAATCCTGGAGCTGAGGATCAATGATAGTCTGTGGCGGGCAAAGCGTTGGTTGGATAGCAGATGCCTGAAAATGGCCCCTGAGAAGACCGAGGCTTTGCTGGTCACAGACAGGAGATCCTTCAAATACCCGAGGATCGTTCTCGGGGAACATGAAATCAAGTGGAAAAAGAGCATTAAGTACCTGGGTGTGCAGTTGGATCGAAGGCTTAGCTTCGGCGAACACCTGCAGATCGCGACTGCCAAAGCCATCCAGTGTGGGGCCGCCCTGACTCGGCTCATGCCCAACATTGGTGGTCCTAGGGAAGCTAAGAGAAGGCTGGTGGCGAGCGTGGTAAATTCGAAGCTGCTTTATGCAGCTCCGATCTGGACAAGTGCCCTTAACAACCATGCTATCCTGAAGAAGCTGTTCTCGGCACAGAGAGGTGTGGTGATGAGAATTGTCTCAGCATACCGAACTGTGTCGACGAGTGCTGTGCTGGTCTTGGCGAGCGTCCCGCCAATAGATTTATTGGCGGAGGAAAGGCAGGAGACCTTTCAGCTTCGCAAGGAGCTTACCTGCGCCGACCTGCAGGAAATCGCTCGCGCGAAGGAGGCCATCCGCAAGGATGGAAGGCGCAGACTCGTCGAGAAATGGCAGACGAGATGGCATGGTGACCTAACCGGGAGATGGACACACCGTCTGATCCCGGAGCTCGCCACCTGGCTGGATAGAAAGCACGGTCAAGTCGGCTTTTACCTGGCGCAAGCGCTTTCGGGCCATGGTTGCTTTAATGCGTACCTGAAGCGCTTCAAAAAAAGAGACGATGAGTCGTGCCGCTACTGCGGTTCCCTTGTGGATAATGCAGAGCACGCACTCTTCGTCTGCACAAGGTGGCGCGCGGCAAGGGAGGCCCTCGGTCAGGCAGTGGGTGCAGAGCTCACTCCTGACACGATGGTCTCTCTCATGCTCCAGTCTGAACAGATTTGGGTGTTTATCGAGTCATTCGTCACCCTGGTGATGAAGGCGAGGGAGCTCGATGAGCGTGCAGAGCGTGGCAACAATGGGGGCCAGTAGAAATCGCATCGGGGCCTACACCCGCGGTCCTGCGTCTTGGGCGGACTTGGCTGTTCGCGTCGACCGGGGGAGGAATCTCCTTATTCCTTTTCTGGTTGGCGCGGTTGGCCGGCCTGCCTAACGGGCGTGTGCCCGCGGATGGGAGTCCCGGGCGAACGGACGACGGAAGAGTCGTACGCGACTTTAAGCTAGAACCAACTGCCCGCGAAGTTTAAAGCCGAAAGGCGGTTCCGCGGGCGGTGCATTGGTTCGCGAGAGGGGGTTTTTTGGTTTTAACAGGTATGCCTAGACCCGTCCTAGGAGAGTCCTGTACAACGTCTATAAAAGATTTCGCCATTTTTCCTCCTCACAAAAAAAAAAAAAAAAAAAAAAAAAAAAATACGCGCCTAGCGATTTTAAACGCCTAGCACAATAAAAGTTAGATTTATAAATTAATTTAAACGAAAATTCGAATTTACGCCTAGCGATATTAAACGCCTAGCGTTTCATTAATTAAATGTTGATTGAAGAATAATTATGAATTTGAAATACGCTTTAGCGATTTCAAACGCCTAGCACAATAAAAGCTACATTTATAAATCAATTTAAACGAAAAATTCGAATTTACGCCAAACGATATTAAAAGCCTAGCGTTTCATGAATTAAATGTTGTTCGAAGAATAAATATAATTTTAAAATACGCGCCTAGCGATTTTAATCGCCTAGCACAATAAATGTATAATAATCAATTATTTTAAAACGAAAAATTCAAAATACGCGCCTAGCGATTTCAAACGCCTAGCACAATAAAAGCTAGATTTATAAATTAATTTAAACGAAAAATTCGAATTTGCGCCGAGCGATATTAAGCGCCTAGCGTTTCATTAATTAAATGTTGATTGAAGAATAATTATGAATTTGAAATACGAGGTAGCGATTTCAAACGCCTGGCACAATAAAAGCTAGATTTATAAATCAATTTAAACGAAAAATTCGATTTTACGCCAAACGATATTAAAAGCCTAGCGTTTCATGAATTAAATGTTAATTGAAGAATAAATATAAATTTAAAATACGCGCCTAGCGATTTTAAACTCCTAGCACAATAAAAGTTCGATTTATAAATTAATTTAAACGAAAATTCGAATTTACGCCTAGCGTTATTAAACGCCTAGCGTTTCATTAATTAAATGTTGATTGAAGAATAATTATGAATTTGAAATACGCGGTAGCAATTTCAAACGCCTAGCACAATAAAAGCTAGATTTATAAATCAATTTAAACGAAAAATTCGAATTTACGCCAAACGATATTAAAAGCCTAGCGTTTCATGAATTAAATGTTGATTGAAGAATAATTATGAATTTGAAATACGCGGTAGCGATTTCAAACGCCTAGCACAATAAAAGCTAGATTCATAAATCAATTTAAACGAAAAATTCGAATTTACGCCAAACAATATTAAAAGCCTAGCGTTTCATGAATTAAATGTTAATTGAAGAATAAATATTAATTTAAAATACGCGCCTAGCGATTTCAAACGCCTAGCACAATAAAAGGTAGATTTATAAATGAATTTAAACGAAAAATTCGAATTTACGCCAAGCGATATTAAGCGCTTAGCGTTTCATGAATTAAATGTTAATTGAAGAATAAATATAAATTTAAAATACGCGGTTAGCGATTTTAAACGCCTAGCACAATAAAAGCTAGATTTATAAATCAATTTAAACGAAAAATTCGAATTTACGCCAAACGATATTAAAAGCCTAGCGTTTCATGAATTAAATGTTAATTGAAGAATAAATATAAATTTAAAATACGCGCATAGCGATTTTAAACGCCTAGCACAATAAAAGTTAGATTTATAAATTATTTTAAACGAAAATTCGAATTTACGCCTAGCGATATTAAACGCCTAGCGTTTCATTAATTTTATGTTTTTTGATGATTTTTTATGAATTTGAATTACGGGGTAGCGATTTCAAACGCCTAGCACAATAAAAGCTAGATTTATAAATCAATTTAAACGAAAAATTCGAATTTACGCCAAACGATATTAAAAGCCTAGCGTTTCATGAATTAAATGTTGATTGAAGAATAATTATGAATTTGAAATACGCGGTAGCGATTTCAAACGCCTAGCACAATGAAAGCTAGATTCATAAATCAATTTAAACGAAAAATTCGAATTTACGCCAAACGATATTAAAAGCCTAGCGTTTCATGAATTAAATGTTGATTGAAGAATAATTATAAAATTTGAAATACGCGGTAGCGATTTCAAACGCCTAGCACAATAAAAGTTAGATTTATAAATTATTTTAAACGAAAATTCGAATTTACGCCTAGCGATATTAAACGTCTAGCGTTTCATTAATTTAATGTTGATTGAAGAATAAATATAAAATTAAAATATGAGCCTGGCGATTTTAAAAGCCTAGCACAATAAAAGTTAGATTTATAAATTAATTTAAACGAAAAATTCGAATTTACGCCCAGCGATATTAAGCGCCTAGCGTTTCATGCATTAAATTTTAATTGAAGAATAAATATAAATTTAAAATACGCGCCTAGCGATTTTAAACGCCTAGCACAATAAAAGTTAGATTTATAAATTAATTTAAACGAAAATTCGAATTTACGTCTAGCGATATTAAACGCCTAGCGTTTCATTAATTAAATGTTGATTGAAGAATAATTATGAATTTGAAATACGCTTTAGCGATTTCAAACGCCTAGCACAATAAAAGCTAGATTTATAAATCAATTTAAACGAAAAATTCGAATTTACGCCAAACGATATTAAAAGCCTAGCGTTTCATGAATTAAATGTTGTTCGAAGAATAAATATAATTTTAAAATACGCGCCTAGCGATTTTAATCGCCTAGCACAATAAAAGCTAGATTTATAAATCAATTTAAACGAAAAATTCGAATTTACGCCAAGCGATATTAAGCGCTTAGCGTTTCATGAATTAAATGTTAATTGAAGAATAAATATAAATTTAAAATACGCGGTTAGCGATTTTAAACGCCTAGCACAATAAAAGCTAGATTTATAAATCAATTTAAACGAAAAATTCGAATTTACGCCAAACGATATTAAAAGCCTAGCGTTTCATGAATTAAATGTTAATTGAAGAATAAATATAAATTTAAAATACGCGCATAGCGATTTTAAACGCCTAGCACAATAAAAGTTAGATTTATAAATTATTTTAAACGAAAATTCGAATTTACGCCTAGCGATATTAAACGCCTAGCGTTTCATTAATTTAATGTTGATTGAAGAATAATTATGAATTTGAAATACGCGGTAGCGATTTCAAACGCCTAGCACAATAAAAGCTAGATTTATAAATCAATTTAAACGAAAAATTCGAATTTACGCCAAACGATATTAAAAGCCTAGCGTTTCATGAATTAAATGTTGATTGAAGAATAATTATGAATTTGAAATACGCGGTAGCGATTTCAAACGCCTAGCACAATAAAAGCTAGATTCATAAATCAATTTAAACGAAAAATTCGAATTTACGCCAAACGATATTAAAAGCCTAGCGTTTCATGAATTAAATGTTGATTGAAGAATAAATATAAATTTAAAATACGCGCCTAGCGATTTTAAACGCCTAGCACAACAAAAGTTAGATTTATAAATTATTTTAAACGAAAATTCGAATTTACGCCTAGCGATATTAAACGTCTAGCGTTTCATTAATTTAATGTTGATTGAAGAATAAATATAAAATTAAAATATGAGCCTGGCGATTTTAAAAGCCTAGCACAATAAAAGTTAGATTTATAAATTAATTTAAACGAAAAATTCGAATTTACGCCCAGCGATATTAAGCGCCTAGCGTTTCATGCATTAAATTTTAATTGAAGAATAAATATAAATTTAAAATACGCGCCTAGCGATTTTAAACGCCTAGCACAATAAAAGTTAGATTTATAAATTAATTTAAACGAAAATTCGAATTTACGCCTAGCGATATTAAACGCCTAGCGTTTCATTAATTAAATGTTGATTGAAGAATAATTATGAATTTGAAATACGCTTTAGCGATTTCAAACGCCTAGCACAATAAAAGCTAGATTTATAAATCAATTTAAACGAAAAATTCGAATTTACGCCAAACGATATTAAAAGCCTAGCGTTTCATGAATTAAATGTTGTTCGAAGAATAAATATAATTTTAAAATACGCGCCTAGCGATTTTAATCGCCTAGCACAATGAATGTATAATAATCAATTATTTTAAAACGAAAAATTCAAAATACGCGCCTAGCGATTTCAAACGCCTAGCACAATAAAAGTTAGATTTATAAATTAATTTAAACGAAAAATTCGAATTTACGCCTAGCGATATTAAGCGCAAAGCGTTTCATCAATTAAATGATAATTGAAGAATAATTATAAATTTAAAATACGCGCCTAGTGATTTTAAACGCCTAGCACAATAAAAGTTAGATTTATAAATTAATTTAAACGAAAAATTCGAATTTACGCCTAGCGATTTTAAACGCCTAGCGTTTCATTAATTAAATGTTGATTGAAGAATAATTATGAATTTGAAATACGCGGTAGCGATTTCAAACGCCTAGCACAATAAAAGCTAGATTTATAAATCAATTTAAACGAAAAATTCGAATTTACGCCAAACGATATTAAAAGCCTAGCGTTTCATGAATTAAATGTTGATTGAAGAATAATTATAAATTTGAAATACGCGGTAGCGATTTCAAACGCCTAGCACAATAAAAGCTAGATTTATAAATCAATTTAAACGAAAAATTCGAATTTACGCCAAACGATATTAAAAGCCTAGCGTTTCATG
Organism: Diplolepis rosae; assembly: GCA_030998225.1. Lineage (NCBI taxonomy): Eukaryota > Metazoa > Arthropoda > Insecta > Hymenoptera > Diplolepididae > Diplolepis > Diplolepis rosae. Next base: position 95,550 of record JAPYXD010000546.1, read on the forward strand.
AATTAAATGTTGATTGAAGAATAAATATAAATTTAACATACGCGCCTAGCGATTTTAAACGCCTAGCACAATAAAAGTTAGATTTATAAATTATTTTAAACGAAAATTCGAAATTACGCCTAGCGATATTAAACGCCTAGCGTTTCATTAATTAAATGTTAATTGTAGAATAATTATGAATTTGAAATACGCGGTAGCGATTTCAAAGGCCTAGCACAATAAAAGCTAGATTTATAAATCAATTTAAACGAAAAATTCGAATTTACGCCAAACGATATTAAAAGACTAGCGTTTCATGAATTAAATGTTGATTGAAGAATAATTATAAATTTGAAATACGCGGTAGCGATTTCATACGCCTAGCACAATAAAAGCTAGATTTATAAATCAATTTAAACGAAAAATTCGAATTTACGCCAAACGATATTAAAAGCCTAGCGTTTCATGAATTAAATGTTGATTAAAGAATAAATATAAATTTAAAATACGCGCCTAGCGATTTTAAACGCCTAGCACAATAAAAGTTAGATTTATAAATTAATTTAAACCAAAATTCGAATTTACGCCTAGCGATATTAAACTCCTAGCTTTTCATTAATTACATGTTGATAGAAGAATAATTATGAATTTGAAATACGCGGTAGCGATTTCAAACGCCTAGCACAATAAAAGCTAGATTTATAAATCAATTAAAACGAAAAATTCGAATTTACGCCAAACGATATTAAAAGCCTAGCGTTTCATGAATTAAATGTTGATTGAAGAATAATTATGAATTTGAAATACGCGGTAGCGATTTCAAACGCCTAGCACAATAAAAGCTAGATTCATAAATCAATTTAAACGAAAAATTCGAATTTACGCCAAACGATATTAAAAGCCTAGCGTTTCATGAATTAAATGTTGATTGAAGAATAAATATAAATTTAAAATACGCGCCTAGCGATTTTAAACGCCTAGCACAATAAAAGTTAGATTTATAAATTAATTTAAACGAAAAATTCGAATTTACGCCTAGCGATTTTAAACGCCTAGCGTTTCATGAATTAAATGTTGATTGAAGAATAAATATAAAATTAAAATATGCGCCTGGCGATTTTAAACGCCTAGCACAATAAAAGTTAGATTTATAAATTAATTTAAACTAAAATTCGAATTTACGCCTAGCGATATTAAACGCCTAGCGTTTCATTAATTAAATGTTGATTGAAGAATAATTATGAATTTGAAATACGCTTTAGCGATTTCAAACGCCTAGCACAATAAAAGCTAGATTTATAAATCAATTTAAACGAAAAATTCGAATTTACGCCAAACGATATTAAAAGCCTAGCGTTTCATGAATTAAATGTTGTTCGAAGAATAAATATAATTTTAAAATACGCGCCTAGCGATTTTAATCGCCTAGCACAATGAATGTATAATAATCAATTATTTTAAAACGAAAAATTCAAAATACGCGCCTAGCGATTTCAAACGCCTAGCACAATAAAAGCTAGATTTATAAATTAATTTAAACGAAAAATTCGAATTTACGCATAGCGATATTAAGCGCCAAGCGTTTCATGAATTAAATGTTGATTGAAGAATAAATATAAATTTAAAATACGCGCCTAGTGATTTTAAACGCCTAGCACAATAAAAGTTAGATTTATAAATTAATTTAAACGAAAAATTCGAATTTACGCCTAGCGATTTTAAACGCCTAGCGTTTCATTAATTAAATGTTGATTGAAGAATAATTATGAATTTGAAATACGCGGTAGCGATTTCATACGCCTAGCACAATAAAAGCTAGATTCATAAATCAATTTAAACGAAAAATTCGAATTTACGCCAAACGATATTAAAAGCCTAGCGTTTCATGAATTAAATGTTGATTGAAGAATAATTATAAATTTGAAATACGCGGTAGCGATTTCAAACGCCTAGCACAATAAAAGCTAGATTTATAAATCAATTTAAACGAAAAATTCGAATTTACGCCAAACGATATTAAAAGCCTAGCGTTTCATGAATTAAATGTTGATTGAAGAATAAATATAAATTTAACATACGCGCCTAGCGATTTTAAACGCCTAGCACAATAAAAGTTAGATTTATAAATTATTTTAAACGAAAATTCGAAATTACGCCTAGCGATATTAAACGCCTAGCGTTTCATTAATTAAATGTTAATTGTAGAATAATTATGAATTTGAAATACGCGGTAGCGATTTCAAAGGCCTAGCACAATAAAATCTAGATTTATAAATCAATTTAAACGAAAAATTCGATTTTACGCCAAACGATATTAAAAGCCTAGCGTTTCATGAATTAAATGTTGATTGAAGAATAATTATAAATTTGAAATACGCGGTAGCGATTTCAAACGCCTAGCACAATAAAAGCTAGATTTATAAATCAATTTAAACGAAAAATTCGAATTTACGCCAAACGATATTAAAAGCCTAGCGTTTCATGAATTAAATGTTGATTGAAGAATAAATATAAATTTAACATACGCGCCTAGCGATTTTAAACGCCTAGCACAATAAAAGTTAGATTTATAAATTATTTTAAACGAAAATTCGAAATTACGCCTAGCGATATTAAACGCCTAGCGTTTCATTAATTAAATGTTAATTGTAGAATAATTATGAATTTGAAATACGCGGTAGCGATTTCAAAGGCCTAGCACAATAAAAGCTAGATTTATAAATCAATTTAAACGAAAAATTCGAATTTACGCCAAACGATATTAAAAGACTAGCGTTTCATGAATTAAATGTTGATTGAAGAATAATTATAAATTTGAAATACGCGGTAGCGATTTCATACGCCTAGCACAATAAAAGCTAGATTTATAAATCAATTTAAACGAAAAATTCGAATTTACGCCAAACGATATTAAAAGCCTAGCGTTTCATGAATTAAATGTTGATTGAAGAATAAATATAAATTTAAAATACGCGCCTAGCGATTTTAAACGCCTAGCACAATAAAAGTTAGATTTATAAATTATTTTAAACGAAAAATTCGAATTTACGCCTAGCGATATTAAACGCCTAGCGTTTCATTAATTAAATGTTGATTGAAGAATAATTATGAATTTGAAATACGCGGTAGCGATTTCAAACGCCTAGCACAATAAAAGCTAGATTTATAAATCAATTTAAACGAAAAATTCGAATTTACGCCAAACGATATTAAAAGCCTAGCGTTTCATGAATTAAATGTTGATTGAAGAATAATTATGAATTTGAAATACGCGGTAGCGATTTCAAACGCCTAGCACAATAAAAGCTAGATTCATAAATCAATTTAAACGAAAAATTCGAATTTACGCCAAACGATATTAAAAGCCTAGCGTTTCATGAATTAAATGTTGATTGAAGAATAAATATAAATTTAAAATACGCGCCTAGCGATTTTAAACGCCTAGCACAATAAAAGTTAGATTTATAAATTAATTTAAACGAAAAATTCGAATTTACGCCTAGCGATTTTAAACGCCTAGCGTTTCATGAATTAAATGTTGATTGAAGAATAAATATAAAATTAAAATATGCGCCTGGCGATTTTAAACGCCTAGCACAATAAAAGTTAGATTTATAAATTAATTTAAACGAAAATTCGAATTTACGCCTAGCGATATTAAACGCCTAGCGTTTCATTAATTAAATGTTGATTGAAGAATAATTATGAATTTGAAATACGCTTTAGCGATTTCAAACGCCTAGCACAATAAAAGCTAGATTTATAAATCAATTTAAACGAAAAATTCGAATTTACGCCAAACGATATTAAAAGCCTAGCGTTTCATGAATTAAATGTTGTTCGAAGAATAAATATAATTTTAAAATACGCGCCTAGCGATTTTAATCGCCTAGCACAATGAATGTATAATAATCAATTATTTTAAAACGAAAAATTCAAAATACGCGCCTAGCGATTTCAAACGCCTAGCACAATAAAAGCTAGATTTATAAATTAATTTAAACGAAAAATTCGAATTTACGCATAGCGATATTAAGCGCCAAGCGTTTCATGAATTAAATGTTGATTGAAGAATAAATATAAATTTAAAATACGCGCCTAGTGATTTTAAACGCCTAGCACAATAAAAGTTAGATTTATAAATTAATTTAAACGAAAAATTCGAATTTACGCCTAGCGATTTTAAACGCCTAGCGTTTCATTAATTAAATGTTGATTGAAGAATAATTATGAATTTGAAATACGCGGTAGCGATTTCAAATGCCTAGCACAATAAAAGCTAGATTTATAAATCAATTTAAACGAAAAATTCGAATTTACGCCAAACGATATTAAAAGCCTAGCGTTTCATGAATTAAATGTTGATTGAAGAATAATTATAAATTTGAAATACGCGGTAGCGATTTCAAACGCCTAGCACAATAAAAGCTAGATTTATAAATCAATTTAAACGAAAAATTCGAATTTACGCCAAACGATATTAAAAGCCTAGCGTTTCATGAATTAAATGTTGATTGAAGAATAAATATAAATTTAACATACGCGCCTAGCGATTTTAAACGCCTAGCACAATAAAAGTTAGATTTATAAATTATTTTAAACGAAAATTCGAAATTACGCGTAGCGATATTAAACGCCTAGCGTTTCATTAATTAAATGTTAATTGTAGAATAATTATGAATTTGAAATACGCGGTAGCGATTTCAAAGGCCTAGCACAATAAAAGCTAGATTTATAAATCAATTTAAACGAAAAATTCGAATTTACGCCAAACGATATTAAAAGACTAGCGTTTCATGAATTAAATGTTGATTGAAGAATAATTATAAATTTGAAATACGCGGTAGCGATTTCATACGCCTAGCACAATAAAAAAGCTAGATTTATAAATCAATTTAAACGAAAAATTCGAATTTACGCCAAACGATATTAAAAGCCTAGCGTTTCATGAATTAAATGTTGATTGAAGAATAAATATAAATTTAAAATACGCGCCTAGCGATTTTAAACGCCTAGCACAATAAAAGTTAGATTTATAAATTATTTTAAACGAAAATTCGAATTTACGCCTAGCGTTATTAAACGCCTAGCGTTTCATTAATTAAATGTTGATTGAAGAATAATTATGAATTTGAAATACGCGGTAGCGATTTCAAACGCCTGGCACAATAAAAGCTAGATTTATAAATCAATTTAAACGAAAAATTCGATTTTACGCCAAACGATATTAAAAGCCTAGCGTTTCATGAATTAAATGTTGATTGAAGAATAATTATGAATTTGAAATACGCGGTAGCGATTTCAAACGCCTAGCACAATAAAAGCTAGATTCATAAATCAATTTAAACGAAAAATTCGAATTTACGCCAAACGATATTAAAAGCCTAGCGTTTCATGTATTAAATGTTGATTGAAGAATAAATATAAATTTAAAATACGCGCCTAGTGATTTTAAACGCCTAGCACAATAAAAGTTAGATTTATAAATTAATTTAAACGAAAAATTCGAATTTACGCCTAGCGATTTTAAACGCCTAGCGTTTCATTAATTAAATGTTGATTGAAGAATAATTATGAATTTGAAATACGCGGTAGCGATTTCAAACGCCTAGCACAATAAAAGCTAGATTTATAAATCAATATAAACGAAAAATTCGAATTTACGCCAAACGATATTAAAAGCCTAGCGTTTCATGAATTAAATGTTGATTGAAGAATAATTATAAATTTGAAATACGCGGTAGCGATTTCAAACGCCTAGCACAATAAAAGCTAGATTTATAAATCAATTTAAACGAAAAATTCGAATTTACGCCAAACGATATTAAAAGCCTAGCGTTTCATGAATTAAATGTTGATTGAAGAATAAATATAAATTTAACATACGCGCCTAGCGATTTTAAACGCCTAGCACAATAAAAGTTAGATTTATAAATTATTTTAAACGAAAATTCGAAATTACGCCTAGCGATATTAAACGCCTAGCGTTTCATTAATTAAATGTTAATTGTAGAATAATTATGAATTTGAAATACGCGGTAGCGATTTCAAAGGCCTAGCACAATAAAAGCTAGATTTATAAATCAATTTAAACGAAAAATTCGAATTTACGCCAAACGATATTAAAAGACTAGCGTTTCATGAATTAAATGTTGATTGAAGAATAATTATAAATTTGAAATACGCGGTAGCGATTTCATACGCCTAGCACAATAAAAGCTAGATTTATAAATCAATTTAAACGAAAAATTCGAATTTACGCCAAACGATATTAAAAGCCTAGCGTTTCATGAATTAAATGTTGATTGAAGAATAAATATAAATTTAAAATACGCGCCTAGCGATTTTAAACGCCTAGCACAATAAAAGTTAGATTTATAAATTATTTTAAACGAAAATTCGAATTTACGCCTAGCGATATTAAACGCCTAGCGTTTCATTAATTAAATGTTGATTGAAGAATAATTATGAATTTGAAATACGCGGTAGCGATTTCAAACGTCTAGCACAATAAAAGCTAGATTTATAAATCAATTAAAACGAAAAATTCGAATTTACGCCAAACGATATTAAAAGCCTAGCGTTTCATGAATTAAATGTTGATTGAAGAATAATTATGAATTTGAAATACGCGGTAGCGATTTCAAACGCCTAGCACAATAAAAGCTAGATTCATAAATCAATTTAAACGAAAAATTCGAATTTACGCCAAACGATATTAAAAGCCTAGCGTTTCATGAATTAAATGTTGATTGAAGAATAAATATAAATTTAAAATACGCGCCTAGCGATTTTAAACGCCTAGCACAATAAAAGTTAGATTTATAAATTAATTTAAACGAAAAATTCGAATTTACGCCTAGCGATTTTAAACGCCTAGCGTTTCATGAATTAAATGTTGATTGAAGAATAAATATAAAATTAAAATATGCGCCTGGCGATTTTAAACGCCTAGCACAATAAAAGTTATATTTATAAATTAATTTTATCTAAAATTCGAATTTACGCCTATCGATATTAAACGCCTAGCGTTTCATTAATTAAATGTTGATTGAAGAATAATTATGAATTTGAAATACGCTTTAGCGATTTCAAACGCCTAGCACAATAAAAGCTAGATTTATAAATCAATTTAAACGAAAAATTCGAATTTACGCCAAACGATATTAAAAGCCTAGCGTTTCATGAATTAAATGTTGTTCGAAGAATAAATATAATTTTAAAATACGCGCCTAGCGATTTTAATCGCCTAGCACAATGAATGTATAATAATCAATTATTTTAAAACGAAAAATTCAAAATACGCGCCTAGCGATTTCAAACGCCTAGCACAATAAAAGCTAGATTTATAAATTAATTTAAACGAAAAATTCGAATTTACGCATAGCGATATTAAGCGCCAAGCGTTTCATGAATTAAATGTTGATTGAAGAATAAATATAAATTTAAAATACGCGCCTAGTGATTTTAAACGCCTAGCACAATAAAAGTTAGATTTATAAATTAATTTAAACGAAAAATTCGAATTTACGCCTAGCGATTTTAAACGCCTAGCGTTTCATTAATTAAATGTTGATTGAAGAATAATTATGAATTTGAAATACGCGGTAGCGATTTCAAACGCCTAGCACAATAAAAGCTAGATTTATAAATCAATTTAAACGAAAAATTCGAATTTACGCCAAACGATATTAAAAGCCTAGCGTTTCATGAATTAAATGTTGATTGAAGAATAATTATAAATTTGAAATACGCGGTAGCGATTTCAAACGCCTAGCACAATAAAAGCTAGATTTATAAATCAATTTAAACGAAAAATTCGAATTTACGCCAAACGATATTAAAAGCCTAGCGTTTCATGAATTAAATGTTGATTGAAGAATAAATATAAATTTAACATACGCGCCTAGCGATTTTAAACGCCTAGCACAATAAAAGTTAGATTTATAAATTATTTTAAACGAAAATTCGAAATTACGCCTAGCGATATTAAACGCCTAGCGTTTCATTAATTAAATGTTAATTGTAGAATAATTATGAATTTGAAATACGCGGTAGCGATTTCAAAGGCCTAGCACAATAAAAGCTAGATTTATAAATCAATTTAAACGAAAATTCGAATTTACGCCTAGCGTTATTAAACGCCTAGCGTTTCATTAATTAAATGTTGATTGAAGAATAATTATGAATTTGAAATACGCTTTAGCGATTTCAAACGCCTAGCACAATAAAAGCTAGATTTATAGATCAATTTAAACGAAAAATTCGAATTTACGCCAAACGATATTAAAAGCCTAGCGTTTCATGAATTAAATGTTGTTCGAAGAATAAATATAATTTTAAAATACGCGCCTAGCGATTTTAATCGCCTAGCACAATGAATGTATAATAATCAATTATTTTAAAACGAAAAATTCAAAATACGCGCCTAGCGATTTCAAACGCCAAGCACAATAAAAGCTAGATTTATAAATTAATTTAAACGAAAAATTCGAATTTACGCATAGCGATATTAAGCGCCAAGCGTTTCATGAATTAAATGTTGATTGAAGAATAAATATAAATTTAAAATACGCGCCTAGTGATTTTAAACGCCTAGCACAATAAAAGTTAGATTTATAAATTAATTTAAACGAAAAATTCGAATTTACGCCTAGCGATTTTAAACGCCTAGCGTTTCATTAATTAAATGTTGATTGAAGAATAATTATGAATTTGAAATACGCGGTAGCGATTTCAAACGCCTAGCACAATAAAAGCTAGATTTATAAATCAATTTAAACGAAAAATTCGAATTTACGCCAAACGATATTAAAAGCCTAGCGTTTCATGAATTAAATGTTGATTGAAGAATAATTATAAATTTGAAATACGCGGTAGCGATTTCAAACGCCTAGCACAATAAAAGCTAGATTTATAAATCAATTTAAACGAAAAATTCGAATTTACGCCAAACGATATTAAAAGCCTAGCGTTTCATGAATTAAATGTTGATTGAAGAATAAATATAAATTTAACATACGCGCCTAGCGATTTTAAACGCCTAGCACAATAAAAGTTAGATTTATAAATTATTTTAAACGAAAATTCGAAATTACGCCTAGCGATATTAAACGCCTAGCGTTTCATTAATTAAATGTTAATTGTAGAATAATTATGAATTTGAAATACGCGGTAGCGATTTCAAAGGCCTAGCACAATAAAAGCTAGATTTATAAATCAATTTAAACGAAAAATTCGAATTTACGCCAAACGATATTAAAAGACTAGCGTTTCATGAATTAAATGTTGATTGAAGAATAATTATAAATTTGAAATACGCGGTAGCGATTTCATACGCCTAGCACAATAAAAGCTAGATTTATAAATCAATTTAAACGAAAAATTCGAATTTACGCCAAACGATATTAAAAGCCTAGCGTTTCATGAATTAAATGTTGATTGAAGAATAAATATAAATTTAAAATACGCGCCTAGCGATTTTAAACGCCTAGCACAATAAAAGTTAGATTTATAAATTATTTTAAACGAAAATTCGAATTTACGCCTAGCGATATTAAACGCCTAGCGTTTCATTAATTAAATGTTGATTGAAGAATAATTATGAATTTGAAATACGCGGTAGCGATTTCAAACGCCTAGCACAATAAAAGCTAGATTTATAAATCAATTTAAACGAAAAATTCGAATTTACGCCAAACGATATTAAAAGCCTAGCGTTTCATGAATTAAATGTTGATTGAAGAATAATTATGAATTTGAAATACGCGGTAGCGATTTCAAACGCCTAGCACAATAAAAGCTAGATTCATAAATCAATTTAAACGAAAAATTCGAATTTACGCCAAACGATATTAAAAGCCTAGCGTTTCATGAATTAAATGTTGATTGAAGAATAAATATAAATTTAAAATACGCGCCTAGCGATTTTAAACGCCTAGCACAATAAAAGTTAGATTTATAAATTAATTTAAACGAAAAATTCGAATTTACGCCTAGCGATTTTAAACGCCTAGCGTTTCATGAATTAAATGTTGATTGAAGAATAAATATAAAATTAAAATATGCGCCTGGCGATTTTAAACGCCTAGCACAATAAAAGTTAGATTTATAAATTAATTTAAACGAAAAATTCGAATTTACGCCCAGCGATATTAAGCGCCTAGCGTTTCATTAATTAAATATTGATTGAAGAATAATTATGAATTTGAAATACGCTTTAGCGATTTCAAACGCCTAGCACAATAAAAGCTACATTTATAATCAATTTAAACGAAAAATTCGAATTTACGCCAAACGATATTAAAAGCCTAGCGTTTCATGAATTAAATGTTGTTCGAAGAATAAATATAATTTTAAAATACGCGCCTAGCGATTTTAATCGCCTAGCACAATAATTGTATAATAATCAATTATTTTAAAACGAAAAATTCAAAATACGCGCCTAGCGATTTCAAACGCCTAGTACAATAAAAGCTAGATTTATAAATTAATTTAAACGAAAAATTCGAATTTACGCCTAGCGATATTAAGCGCCTAGCGTTTCATGAATTAAATGTTGATTGAAGAATAAATATAAATTTAAAATACGCGGCTAGCGATTTTAAACGCCTAGCACAATAAAAGTTAGATTTATAAATTAATTAAAACGAAAATTCGAAGTTACGTCTAGCGAAATTAAACGCCTAGCGTTTCATTAATTAAATGTTGATAGAACAATAATTATGAATTTGAAATACGCGGTAGCGATTTCAAACGCCTGGCACAATAAAAGCTAGATTTATAAATCAATTTAAACGAAAAATTCGATTTTACGCCAAACGATATTAAAAGCCTAGCGTTTCATGAATTAAATGTTGATTGAAGAATAATTATAAATTTGAAATACGGGGTAGCGATTTCAAACGCCTAGCACAATAAAAGCTAGATTTATAAATCAATTTAAACGAAAATTCGAATTTACGCCTAGCGATATTAAACGCCTAGCGTTTCATTAATTAAATGTTGATTGAAGAATAATTATGAATTTGAAATACACTTTAGCGATTTTAAACGCCTAGCACAATAAAAGTTAGATTTATAAATTATTTTAAACGAAAAATTCGAATTTACGCCAAACGATATTAAAAGCCTAGCGTTTCATGAATTAAATGTTGTTCGAAGAATAAATATAATTTTAAAATACGCGCCTAGCGATTTTAATCGCCTAGCACAATAAATGTATAATAATCAATTATTTTAAAACGAAAAATTCAAAATACGCGCCTAGCGATTTCAAACGCCTAGCACAATAAAAGCTAGATTTATAAATTAATTTAAACCAAAAATTCGAATTTACGCCGAGCGATATTAAGCGCCTAGCGTTTCATGAATTAAATGTAGATTGAAGAATAAATATAAATTTAAAATTCGCGGCTAGCGATTTTAAACGCCTAGCACAATAAAAGTTAGATTTATAAATTAATTAAAGCGAAAATTCGAATTTACGTCTTGCGATATTAAACGCCTAGCGTTTCATTAATTAAATGTTGATTGAACAATAATTATGAATTTGAAATACGCGGTAGCGATTTCAAACGCCTAGCACAATAAAAGCTAGATTTATAAATCAATTTAAACGAAAAATTCGATTTTACGCCAAACGATATTAAAAGCCTAGCGTTTCATGAATTAAATGTTGATGGAAGAATAATTATAAATTTGAAATACGCGGTAGCGATTTCAAACGCCTAGCACAATAAAAGCTAGATTTATAAATCAATTTAAACGAAAAATTCGAATTTACGCCAAACGATATTAAAAGCCTAGCGTTTCATTAATTAAATGTTGATTGAAGAATAATTATGAATTTGAAATACGCTTTAGCGATTTCAAACGCCTAGCACAATAAAAGCTAGATTTATAAATCAATTTAAACGAAAAATTCGAATTTACGCCAAACGATATTAAAAGCCTAGCGTTTCATGAATTAAATGTTGTTCGAAGAATAAATATAATTTTAAAATACGCGCCTAGCGATTTTAATCGCCTAGCACAATAAATGTATAATAATCAATTATTTTAAAACGAAAAATTCAAAATACGCGCCTAGCGATTTCAAACGCCTAGCACAATAAAAGCTAGATTTATAAATTAATTTAAACGAAAAATTCGAATTTACGCCTAGCGATATTAAGCGCCTAGCGTTTCATGAATTAAATGTTGATTGAAGAATAAATATAAATTTAAAATACGCGGCTAGCGATTTTAAACGCCTAGCACAATAAAAGTTAGATTTATAAATTAATTAAAACGAAAATTCGAATTTACGCCTAGCGATATTAAACGCCTAGCGTTTCATTAATTAAATGTTGATTGAAGAATAATTATGAATTTGAAATACGCGGTAGCGATTTCAAACGCCTAGCACAATAAAAGCTAGATTTATAAATCAATTTAAACGAAAAATTCGAATTTACGCCAAACGATATTAAAAGCCTAGCGTTTCATGAATTAAATGTTGATTGAAGAATAAATATAATTTTAAAATACGCGCCTAGCGATTTTAAACGCCTAGCACAATAAAAGCTAGATTTATAAATTATTTTAAACGAAAAATTCGAATTTACGCCAAACGATATTAAAAGCCTAGCGTTTCATGAATTAAATGTTGATTGAAGATTAATTATGAATTTGCAATACGCTTTAGCGATTTCAAACGCCTAGCACAATAAAAGCTAGATTTATAGATCAATTTAAACGAAAAATTCGAATTTACGCCAAACGATATTAAAAGCCTAGCGTTTCATGAATTAAATGTTGTTCGAAGAATAAATATAATTTTAAAATACGCGCCTAGCGATTTTAATCGCCTAGCACAATAAATGTATAATAATCAATTATTTTAAAACGAAAAATTCAAAATACGCGCCTAGCGATTTCAAACGCCTAGCACAATAAAAGCTAGGTTTATAAATTAATTTAAACGAAAAATTCGAATTTACGCCTAGCGATATTAAGCGCCTAGCGTTTCATGAATTAAATGTTGATTGAAGAATAAATATAAATTTAAAATACGCGCCTAGCGATTTTAATCGCCTAGCACAATAAATGTATAATAATCAATTATTTTAAAACGAAAAATTCAAAATACGCGCCTAGCGATTTCAAACGCCTAGGACAATAAAAACTAGATTTATAAATTAATTTAAACGAAAAATTCGAATTTACGACAAGCGATATTAAGCGCCTAGCGTTTCATGAATTAAATGTTGATTGAAGAATAAATATAAATTTAAAATACGCGGTAGCGATTTCAAACGCCTAGCACAATAAAAGCTAGATTTATAAATCAATTTAAACGAAAAATTCGAAATTACGCAAAACGATATTAAAAGCCTATCGTTTCATGAATTAAATGTTTATTGAAGAATAAATATAAATTTAAAATAGGCGCCTAGCGATTTTAAACGCCTAGCACAATAAAAGCTAGATTTATAGATCAATTTAAACGAAAAATTCGAATTTACGCCAAACGATATTGAAAGCCTAGCGTTTCATGAATTAAATGTTGATTGAAGATTAATTATGAATTTGCAATACGCTTTAGCGATTTCAAACGCCTAGCACAATAAAAGCTAGATTTATAAATCAATTTAAACGAAAAATTCGAATTTACGCCAAACGATATTAAAAGCCTAGCGTTTCATGAATTAAATGTTGATTGAAGAATAAATATAATTTTAAAATACGCGCCTAGCGATTTTTAACGCCTAGCACAATAAATGTATAATAATCAATTATTTTAAAACGAAAAATTCAAAATACGCGCCTAGCGATTTCAAACGCCTAGCACAATAAAAGCTAGGTTTATAAATTAATTTAAACGAAAAATTCGAATTTACGCCTAGCGATATTAAGCGCCTAGCGTTTCATGAATTAAATGTTGATTGAAGAATAAATATAAATTTAAAATCCGCGGCTAGCGATTTTAAACGCCTAGCACAATAAAAGTTCGATTTATAAATTAATTAAAACGAAAATTCGAATTTACGCCTAGCGATATTAAACGCCTAGACTTTCATTAATTAAATGTTGATTGAAGAATAATTATGAATTTGAAATACGCGGTAGCGATTTCAAACGCCTAGCACAATAAAAGCTAGATTTATAAATCAATTTAATCGAAAAATTCGAATTTACGCCAAACGATATTAAAAGCCTAGCGTTTCATGAATTAAATGTTGATTGAAGAATAATTATAAATTTGCAATACGCGGTAGCGATTTCAAACGCCTAGCACAATAAAAGCTAGATTTATAAATCAATTTAAACGAAAAATTCGAATTTACGCCAAACTATATTAAAAGCCTAGCGTTTCATGAATTAAAGGTTGATTGAAGAATAAATATAAATTTAAAATACGAGCCTAGCGATTTAAAACGCCTAGCACAATAAAAGTTAGATTTATAAATTATTTTAAACGAAAATTCGAATTTACGCCTAGCGATATTAAACGCCTAGCGTTTCATTAATTAAATGTTGATTGAAGAATAATTATGAATTTGAAATACGCGATTAGCGATTTTAAACGCCTAGCACAATAAAAGCTAGATTTATAAATCAATTTAAACGAAAAATTCGAATTTACGCCAAACGATATTAAAAGCCTAGCGTTTCATGAATTAAATGTTGATTGAAGAATAATTATGAATTTGAAATACGCGGTAGCGATTTCAAACGCCTAGCACAATAAAAGCTAGATTCATAAATCAATTTAAACGAAAAATTCGAATTTACGCCAAACGATATTAAAAGCCTAGCGTTTCATGAATTAAATGTTGATTGAAGAATAAATATAAATTTAAAATACGAGCCTAGCGATTTAAAACGCCTAGCACAATAAAAGTTAGATTTATAAATTAATTTAAACGAAAATTCGAATTTACGCCTAGCGATATTAAACGCCTAGCGTTTCATTAATTAAATGTTGATTGAAGAATAATTATGAATTTGAAATACGCGGTAGCGATTTCAAACGCCTAGCACAATAAAAGCTAGATTTATAAATCAATTTAAACGAAAAATTCGAATTTACGCCAAACGATATTAAAAGCCTAGCGTTTCATGAATTAAATGTTGATTGAAGAATAATTATGAATTTGAAATACGCGGTAGCGATTTCAAACGCCTAGCACAATAAAAGCTAGATTCATAAATCAATTTAAACGAAAAATTCGAATTTACGCCAAACGATATTAAAAGCCTAGCGTTTCATGAATTAAATGTTGATTGAAGAATAAATATAAATTTAAAATACGCGCCTAGCGATTTTAAACGCCTAGCACAATAAAAGTTAGATTTATAAATTAATTTAAACGAAAAATTCGAATTTACGCCTAGCGATATTAAGCGCCTAGCGTTTCATGAATTAAATGTTGATTGAAGAATAATTATAAATTTGAAATACGCGGTAGCTATTTTAAACGCCTAGCACAATAAAAGTTATATTTATAAACTAATTTAAACGAAAATTCGAATTTACGCCTAGCGATATTAAACGCCTAGCGTTTCATTAATTAAATGTTGATTGAAGAATAATTATGAATTTGAAATACGCGGTAGCGATTTCAAACGCCTGGCACAATAAAAGCTAGATTTATAAATCAATTTAAACGAAAAATTCGATTTTACGCCAAACGATATTAAAAGCCTAGCGTTTCATGAATTAAATGTTGATTGAAGAATAAATATAAATTTGAAATACGCGGTAGCGATTTCAAACGCCTAGCACAATAAAAGCTAGATTTATAAATCAATTTAAACGAAAAATTCGAATTTACGCCAAACGATATTAAAAGCCTAGCGTTTCATGAATTAAATGTTGATTGAAGAATAAATATAAATTTAAAATACGCGCCTAGCGATTTTAAACGCCTAGCACAATAAAAGTTAGATTTATAAATTAATTTAAACGAAAAATTCGAATTTACGCCTAGCGATATTAAGCGCCTAGCGTTTCATGAATTAAATGTTAATTGAAGAATAAATATAAATTTAAAATACGCGCCTAGCGATTTTAAACGCCTAGCACAATAAAAGTTAGATTTATAAATTAATTTAAACGAAAATTCGAATTTACGCCTAGCGATATTAAACGCCTAGCGTTTCATTAATTAAATGTTGATTTAATAATAAATATGAATTTGAAATACGCTTTAGCGATTTCAAACGCCTAGCACAATAAAAGCTAGATTTATAAATCAATTTAAACGAAAAATTCGAATTTACGCCAAACGATATTAAAAGCCTAGCGTTTCATGAATTAAATGTTGTTCGAAGAATAAATATAGTTTTAAATTACGCGCCGAGCGATTTTAAACGCCTAGCACAATAAATGTATAATAATCAATTATTTTAAAACGAAAAATTCAAAATACGCGCCTAGCGATTTCAAACGCCTAGCACAATAAAAGCTAGGTTTATAAATTAATTTAAACGAAAAATTCGAATTTACGCCTAGCGATATTAAGCGCCTAGCGTTTCATGAATTAAATGTTGATTGAAGAATAAATATAAATTTAAAATACGCGGCTAGCGATTTTAAACGCCTAGCACAATAAAAGTTAGATTTATAAATTAATTAAAACGAAAATTCGAATTTACGCCTAGCGATATTAAACGCCTAGCGTTTCATTAATTAAATGTTGATTGAAGAATAATTATGAATTTGAAATACGCGGTAGCGATTTCAAACGCCTGGCACAATAAAAGCTAGATTTATAAATCAATTTAAACGAAAAATTCGATTTTACGCCAAACGATATTAAAAGCCTAGCGTTTCATGAATTAAATGTTGATTGAAGAATAATTATAAATTTGAAATACGCGGTAGCAATTTCAAACGCCTAGCACAATAAAAGCTAGATTTATAAATCAATTTAAACGAAAAATTCGAATTTACGCCAAACGATATTAAAAGCCTAGCGTTTCATGAATTAAATGTTGATTGAAGAATAAATATAAATTTAAAATACGCGCCTAGCGATTTTAAACGCCTAGCACAATAAAAGTTAGATTTATAAATTAATTTAAACGAAAAATTCGAATTTACGCCTAGCGATATTAAGCGCCTAGCGTTTCATGAATTAAATGTTAATTGAAGAATAAATATAAATTTAAAATACGCGCCTAGCGATTTAAAACGCCTAGCACAATAAAAGTTAGATTTATAAATTAATTTAAACGAAAATTCGAATTTACGCCTAGCGATATTAAACGCCTAGCGTTTCATTAATTAAATGTTGATTGAAGAATAATTATGAATTTGAAATACGCGGTAGCGATTTCAAACGCCTAGCACAATAAAAGCTAGATTTATAAATCAATTTAAACGAAAAATTCGAATTTACGCCAAACGATATTAAAAGCCTAGCGTTTCATGAATTAAATGTTGATTGAAGAATAAATATAATTTGAAAATACGCGCCTAGCGATTTTAAACGCCTAGCACAATAAAAGCTAGATTTATAAATCAATTTAAACGAAAAATTCGAATTTACGCCAACCGATATTAAACGCCTAGCGTTTCATTAATTAAATGTTGATTGAAGAATAATTATGAATTTGAAATACGCGGTAGCGATTTCAAACGCCTAGCACAATAAAAGCTAGATTTATAAATCAATTTAAACGAAAAATTCGAATTTACGCCAAACGATATTAAGCGCCTAGCGTTTCATGAATTAAATGTTGATTGAAGAATAAATATAAATTTAAAATCCGCGGCTAGCGATTTTAAACGCCTAGCACAATAAAAGTTCGATTTATAAATTAATTGAAACGAAAAATTCGAATTTTCGCCTAGCGATATTAAACGCCTAGCGTTTCATTAATTAAATGTTGATTGAAGAATAAATATAATTTTAAAATACGCGCCTAGCGATTTTAAACGCCTAGCACAATAAATGTATAACAATCAATTATTTTAAAACGAAAAAGTTAAAATACGCGCCTAGCGATTTTAAACGCCTAGCACAATAAAAGTTAGATTTATAAATTAATTTAAACGAAAAATTCGAATTTACGCCTAGCGATATTAAGCGCCTAGCGTTTCATGAATTAAATGTTGATTGAAGAATAAATATAAATTTAAAATACGCGGCTAGCGATTTTAAACGCCTAGCACAATAAAAGTTAGATTTATAAATTAATTAAAACGAAAATTCGAATTTACGCCTAGCGATATTAAACGCCTAGCGTTTCATTAATTAAATGTTGATTGAAGAATAATTATGAATTTGAAATACGCGGTAGCGATTTCAAACGCCTAGCACAATAAAAGCTAGATTTATAAATCAATTTAAACGAAAAATTCGATTTTACGCCAAACGATATTAAAAGCCTAGCGTTTCATGAATTAAATGTTGATTGAAGAATAATTATAAATTTGAAATACGCGGTAGCAATTTCAAACGCCTAGCACAATAAAAGCTAGATTTATAAATCAATTTAAACCTAAAATTCGAATTTACGCCAAACGATATTAAAAGCCTAGCGTTTCATGAATTAAATGTTGATTGAAGAATAAATATAAATTTAAAATACGCGCCTAGCGATTTTAAACGCCTAGCACAATAAAAGTTAGATTTATAAATTAATTTAAACGAAAAATTCGAATTTACGCCTAGCGATATTAAGCGCCTAGCGTTTCATGAATTAAATGTTAATTGAAGAATAAATATAAATTTAAAATACGCGCCTAGCGATTTAAAACGCCTAGCACAATAAAAGTTAGATTTATAAATTAATTTAAACGAAAATTCGAATTTACGCCTAGCGATATTAAACGCCTAGCGTTTCATTAATTAAATGTTGATTGAAGAATAATTATGAATTTGAAATACGCGGTAGCGATTTCAAACGCCTAGCACAATAAAAGCTAGATTTATAAATCAATTTAAACGAAAAATTCGAATTTACGCCAAACGATATTAAAAGCCTAGCGTTTCATGAATTAAATGTTGATTGAAGAATAAATATAATTTGAAAATACGCGCCTAGCGATTTTAAACGCCTAGCACAATAAAAGCTAGATTTATAAATCAATTTAAACGAAAAATTCGAATTTACGCCTATCGATATTAAACGCCTAGCGTTTCATTAATTAAATGTTGATTGAAGAATAATTATGAATTTGAAATACGCGGTAGCGATTTCAAACGCCTAGCACAATAAAAGCTAGATTTATAAATCAATTTAAACGAAAAATTCGAATTTACGCCTAGCGATATTAAGCGCCTAGCGTTTCATGAATTAAATGTTGATTGAAGAATAAATATAAATTTAAAATCCGCGGCTAGCGATTTTAAACGCCTAGCACAATAAAAGTTCGATTTATAAATTAATTGAAACGAAAAATTCGAATTTTCGCCTAGCGATATTAAACGCCTAGCGTTTCATTAATTAAATGTTGATTGAAGAATAAATATAATTTTAAAATACGCGCCTAGCGATTTTAAACGCCTAGCACAATAAATGTATAACAATCAATTATTTTAAAACGAAAAATTCAAAATACGCGCCTAGCGATTTCAAACGCCTAGCACAATAAAAGCTAGATTTATAAATTAATTTAAACGAAAAATTCGAATTTACGCCTAGCGATATTAAGCGCCTAGCGTTTCATGAATTAAATGTTGATTGAAGAATAAATATAAATTTAAAATACGCGCCTAGCGATTTTAAACGCCTAGCACAATAAAAGTTAGATTTATAAATTAATTTAAACGAAAATTCGAATTTACGCCTAGCGATATTAAACGCCTAGCGTTTCATTAATTAAATGTTGATTGAAGAATAATTATGAATTTGAAATACGCGGTAGCGATTTCAAACGCCTAGCACAATAAAAGCTAGATTTATAAATCAATTTAAACGAAAAATTCGATTTTACGCCAAACGATATTAAAAGCCTAGCGTTTCATGAATTAAATGTTGATTGAAGAATAATTATAAATTTGAAATACGCGGTAGCAATTTCAAACGCCTAGCACAATAAAAGCTAGATTTATAAATCAATTTAAACGAAAAATTCGAATTTACGCCAAACGATATTAAAAGCCTAGCGTTTCATGAATTAAATGTTGATTGAAGAATAAATATAATTTGAAAATACGCGCCTAGCGATTTTAAACGCCTAGCACAATAAATGTATAATAATCAATTATTTTAAAACGAAAAATTCAAAATACGCGCCTAGCGATTTCAAACGCCTAGCACAATAAAAGCTAGGTTTATAAATTAATTTAAACGAAAAATTCGAATTTACGCCTAGCGATATTAAGCGCCTAGCGTTTCATGAATTAAATGTTGATTGAAGAATAATTATGAATTTGAAATACGCTTTAGCGATTTCAAACGCCTAGCACAATAAAAGCTAGATTTATAAATCAATTTAAACGAAAAATTCGAATTTACGCCAAACGATATTAAAAGCCTAGCGTTTCATGAATTAAATGTTGTTCGAAGAATAAATATAATTTTAAAATACGCGCCTAGCGATTTTAATCGCCTAGCACAATAAATGTATAATAATCAATTATTTTAAAACGAAAAATTTAAAATCCGCGGCTAGCGATTTTAAACGCCTAGCACAATAAAAGTTCGATTTATAAATTAATTGAAACGAAAAATTCGAATTTTCGCCTAGCGATATTAAACGCCTAGCGTTTCATTAATTAAATGTTGATTGAAGAATAAATATAATTTTAAAATACGCGCCTAGCGATTTTAAACGCCTAGCACAATAAATGTATAACAATCAATTATTTTAAAACGAAAAAGTTAAAATACGCGCCTAGCGATTTCAAACGCCTAGCACAATAAAAGCTAGGTTTATAAATTAATTTAAACGAAAAATTCGAATTTACGCCTAGCGATATTAAGCGCCTAGCGTTTCATGAATTAAATGTTGATTGAAGAATAAATATAAATTTAAAATACGCGGCTAGCGATTTTAAACGCCTAGCACAATAAAAGTTAGATTTATAAATTAATTAAAACGAAAATTCGAATTTACGCCTAGCGATATTAAACGCCTAGCGTTTCATTAATTAAATGTTGATTGAAGAATAATTATGAATTTGAAATACGCGGTAGCGATTTCAAACGCCTGGCACAATAAAAGCTAGATTTATAAATCAATTTAAACGAAAAATTCGATTTTACGCCAAACGATATTAAAAGCCTAGCGTTTCATGAATTAAATGTTGATTGAAGAATAATTATAAATTTGAAATACGCGGTAGCAATTTCAAACGCCTAGCACAATAAAAGCTAGATTTATAAATCAATTTAAACCTAAAATTCGAATTTACGCCAAACGATATTAAAAGCCTAGCGTTTCATGAATTAAATGTTGATTGAAGAATAAATATAAATTTAAAATACGCGCCTAGCGATTTTAAACGCCTAGCACAATAAAAAGTTAGATTTATAAATTAATTTAAACGAAAAATTCGAATTTACGCCTAGCGATATTAAGCGCCTAGCGTTTCATGAATTAAATGTTAATTGAAGAATAAATATAAATTTAAAATACGCGCCTAGCGATTTAAAACGCCTAGCACAATAAAAGTTAGATTTATAAATTAATTTAAACGAAAATTCGAATTTACGCCTAGCGATATTAAACGCCTAGCGTTTCATTAATTAAATGTTGATTGAAGAATAATTATGAATTTGAAATACGCGGTAGCGATTTCAAACGCCTAGCACAATAAAAGCTAGATTTATAAATCAATTTAAACGAAAAATTCGAATTTACGCCAAACGATATTAAAAGCCTAGCGTTTCATGAATTAAATGTTGATTGAAGAATAAATATAAATTTGAAATACGCGGTAGCAATTTCAAACGCCTAGCACAATAAAAGCTAGATTTATAAATTAATTTAAACGAAAAATTCGAATTTACGCCTAGCGATATTAAGCGCCTAGCGTTTCATGAATTAAATGTTGATTGAAGAATAAATATAAATTTAAAATCCGCGGCTAGCGATTTTAAACGCCTAGCACAATAAAAGTTCGATTTATAAATTAATTGAAACGAAAAATTCGAATTTTCGCCTAGCGATATTAAACGCCTAGCGTTTCATTAATTAAATGTTGATTGAAGAATAAATATAATTTTAAAATACGCGCCTAGCGATTTTAAACGCCTAGCACAATAAATGTATAACAATCAATTATTTTAAAACGAAAAAGTTAAAATACGCGCCTAGCGATTTTAAACGCCTAGCACAATAAAAGCTAGATTTATAAATTAATTTAAACGAAAAATTCGAATTTACGCCTAGCGATATTAAGCGCCTAGCGTTTCATGAATTAAATGTTGATTGAAGAATAAATATAAATTTAAAATACGCGGCTAGCGATTTTAAACGCCTAGCACAATAAAAGTTAGATTTATAAATTAATTTAAACGAAAATTCGAATTTACGCCTAGCGATATTAAACGCCTAGCGTTTCATTAATTAAATGTTGATTGAAGAATAATTATGAATTTGAAATACGCGGTAGCGATTTCAAACGCCTAGCACAATAAAAGCTAGATTTATAAATCAATTTAAACGAAAAATTCGAATTTACGCCAAACGATATTAAAAGCCTAGCGTTTCATGAATTAAATGTTGATTGAAGAATAATTATAAATTTGAAATACGCGGTAGCAATTTCAAACGCCTAGCACAATAAAAGCTAGATTTATAAATCAATTTAAACGAAAAATTCGAATTTACGCCAAACGATATTAAAAGCCTAGCGTTTCATGAATTAAATGTTGATTGAAGAATAAATATAATTTGAAAATACGCGCCTAGCGATTTTAAACGCCTAGCACAATAAATGTATAATAATCAATTATTTTAAAACGAAAAATTCAAAATACGCGCCTAGCGATTTCAAACGCCTAGCACAATAAAAGCTAGGTTTATAAATTAATTTAAACGAAAAATTCGAATTTACGCCTAGCGATATTAAGCGCCTAGCGTTTCATGAATTAAATGTTGATTGAAGAATAATTATGAATTTGAAATACGCTTTAGCGATTTCAAACGCCTAGCACAATAAAAGCTAGATTTATAAATCAATTTAAACGAAAAATTCGAATTTACGCCAAACGATATTAAAAGCCTAGCGTTTCATGAATTAAATGTTGTTCGAAGAATAAATATAATTTTAAAATACGCGCCTAGCGATTTTAAACGCCTAGCACAATAAATGTATAACAATCAATTATTTTAAAACGAAAAATTCAAAATACGCGCCTAGCGATTTCAAACGCCTAGCACAATAAAAAGACGGTATGCCACGGTGCAAAAACCAATGAATCTGCTATCAATCAGCTTATCCAGGATACCATAAGTATAAAGGGCTCGGAATACGTAAACCGCTGTAAGTATTCTTTAGAGTAAGAAACTACTTTCCTCTTTGGTAACCAAGGAGAACTGAGATTATCAATGTTCTTTCTTTGCAGGTCGTACGTTCATTGTGCATGACGTGGAAATCATCCCATTGTACGATCCACCACATCTCTTAAAATGCATTCGGAACAACCTCCTTCATAAAGATTTGGAGTTCGCATATTCTGATAGTAAGGATCAATCGGAAAGGAAATTCGCTCAGTGGCAACATATCATAACAGCTTACGAGATAAACAGGTATTCCAGGAAGAAACTTCCAGCTCTGCACAAGCTTACAGATCAACACGTCTACCCTGATAAAATAAATAAAATGTCATGCAAACTGTGCAATCAAGTCTTTAGTGGAGAACTTTCAGCAGAGATTCAGACTCTTGCAGGAGGACCAGGTACGATTTCTTTGTGTTTTTATATTAGGGTTGAACGTAAAAACAACATTATGGGAATCAAAATTGGAACTGTAGAAAAGTATCTTAGTATATTAGTATCTTCAAAAAATATAATTAATTTTATGCTGTAGTGCTTTTGAATTTCAGAATATTTTTTTTCAGCCTATCGTAGCCTACAAGGAGCCTAATTAGAAGTTTGCTTTTCATAATTTAAAGTATTTCTTTAATAATTTTATAATAAATACATCTGCTTCATTATAGGTTGGGACATTGGAGCTGCAGAGCTATTGCAGATGCCAATACAGGGCCGAGATACCGCTGAAGTTTTAGCGTACTTCAACATATTATCAGACGCTTTTAATGGAAAAGTTAAAAAGGATCCGAAAAGTTTTTACAGAACGCTCTTTGATGATGACAGTTTTCATTACGATTTTTTCTCTGATGCGCGACGTAAACTAACAAGAATGCGATATGTTGAACGTGATACCAAAAAACCTATCAAAACACAGCCACCATGCTTAACAAATTTAATTAAAACTATCGACGGTGTACAATTGCTCTGGAAGAGATTAAAAGAACTAGGTTTTACCTCTCTAAAAACAAAGCACTTAAACCAGGATCCTCTTGAGAATTTTTTTGGATTAATACGCGATCACGGGGCACAAAATAATAAACCAACTTGTTACCAGTTCATTGGACATTTTAAGGCTTCAGTAATAAATAATTTAACGCATTATTGTATTCGCGGTACTAACTGCGAAGGTGATAAAGGAGCGTCTCTTCTTACGTGGAAAAGTTATCTCGTGTTTGTCGGAGAAGCTGAAAAAGAAACAGAAGCTGGCAATTTGTGCATAACTCCTCAAAATCCGGCGAATAAAGATCCTAAAATTACTGCTTCGGCAACTCCAATTAAGGAAAAATTCACTGTATCAACCCTTGTTGTGTTAAAAGAAGTTCGCGCATTAGAACCTTGCTTAGAATCCTGTCCCGAATGTATTAAACTCATTAGTAGTCAAAGTGGAACATCCTCCAGGCGTACGATGTCTCCACTCCACGAGATGTACAACGATGTAGTAAGTCTTCTTAAGAGGATAATGGATTCAGTGTATGAAAAACATCAAGTCATTAAACTTGCAAGTAATTATTTAAAAAAAGAAATCCGTTCTGAAATAGTGACTTGTCGCATGCATAGAGAAAAGAAAGCTTGATTAACAGTTTTCTGCACTGCAGCATAAAGAAATACATTACGTCAACCTCAGCGTATTTAAATCTTATTTTAAAAGGAATACGAAAGTCCGAACATGAAACCGAAAAGTACGATTTAAGTGAAAAATCACAGCAAGCAACAAACAGTTTTGTAGAACGAGCGGTTAGAAAACGACAGTCATCACTACATAATAAAAGGAAAACATTTAACAAAGTACAGAAAGGTTAAGTCTTGTATTCCCAGGATAAAAGAAACGATTGAATGAATGCTTTAGTGAATCGGTTCCTTTTAAGAAAGCAGATTGGATGCTTATTTTATGAATCGGAATGACGCGTTTGAATCGGCATTGAATTATTATTTTTTATTATTATTATTATTTCTCTTTATACCTAAAAGCAATTTACGATTTTTGGGAAATATGACGAAATATTTCCATGTGTCGTGTTTGTGAAGTTCTTTTTGAATCGGTATTGCATACTGTTCCTAAAAATAAACATTTATGTATTTACTAATGAAAATGCATTAATATACAAGTATATACAATCTACGTTAAAGTTACTTAAATTTTAGCTCTGTGTTTATTTAATTAAGTTCAATCTGAATGCAATATTTTGCAGAAATAAGGAAAAACTGGATAAAACCAAACTTAAGATTGAAAAAAAAAACATGATCATCAGTTCAAAATGTTTCCGAAAATAGTCGGTCTTTTCAGACGAAACGAAGGACCGAATAACTCGACCATTTCTTCTAATTAAAAAGTTTCATTAATGAATGTGTCACTTTAGAAGGAACGTTTTAATAATAAAATACTTTTTTCAATATATGTCAAAAGTGTTTTCAGTGTCTTCATTTCAGAAAGAATTAATGCAAAATCATGCAATGTGGCTTTGAAAATCTATACAATCAATTACATTTATTGTCTTTTATGTCGCCCATGCTAGATTTTGCATTAATTCTTTCAAATTGCCCAAATTTATTTTAATTTCAATTCCAATAACACATTCAAAGCACCCAACGTACATATATATTCACTAACGCATGCACAAGAAAGTGTAGTTCTCTTGCTTGTTTTACGCGGCGCTTTGGTCAACTTGCGTGGCCACGAATTTAGCATTGAGTCAACGGTGCCTGGTATATTGCATAATGGTAGGGAATAGGCGGGTTCCCCTTGCGCTGTCGTTTAAAGGAAAGTTCTCGGTCCGAAGTTCGTCCTATAAGGGAGCGTGGAGTGTATTTGTTATTTTACAAAAGTTATTCAATTAAATAATAAAATTGAGAATAAATAAATAAAATTTGGTCCAATTGAATTTGTATTGTTGTTTGACTTCCGGCGTATACAGCTTTCTTGAATTTCCCCCAGCCAACCTGAAATACCTAATAGGTGAAAAAAAAGAACTGCACCATTCTCACTTTTTCAGTTATACATCGTCAAGTTTATTTCGTTTATTACAATGTTGTTTCTCTACATTTGGCTTCGCTCCGCAAAACGTTTTTTAACAGTGGAACAATCAAATGTGCCTCGGTTCAAAATTGAAAGTCATAAAGTGGAAAAGAAATATCCTATTCAGTTGGAAGGCCACGCGAATAGGAATGAATTTTGTAACGTTATTGCCTATGCAGGTACGTATTTCGCTTTTTATTTTTTCTTCTATTATAAGTACTGTACTTATATTTACAAAAAAGTTGTGCGCCAAAATATTATAATTTATCATTTTTCTTCGACAGATTCCCAGGCAAAATTAGAGGTTATTTTAACAAAATGTAGAACCCGTATTCCATCGGATAAAGTAATTGTATCTCTCAGTGAACAATCGACAGACGATGAAGAATCAAAAAAGAAAGAAAATCCAACCGGAAAGGTAGTATATTTTTATAGGTATTTTTTCAAGGCAAAATTCTTCTTCCTTAACCCTATAATTACTTTGTTATTTTTCGCATTTCGTTAATAGGATTTGTAGTAGTTGATCCCCAACGTTAATTTTCAAAAAATTGAACTTAAATATGCTACTTGAAATTCTAGATTTTTCAAATGAAAATTCTGTTCACTATGAAATACGTGGAATGTAAATTATTTAAAAAGTTGCTTCAATATTTTAAAATTTTTGGAACATAACGTTTTTTTTGGATAAATTTCAGGAATTATAATAGTCAATTGCATAAGGTTCCGTCATAAAATATTGTCAATTTAAAATTTGTTTAAAGTGTTGCACTCTTATGAAGGGAACATTTTTTTTTTCATCATGAGTAAAGTACTTCAAACAAAACGTATATTGAGATGATTGAATGAATTTCTATTTAACAATTCTAATTTAAAAATTTTCTACTTGTAAACGAAGTGTTCAGGGTTTCATTTTTTAAATATCTTTACAAAAGATTTAAACTTAACCTTTGCAAATTTTGAGCTTGTAAATGTGCAAGATTTTCAATCCTAAAAATGCGGTAGTTTTAAGTATTTTTAAATGATTACTTTTCCAGTGCCTCAAATCTGAAATTACTGTCTTTTGAAAAGTTCCATTTTAAAATGTTACCTTTTATGTATCTTAAGAATTATTTCCTCAATCTGAAATTTTACTTTACATCTATAAGTTTTAATACTTCTTTATAGAATTTTTAATAGTTGATGGCAATTTATTTCAAATGCTGCAATTTTGTAGGTACAGAATTTCAAAATTTCGAATTTAAAATTAGAAGCGTATAGAATTGATCGTACTGAATGCAGATGGTTTCAAATGCATAATTTTGTTATTTAACTTAGAATTTTTATTTTCAAGGCCGTACTTTTTTTTTTCATTTCATTGACTAGAACTAATTTCTGCAATTAAGGGAAAAAAGTGGGAAGTGACCCGGAGTTTTACCCCCTTACATTTCAATACCGGCAATTCGAATTATGTAAAACAGAATATACACGTTTCATTTCAGATCGACCAAATACAAAGAGTTAAGCGGAACTTAGAAATGAGACTCAAAAATTTAAAGTGTAAAAGAACAAAACTTGACGAAGTTGTAAATCTTCTGCCTTCGCCGAACGATGGCACTGATGATGAATGTTCTATGGTAAATTATCTTATAAATGATTAATAAAATTTAATATTTAATTCATAATACATACGATTACTCAATTTGCATACTTAAGTCCATGTATTGCTTATCCGATCCCTACCTAACCAACATTTTTTTCGCCCTTCACATTTCTACAAAAATTAAAATATCGAGTTCTTTAGTGCTTTTTACTTCATTTCCCAAAGTTTCAACTTGATATCTCAATTCATGTAGAAATTCACAGGGCGAAAAAGAAGTGTTGGTAAGGTACGAATCGGGTAAGTGATACATGGCCAGCCATGCATCAGCTCTAAATTCCTACAAAGTTGATATCTTAATAAGTTCGTACTTTGGTTAGTATCAACGTAGGCATTTGCATTTGATACATGACCTGAAACATAAGTACGAATGTGGAGTTTACTCTAATCATTTGTAACATTTTTTTTTTAAAAGGAAACGACATTTAATAAGGCAAAAATCAATAGTTCAATGAAGATATCGACAAAACTGGACACTATGATTCCACCTTCAAAGACAGTAATAAACGAAAATACAGACGCCTCGCAATGTAAGAAAAATAAAATGTTCACTCAAAAAGAATTAATAGATACACTGAAACCAAAGAAGGATTCTCCTATCAGTTCAGATAAAAAGAGGTTGCCTCTCAAACAGGTTCGCCTACATTAATGGAAGCTATTCCAGTTGACGATGTTATTTTTCAATCATCAAAAAAGTGTCAAGGAACGCAGCAAAATATGAAAGACAAAAAAGTGAGCTGTACGAAAGACAATATGAAAAAGACAAACGTTGGAATAACTAACATTTCGAATTTGCCTGGTTATTCAGAAGAAGAAAAGAAAAGAAATGACAGAATTGTAAATCACATTCAAAGAGCCCAATCTTTGCAGAACGAGATTAAAATTTTAAAAGACGAATTAGAGAAGAAAAACCAAGAGACTAAGGAAATGCAAAAAAATTTAGAAAAAGTAAACAATAAACTTAAAGTGTTAGAAGATCTCAACATAGAGTTACAAAAAAGTTGCATTAACAACTGTCATGAGATGAAAGGTAACAAAAAAATAAAATATTTTCTTCCGATGGATATATTTTTATACAATATTAACAGGTATTTTTTCTTTTGGGCAGCTCTTTTGGATCAACAGAACAACGTTCCCTGTCACACTACGGAAGAAATGGAATACCTACCATCTGGTTTCGTTAAAAAAGACGGTTCACAAGTGAGTATTTTTTATGTAATTAATGACATTATTAGCTGTGAAGAGTGTTCATTTTGTTATTTCTTTATAACGAAACAAATTTTCGCGAACAGGAGTACTTCTTATGAATATTTTTTTTTTTCACCAGATTCACATAGGACGGGGAGTTTGGATGACTCGGAGTACATACTACTTAGCAATGTCTAATATTAACACCCATTCAATGTTTGTTAAAAACATAGCTGTTGCGGTCTTCGGTGAAAATATTCTATTGGCCAACACAATTTCAGGAAGAGGAAGCAACAGGAATAAACAGCAAAAGAAGCCTGAAAATCAACTGGACCCAAAAACAGTTTTTGCAATTAAAGGTGCTAACCATTTTTTTTCATCAACGAGAGATTTTTCAATAATATAATGACTGACTTCATATTTATTATTATTTTAATACGTTATCCATTTATTTGGCTTTAGATTTTTATAAATGGTGGTTAACGGTTGAAAAGAAAAACAGTACATTGCAAGCAGAAATCGAAGCTGAAAACACCTGCGATTATATTCGCAAGAAAATTGCGGATATGAAAGGTGATAGTCGAAGTGAGTAATAAAAAAAATGGTGTCTTATATTGTTCCGTAGTTTGTCAAAATTATTTATTATCGTGATACATTAAATTTATATATTTTGTAGGCAAAAAACAGACAAAACCATTTGCTAATGAAAATAAGGTTAGAACTCATAAGGAGAAACAGAGTAACGAAAATGCTAGTGATTCAGATATTCCGCCGGATATATTGGATCTAGCTGAAAAAGTAATTTCATCACTCAGCAGAAAACCACACAATGAAGAAATTGTAGAAAAGAGTCTTGAGGTAGTTGTTTCAGAAAGTTTGGAAGGTGCTGAAAGGCAAGAAAAAAAAGGTAAAGATAGCTCCAAGGAAATTGATGAAGCAATTCTTAGGCGTATTCAAAACGAACCGTCGTCTGATAGTGAAAGTGAAAATTGTTTATCCCAAGGTGAAAACACAGTAAAGGAGAAAAGTGACAAGAAAAAGAACGATGAAACTGCGGAGTATGCATTCCATTTTTACAAATGTAGAAACGAAGATGGATGCTTTTCATCTCCATCGAAAGATAATCCTGATAAATCAGATGCTCAAAATGACTCAGATAATGTTCATAATGTAGATCCTTTAAGTATACAAGACGCAGAGAATATCATACCTTTCTCTCAGTTTTAATTGCAAATTTTGATTGTGTATCTGTCCATTGAAAAAAAGAATGCTTTGTGAGTTTAAGGATTTTAATGCTCAAAAAGTATTTCATAAGCTGAATTTACTTCAATTTGGTTGAATACACACTCATGATTTTGATCAGTTTAATTCATTTCAATTGCACCTCAAATCGTTTCAACGAATCAGAAAGAGGGATTGAAATGAATTCACAGCCATCAATTCATCTCAATCCGCCCCAATCAGTTTTCTTTTACTGGGGTGACGTGGTACTTTTCCACGCACAAAGATTGTTTATAGAGTCTTTAATTTTTGGAAACCTCGAGCAGAGAATCATGCCCGAGGCTGTCTGTGACAGTCGAAAGTCAGGGGTCGAGCGTAATGTGCTCGGTAGGCTTCTGACTTTAACTTATATTGATGTTTCTTTTCGTTGTTTTTGAATTCTAATGACAGGTTACCTGAGGGGAGAGGTTAGACTCCCGGGGAACCTATTCCTATCTGCCAGACCAAGGGTTTTAACCATGCAACACTGGATTTTAATCTTTATTATTTTTATGTTTGTTTTCACACACACGCGAGCACCACGAGATCACCGTCCGGTCGATGGCGATCAATACTCGCGCCACGGCCGAGGTTTCACCACCAATGATGGAAGAAATAACTAGACACGGCTCCACGACACTTCAGCACACCACGAAGAGGATCCTTGGTGCGTCAGGCGGATGTGAATCCCGCCTGCTCAAGAACACCAAGGAGAGGAGTTCGCCGTCGCTTTGTTGAGAGGTTGTCAACAGACTAACTTGTGCGACGAGGTTAATTCCGGTAATCGCCACGTAGCGGCGCTAAATATCGGCGTATCTTCGCCATCTATTGCTAGCGAATATGAACTCAGCGTAAGTGTCGGTAACATCGGTAAGCTTTGTAAGCGCCACCGTCTTCCGGTTTCGCCAGCACACCAGCGGATCTCGCCATATTTATTCATTCTCTGTTCGGCGTTTGAAGTGGCAGGTGCCAAAGGAAGGATCTTTGTTTAAAGTCTGTCTATTTTAATAAAACTACCAAAAATGGCAAGTCGAGGATGCTGGCGGGGTCGCTGAAGGATCACAGGTAGCTTTTGACCTATTTCTCTTGGTGTTTGCATTTGAAATCGGAGTGAAATAACGTGAACTGTAAATTCGGGTGGTGTGCGACGCTAACACCTCGCCACGAGAATTCCGAGGCGGCAGACTCTGGGTCAGCCTCAATATCAATGTAAAATAAATTCAGCGTTCGCGTAAATAGCTGGTTGAAACTTGCAAGACCGTTCTAAGGGCACGGGTTCTTGCGCCCACTAATCATAACTTTTCATCAACGAACTATTGAGTGTCCGTGGTCGCGAGCCGTGACGCTGCTCCTTACCCCGCGCTCTCTGCGGTAATTTCAGTGGTCCCTGTAGCTTCGGTTACGAAGGTACAGGGTGACCTGTGACGAGTGGGCTGGTCAATTCGTTAATTTCATCGTTAATTCAAATTTTGGTTGTTTAAAGTGAAATAACCTGGCGCTCAACTATTTTATATTAGTCAAACTTAATGTCGCATTTGGGATTGGTCTTGTGTGTGAGTTAGGTTGCCCGGGGTAAAAGTAGATTACGCCGAATTCTGTAGAAACAGTAGTAATTAATAAATATGGTAAAATTTGATAAGAGATTCGGACCAGTAATTCATTCTTATTTAAAAAAGAAAAATAACCTAACCTCACCATCCTTGAATCAATCTGCTATCCTTAAGATTAAAATTTTAGGTTACAATATATACAGAGTGAGGCACATAAAGTGTTACAGAGCGATAGCACTCAAACTATTGATCATATCCAAAAATGTTTCAGACAAAAGTTTTAGTGTTCAAGAAGGCCGTCATACTCGACCACTCTATTTTTTTATCGGTGGAGGCGCTGAAGCTACGTCAAGGTCAACTCCACTTCTTAAAATGGAGCCATGTATTTTTTTTCGATGACATTATTGTATAGGTCGCTGAATTCGTCTTAAAATCTCTATTAATGTCATCGAAAAAAATACATGGTTCAATTTGAAAAAGTGGAGTTGACCTTGACGTAGCTTCAGCGCCTCCACCAATAAAAAAATAGAGTGGTCGAGTATGACGGCCTTCTTGAACACTGAAACTTTTGTCTGAAACATTTTTGGATATGATCAATAGTTTGAGTGCTATCGCTCTGTAACACTTTATGTGCCTCACTCTGTATATATATATAAGAAGATTTTTTAAACCACCCTATTACATATGTGATAGGTCCAAAAAATTGTTTCTGTGCATGTAATCACTCACCTATCTCTTTCAATCTCTCCTTTCATATCCTAACCTATGTCTTATCTGTCCACCTTTATCTTTTTCAATCTCTCTCTCCATGTAATCATGATGTTCTGGCCATTTGTTCTTCAAACAAGAAGCCATTAAGCGAAGAAGAAGAAGAAGATGTATGGTAATCATCCACTTATCTGTTTCAGTCCCAAACATTCTATTCTAGCATATCTCTCGTCTACCAACGAAATCGTGCCGAAGACGGCATTTTGCAAACCGTTTTTGAATCAAAGTATTTTTGACGGGCACGTAAAAAGTTTTGCAATATTTTTCAATTAATTCTGAATCGTTTGAAAATTATTAATTGTTTTTTCTTTGTTAATATTAAAAAGTAATGATTTTTTAGGATGAATGGTACAATGAATGGATGTTATGAATAAAATTGCTTTTTTCAAAGAAGTTTTTCAATTGTTTGAACAATTTTCATTTTTTAAAATAATTGTAAATATTTTCATTAAAAAATGTTGCTGTTAACATTCCTGAAGTGTATCGTTTATTTCAAAAAGTACAAACTTTTCATAATTCGATGGACAAAAACTGAAAAATAAATTCATAAATTGTGTTATTAATTCCAGGAAATAATAACTTTTATTCTGCCATTGTACCATTCATCCCAGAAAATGATAACTGTTCGTGATGTAAAGACAAAAAAAGAACAATAATTAATTGTTTAAACAATCTAAAATTAGTTTACAATATTGCAAAATTTTGTACTTAACCGGCAAAATTAATTTTTTTCGAAAAAAGGTCACAACATGCCGTCTTTGCCACGAATTTTGGCATTTTTAGGGCACAATATGGAGAGGTTCGATTACTCAAAATCGAAAGTTATTGGATAGAAATAAATCGCTGTATATTTCTTAACTAAGTGAAAATTCATTCATGAGAAGTTAATAACAAGTACTTTTTGCTATTTTTCTGAAAACTGGGGTTTTCCCATTTTAAACCCCATATTACGCAGTATGACTTTACAAAAATACGTTTCACCACGCTCGCGTGTATTTCAAGTTTATTGTTAAAAATGTGCTGAAACTAAAGTTTTTATTAGTTATTTTTCATCTTTAACTGTTTTCATCTATTTTTAACATTTTTTAATCAATAGAAAATTTAATATTATGCCCGTACACAGTACTACACACGGCCCTGCTTGCTCACGAGTTGACTTCTGAATAAGTTCTTTGTTCATATATTATACCGCTTGCGAGCAGACTCCTCATGGGGTATTTAAGTGTACTTATAATTTTATAAAGCCTTATATGTATCTCAATATGGACAGTTTTTGACATTTTGCAATATCAAAAGAAATACATTAAAAAAGACAATGTTTTCACATCTTTTATTATGGAGCACGTGACCCGTGCAGAAATTCACTGACCTCGCCCAAACTCAGCATGAAACACGTAGCCCGACCTGGGCCACGGATTTCCTGGACCAAGGGAATGAATGTCAAGGAGGAAATCCATGGCCCCGGTCGGGCAACGCGTTTCATGCTGAATTTGGTACGCCCCTTTCTGGGCCTAGCCAGAACCACACACAAATTTTAGCTCTGAGAGGGTCACATGCTTCTATAGTTTGCTGGAACTTTATATTTAAAAAAAAGAGAAATTTTGTTCATCTTGTAAAATAACATTTTTCATCTTTATCCTGGTTTCATTCTCATATTTTCATATCCAGTCAATAGAATATATACATATTCCGATATTCTGATTTCAGCGTACAATACATATTGCTATTAATTTAGGGTAATAAAGTAAAAAAACTTCGCGTTTTAGTGAAACAAATTTCATATGATATTTGTATTTTAGGAATACTACTTTTATTATATATTTACCAATTCTTAAATTCTCTTTGAATTGCTTCAATTTTTTCTGCCATCGCCAATGAGTTGTCGCATGTACCTCTTTCGGATCCTAATCCGCATCAAGTATCTGGTTCTTACGTCGCTTAAGTTGTCCTGTTTCTTCGTCACCCATTTCGAAGAGATATGAGAAGAGTGTTCCTGAAGAAATATGAAATCAGATTTCATATACGAATAGCAGAGGCTTAAAGAATCCAGACAACCCTAAACTCTATTACAGTTTCCATCAGGACCATACATTTGCATTGGCGCAGTGCTTAATACATAATATAACCTTCATTTATTTATCTTCTAGGGAAAAGCACTCGGTGCTCTCCAATGACTTTCTTAAATTAAAAATGACCCTAGGGTGCCACGTGAAATATTTTTTAATTTGGCAAATTAAACTTTTCCCCTATATTTATACAAAAATTATGATAGTTTTTTTATGAACAATTTTTATTTTAAATACTTTTCAAACATTGAATTTAAAACAATTTATACTTTTTACTTGAAATATAAATTTTTGAAGAGGAAAAATGATATTTTTGAAGAAAAGCAAAACTTATACTTTTGAAGATTTAGTTAATTTTATTCAAATTGAGAAAAGAATAGTTTCATATGCCTATCACACATATATGTCATCGGAAAAAATTTTATTGTTATAATGCAACACATACGGAATTGTTAAAAATTTCTGAATTTATAGTGGTCACATATTTTTAGTACCTGTTAAGTCTAGAAAAGTATACCTATATATAAAATTCCACTCTATTATTGTATATACATAATTCGTACTTACCAAACAGTATTTTCCTGAATTATGATAGCAACACTTAGCAACACGTGGTAACTGTTTCATGGAGAAATCATCAGGGATTAAAATTTCAAATTTGAAGATGTGATGTGGTTGGCCAGCAAGTTACGTGCATGGTGATTGGCTGGTTTCACTCTCGGACAGCGTTAATTGGCCGCATCAAACAATGAAATTAGTCACGTGATAGCGCCAACCGACCGACTCGGTGGTCGGTGCGTATTTCGGCTTCATTGTTTCACTAGCATTGCGTGTCATGCGGTGTAGTCGTTCTCGATTAAAAACGTGGTCGCGCAATAAATTAAAGTTTCTGAAAAAGTGTGGAAATAATATGTATGCGTGTGTGAAATACTCACGTTGGTGTGCGGGGCACAATGACGTGGCCGTGATAGACACCAGTGAGATAATAAGCAATTTCGATGCTTCGTGTTTCGATCGAGGTAAACTTTTTAATATCATTTGCGAGAAGAGTGCCAATAAAAAATGCTCTGCATTGATATTATTCGTCACGACTAAGTACACATTATCAGGTCCGGGTCCTACTTAAATACTGAAGAATTAGAATTTAGTTTAAGAATGTTTCTACATGTTTTTTCCCCCAATTTTTAATTTATAAAATCATAATTGTTTACAGACCTCCGTCTTTATGTTATTCACGCCTGTGAACAATTATTTTGAAAAATTACAAATTGGGTAAAAAAATTCTAGAAACTGAATTGCTCTTATGATAAAGTATCACATGTCCCTAAGTCATCTTTAAATTCCTTGGAATCTTTTGGGGTCCTTTTAAAATTTACTGGGAGTCTCATGAAATTGTTTAAAACTCAATTGTTGACAAGAAGTGGACTCTGATTCTTTTCCATGGGGCCATTGATTTCAATAAGCATCCTGTTAATTTAAGAAACAAAAAAAACGCAACGTCTTAATACCACTGCCCAAATTATAATTCGTATGTTATCCCTGCGGACAAATTTATATTGTTAAACTTTCTGCATTATACAGACAAGGGAAGAAGCTATGCACAGAATGGATTCTGAGAGGCATAAGTATCCGCCATTGAAGAGAGCTACTCCAGCGACATCAGGTTCAGCTGCTGAAAATTTAAATCTGAATTCTTCAGTCTTGAAGAAATAAACTACCAAACGTGTGTATCAGCTGGCAAAAACACAACTTTCAAGCATGATAAAATCGAAAGTAATGAAAATTCAAACACGAAATCTTAAAATTGATGACGCGCTGTTGCTAAGCAGGGAGGAGAGCGAAAAGTCTGATGTAGAACTTACGCACACTCAAAAGGTGGACAAATTATGTTACTTCCTACAGTATACTTTGAAGTTATTATCTTCGCTGAAAAACATAGATTCTATGATTACCTTTTTCAGGTCAAAAAGGGAAAAGAAAAAGGTGGTTCGAACTTCAAACTGTCAGTTCCGGCTAATAATGTAAAAGAGCAGACAAAACAAAATTCAGGTGATGAATATCTTGTATCTGAGTCAGGGAATGAGGACGTAAACTTTGGCTTAAAAGACGAGTGTGCATTCTTAAGAAATTTGTTGAATTAAAAAAATAAAGAAATTGCGAAAAAAGAGAATAAAATTTGTGAACTACAAGCTGAGATACTAGAGCGTAATAGAAGAAACTCGGGTCTTCAAGACAAGTTATTGTTACGACTTGACGCTATGGACAGTATGTGTACAGTAATTGCTTCTATTTATAAATATATTTTAATTTAAAACTGATATATTCATTTATTGATCTATTTCTCTGCTTTCAGAAAACATTTAGGACGTAGAAAAGAATGCAGCAAACCAATTTGGAAAAGAAACCTTCGACAAAGTTGGTGCTTTAAAGCAAAATAAAGTACGAGTCTTCTACGTATCATTTTTATGTGACGTCTTGAGACACATAAGAGAAAGATTTAATATATGTATTATTATATTCTTGAAGAGAATATTATAATTTTAGTAGTTTCGGGTCTGGAAAATTAATTCCAATAACCCGGGACTACTGTTCGTTAAATGAACTATTCTCGACCAAAATAAAGAAATAAAAATATCACGTGAAATATAAAATGGGAAAGAACATGTCGAATGTAGGACAAAGTCGTACTATTCCCATAAAAGGGAGCACGCCACTTTGTCCTTGATTCTAAGGATTTGGAATTGAAGGAAACAAATAAGTACAAATGTTAGTACTGGAGTATTACCAGCACCCAAACATTTGTAGAAAAAAAAAATTTGGTGTATAAAATAATATATAAGAGATAGGTTAGAAAGAAGTAGGGAGACACAGCGATTTTATGATTTACTTACTTTTATTTATGATTGTGATTTTTATTAATCCTCAGTAGGCGGCTGATCCTGGATAAAACTTGGTTAATTTTGTTGAGAAATAATAGACTCCAACCGACGAGGGAGTTTTACTGAAAGATTCGTTTTATTTTATGTTTAATTTTCCGGATTGTATAACTTAGAAAGAATTTCGCTTCCCTTTTTTTTTTTAGAAAGATTTGAATGCAGGGACAAGAACTGATGAAAATTTTGTCTGCAGTTAGTTTTATGTGCAGCACCCCGCTTCCCTCACCATATTTCAAATTTAGGAAAAGTCTGGGGGTAGCTGTCCTGGCTTTTCTATTGGCCTAGTTAGGCAAGCCTAGTTACGCCCAGACTTCCCTTAGTGTGAAAATCTAGGGGCGTTGCAAGTTTTCCGGGCCCTGTGGGCCGTACCAAGTTTTCTCCAAGTTCAGTCACCTTCCAAAAGATGGCGACATTTGTATATTCTTAAATAAAATGTGTTACAAATTAATTATTTAAATAATTATGTGTAAAGATTTCGTTAAATTTAAATAATTGAAAGGTTAAATTACAATATAATTCATTTATATCCAAATTTAGCTTACAAACTAGTTAATTTACATTGAACTAAATATTCTTCTTTTCAAGATTCAAAAGAATCATTAATACATACGATTAATGTTTATCCTGTAATTATTTTTATGAATAAACATAAACATCATAAAATTAAAACTAAACATCGAATATGTTGTTTAAATATACAAAATTATTCATTTAAAAGGGTAAATTTAATATAAGTTTTCTTTTGTGAATTTATTTGATAAAATATAAAAAGTAATTCTGAAAGTTTGTGATTTTTCATTTTTATATAAACTTCTTATTTATAAAAATAAGTGTAAAGATTTACATATTCGAAGTTGAGTTTATTTGATTTGAAAACATACGCAAAGTTTTTTTATAAGATACATATTCGAATATGAAATATTGTCGGTAAAACAGAACATTTCATTATTTTAATTCTTTAATAACAGTATTTCAATTAACTTAAATTGTTAATTTTTCTAGTATTTAGCTTATGCTCATATGTATTCTGACGTTATTTGAAAATTGAATTAAATCTTTTGCAAATAAGTTTAGTTTTTAGAATTTATGAACTTAAAAATATGTTTATAAAGATTGGAAATATATATTTTTGTGAAGGTAAAATAGTAATGTTTAAAAATTTACTGTTGAAATATGTTGTGTATAAATTCAAATACATATCATGTAAACTAATACTTTAACTTTTCTAGAATTGAATAAAAGAGTGTAAGAAAGTAAATTTTAATTAGTATTTTAACTTCAGAATTGAATTCTCATAAATTTATTAGTTGATAAGGTAGATTCCTAATTATTAAAATTAACGTTTAAGTTTCGGGACCCACAATCGTATCCAATAAAAGCATTTGAATTACTTATTATTACACAAAATAATAACCAAAACATCTGAAAATAAAAGAAGTATTAGTATTAAATTTCAGGGTTTACATCTTCCCATCTTTGCATTACTAGTGATGATTATTAATTAATCATTACTAGTGTCTCTGCGATTTTGTATTTTCTTTGGTTTCACAGTGTGATTTATGTGTGAAATTCTGAGTCTGTTTGCATGAACAATTTTGTTACCTTGATTGTATTGAATTTTAATATTGTTTTTATTAATAATCTCCAAAATTTTGTGTGGACCTGCATAGTGATCACCAAATTTATTTGGCTTAGGGCCTTTTAAAAGAAAAACATAGTCTCCTATTCTAAAATTACGCGGATTTGTCGTTCTGTCATAGTATTTTTTCGAACGATTTTTGGACCCAACTAAATTTTCATAAACTAAAGTTCTTATTCCGTTTAGTCTAGTTACTAAGTCTATAATATATCCTTTATAAGAAGGCAGTAAATCTGTTTCCCTTAAGGGGTCACCTGAGGGTAATCTAGCCAGTTTTCCAAATACTACTTCGTATGGCGTATGCTTAGTACTTTCCGATACACACGTGTTAAAATTTAGAATCGCGATTTCCAACCATTCATCCCATTCTTGATCCGCATTAGTGTATTGCTTTAAAAATTCACCCAAAGCATGGTGTGACCTTTCCAATGAGCCATTAGACTGAGGATGAAAAGCAGTAGTTCTAATTTTTTTAATTTTAAATCTTTTTGAAATTCGTTGCATAAGTTTGCTTAGAAAATTTTGACCCTGATCGGTGATTACAATCCTAGGGGCTCCAAATAAACAAATAAATTTCTTAACAAAAACATCAGCTATTGTAGTGGCAAGAGTATCTTTTAATGGGACTGCTAGACAGAATTTAGAAAGTTGATCCTGCATTGTGAGGATGTATTCGAATCCATTTTTAGTTTTGGGTAAGGGTCCTACCACATCTAGGGCTATTTTATCGAACACTGTTCCTGGTGTATCTGTAATCACCATTGGCTGTTTTGTTTTTAATCGTACTAATTTTTTTAGTTGACAATTTAAACATTGCTGGATCCTTCGCTGAATATCTTCCTTCAGATTCTCCCAGTAGTAATTTTGTTTTATTCTGTTGTAAGTTTTGGAGACTCCTCTATGACCTCCAATTGGTGAACAGTGCAATTCTTCAAATATTTCGTTTCGTTTATCCTGTGGAACAAATTTCAATGTTCCCTTACAAATAAGAATTTTGATATTTACATTCTTAAATACTGTTTTAAAAGCTAACAGCACCTCGGACCATGGTAAATTTTCTACATGTTCGCTTCGTGCTACACTTACTATCTTTACATTAAGTTTATCTATTAAATTTCTTAACTGCTTTAATACTATATACAAGTTTTCTCTAATATTTGAAATAGATTCTGGTTTTTCGCCTCTTATGCAAAGAGCGAAATGGTTTGTTTTGCTCCCTTTCTTTGTGTGGGTAGCACTTATTTCCTTTAATGTTTGATTTGTTTCAATTTTGTTAAATTCAATTAAATCCTTTGCACCTTTATCGCAGGGACTTCCGGTACTTGTGACACAGTATATTAAATTGTCCTTTCGAAATTGTATCATTTCTTTAGTTTCGATAATTTGACATCTTAGGTTAGGGTCGAATTCCCTAGTTTCTTGGTTAGAATTTGAAGAATCGTAGCTTGATGTGCTACTGACTTTTGAATTTTCTTTTTGTTGAATGAGGACTTGTGCCTCGAAGTTTGATTCGGTCATTTTGACCGTGTCTTCAATATCATCTTCTATTTTTGATGATACTGATTTTGAAGAAATTTTGTCCGGCGGTAACGCCGTTTTCGCCTTTGGGTTAGTTGAGTAACTTGACTCACTTTCCGCATAATTAGGGGTTGGTTTTCTTATTATTCTTTTTGACCTGCGTTTTTCATCAGTTGATACGTCGTTTGCTTCTTCCTTTTTCTTCTGGTTCCTTGTGATGATGTTGCACGATTGCGTTGGCACTTGCTCCGTAGGATTTCTTGAAAGTGCATCCGCGTTAAGGTTTAATTTACCAGGTTTATAAATGACTTCATAATCGAATTCAGAGAGTTTAAAACGCCATTTTTGTACTCTAGTATTTAATTCTGCTGTTTTGAACCATACTAAAGGTTGATGATCCGTAATTATTTTAATTTTCTTTCCATAGATATACGAACGAAAGATTTTGACCGCGTGAATCATCGCCAGAGCTTCTTTTTCATAGACTTCATAAGAAAGCATACTTTATCTCTTAAAAATTCGCATTTATCGGGATTTAGTTGAAGATTAGATTTCCGTAATCTATCCATAATTAATTTCATTTTTTCATCATGCTCTTCTAAAGAATCGGCAAATACTACTATGTCATCGATGAATGTGAATAGAATTTTTCCTTGTAGATTTTTAAATGTTTTGTCAATAAATCTTTGAAAAGTTGGAGGGGCATTTTTTAATCCAAAAGTCATTCTTACATACTCATAATGACCATGGGGAGTGCTAAATGCTGTTTTATGTGCATCTCGTGGATCCATTAAAATTTGTTGGAATCCTTTTGCTAAATCAAGGGTTGTGTAATATTTATGTCCTCCTACTTGGTCGATAATTTGTGTAATATCTGGTAAAGGGTATCCATCGCTGATGGTTTTGTCATTTAATTGGCGAAAATCTGAAACAAGTCGCCATTTTTGTTTTCCTGAAGAATCCATTTTTTTGGGTACAATCCATAGAGGTGAATTGTATGGTGAATTTGATGGTTTTATTATTCCAGAGTCTAACATTTCCTGAACTTGCCTT
The DNA here is from genome assembly GCA_030998225.1 of Diplolepis rosae. Lineage (NCBI taxonomy): Eukaryota > Metazoa > Arthropoda > Insecta > Hymenoptera > Diplolepididae > Diplolepis > Diplolepis rosae. The sequence goes on from JAPYXD010000546.1 coordinate 137,638, forward strand.
TCTACCTCTTCCTTTAGTGAAATTGGAAATTTATATTGTTTAACATTGATTGGAATATCATCTATGGTTGGAATTCGGTGCATGACTGTACTGGCTGCTTCTAGTTTCTGTCCTTCTCTAAAAAACCGATCTTTGTTTGAAGTTACAAATTTAATTATATAATTCCTTTCATTTTCATTTAAATCATTTAATCTCAACTTATTAATTAATAAATCCTCTTCTGAGACTGCAGTTTTGTTTCCTATAGAGAAGTTTCCATAAATTTCCTCTTCGGAGAAATTTCCTTGAAAAGTTTCATAAGTTTCATAAATTTCAAATTCGGAGTAAGAATCCAGGTTAAGTTCAGATGAAATTTCATGTAAAGTTTCCTGAAATTTATCTTTTGTGCACCATGTAAGTTGTTCATGTTCTGGATAGATGGGGCTATCCAGTTCTTCAGAGTCGTTTATAGGGGTTTCTTGTTCGTATTCTTGAAGTAAGATTGAATGACTTGATGATGCAATTGCATCCAGGCTCCATGATGAATCTGTCCTTTTAATTTCTTCTGGTATGCTGGGAATACAGTTTTTATTTTCCTCTATAGCAAATTGTCGATTTTTATCCTGTAAAAATTCGTTTCCCAATGTAAATTCAGAGATTTTATCTTTCGTTTCTATTGATTGGTTTTCGTAGTCAATTACTGCATTAGTTTCCGTTAGATATGTGGCACCTAAAATTCCTTCGCATGGAATATCGAAATCGTCAGATACTACATGAAATGTGGATGTATGTCCGTATACTGCAAGTTTTATTGTTCCCATAGTGCGATTTAATTTATCACCTACCCCTTTAAGAAAAACAGTTTTAAAATTATCCATATCTATTTCACTAGGTAATAAATGATTCTTGATGATATTTGCTTCTGACCCTGTATCAATCATAAATTGTCCCAGACTATTTGAAGGAGGGTTGAATACTTTAATGAAAGGCAAGTTATTTTTCTTTAAATTATTGGTCCATCTTGTTATTCCACTTATTCTTGTTTCGGTTTGTAACTCATGATTTTGTTGAAATTTAATGAATTTTTCTCCTACAATAAGATGATTCGTAAGGAAGTTGATTTTTGCTTTTGCATTAGTATAATATTCGGAACCTAGGATTCCGTCAAAAGGTATGAAAAATTCATCGGGTACTATATGGAATTTTACTGTATGACCCATTAGTGTATGTTCTATTGTACCGATTGATGGGATTATAACAGAATCTATTCCTTTGAGAAATACTGTTTCCTCGAGATTGACTATTTGAAGAGGGCTGATTTTTTTGATTTTTAGAATATTTAACTCCGATCCAGTATCGAGCATTAGCTTAATTGTGTCATTCATTACTGGATGTCTGAAAGATATAAATGGAATTTTCGTTGAATCTTCTTCTATATCGATGGTAATAATTCGCTTTGGAATTGTTCTATTGATGTTCTTTGATTCGAGCGCTGTTGATTTTGGTTCTCCTTCTCGGTTGCACTCGGTCCCGGAAGGTTCCATCCGTTTCCCGTCCGTCTTTCTTCATTATATTTTCTTTTATAGCATTCCTCTATCGTATGCCCTGGTGTTTTGCAATATTTGCATTCCTTTTGAGTGGACGCCATTCTACATTTCGCTGCTTCATATCCATATCGATTGCAGATTTGGCATGTTAAAACCTTATTTATTTCGGTTGGTAAAGGTCTCATTGGTTTATTTAATGAATAACATTTGTCTGCACTGTGTTCTTGTTTATTGCACAGTTGACATGTAACTCGGACTACAGTTCTATTAAGGAAACAGTCTTTAGCTGTATGCCCCTTTTTCTTACATAATTGGCATTCCTGCTTGCCAAAACATTGAGTAGCTGTGTGCCCCTGTTTATTACAAAGCTGACACACATCCTGTTCTGGAGTTCTGTTATTTTTAAAGCATTTTTCTATTGAATGCCCAGTCATTTTACAATTTGTGCACCAAAGTTTGTTTCTACAATTTTCGGCTTCGTGTCCATCTCTTTTACATATTCGGCAGGAAAACATGCGACGAGTACGCACGTTCATATCCTCAACTTTATGATTCGTGGTCCTTCTAAGGTTCTTTTGAGCCTCAAATTTTCGTTCAATAGAGATCGCGCTTTGAACAAGATTATTTACATCCTGTATGTGCTCATTTCCCAGACGTTGTTCTAATTCAAATTTCAATCCTCTTTTAAATGAGTCGATTATAGTATTCTCAACGCTGGCGCGAAAGTTTGGATCTATTTGTCCGCCATTATCTAAATTATGAACTTCTAAGATCTTAGTGCCTATGTCCCTAATTCTATTTGCATACGTAATTACATTCTCATAATCTCTTTGAAACTCATGACCCAACTCTCCCAATAATTGTGGAATCGTTCTGGCTGGTGAGTAAATGTTTTTTAAGAAAATTTTTAATTCGTCAATCGTTAAAAATGTACGCCCTGAAATTGCTTGTCGAGCCTCGCCGGATATTTTACTTCTAAGTAATTTAACTAAATTTATTTCAGACTCCGGTTCTATCATACATTTTGCTTCATTACACCCTTCGATAAATTGGCTTAAAGGGATATTTTTACCATTGAATTCGGGTACTACCATTAGTGCGTCCCGTAAGGTAACAACCTGGATTGTAACCGGTTGCTGGTTAGCATTTACATTCTGCTTAGGTTGCTCAGAAGAACTCGGTCTCCCGGAACCTGATTTTTCTGGCATACTCATTTTTATTTCAATATTGGGGGTTTTCTCTAAAGAATAGTTTAAATAAGATTCGCTTAGATCTACTAGTGTTTTAGTACTATTGTTTGATAGTACTGAAGTATCAAAAGGGTTTTCAAATGAATAATTTTCCTGAATTGATTCGCTAGTATCATTCAGGGGTTCTGTATCCTTACTTGAGGATGTTGATAGATTTAAAGAATATTCCTCTTCACCACGTGGTAGCTCTTTTCTTGGAGCAAAGGGGTTAAATTCATCAACTTCTTTTTGAAGATCTGAATCTTTCGATGCCTGCGTTCGGGTGATTCTTTTGTCCGACATACGTAGGTTTATTAAAAATTTCGCTAATTTATATTTGGATTCTCATGATCCGTTTGAAAATTTTGAATTTTAAGATTTTTAGAATCCTATTAAAAATTTGAAAATTTAGAAAAAATTTTATATTTCGACTCTTGTGTTCCATAGAAAATTTGTTTTAAAAATTAGGATTCTTATGGTCCCTTTAAAAATTTTGAAAATTAGGATTCTTATAATCCTATTAAAAATTTGGAAATTTAGAAAAATTTAGAATTATAGAAATTTTGAAACATGACTGCGTTTTGGTGGTGGCAAAATCTCCCCAGACATTTATTAATTACTTGACTGAGTCAACATTTGGATTTTTTTTTTTTTTTTTTTTTTTTTTTTGGTGAGGAGGAAAAATGGCAAAATCTTTTATAGACGTTGTACAGGACTCTCCTAGGACGGGTCTAGGCATACCTGTTAAAACCAGAAAACCCCCTCTCTCGAACCAATACACCACCCGCGGAACCGCCTTTCGGCTTTGAACTTCACGGGTGGTTGGTTCCATTAAAGTCGCGTGCGACTCTTCCGTCATCCGTTCGCTCGGAACTTCCACCCGCGGCCACCCGCCCACTAGGACAACCGACCAGCCGCGCCACCCAGGGGAGAAACAAACAGATTCCTCCCCCGAACGACGCGGACAGTCAAGTCTACCCGAGACGCAGGACCGCGGGCGCAGGCCCCGATGCGATTTCTACTGGCCCTCCCCGTTGTTTCGCTCCCGACGCCCATCAAGCTCCCTCGTCTTCATCACAAGTGTGACGAATGACTCGATGAGCGTCCAGAACCGCTCAGACTGGAGCATGAGGGGGACCATCGTGTCAGGAGTAAGTTCGGAACCCACCGCCTGACCGAGGACCCCCTAGCCACACCCCATTTTGCGCAGACGAAGAGTGCGTGCTCTGCGTTATCCACCGGGGAATCGCAGTAGCAACACGTCTCCTCGTCTCTCTTCTTAAAGCGCCTCAGGTACGCGTTAAAACAGCCATGGCCCGAGAGCGCTTGTGCCAAGTAAAAGCCGACTTCCCCGTGCTTTCTGTTCAGCCAGGTGGCGAGCTCCGAGATCAGGCGGTAGGTCCATCTCCCTGTCTGCTCACCATGCCATCTCATCTGCCATTTCTCGACGAGTCTGCGCCTTCCATCCTTGCGGATGGCCTCCTTCGCGCGAGCGATTTTCTGCAGGTCGGCGCAGGTAAGCTCCTTGCGAAGCTGAAAGGTTTCCTGCCTTTCCTCCGCCAATAAATCTATTGGCGGGTTCTCGCCAGGACCAGCACAGCGCTCGTCGAGATAGTTCTATATGCCGAAACTATTCTCAGCGCGACAAGTCTCTGCGCCGAGAACAGCTTCTTCTGAATAGCATGGTTTTGCAAGGCATTGGCCCAGACCGGAGCTGCATAAAGCAGCTTCGAATGGACCACGCTCGCCACCAATCTTCTTTTCGCTTCCCTGGGTCCACCAATGTTGGGCATGAGCCGGGCCAAGTTTGCTCCACATTGGATGGCTTTGGCGGCTGCGATCTTTAGGTGTTCGCCAAAGCTAAGCCTACGATCCAGCTGCACCCCCAGGTACTTAATGCTTGTTTTCCACTCGACTTCATGCTCTCCGAGAACGATCCTCGGGTATTGGAAGGATCTCCTGTCCGTAACGAGCAAAGCCTCGGTTTTCTCAGGGGCCAATTTAAGACCTCTGCCATCCAACCAGCGCTTCGCTCGCCACAGACTTTCATTGATCCTCAGCTCTAGGATTCCGACGTCGTCAGCGGCGCACACGACAAGTGCGTCATCCGCGAAGCCGACGATGCTCGTTCCAGCAGGCAGGTCCATGCGCAGGAAATCGTCGTACATGACGTTCCAAACGAGTGAACCCACCCGCGACCCTTGAGGGGCGCCACATGTCATCTCCTCCTTGAGAGACCATTTGTCGCCCTCATATATCACCCACCTGTCGCTCAGATAGTCATCTATCATTCGCAACAGGTAGTCTGGAACCTTTTTCCGCACCATCGCCTCGATGCAGATGTTCCATCTCGCGGTATTGAACGCATTGCGTATGTCAATGCTAATCAACGCACAGAATCCCTTACGCTTACCAGTTCCTTTTCTTGCATTTGTGGCGATGTTAACCACAGCTTGGATGGCGTCCACAGTGGACCTGCCTTTCCTGAATCCGAACTGGTTTTCCGAGAGCCCGTTCTCCCCGACCAAGAGAGCCTGAAGCCGTTGTAGAATCAACTCCTCCAGAAGCTTCCCCATCGTATCCAATAGGCATATTGGTCTATACGACGAGGCGACCCCTAGAGGTTTGTTGCCCTTCCTCAGCAGGACCAACCTCTGCTTCTTCCAATCTGCGAAGAACCTCCCCTCCCGAAGACAGGAGTTAAAGGCTTCTAGGAGGATCTCTGGGTACGCCCCGATCACCTCTTTGAGGATCTCGTTCGGCACCCCGTCGATACCCGGCGCTGTATTTGCCTTAAGCCTTCCACTCGCGCTCTTTAGTCCTTCGAGAGTGAAGAGTTCTTCGCGCCGGACCACGCAGGAACTTCGGTCCTGTCTTTGGAACGGCTCCAGGTGTGGAAACAAGCTACACACAATGTACTGGACTCGATCGGGATTATCCAGGCCCGGGGTCTTTCTTCTAGCCACCAATCTCTTGGTGACTATTTTGAAGGCGAGACCCCATGGGTCCTTCTCGACCTCACCGATCAAGTCTTTCCAGCATTGAAGTCGGCTTTTCTTTATGCCTCGCTTCAAAGCTGTTTTTGCCCCTTTCCATGCCTCGTGCAGCGTAGCATCCCCCTTTGAACGGGTGAATTTTCGCCGCGCTGCGAGGCATTCTCGACGTAGGGCTGCCAACTGGTCGTTCCACCAGTACATCGAACCCTTGGCTTGCCTGCGCTCACGGCGAGGCATCGAGTAGTCGCAAGCCGCGACCACCTTCTGCCTCACCGAGCGCACAGCAGCTTCAAACGACCCAGCAGGGCAGACCCAACCAAGCTCATCGATGAACCTGGTTTCTTCGAGGTGTTCGCGAAGTCTTTCCCTGCTGAGTCGTCTCGTGTTCCAGGAGGGGCTCCTTCCTTCGCCGCCCCTACCCTTATCCACCGCCTGACACCGTTGTTCTAGTGTGAATTCGATGCACCGGTGGTCACTCAAGGTTATTACCTCGAGGACCGACCAGTCGCTTATCCTTGAAGCGAGGCGAGGTGCGGCAATTGTGAGATCAATTATTGACCCCCCCGCTCCTCGTCTGAACGTAAATTCCCCGCCCTGATTCAAGACGATCAGTTCGTTCCTAGCGACCATCTCGCCAACCAAGATTCCCCTCCTATCTAGGCGGGCTTCACCCCACTCGGGCGACTTACTGTTGAAGTCACCCCCTATGAGGGATCGCCCGATGGCCTCACGGAGGCTTTCCTCAAGGAGGAGGATCTGGGTCTCAAAGACATCGAAGGGATCGCCGGGGGAGAAGTAGCAGCTGTACACACGCACACCCGCCACCTCCACCCAGACGAACCCCGTGTCGGTCTCCAGGAAGTCCCCAACGCCCAAATCAGGGTTACAAACAAGGATGCCGGCCCTCCTTGATGCATCCTGATACCAAGCAGAGTTATCGGACCACTTGTACTGCTCACTAATGAGCAGCACATCAGCCCCCTCTCCCTGGCAGTCTGCATCAGGAGGTCCTGGGCATCCTTCCCCCTTCCGAGTTTGAGTTGCAGGAACTTCAATTCTTGCCTCTCAACCTCCGAAGCTCTTCCCGGAAGACCGGGCAGGGAGCCGCTCCCCGACACATGGGCGACATCTTTTTCGCCCCTGTCTGCACATGACAGGCACCTTGGTGGTGCCCTACAGGTCCCGGCCAAGTGTCCCGTGGCGTCGCACATCCAACAGGCGTTTTTCCTGTCAGGGTTGCTGCAGCCCCGGGACCCGTGGCCGTACCCAAGGCACCTGAAGCAGCGGGCGACTTCCAGGTGTTCGCGAATGCGGCACTCTACCCACCCGATCCTCAACTTACCTAGCTGAAGCAGACGCGCGGCGTCTGCCTCAGCCAGTGCCGGATCACTGCAGTCTTCAACCCACTAAAGCGGGTGAAGAGCCTGCAGGACCCCTCAAAAGCCGGTCTGCCCAATGCCAAGCACCGGGCAGACACAACCTCTTCTTTTTCAACGGTCTCGTCGAGGTCCCTAATTTCGAGGGACCTCGTCGAGACCAGGGCTGAAATTTGCGCCCTTTCCCCGACCGCCAGGTCGAGCTCCTTTCGGAAGGCCGAAACGTCTCCCCCTTTTTGAGGACCAAAAGGACTTCTTCCTTTTCCTGGTCCTCCGGATAGACAGGACCTCAAGTCCTGCCTTCCGGGGGTCGACCTTCGCCTTCATTTCCCTCAAGTTGTCTGCGTAGGACTTGCCGTCCTTCTGCTAGACCTTGATGGAGTCTCTGGACGTCGCGGGCGGGTAGCGCCTCGGCACATTTCCCTTTTTTTTGTGTTCGTGCGGTGAGTGCACAGGAGCCTCTTTCTTCTTCTTCTCTTTTTTTTCTTCTTTTTCTTCTTCTCCACCAACTGCCATTCCCCATCCTTTTTTGGGGTCTGGCCTCTGGTGGCCGCGGCATAAGACGGCGATATGCCGCCCTTCCCTTTTCTTGGGAAGCCGATCTTCGGGGGAGAAGGAGCAACCCTCTTCTCGCCCGTGGTCAGCATTTTAGGGGTATCTCCCAGAGACGCAGAGCGCAGTCTCCGGAAGATACCCATCTTTTTTGAGGCGGGGTGGGATTCCAGCTTCTTCTGGATTTCCATCCCGCTTTCTACAAGACATTTATGGGTGTTGAGCATTCCGCTCAACACCTCTGATGCCTCGTTAACACTGTCCTTTACGTGGCCAGGGTTATTTCTCAGCATACCCTACTGGATGACACTGAGAGCCCTGGCCAACTTTTCCACTTACGTGCTTTGCTCCTTCAGGAGCTGAAGGACGTCTTTCCATCCCTCAGCCCCTGGAGAAGTGTGTGAGGGCGTATCTGACGCCTTCAACTCTTCACCTCCTTTATTTTTTAAAATATTCATATCAAAACTGTCGTGACTTAAGACGGTTCGCCCATCATGGGAGCCCTACCGCGGTAGGGCTACTATCCCCGCCTATATGGATCCCTAATTATGTGCGCCGAAACCGAGAAGCGGCTTATCGGATGGTCGATCCTATCGGCACATTAGATGAAACTAGTAAAAGGTTACGGGATAGGCCCGCGCCATAATGATGCTAAAGGTTTAACGTCACCCCTATCGACCGAGCGGTGCCGAGTCCGCCCCGACACCTGACCCGGACTTCAGGCTAGACGGTGTGCGATTTATCCTACGCAGCGTCGGATATAAGGAAATACTGACCAGGTAATCCTTCATTCCTGCGCCCGGACGTCCATGATTTCAACCCCGACATTGGCTCCAGACAGTAGGATCGTGAGCGGTTTTCCCAGATTAACATGTGGTTTCACGGGATCTTTGCCCTTCGCGGACGAACTCCGGAGGGACTTACGGTTACCCATATTACTTCCACAGAGGTGAGGTACTGACATCGCGTCCTACCCTGGTCGAGAGGCTACTACTCCTCCCTTGGCTAGTCTGTCGGGAATATCCACCAGGCGCCGGCCGCAGCCTCATTCACTCAGCGTCCCATTCATTCTGGTGTGTGTAGGTGTCGGTGTCGTGCATGTGATTGTAGTGTGACCGCAAGAGCGCACGCGGGAAGTTCGGCGTCATCGCCGCATACGCATTTGGGGCGATACCCCGATTAAGGGGCCCCCCGCATTCACTCCGTGTACGTTCATTCGGCATCAAGAGACCTGTTCATGGTCCCCTGATGCTTTCGCTCCACACCGCGTCCTCACGCGCTTGTAAGTCGCAGAACAACCGTCGTGGCACGTGCGCCCGGCAGGCCCATAACTAGGGAAAAGCCCGCCTATAGGGCTCCCTTGGCAGCCATCCTGACGGCAACAGCCCTACTGCTGGCAGAGTCCTTGCGGCTACTACCGTTGGTGGGCTGCAGGACGCGTCTGCTCCGTGCTTGGACTCATGCGTTCACCTCGGCGAGACCCTGCCCGCCCACAGAACGCTCTCTCGGTTGTTAGGTGTGTTGTGTTTAGTGTCGCTGTAATGTGTTGTGTCATGTTGCTGTCTGTGTGCCCCCTCCTCCTTTCTCATCCGGGCTTGGGACCGGCAATGGCGGAGTTTCAACATTTGGATTAAAAGTGCTTATAAACAGTAGTGTTACTGGAGTATGTTCAAACAGGATAAAAAAATCGAACCCTACAGCACGCCCTCGCCTTAACGGGAAAATCGTATGCACAATACAACGTTCGGTAAAAAGATTGTATCGCTTTTAACCTGGAACTTATTTAATGGTGGTGAGCGTGTGACTTATTTTTTTCAATCTATTGATTTTTAGATTGCTTTCAACACTGGGCACGCAATTGCACACCACCTTACGATCCAGTGCAGATAAATTATTTCCGGAACGAAGTACCAAGCATCATCAGCAAGCATATAACTAAGCTTCGAAGTAAACTCTGCAAAAAAACACTAGTGAGCTCAAAAGTCTTGTAACGAGCGACTATAAAGTCTCGCTCGAAGTCGATTATGTAATCGACCTATCGAATTGAACTCGCGGGATTATGAATTTCGTAATAAATAAAAATATGTTTAAATTAAGGAAACTCATGTCTTATCTAAAGAAATGAGTTTCCCACGGAAAGGAGCTGAAAATCATATAAAAAAGACCTTGGGAGAATCGTAGAAACTTTCTACCTATAGATATTAGTTATAAATAATAGATTTAAATATAAGCTTCATAATTGTATTTTCGCAGCCGTAAAACATTTGGTTCGGCTTTAGAAAGTATTGTAAATTGTAAATTGTAAATTAGTTTTAAGATTTTTCTGTAAGTTATATATCACTTCTATGTATACTAGTTTTAAGGATAAGGAAAGGTTAAGTCTGGACGGTAGGATTGAATAAATTAAGTTAGAATGGAACTAGGGATTTATAAAGGTAATATTTATTTCTATTTCAGATAGGCAAAAACTAAATGGAATGGTCAGCTAAATAGGTATAGGAACCAGTTAGTCACGTACACCTAAAAATATTTAAAATAGCATGTCTGGTCGCCAGAAGGGAGTAAAAAGTAATCCTTTAAGATTTACTGTTTTACTGCCTTCTCTTGCGCTTTCACTGCAAGCACCATAAAAAGCTTGCAGCTGAGAGGAGAGAGGCTGGGACTGGGGTTTTCCGAATCGGGCTTCTTCGGACTCGGTTTTCTCTGGTCGAGCTTCTCCGGGAAGTTGGGCTGGGCCTAGCGAGGGCCAGCGTGTGAAATTGAGAGAGAGGGGATGCGTGGGGGAGAGTTGTGAAAGGGGATGCGTGATTTGGTGGAGTGAAAGAAAAGGGAGAATATACCGAACTTCTGGCGAGAATCGATCCTTTCAGTTTTGACTCTGTAAACTTTCGCGTAGGCCGGTATAATATTTTGTTGAAGTCCAGACTTAACGTTTATAATTACGAACGTTAATATAATAAATACCAGTTTTACCCGAGCTTTGTGTTTTTCATTATTTTCCAATATTCGTATTTTCCCGGTTCTTTTCAAAGATTAGCACCGAGTAAGAATCCACCAATTACACGCGTCGCGTAAGTTGAACGTTCTGCGGCTCGTAACAGTCTCGATCCTTTCACTCTATTTTTCGTTTTATTAATTGTAACCACGAAGGAATAATAAGGAGACCTATCTCCATGTAAGCGACTTGGCAGGAGCAACGGCACGGTAAGTGCCCGGCTTGTAAGTTGGAAGTAGTGGAAAGGAGTGCGCAAGTGCGCAGTTGTCCTCTTCTTACTCATGAGAAAATGTGCGAGTGAGACGAATTTGTCAAATTGATCTAAGCCAGAGTGGTTATGTTGATCGATTTTGATCATTTGCAAGCGGCAGACATTTGTTCAATTTCAATTTAGTTTAAAAAATATATATATATATATATTATCTCAGAACTTCTATAAAGCTAAAGGAGTGCATTATAAAAGTGGTAAGTATATATCGAATATAAGATTGTAAATATTGAAATTGAAATTATGGTATTTGTTATTACTTCGTAAATGGTGTGTTAAATAATGTTGAATAGTTTTTTCCTTTAAAGGTGAGGGAATTTAATCCGAGAAATTTTCAAGATTTTGAAGATCGCATGTAATATAATATAATGCACTTAATATAATAAATTTTTTTCTTAACTATGTCGTGTCGCGTACCGGGTTGCATAACCTCTCTGGCTTAGATCAATTTGACAAGTTTGTCTCACTCGCACATTTTCCCGTGAGTAAGAAGAGGACAACTGCGCACTTGCGCACTCCTTTTCACTACTTCCAACTTACAAGCCGGGCACTTACCGTGCCGTTGCTCCTGCCAGATTCGGGAAAGTTTCCCATGGCAGTTTGGTCTCCTTATTATTCCTTCGTGATTGTAACCTTACTCTCACCGTTGACAAAGAGGTACTACCTCACTTTACTTTTAGTTGGGCGCCAGGCGCACAAGCGCCATCTGTACCTCTATACCACAAACTATGCAAACCCTGGTCAACGGCGCTGAATCACGGCTGTCACCTCGGCTAGACTCAGCCTCTGATATTTTTAGACAAGGGGAGAGGGGGTGGTTTAAAACTCGTGGAGGCAACAAGTTTAGTATGAAAATAGGATTTTATTTTAAATTATTATGAACAAAATTATTACAGTTTTATAAACAAATGGAATACAAGTCATGCACACATGTGATATCGAGGTGGCTGTATCACGTAACAGCTCGGATAAAAGGGGTCAGGCACGACCACTGCTCGTTTACTTCTATGCTACCGTAAATTACGTAAACACGATAACTTTACAGTGGGTTCGAGATTAACACTATGGAGTAAGACTAAGTATGAGGGGTTCAACCCAACTATTTTTATGATGCTGTTGTAACGTCTGCAAGATGGCGGAAGGGTGAGGCAGCGGTATCAAATTTTATGGGCGGTATGCTGTGGTTAGGCTACGTAACGTAATTCTCGGTAGCGGAAAGATGGCGGCAGCTTGACTACACACGTAGAGCGATATCAATTCATTAGGTTTGGTCTCATGGCCATCTTGCATCACGTGACTTTCGGTAGCTATACTAATACATACATGCTGACAAAATCAGTTAATACAGGATAGTTAAATAAGCTAGACTTTTTCAAACAATTGTTACTAGACACAACTTTCTCTGAGCTAGACATTAAATGCTATTTACGGGTATAAGAGTTATTTCTTTTAGAGGAAAAGAGAGGTGCGATAGCTTCGTCCTTTTCTAACTAACGGACTAAATGCGACAAATAAGGTAATGCTGCTTTTCGTCCAGCCGATGCTCCAGCGATAGTATTCACCTCAATTCTCGATAGCTTAAAGTCTTACTTGAACGAGAGTGTGATAACTGAGCTTTCCCCAATATTTTCAATGTTTTAACTTATTTCACTCTTAATAACTTAAATTCTTTATTTCTCCTAGGTATTAATTTCCAACTTCCGTAACTCAGGACAGTAACTAATCACTAAGAGGTTCGAGAGCATTCTTTGTATTTCTTAATTCAGACTTTACTGTACTTACGGAGAAGCTCCAAAACCCTCAAGGCTTCACAAGTTTGAACCGGACCTTACCTCGGCTGGCAGAATTTAGAGCTTAATTGTAGGCGTCACACTTGATTTAATAAACTGCTGGACGAAAGAGAGCGAGGCTTGTCGAGTGTCGAGCTCCTCGCCTTGACATTCTCCTGGCGATTCCTACGGTTTGTGCTGGTTGGCTGCTTGCTCCGTATAGATCTGGCTACTCCAATCAATTTGCATATTGGTTCTCCGCTAATCAGTATTCGTTACAGCTTTCCGCCAATTAATTCAGCTTTTGACTCACAGCCAATCAATAACCGTTTATGGTTTTCCGCCAATCAGTGTCCGTTTCTTGGTTTTCCGCCAATCAGACACAGCAGACGCATTATAACTGCTTTATCTGCAACGAGAGAAAAACAAGAGCATTTTTGGTAGCGTGGACCAATATGAGAAAGATTCTCGTCCTCTACTGGAGTGAGTGCATCTACTGGCACACACACGACAACAGTACAAATGATCAGACTTTTACCGCATCCTTACTAACAGAGAGTCTAGGTTCAGACTGAAATATCACCCCAGGGCTGTAGTAGCGTCGAGGGCCCTTACGGGATGTGAGATATCTTCCTCCCTCAATATGAGCACTCTGGAGACCAGGGTTTCGCTCCCAGGCGAATGAATCATTTTTCAGAGGCGTGAAGTCCTTGGGCCCCAATTTCTTCCGTTCTGACGGCATCCCAAGTGATTCCACAGTGTCAGGGGTGTAGGTATCGGCATACCGAAGTGGCGGGAATCCAAACAAGCTAGGCTGCGATTCATAATTTTGGAGAGGCAGCAATCGACCCGCAGCTCTCTAGGCGTCCCCAGAGCTCCGATGAGTCCATCGATGTCCCTCGTAGTGTAGAGCTCGAGGAAAGGTCATACAAAGGAAATTAACATATTTTTATTTTAATTCTTAAAATTTAAATAATCATTAAAGAAAATAAAGGAAAACCCCCGGAGCATCGTGCGGCAGCGAGACGAGACGACTTTCGAGCTGGGAAAGCTACATACTTACCAAATGTGACGGGGTAAAACTTTTCCACGTTACATAATAGCGTTCTTTTTCAAAACGTAATTTTGATTGCAGCATTATCTCCAAGCACATCGACAAAGATAAGGAAAATGAAATAGAATTTATTGATACTCAGAATGTTGAACAAAATGATGAAGAATATAGCGAGATTTCGATGAATCAATTAGAGGTAAAAGAGCCATCGCCATTGGTAAGATTTTTTTTATAAATTCATCATTCCCCTTTGTTTCATTTTACTGGAATTCCATTTTTATTCCGTGAGATGGATTGTTTTAGAATTTAAATCAATTTGAGCTTACTACCTAAACTTAGATATAATTGCTGTAACTTTTAATAACTAACTTTTCTTCATAGAATGATGAACCAACCACCCGTGAAGTTTAAAGCCGGAAGGCGGTTCCGCGGGTGGTGTATTGGTTCGAGAGAGGGGGTGTTTTGGTTTTAACAGGTATGCCTAGACCCGTCCTAGGAGAGTCCTGTACAAAGTCTATAAAAGATTTTGCCATTTTTCCTCCTCACCAAAAAAAAAAAAAATAAAATAAAACTTAGTAGTCTGCGAAGATGTGCTAGCACAACTTACTGATATTTTGCGTTTACAAAATTTTATTACAATTTTTCTTTAAGAGAGTTTACCAACATTCTCAAGTGAAGAAAGTAGGATAAGGCGTGAGCGTGTATTTTTGCTATTTATATTCAAATTTCTTCCAGATATGAATTATTCTTAAATAAAATTACGTTGTAAACCATAAGGTAGATCGTAATTTTTCTCAAAGTAAAGGAAATAATATTATTTACCATGGGTATGTGATACATAGTAACTAGTTGCCATATGAGCCACACCAGTTTCCCCGGGGTTTTCTCCACAAAAAGAAATATTCTCTAGCTGAAACTTTGAGAAAGGGAAAAGAACATGAAAAAATACGTTTGTGCACTGTCTTTCCTAAAAAAAACTGGGAGAAAAAATATTAGAATGGTAAAACAAGAATTTACTTTTTTTTTAAATGAAAAAAAAGAATTTATAGATATACGTTTCCATGTTCTTTGCCACTTTCGAAATCTTTAGCGAACAATATTGTTATTCTGAAAATGTCTTTATTTATTTGATTTATGTATTCTCTTTGAAATAAATCGGAGAAACTGATATGGCAAAATACAAAGTGTAAACCTCAAATGTGATAATAGCTTTCGTTAAGATAGTATTATGCGCACGAAAGAAGCTGCAATTCATTTTTTTTTTAGAACGTCCTATTTTCTGCCTTTATATTTTTTCAAATCTTAAATGCCTACTTCCAGTTTCGTGTTATTACAAATAAAACACTTAAGGACATGTGACACTACCACAAGAGCAATTTAGTTTCTGCAGGTTTTTATCCACAATTTTTAATTTTTCAAAAAAAATAATTCTTCATTGACGTGAAGAACGTAAAGACTGATATCGACGGACAATTATTTTGTTGATAAATTGAAAATTGTGGATAAAAACCTATACGAATTGAATTCCTAATATGGTAAAGTATTACATGCTCTTAAGTTACAATGTTTTTGAAATGACCTAAGTGGAGATTTAGAGAGGTCGAGTTTCTTAGAATGAAGTTTAATATCTTTTTATATCTGAGTCAATATTCGTGTTCCAGATTGCTACCCTTTTATTATCCCTCAGTTTATCCCTCTCGCCTGAAATTTTGTATTCCTTTTTTTCTCGTCTGCCCCTCCTTATTCCAAAATGAGGTATATATCTTATTCCAAAACATCATGTAACTATATTTTCCATAAGAATAATTACTCTTTCACTAGTTAAAGAATATATATCACTCAAAGAGTAGTTAATCTTCTGCAAAATAGTTACATGTTTTAGAATAAGATATACCTCATTCCGGAATACGGGGGGATAGACGAGAAAAAAAGGAATAGAAAATTTCTGTCGAGAGGGATAAACTGAGGGATAATAAAAGGTAAGCAGTCTCTGAGACGAATATCGATTCAGGTATAGAGGGATATTAAAATTCATTCCAAAAAGATATATATGAGGGATCGAAAGAGATAAGTACTTCCACCACGAACTGATAGAAATGGATAATAATTTTGGGATAGAAAGAGATACAGGCTGGGGATAGACTAAACGACAGAAAGGGATAGCTATTTTTAAATGTGACTGATACAGTCAGGGATAGCAAGAAATACACAAACGGAATAGACTAGGAGATAGAAAGAGATAGCTTTTCTAAAACTTGGGTGATGGACTGAAGGATAGGAAGAGATAGATATGTGAGATACGCTAAGAGATAGAAGAAGATATAGTTATTCTCTTGTTCGGGTGAGAAATGGAACGAGATAAAGATATTCCATGACATGAGAGATAAACTACGAAATAGGAAGAGATAGATATTACCAGTCACATGAATAGAGTGAGAGATCAAACAGGATAACGTTTTGGGGATGCAAATCAGCTACTTGAAAGAGATAGAAAAGTTCTATATCTTTCTATCCAACAATTTATATCCCTTTCTATCGCTTTACTTCCAGCAGGGTATATGGCCTTTTTTCTTTTTTGGGCCCCGTTTAATTTTTTCGGAAAATACCCTACTGGCTTATCTTTTTTATCCGGTTGTGTTTGTTTCAATACTGCTCCAATACCCTCCAGAGATGCATCTGTATATATTTTTATTGGTAAGTACTTGTCAAATATCTCCAGTATTGGTTGAAAGCACAAGAGTTCTTTATTTTCTTCTTTATTAGTTTGATTGATCTTTCACATTTTGCTGTCCATATAAATTTTCCCTTTTTTCTTAGTAGGTTATGTAATGCATCTAGAATCATTGCACAATTCGGTATTAACTCATGATAAAAGTTAATTTTTCCTAAAAATTGTCTAATGTTTTTCTGTGTTGTTGGGGTTGGAAAGTTTTTTATTGAGGTTAAATTATCTTTTACACGTCGTACTGAGTTGTATTGAATTATATGAAGAAGGTATTTTACTGAGTCTGAAGCGAATGTACATTTTTTAAATTTTACCGCAAATCCAGTGAGTTCGTGTTTTCTTAAGATGTTGCTTAGTATCCTTTGAAAGATTGCTGGCGATGTTTTCAATCCGAAAGGTAGACAAGTCCATTGAAAGTGTCCATCTTGAGTGACAAATCCTGTTTTTTTTCTATCCTCAATTCGTAGTGGTATAGACAAAAATGCTGAGTTTATATCTAACGTAGCAAAGTATTTGCAATATCTTGTCTTCATTATAAAGTCATCTATTAATGGAAATGGTTGGACTTGTGGCATAATTATTTTGTTCAATGCTCTGAAATCTACGCATAATCTTGATCTTTTTTTATCGTCCTTTTTATATGCCAGTGTACCTGGGGCTGCAAAAGGGCTGTACGATTCTTCTATCAGATTTCTCTTTAGTAATATATATATCTGTTCTTCTATTTCTTTCTTGTCTTCTATTGTGCATCTGTATGGCCTCTTGCTGCAGTATTTATCTACTAGTAGATCTATGTGAGCTTCATAGTATTTAACAGTTTCAATGTCGTATTTATCTTTGGCAAATACTGTTTTGTAATCTTCTATTATTTTTCCTATCTCATTTTTCTTTTGGTAGTCCAAATGATCTATTGTTATCTCAAATTCTTTCTCTTGTATGTATTTGTTGAAATTAATCGAATACATTTCCATCTTACTATCTTTATCTTCTTCATTGTTCGAGTTATTCTCAATTGTACTTTTTAATGTTTTTATATCCGTTTTCTTTACACCATTAACCGTTTTCATGTATGCTGTATTTATGTTTCCTATTTTTTTTTTTTTTACTTTTATCAGTCTCGAATTTATTGAAGAGATCTGTGAACCTGAATCATAAACACCACTTACCTCTAATTTATCTTCTATTAGTAGTTTGATCTTAATTAATGGTGTAATCTCTCGTTTTTTTTATCTGTGTTTAAATCTACTTCTAAGACAGAATTACTATTCACATTTCTAACACGTTTTACTCGGTTTTTTTCCTTCAACTCTTATTTTGACTCCAAAGTTACTATTGTTCGATGTTGTAGTAATTTTTTTGTATACTATACCTTCATATTTTCTTATTTCGTTAAATAAATCTGTACTATCTTCCAGAACGTCTCTGTTTATTTTATTCAAGATAAATTCTGGTAAACCAGCAATGAGATCGATCAATGTTTTTGGATCAATAGATTTGTTTATGTCTAGTATGAGTCTTTCTTTTTTCATCGCATAATCAATTAAGAGCCCTTCCTTATATCAGAATGCAAATGCGTATGTGGCCATGTTCCAGCCTCTGTTTTGAAATGTTTCTAGGAATTTTTCTTTTCACTCTTTCCATTCAGAATTCGTTGTTACTTTTGTTGCCATTGAGCTGTACCAATTCAAACAGGATTTTTCTAAAAATAATCTCAAAATTTCTAATTTTGTTTCATCTGTTGTTACGTTGAATCGTATACACTCTTTTTCAAAAGTTTCCATCCATTGTGTTGCATTTAAATTTTTACTTGTGAATTTCTCTAAAATAAATTTTTCTGAGATGTGTTGTAGATTCTGTTGACCTTCTTTTTTTCTGTTGCTTCAACTAATTTTTCTAGGATTTTTCTTAGGTCATCCTTGTTTTCTACTTCTTGTTTTTTAACTATTTCTTCTAAATATTGATCCATAAATTGTATGTTTTCATCTTCATCTATATATGTATCTTTCAGAGCTCCTTCTACTTTTATCCAAACTTTCCTGGTTTGATGTGTTCTTTTTAACCTATTTTTTACTTTTGTAAAAATTAGGTATCTTTATAAGTTCTTTGTGATTGTTTATTGCCCTTACATCTTCCGGTATTGCAAAACATTTTCCCTCTTCCGAAGAGATTGAGGTTATGGCAATCACGTTTGTTTTTCCATCACTTCCTGCTATTACAGCAAATTCGAACTGGAGTTTTACCATTTTCTCTCTTTTTTCTATGACTAGAAATGTCGTTTTATAAGACAATTTTTCTTTATTGAGGGTTTGCAAAGTTAGATAAACTAGAAATTGTTTTTCTGCAAACGAAGGAATATTTTTTTTATTTCGCACATCCTGTTACCACTATTATTTATAATATATACAATCTTACCTGTAAACAAAGAAACGACATTTGAAGTTTATTATCTATCACTTCCTCATTTACACTCTATATTATTTTATCAATCTTTGATTGATAAAATCTTTCATCTGTATTATCAACATGTCCTCGTCTCTCTTTTCTATCTCTTTCTCTCCTTCTTAATCTTAGTGGTTCCCTGTGTCAGCGACCACTCTACGATCGCGCGATGCGCGGTAATATTTAAATGAAAGGAATACTATTTCTTTACATACGTTCATATGAAGATATTAATGAACAAATATTTTAGCTTTTTATCAGGTGTATAATTAAGTTTCCGTCGTTTGACAAAAGCTGGAGTCACCAGTAAGTTTTGGTTGCAATTGACAGATGTAAAACGTCAACGTCGTAAGGTTGGACATCTGTCATCAACATAACCTTGAAATATTAGTGAATTTTTATCATTATAATATATTTTTTTGTGGGCGACAATGAGTTTTGAGCCGAATAAGCGTCATTTGCGAGAACTTTTGATTCACTACTTCAATTTGAAGAAATTCGTAGCTGGGGCGCATCGATTGCTAGTAGAAATATATGGCGAAGCTGCCTTAAGTGAGATAAGTCGTCATGAGTGGTTTCAAAAGTTTAGAAACGGTGAAATTGACATCGAAGAAAAGGACATAGCGGAAGACTGAAAGTGATCAAGATTGGTGCCAAACGCCAAAAGAACAATACAATGGACAATACTTCAAATAAAACATAAGGTTCCGTTCTCTCAATCTAAATGCCCAATTTTCGATGAAAACGGCAGAAACCTATTTGTACAATTGATAATTTATGTACTTCTATTAGAAAATTTTTCCTTTCCGTGAAGCATTTCATTTTTGAATGAAAAGTCTGTGCTTAGGCTACAAAAAAAAGAGATGAAATTATTTCTAACATAAAAATGAGAACGTGAATTTTAAACATCAATTTTATGTTTATTTTTTGTGAATAGGAAATATCTCTAACTCAAAAATTTTCAAATATACAAAATTGGAAAGATGTATAGAAATTTGAATAGGAAAATATATATTGATTCAAATTTCAAACATTTATTCGAATAAAATTTTACTGAAAGTTTATTTATAAAGTGTTTAAATCCTTATAAAATTTTACAGGATCTCTCAGATGTTTATTTCAGGCAGATTTCTCCAAAAATAAAGGAAAAAGAAGTGTTATTTCGGAATCTACATATTTCATACTTTTGAAATACCTACTCGCTTCACACGGGCACGTGGGACATTTGCGCTGGTTAGTGCGTCGGTATCCCAAATGTGTACACTGGTTGAACGGCGTTTCATTGCTTGTGAATAGCTGCTTCAAAGACAATATCGGAAAGGGTTTTTACATCTCATTGTGACTGGCGACGAAAAATGGGTCCAGTACGGTAATCCCAAGCACAGAAAATAATGTCAAATCCCTGAACATGCCTCCACGTCGACGGCCAGACCGAAAATTCACGGTGCCAAGGTTATATTCTGTCCATCACCATCACAGAGGATCGGCATCGGACGCAATTGATGTGTTCGAGCTGAGCATTGAAGGAGAAACGGCCACAGTACCAAGAGAGGCACGACAAAGTTATCCTCTAGCTCGACAATGTTCGGCCACATGTCGCAAGACCGGTTAAGACATACTTGGAAACGATGAAATTGGAGGTCTTATCTCACCCGCCGTACTCTCCAGACATTGCTCCTTCCGACTACCATTTGTTTCGATCGATGGCGCACGGCTTGGCTCATCAGCATTTCCGCTCTTATTTAGAAGTCAAAAATGTATCGATTCGTGGATCGTCTCCAAAGACGCATCGTTTTATCGAGATGGTATCCGAAAATTGCCACATAAATGGAAAAAAGTAGTGGGTAGCGACGGATAGCGCTTTGAATCATGAATAAGTAATAACTTTTAAAGAATAAAACCTCAGATTTTGGGAAAAACGGTGGAAGCAAAGTTGTACACCTAATAACTTATGCTCGTACAGTTTAAAACAAGTAAATTATACTCTTTCATACTGCGATGAGTAATGGACTGCACAGTAAGAACTCTTTTATTGTGCTGCATCAGCTGCTAACAGAACGTGTTAAAGGTAGTGTGAAACAGTAACCTAAAGGAAAAAACCGTTACTGGGCTACATTGTCAAATTTATACTTTCGAATAGTATTATTCGCTGAACGAGATTTGTTTTATTTTTTTACATTATTAAGGCCGTATGGCAGGCTCTCGCGTCGGAAATCCTGCATTGCTGTATTCTCCAGAAAATTTGTTAACATTATTATTTTATCAATAAAACGGTCGTATATAATTGGTGAAGACAGAGCTCACTATGGAGCCTTAAGGTGATTTTCTGATTAATAGCTGAAATTTGAATGTAGAGGCTTAAACCTTAGATGTATAAATAGTGTACTACATATGACATAATCATTAAACATCATTTTGCAAATTGAGAAAATATCTGTTCTTGAAAAAATAAATAATGATATTTTTATTTTGTGTTTAAATTTTTAGCGGTGTTACGCTATTTATAGCTGTAGGACATTGTCGTTGGTGGAAGGGCTTAGTGCACGGTCCAGGGGCCACGGCGATCCCTGGCCCTGTTGGTTCCAAAAAAAGGATCACTATGAACGAGCTCTCCTGAATGAATGGAGGTACCCCACGAATGGGCTGAATGTGAATAGAGTGAATGGAGGATCTCTATAAACGGGTTTCATCGTGTGAATGGTTAAAATCGGGGGCAGTTGCGGTCCTTGTCTCGCGTTACGACCACGAAACTGAAGTGGGTGCGGAGTTGGGCTTGCAAAGGTCTAGCACAAATCCACCACTGCAAATCGCCCCAACAGAATCGCATCCTCTGAAAGGTAGAGGGTCACTGGGTCTCAGAAGAGCAAGCTGCGGCAACACACCCTTCTTGCAAACGAAGCGGCTAGTGGTGCCACAGCTCTTTGTCTCTGGTGGCGAGCAAGGTGGTCCCCAAAAGACGTGAGGGCTCTAAGGACCCCCCCCCCCCCCGGAAGAGATGAGGAGTTCAAAGAGGCCAAAGCCGGTACACCTGCCAGCGAATTTAGAGCTGTCAGGTGTTCTTTCAGCAGCTTTCGGCTGCTCAGAGGTGATAGTAATAGTGGTGGATGCCGGTTACCCAGAGTCGGTCCTTTCGCCGGAGTAGATCAAACTCTTCAGGGAGGCCACTTTGCGCGCCCTGGATAAAGGAACGGCCAGCATTTGGCTGAGATTTGAGACCTCATTTTGTGGGGAGGAGTGTTTATTTTTGTGGCGTCAAACCTAGAAACTGAAGCACGGCTAACCAAAACGGTGGCCGAGCTCAGGCCCTGGGAAGGCGCTAACCTGAAAGTAAGTGGGGTGGAGATACTCCAAAGGATGCAAAAGCTAATGGTCTGGATCACCGGGAAACCGGAGGACACGGCTATCGTCCTACGGCGTCTGGAGGGGTTCAACCCCACGCCAAAAACAGCATCATGGCATATTGTCAGGCATGAAAAACCTCAGGAGGCTAACGCGACGTGGAGATCAAAACACCTCCTAGTCGTTCAGGTCCCTGAGTCTCAGGCGAGAGCTTCAGCAGGTCTGTATGATCGAGAGCTAGAGGAGCCTGCTATTGAAACGGAGAGGTGGAGCAGCCCTAAATGGCTGCATCCAGATAATGCGCTTTTGCGGTTCTGCAGAAAAGCATAGCTATGATGCACACAGGAATCTCACTTATCCAAGAACCTTGGATAAACAAGGATGCCGTTAGGGGATGAGGGGCGAGAGGGGCGGCATTCGTTGTTACAGGTACTCCGAGGCACCTAACCCGAGGTCATGCATCCTGCCGAAGAACGTCAACATTGTCCCATTACAAAAGTGGTGAGGACCTAGTGGACTATCTAATCACTTGGATATTCTAAATACAGGAAGGATACCGACTTATCGCAATTCTGCGCGAGAGGAGGTAATCGACATCACCCTCTGCACCCGGAGCATCCGGGATAAAGTCAAGAAGTGGAGGGTTTCAGATGAACCCTCCCTATCTGACAACATGCAGATACTGTACGAACTAGAATCACACGCACCTTCTGGTGCTGCATTGGCCAGAAACCCGGGAAAAACAAACTGGGAATGCTATTCCACAGACCTACAAGCTGCAATCCACGGGACAACCATGAAAATCAGAGACGCAGCTACCCTTGAAAGCGTGGCTGACCAATTTTCGTCAGCCATCATCACTGCGTATGAAAAGAACAGCTCGCCTTCGAAAATCAAGAAGGTGCGGGAGACACACTGGTGGAATAGGAAGCTTGAGAAGGTTCGTGAAGAAACCAGAGAAATGTTCAGACAGATCAAGAAATGCAATACTGACGAACTATGGAACTTGTCTAATGCAAGTAAGGATGCATTCAGGAAAGAAATCAAGGAGGCCAAGGGTAGGCGCTGGACCTACTTCCGTTTAGACATAGAGAAGGGTGCAGAGGCAGCCAGGCTGAACAGGCTACTGGCCCGTAATATATAATCAAAGGACATACCACCGTTTGAGGGACCGTTGAGTCAGGGTGCCGTAGGGAGGAGTACTATCTCCCTTGCTGTCAAGCGCGCTAAATATCTAGGAGTTATCCTGGACAATAAGCTAAGTTGGAAAGACCACTTCGAAAAGAAGTGCAACAAATTTATAACAACCCTTTGGTCATGCAATAGAGCTATTGGAAGTAGTTGGGGCCTGACACCCGAGACACTTCTGTGGATCTTTACAGCGATTCTGCGACCCAGGCTAACCTATGCGTCAATAGTCTCGTGGAGCAGAGTCAAGCAGGAGACAGCCATGGCCAGATTGGAGAGACTCACAGGGCTGATCCTTAGAGGGATCACTGGCGCCTCGAAGTCTTCACCCACAACGGCGCTGGGAGCACTAATGGAGCTAGAATCCCTGCACCTAATCATTACTGCCGAGGCTGGCAAGGCGGCCTGGAGAATTGATGAAAACTCTAGTAGAGTGATCTCAAAGAAACTGAGAACCACTGTCAGCATCGCCAAGAGACCGATCATGAAAATGGTGAGAGATAGGACGTCTTCGCGGTACCTCTTCGACAAAAAGTACAAAGTAAGCTTGTCAACCATGGGAGATTGGAAGGTGAGTCGCGTACATCTCCCAGGAGATGGAGACAACTGGTTTGCAGACGGCTCCAAAAACAGGGAAGGTGCGGGATCTGGTGTCTATGGGAAGAACAGCGACACGAGCCTCGTGGTCCCGGTGGGACCGTAGGGCAATGAGACAGCGGACAGACTAGCCAAGCTAGCGACAAAACAAAACCCAACTGGTCTAGAGCCAGTAATAGGTATTTCAAATAGGTCGGTTACAGAAGACATTAACAAGCAGCTGGCCGAAGAACACCAGGAAGAGTGGTACAAGGCTACGGCACATAAGTAAGCCAAAATCCTGATGGGGGAGCATCAATTTCCCAAAGGAGCTGCAGATATGCGCAGGCTTTGTAGAACCGAGGTAAAGACCCTAACAGAAGTGTTTATTTGTCACGGCAACCTCACTTATCACATAAATAAGATAGGGCTTGCAGAAAGTCCACTTTGTCGATTATGTGGGGAAGACAACGAAACTTCCACCCATATACTTTTCGATTGTCCAGACATTAGGGACAAACGCCAGATTGTCACTGGCTACTTCTCCGTAGACAATGAAGCGGTCCTTCAAATAATCTCTGATAAGTTGGAGAAGGTACTGGGGTACCTGGAAGTCCCACTTCAGAGTCATCAGCGCGTCAACCCACCTCACAAAACTGAAGGCATTTCTGACGTCCAGCGTCGCCAAGAGGCAGATGGATCTGGAGTAGTGGTTACCCCTCTTCATGCTCTTGGCAGCCTTCACTACTTCCCGGAGAGCATCTACGGTGGAACTACCCGTCCGAAAGCCGTATTGCGTCTCGAACAGGTCTCTAGCCGCTTCCAGCGCGGCTTGGAGACGCGGCCTCACAAACTTCTCCAGAAGCTTCCCGGCAGTGTCCAGCATGCACAGAGGCCTGTAAGACGACGATGCATCTGCTGGTCCTTGCTCTTGCCTATCAGCACAAGCCTCGCCTCCTTCCAGCGGGAGTAAAAAACACCCGCCTTAAGGCAAGAGTTGTACATGTTAAGCAAGAGCTCCCGATGACTCCTCGCTACTGCCTTCCGCACTTCAGCCGGCAATCCATCCAGACCCGGAGCCTTCTTGTTCTTCAATGAGCACACAGCTCTTCTGAGCTCCACCAGTGTGAATGGTGGAGCCTGCAGGTCATCCGGTGTCCATGGATCCTCAGACCGTTTTCGATGAGTGGGGATTAGGGCATCGACAATCCTGTTCACCGTTTCTGCTTTCATCGGGGCATTCTCAGCGAAAGCCCCGAGTTTCCGTATCAGGATTTTATACCCTAGACCCCACGAATCGTTGTTAAGATCATCCCTCAGTCTGTTCCAGCATCGGTGCTTACTGGCTTTGATCGCCCGACCTAGGGATCTCTTTACCACCAAATATTCTGCTCTTCTCGGGGCCGCATTGTGGTCGCTCTTCTTGGCTCGTTGAGCCGCGCGCCTGCAACTTAGGCACTTCCTTCGGATCCCCGAAATTTCGTCCGTCCACCAATAGCCAGGACGCCTGCCATCGCGTGCTGTGCTCCTCGGTATAGCCTCCACGCAGGCCTGGTGGATCATGCGCATTGTCAGGCTTGTCACCACTTCGGCCCACGTTGAAGACATAGCTCCATCCTCTGTATCGGCTAGGGTCTGCTGACCGCGTTCTAGGGCCAGAGCCAGCCTCTCGGTGTCCATTTTTTGACGTTCCACCTGGGGGGGGGGGGGGGCCGCTTTGTGCAGCAGCCCGGGACGGCGTTCCAACACGAACGCGGAACGTGATGTACTGGTGATCGCTGGCCGTAAAGTCCTCGATCACCTGCCAGTCCCGCACATGCGCCGCCAGGCTTTCCGTCGCCAGGGAGACGTCCGGGATCGTCTCCCTGTAGCCAGCCCTTCTGAAGGTGGACGTGGAGCCAGTGTTTAAAACCACTAGCCCTAGCCTGGGCGCCATGTCCAGGACTCGCTAGCCTCTTGAGCTGGGCTGCCTTTCGCCCCACTCCAGGGCCTTCGCATTAAAATCTCCGGTCACTATCAGATCTCCTTCCATGTCTATGACTGAGTCTTCCAGACAATCTAGCTTTGCCTGAAAGTCGCCTATGCTCTTAGTTGGGGTGAGGTAGCAGCTGATAAAATTTATCTGGCTGCATCTCACCCAGACATAGCCTCTTCCCGACCCGTGATGCGACACCAAGTGTCGCCGCGTGTCAGGAATCCAGATAGCTGCTGTACCGAGGACGTCGCGATACCAGCCTGCCTCAATGCTGCCTCGGTACTGTTCGCTGACGATCACTACGTCAGCGTTTTTCTCGAGACAGATCTGAGCAAGCAGGTTCTGGGCCGTCCTGCTTCTATTCAAGTTTCCCTGCAGAACCTTTATGAGGAACGGCCATATTTTGCTAGGGCTTCTCGGAAGACCCTGCAACTGCCTGACCCCGCTACGTACCCTACTCCACCTCCTGTGCACAGGAAGCACTTGGGGCTGGCTTTGCAGTCAGCCACCTTATGCTCCCTGCTGCCACACCTGTAGCACTGGGTGCTTCGGTCAGGCCCCTTACATGTCCAGCTTTCGTGTCCGAAGCCGAGGCATCTCAAGCAGCGAGTAATCTGTTCTCGCTGCCTCAGCCTACAGTTGATCCACCCAATGCAGACGCGCGCTGACTCAAGGAGGCGCGCAGCTACTTCCTCCTCTATGGAGAAGACAGCCATGCGCTGTCCGACCGCATTTGGTCTGGTCAGACGCACGTCCAGCCTCCCCTCATAGCTCTGCAGCTTCTCTCGAACAGCAAGCTCACCCTCTTCTACAGTCGTGCTGTTTCTTACTTGTAGCCACTCTTCATCATACCATTTGTCTTTTGACTACAATATCGATACAAGCAATGAATTCTTGACTTCGTCTTTTTATATATGAATTTTTCATGACTAAATCCAGCTTGGATAGCTTATCGACTATTGCGACTTCACTATTGTAAGTGTTATTTACTCATTTTCTTATTTTAAATATTGATTTTTTTCAAATTTTTACGTAAATTATAAAATTCATTTTTTCATATTGTATTAGCATTTATTGTGCCCTGAAGAGGACCTAATGTGAAGGTCGAAAGCTTGGCGCTCTTGATTTTTAATAAAGGATCATTGGAAAAATTGAGTCCCCCTTTTTTTGGCTCTGAGTGGCTGTTTTACTATTATACACTTGTAACACGGAGCATCTCCTTCTAACATACAAATTATGTTAATTTTTGTTAAAAACACGGCTTGAGACACACCTTGAAAGAAGACACAACTACTTAGGACACGTGACTGCAGAGTGAGAAGTGCAGAGTCAAGATGGCAGCCAAAATGGGTCACATGTTCGTCGAAGAGACCAATTAGAGGACACATAGGCACTCCACCACCTCTCCGTGATAAAGTCGAAGTTAGTACTGCTCCCTGTCATACAGTAATAGACAGGGAGAGTCCTATATATGCATTGCATGTTGACTAATGGGTATCGCAATTAAAAATTTCAAGAATTCGAAAGTAATCGAATCCTCAAAATAACAAAAACACAACCAAATTTGGACCAAAATCACAAGTAGAAAAAACTTTGACAACACAACAGACAAGGAGGAAAGAAAAAAGAAGGCAACCTTCCAAAACCCCTTCCTTCTTTTTCTTTCTTTCGTTCTTTTTTGTCTCTACTCCCACCACTAGTTACATAAATAAAATTTAAACTACTCGCCGATGTTTCTCTTCAAAGCTGCAACACTAAAAAAAAAAAAAGAAAAATTTTCAACAAATGTTGCGTCTCCTATCACCCTCCATGGGGACGCAGATCCTTCTCCATGGAACGCCAACAGGACACTGCAAGAAGACCCTGTGTGTTCTTCCCTTTCAAGCACCTGAAGGACCCCAAGGGTCATTCAATAAAATTTAAATCGTTTCGCAGAATCTAGAAAGCTCAAGAATATTTACTGTGGAACATTGTCCTTAAAGATAATGTATCATGTTGTCATAACAGCCGTTGTACTTAACCAAATCTGTTTTTAAATTTATAGAATATTTTCCCTCTCTTTTTATATATAACATTTCCATAAATCCTCTTTTTCCCTTATTACTTTCCGAGTGTAAAATCTCTACATTGTTCCAGTCAAAGTCATGATCAGCATATTCCTTTCTATGATCAGACAAAACATTATGATAATTACACTTTCTCCCAAGATTCTTTTTGTGTTCTTCTACTCTAGTGTTAAGAAGTGTGCCTGTTTGTCCTCAGTGTTGCCAGATGTCTGAGTCGCTTTCCCCCTAGATAAGTCCCTATTTTCCGCTAAAAAAAAATTCCACTAGATCCTGAATTTTTTTTTCAATAGTAAAATTCTTATATGTACATGTTAAATTTTTCTTTTTTCAACATTTAAACGCTCTGTATATATTGTTTTTTAAGAAAAAGAAAGAATTTCAAAGGAATTTCTGAAGAAATTCGAGAACGCTCGCTTTTGGTAGCTGTGCCGACCTAACGTTTAATGACGCGCGTTTTTAAAATTAGGAATTTATTTCAAAACAGTAAATAATGAGAAATGATATTGATTAATATTTAATCGCTGCTAATGTCTTTGAAAGTGTTGATAAAATCAAAGAATATTATAAATATGGTTCTTTTTTCGAGAAATTTTATTGACTATTTAAAGAAAAGAAGAGTTATAATTTACTTGTGCTTTGGTCATTCTTGGAACATGTGTACAATAAACCAATGAAATTGAGCGTTAATACTCGCCTAGGAAGTACAGCCAATCAGTTGGCTTATTTCAAATTAAACAATTACGGTGATTGGAGGATATTAGAGATTTTAAAATAAAATAAGATAAACCCCTAAAAAACCACTAAATTTTTCCACTAAAGAATTTCTCCCCCTAAATTTCCCACTGAAGGACCAAAAATCCCCTAAATATAGTGGAAAAACCCCTAATCTGGCAACACTGTTTGTCCCACATAAGTCACTTTACACAAAAAAGGACGAAAGAAAGAAAAAGGAGGTAGGGGTTTTGGAAGGTTGCCTTCTTTTTTCTTTCCTCCTTTTTTGTTTGTTTTCTCAAAGTTTTTTTCTACTTGTGATTTTGGTTTAAATATGATTGTGCTTTTGTTATTTTGAGGATACGATTACTTTCGAATTCTTGAAATTGTTAATTGCGATTTTGTTTGGACGTTGAGAGCAATCCAGGTTTACGTCCACGTTTTGCGAACACTGGGTAAGACTGTGGTGCGATATTAATTACAAAATGAGAATTAATATTCTCCAGAGGAATTATTTGATAGAATGTAGGAGAAATGATGTTTCTCCTGAAAAGATATTCAATTTAAATTCTAAATTTAATGAGTTCAGTTTTCATAGTAATTTTTGTAAAAGAAAATTCCAGCACAGTCTCAACAATTTTAAGTGTTCTCTTTTAAGTTTGTAAATCAAGGATACCTCGAATCATATTAATTTTTTAAAGAAGAGAGTTTTTACAATAGAGTCAAATTTTCTCAAGTGGGCCACCAAAAACGGACTTACCGATTTTGAAGATCTTTTCCTCTTTTTCCAATAGCTTGAAACATTATAAATGCTACCACAAAATGTTTTGATGAAATTCCCTTTTTTCTAGTAGTTGTTTATAAACAAATTTTAGGCTAAGTTTTCGTAAAACGGCAATATTTCAGTTTACTAACAATGCGATTAGAGTGAAATATAAAAAAAAAACATATAAAAATGTTTGAACAACTATTGACGAGTAAATTTATATTCATATTTTTTTTGTTTATAAAAAATTCAAATTTTTATAAACAAATGCAAATTTTTTGAACTTCTCATATAGGTAGGGAAAAAAATCAAAATGCCTTGGATGCGGCAAACATTCAGCTTTTATTAAAAAAAAAAAAATTTTAGTACAATTCATAAACAAAAGAGTCGTCAATTTTTTTATGTAAGCCTGCACGCGCTCGGGTGCTACCGAGTCATCTCGTCGGCGCCAACTATAACCGTTTTTCGTTGGCTATTAAGTATCAGTATTTTCTTTTGTTCATTTGCATGATTATACAATATAATTCTCACAATGTCGTTGTTAAATGCGTCAAGAAGAATTGAACAAATATTTTGTCAAGGTTTTATGTCAATCAAATAGTAAGAAATGACGCATCATAAAAAAACGCTTCCGTATTTATTTAAGTATTTGTTGTACAACGTCGCTGTTAGCTGCAGAAAATACTTTATATGTTTTTTTTATATTTCACTCTAATCGCATTGTTAGTAAACTGAAATATAGCCGTTTTACGAAAACTGAGCCTAAAATTTGTTTATAAACAACTACTAGAAAAAAGGGAATTTCATCAAAAAATTTTGTGGTAGCACTTATAACGTTTCAAGCTATTGGAAAAAGCGAAAAAGATCTTCAAAATTGATAGGTCCGTTTTTGGTGGCCCACTTGAGAAAATTTGACTCAATAAGGAAGGAATTGGAGAAATGTTTGCCACAAGAAATAATTATTGATCTTTTGAAACATCAAATTGTCCTGAATAATAGATTTTTAAACACTGATAGAGGTCACATAAAAAAATTAACTAGTGCTATTTTGGAACAAAGTAGTGCCCAAAAGCAAAACTTGAATTTGCATAGAGTTTTTGAAACAGAAAAGAGTGATCCTTGGTTTGTTAATTTGACTGATGTTCAAGTGCCAGATTCTGTGCAGGATATCCTTAGATTGGGAAAGGGCTTTAGTAGTAATATGATTAATGATATATCAAAGCAGATGATAGAAATTGTCAAGCATGTTGAAGCTAATATACATGAAATTCCGAGGTCAGATCAGCAAGATTTCAGGAACAAGGTTTTGCACTTATCCAAGGGTTTGGTTTAGAAAAAAAGTCTGCATATAAGTAGTATGGATAGAAAATTTGTTAATAACTTAAAGATAACTAAAGAGTTCCTCAAAAAAAACAAAGATGTGTACAAATGCAGAGAAGGGTAATATTTCAGTTCTCATGAGAAGGTCGGAATACATAAGGGACATGGAGGAGTTACTTGGCAATGTTGAGAAGTTTGAACTATCAGATCAAGTTCCTTTGAAAAAATTAAAAAGTAGTGGTTTCAGGATGGCGGACAATTGGAGGAAGAAAGGATTATTGGGGAAGGACACTAGATGGAGAGATATTGACACAACTAATACTGTTTTGGCTAGACGTTATGGATTGAAAAAGATTCATAAGGAAAACTATCCTTTGAGACTAGTTGTTTCGACTATTAATACACCTACTATATTTTTAAAACAAAATTTTAATATGATACTTAAAAATTCATTATCAAAGTCAAATTATACAGTTAAAAATAGTTGGGAATTTCAAATGATTATAGTCACAAAGACAATACGTGATGGTCATGTAATGATTTCTTTGGAAGTTGTTGCAATGTTTCCGAACATTCCGTTAGATTTGGTCAAAAAAGCTGTTTAAAATAGATGGATAAAAGTTAAATCACATACAAAATTAGATAAAAAAGAGTTTCTCAAAGGATTCGATTTCATTATGAATTCTACTAAATTTAAATTTAATGGTAAATTCTATAAACAAAAATTTGGTACTCCAATAGGTTCAGTTATTACTCCAATATTGGCTGAAATAGTTATGGAAGGTTTGGAAAAGACTGTCTTTGAGAGGTTGGAGTTTGTTGTGCCCTTTTTTTTAGATATGTTGATGATACTTTATTGTGTGTACCTTTGGCTAATTTGAAAACAGTTATAGATACATTCAATGACTATCACCCAAGAATTCAATTTACCCATGAAATGGAAAGAAACAATAGAATCAGTTTTTTGGACCTGGAAATAATTAAACTTGATGATGGTAAAATAGTGTCAAATTGGTACAGAAAGAGTACATATTCTGGTAGAGTGTTAAATTTCATCTCAAATCATCCCTTTCCAAATAAAGTCGCTATTATTAAAAATCTAGTTGACAGAGCTGTGTGTTTGTCTCATAAATCATTCCATTCAGAAAATTTAGAATTTGTTAGAAATTTTTTTTTTTTAATCATTACCCACAAGATTTGATTGAAAATAACACTACAGTAAAACCCCGTTTATCGCAACACCTTCCAATCAAATGCCTCCCGTTTATCGCAAAAACGGAGGGGTTCCCACTTTTTCGCCACCAGCTTGAACAACTGATTATCAGCACATGCGCCTAAACGAATGGTTTCACGCGCTTTCGCTGTTTATCATTGTTTACAGTCGTGTTCCAATAACCTCGAATGCGTTATTTTATTGTCATTATATGTGCAATTATAAATGAGTGAAAACGTGGAACCGAACGATGGTACGTAAACGACTAGTACAAACAATACATTTTAATTACTTTAAAGCTTACATATTTCTCTCATAATTTTCGAAAGCATGATTGAATTTTTTTCAGTAGAAATATTCCCGCATTTTGTAAAACAATTGATTCGCAATTGGTAATGCGATTGCTGTACTAGGCACAATTCATGCTATAATTTGTCATAATAATATACATTGAAATGTGAAAAATTTATATATTTTTCTGTTACTTATAAAACAGAAATATGTAGCAATATATACATAAACGATAGTTTGGAAAGAACTGCTAAATGAAGAATTTCAAAAACATTTATGCATTTCATGAGAAAAAAAATGTACCTCTCAAAATAAGTACGGATTCCGAAGACGCTTAAAAAAATATAATGAAATCCTTTTAATAAATTAATGGCTACAAATAATTTCATATCTCCCTAATATACGAAAATTCATATAAATATATGCATCACAAATTTAAAAGTGAGGGGTATTCCCGCCTATCCTTAAGAATCACGTGATCACTCCTTCTACTAATAAGAGGGGGGAAAAAATGGTAAAGTTTATTGCGATAAACGGGAGAGACAAGTTTCAATAAACGGGAGTTGCGATAAACGGGTGTTGCGATAAGTGGGGTTTTACTGTATTGTTCTTCCATATTTTGGTCAAATTTCAAAAACAATTCAATCTATGTTAAACAAAATTTCAAATCCATATAAGGATGGTAAATAATCAGTGGAAGCAACACGACTAGATTCGTCTAAAATAAAGAGTTTTATTAGTTTACTTATATAATTACAATATTTACAAAGTGAGCACGTTTTATACTAACCTAAAATAAAGAGAATCAACAATCAAAGCTATTGCTTCACGGATCTCTTTAACACCTTAAAAGATTCAACACTCTTAATTATTATTGTCGACTAGTTTTTTTAATATCATTAGTTTATTTTACAAACTTTTATTAATTATAAACTTAGTAGATTATTTTATATTTCGAGTTAAAGCTCGTGTAGGATTTTCTTTCTACTCTCCTCTCTTCATAAGTCTCGTGACTCTCGTGTTCTCTATCAGCTGTTATCGTCACGAGGTGGTCACTTACTCGTAGTCTAGGATCATGCGCACAAAGCTTACATCTCCCCTCTTTAAAACATTAATTTTCATGTAAATTAATGTCATATTGACTAGTCTACTGGAATAAGCTTTGTGGCATGGTATAAACCTATTGAACTTTTTTTGTTATCTGTCTTAATATTATAATATCTGTCTAAATATTCTATTTTTATCATACAAAGATTTGTTATACTCGTGTGGTTTACGAGTTCGGAGTAGCGCAAGGTTTCTGTCTTCTCCCAAATTTCTTCTATTGTTTTTTATTAATTTTGGTGGCAGTAGATCTGTGGATTTTCCATTTAGCAAATATTCGGGTGAAAAACCTGTAACTGAATGGTCCGTTTCGTTATATTTTTTTCTGCATTCTTCTGCTATTGTGGCCCATGATTTTTTTCTTGTGTTTTTATTTAATGTGCATCTTATTTTGTTGACTAATGTTTGGTTTAATCTTTCGTTCAGCTTGTTTGAAAACGGTGCGTCTACGGCTGTGAAAATCAATTGTATGTTTCTTGTTTTAAGATAGTTTTTGAGTTCTTTGGAATTTATTCCAGGATATTGGTCCGAGAGTATTGTTTCTATTTTCTCTTCCTCTGGTATATTTTTAATTAATTTTATAAAATCAGATGCGTTTTGATTTGTTGAGCATAAAATATAGGCGTATCTAGTAAAGTGATCTTCTAGTAAAGGGTTTCCCAATAAGGGTGATATGTTTTGAAATTGAAAAAAAACACTGAATATTCATTCGGAATTGATCGAAATCTTTTTTATTATATTGGATATTCTATGCCATTTATGATTTAAACAATATATCGGCCAAATGTCCCCCGAGACTTGAGCCAAAAATGCGCCTCATCAGAAAAGATGATTTTTTGATGAAAATTGGGATCATTTTCAATTGATTCCAGAGCCCAATCCGCGAACTCCCGACGCAAACGATGGTCATTAGGCTTCAGTTCTTGGGCCAGAATCATCTTATAGGGATGCAGGCCAAGATCCAATCGTAAAATACGCCAGGTAGTCATCCTGGACAGGCCCAATTCCTGAGATCGGCGTGGCACGGACAATTCACGGTTTTCCTCGATACTGGCCTGTACGGCGGCTATATTCTGTGTAGAACGTGCGGTACGGATACGATTTTTAGGCTTAGTATCCAATAGAGTAAATTCACTCTCCAACTTATCGATTATTCGACGAATTGAGAGCGCGGATGGAGCAGAATGACGACCATATTTTGCACGATATGCTCTTTGAACACCGACAAAACTTCTCGAATTTTGATAAAATAATTGGACAATTTCCAAACGTTGTGGAAGCGTGAAACTACTCATGATTAAATGGCAAACCTTACTGATGACAACTGACAGCAGACGTCAAAAATTTCAGTTCAAATGAGCCCGATAGGGACATTCAAAGTCATATCACCCCTATTGGGAAACCCTTTATATGTAAATACCTTTTCGGCGATCTTTGTTCACCAAATCCACCGATGGTATCTAATGACATTATTTGGAAAGGCCTCTGCTGGTCGTAGGTGTGATATAAGTCCGTATTTTCTGTTTAGTCTTGTTTTGTTTTTAATACAAATTTCGCAATTTTTACATATATGTTGTATGTTTTTGGCCAAATTTGGTGCGGTGTAGAATGGTTTTATTTCAAGTATAGTCTGGTTAATTCCAATGTGGCAGAATTTTTCACGGATGCGTTTTATCAAGGTTTTGCTGTATAGTATTCTTTACTCAGCACAATTTTTCTCTTGTTTTTTAATTTTCGGTAATAAATTTCGTCTTTTACTGTGAAATTTTGTGTATTTTCCGTTATTTGTTTATTTATTTTTTGGTCGTCTATTATTTCTTGCATGGTAATATTATTTACTGTTTTTAAAACATCCTCTGAATTGTCATCTGGTTTTAAGATCGGATTTCGACTAAAGAAGTTTGCCTCTGCATTATTTTTTCCGGGATTATATTTAATAGTACAGTTATATTGAGATATATAGTGTATCATATCTCCTAACTCATCATCTGTTCTATTTTTCAAATTTAAGTTCTCCAAAAGTCTATGGTCAGAGTATATTGTAAAGAAATTTCCGATTAACCAATATTGCCAGAACTTTATACTTTCTTTAATGGCTAGACATTCTAGGAAAATTGCCTTTTTCTTCTTTTGTGTTTCGTTTAATTTTCTTGAAAAGTATGCGACCGGTTTTATTGTGCCATCCGCTTGAGGTTGTTTTAGCACTGCTCCAAGGCCCTTAATGCTTGCGTCTGTGTATATGAAGATATCTGATTTTGGATTAAATATGGCTAGGATTGGTCCTGAACAGAAAATCTCTTTTATGATTTTGAACGCAGCTATGCAGTCATTTGACCAATAGAATTTCACATTCTTTCTGAGCAAGTTGTTTAAACGCTCAAGAATTTGTGTGATTTTTAGTACATATTTTCTTTCAAAATTTATTTTTCCTAGAAACAGTCTTATCCGTTTTCTGTTTTTTGGTGAATTGAAATCTTTTATTGCTTTTAAATTATCTTTTATTGGTGTGACTGTGTTATTTTTTATTAAGTGGCCTAAATATTTTACTTCGTTTTTTGCAAATTTGCATTTCGTAAATTTTAGTTTTAATCCCTCTTCTTTTATTGCGTCTAGCAGCAATCTAATCTGGTTTAAGTGTTCTTCATATGTCTTTGAAAAGATCATTATATCATCCGTGGTTGCCGGGTATCACGAAAAGTTGATTCTAGTGAGACTGAATGAGACGAAGCGAAGAATTTAGAGGACTAAAGGTAATTATCATGCTCTATGTTCGTTTTGCATTTTACAGATGAGTTTTTTAACAGTCAATAGGCGTTTTTTTAGAGTGTATATTATATTATTATCAAATGCAATGACAACATTAGTTTATTTAATTAGAATACACTACCGGCCAAAATTGGGGGGCCATGTGTTTCTCGATGATTACTTAAATTATCGTAATTTTAATTTTGTGAGTGATGAAATTTGCTCTCATTGTGAATTGAATGCCATCAAAATTCTCTATAAAATGAGTCCAGAATGAAGTTGTTTTGTTAAATTTTGAAGAAGGTATTGCAAAAAAAGTCTAAATTTCAATGTATTCTTAAATTTTAAAAAACATTCAAAATAATCAACATTTGTTAATGTCATTATAAATGTATAATTTTTTTTTTCATTGTGCAAAGAGTTGAAATTGTAATAAAAACGAAGGGAAAATTCGAAAACATTTCATCTGTAGGGAAATCATAATAAAAATCATATAAATATATGTTTGAAGGGAGTCCCTAGCGAACTCGCTGAACGGTAGCTTTACGCTGTAGCGTAAAGCTATCGTAAAGCTATCGTAAAGTAGCATTATAACTCATGAATGAGGCAAAATAAACATTCAACATTTTTTTATCCTTATTCTACGTTGAAAATAACGTTAACTGGTAATTTAAATATGCAATAATTTTATTTATTTACGCTAAAAATTAAAAAAAACATAATACCGGTCATTGAAGGCAGTGCAGTGGTTCACCTTTTGTGGAACTTCTTCGTTAAAGTTGACCATTGGTTAGAGTGAGACACAATTATACTTTCATCTCACTCTGACAAATAGTCAATCCTGACGGTGAAGACATGGAAAGTGATGAACCACGCTTCCATCATGCAATTCTATTTTTAGATTTCACGCTTTCGGTTATCGAGTCGGAATTAAAAATTGTGTATTTCTGTCGAAACCGTGCAAAAGAGGCGCGAAGCAGACGACAATTTCAAATTTACGAAATATGTTATTTAGGAAACAACACTTTTTTTCCGATATTTTAGAAAAAATCTGCCTAAAATAAAAATCTGAAATATCGTGTGAAATTTTATAAGCATTTGAACACTTCAAAAATAAACTTTCAGTAAAATTTGATGCCAATAAATGTTCCAAATTTGAATCAATATATATTTTCCTATTCAAATTCCCATACTTCTTATCAATTTTGTACATTTAAAAACTTTTTAGTTAGAGAGATATTTTCTATTAAGAAGAGATAAATATAAAATTCAAGTTTAAAATTTACATTCTCAGTTTTATGTTAGAAATATTTTCATCTCACATTTTTGTAGCCTAAGCACAGACTTTTCATTAAAAAAATGAAATGGTCTATGGAAAGGAAACATTTTCTAACAGATGTGGATAAATTAAAAAGCTAAAATATGTGTTCATTAATATAATTTTAATATAATAATAATATAATATTTTAATATAATAATTTTAATAATTTTATTTTTATAATAATTTTAATATTAATGAAATATTTTGTAATTTTTAATTTGTCTGTTCTTCTGAAATCGGAGGAAGATTTTAACAGTAAACAACAAATTTTCCAATGGAATTCAAGGTCAATAAATGCTTAAAGTTTTATATTAAAATTTGAATTACAAAATTTTGAAGCTTTGTAACTATAACATTTTTTGGAATTTACATTTTCTACATGACAATTTGTATATATATATATATAAATTACCATCGGAAATTACAGGTTGACCTGGAGTTTCAACTTTTGTTAATGTGATTTATTGTATAGGAAGATATTACAAAAGAAATTTTAATTTAGATCTCTTTGAAGGAAATTAATAAGTATGTAAAAAAATTAAAATTTTAAAAGATTTTTTTTAGTATGTCTTCATAGTGATTTGTTAACCTAATTAAAATATTTGTAGGAAGTCTTTACTAGATTCTATATGCTGGGGTTGAGCATGATACAAAAAGTCGTGTAATTTTAAAAATGTGTATCCCCATACCAATGAAATCTTAAAGTGTGCTGTTCGATAAAATATTAGATATAATATATTTTACTTTTGAATAATCAAACCTTTTATTTATACTTATATATTGAAATTTTCATTAAAAATATGTTATGTATTCTGAAGGTTTTTTAAAAAAGTCGGCCTTAAAGAACACATTCTTATCATGACACTTGCGCTTCGCGCTCGATTTTCTGTATACATTTCTGTAACTTTCTAATAATTTACAAGATTACAAAAAATCTATTTTCTTCCAAATATTTAAAAAAGGAAGAGAATTCATAGACTCTTTTTGAGGAAACGATTTTTTGTATTATCGCTTATTTTGTATCTCACATATTTTGGTTCAAAAATTGAATTTTTTATTTTCAATAGGGGTTTTTAAAAACCAAAACATAAAATATACATCTTGTCAAAAAATGTCCTACTGAGAATTTGTAGACCTCATTTAGGCAAATAATTTTCCATCTCAACGTTTTTTTCGTATGTCACATATTTTGCTCAAATAATGGAATTTTTGAATTTTAATCGTATTTTTTAAAATTAAAATGAAAAATATACGTTTTATCAGAAACTATATCTGAAAATATTTGTATATATTATTGAAACGAACAATTTTCCATTCTTACGTTTTTTTCGTATTTCACATATTTTAGTTAAAAAATTGAATTTCGTATTTTCAATGGTATTTTTTTTTTAATTAAAACGAAAAATATACATATTATGAAAAAATGTTGTAGTTCAAACTTCTATAGATCTTTATGTCATATAGGTTTGGTTTCGTCGGTCTTGCGGTCAATAAAACAACATTCTATAAAAAACTCCTTCATTATATTTGGTCAAAAATTCTCCTATGTTTCAACCTCACTGTGCGTCTTTTCAATCAATTTACAATCAAATTTCTTTTTCCAAAGAGAACTATTTTATGTTGTGTTGATATAATAAATAAGTACTTGGATAAATTACAAAAAAACGAAAGCACACATGAAGATTCAATCTTCTTCTTGAGAATGTCATTAAAATTAAAGCCTCAAAGATTGAGGGTTTCAATAATTTAAAATTACATTATAATACGGTGTGTGAGTACAATGCGATGAAGCAACGCAAACTGTAGGATAGAGAGACGAAGATACGATAAATTGAATTAAATTCACCAATGAAAAGTGTGCTAAAGCTTGAGAACACAAACTTGAAAATTATATGCTAAATAATTTCATGGCAAAGTCGATTAATATTCATAATTTCAGCCTTAAAATTTATTGTAATATTAATATTTTTATTGATATAAATTGATTCAACAATTTTTCATTAATGTTGTTTTATTGACCTTATAAGACCGACGAAACCAAACCTATATGATATAATAATATAACGGTCGAAGAAATGGTCATCCGTTATCTATAAAGGAAAAAAAATTAACAAAAATTCTGGCCTGTTGTCTACAAATTTCTAAGTTTTTCGTTCATTTTATCAGGTTTTCTATATACAGTGAATTCTATATATTTTTTCCAATTCGTGTTGTTGCTTACTGGACTTCTTCATTTTGAATTTCAAGCAATGAGGTAAGTTTTTGAGTTTCATTATTATCCTTATTTTAACTATCTTCTACATTTTTATCTTTTATGAAAATTTTGAATTAATCTTTTAATTTATGGCACTGAAGAGGGACCCCGCATATGTAGCCGAAACGTTTGCCTTCTCTCTTTTTTTGCGTTTTTTATCGTAAGTAGCATTGATAATATTAATAGAACAAAATAAAAAGAGGCTGATCCAATACCAAAAAAATGAGAAATTAACAAAAATTCTTTGAATTTTGGGTCAATATAATAGCAGACATGTCATCAAGCATGCCACTTTACAGTTATTACTCTTGTAGATCTTTGTGTAGTAAACCACTTTTTATCATAACTTTTATTCGTATCTCGTATAATTTAACTGGAAAATGGATATTGAATTTTTTCAAGTTTTAATATACTGTAACTTTCTTAATTTTATTTTAATTGCAAAATATTATGAGGAAATAATTAGTAGAGCTTTACGAGAATTATCAGAAACCAGTCTTAAAATTTATGATTTTTTCATAAAGTTTTTTTCAGAAACACAAAAAATGCTCCTATTTTGACAATTTTTGTCAGATGTAGCTGGTTAACGAACTTGTCCTGACTTCTTCAGCGGCGATAATGTATGCCAAAGCTCAATTCAATCCGACAATTTTTTTCTATCCAGAGTTATTGAGTATATGACCTATTACACGGAGAAAAATGGAGATCAGAGAAATATGGGTGATTACTGGAAAATAGGAAAAATTATTAGATGACAGAAGAGAGTGTTACACTGTTTGGGAATCAGTCTTGTGCTGTCAAATACTCTCTTCTCTTTTATAGTAATCATTCTTAATTCTCAGTAATCGTTCGTATTCTCCTGATCTCCATTTTTCTCCGTGTACTACTGCAGACGGATAGACAGACAGACAAACAGACACTTTCGTAAAAACCGTTTTTTCTGACTCAAGGGAACTCAAAACGCAAAGATTTGACGAAAATTCCGAAAATTATTTTTCGCATAAGACCAAAACTTTAATTCTCATATAATGAGAATCTATAAGACATCAAATTTAGATCAATTATAGAAAAATTCCCTAGGCGCGCTCAAGCTTGTTTTTGTTGGTGTTACTACCCAAGTTCTTGTGGTAACAATTGAGATAGTAAAACCAACAAAAAAAATCTGCCCGCTTCGCGGGCACATTCTCATGGCGCGCTTCGCGCGCAGCTCGCAAGTTTGAGCGCGCCTAGGGCGCGCGATTTGGTCGTCGCGCTTCGCGCTCCGTAAGGTACGATCGTCGAGCTACGCGCTCCGTTCTTTCTGGACCTCGCGCTTTGCGCTCGGTCTTGTGCTCTTCACATACATTCAAGTTTATTTATTATAAATTGATACTGAAGCTCAAACCAATTTTATAATAATATTACAGATGATGTGAATTACACATTTTCTCAAAGTCACTCAATTTCTTTTTGAATTTAAGTGAAACAGGAAATTCAATTTACTTAAGGCTCTATCGGCTTTAAGGAACACATTCTCATCATGACACTCGCGCTTCGCGCTCGATTTTCTGTATACTTTTCAGTAACTTTTTAATAAATTACATGATTAAAATAATTTATTTTCTTCCAAATCTCTCAAAAAGGAAAAACAATCGTAGACTTTATTTAAGGAAACGATTTTCCAGAACAACGCTTATTTCGTATCTCACATATTTTGGTTAAAAAATCGAATTTTT
Organism: Diplolepis rosae; assembly: GCA_030998225.1. Classification (NCBI taxonomy): domain Eukaryota; kingdom Metazoa; phylum Arthropoda; class Insecta; order Hymenoptera; family Diplolepididae; genus Diplolepis; species Diplolepis rosae. The sequence continues at coordinate 179,151 of JAPYXD010000546.1, forward strand.
TAAATATTAAAAATCAAAACATAAAATATAAATCCTGTCCCGAAATGTCTTAATGAGAATTTGTAGACCTCATTTCAGCAAACAATTTTCCATCTAAACGTTTTTTTTGCATCTCACATATTTTGTCTAAAAAATGGTATTTTTGAATTTTAATCGTATTTTTTGGAATTGAAACGAAAAATATATCTTTTATCAGAAACTGTGTGAGACAAAATTTGTAGATCTTTTTGAAACGACAAACTTTGTATTCTTACGTTTTTTTCGTATTTCGAATATTATTGTTAAAAAATTGAATTTTGGATTTTCAATAGTTTTTTTTTTAATTAAAAAGAAAAATATGCATCTTATGAAAAAATGTTACAATTCAAATTTGTAGGTCTTTATGTATTCAATAATATTGTATCATAACGTTTTTTCGTATCTCGTATAATTTAACTGGAAAATGGAATTTTGATATTGACTTTTTTCGAATTTGAATATGCTGTAACATTTCTAATTTTTATTTAATCAAAAAATGTTATCAGGATAATTTTTAGAGATTTATGAGCACTATCAAAATCCAGTATTGAAATTTTTTATTTTTTCAAAAAATGATTTTCAAAAACACAAAAGTAGTGCTCAATCCCTCAATTTTGATTGGATGTGGCTGGTTAACGAACTTGTTCTTACTTTTCGGCTCCGATAAAGTGTACCGAAGCTCAATTCAATTTGATAATTCTATCGAGAGTTATGCCGCACACGACCTACAGACAGACAGACACTTTCGTAAAAACCATTTTTTCTGACTCAGGGGGTCTCAAAACGTAAAGATTTGATGAAAATTTCGAAAGTCATTTTTCACATAAAACCAATACCTTCTCATCCATGATGAGAATGTAAAAATTGCTGTGCTAACTAATAAAATATCTGAGGCATATTTTACAAACCGACGTAGTTGGTTTTATTAACCATTTTTTTCAGTGTAAAATATGATATACATCGATTTTTAAAAACTTCTTGAAGAAGCTACATATTTTAAAAATTGCATGACTTTTTTGAATTCTGTTCAACCTCAAGATAGAATCCAGGAAAGAATTTCTAAAAATATTTGGTTAGGTTAAGAAATCACTATGAAGACATACTGTAAAAAACCTTTTGAAATCTAAATCTAAATTAAAATTTTTTTTGTAATATCTTTCTATAAAATAAAACACTTTGACGAAAGTTGAAACTCCAGGTCAATCTGTAATTTCCGATGGTAGTTTATATATATATATATATGTATATACGAATTGTCATGTACAAGATGTTAAATTCCAAAAAATTTTATTCAATGTATTTTATTTTTTAGTAAAGGTTTGTCGACTTAGCTTCATATCAAGAAAAATTTGAGGTGTAAATTCACATATAATTTATGTATTTTCTTAAATCAGCAAATACTTTATTTACATTCATCTATTGAAATTGACATATGTCTTAGGTAAAAAAAGATAATTTTGCTTCCAAAAATAGAAAAATTATTATTGAAGAGATCATTTCAAAGAAAAGAGATTAATTTCCAAGAAAAATATTTAAAGCATAAGAAAAAATAAATTTAACAAATTTTATTTTTACCCCGACTTTTTTTCTTATTGCTTCAAACCAAATTAAAAAAAAAATGATGTGATTCAAATAAATCAAGAATAGTTTTTTTCAGGAAAAAGACCTAATACAACCTAGCCGTTTCCATATTTCTAAAATGAGTAAGTTTTTACCAAATTCAGTAATTTTTTTACAAGAATTTTGTTTTGGAAAATTTATTTTTAATGGTTTCAGCCATTGAAGAATTTATTATAATTTCCAAAAAATGGAAACGGTTAAGTTGTAGAAAGCCTTTTTCTTGAAAAAATTATCCGTGATTTCACAGAATCACATCATTTTTTAAAATTTGGCTCGAAGCGATAAGAAAACAAGTCCGGGTAAAAATAAAATTTGTTAAATGCATTATTTGTTTATGTTTTAATTTTTTTTCTTGGAAACTAATCTCCTTTCTTCCAAATGATCTCTTCAATAATAATATTGCTATTCTTGAAAAAAAATTTATCTATTTTTGCCTGAAGTCTAATTTTTGTGGATGAACTACCTTAAATCAGCAAACACTTCATTTACATTTATTTATCGAAATCTTCATACAAAAGATGTTACCTATTATGAAAATGTTCAAACCCTTCATTTTTGAAACTTGTATCTCATCTTGAATGATATCTTATTATAAAATATTCTCTACATAATTTAGGAAAAAAATGCTGAAATCGATATTTTGTTTCGAATCTTTAAGCATTTATTGACTTTAAATTTCATTAAAAAATTATTTTTCAAGTATTTAAATCATCTTAAAATTTCACAAAATCTTTTAGATACTTATTTCAGATCAATATTTTTCAAAGTATATAGAAAAAAAGTGTAATTTTCTTAATGTTATATTCCGTAATTTTGAATTCTGTGTCTATTTCGCGCCTCCTTTGCATGAAGTCGAGAAAAATACAATTTCTGATTTTAACTCAACAGACAGCGTGAAATCGAAGCGAGTTAGTGGGGATACACTGACATGACGCGCTTCATTGTGTGTGCTCCCACATATTATTGCAGCAGTGCGAACCTTTAATTTTAGTTCGAAAAAGCCACGGAAAAAGCTTTACGCAATTGGGGGCGCTGCAAAAGTGATAAACTGTAGCTCTGTTTTACCCTTCAAGTAGTAGCATGAACCTTTCATTTTAGTTCCCAAGAGCATTTCGCAATAGGGCGCGCTGCGGAAAATCACTCGAAATTAAATACATTACTTTAGCAATCTCCCAACTCATCTCTGGTTATAATGCTACTTTACGATAGCTTTACGCTACAGCGTAAATCTACCGTTCAGCCAGTTCGCTAGGGGTACTATAGAAAATTCATGATTATATGTTTTATATACCTTATAAAGATGTTTTTCTTAGCAAAAGTATTATTGGAATTTTTCCAATTTTTTCATTCGAACTTTAACCTGGTGCACTGTGGAAGAAAAAAATTATTGGATTTCCATGAATCATGGCTTATTCTTTTGGGGAAAATATTCTCTACAACTCTACTGTTTCCAATTTCAAAAGTACAGTTTTCTGTTATTAAAAGCGTTGAAGCAATTTTTCGAAAAGAATTTTTTTTCAAAATAGCTATATTTGAAGATTTTCCACTTATTTTTAAACTGGGAAACAGAAGGGTTATAAAGAATATTTTCCCTGGTAAAATAGGCCATGATTTATGAAAATTCAATGATTTTCAAAAAATTGATAAGAAGGTTTAGTAAGGAAAAATTCTATTACAACAAATAATGTTAAAAGTATTATTTTTCGTGATTTTTAAATTTTCTCCATAAGAAATTTTTTTTTTTGTTTTATATGAAACGACTAATGATATCATTTCAAGTCTCAAAATCATAAAATAACTTTTTTCTTCAGAGACCTGTTTCTTGGCACGACAACTACCTTAATGATAATATGGTTGCCTCATATTTTTCGACAACGATGGGTACATACTTAGGAATAGGTAGAATATAGAATAGGTAGAGAATAGGTATAAGTGATTTCAATATTTTTTTACTAAAGTTGCATTTTCAAAAGTTTTTATACTACGATTTAAGCGTTTATGAAGATCAAATGTTAAATTTTTTTTTTTAATGTAACTTAAGCTATATTACTCCATATTTTATATGCTAGGTCTTGAAAAGTTGAACAGTATTGAGGAAAATGAAAATAAAAGGCTCAAAATGATAACTAAGATTCTCAAGCCCATTAAAGTAATGTGTTTAACATAATTAAAATATAATAATGTTCTATTTTGTTCTAATAAAAATTGTTTAAAGAATTTCATGCAAAAAAGACCTTTAATTTACTGACGAAATTGATATAATTCATTGAAATTTTTATAATTATGGAGATAATGTTAATTTAATATCTTTAGTATTAAATTCAAAGTGAACATAACCTAAAATTTCAGCGATGAAAAGTTTTAATGTCTTGAGAGCAGCCGTATGCATCAGCCTGTATTTCACGATTTTAACTTGACCCCGTTAGTGTCCTAACTTGAATTCCTAAGTTAGTTTGCCGAACCGTCACACGCGGCGCTAACTGTACCATCACTCCCTGAAAATTCACAGTAACATACGAAGAATTTAATATAAAAAATTAAAAAAATATATTATTCAGTGCCATAAACAAATAAATGTGATCAAACTTTGAATATTAATATTATTTGAATATTTTAAATTAAATTTTCCCCTTTTTAATCATATTTATCTCATACAAAAACTATTTTGACACATTCAGCTGATATTAATATTTAAATATTAATATCTCTTTTATTCCTTTATGGCATTGAATAATAACTTTTTTTAAATTTTTATATTTTTATATTTAATTGTCTACATTTCACTGCATTTATATTATTTTTTTGAGGTAAAATCAAGTTGAAAAATGGAAAAAAATGAAAAATTCTGAATAAGGAAACATGTCAATGAGATTTGTAATTAGTTGGAAATCATTACGAATAATTAAAGAAAATAGAATATAAAATAAGGTGAATATTAATTTATATTTTTAAAATAGTTAACTAACATTAATAAAAACAGTATAATAAGAGCAATTAATTTTTTTTTTCATTTACAAAACCAAAAGTAGTCTATCTATACGTTCGTTTTCATCCTCTCTAACATTCACGAAATTTTGGAAACAACATTTTATGTACTTTGGACACAAAAAAGTAGAAACTGGACCAAATTATTCATATCAACTTACTACTCTTCTTAAGTATCACATGCCCTTAAACCTCATCATTTTAGTAATAGATCAAATAAATTACATTTCTAGAAATCACGTCAGAGGTAATGAAATTTTGCATTTAGTGACCTAAAAACGAAGTTTTTTGTGCAGCATTGATAAAAATAATGCAAAAGAAGTCCAAATTTCATAATTTTAACCATTTTTATTAACACTTGAAGCAATGAACTTTTCAAAATTTTTGTTCATCTATCACAAAGTTAGATTTAAGGAAAATATCCGATGTATATGAAAGAAAATGTAATTATTTCTACCTGGATGCTGTGAAAGTTTAAATTTAGGGAAACAAAGTTGTATAAATTCAAATTCGTGAAATCATTCATAAAAAACATATAAAAATACTTTAAATGTATTTCTAAGTTGCATATTTTCCATTTTGTTTCTAATAATTAATTTTCACAATTTGTAGGATCCGCTTTTTAGGTATGAAAATACTTTGAATTTTTACAACTTTTTTCCCCCTAAATTTTAACATTCACATATCGTGATTGTTAGAGAGGATGAAAACGAACGTATAGATAGACTACTTTTGGTTTTGTAAATGAAAAAAAAAATTAATTGCTCTTATTATACTGTTTTTATTAATGTTAGTTAACTATTTTAAAAATATAAATTAATATTCACCTTATTTTATATTCTATTTTCTTTAATTATTCGTAATGATTTCCAACTAATTACAAATCTCATTGACATGTTTCCTTATTCAGAATTTTTCATTTTTTTTCCATTTTTCAACTTGATTTTACCTCAAAAAAATAATATAAATGCAGTGAAATGTAGACAATTAAATATAAAAATATAAAAATTTAAAAAAAGTTATTATTCAATGCCATAAAGGAATAAAAGAGATATTAATATTTAAATATTAATATCAGCTGAATGTGTCAAAATAGTTTTTGTATGAGATAAATATGAATAAAAAGGGGAAAATTAATTTTAATATATTCAAATAATATTAATATTTAAAGTCTGATCTCTTTTATTTGTTCATGGCATTGAATAATATATTTTTTAAATTTTTTATATTAAATTCTTCGTATGTTACTGTGAATTTTCAGGGAGTGATGGTACAGTTAGCGCCGCGTGTGACGGTTCGGCAAACTAACTTAGGAATTCAACTTAAGACACTAACGGGGCGCCATTTTCTTTTCTGATGCATACGGTTGCTTGAGAGTAAAACAATTTCAAGGTTCTTTTTCATTTCAAACACATGTAGACAATCAAATGCCTCTTATTTAATAACAAAAATATTTTCAAAATTGATAAGAACACATAAATTGATATTTAAAACATAAATTCTCCAAATTCTCATTATATTCTCTTATATTCTTTAAATTATGTAATATTCTCGGTTATATTCCACAACTTAAATTCTCGAGAATTTAAGAACTCTACAGTGGAAACATGGTAAAGTATCTTGGAGCACCACCGAAGCACCACGAAGCACATCAGAACACATAGCTTATGGTTTTAATGCTCCCTGAATTTTAATAATTTCCTGCAAAATGTGCTCTGAAAGTACTTTTTTTTATAATCCTAAATGTTTTTGTTCCTGATTCTAATAGTGAGCAACAAATAAAAATAGCGTACTAAGTGTGCAAGTGGTCCGTCTGGAAACAAGGGTTATGAGGCCTAATTTTCTAACTTATGAAAAACTAGCATATTTTTGAAATGTGTGTGGATTAATTTCACGAATTCATTATGGCTAATAAATGCAAGGTATGTACAATTTAAATCACAGCCGTCTTTACACGTACATCTAGTTCAATTTTGTCACTTATAGTGGTACGAAACTCCAATGATTTGATAACAATAATTTTAGCCTATCTTTATATTTAAATATCTTTAGTTCTGATGTTTAAATTTCACTTAATTCCTTTATAAAATGATTAAATTTTAATTAAAATGATTAATTTATGATTAAAATCATACGTCGCACATTTCATGTGCCATTTAGCTTTGGAAGCAAACATAAATGCTTCATTCGCAATCCAATATGTTCCAGTTGTGAAGATTAACAAAGCTAAGTTATTGTATATGTTATGCATATGGGGCATAATTTCTCAAGTAATACCTACCTCAAAAAACGAAGTCGTTCGATCGGGCTTAAAGTTTGGCTGATTGGAGTCCTATTTGATGGTACTTCCTACAAAATAAATTTTTTCGTTTTGACAAATATTTGCTAAAATAGGGGGATGGGTGCAATTTTCAGACTTTTGATGGGAAGCCTCTTCTTCAAACGAATATAACTTATTTCTGTTTAAAGAAGAATATAAGTGCCCTTTCCGGTCTTGTATAGATGTTTTATTCATAAATCGTCGACGTTTCGACCAAAGTTTTAGTCCTTGTCAAGACGTGGATAAATTTCCAAAAATTATTTCCTCACATCAGACAAACTTGACAGCAGTAGATGTAATCATACTTTTATTTTTTAAATTGTTTAAAATTCCATGTTGAGAGAAAAAATCTTTTTTAATCTAAAATTTTTTATAAAATTAATAAAATGGTCTGTAGGTATAAAAGATTTATCCTGAAATGTTCGTGTAATTACAAATGAACTAAGAAAATTTGAACTATTTCTCAAAAGAATTTCTTGTCTCACTTTGTTCATTTTAACCTAAAAATGAACAGACAAGCAATCTACGTTTTTAAACGTAACGAACATTTCAAGATGAATCTTTTATACCTACTGACCATTTTATTGATTTTATAAAAAATTTTACATTAAAAAAAAATTTTCTACTCTCAACATGGAATTTTAAACAATTTAAATAATAAAAGTATGATTACATCTACTGCTGCCAAGTTTGTCTGATTTGTGGAAATAATTTTTGGAAATTTATCCACGTCTTGATAAGGACAAAACTTTGGTCGAAACGTCGAAAATTTATGAATACAAGACCGGAAAGGCCACTTATATTCTACTTCAAACTGAAATACCGGTAACACCAAATTTACAAAATAACTTCTTTCTTTTTGCATAAAGCAAAATTTTACTTCATATTTTTTTCTCAGTCTTTTTCGCGATCCATTTTTGACCATTTTTGAAAAGAATCAAAAATAAATTTGACTTTTTCTCAAATTTGGACCCATTTTATTTTTTTTTTAAATCATCTAGTGAAAAAGCTGAGATTTTTTCCTATAAAATAGCAAAATTGCATGATGGCGTTTTTTTTTCTTTTTGAGCAATTGTTCGCTACCGTCTTTACACCAGTAGAAACACCCTGAAGCTAATTTTTTACATTACATAATATCATAGGCGATTAGTGTACTATAACTGCTCTCTGCATTTACAGAGTTGGGACTGGCATTGTTAAGTTACAAGTTGAAATGCCTGAATTACAGTAAGTGTAAGATTAATTTGGATTATGTTTTGAAAATTAAATCTATTGAATTTGTATCTAATTGAGGCTTCAGATTCCATAACCGACGGAGTGCATGTCCTAGTAGACAAAAGAGAGGATATCGCAATGCGCGAACGTTATTTTTTATTTAAATAAAAAATTCGGAAAAATGATCAAAAGAATCAAACACGTCAGTAGATGTTAAATGTCGTTCCTCATATTTTTTCTTCCATAAATTTTTGTGTCAGAACTGTAGTTTTTTTTATAATCGAAGAAAACCGTATTTTTTGAAAGTACGAAATCAATCGATTTTTTACAATAAACTCTCCGCTTTTCGTACAAATTTGTCCGGAATAGTCTGCAATTTTATCAACAGACTCAAAAAACCCTAGAGCTTCAGATCGTTATGTTCAACATAACAAAATCCTCAATTTGTTAATAATTCTTAGTATAACAGTTGCGGCTGGCAGAATTCTCATTTTTCAATTTCAAAGTAAAAATGTATGCGAGGAAGTTTATAGTTAAGAGAACTTTCAGCGAGAAAGTTTTTCAGCAAGCTTTCAGGCAGGTTTTCAATATATTTTGAGATTTTTGAATCCAAAACTGCGGTCAGAATCGGGATTTACTTAACTGCGCTCGAGCGCATTGTACCGTCGCGAGGTATATCTATCGAACACAGTAGAAAGAAAGATGCACCCATGCCGAGAGCACGCGATTTGAGAGAGTTGTAACATCCTTTTTGTCAATTCTTCTTCTTTATTTATATATATTCTGTAAAATCAATTTTAATAATACAACAGCTTATCCAAACGTCGAACCTTTTAAAGCTTTAACAAGTCAAAAGTGGCGACCTACGGGCAAGGCAACAAAACAAGAAGAAATTAAGGGCTACGGAATAGCCTTTTCGAAATTTAAATAGTTTTCAATTTTGCTCATAAAGAAAAAACAAAATATAAGGTCATCAACATCAGAACTATCATTTATTCATATATATATATATGGCAAGCGAGAATAGCCGAGAGGCTTTAGGCGTTAGGAATGCGTTTAGTTAATGTAGATATAGGTAGAAGTTATGGGGTTCGAACCCAAAGGCGATTCTGAAATTTAATTTCAAGCGTATGCGAATATAAATAGTGTAGCATTGTGTACTTAAATATATGAACATAAATAAGGTATGATAATAATATTTGTGTATGTTTCCACTGAAACCTCTCCCCTCTTCTGAGTGCCCAAAGCTCTCCCCTCTATTTTCCTCTTGCTTCGCACGCGTTAGAAAAAGACACCACAATCCATAACTCGGAGAAGAGTCCCTTCTGAAGGTCAAACTTTTTGGTGGAGTGAGTGATTTTTCATATAGTGGTTTTCAGATTCACATATTCTTTGTTTCGCTTCGAAACTTTGATATAGTAAATTTCAAATTCTCGTAGGTTTTATAGCAGTTAGTAAAACATATATTCCATTTATTCGAACGAAAATATTAATTTCGCCGCTTGAAAACCACTATATTAATTTCTGATACGTAAACCCTGTTTGCCTCACTTTGAAACGATATTATACTAAAATATGATTCACTTTTACGATTTATTCTAACGAAAAGTCTCTCAGTGAACTTGAAAAAGCGACCGCTAGCGACGATTCCTCACTTCGTGGCATCTCGGGCATTCTCGGCGCCGCTCGGGCCTAGGACGGTCCCTCGCGCTCCGTATCCCCATCCTATCATAACACCTATGTTACGAATATCTATATATTATACGTAGGTAATTATTATAATCAGTTATCATCATATTAGTATAATGTTACAACTATTATTAACATTCTGGTTATTAATATAGTATTGATCATTATTAATGCTATTATGTATTGATTGCCGATAATCAATCACCTATGATCAATGGATGGAAGTCGATTATTGATCACGGATCATAAATGAAGGATTTATTAATTGATCACTGGCAATCGATTATTGATCATGGTTAATAAAATAAATTATATAAACCACGGACAAATAAATGCAGAAATGAATAATTAAAACTGCATTTATTTGAAAACCAGAAATAAAATTGGGCAATAGAAGAGATGAATTCATAAAATCTTGTAGAGATCGTGCCTGGCCACTGATTCGTAATTCGTACGTGCCGTGCCACCGATTTGCGATTCGTGCGTGCCTTGCCACCGATTTGCGATTCAAACGTGCTTTGCCACCGATTTGCGATTCAAACGTGCCTTGTCACCGATTTACGATGATCCGCTCCCACTATCGGTAGCATCAATATTAGATATACCCCACATTTACCTCTGGTGGTTTGGCATCAAGTTCCGATCAGTTGTACGGCCAACTCGATTCATTTCGGACCAGTAAGTCAACGTCGTGAGCAGACCCTTCGGTAAACGTGAGTTTCATTGGTTTCTTTGAGCTCAATTCTACCTTCGGTACTTGGTAAATAAAATCCTTGGTCCTTAAGTGGTGCAAATCTGGAAACAGTAGTGCCATATAGTTTCTTTGGATAACGTGTAATTATCAGGCCTTACCCACCTGAGATAATCAGCTAACCGTCTCCCTTACACCCAATAATCCAAACTACCCTCGCCTTTTGCTCGGAACGTAAGACTGGAAAAATATTCTGAAGCTTTTCTGTGTTTATATTCTTTTTAAGTCAATTCATAATTTACCTTTGAAGACAAAATATGTAATTTATCGCGAACAACGGTAATTTATTGCATTAAATAAGTTAACAAATTGTCAAAAATTTATCACTGTGGTCGTGAAAATGTCAAAAAAAAAATACCTGAAGTTTGAAGGAAAAGATCAAAGAATCCCGAAAAGTGGAGCCGGAATATCGGGAAGAAAGACAGAAACAGCAAGGTACAGTTGGTACAGATTATTATTGAGTATTAGTCCTAAAAAATTTGACAAATTTCGAGCTAATGTTTATTATGTAACTACCAAACCTGTAATAACGATTATTTTAAAAACCTGAACTCGAACCCGTATCATTACTAACTGGAATTCCTCCCAACGTCCAACTAAAAGTATAATTAAAAATTTAAAGATTTCGAAACCACTCGAATCCTCAAAACATAAAAAACACGACCAAATTTGGATCAAAATTACCACACCTCAATAAAACTATGAGAAAACTATGAGAAAACAGACCTAGAAAAAACAAACAAAAAAGGAGGAAAGAAAAAAGAAGGCAACCTCTAAAACCCCTTCCTTCTTTTTCTTTCTTTTGACCTCTTTTGTCTTTATCACCCACCACCATTTACATAAATAAAAAACGAAAACAAACTACTCGCCTACGTTTCGGTGTTCTTCCAGCACCGCCCTCAAGGCCGAAATTCCATGAAAAAAAAATGTTATGTCTCCTATTACCCTCTAGGGGACGTAGACCTCCCTCCATGGAATGGCAACAGGCAACTGCAACTGCAACAAGACCTTGTGTATCCCTCCCTTTTAAGTACCTGAAAGACTCGAAGGGTCATTCAATAAAATTTAAATCGTTTCGCAGAATCTAGAAACATTAAGAAAATTTACTGTAAAACATCGTCTTTAAGTATAACTTATCATGCTATTATAACAGCCATTGTACTTAAACAAATCCGTTTTTAAATTTATGGAATATGTTCTCTCTCTTTTTATAAATAACATTTCCATAAATTCCCTTTTTCCCTTATTACTTTCCGAGTGTAAAATCTGTATATTGTTCCAGTCAAAGTCATGATCAGCGTATTCCTTTCTATGATGAGATAAAACATTATGATAATTACACTTTCTCCCAAGATTCTTTTTGTGTTCTTCTACTCTAGTATTCAGAAGTCTGCCCGTTAGTCCCACATAAGTCACTTTACACCTTTTACAACAAATCAATTTCTATACCACACCACTTTTTTCTAATCTATTCAAGACGTCTTTACCCAAAGATATGTCCTTCCATCTCAAAAACGTATTCTAAATATTGTATGGATTTGAAATTTTTTTAACATAAACTGAACTGTTTTTGAAATTTTACCAAAATATGGAAGAACAATAGTATTATTTTTATAAAAAATTTCACATTGTGTACCAATTTGACACTATTTTACCATTATCAAGCATAATTATTTCCAAGTCCAAGAAACTAATTCTATTGTTTATTTCCATTTCATGGTTAAATTGAATTCTTGGGTGATAGTCTTTCAAAGTATCTATAACAGTTTCAAACTTATCCAAAGGTACACACAATAAAGTACCATCGACAGATCGAAAATAAAAGGGCACAACAAACTCCAATCTCTCAAAGACAGTCTTTTCCAAATCTTCCATGACTATTTCAGCCAACATTGGAGAAATAACAGAACCTATTGGAGTACCAAACTTTTGTTTATAGAATTTAGCATTAAATTTAAATTTAGTAGAATTCATGATGAAATCTTATCCTTTGAGAAACTCTTTTCCATCTAATTTTGTATGTGATTTAACTTTGATCCATCTATTTGAAACAGCCTTTTTGACTAACTCCAACGGAATGTTCGGAAACATTGCAACAACATCCAAAGAAATCATTACATGACCATCAGGTATTGTCTTTGTGACTATAATCTTATGAAATTCCCAACTATTTTTAACAGTATAATTTGCATTTGATAATGAATTTTTGACTATTATATTAAAATTTTGGTCTAAAAATCTAGTAGGTGTATTAATAGTCGAAACAACTAGTCTCAAAGGATAGTTTTCCTTATGAATCATTCTCAATCCATAACATCTAGCCAAAACAGTATTCGTTGTGGCAATATCTCTCCGTCGGGTGTCCTTCCCCAAAAGTCCTTTCCTCCTCCAATTGTCCGCCATCTTGAAACCACTACTTTTTAATTTTTTCAAAGGAACTTGATCTGATAGTTCAAACTTCTCAACATTGCCAAGTAACTCCTCCATGTCCCTTATGTATTCCGACCTTCTCATGAGAACTGAAATATTACCCTTCTCTGCATTTGTACACATTAAATCTTCGTTTTTTCTAAGGAACTCTTTAGTTATTATCAAGTTATTAACAAAATTTCTATCCATACTACTTATATGAAAACTTTTTTTCTCAACCAAACCCTTGGATAAGTGTAAAACCTTGTTCCTGAAATCTTGCTGATCTGACCTCGGAATATTTTTTTTAAAACAATTTTCATCATCTGCTTTAATTTATCATTAATCATATTACTACTATTATTTAATGGTAAATTCTATAAACTGTTCTGTTATTTCTCCAATGTTGGCTCAAATAGTCATGGAAGATTTGGAAAAGTCTGTCTTAGAGAGGTTGGAGTTTGTTGTGCCTTTTTATTTTCGATACGTCGATGATACTTTATTGTGTGTACCTTTGGATAAGTTTGAAACTGTTATGGATACTTTGAAAGACTATCACCCAAGAATTCAATTTACCCATTGTGAAAAAAATAAAATAAAAAAAATTTAATGCTTAGGCGCCAGATCTTGCTTGGATCAGTAAAAAAAAAAATTGAAGAAAAAAATTTTGGATTTCAAACGTTAAATATTACAATAAAATAATCAACTATTAAATTGAATGAATTTAGTGAAGCAGAAAAATAAGTAGCTCAGACCCTACGGTGGAAAATGGCAGACGGGGTGGTTCTTAATTAAAATAAAATAAAAAAAATTATGCTAAAAATAGAAATATAAAGATCAATCTAAATTTAAATTAAAACTAAATATAAATTTCATTAAGTAAAATTCAAATTTTTTTAAAAGAAACATAAAATTGGTAAAATTTTGAAGATCGGAAACAAAAAAAAATATTTTATCGAAGACAAAATGGACGAAATAACAAATATATTATCAAACAATTGAATAGCAATATAAGATTTCTAACTTTACAAAATTTGGGAGAGGTAAATCTAAAATTAAATAAATTATGATCTTTCGTCCGGTTTTTCCAAGACTGACGAAATATTGGATTATACAATATCAAACGTAGATCCAAAAATAAATTAATTTAGGATAATCAACAAATTGGGAAATGATTTAATAATTTAAGTAGGGTCGTAAAAGCATAGGAGAAATTAACTGCCCCGGAATTTTTGAACGTCGCGCTTCGCGCTCCGATCTTTCTGGACCTCGCGCTTCGCGCTCGGTCTTGTGCTCTTCGCATACATTTAAGTTTATTTCTTATAATTTAATACTGAAGCTCAAACCAATTTTATAATATTAAAAATGATGTGAATTACTCATTTTCTCAAATTCACTAAATTTCTTTTTCTGTTTAAGTGAAACAGGAAATTCAATTTACTTAAGGCTCTATCGGCCTTAAGGAACACATGGTTTTTTTAAATTCCGTGCACGATTACAAAAAAAATATAAAAGCTATGTATACAAGTAAAACACTGTTTTTTAGATAATTTAATTGTGCACAGACTGAGTTAAAAAAATGTATTAAAAAATCTTTTTCACAATGTTATTAACGCACTTACACACAGAGAGAAATTTTAGGTTTCACTGACCAAAGTTTTTTTGTTAAAATCGTCTTTACAAAAATGTTAAAGTTCTCATGACAATCATGGTAGTGGCTGTCATACATTGGAAAAGTGTTTACTTCAACTGCAAGGAACGTTACTGAGACCACGATTCTGGTACTTGAAATACCATAGCGCTGCGGTTATAGGAACCAAAGTCCATCGTAAAGCCGCGCATAGAGTTTAGTTAAAATGACTAAGTCTACGGACAGTAAATACCCAGCCAAAATTATTTTTAAGGTTATAGGTATGGTTCTCTTAGTTATCAAAATACAAATTCAATTTGATGAGAAAAAATAAAGTTTCACCGAAAAGATCTAAGAAAAATAATCCGGTATAATGATATTTATGATAACTTTCGTCGATTAAGTTAAAAAATTGTCACTTTTTTCATCATCATAAACTTTTTTTGACTGACTATAGTTTTGACAAAATACGACGAGACAGCAAAATTGGAACGCATTGCATTGTCCCCGAACAAAATCGTTTATCATTTAGAAAGAATTGTCAAACTATATTTATAATAGAATTATTTACCTGATAATGCTTGGCACGGTGAAATATAGTCCAGGAATCGAGAACGAGAATTGGCAGGATTCAACTTAGGCTGCATATCTTTCAATGAAAGTTATACTTGATTTGTCTAGCGCAACAGCGAACGCTGCGGTTGTAGTAACCAAAGGAGCTTGGCAGTACACATAAAGAAAATGTACGTGTACTAACCGTTGGGGTACGTATAAAGCTCATTCTAATCATCAACTTTGGTCACAACAACCGAATACACAAAAAAGTCCAAATTACTGTCATGATAACTATAAAAGTAGTAGCTTCTCTCAACTTTTTTGGTCAAGGCAACTACTGTACAAAAAATCTATGTGCTATGTGCACAGGAACCAAAGTCGATTTCTCTCAGTGCACGGAGAAAAATAGTTGAAGTAATTTTACTCAACTTCCGATCAAATTCGGGACATAAGGACAAGTTAGAAGTTATTTAGTATCACTGTATTTATTTGTGATGTATTAAATGTTCGAAAATGAATCAAAGTTGAGTAAAATTCAGAAGTGTAGGGTGAAGTATGAAAGCGTGCATTAAAAATTTTTAAATATATATATTATTACTCGTAGTATAACTATAAAAAACCAATCTCTTATTAAATCACAAAAATAGTAGAGCTTTCCGTTCATTATACTCTACGCTTCAATCGTGAGTTGAGTAAACCGTGAATCGCAAGATTTATTCCAACAGCTACACCTATTCACGCAGGAACGAATGAAAGTAATCTGCGCCTTGGGCACACATAAAAAATTTTTAATTTCAAAAATATATATATAAATATAAATTTAAATTCTTAAAATTAAATTGATATTATGAAAATTGAAACAAAAAGAAGTCGATAAGTGTATTACATAAAATATGAAATATCACATAAATTACTCAGGGAGAATAATAATTTGGAACTCGCAAATATAAAATCCATATTTTGCAAATATAAAACACAGAAAATAAAAGAACCTTCTTTTAAATGTTTTTATACAAGATACTTCTTAATAATAATGCAATTTTTTAATGTACATTTGAAAATTTAGTTTCACTAAACTTCATACATCGTTATAATAAAAATGTATACTAAATGTAATTTAATAATTATATTATATATATCAATAATCATAGTTATAATAATTGATTAATTATATTAATTTTTAAAAATATTTTATCAATCATTTATGAAAAAAGTTGATTTATTTTTACTTGAGTAAGGCTAAAAAATTTTATTGACGGCACTTACTCTCACAAGCTCTGAATAACTCATGCAGTCACTATATAAGAAAGTTCCAAGTTTTATATCTCAGCATTGTAAGCGAGCGTGTGCGTGATTCGACGAAAGTGTATCGTACTATATATAAGTATAGTTATTAGGTTTATATATGTAAGGTTATATGTTTAAGTGAATTTGTAATTTGAAATGTGATTGGCTACGTCTGAATGGTGTGAATGTATTTGTAAGTTGTTTATGTATGTACCGGATGACTATTGGCAGGCTCGAGGTAAGAATTTTTTTTTATTTGAGAGAACCATACCATTGCCAGTTCAAATAATACGCCCGATGCTCATTTTACCCAACTACGGTTTGAAGCACCTCAAGCGTCGGTGAAATACTTATACATTTCATGTTAACCCACTGACGCATGTTGGTGCCCTGTCGTCGATAACGTTTTACTCAACTCCTTACTATTCCCTATGTAATGCTTATTGTTATTCACTTTGGGTGAATTAGGTATATATCAAATTGATTTTACCCGACTAGGATTTAATAGATGTTCAAATGTCCTTATGTCCCAAGTTTAATCGACAGAGTTGAGTAAAATTATTTCAACTATTTTTCTCCGTGTACTGCTAAAAAAAGGCCGAAAAATCGAGTACTTTATAAAAAAATGACTAAAATATTCCAATTTCAACTTTGAATCACCATAATAGACTATACTGTCCAATCTTTCATAACTTGGGTTCATTCCATTATTGAAAGTATTGCCCATCTGAAGCTATGACTTATTCCCATCTTCATGGCGATTTGTGGATTCCATCCCAAAAGAACTGCGCCGGCTTGGCGGCCAAGAATGAATCAAGCCAATTTTTGATACCCTGTTCTGATGTGAACCGTATTCCAGTGAGGGCGTTCTGCATCGACCGGAACAAATGGTAGTCAGAAGGGGCAAGGTCTGGGCTATAAGGCGGGTGGGGTGAAACTTCCCATCCACTGTTTTCCAAATAGTTCTTAACCGGAATAGCAACATGGGACCGAGAGTTGTCATGATGGAAAATTATTGCATTACCTTCACGCCATGGATATTCGGCTTTGCCGTTAATTTGGCTGGTTGGTCGGGTTTCACATATGATGATTTTTTACACTTGGGGTTGTCGTAATGGATCCATTTTTCATCACCAGTAACAATACGATGCAAAAATGACTTCTTTTTGTGGCGTTCCAGCAGCATTTCGGACATGCAAAACCACCTTTCGTGCAAACCACTTTTAGCACGTTCGATCAGCTATTGCATGTTCACCATAAACTTCGACCAAAATACGATGACTTTCGGCAGCAGTTTTCTTCATATTAAAGTAACGAAGAAGGACTTCCCACAAAAACACTTTTTCAGGCACAAAGTTCGTCATATTTGGGTGAAAAAAAATTATTGTTGTTTACGCATCAAATGAATGACATATACCGAAAAAGACGCACAATGACAGTAGCTTTCCAACGCATGTAACAATCCGATTCTATAATATAATAATAAAGTCCCAATATTTTTTCATTCACAATTTTATAATCATAAGATATAAATAATTCTACATAACCCTTATTTAGCCCCAATCCTTGAAGTAAACTGTAATATTTTTTTTTTTGTATAATAAGCTTAACTCAAGTCCCTGTATTCTCTGAATTTCATTATTCCATATTGTGACAGAATTTTAAAAATTGTTTATTTATTATAATGGTTGACGGTATTAATAATTCTGATATTTGGGCTCATCAGTTAAGTAAGGAAGAGATGACCGTGGAGTTACGTAAACGTGGACTTTCTGTAGTTGGTAGTTCGGTTGCTAGACGCAATAGGTTATTGAAAAATATAAATTTACCTCTAATTGTTGATCAACCAAATCAATAGTTGATCATTTGATTCCTAGTCCAAATGATGCAGATGTAGACCCTCCTCAAAGTGTTCAAGATAATGTCTCCGAAAACCCTATTGACGTGAATGCTCAAATACCTATTGGATCTCCTGTTTCTTCTAATGATTTAACGACATTAGATGAAATAATGTCAAATTATGTGTCATTTTAAAATTCTTAAACGAGGTTTAAGTTCTCCTACGAGGCAACGTTCAGCGGAAAATGTAAATCCCAGAACAGGTTTGGAAATAGAAATCAACAAATTTGGTAAAAATTCAGATGATCAAGATAAATTAATTAATCAATATCCCACAGGAGCATTTCGAAACCTCATTTAGTATATGATAAATCATAATCAATTTGATTTTGAAAAAGTTCCAAATCAACAATATTCTGAAGCCTTTGTTAAGAATGATGCCAATGATAGTTTGATACTAAAGGTGATAATGGAGAGCCCATAGGACAACCTGACGTCTGTTTATAATAGTTTATTACATGCCTAGGCGCACAATGAGGGTAACGAGCGTAACGAGCGACAGTGCTCGCAGGAAATCGAAGCCAAGGCGTAGTCGAGAGGTAGGTGAGGCATAGCTGAGGCAAAGCCGAGACCAAGCTGAGACAAAGCCGAGACGAAACAGAGGCGCGATCAGTCCTGCGAGCATTGTCGCGAGTCTCGCAATTTCCCGAATTGTGTGCATTGGCACGTATTCTATTTTATGTGACTTTGGTGCGGATACGAGTTTTTATGCGTACACTGGAATCTAATTGATATGTCACGATTAGTCCCGGCCATTTTGATTTTATCGATCTTGTGTAGTAGTAATGGGTTTTTATAGACGCATGCGCAGTTCAAATGTACAAGGCTTTGCCAGTAAGGTGCTAACGCTGTACGAAGAAGAAGTGAGAAGAAGAAGAATAAGAAAAAGATTGTGTTCCGCTGTAAGACTATAAGCGCATGCGCAGTTCAATTTTTACATTGTATTCCTCTGTAACGGAATACACAACATTCCGTTACTCTCAGCTGTAACGGAAAAACGAGTTTCCGTACCTGAGGCACATAAAATTTATTGTTAAATGAAAAAACTGTATTATTAAACACTGTTCTAACAGCAATTAAAATCTGATTTTTAGGAATCCATGTTAAATTCTTCTGTAATTCTTCTGACTAAATAAATGATGAGATTCATAATTTAAATAGCAACCGGACCAAGTAGGTCTTTTAAACCAGTTTGTAATTAAAGAACCATTACTATTTTTTATAATCTTTAATTCTAAGAAGCTTAAAGTATTGTTTTCTTCCTTTTCAAATTTAAATTTAATGGATTGCTCAATACTGTTAAAAACATCAAGAAACTCTGCAATTTTATCTGTCGGGACAATTGTAAGTATATCATCCACATAACGTTTATAGAGAATAGGTTTAAAGGATAATTTTAATAACGCACGTTTTTCTACATCTTCCATAACCAAGTTTGATACTAACGGTAAATAACAATGGAGAGCCCATAGGACAACCTGACGTCTGTTTATAAAATTTATTGTAAAATGAAAAAACTGTATTATTAAACACTGTTATTAAACATAGTTGGGAACTAAAAGATATAATTAACTATATTAAAGTACCTTCAACTCATTCATTGCTATCTTTAGATGTGGTCTCTTTAATTGATAACATTCCTCTGGATTAGGCTTTAGATTGCATAGAGGAGAAATTAAATTTACATATGAATTTAACAAGGATTTCTAAAAATGAGATTTTAATTGCTGTTAGAACAGTGTTTAATAATTCAGTTTTTTCATTTTACAATAAATTTTATAAACAGACTGTTTAGTCGTAATTAAAGGCAAAGATGTATTTTTAGTATTTAGCCGTGCCTAGAAAACCATCTAAGGGATTATCATTTAATTTATAAATTTACAAGTTTGGAACTAGTCACCTCAACATACTTCGTCCAGTTTATTGTATGTTAAAATAGTCTGGCTAAATTCAAAAAGGTTTAAGCTCTTTACGTTTATACAGCGGGAAATTCAAATGCAATAATCATTTATTTAATAAAGGGAAAACTAAACACATACACTGTCGAGAAATGGGAAGAATTTATCTGTGACTTAAAAACTCCCACGTTAGAAAATCTTTTAACCTTTCTAGAACGCCGCTCTCAAATTTAAGAGACAAGGGCAGCTAATAGGCAACTTACAAATGTATCACTTACAAATGTACAGAAATTTCAAAATTCGACTAACAACTCTCATTCTCGTTCAACTACACGTTTGACTCAACCATTCACAGGGGCTACTATATCTACAAGTTCCAATTCACACGATTCATTGAGTCAAAAACACTCTTAAAAAAAAACCCATGTTATATTTGTAAAGCAGAACATGGCGTATTTTCATGTCAAAAATTTTTAAACTTATCCCCTAAAGATCGTTATGAGGCAGCACGAAATATTTCACTGTGCACAAACTGTTTGCGAGGTACACATAATCCAAAAAATTGTCTGGCTGGTGGGTGTCGAAAGTGTGGCAGACGTCACAATTCACTATTACATATAAATCAACCCAATTCAGAAAAAGTCAATGAATCGATCGAACAGAGTCAACCTGGCCCAAATAATCAACCCACTTCTATTAGTGTTAGCAACTACCAACTTTTAATTCCTTCAGAAGTCGTTCTAGCAACTGTCATTGTTGATGTCATTGATCAAAATGGTAAATCACACTCATGTCGCGTTATGTTGGACGGAGGTTCTCAACCTCATGTAGTGACTGAGAAATTTGTTAATAAAATCGGGCTTAAAAAAGTTGCAGTTAGTATCCCACTACAGTCAGTAGACGAATTGTCCACAAGCGTGAAATATGCCACATCTGCAACAATAAAGTCTCGCTATAGCAACTTAAAATGTGACCTTTCATTATTTGTAGTTACACATATTAGAGCAACAATGCCCACAGTGCCCATTGATCGTAATTCATTTAAAATCCCACAAGATCTCTTCTTGGCAGATCCAAAATTCGATTGTCCAGCTGAGATTGACATGATTCTAGGAGCGCAATATTTCTACCATTTCTTACGCTCACGTCAAATCTCGGTAGCCGGTCACTCTCCTATATTTCAAGAGACAGATTTAGATTGGGTTCGCTGATTTATCCATTCTATGGGAACTAGATTCAACTCGCGCAACTTCACCGCGTTCACAGGAAGAAATCGCCTGCGAAACACACTATGTAAACACAACCGAACGCGATGAATCGGGACGTTATATTGTTCGACTACCATTTAACAAAAATAAATTAAAAATTGGTCAGTCACGTGACACTGCCTTCAAAAGATTCCAGTTTTTGGAAACGAAATTAGAAAAAAATCCCATTCTTAAAACTATATGTGTGGAATGTATTAAAGACTATTTAAATACAAATCACATGACATTATCAGAAGATTGCGAGAAAGAGGAGCGCGGCTACTACCTCCCGCGCCACGCAGTTCTCAAAGCAGACAGCATCACGACAAAAACTCGCGTCGTCTTTGATGCCTCGTGCAATTCATCTACAGGAGTGTCGTTAAATGACACTTTGATGGTCGGACCGACAATCCAAGAGGATTTATCCTCAACTTTCACCTGATTTCGCACCTTCCTGTATGCTCTCACAGCCGATATTGCACTAATGTATCGACAGGTCCAATTGCATGAAGAAGACCGTTTGTTTCATAAAATTATGTGGCGTGAAAAGTCAAATGATCCGATAAAGGTTTACACACTAAATACGGTAACGTTCAGAACAGCTTCCGCTCCCTTCCTCGCGGTTCGCACCCTCCATCAGTTAGCAGAAGATGAATGGGAAAATTATCCTTTAGCAGCTACAATTTTGAAACGCGATTTCTATGTTGATGATCTATTAACAGGATCAAACACCTTCCACGAAGCACTTGCTCTTCGCGATGACCTGATTAAACTCCTAAGCAAAGGAGGTTTCCAACTCCGCAAGTGGAGTTCGAATGACCCAAATTTAATTAGCAATTTTCAAGAAAACATCTCTGACGCTCACATGGCCTTGAATCCGTCTGAAACTGTCAAAGCTCTTGGCCTTTTTTGGAATCCAAAAGCAGATACAGTTAATTTAACAAAGTCGACCGATCGACCAAGAAAACGGTCAATTTTCTGTCAATCAGCTAAAATTTTCGACCCTCTAGGTTTACTCGGTCCCGTAATCGTGATAAGGTCCTCAGGGATGGTGTAGGGAGTAAGAGAGAGGGACACTTATGCTAGGTGTGTGTCGGCTGGGTTCCAACGACAGGGTGTAGCGTGAGAGAGAGAGAATGCGTGACAAAGAGAGAGGGAGCCGACTGGGTTGCCAGTGGCTCCAGTGAAGCCAGAGAGAGTGTGTGTGTCGACTGGGTGCCAGCGACAGAGTAGTGAGAGAGTGCGAGAGAGAGACCGACTGGGATACCAGCGGCTTAAATGCAGTGAGAGGGAGTGTGTGTATGTCGGCTTGCAGTGAGTGAGGGCCGTTCCTGGGTAAGGGAGGTGAGACGGTAGAGGGGAGGGCACTTGCATCTGGTCGGTAGGTTGCAGTGGTGCGACAAGAACGGGGCTTTTCCGATGCTGACGCGTGCATCAAAAAAGGACGCACGGTAGTACCCTTCTAACGGTACTACTTTTCCAGAGCGTCGAGTCGTTTTCCTGAGTGAATTTCGGACAAGCGTCTTCTAATGGTAGGAAAGTGTGGTGGTTTTCTACCATTACTATATACGGCTTAGGGCGCGTATATCAATCGTTATAGCAAAACTACTGATTCAAAATCTCTGGAAGGCTCAAATCGATTGGGACGAAAGAATCCCTGCGAATTTACACGATAAATGGGTTGAGTACAGAAATCAACTTCCTCTTCTCAATCACATACAATTCGACAGAAGCATCAGCATTTCGAACCAAACAGTATGGCAGTTGCATGGATTTTGTGACGCCAGTGAAAAGGCATACGGTGCATGCTTGTATCTGCGTTCGACAAACAATAAAGGTGAACATCACGTCGCCTTGATTTTCTCTAACTCACGAGTAGCTCCAATCAAGCTAGTTACACTTCCCAAACTTGAATTATGTGCAGCACTTTTGCTCGAAAATTTATATAAAAGCACACTATGCGCTCTCAAGCTCTATATACATACACTAAAAACATTTGTAGCGCATCGAGTGGCTGAGATTCAAACACACACACAGATTTCAAACTGGAGATACGTTTCCACCTGTGATAATCCAGCTGATCTCATTTCTAGAGGTCAAATGCCGCAAAATTTCTTATACACTAACCAAAATGGTCCAAAATGGTTGTCTCAAGATGAAAGCACTTGGTCTCAATTAAAATCACACATTGGGGAAATTCCAAAAATACGAAAAAACCCTGGTCCTCTCACTCTTAAACTCACTGTTGGTAACTGGAATTTTTTCGTATTTCTGGAATTTCCCTAATGTGTGATTTTAATTGAGGCCAAGTGCTTTTATCTTGAGACAACCATTTTGGACCGTCTTTCCAAAGGTTAGTGTTTAAGAAATTTTGCGGCATTTGACCTCCAGAAATAAGATGAGCTTGATTATCACACGTGGGAACGTGTCTCCAGTTTGAAATCTGTGTGTGTTGAGAGCGCATAGTGTGCTTTTATATAAATTTGCGAGCAAAAGTGCTGCACATAATTCAAGTTTGGAAAGTGTAACTGACTTGATTGGTCTACTCGTGATTTAGAGCAAATCAAGGCGACGTGATGTTCACCTTTATTGTTTGTCGAACGCAGATACAAGCATGCACCGTATGCCTTTTCACTGGCGTCACAAAATCCATGCAACTGCCATACTGTTTGGTTCGAAATGCTGATGCATCTGTCGAATTGTATGTGATTGAGAAGAGGAAGTTGATTTCTGTACTCAACCCATGTATCGTGTAAATTCGCAGGGATTCTTTCGTCCCAATCGATTTGAGCCTTCCAGAGATTTTGAATCAGTAGTTTTGCTATAACGATTACGGGACCGAGTAAACCTAGAGGGTCGAAAATTTTAGCTGTTTGAGAGAAAATTGACCGTTTTCTTATTCGATCGGTCGAGTTTTTTAAATTAACTGTATACATTATGGAATCTGCTTTCGGATTCCAAAAAAGGCCAAGAGTTTTGACAGTTTCTGACGGATTCAAGGCCACTTGCGGAGTTGGAAACCTCCTTTGCTTAGGAGTTTAATTAGGTCATCGCGAAGAGCAAGTGCTTCGTGGTCTTAAACTCACTGTTGGTAACTGGAATTTTTCAGAAAAATATTCGTGCCTAAAAACACTCAAACATGTTCTCGCGTACATTCTCAGATTTATTCACAATTTGAAAAACAAATCTAAACTCTCTGGTTCTCTCTCGGAATCAGAACTTGATCACTCAAAGCAAACCATATTGAAACTTACACAACAATCCACATATTCAAGAGAAATACTTGATCTTTCAAATGGCAAAAACATTAGTTCAAAAAGTGATTTACTTTCTTTAAATCTATTTCTAGACGATAAGGGCATTCTCAAGGTCGGTGGCCGACTCAAAAACGCGCATATTCCTGAGAAACAAAAACAGCCCATTGTTTTACCCAAAAACCATCACATCACGAAATTAATCATTCGCGAAGAACACTTCAAAAACATGCATGCGGGTGCCCAAGCTACTTTATATAGAGTTCGCGAAACGTATTGGCCAATCGATGGTAGAAATGTGGTGAGACACGTCATTCGTCAGTGCGTCACATGTTTCAGGGCAAAGCCTCGCAGTTTCGATTACATTATGGGAAATCTTCCAAAAAACCGATTGTGTTCAACTCGTCCCTTTTTACATACTGGAGTGGACTATTGTGGACCCTTTTTTATCAAGGAGAAACGTCGCAGAAACCGCAAAAAGGAAAAGGTTTATGTGTCAATTTTTGTCTGCTTCGCGACTAAAGCAGTCCATCTCGAGTTGGTCGGCGATTTAACATCTGAAGCATTCATAGGTGGCTTAAAACGATTTCTTTCACGTCGAGGAAAGTCAAAAACTATTTACTCGGATAATGGGACAAATTTTGTCGGAACATTCAATGAGTTAACAAAACTTCAAAATTCAATTCAATCAACGTAATATGACTCTGCAGTTCAAGAATTTTTAGCAAAAGAAAAAATCGATTGGCGGTTTAGCCCTCCCCGGTCGCCACATTTTGGAGGTTTGTGGGAAGCGGCTGTCAAGTCATTTGAACACCATTTTGTACGAACAATAGGCGGTAAACTATTAACTTATGAACAATTCCAAACAGTCCTACACGAGATTGAAGCAGTCCTCAACTCTCGCCCTCTCACACCACTTTCCACCGATCTAAACGATCTTCTTCCACTAAGTCCTGGACATTTCCTAATTGGCAGCCCAATAACCAGCTTTCCACAGGACGATCTGCGCAACATACCAGCATGCCGATTATCTTGTTGGCAATACGCTCAACAAATAAAACAACACTTCTGGGATAGGTGGCAAAGGGAATATTTAAACCATCTTATCAACCGGAGCAAGTGGAAATCGTCGTCTCATAAAGAAACAATGAAGACAGGAACCAGTGGAAGATGATTAATTTTGGACTCAGTTCAGTTTTCTTCCTTTGTCATACGCTTCTTACAATTATGTCTATGCTTATTATTGGAAATCGTCGTCTCATAAAGAAACAATGAAGACAGGAACCAGTGGAAGATGATTAATTTTGGACTCAGTTCAGTTTTCTTCCTTTGTCATACGCTTCTTACAATTATGTCTATGCTTATTATTCATATTTAACTATTCAGAATTTGTATGTAAGACATTTAAGTTAGAGGTCCCTTCAAAAGTTAGGTAAACATATACTGAAATCAGTTTTGAACGAGGCTCGTTCAAGGGGGCCGGCATTATGTTTAGCCGCAATTAAAGGCAAATATGTATTTTTATTATTTAGCCGTGCCTAGAAAACCATCTAAGAGATTATCATTTAATTTATAAATTTACAAGTTTGAAACTAGTCACCTCAGCATACTTCGTCCAGTTTATTGTATGTTAAAATAGTCTGGCTAAATTCAAAAAGGTTTAAGCTCTTTACGGTTATACAGCGGGAAAAACTCAAGGGACTCAAATTAAGATGTCTCCAACCCGTAATTAAGATTGTAAGCAATGGTTCACGACACCCCCAAGTTCGTACCTCTGCCTACCTAGACCCGGATTAGCATCCTACGAAAATTACAGTTAAGTTAAGCGTAGTAAAATTTAGGTACTTCCTCCTATATTGTTACCAACCAATCATTTTTCTGTACAAAAATTTGCACACTCCCATCAATGAGTCAACTTCGAATCTTCCTTGAAGAAAAGAATTAGAATCAATCCAACTTTCAAACTGCAAGGATAAAACTTGCAGCTCTTATACAATATATTACAAATAGAAGCAAATTATTTAAATCAACGCGTCAGAATTCATCTAACTTGTGTTTTCTTTACTGTTTTTTTGTGAAGTGCCGTTAATCCAGGAAATCACGATTTTCACAACAAATCAACACAGACGTCAGGTTGTCCTATGGGCTCTCCATTTTTATTTACCGTTAGTATCAAGCTTGGTTATGGAAGATGTAGAAAAACGTGCGTTATTAAAATTATCCTTTAAACCTATTCTCTATAAACGTTATGTGGATGATATACTTACAATTGTCCCGACAGATAAAATTGCAGAGTTTCTTGATGTTTTTAACAGTATTGAGCAATCCATTAAATTTAAATTTGAAAAGGAAGAAAACAATACTTTAAACTTCTTAGAATTAAAGATTATAAAAAATAGTAATGGTTCTTTAATTACAAACTGGTTTAAAAGACCTACTTGGTCCGGTTGCTATTTAAATTATGAATCTCATCATTTATTTAGTCAGAAGAATTACAGAAGAATTTAACATGGATTTCTAAAAATCAGATTTTAATTGCTGTTAGAACAGTGTTTAATAATACAGTTTTTTCATTTAACAATAAATTTTATAAACAGACGTCAGGTTGTCCTATGGGCTCTCCATTGTCACCTTTAGTATCAAACTATCATTGGAATCATTCTTAACAAAGGCTTCAGAATATTGTTGATTTGGAACCTTTTCAAAATCAAATTGATTATGATTATCATATACTAAATGAGGTTGATAATTTTCGCGGAAATATAGCCCAGACCTTGCCCCTTCTGACTACCATTTGTTCCGGTCGATGCAGAACGCCCTCACTGGAATACGGTTCACATCAGAACAGGGTATCAAAAATTGGCTTGATTCATTCTTGGCCGCCAAGCCGGCGCAGTTCTTTTGGGATGGAATCCACAAATTGCCATGAAGATGGGAATAAGTTATAGCTTCAGATGGGCAATGCTTTGAATAATACTATTGTACATGTTTTTCTTAAATAAACTTTCAAATTTTGAAAAAAAGCCGCACGAATTAAGTTATAGATCCAATACTTAAGTTTAAAAACCCGAATCTACAATAAATTCTTTGGTGCAAAACTGAATAATACATAAAGAACTATTTTAAAACTATATCGAAATTTGTACAAGTGTTTATTTATGTCTTACACATACCAGCATGTAAAAATAATTTCTTTGGTGCAAAGCTGAATTGAAAGAGCTTGATTTAGGACATAAAGGCTATTTTTGTGCTATTTCACATAAAAACTATTTTAAAACTTTTTTGGAAAATGTTTATGTATTCCTGCGGGTTCTATGCATGGCCTGTATTTACAAATAAATTGATTGGTACGATGATGGGATAAAAGAAATAGTTTTGAAATTGTTTTTTTGTGTGTAAAATACTTTAAATATAGTCTTTATGGCCTAAATCAATTCTGTTCGATTATCCAAACCTTCCGCCTCACTTACATTTTTAATTCAACACATTAAGTACTCATTTTTTATTGTATTATGGGGCAAAATTCGTCAAGTGTACCCGTCTAAAAACTTTTTGTCTCCGATTGCCTTGAAAGTCCGCGACATTATTGTCCTAGTGAACAATAATTTCTAGGACAATAATTTCGCGGACTTTTAAGGAAATCGGAGACAAAAAGCTTTTAGGCGGGTACATTTGACGAATTTTGACCCTTATATGTTTATGTACTATTGTTATTCCTGAAAATGTGAAATTAGCGCCCCCTTTTGATTTTTAAAAATTTAATGTATATTACTGTTGAGGGCTCCGATCTGAGCCGAAACGTCTGATTCTGTGAAATTCTTTCAAGTACCTTCTTTACAATTTATTCAATCTATTTTACTAGGTGCGCAACTAAGTTCCCGCTGTTTGTGAATAGATGGCTCCAGCAGTAAGTGCTGGTCGATTTTGACATATCCAAAACGTCATCAACCAAGCTTGGACATATGATAAACAAACCGTTTTGACACATTAGTGATTTTGTTTTGACGTCATATACTTTTAGTTGTGTGAAAATGTCTGATTTTGTGCCAAATAATCGTCATTTGCGGGAAGTGTTGATTTTTTTCTTTCATTCGAAGAAAACGGCGGCTGAAGCACCTTCGAAGACGCTGATGTTATTTATTATGAGCTGTTGAAACCGAACGAAACCATCACTGGGGAACGATATCGAACGCAATTGATGCAACAAATGCTAGTTATTTATTTTACAAGAAACATTCGAAAAACAATTAAATGTAATCATAAAATATTGTCAAATTACCTAATTATCACTATGTATGTAACATATGTAATCAACGATTTTAATACTTCCAGAATTATCTCCTCTGTCTCTGTCTCCTCCGAATTTTCAACTAGGGGTAATTACAAATAATTCAAACTTTCCATCTTTGTTACAATTTTTCCATGGTGCTTGCTTACAATCTATTTCTATGTTAATAAACTTATTTCAATTAATTAATTCCATCTTATTTACTGTCTTATTCCTCATCCCTTAGAGAGGATCCTTCCGGTACTCTTATAAAAGGAGGTAATCTTTAATAAGGGAAGTGTTACGTTTCTGACGTAACATATTAAACATTTAGTTTATTATTGGATATATTATTTTCAATGATCTTAAACTGATGAAATCCTTACTTTAAGGGTATGCAATACTTAGGAATTTAGTAAGTTCAATTGATTTTAGGTTTCTATATGTTTATGTTTTAAATAAATAAAATATTGTTTTAACAACACAGAAAATGATCAAACAGATTATATGGACGTAGATAGACTATTTTTGTTTTGGATGATCAAGAAAATTTTGATTATAGCAAAATCTCTAGCAACATTTTGTTGCAGTCGACCGGCAATCGAAAGACCTGGGCTCGAATCCCAGCGCAGTCGTAAGCGTCTTTTTTTCCACAGAAAGATTTCAAATTCTTAAAATTTTTTTTTGTAATTAAAACTAAAAATAGGCGAAATATTTCCGTTTGCATCTAACTCAGCTTCTCCTAAATTTTTATGTGATAATTTTAATTATTTTCGACAAACATGTAGAAGCTGAACCTTGTTGCTTACATGAATTTGCAAACTTCCTAAGTATCACGTGCTGCGAGGAATATAACGTGAAGAACATACATAACAAAATTGAAGAGTAACAATAAATCAAAATAAACTGATAGATTCTGAGAATTTTGAAATAAATATCATTCTCAATTATATGTTTAAGGTCATGGAACAACCAGATCATGTGGTCGATATGCTTTTTTAAATTGTTAAACTTACGTAAACCCACTAATTTTTCTTATTTCATTGTTAGGAATGCGGGTGTATATGCCAACAATGTATCCAAAACGATGGTCAACATAGTGATATGCATTTGCATGCCGAGATAGAAAATTTACGACAACGTCTCATGGAAAAAGATTGTCACATTGTAACAATGGAAACTCAGTTTTTGAGTGAGGCTGATAAATTTCCGAATGGTGAACTGGCTTCTCTGAAAGATGAAATGTTAATTTGTCAAGATAAGTATACTAGGCTTTATGAAGCTCACAAGAGAGTGCAGAAAGTAAATCAGAACTTGGAGGATAAGCTTTTAAGAATCGTTGACAAATGTGAGACTGAGAAAGGTGCCTTTACAAAGGACATAGCAACTTTATCCCATAGATTAGCAGATGCCAACTATACTATTCATCGTTTAAGCCAAGATAATGTATGTTACCCTCATTTGTTTAATCGAATCTATATAATTATTAAATTAAAATTGTGACTAATCGCATTTTTAATTTAGGAAAAATATAGAAACGATGTAAACCTAGCCATTCAACTGCTGCAGTGCAAGCCATCTAACTTTATAGGCCAGAAATACGAATCAGTGAGTTTTAGGTCTTGCATTTTATTTTTTGAACAAGATTAACTTACCAATAGTTATTATTAAGGTATTGTATTGTTTCAGTTACCTGCTGAAGTACAAGCAAAAGTAAGAACGTACGTCGCCCAAAAGGGTCCATCTTCTGATTCGAATTTACGTGACGTTAAAAGTATAACTGTACCCATAGCTACGTTTCCACCGACGGCGATGGTTTATAATGTGACTCGTGCGAGCGCTTCAAAAAACGAAGAACCCATCTCGAATGAACCAAAACCACCCGTGGACATAGTTTCCGCATCAATCATGGCAAAGATTCTCGAAGATCGAGAAAAGGAACGAATCTTTGCCAAACATTGTGAGACTTGCTCTTGCCACAGAAGCATTTTAAAGGTCGATTCTGAGGTGCAGACTATGAACACTTCTGAGACCTCTTGCAACGACTGTCAGAACAAACAACAGATGTCAAGGGCTGATGATGTAGAAAACAGAGATAATGTTACTGAAAGAAGGGATAACTTTAAATACGACCAAACAACAAAGCAATATAAACATATTAGAGATTCTTACTCTCGCTCTATTTTTCGGGAGGTAAACGACTGCCTGAAGATTAATAATAAATTAAGAACAAAAAACAGTGATTGTAGCTCGAAACATACTATTTATCAGTGTGTAAATGAAGTAGCAGAAAACAAGAATAATCAAAAGTCGGACATTTTCAAGACTGTAAGTCGTACTGTTGGATCGAGAAGCTATTCAAGTTTAAGGAAATCGACAATGCACCAAAATTCTATAAACTCTCAAAACATAACTGTTGAGACAAAACTCATAGCTCCAGAGAACCTTAAAGATAAGCAAGATGAAAAGTTTGACTTTCTGAAGGAACCCAGCAAATTAAATCACTGGAGCGATGTTGAAAAGGCTTCATTGAAAGGACGAGCTGCTCAAGTTGATATTATTAACGACAGGTTATGGAAAAGTAGTTGGACAAAATCTGAGTCTCAGCCTTTCAGAGATCCTAATGTGAATCGTCGAATTCTATCTAGTAAAGACACGCAATTAGACGTAATTAACGACAGAGTTTGGAAGAATTATAAATCGAAAACAAAGGAGGCAAAACCAACTCAGCTGACTCTTATTGAAGTAGCAAGTGTTGACGAATTAACGAACACCAGCGAAATTATGCCAGCTGAAAGTACAGCCAGTCCAAGTTTCAGCAGCGATAGCGTTATATTTTCTACCTCTGATCCCTCGAGCATCTCCAGTGATGTGATTCAGTCGACCTGTGGAGGTCTCTCAAAACAAGAAAAGAGGGATTGCAACACTACTTTAAAGTCGAGTAAACAAGCCCAAATTTCTGGGCTTGAAAATTGTCTGATGAGAGTCTCGGGTAGATCTAACATTCTTTTGGATAATGTTCATAACTACCAAGCACTTCCATATGCAAATACAGTTGCGACGCCAAACACTACTATGATTCATACTACAAGTTCTTGTAAATCTACAAAATCTGCATCGACCAGCAGTGAAGAAAACTCTTCAATGATATCTCCAGATAACGTCCAACTTCAGAGAGTTGCTGAATGGGTGAAATCTTCAGTTCAGCTCGATGAATCTTGTGTTCAGTTCCAGTCTAAACCACTTTTGGAAATTAAGATTACTGAAGCGAAGCATTTTGAAGGGGGTTCAAAGAACCATAATCCAAAAATTCAGTCGAAGAGTTTCGTGGATGAATTGAAGTATTCCAAAAATGAAGAAAATAATGCCGAAAAAAAAGAAAAAGATCTCATAACGTTCGACCCAAGCAGCGATGAAGAGAAAGATTTAAATGTTATTGAATTGGATTCTTTGAAGGTGGACCCTAATCTTGATATCAATTACGAGGTTAAAATTACGAAGGAAATGGAAGAAACTTATCTGAAACTAACTGCGAGTTTGGATCCTGTAGCGTTATGCCTGTCAAGTCTGACTGGAAAAGATTTAACAATTCAGAAGTATAGACAAGATCATAGGCGTTTTCAAAAAGTTTCAGCCCAGTCAGGTTCGGCGACGTAATGTTGCTTGTCAAGTCATGCTTGTTCAAGTTCCTTAGAAATTGAAGTCTTATTTTACATTCCTGTAAAAAGGTGACTATGGAATTTTATTTTTTATTATTTTTCTACTAAAGTGAATTGGAAAATTATGTTTCATTTAATAAACTATTTTAATTCAGATTTAAAAGATTGATTAAAAAAAAATCGAAAATAAGTAATGTCAAATAAAACAAGGAAAATTGAATTATAAAAAGCCTTTAAAATATTTATCTAAGCTTTCTACTGTCTGACTCACTCTATGTTTTTATCGCAATTGTTTATAAAACATTAAGTTTACGATTATTCACTAATTTGTAATGTTTTTTTTTTAATTCAAGAAGTGACTTTTATTTAAAATAAAGTATTGCGAGATTACAATAAATCTTTTGAATAATAGTGACATCATTAAGAGAATGCCATATCTTATTGAATAAATAATAGGGTATTTTAAGTTATTGCATTATTTTTTTATTGGGAATTTTATAGCAGTTCTTAAACAATTTCTTTAATGTAATTACTTCATTTAATAAGTTTATATTCAAATGAATATAGTTTTTACGAACGCATGTTCCACACTTGATAATTTTTAACTTTATAGAAATATAATACATGTGATCAGAATAATAATAAAGGTCTATTATAGTTTTGTAGGTATGAAAGGACATGGAAAAGATGATAAATTTCTGATATGAACCTTTTTTGCAATTGAAAAAATACCGATAACAGTTTTTTTCTTTTGCAAAATTGTCTTAATCAAGGAAAATAATTTTAAATTAAATTATTATTTAAAGTACCATTCGCATAAGTGAAGTGTGCCAAAAATTTGTTTTCATAATCACAAACATTAAATGTCTTTTCCGAAAACTATTTACTTTCTCAAAAACTATATTTTTAATCACAAAAAATAGTCTATTTAGATAAATATTAGAAAAATATTCTTGAGTTGCAGAAAAATTCTCTTTTGATTTAATCAGCGGTCATAAATATGCTGCCAAAAACTTTTCACCAGAATCTATTCTCAAATCAAATAGATATTATTAAATGGAATTATTAACATATGTTGAATATGATTCAACACAGAATTATATTAATTTCACTGACTAAATACGACGTTAAAATTTAAAAATTCATACTTTATCGACGGTGTTAAATAGTATGTTCTGCGATCTGCGTTGAGCAAATGTAATAATTTTCTTTTCTAAGGCGGGAAGAATGAAAATTAGGTGCTACTATTGACGGGAAGTTATCTTTTTATTTCTCTAAAGAAATGAATATTGTAGCTTCACTGTACATATTTAGAAATAGTTTTACCGCTGTTAAAAAATTTGTTTCCTTTACATCGAAATTTACAAAAATGTTTACACTTAATGTTTTTTTGTGCCATTTAAAATAATTATGTATTTTTTGAAGGCATGGGATATTTTTTTACTTTTTTATGCCTATGACTGAGCCTTTTTATAGTATAAGGGAATAGAGAATTATTTGACTATTCTTAGACGGTCGATAACTTTGACAATTTTTAGAATTTTAATCTCCAAAACATACATTTTTATAGAAAATTAAAGAACGCAACTTATTACTTCTATGAAAAAAAGTTGTATCTGATATTTTTTTAAAATGCTATACAAAATTGTCTAAATAAATTTATATGCCCTTATACAACCCAGAGGCTCAATTATGAATTCCACTGAAGTACCCACCACTAGATTCTACTAAATGTCTTATTAATATACCAGATGACATTAATTATGAAAAGTTTTAAGGTATATTTTCTGTGAAAAAAGAAACGCTTCGAATTTTAGAGAAAATATGTGAAAAGTTATTATGCTGAGTATATCTAATCGACTAATAACTTTGCCACAATCAAAATATAGTAACTTAAGTGTTAAAATCTTCGCCGAATATGCAGTAAGGTCGTTCTCCCAAGAGTCATGAGAGAGCATAAGTGCCAGAAAGTGAACACGGAGTTGTATAAGAATGTTTTTGTTATACAATGCACCTATGATTCCTATGAAAACGACATCACTGTATATAAGTATATAATTATATAAAATAATTGATATAGGCTTAGGAAAACGGTTTCGGTTAATAATGTCGATTTTGCTAAGAGATGGGGTTACTAATACAGTTTTTGGTATAGACTAATGACGTCTATGGTGTTTTAGAGATTAAACATACGCCATCAAAAGTCAGTTTTTTATTAATTGTTATTGTACAGAAAACAGCTTTTCATAGCTTTGAAAATGTCGAATTGTAAACCAGAAAAAGCGGTTTTGCGGGGAAGTTTAATAACCTTCTTTCATTTGAAGAAAACGGCTGCTAAAAGTTATCGATTGTTGGTTGAGACTCAAACGTTGAAACCAATTACTGACGATCGATGCCGGAAACAATTATTAAATTAAAGTCAGCATTGAAGAAAAAAGGACTAGAATACGCCCAAGGACACGATGAAGTCATTTTTTAATATGATAATGCTCAGTCCCATGTTGCAAAATGTTTAAAAAAGTATTTGGAAAACGTGGAAATTTGGCTTGATGAATGGTTGGCCTAAAAAATGAACAGTTCTTTTGGCGCGGAATCCATTCTTTTACAGAAAGATGAGAGGAAAGATATAGATAACGATGACGATGATTTGATTATTAAGAAAATTTTGTTATGGAAAAAAATGTTTAAACTTTGCGAAAAAATCGAAATTATTAACCGAAACATCTATTAGAATTAGTTAGAAGAATTTCAGATCCTCATAAATATGTGTATAAGGTAGTACATGTATTGTTGTATCATATGCATACGGTAGAGCAGAGGTAATTGTTTACATATTCAACTTGTATATGATGAAGTGTGTTAAATATACGTATTTAAAATTAGAAAAGACTATTTTGATCTAATTTGAAATGTTCATATTAAAGAATTATTTTTCAGTAGTATCTTAGTTATAATTATGAATTTTATATAACTTTTCAAAACTTGTATTATATTCTGGATTATAGTACTATGGATACATGCAATTTAGAGTTGAAATTTTAATAATAGATTGATTGCTCATAGATCTAGCTATGCAAAGAACAAGCCCTGCCCAGTTCTATTTAATCAAGCTAATGTACCTATAATTTAGTACTAGCAGCCTTCGTCGGTTTAATGAATGATTCAATGCCTTGTTGATGAAACATGCAGAATTATCGAGTTCTCAAAGCATGAAAAGCACTAACTGTTCAATCTTAAATCAAATTCTTTCAATATGAAAGGCATGAGCACTGAAAAAAATAGGTTGGTTGTCCCATCCAATTCATTGGACACTGAGACTGCAATCTAATTTATTGGTTGGCACAACTATTTCTTGATAAGCACAACCATAAGTTAATTGGTGTTACTGTTTAGGATACTTACACCTACCTATGTCCACGTCTATCATTTTTAATCTCTCTTTCCTATTTCCGTCTTATTTCTTTAATATTCACGTCTCTTTTTTCAATCTCTTTCTCAATATAACACTGATCAACAAAAATAACCTATGTCCTCGCTGAATGCGAATTATCATTTCCGAAGCACATTTCAATGCTGAACACGAATCTGGCTTCCATTTGTTGCTATCACGTCTAGTTTAATAGATATTTTCAATTAAAATTGTTGAACAATTTTTTTAAGAGTGAACATTTTTTTCCGCCATCAACGCAGGTCATTTCGATGCGCTTTTTAACGCAGTTTGCAAATATCGTCTAACTTTATCGATATCTATAACGCTTTTTGAGATATTCTTTAAAAACTGGATCTTAGTACAAGTTTCCGGAAACTTAATAGATAGATATTTCAGAAACAGACAATCCGAATTTGAACTTTTTTCCAGATAATTATTCTTCATGAAAAAACAAATAAATCGACCTATTGTTTGTTTATAAACAGTAAATATGTCCCGAATTACAGAATTTTTAGTACTTTTTCCAGTTTTTTAAGAATATCTCAAAAACCGTTAAAGATATCGTTGAAGTAAGACGATATTCGCAAACTGCGTTGAAAAACAATACAGATATTATAGATAGAGGAGACATGCCATAGGCAGTGTGCTCAGATTGCAAACCGGGGTACCTACAGACACGATTGCACGCCGTGTCCGTGTGAAGCGAGTAGGGAGAGACGACGGGGCGCGCTGCTTTTGTTTCTTCCTCGTCGTTCTTGCGTGCGAGAACGGCACCTCCAACTTCTCCTTATTCACCTCGGTTCCTCCTTGCAATGCTATTTTTAGATTTCATGCTGTCTGTTAGAGAGTCGAAATTGAGAATCAACCTCACTCACCTCACTCACCTCACTCACCTCACTCACCTCACTCACCTCACTCACCTCACTCACCTCACTCACCTCACTCACCTCACTCACCTCACTCACCTCACTCACCTCACTCACCTCACTCACCTCACTCACCTCACTCACCTCACTCACCTCACTCACCTCACTCACCTCACTCACCTCACTCACCTCCACTCACCTCACTCACCTCACTCACCTCCACTCACCTCACTCACCTCACTAACCTCACTCACCTCACTCACCTCACTCACCTCACTCACCTCACTCACCTCACTCACCTCACTGTCATGACTGTGATCTGTGTTCTGACTTTCGTCACTCACCTCACTCACCTCACTCACCTCACTCACCTCACTCACCTCACTCACCTCACTCACCTCACTCACCTCACTCCACCTCACTCACCTCACTCACCTCACTCACCTCACTCACCTCACTCACCTCACTCACCTCACTCACCTCACTCACCTCACTCACCTCACTCACCTCACTCACCTCACTCACCTCACTCACCTCACTCACCTCACTCACCTCACTCACCTCACTCACCTCACTCACCTCACTCACCTCACTCACCTCACTCACCTCACTCACCTCACTCACCTCCACTCACCTCACTCACCTCACTCACCTCACTCACCTCCACTCACCTCACTCACCTCACTCACCTCACTCACTCACCTCACTCACCTCACTCACCTCACTCCACCTCACTCACCTCACTCACCTCACTCACCTCACTCACCTCACTCACCTCACTCACCTCACTCACCTCACTCCACCTCACTCACCTCACTCACCTCACTCACCTCACTCACCTCACTCACCTCACTCACCTCACTCACCTCACTCACCTCACTCACCTCACTCACCTCACTCACCTCACTCACCTCACTCCACCTCACTCACCTCACTCACCTCACTCACCTCACTCACCTCACTCACCTCACTCACCTCACTCACCTCACTCACCTCACTCACCTCACTCACCTCACTCACCTCACTCACCTCACTCACCTCACTCACCTCACTCACCTCACTCACCTCACTCACCTCACTCACCTCACTCACCTCACTCACCTCACTCACCTCACTCACCTCACTCACCTCACTCACCTCACTCACCTCACTCACCTCACTCACCTCACTCACCTCACTCACCTCACTCACCTCACTCACCTCACTCACCTCACTCACCTCACTCACCTCACTCACCTCACTCACCTCACTCACCTCACTCACCTCACTCACCTCACTCACCTCACTCACCTCACTCACCTCACTCACCTCACTCACCTCACTCACCTCACTCACCTCACTCACCTCACTCACCTCACTCACCTCACTCACCTCACTCACCTCACTCACCTCACTCACCTCACGATTTATATTTAAATATGAAAAAGTCTCATTGAATAAAGTGGATCATTGTAAAATATTTGAGTAATTATTTGTTGTTGGCTTCCCTCACCCAGTTTCGGTTAAGAAATCCTCTTGATTTCTTTACCGTTCTAAACGAGGAAAACAAATTAAATATAATAATAAAGGATGAGTGACCAAGACGTCACATACTCCTTTATTATTTTTGGTGCATCGGCCGGGAACGTTATAAGCCAACAATGAAAATTAAATCAAATTAAAAATTGAAATTTTAATTAAAATTAAATTATATCAAAGTAATATAAATTGAATTGAATTAAATTGAATTGGAATTGAATTAAATTAAAATTAAATTAAAATTTGAATTGAATCAAATTGAAATCAAATTGAAATCGAATTAAAATAAAATTATTTGAATTGAAACTGAATTGAATTGAATTGTAATTGAATTAAGTTAAAATAAAATAATAATATTATAATATAAGAAATTATTGAAATTTTATGAAAAATTAAATAAATTGGATAATTTTTTTAAAAATTAATATTAAGAGAGATTTTAGTGAAATAATTGAGCGAATATTCCTTCTATTATATTAATAGTACATACGACTAGTGATAAGAATATTACAAGTGTGACAAAATATGACGGGTGTGAATAAAGTGTATTCTCGCGTACAAATTAAAAATAAAAATAAATTATAAGTTTCTTTTTAATTTAAATTTTAAATAGAATAATATGTTTTTGAAAATTTTTATTTTTTTTTTTTGCTGTAAGGTCCAGAAAATATTTATATTGAGAACCAACACAAGTTACACTACCCTTAATTATTAAATTTAAAGTTTTCAGATTAAATTTTTTTTTTAAGTTAAATTTATTAATTTTTTTTTTTCTACAAAAACATACACATCCAACTTTGACGATTATCAGAGTTTTGCAAGTACCTGAATTAAGCAGGAAATTTGTGCTTGAGTCGAGCCTAATTAATTTGGTACCACAAAAATTCTGATTTTCGACTATCGTTACTTCTGTAAATGACAGAATTGCTCAGGATTCTGTGCTTGAGTCTAGCTTGAGTAATTTTTCATTGCTGAAGTACCGAAGTGTTGAACATACAAACATAAAAGGATATAATTTATTTTTAATTGCTTTCAACTCTGCGATTGAGATTTGTAGAGGAAATAACCCCTCACAGCGTAACCAGTCGCTCGAGGAGGATTATATCGAACAAGGGCCAGCGGTAAAACGCACAGCCGTCCTCAAATTACAGTCTCAAAAGTGGATTTGGGATTAATTTGATAAATTTTATCTTAAATAATTCAATTACTGAAAATTGAAAAATTAGTTTGAGGATTCAACCCCTCACAGCGTAACCAGTCGCTCGAGGAAGGTTATATTGAACAGGGGCTAGCGGCAACACGCTCAGCCATCCTCAAATTAGAATTTTTTGATTCAGGATTGAAATTTATCCTACACAACCATAAAACATAGACACGAACAAAAAGGATATAATTTATTTTTAATTGCTTTCAACTCTGCGATTGAGATTTGTAGAGGAAATAACCCCTCACAGCGTAACCAGTCGCTCGAGGAGGATTATATCGAACAAGGGCTAGCGGTAAAACGCACAGCCGTCCTCAAATTACAGTCTCAAAAGTGGATTTGGGATTAATTTAATAAATTTCATCTTAAATAATTCAATTACTGAAAATTGAAAAATTCGTTTGAGGATTTAACCCCTCACAGCGTAACCAGTCGCTCGAGGAAGGTTATATTGAACAGGGGCTAGCGGTAACACGCTCAGCCATCCTCAGATTAGAATTTTTTGATTCAGGATTGAAATTTATCCTACACAACTATAAAACAAACGAAAAAAGTGAATACTCAAAATAAAATTTATTTTCATTAGTCTATAACTAAGAATTGTTTAGGTAAATAACTTTCAAAAAAATAATCGTATATATATAAATTGAGGCATCGCTCGTAATTGAAATTTTACGTCATATTTTGTAAGCACTGTATAGCAAATGCCTTTATCATCTCCAAAACGTACCTTCAAACGCCCTCGAGCAAGAAAAATTAAGCAAAAAACATTTGCACAAGAAATCAAAATTAAGGAAATTAAAACCGATATAGAATTTTCAAATTTTTTCTAACAGTTGTTGGAAAAGACAGAGAAATTCATTTCAAAATCTGCCCATAAGGTTGAAGAAACTTTATACAAACCAGAAGCAGACAATTCTAAGTCAAAAAATTTTGAACTTGAATTAATCAAAAATAATACTCCCCACCATTTAATCCCAATTATCGAATCTTTAAGTATTTACTCTGACTCAGAACTTGAAGGAAATTCGAAAAATCTTGTTTCCAATAAAGATCAAACATCGAATATCGAAATTATAACCCTATCTTCAGATTCAGGATCGGAAACAGAGACCGAAGAACCTATTTTCGTAACTAATAAAAACTTTTTACCCAAAATAACAAATATTTGCAGCTTAGGGAAAAATAAAGTTAAATTAATTAAAGATTTTTGAAAAAAAAGGGAAAAAATTGGTCCATTTTTGCAAAAAAAAGAGGAAAAAAAGAGGTAATATTAATAATATCAAATAAATTATTTTCAAAAAATATGAGAAATATCAATGTCGGTTCCATCACGAGACAGTAGTAAAAAGGGCACTATAACTCGTAGCCATGCAAAGAAAAATCCAATTTTAGGGGAAGAAATTAAAGAAAGTTCGCAAGGTCTGTTTAAACCAAAACGAAAAACCCGAAAAGATACGGATAAATTTTCGCAATATTCAGAAAAATCGAGTGCTTTAGATCAAACTGATCTGTTAGACATCAACGTTGGAAGTATTTCTGATCCCGATACCAGTGCTCAAA
This sequence comes from Diplolepis rosae, assembly GCA_030998225.1. Classification (NCBI taxonomy): domain Eukaryota; kingdom Metazoa; phylum Arthropoda; class Insecta; order Hymenoptera; family Diplolepididae; genus Diplolepis; species Diplolepis rosae. Next base: position 220,435 of record JAPYXD010000546.1, read on the forward strand.
ATAAATCAATAATTGAATCAAAAAACCCAAAGAGCCCATTTCTTGATAAGTTAAAAACTTTCATCAGACCGAATAATAGCATCATTATTGCAGGAGATAAGTACGACGATACACCACAAATTAACCAGTCATTTGACGATACCACAGGAGATATAACACTAAGAGAAGAATCAATATTTGAAAACATCGCAGCAAATTCTACTTTGTATGATAAAACTTTATGCCCAGATCAATTTAGTGAAATTTCAAACGATAAAATTTTTTCCCTACCTCAGAAAAGATACAAATCAATAGATCCTTTTGCAACAAAATCACAACTAAATAGGACTCCAGAATCTTTCAATCAAACAACAATATTTAAAAATCCAAATCTAGAATTTGAACAAGTCCAGGAAATCTTACCAAATAAAAGCAATCAAACTATAATTGACGATTCTGCAAATATTAAACAGAATCTTAATTCACCAAAATTTCCATACCCGTTATCAACCACTAGGAAATCTGATAAAGAAGTTTCAATACATAATTTACCAAATAATTTACCAAGTAATTTGCCAAATAATTTGCCAACACAACCTACCGAAATGAATTTACCGACAAACCAACAAGTATCTCTACGAGATGCTTTAGATATTGTTCCATATTTTGACGGATCAAATAAAGTACCATTAACAATTTTTATCGAAGCTTGTAAAGAAGCCAAAGAAATGGTCCCTAATGCAGAAGCAAACTTGATAAAATTGTTAAGAAGTAAACTTACAGGAGAAGCAAGAAGATGTATCATCGGAAATTATTACAATAATTTCGATGACTTCATTTCAAAATTAAAAACATTTTTTGCGCCTTCAAAAACCGTATACCAACTACAAGGAGATTTAGGTAGAATATATATGTGGGAAAATGAAAGTGTTCTATCTTATGCAATACGCATACAGGAAATTGCAGCAGAAATCCTCGAATGTCATAAACAAAATAATAATGGTAACGAAGCTGCTGAATTTGAAAGAAACTTGGAAAGAGACGCGATCGATTGTTTTCTCCGAGGTTTAAAACCAGAAATAGAAATTCGAATAGGAACAGCCAGTAAATTTGACGAAATAGTAAAAAGAGCAATACGAGAAGAAAGAAATTTAACAGCCAGAAACGAACTACGAAGAGGAAACAGACAACATTCATTATTTCAAGAACCTGAAAAATCGGCATATAATAACCGAGAATTCGAAAAAACAAATAAAATTAACTTAGCGCGAGAAGAACCAATTAAATGTCAAATCTGTCAGAAAATAGGTCACACAGCAGCAACCTGTTTTCAATATATTCAAAAAATAACAAATATAAGCTTATAAGGGAATCAGTCAAGAAATAACTTAAATAGAGAAAATAATCAATACGAGGGCAATAGGCAGGGTCAGGGAAATCAGTGGAGACCCTCACAGAGATATCAGATGCAAAACCCAAATCAACAAAGAGGTAGAAACGATTATAGTGACATAAATATTTTCCCAACCCACCCAAATTTTTCCCAAGGAAATAGATTCAACCAAAACCCAAACTTTATTCGGAATAATCAAAATATGTATCGCAATCCTACTCAAAATAATCAAGGTCGAAATTTTAACAAAAATTGGAATTTTAACAGAAATTTTAATCCAAATTCAAATTTCACTACAAATTTTATTCAAGATCAAAATTCCAATCAAAGTCAAAACTTCAATCAAGGTCAAAATTTCAATCGAGGCAGGAATTTCAATCAAAACCCTTATTTCAACCAAAGACAAAATTATAACTACAATCAAAATAGAAATCAGAATCCAAATTTTGATCAGAATCCAAATCCAGGTCAAAATTTTGAACTTATTTGCTATTCATCTAGGAATTGTAACAAACAATTTAATATGAATCAACAATTACAACAACCACCACAACAACAGCAACAGCAACAACGACAAGAATTTAATAAACAGGAAAACTCCAATGCCCTTCCCAGAACGGGTGCACAAAGGAGGGCTTAAATGAACAATTGAATGCACCTAACTTTATTGAAAATAAAACAGAAAAAGTCAATTTAAGTACAAGCAATACAATTCCTCATATAATTTTATCAGCTGAAGGATTGAAAAATCCTATACACATGATGATAGATACAGGAGCCGGATCAAATTTAATCAAACAACAAGCAGTCATAACAAACGTAAAAATAAATAAATTTGAATGTCTAAAGCTAACAGGTATAAATGAACACCCTGTATTTACATTTGGCCAAATAACAATCAATATTTTTGGCTACTTGACTACCCTCAACATAATACCGAACGAAGTACCTATTGAACATAATGGTATATTAGGTACAGAGTTTTTCAGCAAACAATAACGCAAATATTAATTATGCAGAAAGACACCTTGAAATAAATGACAAAATTTACCCATTCGAAATGCAAGAAACTATATTGGTACCAGCAAGAACAATTTCAGATTTTTACGTAAGAATTAAAAACAGTGAACAAAAACAGGGATTCATTCCACAGTTACATCTATGTAATGGAGTTTATTTAGGAAATGCAATTGTCTCTAATAACAACAATAAAGCGTACATGAAAATATTCAATACAAACACACAACCTCAAAAGTTAATCATACCAACTGTTGAACTAATTGATTTTGAAGAAGTGTCAATACACGAAGAAAAGGAAACCAACACAAAAACAAATTTAGAAGACAGAAAAGAATTTAATTTTATACAACAAATTTTCAATGATTTTACTAATCAGATTCCAAAAATAAATGATTATGATCAATCATTTAACATTTCAAATAAAAATCGGGAAAATTCCATTAAAGAATTATTAAGATTAGATCATTTAAATCAAGAAGAAAAGCAACATGTTGAAAATTTAATCCAAAAATATGCAGATTGTTTTCATATACCAGGAGAACCCTTAGGAGCAACAACTGTCTTACAACATAACATTCCGACAACAGATGATCAGCCTACATTTTCAAAACAATATAGATTCCCTCCAGTACATAAAGAAGAAATTTCACGACAAGTAAATGAGCTAATCAATAATAAAATTATCAAACCTTCACAATCACCATATAACACACCTGTTTGGATAGTACCAAAGAAATTAGACTCACATGGAAATAGGAAATGGCGAATGGTACTCGATTTTCGCAAAATTAATGAAAAAACGATTGGAGATTCTTACCCTTTACCGAATATTATTGATATTTTAGACCAACTAGGATCAGCACAATATTTTTCTGTATTTGATCTTGCTTCAGGATTTCATCAAATGAAAATGAGTCCAGAAGATTCTCATAAGACCGCTTTTTCAACCCCCTATGGCCATTATGAATTCGACCGTATGCCATTTGGTTTGAAAAACGCACCAGCTACTTTTCAGCGATTAATGGATTTAGTTTTAACAGGACTTCAAGGAACCGAATTATTTGTCTACCTAGATGACATCGTTTTATATGCAAATTCCTTAGAAGAACACGACGAAAAATTTAACAAACTGATGGAAAGACTAAGCGCAGCAAATCTTAAATTACAACCAGATAAATGTGAATTTTTACGTCCAGAAGTTGCATACTTAGGACATATAATAGACAAAGAAGGAGTGCGCCCAGACCCTAAGAAAATAGAAGCAGTAAAAAGTTTTCCAACTCCCAAAAACCCTAAAAATATTAAACAATTTTTAGGACTAGCTGGATATTACAGAAGATTCATTGATGGATCCTCTAAAATTGCAACACCCTTGAACCAACTTTTAAAGAAAGATGTAAAATTCAATTGGTCAGAAAAGCAACAACAAGCATTTGGACTTCTAAAGGAAAAATTATGTGAAGAACCCCTTCTACAAAGACCAGACTTCTCACAACCTTTTATTTTAAAAACTGATGCGTCGGGATTCGCTATAGGAGGAATACTTTCTCAAGGTAAAATAGGTAAAGATAAACCTATAGCTTACACTTCTAGATCATTGAATGATTGTGAAAGAAAATATGATACATATGAAAAAGAAGCATTAGCAATTATTTATTGTGTAACATATTTTCGCCCTTACTTATATGGACGAAAATTTACCTTAGTCACAGACCATAAACCATTAGTATGGTTTCAAAACTCGAAAGACCCTTGCTCACGAGTAACTAGATGGAAACTAAAACTGGCAGAATATGATTTTGATGTTGTATACAAAGCAGGTAAAACTAATGTGAATGCAGACGCTTTATCTAGAAACCCTATTGATTTAGATGATATTGAAAATGATGATATAAATACTAAGGGTAATATTGAAAAAAATTTTATTGAACAAAGAAATGCAAAATGCATAGCTGATCTTAAATGTAAGAAAAAGGTACCAGAAACAAATCTTACGTGCTATGAAAAAATAGATTATGATGTAATTGAAGATAATATTGAAGAAAATAATTTTAAGGAATCCAAACAATTTATGAATAGGAAGAATGTATCTAAAAATAAGAATAATCGAAGGAATTATGATGAATTAAAAAATAAGGCTATTGAAGACGAAGATACTGATTATAGTTATTTAAGAGGAAACGAAGATATACTGACAAATGATGGAAATTTAATTAAGAATATGAAAAATCAGGAATAAAACGATGACATAAATAATGAAGATATTGAGAAACAAAAAATTTATGAAAATTATGAAGAAATTAACCAATTAAGCGAAGGAGCGTTATTTAAAAATATTGATAAACGCTATTATGATGACTTTAACGAAGAAAATATTGATGGAAACGACACTGAAGAAATTAAACATTTATTAAAAGAAGAATACTTATTAAAAAATGATGATGACAATGATGGAAAAAGTTGTATTGAATTAGATTTTAAGAATACAAAAAAAGAAGCAATATATGAAAACAAAGAACAAACTACTGAACAATTGGACGAGGAATTTAATATAATTAATAAAAGGTTAATTAATGTAATAATGAATAAAATGAAAAATAAGGAAAATGAAATCGCTTTTTGCAAGTCAATTAATCAAGAAAATATTTCGGAAACATTTGTTTCACAATTTTTAAAATGCGTTATGGACTCAATTTCAACTTTACTAGAAAATAAAGAAGAATGTTATGCTATGCAAACAAGGGGTCAGTTAAAAAATTTGAGAAATATGAATATGGATAAAAATGAAGATACTAATAAAAATAAACTACTAAGAAATGTTGAAATAATGAATAAGGTACAAAAGAAACGTGGAAGGCCACGAAAGATTATTCAAGAAGTAAAATTACAGGAACCAATTAAAAAAAGAGGTAGACCCAGAAAAGTTATAAATGAATCACCTGAGAATGATAAAAAACGTAAATTTATAGAATCAGAAGACGAATCTGATTCTGATGCAGATTATGATATCAAGAAAAAGCCTATAGCAAATAAGAAGAAAAAACATGTTAAAGAAGATGGAAAATTTAAAGAAGGAAGTTATTTTGAATCAATTTCTGACTTATCAAGTGAAAACGAAGAAGAAACCCAGGAAAATTTTCAAACTGTAGAACAAGGAAACGAAAACGAACAACCGGATATACTAGAAATAGAGAATTCTGAAAACTCTGACGAAGACGATTTTACAGACGAAAGGCCACCCCCAGAACCACCCCCTGATCAACCTTCAACATCCGGATTGCCTAGGATACAGAAAAATATAGTTGAATGCCGAGACCAATTAACGATGAGAAAAGATAATTATGCGTATTTTGTAAGCAATAAAGGAGAACCTCGCGATGTAGGCTCTAAACTTTTAGAAAAACGTGGAAAATTACCTAACTTTAAATATTTACAGAAAGGAATAGTCCAAAAATTACGTAAGGGAAATCAATACCATTTTGTACTTCCAATAGAAGACAAATTTAAGGCAAGTCTAGGAGAAACGACTAAAGATGTTAAACTATCGATTTATTCTCTTCACTCCATGGTAAAAGAATTAAATATTAAATCAATTAGTATTGCGAAATCACCACACATTAACAATGTTTTGTGGGAAGAAATTTTGGCTACATTAAAAATAGCATTTTTGGATTCTACGAATAAAATAATAATTTGTAATGGAATCACACAATACCCTACAAAAGAGCAGAGAAATCAATTAATTGAAGAAGCTCATTCATCTGCAATTGGAGGACATAAAGGAGTAACGAAAACTTATAATAGAATCAGACAAAGATACTATTGGGAAAATATGAAATTGGACATACAAAAATATATACAACTCTGTTTACAATGTCAACTTAAAAAACTTGTTCGGGTCAAAACAAAAAAACCCTATGATAATTACCGATACCCCAGGAACAGCATTTGAGAAAATTTCAATGGATATTGTTGGAAAGTTACCAACAACTTCATCACAAAATCAATATATACATACTATTCAAGATAATTTTACTAAATACTCTTTAGCAATCCCACTCCCAAATCACCAAGCTGGAACAATAGCAGACGCTTTTGTTAAAAAATTTATCTGCATATATGGATTACCAAAAGCGGTTTTAACAGACCAAGGAGCAGATTTTCTAAGCAATTTAATCAGAAAAAGGGCAAAACGATTTCGAATACGTCAGTTTAAGACTACTGCTTATCACCCCCAATCAAATGGATCCTTAGAAAGATCCCATCACGTTCTTAAAGATTATCTTAAACAATTTATCGAAAATAATACAGAATGGGATGATTGGATTGAATTAGCAATGTTTTCATATAACACAAGTGTTCATGAAGGAACGAAATGCACACCTTATGAATTAGTTTTTGGAAAATTAGCGCGTTTACCATCTGGCGATCCTCTACCAGAACATGAAAAAATAGAAACTTACGATATGTACTTGACAAAATTGATTACAAAATTACATGAAATTCGTGGAATAGCAAGACAAAATTTAATTGCAGCTAAAGAAAAATCAAGAGTATTACTGTCACGTCCCGCGACGTATTTGAATGTATATAATACACACAGGCTGGTTTGAGTTAGAAATCTATGAGAAAATCGATAAAGGGGAATAGGGAGTAGGGGAAGTAGGGAGCAGTATAGGGCCCCTTCTCCTCTAAGAAGATATGACTACGTCACGATTTTCGCTGACCGTCAATTTGTATGAAAAAATATAAAAAGAAGCCCACACCAAGAGAAAGCAGTCAGTAAATTCTTCGTCTAGTTAAACACTTAAATTTTCCTTCGGATTTATAACCGGTCTCGCGACAATAGTCCAGTGCGGCATTTCAATTTAACTTCGGAAATCTCTGAGTTTCAGATTAATAAAATTCGATTGGGACAATTTAAAATCAAAGATCGGGAGTCGTAAAAGTCATCGTAGACTTGAACAGATCTTTGTAAAGATCTTCGAACAGTGTCATAAATTTGGATCACCGCCCTTGACGGAACATAACTGTGCGGCCTCTAACTCCGTCTCTCTCACACACTTGGACTACACCTGTGGAGATCCAGTGCTTACAACTCACCGCCGTGTGGATTAAACCTCAACACAACTTACGAATCATAAAGGTACCGAACCTCTCTCTCTCTATCTTTATTCTTTGTCTCTTTCTCACCCACGTACCAACCAGCCTGTGCCTACATTATATAAGAATTGTCTTAACGAATGTATATCCGGAAATTTTAACCAGTAAAATAAATTCAATTTGTATTATTTTCATAATCATTGTGTCTTTCATTGACTTATCCTCATCCCTAAGCGAGGATCATTCGATCCTAACTTAAAACGAGGAATCTTCGATCAAAGTAAGTATATTTGCGTACTTGTGACGTAACATACTTCCTTTTTTCTGGTGCATCGGCCCGGGAAACACAAGTCAATTGAAAATTAACGCATTGATTATTTCTAGTGAATAAATAAATGATTATGAAATATTATTTCAACTTGTAACTTGAAATTTCAATAAAATAGATTTGTTAGATCACAAAGGGATTTGACCTTGAGGCTAACCTTAATGATTTAATAATCAAATCATTTCTTTGAAATTTTATAATTTATATAAATTGTATAAAATAAAATAAGTTTGAAAAATCACGCAGGGATCTGACCTTGAGGCTAACCTAAGTGATTAAGTAACTTATCTTATTAAAAAATTATTCTAATTTGTTAACTAAGTTTTGATTTAAGTTAAAACAAACAAAAAAAAACAGCACACGAGAGTATAAGTCCCTTTTGGGTACGTTGAACGGTCACCATTGATTACGATCATTGGGTAGGGCAAAGTTCGAAGTGCTTGTGATTGTATTGTTTATAACTTTGATTTTAACTCTGTTAAGGAACAGAATATTTTTATTTGCAAAGATTGTCCAAGGATCTGAGCTTGAGCCTAACTTGTCCAGTCTAGAGAAGAATAAATTGTGCATAACTCGAATCTTATCTGATCCTTGTTATAAACAATTTTATTTATTTAAACAAAAAAAAAAACAATTTATAATTTATTAATTTAATAACATAGATTATTATAGTTTACAAAAGACACACGTGGTTGGTACAAAATAAATATACATATATATATATATTGTTATAATTTTAACAAATGTTTTATTTAACATTATAATTTTACAAAAAAATTTGAGCGATTATTTATTTATTTGAATGTTTTATAGAATTATATTCTCATTTTGTTATTTTATTTCCCAATAAAAGAGTACAAATTTTAATTTTGTTATAAACAAATAAAAATAATTAAATAATTATTATTAATATCATTTTTATGATTGGTTTTAAACTAAAATTATACTTTTACTAATTTCACTTTATTAACAAACAAAATTTTACATGTAGTTTTTTAAAATTGTTATAAACAATTGATAATTAACAATAAATAATCTAAGATAACGCTCAACAAAAAGAAACTGTAAATTTATAATGACTCAATGTCAAATTCAAATACCCCTGTAGAATCCGCCCAAAAGGTTATCACACGTAGTAAAGCCAAACAAGATAACCAACTCGCAAAAATTGTGGATCAGAATCAAATAGATTCCTTGAAACTAAAAAGATCAGGTAAAATCAAGGGAAATTTAGTCGATAATAAATACAAAGATATTTCAAACCCTTTTCCTGCTGAACAAGAATTAGATGACACTCTTCAGCTAGACGATTCACGTTTTGACAAGACGCTAATTAATGATCAAAGCATATTAAGTGAAAATTCCAGTAAAACTAGCGGGTTTCATTCAAGTTTTTGTCAAGATTTAAGCATTGTGACAGGATCTAGTAATCAAGATCAAACTTTAACGAACGAATTATCTTATTTTGACGAATCTAATTTGCTAAGCTCAACGGTAATAACAATAGAAAACAAAACTTTGAAAGAAAAATTGAAAACCTCATTGGCACGCGACTCTCTAATTAGTAACAACGATAGCGACGACGACAAAAGCGATACAGAAGTCATAAATCAGGATAATCCCGTAATAGTAAGCAACGAAGAGATGGCCGTAGCCATACCTAACAGCCAGCAGGTATCCTTACGCGACGCGCTAGAGGTGGTCCCTTTGTTCGACGGAAGTAACCTCCCATTGTCCCATTTTATTGAGGGTTGCATGGAAGCAAAGGCAATGCTGCCGACACCTGCTGCCCAAGAAAATCTTGCACGTCTATTGAGAGGTAAATTGTCTGGTGAGGCACGAAAATGTATTTTTGGGTCAACGTATGCAACAATAGAGGAATTAATAGAAAAATTGAAAAGAGTATATGCCCCTGCGAAAAGCGTATATCAATTGCAGGGAGAATTAGGTAATACATTTATGTGGGAAAGAGAAAATGTCCTTTCCTATGCTGCTAGAATTAAAGGAAATTGCTGATAGAATAGAAGATGCTCACAGACTTAATAATGACGGTCAGGTAGATAATGCTTTCAAACAAAATTTAGAAAGAGATGTAATTCAATGTTTTATACGAGGTTTGCGTCCTGAGTTAGAAATTCGTGTAGAAGAAAAGGACACATTTAAGGAAGTAGTTAATGATACAATAGACATAGAACGAAGACTGGCTGCATCTTCTGCACTGCGAAGAAATAGAAATACGGATTATTTAAAAACCGAAGAATCAATTAATAATAATAAAAGTAATAAAACCACCCGATTCAACGTAGCACTTGAAAATAAAACTATTTGTTTAATTTGTAAAAAACCAGGTCACACAACTGAAAAATGTTTTCATTTAAGTAAAGCTCAAGATGCATTTCTTAACAATAAACAAAAAAAATTTTTGCATCCTAACCAACAAGGATATAGTAATTTCAATGGTCAAAGAAGTAATAATAATAATAATTTTGCAAAAAACAATTACAATAATTTTCCAAATAACAATTTTTTAAGAAATAAAAATTATAATTTTAATAATAACAACAATCATTTTTTACAAAATAGAAATAACAATTATAGAAACAATAATAATAATTTTTTACAACAAAGATACAACAATAATAATAATTTTCCTAGAAATGTTTACAATAATAACAATAATGTTAATAATACTAATAGACAATTGAATCCAGGACAGTATAAAAACTTTAACTCAGGACAGTTTCAAAATCGAAATAAACCATATGAAAATAGATTTTTACAAAATAATGACACTCAACAAAATTCAAATTATACTGAAATAATTTGCAATTACTGTAAACAACCCGGTCATTTAGTACGAGACTGCAAGATACGACCAAATAGCCAATCCCAAACAGCTAATCAGGAAAACTCCAAAGCTCTCCCCAGCACGGGTGCACTGAGGAAAGCATAAATCGAGAACCACTGGCATCCACTTCTAACGATCATACAACAACAACAATAAATATTTCAAAGTCCACTTCAATTCCATCAATTATAATATCAACGGAAGGTCTAAAAAATCCAACACACATGATGATTGATACTGGTGCTGCTCGAAATTTAATTAAAAAAAAGGTTCTCAACCCTGAAGTACCAATAAATAGCCAAAACGTATTAAAACTTACAGGAATTAATGATTTACCACTTTACACATTAGGACAAGTAAAAATAAACATTTTTAGTTACCCAACAATATTTAACATTATTCCGAATGAAGTCCCAGTAGAAGAAGATGGAGTATTGGGATCAGAATTTTTTCAAGATAATAGAGTGAATATAAACTATACTTCAAAATGCTTAGAAATTGAGAACCACTGTTACCCTTTTAAATCTACCAATACATTTACTATTCCAGCTCGAACAGTTACAACATTTTATGTTAATATAAAAAATACAGAAAAGAGTGAAGGGTATGTACCTCGATTACATATCCAAGATGGCGTCTACGTAGGTGACGCAGTTGTAAAAAATCACAGAGGAAAAGCTTATTTAAAATTTGCAAACACAAATGAAATCCCAATTACATTATCCGTCCCATTAGTTAATTTAGAAGACTTTGAAGAACAAGAATGCTATAAACAAATTGAAAATTTAATTAATTTCAAACAAACAAATAACGAAGATTTATCAAAGTAAAATATTAAATAACTTCTTAAAAACTGACAATTCTCTAATTAACTCATGCAAATTTTATAATGTAACAGACGAAGACAGAGTAGAATGTATTAAAAAACTTCTTCGATTAGACCACTTAAATCAAGATGAATATGAACATGTAGAAAAATTAATTAAAAATAATGCAGACAGATTTCAAATCCCAGGAGAACCACTTGAAGCTACTAATGTATTGCAACATTCAATTCCTACTGTAGATGACGCTCCAATTTTTTCAAGACAATATAGATTTCCCCCAGTTCACAAGGAAGAAATTACAAGACAAGTCGATGAATTATTAAAAAATAAAATAATCAAGCCCTCACAATCACCATATAACACTCCAGTGTGGATAGTTCCTAAAAAACCTGACTCCCAAGGAAAAATAAAATGGAGGAATGTTTCTTGATTTTCGTAAATTAAATGAAAAAACAATTGGCGATTCGTATCCTCTACCTAATATAAACGATATACTTGATTCTCTAGGGTCAGCAAAATATTTTTCAGTGTTTGATTTAGCTACCGGTTTTCACCATATAAAAATGGACCCAAAAGACTCGCATAAAACCGCGTTTTCTACACCTCACGGTCATTACGAATTCGATAGAATGCCTTTCGGTTTGAAAACTGCACCAGCCACATTTCAAAGATTGATGGATTTAACATTAACTGGATTAATCGGAACGGAACTTTTTGTATATCTTGATGACATAGTTATATATGCAAATACTCTAGAAGAGCACGAGAATTAAATTCAACAATTTAGCAGAAAGACTTAGAAAAGCAAATCTTCACTTACAACCAGACAAATGCGAATTTTTACGACCTGAAGTAGGATATTTAGGTCATATAATTGATAAAAATGGAGTACGTCCAGATCCAAAAAAGATAATAGCTGTAAAAAACTTTCCAGTCCCAAAAACACAGAAAAATGTTAAACAATTTTTAGGCTTAGCAGGATATTATAGACGATTTATTGATGGATTTTCAAAAATTGCAAGTCCTTTAAATCAACTTCTAAAAAAAGATATACCTTTTAATTGGACAGAAAAACAACAAGCAGCTTTCGAAATTTTAAAAGCAAAATTATGTGAAGAACCACTTTTACAACGACCTGATTTTTCTCAACCCTTTATACTCACAACAGATGCCTCAGGATTTGCAATAGGAGGTATTTTATCACAAGGTAAAATAGGTAAAGATAAACCAATAGCATATGCTTCACGTAGTCTAAGTGATACTGAGAAAAAATATGATACATATGAAAAAGAAGCCCTTGCTATAATATTTTGTGTAACTCATTTTCGTCCTTATTTGTATGGAAGAAAATTTACCTTAGTGACTGATCACAAACCTCTAGTTTGGTTTCAAAATTCTAAAGACCCGTGTTCACGAGTATCACGTTGGAGATTAAAACTCGCAGAATATGATTTTGATGTAATTTACAAAGCAGGAAAAATGAATGTAAATGAAGATGCTCTCTCAAGAAACTCTATTGATGATAGCCAGGAAAAATCAAAATATTTACAAGTTGATGACAATGATACTTTCATGACTTCTAAAGAAAAAACGTTTTCCAAGAAAACTTTTACAAGAAATAAACAAGAAAACTCTAAAAATAAGGTAAGACCTTTAAAACGAAAAAACTTGAATCCAGGAATGGTACCAGACGACGTAGATCATTTTAGCGAAATTCCAGAAGCCCAAATATTAAATATTCACACAAAAATTCCAGAATTTTTACAAGAATTCCTTAGTGAAGAATCATTTAGTGAGATTGGTAAGAATATTTTAAAATACACAAATTTATTCAAAAATATGGCTTCAAGACTTATTTTTATGACAATATTTTTATTAAGTCCAATGTTTTCAAAAAAATACGAAAATTTATCATGGAAAACTATTACTACAAGAGCTCAAAAGAGAATAGAGCAAGATAAAGCAAAAAATATGAATCGAAATGAAACTCAAGAAAAATTAGACGAAAATTTTTCTTCTAAACCTCTTGTGAAAAAATCACGAGGTAGGCCAAGAAAAAATCTACTTAAAAATTTAAAAAATATCCCCTCCCAAACAAAAAGAAAGAGAGGTAGACCAAGAAAACAAATATTTGAAAACGAATTACCAGAAATAAATATGCAAAAGCGAAGCCGAACGAAAGTAGAATCAGATTCCGACTCTGATCCTGATTATTTAGATTATTTGAAACAAACTCAAGCAAAAAACATAAAGAAGAAGAAGAATGCCAAGAAGCCAAAAAATATTAATGAATTTGAAAGTGAAGAAAGTGAAGAAAGTGAGAATTATTTTTCAACCTCAGAAGATGAAATCAACGACATTGAAACCTCACACGAAGGAAACAATGAAGAAAATTATGAAGAAAATTTGGAAGATAACTTTGAAGAAGATTTTGACGAAAATTTCAAAAAGAATTTTGAACAGAATTTTGAAGAACATTTTGGAGACGATCTTGAGGAAAATTTTGATGAGAAGTTTGAAGAAAACCAAAAAGAAAAATTGGAAGAAGAATTTGAAGAGCCTTATTTTGAAGAAAATTTGAGATTAAACCGAAGATCTCAAATAAATTGTGAAAAAATCGATAAAGATCATGATAATTATAATCGTCCACCCCCAGAACCTCCTCCTATAAACTCTCAAACAGAAAAAATTATAACAAAGAAAAATTTAGTTGAATGTCGCGATCAATTAACTATGCGAAAAGATAATTATGCATATTTTGTTACAACAAATGGAACTCCTCGCGACAACGGATCAAAAATTTTAGAAAAACGTGAAACTTTACCAAAATTTAAAAATTTACAAAAGGGGATAGCAAAAGAGATTAAAAAAGGAAACTACTACCATTTTGCACTTCCAATTGAAGAAGAAACTAAAGATAATTTATCTGAAACTTTAAATAATATAAAATTATCAATTCATTCATTACATGAATTATCTCAAAAATTTAAATTACGATCTATTAGTATTTCAAAAACTTTCAGAATTAATCATATACCTTGGGAAGAAGTGAAATCTATTTTTGACTCAATTTTTTCAAATTCAACTACAAAAATTATAGTTTGCAATGGAATAACGCAATATCCAACAAAAGAACAACGAACTCATTTAATCGAAGAAGCTCATTCTTCAGCATTAGGAGGCCATAAAGGCGTCACAAAAACTTATAGTCGAATTCGCCAAAAATATTTTAGGGAAAATATGAAAGTAGACATTCAAAAATATATTCAAGGCTGTTTACAATGTCAACTGAAAAAATTAATCAGAGTCAAAACAAAAAATCCTATGGTAATCACAGACACACCCACTACTGCTTTTGAAAAAATATCAATGGACATTGTTGGTCCACTACCTGAAACAAAATCTGGTAACTTATATATTCTAACGATACAAGACAATTTTACCAAATATTCTTTAGCAATACCTCTTCCTAATCACCAAGCTAGTACAATAGCAGATGCTTTTGTGAAAAAATTTATTTGCATATTTGGATCACCAAAAGGAGTACTTACTGACCAAGGCAGAGATTTTTTAAGTAATTTATTAAAAAGATTGGCAAAACGTTTTAGAATTAAACAATTTCGTACCACAGCTTTTCATCCTCAATCAAACGGATCATTAAAACGTTCAGAACATGTTTTAGGAGAATATCTCAAACAATTTGTAGCAAGAAATTCAGAATGGGATGATTGTCTTGAACTAGTAATGTTCTCGTATAATACTAGTGTACATGAAGGCACAAAATGCACACCCTATGAATTGGTTTTTGGTAAATTAGCTCGTGAACCTTCCAGCGAACCTTTATCACAACAAGAAAAATTACAAACGTATGATGATTATTTAATTAATTTCGTAACTCAACTACACGAAATGCGAACACAAGCAAGAGAGAATCTTATTTCAGCAAAAGAAAAATCGAAAATATATTATGATAAAAAAATAAATCCTTTAGAAGTAAAAATTGGAGACAACGTATTTTTATTAAAAGGAGGTAAAATAAAAAAACTAGAGAACCATTATACAGGGCCTTATGAAATATTGGAAGTGTTAGGAAAAGGGAATGTCAAAATAAGCTATAAAGGCAAACCTACTGTAGTTCACATTAATAGACTAAAACGCTCACACGTACAAGTACAAAAGTAGATAAATAAAAAAAAAAATATATAACAAACAAAATATCTTTACTTTAATTATAAAAAATATGTATACATATACAATTTAAATAAAATATAGAAATTTTATTTTGTCGATAAATGGTAAAAATAAAAAAAAAAATAAATAAAAATATACATATATAAAATTTATATAAAAATATATATTTTATATAAAAAATATATACAACAAATTTAGACATAACACATTATTCCAGATATAATGGATCAAATTCATCGCAAACGCATAGATGATCTCATTGAAATAGTTCCCTGTTTTATCGACATGGTAGCTCTCTGGCCATACTTAATTCAAACTGGAATTTTTAACCAAGACGACTGTAATATTCCCACATGGAGCAAAAACCTAAACAATCCAGATACAATAAAAGACATTTTTTCAACAATCAAAACAAGAGGACCAGACGCATACAAAAACTTGATTATCAGTTTACGCCTATCAGATCATATTGTCATAGCTGACATGTTGGATATTATAGACTAAGTACATAAAATAAAAAACTTAATAAATATCATAAAAAAAATATATATGTATACAACAGTAATAACAAAATTGTTTATTAAGTAATTTTATTCATTCTTTTTTTTTTACAAAGCAAGCTGCTAATTGGAACCTCCTTTTTCCAGAGATGGGATTACGAGGCTTCCTTTTGGCACTGCTCATTTGCAAATTCAACTATATAACAACAGTCTACGCCATCATAGGATTCGATTGCGGTTCAAATCAATCAAATATTACGACATTATCTTTACTAGAGGTAGGAGAATGTGATCTACCTCGATCTCAAGTACATGTTGAAAGAGTTTATATACAACTTTTACAATTAACTGGATTTTCAAATACAAAAGTAATACAATGCAAAATAGAAATTCGACGCGCCATCTCTCATTGTGGTATGCATTCTCACAGTTCCATAGTTGCAAATGGCCACAGTGAATATATACATGATGTTACACGAGATCAATGTAATCAAATGCACACAATAGGAACATTTTTAGTAACCCCTTCTCTTCAGATATCAAAGTTAAAAGTAAATGAAACTTCATTTCATAGCGTTACTTTAGCAGGTTCTGTAACACCTAATGGAGACTGTACTGGTACACAATTTTCTGACCCATATGGAACATGGAATAATGTCGTAGTCCAAGCAATATTCAAAATAACTTTACAAGAACATTACGCGACTATTCATTTAAATTCAAATAAAATTCAATTAGGATCTGGAATAATATGCACACTTTCAGACACATTCTGTACAGACGTAGAATATGGACAGACATTCTGGGACACATTACCTAATGACGTATGTAATTTTAACAAATATTAAATTATTTATGAAGGACCAGCAAATAAAACATATGACAACACGACAGACATTTCTGAAACCTTGTATTCTTTAACGACTGAAGATATAACCTTTGTACTGGCTGAAAAAACAAGAAAACCGGTTTGCAGTTACGTTTTAATACAAACTGAACATCCAAAATTATTAATTTTTGAAACCAGACCTGGGAATTCATTTTTAGAAAATAAACATTTAGAAGTTCAAAATATGGACATTTTCACATACGTCAACTCTAAATTTATATATGTAGAACGACACATACGCACTGAAGTAAATAGACTTTATCACGATGTTCTTACTCAACGATGCATACTTGAACAGCAAGTTTTTAGAAATACATTAACCTTAGCAACCCAATCACCAGACGAATTTGCATATCATTTAATGAAAGGCCCAGGATATATGTCAGTAATTGCAGGAGAAGTAGTACATATCGTAAAATGTATACCGGTTGAAGTAAAATATCGCAAAACTGAAGAATGTTATCTACAACTACCAATATTTAGAGGAAATCAATCCTTTTTCCTTTCTCCACGAACTCATATATTAACAAAATCAGGTATCCAAACAAATTGCAATTCTTTCCTTCCACCAATGTACCTTTTTGGAGAAACCTGGTACAAATTACTTCCAAATCCTGTCGAATCCATAGCACCGACTATAATTAAACCTCTCACAAAAGCAACCTGGAAATACACAAATCCTTCATCCTTAGCAACAAGTGGCATTTATTCTCAATCTGACCTTGATAAGCTACGAGATCATATAATGTTCCCAGCAGAAAAACCAATGATTTTAAATTCCTTAGCTAGAGAAATAACAGGACATGCGACTATTAATCAAGGAATATCATTGACAAATTTATTTAACCAAGAAGTAATTGATAAAATTGCTGAATCAGCTTGGGGTAGATTTTGGACAGTTTTTACAAATTTCGGTACTACTAGTGCAGGTATAATTGGATTAATTATAATAATTAGAGGGATCAAATTAATAGCAGATACCATTATTCATGGTTATGCATTGCATAGATTATTTGGATGGTCTCTCCATTTACTAGGCGCCTTCTGGGATTCGGTCACTAACCTTTTGTTACACTTAGGTACCAACCGACCTGCTGGACCTCCCGCTGAGAGCCATCAACCACTGCTTACAGCTTCAGCACCACAAAACTCTATAGAGGAAACTAAAAGTTCATCTCCTAACGAAAATACCAATTCAGGTAAAGATCATAATAGTACGAAGACTACTCTTTATCCTCACTCTGAACTAAAAGAAGAACTTAGTAGATCACATTATTCAATCCGAATCTAACATCTTAAAGAATGTCGCATGTTCCTTTCACAACCTTACTAAACAAAATTATTCAACAAAGAGGAGATCCACCCCTCATTTATGAGATACTCATTGAACAAACCAATAATAATGAATGTCTATTTCACGTTAATTTACAATATAACAATTATATAATAATGAATAGTGGCAAAAATAAAGAAAACGTAAAGCAAAAGGTAGCACAAAATTTATATAATGCCTTAATTAATGAATCAAAGGAAACAAATCAAAACGTCCAACCGAATTCTATTGGTAAAAATTTCAAAAAATTAAACGAAATTTGCACTCAAAATAAAATCGAATATCCAAAATATACAGTATTACGAGTAAAAACTTCATCAAAAAACTCAACATACATAGCAATTTGTTTTATTAATGATATCAAACGAATAGGAATTGGAAACACAATAAAAACAGCAATGGATTTCGCAGCTATAAAAACGATAAATTCTCTTTTGCAAAAAGATAAAAAATGTGAAGTAAATTTAATAAACTCACTAGAACATTTGCATGTTACAATCCAAGAATCACTTATAAATGATCCAAAACCTTCAACGAGTGGTCAGATAACAAAACCTAATATTAACAGTCGTTTTAAAAATATAAATCCTTATAAAATAAAAAAGAAATAATACTTCTACTACATCGCCTTTTTCTGGAAAAAGCTTTAAGAAATGTTTTAAATGCGGATATAGACCCCCCAATCAGTACAATAAATTCTAATATAAATATTCCATACTGATTCAGGAAATCATCTATAATGGAGCATTATTATGATGAGCCTACCCACGTGCGAAGTTACAAAAAAAAGATATGTAGAACAGACTCTCTGGGACTTTTAAACCACGTGGAAATTTTGAGAAATTTTACGATAAAATATGGATTACCGTTACCACAATACATCGTTTATCCTGATCCAAATTCAAAAAACCAAATCATTTTTTCTTGCTCAAGTTAATACAAACGATCATTTTGCTGTACAAGCCGGTCCTACAAGCGAGTTAGCCGAAAACAGAGCTGCTTTAAAATTACTACAAATATTAATAAGATCTTATGATCTTTGCGATGAGTATTTTTATAATAATAAATGTAAAGAAACAAAAAAAAACGAAGAATCAAAGTGTTCAAACTGATCCAAGACCAAAATTAGTATCATGGAAAAATTCATGTAGATATTGTAACACTCAAATGCATGCTACAAAAGAGTGCCGTAGACGGAATGTTTTTAAAGCTGATAAATCAACACAAGTTCCCCCTCCACTTCCACCACGAAACTCCTCAACATTTAGTAATCTATTTTCCCCTTTTTTCCAAAAAACTTCTAGACCTAAATCCAACCATATGTAAACATCCAATTTATCCAATACTAATCCTTTTTTTTCTTTTTCAGCCATTCGAGAAGCATAATGAAATTCCTATACCAACCACCTTATGGCGTATACTTGATGCTAATTCTGTTTTTCACTTCTAAAGCAGATAACTTGTATATCAATTCACAATTTTATCACTCATCTGGTATTTATTTTGAACCAATTTCAAAAATACGTCTATTTTCCGAAAATTATAATTTTATCTCTTATTTTGACATTTTGCAACCAGAAAACTTAAAATATAAAATAGTAGATATATCTCACAAACTTTATGAACATTGTATACTCACAAATATTGCAAACAACTGTAATATATATAATCACCACACTCAGCTTGAATTTATGAAAGAACGTATAAATTATTTTCTCGGAGAAATTTCATTTATATCCAGACAAGCTCATAACATCACTAAAATTCCCAAAAATAGTGATCCATTTTTACATCAAATTCAAAAAGTTCTTCTACAATCAAAAATAAGACAAAAAACTTCTCTTTATTGGCCTAAAGAAAATTTATTCCTACTTCCAAATCCATTTTCTGAACAACTTGAAAACCTTTCATCCAATCTCAACAACGTTACGATGTACAAAGACTGGCATAAATCACAAATTTTCCCAAATTTGCACATTTATAGAATTCTCGCAGCAAATTGGCTAATGGACTTGCATGAAATATCCCGATCCTTTCTATCACTCCTAACACAACTTACGGAAGCTATAACCCATGCCGCTACAAATTTATGGCACCCCATGCTGCTTCCAGATACCTTTCTAGACTTCAAATCCAACAAAGAAGATCCTCACCTTCCAACGTCTCTTTTTTCTATGGTCATTCCATTTTCTAAAATAAGATACTTTACTTTCAATAACTACTTAATTTTTACTATGACCATACCAATTCCATCTTCTGAAGAATTTCAAGTATTTAAAACACATTCAACCCCTATACATTTTGACTTCAACACTGATTATATTATACCTATATTCATAAAACCTCAATTTTCTTATATCGCGTTTTCTCCAAATAACGAATCTTACTTCACAACAAATGAAAATTTCTTCGCTTCATGCCACCAAAATGGACTTCAAAATTTTTGTCACCCTCCTCATTCCATATACAGTACTCAAAATAATCCTATTTGCGAAACATCAATGTTTATAAAATCCCAACCGTATAAATGTAAAACATTCATAAGTTTCAATGAATATCCTTTTTTAACACCACTGTTGTCACACCGTGGATGGCTTTATTCAACTATTCTTCCTAAGCAAATCTTTTTATCTTGCTCCAAAAATTCCAAAACCCTTATTACTCTTCAAGGAATAGGAATTTTACAAATAGAATCTGACTGTAATTTGGACTCATCAATTCCATACTATAATATTAAAAATTACCCAAAAATAATGGATAACTCAATTCCACTTAGTAAATCGACCACTTCTCTTGAAATAATTTCTCCCTTCTTATATAATATGTCGATCACAGAACCTCACTTGTTAAAAAACGTATTACATCTTTTTCATAAAAAAGATGACATGCTTATATCGACTTTTGAAAGTCATGTTTTTCTACTCACAAAATATGCTAATATTCAGAAAATTATCCCATCTATTTTTAATTCTAGTGCACATAAAATATATATAGCACATACTATAGTTACTTTTCTTATAATAATTATTCTATTAATAATACTAATTAAAATTCAAAAAATTTCAAAAAAAACTAATAAAAATATAAATGAAATTAAACTAGATCAGAAAACTCCTCTTAGCCTATCAACAAAACCTCTTCTAAGTGACCTATCATTCAAATTTTAACTACTTCTTTTCAAACGTATCTATAAACTGGAAAGGACCCATATGTTCCATCCTTTCAACCTTCCTGGTA
Source organism: Diplolepis rosae (assembly GCA_030998225.1). NCBI lineage: Eukaryota > Metazoa > Arthropoda > Insecta > Hymenoptera > Diplolepididae > Diplolepis > Diplolepis rosae. The sequence continues at coordinate 242,083 of JAPYXD010000546.1, forward strand.
CAGGTACAATCCATCCCTCTCTTTCTATACTGTAAAACCACAGCATGATCATTGGGAATGTCCCTTTAGAAGAACAGTTTTTGTAAGGGTATTGTAATATAAGAATTGTTTTTCTAATGGAGAAGTAGAATACCTTTCAATAATGTATAACTTCTGTTAGAATCAAATTTTGGTACTTTTGCACGAATTAAATAGATAAAGTATAAAAATTATATAATCAAGGGTATAGTTAAGTAAATTTAGATCCCTTTCTTTTTAAATTTATAGAATGATTCCGACTGCGGCAGAACCGATCGTGTTCCACTCAGGACCTGTGGACGGTGTATGTCCACAGGATTATCCAATCACATATGGACATTTAATAAATAGTTTTTGTTTCGACTTAGAAGAGTCAACCTTATTCATTTATTACAGTCAGCAAACAACAAAGAAATTTTGCCAATTTTGCTTCGAAAAATTACCAATTCCAGAACAAAATGAATACGAATTCTGTACCTCATGGCACTCAGTTTGTAAAATACAATGCGTTAATATGAATTGTAACGGTTGTAGGGAAGCATTAATAACGCCACGCTGTAGGGCAATCGACTGTAAAGGTTGTACTGAGCAATTCTTAAAAAATAAAATGCAACTTCAATTAGGAAACGAAGTTATAGTTGAAAATGTTTTTCGATAAAATATTATAAATTGTAGTCATAAATAAAATTTCAAATATGTCTAGAAAATTCTCTTTAAGCAAAACACTGTTAGGATCTAGTTAGTATTTTAAAGCTCAATAACGAATTTGTTATAGAAAAATGCTGCCGCATGATTTTGAATCCATTCAAGCCGAAAATCCAGAAAACGACGAACAGTACTACCAACCGTATATCGATCAAATAATTATGAAACATTTTTGTTGTTACTCTCCAGAAAACGAAATATATCAGAATACTTTAGATCAAAAATTCATATGTAAAGAATGTTACAGATTTAAAATTACCTTTTTTGAATCAGAAATATCTGTACCTTTCCTTAACCGCCACATTGTAACCACGGATCTTAACGGATTAAAATGTTCTGTCTGCGAAGAGCAAATTTTTTTCATACGTTTCAGAGCAGACCAATGTTTTCTTTGCACTGAATATCTCTTTGAGTTAGCAAACGCGGAAAACGAATAACTGATAATCCATATACATAATTATTAACAATAATAATAACTAATTTCCATTTATATCAAATTAAATCACAAACAACTCAAATAGATAATTCTTTTGCAGATAAGGACAATGGCAATGCAACAAAGAGATTTGACAAAGGGTAGCGCAGTACAAATACTTAATGAAATAAGTATTGAATATGATTTTTCAATACCAGAATACACAGTAAAATCTCTTGGAATACATCAAGAACTACCGCCATTCGAGGCAACTTGTGAAATTTTAAAAAATAATGTAACCTATGCTTGTGTTGGAGAACCTGCGTCCCAAAAGAAAGTAGCAAAACAAAATGCAGCAGCTAGAGTCTTGGAAACACTTTCCACGAAATATATATTTTTAGAAGAAAAGTTAGAAAAATGCTTAATAACAGAATCTAAATTTTATAATATAAGCGATAAAAACAATAAAGAAGCTTTACAAAAATGGACTAATTCATGTGAAAGGTGTTTTCAAAGAGGACATTTAGCTCGTAACTGCCGCAACCCTCTACGTAATAAAAAATATAAAAATAACCCTTAAAAAATATTTTCACTAATCTACTACATTATAAAAATTATATTTTATATATTACAGCATGTTATTTATAATTTACAAATATAAAATACCCCATTCACGTATAAAAAATATTAATGTATTCAGTTATATAACAAAATAAATCATTGTAACCTTATATTAATACTAAGTTCAAACTATTTTGAAAAAAAAAAAAAAACTATGTAATAATTTATAACAAGACAATATAAATTTGTATCCAAAAAATATGTTAATATTTGAATTTATCAAATTGTGAAAATGCAAAAAAAAATACAAATTGTAGAACAAACGTAGAAATGAATGTTATATTTATCATTCAGATATTGTTATCAGAAAAAGAGTTGAATGTATTTCTTCAAAACAAAAAAAAAATGTATTCTTCTACCGAAGTTTCGATCGCGGATCGTTAACTCCCCGCGCTCGAACTGAGGGGGGAGGTGTCACGTCCCGCGACGTATTTGAATGTATATAATACACACAGGCTGGTTTGAGTTAGAAATCTATGAGAAAATCGATAAAGGGGAATAGGGAGTAGGGGAAGTAGGGAGCAGTATAGGGCCCCTTCTCCTCTAAGAAGATATGACTACGTCACGATTTTCGCTGACCGTCAATTTGTATGAAAAAATATAAAAGAGGCCCACACCAAGAGAAAGCAGTCAGTAAATTCTTCGTCTAGTTCGACACTTAAATTTTCCTTCGGATTTATAACCGGTCTCGCGACAATAGTCCAGTGCGGCATTTCAATTTAACTTCGGAAATCTCTGAGTTTCAGATTAATAAAATTCGATTGGGACAATTTAAAATCAAAGTTCGGGAGTCGTAAAAGTCATCGTAGACTTGAACAGATCTTTGTAAAGATCTTCGAACAGTGTCATAAATTTGGATCACCGCCCTTGACGGAACATAACTGTGCGGCCTCTAACTCCGTCTCTCTCACACACTTGGACTACACCTGTGGAGATCCAGTGCTTACAACTCACCGCCGTGTGGATTAAACCTCAACACAACTTACGAATCATAAAGGTACCGAACCTCTCTCTCTCTATCTTTATTCTTTGTCTCTTTCTCACCCACGTACCAACCAGCCTGTGCCTACATTATATAAGAATTGTCTTAACGAATGTATATCCGGAAATTTCAACCAGTAAAATAAATTCAATTTGTATTATTTTCATAATCATTGTGTCTTTCATTGACTTATCCTCATCCCTAAGCGAGGATCATTCGATCCTAACTTAAAACGAGGAATCTTCGATCAAGGTAAGTATATTTGCGTACTTGTGACGTAACAATACGATAGAAAAATTAATCCACAAAATTTTAAAATCGGAGATAATGTATTTTTACTAGAAGGAGGAGAACTAAAGAAATTCGAAAACCAATATTCAGGACCATACGAAGTACTTGAAATATTAGGCAAAGGAAACATAAAAATTTCAGTTAAAAATAAACCTAAAATTGTTAATATCAGCAAGCAATCAGAGGAGAAAGAATTAAAATTAAATAAAAATGATTACAGATAACAATGGAACAAAAACATCGCAAACGCATTGACTTATTGTGTGATTTAATCGTTTGCCAAGTTGATATAAAGTCATTATGAGCTTTGTTAAGCGATTATGGAGATTTGGAAACACAAAAAATTTTTACGTCCAAAAATGATACCTTTATACAAAATATGTAAAAATGCAACTAATATCTCAAACAATTGTTCAAAGAAATCAACGAAAAAAAAACTACAATTATCAGAAAATTTTTCAACTTTTTCTCATAAACGAGGTTTGATCTGTAAACCTTTTTCCCATCTAACAAATAACACTTCTTTCAGGTCAAATACTAATAGTCTTTGTTCTCTTTTCTAGGAAACAGTCATTCAAGAAGCATTTTGTCCGAGACATTTTATTCATTTCATAATTAAAGTTCATTATTTGTCCCAAATTTTTTACAAGTCAATTTTTATGATTACCATATGAAAAAAAGAAATCAGATCATTTAACCAATATTTATTTCCAACCTTTGTAAAATTGAATTTTATTTTTGGGAGAAGATTGTTATTCACTGTTTTTCGAGGATACTCGCAAAGTACTTAGTTTCAAAAGAACACTAATCGAAGGAAACTAAAATATTCATTAAAAACTGAAATTTTATTGATAAAGAATTACTAATAAAAAAAAGAAAACAACAAATAAAATAAAAGATTATCTTTCTCCCTTAACAATACAAATATTTTCAACTTTCTTGGAGATTTATGGATATTTTTCATGCACATAATTTACTCGCATTAAGAAAATTTTCTCGTGTACTATGATAATTATCAATAACGAAAATTTTCCTAAAAATTTTCTTAAGATAATATATTCCCTTCTGCTATGGAAGTAAATGAATTTTATGTAAAGGAAAATACTTATTTAAATGTGCATTGAATGTATATATCAAGTTTTTACGTTGACATGAATCTTATCAACGATATTCTAAAGCAGAAGGTCCTCTAAAATAATATATAAGGTATCTATTTCGGAGTTTGAATATAGAAAACAATGAATGTCATTAACGACTTAAGCTGACGTTTTGATGATATAAAAAGTAAGCTTGAAACACGATTATAAGGGCTTAAATGTTTAAATTAATCAATGTGTAAATTTCCTAGTAATATAGCGATATTTATAGCTATATGTACTATAAGGAAATCGAAAAACAAAAGAGAAGCCAAGCATAATTCAGCACGGAAGCTGTTAGAGTCTTTATATAAAGACTGTTTATTTAGTGAACAAAGAGAGCCCGAAAATGACTTGAAAATAACTGTAGAAAACGACTCCGAAAAGACTATACTCTATAAATGGACAGGTACATGCGAGCGTTGTTATCAAAGAGGACACAAACCAGTAAAGTGTCATGGTCCAAAGCGTAATAAAAAGTTTGTAGAGTAAATTTTCAAAGTTTCTGTAAAGAAAGATAATAAATTTTATACAGATATATGATTTTCACGCGATGTGACACATTTTTTCATAAATTTAAGTAAAGTGGACGAGTAAGTTCGAACACGTTAATTTCATCCCCATGTTCAAACAAAAGGGGGGAGGTTTCACGTCCCGTAACTATCACAAATACGATTGAGTTAACCAACTTTATACGAAAATTTGATACAAGCAAAAATCCAAAAACACTCGAAAAAAATATATATATGTGTGTGTTTTGTATGTGTAATAGACATATAAAGAATAAGGCTATTTAATTATATGTGTTCTTTTTTTTTAAACAAATAATGTTAATTAAATATTTTGAAAAATGAAATTATATATATATATGAATTAAAAAAAAAAAAAATATTAATAAAGCAAAATACAAAAACATGAAAATATATATATATATATATATATATATATATATATGTGATAGATATATAAAGAATAAACCTATGTAATTGTATGTGTTCTTTTTGAACAAATAATTTTATTTAAATATTTTTAAAAATGAAATTATATATATACAAAAAAGAAAATCGATAAAGAAAAATACAAAAACATGAAAAATAGATATATATATGTGTGTGTGTGTGTGTGTGTGTTTTGTATGTGTGATAAATATCCGAAAATGTAAGCTTAATAACTATATGCGTTTTTCTTTTTCAAATAAATTATGTCAATACATATTGAACGTCTTTACTAACAGAAAAATGAAATTATATGTATACAAACTTACAAGGAAAAAAAAAAAAAAAAAAACAAAATATATATATACGTTTGTGAGTGTGTGTAACAGATTTCTCATATAAACTTTATTAGTGTGTTCGTTTTTCAAAAAATAATAATGTTCAATTATAATTTATCAACATAATTAGTAAGTCTATTCATACAAATTTATTATTAAATAAGAAAAATTATGGAACAAATAAAAAAGAAAATAATGAAATTATGCATGCGTGTGCAATAGAAAATTTTCTTCTAGCTTAATATATCAATGAGTTTGTAACATTATAATAAGTTTCAATATATGCAAATCTGAAATATCATTAGAATCGATTGTATGGAAAAATTTTGTGTGTGTAAACTGATGCATTTACGAAAACGCAATTATCAACCACGGAAATACCAAGGTAAATCACGGAAGAATTTGTAACATTTTAAATTTAATATCTTCGAAAGTTTGTACACGGTAATTTCATCCCCATGTTCCAACAAAAGGGGGGAGGTGTCACGTCCCGTAACTATCACAAATACGATTGAGTTAACCAACTTTATACGAAAATTTGATACAAGCAAAAATCCAAAAACACTCGAAAAAAATATATATATGTGTGTGTTTTGTATGTGTAATAGACATATAAAGAATAAGGCTATTTAATTATATGTGTTCTTTTTTTTTAAACAAATAATGTTAATTAAATATTTTGAAAAATGAAATTATATATATATATGAATTAAAAAAAAAAAAAATATTAATAAAGCAAAATACAAAAACATGAAAATATATATATATATATATATATATATATATATATATGTGTGATAGATATATAAAGAATAAACCTATGTAATTGTATGTGTTCTTTTTGAACAAATAATTTTATTTAAATATTTTTAAAAATGAAATTATATATATACAAAAAAGAAAATCGATAAAGAAAAATACAAAAACATGAAAAATAGATATATATATATGTGTGTGTGTGTTTTGTATGTGTGATAAATATCCGAAAATGTAAGCTTAATAACTATATGCGTTTTTCTTTTTCAAATAAATTATGTCAATACATATTGAACGTCTTTACTAACAGAAAAATGAAATTATATGTATACAAACTTACAAGGAAAAAAAAAAAAAAACAAAATATATATATACGTTTGTGAGTGTGTGTAACAGATTTCTCATATAAACTTTATTAGTGTGTTCGTTTTTCAAAAAATAATAATGTTCAATTATAATTTATCAACATAATTAGTAAGTCTATTCATACAAATTTATTATTAAATAAGAAAAATTATGGAACAAATAAAAAAGAAAATAATGAAATTATGCATGCGTGTGCAATAGAAAATTTTCTTCTAGCTTAATATATCAATGAGTTTGTAACATTATAATAAGATTCAATATATGCAAATCTGAAATATCATTAGAATCGATTGTATGGAAAAATTTTGTGTGTGTAAACTGATGCATTTACGAAAACGCAATTATCAACCACGGAAATACCAAGGTAAATCACGGAAGAATTTGTAACATTTTAAATTTAATATCTTCGAAAGTTTGTACACGGTAATTTCATCCCCATGTTCAAACAAAAGGGGGGAGGTGTCACGTCCCGTAACTATCACAAATACGATTGAGTTAACCAACTTTATACGAAAATTTGATACAAGCAAAAATCCAAAAACACTCGAAAAAAATATATATATGTGTGTGTTTTGTATGTGTAATAGACATATAAAGAATAAGGCTATTTAATTATATGTGTTCTTTTTTTTTAAACAAATAATGTTAATTAAATATTTTAAAGAATTTGAAAATCTTTCTGTGGAAAAAATGACGCTTTCGACTGCGCTGAGATTCGAGCCCAGGTCTTTCGATTGCCGGTCGACTGCTCTGACCACTGAGCTACACAGGCGTCCGACATCTCTTTCTCCACAGGAAGATCTCCTTATATCGCCTAGTGGCTCAGCCTTGCGGCTGTAAATGATTTCAAATTAATTAGTTGAGTTTGAAATTTTTGTCACTGTCTACATTATCGGAGGATCACTAGTCGCGTGTCAGATAGGATACGTTGTCGACAGGTGTCCTCGTAGACAATTTCAAACTCTTATATCGCAAATAATGCAAATAAATTTAATATTTTAAAGAATTTGAAAATCTTTCTGTGGAAAAAATGACGCTTTCGACTGCGCTGAGATTCGACCCAGGTCTTTCGATTTCAGGTCGACTGCTCTGACCACTGAGCTACACAGGCGTCCGACATCTCTTTCTCCACAGGAAGATCTCCTTATATCGCCTAGTGGCTCAGCCTTGCGGCTGTAAATGATTTCAAATTAATTAGTTGAGTTTGAAATTTTTGTCACTGTCTACATTATCGGAGGATCACTAGTCGCGTGTCAGATAGGATACGTTGTCGACAGGTGTCCTCGTAGACAATTTCAAACTCTTATATCGCAAATAATGCAAATAAATTTAATATTTTAAAGAATTTGAAAATCTTTCTGTGGAAAAAATGACGCTTTCGACTGCGCTGAGATTCGAGCCCAGGTCTTTCGATTGCCGGTCGACTGCTCTAACCACTGAGCTACACAGGCGTCCGACATCTCTTTCTCCACAGGAAGATCTCCTTATATCGCCTAGTGGCTCAGCCTTGCGGCTGTAAATGATTTCAAATTAATTAGTTGAGTTTGAAATTTTTGTCACTGTCTACATTATCGGAGGATCACTAGTCGCGTGTCAGATAGGATACGTTGTCGACAGGTGTCCTCGTAGACAATTTCAAACTCTTATATCGCAAATAATGCAAATAAATTTAATATTTTAAAGAATTTGAAAATCTTTCTGTGGAAAAAATGACGCTTTCGACTGCGCTGAGATTCGAGCCCAGGTCTTTCGATTGCCGGTCGACTGCTCTGACCACTGAGATACACAGGCGTCCGACATCTCTTTCTCCACAGGAAGATCTCCTTATATCGCCTAGTGGCTCAGCCTTGCGGCTGTAAATGATTTCAAATTAATTAGTTGAGTTTGAAATTTTTGTCACTGTCTACATTATCGGAGGATCACTAGTCGCGTGTCAGATAGGATACGTTGTCGACAGGTGTCCTCGTAGACAATTTCAAACTCTTATATCGCAAATAATGCAAATAAATTTAATATTTTAAAGAATTTGAAAATCTTTCTGTGGAAAAAATGACGCTTTCGACTGCGCTGAGATTCGAGCCCAGGTCTTTCGATTGCCGGTCGACTGCTCTGACCACTGAGCTACACAGGCGTCCGACATCTCTTTCTCCACAGGAAGATCTCCTTATATCGCCTAGTGGCTCAGCCTTGCGGCTGTAAATGATTTCAAATTAATTAGTTGAGTTTGAAATTTTTGTCACTGTCTACATTATCGGAGGATCACTAGTCGCGTGTCAGATAGGATACTTTTGAAAAATGAAATTATATATATATATGAATTAAAAAAAGAAAAAATATTAATAAAGCAAAATACAAAAACATGAAAATATATATATATATATATGTGATAGATATATAAAGAATAAACCTATGTAATTGTATGTGTTCTTTTTGAACAAATAATTTTATTTAAATATTTTTAAAAATGAAATTATATATATACAAAAAAGAAAATCGATAAAGAAAAATACAAAAACATGAAAAATAGATATATATATGTGTGTGTGTTTTGTATGTGTGATAAATATCCGAAAATGTAAGCTTAATAACTATATGCGTTTTTCTTTTTCAAATAAATTATGTCAATACATATTGAACGTCTTTACTAACAGAAAAATGAAATTATATGTATACAAACTTACAAGGAAAAAAAAAAAAGAACAAACAAAATATATATATACGTTTGTGAGTGTGTGTAACAGATTTCTCATATAAACTTTATTAGTGTGTTCGTTTTTCAAAAAATAATAATGTTCAATTATAATTTATCAACATAATTAGTAAGTCTATTCATACAAATTTATTATTAAATAAGAAAAATTATGGAACAAATAAAAAAGAAAGTAATGAAATTATGCATGCGTGTGCAATAGAAAATTTTCTTCTAGCTTAATATATCAATGAGTTTGTAATATTATAATAAGTTTCAATATATGCAAATCTGAAATATCATTAGAATCGATTGTATGGAAAAATTTTGTGTGTGTAAACTGATGCATTTACGAAAACGCAATTATCAACCACGGAAATACCAAGGTAAATCACGGAAGAATTTGTAACATTTTAAATTTAATATCTTCGAAAGTTTGTACACGGTAATTTCATCCCCATGTTCAAACAAAAGGGGGGAGGTGTCACGTCCCGTAACTATCACAAATACGATTGAGTTAACCAACTTTATACGAAAATTTGATACAAGCAAAAATCCAAAAACACTCGAAAAAAATATATATATGTGTGTGTTTTGTATGTGTAATAGACATATAAAGAATAAGGCTATTTAATTATATGTGTTCTTTTTTTTTAAACAAATAATGTTAATTAAATATTTTGTAAAATGAAATTATATATATGTATGAATTAAAAAAAAAAAAAATATTAATAAAGCAAAATACAAAAACATGAAAATATATATATATATATATATATATATGCGATAGATATATAAAGAATAAACCTATGTAATTGTATGTGTTCTTTTTGAACAAATAATTTTATTTAAATATTTTTAAAAATGAAATTATATATATACAAAAAAGAAAATCGATAAAGAAAAATACAAAAACATGAAAAATAGATATATATATGTGTGTGTGTTTTGTATGTGTGATAAATATCCGAAAATGTAAGCTTAATAACTATATGCGTTTTTCTTTTTCAAATAAATTATGTCAATACATATTGAACGTCTTTACTAACAGAAAAATGAAATTATATGTATACAAACTTACAAGGAAAAAAAAAAAAAGAACAAACAAAATATATATATACGTTTGTGAGTGTGTGTAACAGATTTCTCATATAAACTTTATTAGTGTGTTCGTTTTTCAAAAAATAATAATGTTCAATTATAATTTATCAACATAATTAGTAAGTCTATTCATACAAATTTATTATTAAATAAGAAAAATTATGGAACAAATAAAAAAGAAAGTAATGAAATTATGCATGCGTGTGCAATAGAAAATTTTCTTCTAGCTTAATATATCAATGAGTTTGTAACATTATAATAAGTTTCAATATATGCAAATCTGAAATATCATTAGAATCGATTGTATGGAAAAATTTTGTGTGTGTAAACTGATGCATTTACGAAAACGCAATTATCAACCACGGAAATACCAAGGTAAATCACGGAAGAATTTGTAACATTTGAAATTTAATATCTTCGAAAGTTTGTACACGGTAATTTCATCCCCATGTACAAACTTAAGGGGGGAGGTGTCACGTCCTGTGACCATCTCTATTACATAAATAATTATAATACTTTTTATATTAATCAACGAATCCACAATTGTAAAATATGCGGAAGCACTAGATGCGTAACGTAAACAAGTTGTAAAGGGAAAAAGAGAAGTGAGAATTAGTGAATGAACATAGTAAAGGTATTAGCTATTTTTGGAAAAGGAACTCCGTCTCGCCGTGTTATGTCAACAAACCTCCCAGACCGGTAGGCACAGGTAGAAGATTAAGCGGGGGGTCTGCCGCTACGGAAAGAAGGAAAATCGGAGAAACCAAAGAATAGGAGTACTGCTCTAGATCTTTTCCTAATATGGCAATTCTGACCACCGGAAACGACAAGTTTGGCACGCACCGAGCTCAGAACCAGCATTTAACAAAACAATTCTTGGAAAACACGTGAACGCATTGTTCGTGACTCGTAATAGAGGGGATTTTCGCCCCAGATGAGGGCCTATAAAACTAGCTGTTAATTGGCAAAAGTCAGTATCTCTTCAACCATCGCCAGGCACTCGGCAGTGTCTCTTCAACCATCGCCCGGCACTCGGCAGTGTCTCTTCAACCATCGCCCGGCACTGGGCAGTGTCTTTTCAACCATCGCCCGGCACTTGGCAGTGTCTTCTTCAGTCCTCGACCAGTACTCTTTGTCATCAAGTGTCAACGTCCCGTCTTCAGTATAAATTCTTCAAGTCCCAATTGTTCAGTTCGGCAACTTTATAACACTCCCCAAGTATCTTCAAGTATCGGAGCATACCGGTCACAAGTTTGGATTATCAGTGAGGACAAATTTTTTCAAATGAAGTAATTGTCTTAAAATTTTTATTTTACTAGTTAATTATATTTCAAGTTTTTAAATCTCCTATTAGTTTTACAAGATCTTACAACAGTTTAATTCAGGCAAGTATTTTTCAAGTACAAAATCGATATATTCAATTCTATAGTAAAATTATTTTTATCTTTATTTTTTTTAGCCTAAGCATACATTTTGAGTTTAAAATATAAAAATGTATTCTATGTACTTCTATTAGAAATTTTTTCCTTTACGTAGAGTATTTCATTTTTTGTTAAAAAAATGTAAGATGAAAATATTTCTAACCTAAAGTTGAGTATATCAATTTTAAGCTTGAATAGAAATTTAAATTTGCTATTAAGACATTCTTTTTAATAGAAAATAATTCTCTGATTAAATTTTTTTTAAATGTACGGGTAAGATGAATGGAAATCCGAAATTCATGATTTAAGATTTAATTTGAAAACCTAAAATTCTATTTAATTTTTATATTGGTTAATATTATAAATATTGATTGGTATTAAATTTGTTATTTTTCAAGTGTTATAAAATCCTTATACAATTTTGTAGGAGATTTCAGATGTTCAAAGCAAGCAGATTTTTTTATAAATATTGAAGCAGAGATTTTTATTTAAAAAATTAAATGCTGTACGAAAAGAGAATTTTTTCAAATGCAGTAATTGTCTTAAAATGTAAAGAACTTTTAAATTAATATATTGACGTGAAATTTTAAACATTTTTTGACTTTTTATTTTACTAGTTAATTATATTTCAAGTTTTTAAATCTCCTATTAGTTTTACAAGATCTTACAACAGTTTAATTCAGGCAAGTATTTTTCAAGTACAAAATCGATATATTCAATTCTATAGTAAAATTATTTTTATCTTTATTTTTTTTAGCCTAAGCATACATTTTGAGTTTAAAATATAAAAATGTATTTTATGTACTTGTATTAGAAATTTTTTCCTTTACGTAGAGTATTTCATTTTTTGTTAAAAAAATGTAAGATGAAAATATTTCTAACCTAAAGTTGAGTATATCAATTTTAAGCTTGAATAGAAATTTAAATTTGCTATTAAGACATTCTTTTTAATAGAAAATAATTCTCTGATTAAAATTTTTTTAAATGTACGGGTAAGATGAATGGAAATCCGAAATTCATGATTTAAGATTTAATTTGAAAACCTAAAATTCTATTTAATTTTTATATTGGTTAATATTATAAATATTGATTGGTATTAAATTTGTTATTTTTCAAGTGTTATAAAATCCTTATACAATTTTGTAGGAGATTTCAGATGTTCAAATCAAGCAGATTTTTTCAAAAATATTGAAAAAAGAAGTATTAATTCTATAACTACATATTTCGTAAATTCGAAATTGTCGTCTGCTTCCCGCTCCTTTTGCACGGAGTCGACAAAAATACAATTCTCAATTTCGACTCTCTAACAGATAGCATGAAATCTAAAAATAGCTTTGCAAGGAGGAAGCGAGGAGAATAAGGAGAAGTTGGAGGTGCTGTTCTCGCACGCAAGAACGACGAGGAAGAAACAAAAGCAGCGCGCCCCGTCGTCTCTCCCTACTCGCTTCACACGGACACGGCGTGCAATCGTGTCTGTAGGTACCCCGGTTTGCAATCTGAGCACACTGGCCATAGGCCGCTCTGTAAGTGGCAACGTCAGTCTGCAAACTCGATGAGAGCGGAGGAGAGAGACGATAAGTGGTTTTTTCTGCTTTGTCTACGCGTACCGCGTTAGCCTCGGCGTTAGCGAGAGACAGCCTAACCCACAATTCACTCTCTCTCTCTCGCCCGAGCTGACAGGCTTCAGGCTGTCTTGTCTCCTCTATCTATAATATCTCTATGTGAAAAACACATCGAAATGACCTGCGTTGATGGCAGAAAAAAAATGTTTACTCATAAAACAATTGTTCAACAATTTTTTATTACTAATTTTAATTGCAAATATCTGTTAAACTAGGCGTGATAGCTACAAACAGTAGTAGTTTATAATGAAATATTCCCTTCCAGTCCCACTATACACACAACATAAACTTATTGACCGTCAATTTTGACTTCGAAGTTATTTGTGGTCGTTCATCATTCTTTTTCCAGGATCTTCTTCGAACAATATTCTCGTATGACTATATGTTTTTGGGGTCGCTGAATCTGAATCTGGAGTCAGATAAACCTTGTCGGAAAAGCGTTTCACCATAACCCCCGAAAACCCCATCATCTCTGCTATATAAGCCCGTAACGATAAACCCGTTACATCAAACCTAGTAACCCCTTAATTCTACAGCCCTATAACCCCTAACACCATAACGTCATAACCTCTCACACCATTATTACTTCATAACTTAACAACCCTATAACCCCTTATATCGAAGGAAAATAGTTTATCACAAGTAATCTGTATTATTGCGAGTTGTCATTCTAGTCATTATATTTTTAATTTGTTCACTCTAGTTATATATTTTTCATTCTAGTAATTTTGCGAAAGTCCTTATAAGAACTATATGATGTACAAAATCTGATCGTGTAACCTTCCCGCGATGTATATCGAGTAACGCTAATACCAACGGTTCTTCCATTGTTTAATGGTGCTATGGGGTCATTGTGTTTACGTAATGGATTTAAGGTTTCCCGAATATCTGTTACAACCTGCAATAATACAGATTGCTCGTGATAAACTATTTCCTTTCGATATATGGTTATAGAAATATAGTGTTATGGGGTTATGGTGTTGGGGATTACGGGTTTAGGGGGCAGGGGGTTTTGGGGTTATAGTGTTAAGAGGTTACAGGGATTAATGTAACGGGTTTAACGTATCTCTAACCTCTCTGACAACTCGCAATAATAAGGATTACATGTGATAAACTATTTCCCTTCGATATAGGGGGTTATAGGGTTATTGGGTTATAAAGTAATAATGGTTATGGTATGAGAGGTTATGAAGCTATAGTATTAGGGGTTGTAGAGTTGTAGTGTTAAGGGATTACGAGGTTTCATGCAAAGGGTTTATCGTTACGGACTTATATGTATAGATTAGATGATGGGGTTTTCGAGGGTCATGGTAAAACGCTTAGCAGATAAGATTTATCTGACTCCAGATTCAGATTCAGCGACCCCAAAAACATATAGTATACATGGTCTGATATCAGGAGTCAAAATTTCACAGTTTTTGCTCTTCACAAGTGCCGTCCGCCATAGATAAATTCGATTTTAATTTAATTTCAAAATACCTCCACTGATAATACATGCATATGTGACGTACATATGTGGTAAACTTTTTTCGTTTTATATGTTTTATATTTTGCTCCTTAAGATTGCCATCCGCTATAGTTAAATTCAATTTTAATTTCCTTTCAAAATACCTCCAATGATAATACATACATATGTGAAGTCTGTAAGTGGTACACATTTCTTGTTTCATATGTAAATTGCCCGTATATGTTAATCTGTGTTCCGACCTCGAAGTTTTTGCTCTTCAAGATTGACGCCCGCCATATATAAATTTAATTTTAATTATCTTTCAAAGTACCCCAAATGATGTTACATATATGTGTGAGGTCCTGCAATGGTACACATTTTTTGCTTTATATGTAAATTACCCGTATATTTAATTCTGTGATCGGTCCTCACAGTTTTTGTTCTTCAAGACTTCCGTCCGACATAGATGAATTGTATTTTAATTTACTTTCAAAATACCTCCACTGATAATACATAAATATGTGATGTCCAAAAGTCGTACCCATTTTTTGTTTTATATGTAAATTACCTGTCTATGTCAATCTGTGTTCGGTCATCACAGTGTTTGTTCTTCACACCTTTTTTGTTTTATATGTAAATTACCTGTCTATGTCAATCTGTGTTCAGTCATCACCGTGTTTGTTGTTCAAGATTGCCGTCCGCCATAGATAAATTCAATTTTAATTTCTATTCAAATTACCTCCAATGCAAATACATACATATTATGAAGTCCTGAAGTGGTAAACTTTTTTTGTTTTATATGTAAATTACCTGTCTAGGTCAATCTGTGTTCGGTCATCACCGTGTTTGTTCTTCAAGATTGCCGTCCGCCATAGATAAATACAATTTTAATTTCATTTTCAAATTACCTCCAATTTAAATACATACATATGTGAAGTTTTGAAGTGGTACACTTTTTTTGTTTTATATGTAAATTACCGGTCTATGTCAATCTGTGCTCGGTCATCACAGTGTTTGTTCTTTAAGATTACCACCCGCCATACATAAATTCAATTTCAATTTCCTATCAAAGTACCCCTAATGATGTTACATACATAAGTGAGGTCCTGATGTGGTAAACTTTTTTTGCTTCATATGTAAATTACCCGTCTATGTCAAACTGTGTTCGGTCATCACAGTGTTTTTTCTTCAAGATTACCATCCGCCATTGATGAATTCGATTTTAATTTCCTGTCGAAATACCTCCGATGATAATAAATACATATGTAATCCAAACGTGGTACACTTCTATTGTTTAATATGTGAATTACCTGTCTATGTCAATATGTGTTCGGTCATCACAGTGTTTGTTCTTCAAGATTACCGTCCGCCATATATAAATTCAATTTTAATTTCCTTTCAAAGTACCCCTAATGATTTTACATACATATATGAGGTCCTGAAGTGGTACAACTTTTTTCTTTTATATGTAAATTACCGGTCTATGTCAATCTGTGTTCGGTCATCACAGTGTTTGTTCTTGAAGATTACCATCCGCCATATATAAATTTAATTTCAATCTCCTTTCAAAGTACCCCTAATGATGTTACATACATAAGTGAGGTCCGGAAGTGGTAAACTTTTTTTGTTTTATATATAAATTACCTGTCTATGTCAATCTGTGTTCGGTCATCACAGTGTTTGTTCTTGAAGATTACCATCCGCCATATATAAATTTAATTTCAATCTCCTTTCAAAGTACCCCTAATGATGTTACATACATAAGTGAGGTCCGGAAGTGGTAAACTTTTTTTGTTTTATATATAAATTACCTGTCTATGTCAATCTGTGTTCGGCCATCACAGTGTTTGCTCTTCAAGATTACCGTCCGCCATATATAAATTCAATTTCAATTTCTTTTCAAATTACCTCCAATGTAAATACATACATATGTGAAGTCCTGAAGTGGTACACTTTTTTTGTTTTATACGTAAATTATCGGTCTATGTCAATCTGTGTTCGGTCATCACAGTGTTTGTTCTTCAAGATTACCATCCGCCATATATAAATTCAATTACAATTTCACTTCAAAGTACCCCTAATGATTTTACATACATAAGTGAGGTCCTGAAGTGGTAAACTTTTTTTGCTTTATATGTAAATTACCGGTCTATGTCAATCTGTGTTCGGTCATCACAGTGTTTGCTCTTCAAGATTACCATCCGCCATATATAAATGTAATTTCAATCTCCTTTCAAAGTACCCCTAATGATGTTACATACATAAGTGAGGTCCTGAAGTGGTAAACTTTTTTTGCTTTATATGTAAATTACCCGTCTATATCAAACTGTGTTCGGTCATCACAGTGTTTGTTCTTCAAGATTACTGTTGGCTATATATAAATTCAATTTTAATTTCCTTTCAAAGTACCCCCAATGATGTTACATACATAAGTTAGGTCCTGAAGTGGTAAACTTTTTTTGCTTTATATGTAAATTACCCGTCTATATCAAACTGTGTTCGGTCATCACAGGGTTTGTTCTTCAAGATTACCGTCCGCCATATATAAATTCAATTTCAATTTCTTTTCAAATTACCTTCAATGTAAATACATACATATGTGAAGTCCTGAAGTGGTACACTTTTTTTGTTTTATATATAAATTACCTGTCTATGTCAATCTGTGTTGGGTCATCACATTGTTTGTTCTTCACACCTTTTTTGTTTTATATGTAAATTACCTGTCTATGTCAATCTGTGTTCAGTCATCACAGATTTTGTTCTTCAAGTTTGCCTCCCGCCAAGGATAAATTCAATTTTAATTTCTATTAAAATTACCTCCAATGCAAATACATACATATTATGAAGTCCTGAAGTGGTAAACTTTTTTTGTTTTATATGTAAATTACCTGTCTATGTCAATCTGTGTTCGGTCATCACCGTGTTTGTTCTTCAAGATTGCCGTCCGCCATAGATAAATACAATTTTAATTTCATTTTCAAATTACCTCCAATTTAAATACATACATATGTGAAGTTTTGAAGTGGTACACTTTTTTTGTTTTATATGTAAATTACCGGTCTATGTCAATCTGTGCTCGGTCATCACAGTGTTTTTTATTTAAGATTACCACCCGCTATATATAAATTCAATTTTAATTTCCTTTCAAAGTACCCCTAATGATGTTACATACATAAGTGAGGTCCTGAAGTGGTAAACTTTTTTTGCTTTATATGTAAATTACCCGTCTATATCAAACTGTGTTCGGTCATCACAGTGTTTGTTCTTCAAGATTACCGTCCGCCATATATAAATTCAATTACAATTTCCTTTCAAAGTACCCCTAATGATGTTACATACATAAGTGAGGTCCTGAAGTGGTAAACTTTTTTTGCTTTATATGTAAATTACCGGTCTATGTCAATCTGTGTTCGGTCATCACAGTGTTTGCTCTTCAAGATTACCATCCGCCATATATAAATGTAATTTCAATCTCCTTTCAAAGTACCCCTAATGATGTTACATACATAAGTGAGGTCCTGAAGTGGTAAACTTTTTTTGCTTTATATGTAAATTACCCGTCTATATCAAACTGTGTTCGGTCATCACAGTGTTTGTTCTTCAAGATTACTGTTGGCTATATATAAATTCAATTTTAATTTCCTTTCAAAGTACCCCTAATGATTTTACATACATAAGTGAGGTCCTGAAGTGGTAAACTTTTTTTGCTTTATATGTAAATTACCCGTCTATATCAAACTGTGTTCGGTCATCACAGGGTTTGTTCTTCAAGATTACCGTCCGCCATATATAAATTCAATTTCAATTTCTTTTCAAATTACCTTCAATGTAAATACATACATATGTGAAGTCCTGAAGTGGTACACTTTTTTTGTTTTATATATAAATTACCTGTCTATGTCAATCTGTGTTGGGTCATCACATTGTTTGTTCTTCACACCTTTTTTGTTTTATATGTAAATTACCTGTCTATGTCAATCTGTGTTCAGTTCTCACAGATTTTGTTCTTCAAGTTTGCCTCCCGCCAAGGATAAATTCAATTTTAATTTCTATTAAAATTACCTCCAATGCAAATACATACATATTATGAAGTCCTGAAGTGGTAAACTTTTTTGTTTTATATGTAAATTACCTGTCTATGTCAATCTGTGTTCGGTCATCACCGTGTTTGTTCTTCAAGATTGCCGTCCGCCATAGATAAATACAATTTTAATTTCATTTTCAAATTACCTCCAATTTAAATACATACATATGTGAAGTTTTGAAGTGGTACACTTTTTTTGTTTTATATGTAAATTACCGGTCTATGTCAATCTGTGTTCGGTCATCACAGTTTTTGTTCTTCAAGATTACCACCAGCCATACATAAATTCAATTTCAATTTCCTTTCAAAGTACCCCTAATGATGTTACATACATAAGTTAGGTCCTGAAGTGGTAAACTTTTTTTGCTGTATATGTAAATTACCGGTCTATGTCAATCTGTGTTCGGTCATCACAGTGTTTGTTCTTCACACCTTTTTTGTTTTATATGTAAATTACCTGTCTATGTCAATCTGTGTTCAGTCATCACCGTGTTTGTTGTTCAAGATTGCCGTCCGTCATAGATAAATTCAATTTTAATTTCTATTCAAATTACCTCCAATGCAAATACATACATATTATGAAGTCCTGAAGTGGTAAACTTTTTTTGTTTTATATGTAAATTACCTGTCTAGGTCAATCTGTGTTCGGTCATCACCGTGTTTGTTCTTCAAGATTGCCGTCCGCCATAGATAAATACAATTTTAATTTCATTTTCAAATTACCTCCAATTTAAATACATACATATGTGAAGTTTTGAAGTGGTACACTTTTTTTGTTTTATATGTAAATTACCGGTCTATGTCAATCTGTGCTCGGTCATCACAGTGTTTGTTCTTGAAGATTACCATCCGCCATATATAAATTTAATTTCAATCTCCTTTCAAAGTACCCCTAATGATGTTACATACATAAGTGAGGTCCTGAAGTGGTACCCCTTTTTTGCTTTATATGTAAATTACCCGTCTATGTCAAACTGTGTTCGGTCATCACAGTGTTTTTTCTTCAAGATTACCATCCGCCATTGATGAATTCGATTTTAATTTCCTGTCGAAATACCTCCGATGATAATAAATACATATGTAATCCAAACGTGGTACACTTCTATTGTTTAATATGTGAATTACCTGTCTATGTCAATATGTGTTCGGTCATCACAGTGTTTGTACTTCAAGATTACCGTCCGCCATATATAATTTCAATTTTAATTTCTTTTCAAAGTACCCCTAATGATTTTACATACATATGTGAGATCCTGAAGTGGTACACTTTTTTTGTTTTATACGTAAATTACCGGTCTATGTCAATCTGTGTTCGGTCATCACAGTGTTTGTTCTTCAAGATTACCATCCGCCATATATAAATTTAATTTCAATTTCCTTTCAAAGTACCCCTAATGATGTTACATACATAAGTGAGGTCCTGAAGTGGTAAACTTTTTTTGCTTTATATGTAAATTACCCGTCTATATCAAACTGTGTTCGGTCATCACAGGGTTTGTTCTTCAAGATTACCGTCCGCCATATATAAATTCAATTTCAATTTCTTTTCAAATTACCTTCAATGTAAATACATACATATGTGAAGTCCTGAAGTGGTACACTTTTTTTGTTTTATACGTAAATTACCAGTCTATGTCAATCTGTGTTCGGTCATCACAGTGTTTGTTCTTCAAGATTACCGTCCACCAAATATAAATTCTATTTGAATTTCCTTTCAAAGTACCCCTAATGATGTTACATACATAAGTGAGGTCCGGAAGTGGTGAACTTTTTTTGTTTTATATGTAAATTACCTGTCTATGTCAATCTGTGTTCGGTCATCACAGTGTTTGTTCTTCAAGATTACTGTTGGCTATATATAAATTCAATTTTAATTTCCTTTCAAAGTACCCCCAATGCTGTTACATACATAAGTTAGGTCCTGAAGTGGTACACTTTTTTTGATTTATATGTAAATTACCTGTCTATGTCAATCTGTGTTCGGTCATCACAGTGTTTGTTCTTGAAGATTACCATCCGCCATATATCAATTCAATTTGAATTTCCTTTCAAAGTACCCCTAATGATTTTACATACATATATGAGGTCCTGAAGTGGTACACTTTTTTTGTTTTATACGTAAATTACCAGTCTATGTCAATCTGTGTTCGGTCATCACAGTGTTTGTTCTTCAAGATTACCGTCCACCAAATATAAATTCTATTTGAATTTCCTTTCAAAGTACCCCTAATGATGTTACATACATAAGTGAGGTCCTGAAGTGGTAAACTTTTTTTGCTTTATATGTAAATTACCCGTCTATATCAAACTGTGTTCGGTCATCACAGTGTTTGTTCTTCAAGATTACCGTCCGCCATATATAAATTCAATTTCAATTTCTTTTCAAATTACCTACAATAAAAATACATAAATATATGAGGTCCTGAAGTGGTACACTATTTTTCTTTTATACGTAAATTACCAGTCTATGTCAATCTGTGCTCGGTCATCACAGTGTTTGTTCTTTAAGATTACCACCCGCCATACATAAATTCAATTTCAATTTCCTATCAAAGTACCCCTAATGATGTTACATACATAAGTGAGGTCCTGATGTGGTAAACTTTTTTTGCTTCATATGTAAATTACCCGTCTATGTCAAACTGTGTTCGGTCATCACAGTGTTTTTTCTTCAAGATTACCATCCGCCATTGATGAATTCGATTTTAATTTCCTGTCGAAATACCTCCGATGATAATAAATACATATGTAATCCAAACGTGGTACACTTCTATTGTTTAATATGTGAATTACCTGTCTATGTCAATATGTGTTCGGTCATCACAGTGTTTGTTCTTCAAGATTACCGTCCGCCATATATAATTTCAATTTTAATTTCTTTTCAAAGTACCCCTAATGATTTTACATACATATGTGAGATCCTGAAGTGGTACACTTTTTTTGTTTTATACGTAAATTACCGGTCTATGTCAATCTGTGTTCGGTCATCACAGTGCTTGTTCTTCAAGATTACCGTCCACCAAATATCAATTCAATTTGAATTTCCTTTCAAAGTACCCCTAATGATGTTACATACATAAGTTAGGTCCTGAAGTGGTAAACTTTTTTTGCTTTATATGTAAATTACCGGTCTATGTCAATCTGTGTTCGGTCATCACAGTGTTTGTTCTTGAAGATTACCATCCGCCATATATAAATTTAATTTCAATCTCCTTTCAAAGTACCCCTAATGATGTTACATACATAAGTGAGGTCCGGAAGTGGTAAACTTTTTTTGTTTTATATGTAAATTACCTGTCTATGTCAAACTGTGTTCGGTCATCACAGTGTTTGTACTTCAAGATTACTGTTGGCTATATATAAATTCAATTTTAATTTCCTTTCAAAGTACCCCCAATGCTGTTACATACATAAGTTAGGTCCTGAAGTGGTAAACTTTTTTTGCTTTATACGTAAATTACCGGTCTATGTCAATCTGTGTTCGGTCATCACAGTGTTTGTTCTTCAAGATTACCGTCCACCAAATATCAATTCAATTTGAATTTCCTTTCAAAGTACCCCTAATGATTTTACATACATATATGAGGTCCTGAAGTGGTACAACTTTTTTCTTTTATACGTAAATTACCGGTCTATGTCAATCTGTGTTCGGTCATCACAGTGTTTGTTCTTCAAGATTACCGTCCACCAAATATAAATTCAATTTTAATTTCCTTTCAAAGTACCCCTAATGATGTTACATACATAAGTGAGGTCCTGAAGTGGTAAACTTTTTTTGCTTTATATGTAAATTACCCGTCTATATCAAACTGTGTTCGGTCATCACAGGGTTTGTTCTTCAAGATTACCGTCCGCCATATATAAATTCAATTTCAATTTCTTTTCAAATTACCTTCAATGTAAATACATACATATGTGAAGTCCTGAAGTGGTACACTTTTTTTGTTTTATACGTAAATTATCGGTCTATGTCAATCTGTGTTCGGTCATCACAGTGTTTGTTCTTCAAGATTACCATCCGCCATATATAAATTCAATTACAATTTCACTTCAAAGTACCCCTAATGATGTTACATACATAAGTGAGGTCCTGAAGTGGTAAACTTTTTTTGCTTTATATGTAAATTACCCGTCTATGTCAATCTGTGTTCGGTCATCACAGTGTTTGTTCTTCAAGATTACCGTCCACCAAATATAAATTCAATTTTAATTTCCTTTCAAAGTACCCCTAATGATTTTACATACATATATGAGGTCCTGAAGTGGTAGACGCTTTTTCATTTATATGTAAATTACCGGTCTATGTCAATCTGTGTTCGGTCATCACAGTGTTTGTCCTTGAAGATTCCCTTCCGCCATATATAAATTCAATTTTCATTTCATTTCAAAGTACCTCCACTGATAATGCATGCATATGTAACGTACATATGTGATAAAATTTTTTCGTTTTATATGTAAATTAACCGTCTAAGTCAATCTGTGTTCGGTCCTCACAGTTTTTGCTCCTTAAGATTGCCATCCGCTATAGTTAAATTCAATTTTAATTTCCTTTCAAAATACCTCCAATGATAATACATACATATGTGAAGTCTGTAAGTGGTACACATTTCTTGTTTCATATGTAAATTGCCCGTATATGTTAATCTGTGTTCCGACCTCGAAGTTTTTGCTCTTCAAGATTGACGCCCGCCATATATAAATTTAATTTTAATTATCTTTCAAAGTACCCCAAATGATGTTACATATATGTGTGAGGTCCTGCAATGGTACACATTTTTTGCTTTATATGTAAATTACCCGTATATTTAATTCTGTGATCGGTCCTCACAGTTTTTGTTCTTCAAGACTTCCGTCCGACATAGATGAATTGTATTTTAATTTACTTTCAAAATACCTCCACTGATAATACATAAATATGTGATGTCCAAAAGTCGTACACTTTTTTTGTTTTATATGTAAATTACCTGTCTATGTCAATCTGTGTTCGGTCATCACAGTGTTTGTTCTTCAAGATTACTGTTGGCTATATATAAATTCAATTTTAATTTCCTTTCAAAGTACCCCTAATAATGTTACATTCATAAGTGAGGTCCTGAAGTGGTACACCTTTTTTGTTTTATATGTAAATTACCTGTCTATGTCAATCTGTGTTCGGTCATCACAGTGTTTGTTGTTCAAGATTGCCGTCCGCCATAGATAAATTCAATTTTAATTTCTATTCAAATTACCTCCAATGTAAATACATACATTTGTCACGTCCTGTGACCATTAACATTTATTTATTAACAATATCATAATTTTATTCGCAATAAAACATGCATAAACGATATGTTTTGGAAGGTATTAATGATACGAAATAAAATGTAGAGTACTATGATTGTAATAGGGAGAGAGAGATAGTAAGTTTATAAATAGACAACGGTTATGAATGAATCGTCGAAACCCTTACAAAGGTGTGAACGAGGGAACCCCATCGGAATGCGCTGAGTAAACAAGAATATCGACCGGGGGAGCAAGACACGGAAATTAAAAGTCTAGTCGCTTTGAAAAGAAGAAACGTCGGGGAAACCAGTGGAGGAAAACTATTCGAATATATTCTTCCCCTTTTTCTTCTTCAATATGCGTAAAAGCCAAGCAGATCAGCCACGTGCGAAGGTCGAGGAAGGGTCAACCAGAGGTTGGTAAAAATATCCAGGGCAAACCAACTATCGATTGAAAAATGGCGACCAGCATCACAATCGACCGAAAATTGCCCATAAAAGCAAGTGCGAATCCGCAAAAGTTCAGTTCAGGGCAGGTCGACCTCTAATGTATTGGGTGTCCCCGTAGGATAGTTCATGTGCGGTGGTGTACGCGGCGCTAGTTGTCCGAAGCGGGCGGAGTGCGGCAAAGGGAACGGCTTCGTATGAGTTCCGCCATTGTTGTATACATGTATCAACAATTCGTACGCGATCGCGCTTTATAATCATTTAAAATGAATTCGAAGTACGAAATTCAGTGTGCTGTGAGTGGGTGTACCTCCAAAAGGGGTCGGAAGAACAATGTGTCAATTCATCGGTTTTCGAAGAAAGAAAATGCCGGACAACGATGGATAGAAGCATGCTCAAATCCCTACTTGTCGAGGTTAGGATAGCTCGAAGTACTAGAAAGACAATTTTTTATTTGTCATCGACATTTTTCCGACGTTATTTCGATCTTTTTGAATAAATATTAATAACACTGAAATTAATTAAGACCTTTAAACGTTTCTGGTCTCATTTTGAAGGTTACTCTTCATAGTATTTTGTTAACTTATCAAGATATTTTTAGAATTTTTTTTTTTGGATTCTACCCTGGGGTCAAACATGGTACAAACATGTCGAAAATTTTCAAATGAAGACAGTAATCTATAAATTTTATTAAAATATGATACACATTGGTTTTTAAAAATTTCTTGTAAGTAGCTACACATTTTTAAAATTTTATGACCTTTTTGTATTATTTTTGACGCCGGGTAGAATCCAGGAAAAAAAATCTGAAAATATCTTGATTAGTTAGCAAAATACTATGAAAACCTACCATTTAAATGAGACAAAAAACTTTTAAAAATCTTAATTAATTTCAGAGTTGTTAATATTTTTCAGAATTATTGAAATTTAAAGTTTTTTGAAATATTTTTTTATAAAATTAAAATTTTGTTTTTTTTTGTGATTTTTATAAATCATTTCAGTCGATTATGTCGATCATTAGAAGAGTGTATCACTGTACGTGACAACGGAACTCTACTATATCGACCTTATCAACCTCTGATTTAGAATTAATCCAACGTTATTTAAAACTAGATGGTATTTTCCAATATAAATTGAAGAAATTTTTCTGTGAAAAAAAAAATTTCTTCAATTTTGTTATTTAGTTTATTTTATTATTTTTTATTTTGTTTTATTTGTTATTTGCAAAATTTTATTAACTTTTATTTTATGATAGGGAAAAAAATTTCAACTTGTTATTATAAAAATTAAGACACTTTAGGAATAGCTGAAACAACAAGTGAACAAATAATTTCGACCGGCAGTGTACTTCTGTCTAAATGTTACTGAAGATATAGATGCAAGTACATATATAGTATAAAATTACAAAGGATTATTTATGAAAAAATAGCTGAGAATTGCCAATACAAATTCCACAATGTCAGAAATTCCCACCACAATTTCGCGAAACATGTGACTGGAGTTTTATTTTATAAAATTTATTTTTATTTATTTTATAAAATACCTACGAAATAAATTTCAAATAATCATATAAATTAAATGCTTTTAATCTATATTCCAGAAAAAAGAATCAGAAGATATCCCAGAAGCAGGAAGCAGCAAGGATGTATTTGGAGAAGACTTTCACACAACACCGAAGAGAGCTATCTCGACCCCACAAAGTGTTCGATTATCTTGTAGTACAAAAATCAACGCAAAATGTGCTAAGCAACTATATTTTCTGAAAATAAAAATACAAATTAGAGATATTTTTGATTTTTATTTATGACGAGAAAACCATGATTTAAGGCAAAATTGTGTAAATGTAATTAAAGAGTGAGTTGATATCAACATAACTTCTCACTCTTGAATTAAATTTTCACAATTTTGCGCTAAATCTTCAATTTCCTTTTAATTTTATTTGAATATATTCTTTGTAACACATTTAAAGAACTTACGTATGCATGTATATGCACTAACACGTGCACACATAATGGTAGTTCATGCGCAGTGCTGTACGCGGCGCTAGTTGCTAACGGTCCACCACTTTTCCATTAGGTTTGCACGGCCTGGTTCAGTTGCCGTCGGGAAATCTTAAGCTTCGGAACTCACCCTTGAAAAGTTAGTCTTCTACAGTTCTTCAGTTCAGTTCTTCAGTTGTCGTCGAGTTGCCGTCGGAATATCTTAAGCTTCGGAACTCACCCTTGAAAAGTCAGTTCTTCAGTTCAGTTCTTCAGTTCAGTTCTTCAGATTTCGTCGAGTTCTTCTCCAGTTTTTCGTCAGTCGTCGTCGGTACCAGTTCTTCGTCAAATTCCCATAAGTCTTCCTCGAGTTTTTATCAGACTTCAACAGTTTCTCATCGCGGAGTCGGTTTCCCCAAAAAAGTCTTCGTCAACCATTCAAGTTCCTTCAAGGAGAATCTACAGTACTCTGGTAGATTTCTTCAACACATCGTCAGCATTTTCCTTCGGCGTATCAAGTGGTCCAGTTATTCACACTCCCCAAGTTCGTGGAAATATCGGAGTGTTCCAATTGTGACGTTGCAAGTTTTTATTTGGAATATCAGTGGTTTCAGAGTGGATTAAACTACAAGTAAGTCATTCAACATTTACCCCAGGAGGAATTTTTAGATATCTCTCTTTCTCTCTCTCTCTCGTGGTTTTATTGTAGAATCATAATAAAGGTTAATAATTGTAAATTCGTTGAATATTTATTTGTTGTTAGCTTTCCCTCACCCTGTTTCGGTTTAGAAATTCTTTGGATTTCTTCACCGATCAAAAACGAGGGGAATTAATTTAATAATAGTAAAAAGGTAAGTGACAGGACGTCACATACCCTTTTATTATTAATTTTTGGTGCATCGGCCGGGAAACACAAAAGCTAACAATAAAGCAGAAAAATTAATATATTTAATGATATCTAACTTTCTAGCGAATTTATTTGAAAGATATATAGATATTTTTTGAAAAGAGAGAGATTTGACCCACATATAGAAATTCCTTCTTCAATCAAATATAAGTGTTTTATATATATAAATACAAAGTATGAGTTATATTGAAAGTGAAAAAAGGTGTTTAGTGTAAAGAAAATTGAAATTTTAATAAATGGCAAAGAAATGAATAAATATCTTCCATGAAATATTTAATTAAAAATTTCTTCACAATTCTTGAATAAATTTTTTCGTGAATCTAAATAAAATATTTTTATGAAATATTCAATTAAAATTTTTCTTTTGCAAATTCTAAATTAATTTTCTTTGGGAATTTTAAATAAATATTTCTTCATGCAATATTTAATAAACATTTTTCGCAAATTTTAAATAAATTTGTTCGTGAATTTAAATAAATTTTTCTATGCAAAATTCAATCCAAATCTTTTGCAAATTTTGAATTAATGCAAAATTTAATCAAAATTTTTCGAAAATTATAAATTAATCCTTTCGAAAATCTCCAATAAATTTTTTCCCAATTTTATTGTATATTATTAGAACACAACATTTTATTTTATTTTTATTTTTCGAATTTCTGCAAGTGCACGGATTATTCAGGGCTTGTGCTTGAGTCATCCTTGTCTAATCTGGTACTGCAAGAATTCATCATTTGTTAAATAAGATTAAATTCAAGTTTAAACAGAAAAAATAGAGCACACGAAAACATAAGTCCACTGTGGATTCGTTGAACGGTCACCATAATTTGGGTGTGGCAAACCTCGAAGTGCTTACATTTTACTGTTTTCAACTTTTATTTTTTTTCTCTATTTGACAAAAAAACTGACACCTTCAATTTCTTGACGATTATCAGAATTCTGTAAGTATCTGAATTAAGCAGGAAATTTGTGCTTGAGTCGAGCCTAATTAATTTGATACTACAATAATTCTGATTTTCGACTGTCGTGATTTCTGTGAATCGTATAATTACCCAAGATTCTGTGCTTGAGTCTAGCTTGGCTAATTGTTAATCACAGAAGGATCGAATAATTGAAACCACAAAATAGGATATTGAAATAAAAATTTATTTTTATTGATTTTTATTCCTGTGACTGAAATTTGTTTTGGGATATAACTTTTCACTTTGTGGGAAGTTATATTAAACAGCGATCAGCGAATTGCGCGCTCAGCTATCCCCAAACTAGAGTTTCAGAAGCAGATTAAGAATTAATTTAATAAATTTTGTATCCAAAGTTTCGATTACTGTGATCAAAAATTTGTTTAAGGATATAGCTTTTCACTTTCGTGGAAGGTTATATTAAAAAGCGATTAGCGAATTGCGCGCTCAGCTATCCTTAAATTAGAGTTTTTGAATTTCAGAATTGCAATATTTTCTATAAAATTACACAAGTACACTATACATCAAATTTTTGTAACAAGGTATTTCTTTTTTTTTTTTTTTAAATCAGAACTAAGCAAAAACTTTCAATAAAACAACAACTAAAATAAATTCTATAAATAAAAAAAAAAAAAAAAAAAATGAAATACGTATATCTGTAAATTTATTTGAAAAAATATATATATGTACTATATCAAAATATACATAACTCATATTTTGTACAATACTGTATTTCTACATGTCTTCACCACCCGTTAGATATACTCTTAAACGCTCCCGAGCAGGAAAACATATAGATGAGTTGAAACTACCAAATTATAAAATAAGAGAAATAAAAAACGACGTTGAATTTTCCGATTTATTTGAGCAATTGTTAGAGAAAAGAAGCAATTATATAAAAAACAAACTTTCGCGTAATTTAGAAAAGGAAAAGGATACAAAAATCGAATCTGTACCAGAAAACATTGAAACGAAAAATCCCGAACCTGAATTAATATTGACTGAAAATAAAATTTCTGAATATCTACCCCCAATTATCGAAACTTTAAATATTTTCTCTGACTCGGAACCTGAAGCAAACTCGAGTCACTTTGTTCCTAATAAAGATAAAATATCAAGTATTGAGGTTATCAGCATATTCTCAGATTCAGGATCTGAAACAGAAATTGAGGAACCCAGTTTTGCGCAGAATAAAATTTTTCTACCCAAAATAAAAAATATTTGCAGTTTAGGAAAAAATAAAGTTAAATTAATTAAAGATTTTTAAGAAAATAAAAGTTATTCTATTTTTGAAAAAAAGGGGTGATATTGATAATATCAAATAAATTTATTTTCGAAAAATATGAGAAATATCAATGTCGGTTCCATCACGAGACAGCAGTAAAAAAGGCACCATAACTCGTAGTCAAGCAAGGAAAAACCCAACTTTAGCAAAAGAAGTTGAAGAAAGTTCCCAAGTACCACTTAAACCAAAACGAAAAACTCAAGAAGGAAATTTACAATATTCCGAATCTTCAAGTAATTTAGATCAAACTGATCTTTTAGATATTAGCATAGGAAGTATTCCTGACGCTGAAACTAGTACTTTAAACAAATCAATTATTGACACAAAAAACCCTAAGAGTCCATTTGTTGATAAATTAAAAACTTTTATCGAACACAATAATAGTATAATTATTGCAGGTGATCAGTATAACGATACACCGCAAATTAACCCTTCATTTGACGATACCATAGGGGATATAACACTCAGAGAAAAATCAATAATTGAAAGCATTGCAGCAAACTCAACCTTGTGTGATAGAACTTTATGTCCAGATCAGTTTGGTGATATTTCAAATAATAAAATTCTCACCACACCTCAAAAAGGATACGAATCAATAGACCCATTTGAAACAAAATCACAACTGAATAGGACTCCAGAATCTTTCAATCAAACAACAATATTTAAAAATCCAAATCTAGAATTTGAAAAAGTCCAAGAAACTTTACCAAATAAAATCAATCAAATTACACTTGACGATTCTACAAATATTGAACAAGCTCTTAATTCGCTAAAATTTTCACACCCGTTATCGACCTCTAGGAAATCTGATAAAGAAGTTTCAGTAAATAATTCACCAAATAATTCACCGAATAATTTACCAAATAATCTACCAATACAATCCATCAAAATGATGAATTTACCTACAAATCAACAAGTATCTCTACGAGATGCGTTAGAGATTGTCCCATACTTTGATGGCTCAAGTAAAGTGCCATTAACCATTTTTATTGAGGCTTGCAAGGAAGCCAAAGAAATGGTTCCAAATGCAGAAGCAAATTTGGTCAAATTACTAAGAAGCAAACTTACAGGTGAAGCCAGAAGATGTATAATAGGAAATTATTATAATAATTTAGAAGATTTTATTTCAAAGCTAAAAACAATTTTTTCACCATCAAAAACCGTATACCAATTACAAGGAGATTTAGGCAGGATATATATGCGGGAAAACGAAAGTGTTCTATCCTACGCAACACGCATACAAGAAATAGCAGCAGAAATCCTTGAATGTCATAAACAAAATAATAATGGTAAGGAAGCTGCTGAATTTGAAAGAAACTTGGAAAGAGACGCGATCGATTGTTTTCTCCGAGGTTTGAAACCAGAATTAGAGATACGAATAGGAACAGCCAATAAATTTGACGAAATTGTAGAAAGAGCAATACGAGAAGAAAGAAATTTAACAGCCAGAAACGAACTGCGAAGAGGAAATAGACAAAATTCACTAGTCCAAGAAGTTGAGAAATCATCATATAATAGTCGAGATTTTGCAAAAACAAATAAAATAAATTTAGCACGGGAAGAGCCAATAAAATGCCAAATCTGTCAGAAAATAGGTCACACAGCAGCAACCTGTTTTCAATTTGTTCAGAAATTAACAAATAAAAATTCACAAAATGATCAGTTTAGAAATAACTTGACTAGGCAAAATAGTCAATACCAGGGAAATAGGCAAGGTCAGGGAACGCAGTGGAGACAGAGATACCAGGTGCAAAGCCTAAATCAACAAGGCAGTAGAAACAACTATAGAGATATAAATAGCTCCCCATCCCACCCTAATTTTTCCCAAGGAAACAGATTTAATCAAAACCCAAACTTCAATCGAAATACCCAGAATATGTATCGCAATTTTAATCAAAATTCAAATTTCAATAGAAATTCTAATCAAAATCCGAATTTCAACAGAAATTTCAATAGAAATTTCAACCAAGGACAAAATTTCAACCAAGGTCAAAATTTTAATCAAGTTCAAAATCAAGGTAGGAATTTCAATCAAAACCCCCATTTTAATCAAAGACCAAATTTTAATATGAATTACAATGAAAATAGAAATCAAAATCCAAATTTTAATCAAAACCCAAATCAAGGTCAAAATTTCGAAGTTATTTGCTACTCGTGCAATACACCAGGACATACATCTAGGAATTGTAGCAAGAAAATAAATACTAATCAACAATTACCACAAGAACCACAACAACAACAACAACAACAACCACTACAACAACAAGAATTTAATCGTCAGGAAAACTCCAATGCCCTTCCTGGAACGGGTGCACAAAGGAGGGGTTAAACGAACAAATATTCGCACCTAATTTGATTGAAAATAAAACTGAAAAAATCAATTTGAATACAAGTAATACAATTCCTCATATAATTCTATCAGCTGAAGGATTGAAAAATCCTATATACATGATGATAGATACAGGAGCCGGATCAAATTTAATCAAACAACAAGCAGTCAAAACAAACGTAAAAATAAATAAATACGAATGCCTAAAACTAACAGGTATAAATGAACATCCTGTATTTACACTTGGCCAAATAAAAATCGATATTTTCGGCTACCTGACCACCCTCAACATAATACCGAACGAAGTACCTATCGAACATGATGGTATACTAGGTACAGAATTTTTCAGAAACAACAATGCAAAAATTAATTATGCAGAGAAACAACTTGAAATAAATGATAAAATTTACCCATTTGAAATGCAAGAAACTATATTGGTACCAGCAAGAACAGTTTCAGATTTTTATGTGAGAATTAAAAACAGTGAACAAAAACAGGGATTTATTCCACAATTACACTTATGCAATGGAGTTTATTTAGGAAATGCAATTGTTTCTGATAATAACAATAAAGCGTACCTGAAAATATTCAATACAAACACACAACCTCAAAGATTAACTATACCAACTACTCAATTGATAGACTTTGAAGAACTAACAATACATGATAAAACAATAAATCAGAATGACAGAAAATTAAATTTAGGAAATGAAAAATTTAATTTTTCACAACAAATTTTTAATGATTTAATTACTCAGACAAATGATTATCACCAATTATTCAATATTTCAAATAAAAATCGAGAAAACGCAATTAAAGAATTATTAAGATTAGATCATTTAAACAAAGAAGAAAAACAACATGTTGAAAATTTAATTGAAAGATATGCAGATCGATTCCACATATCAGGAGAACCATTAGGAGCAACAACTGTTTTACAACACAACATTCCAACAACAGATGATCAACCGATATTTTTAAAACAATATAGATTCCCTCCGGTACATAAAGAAGAAATTTCACGTCAAGTAAATGAACTAATTGAAAATAAAATTATTAAACCCTCACAATCATCATATAATACACCTGTTTGGATAGTACCTAAAAAATTGGACTCACACGGAAATAGAAAATGGCGAATGGTACTTGATTTTCGCAAACTCAATGAAAAAACGATTGGAGATTCTTACCCTTTACCAAATATAATCGATATTTTAGATCAATTGGGATCTGCACAATATTTTTCCGTATTTGATCTTGCATCCGGATTCCATCAAATAAAAATGAGCCCTGAAGACTCTCATAAAACAGCTTTTTCAACCCCTTATGGCCATTATGAATTTGACCGTATGCCATTTGGTTTAAAAAACGCACCAGCTACCTTTCAACGATTAATGGATTTAGTTTTAACAGGACTTCAAGGAACTGAATTATTCGTCTACTTGGATGACATTGTTTTATATGCAAATTCTTTAGAAGAACACGAGGAAAAATTTAACAAACTAATGGAAAGATTAAGTGCAGCAAATCTCAAATTACAGCAGGATAAATGTGAATTTTTACGCCCAGAAGTTGCGTATTTAGGACACATAATAGACAAGGAAGGAATACGACCAGACCCTAAGAAACTAGAGGCAGTAAAAAATTTTCCAATACCAAAAAACCCTAAAAATATTAAACAATTTTTAGGATTAGCTGGCTATTACCGAAGATTTATTGATAGATTTTCTAAAATTGCAACACCCTTAAATCAACTTTTAAAGAAGGATGTAAAATTTAATTGGTCTGAAAAACAACAAGAAGCATTTGAACTTTTGAAAGAAAAATTGTGTGAAGAACCTCTTTTACAAAGACCAGACTTCTCACAACCTTTTATTTTGACAACTGATGCGTCATGATTTGCTATAGGTGGAATACTTTCACAAGGTAAAATAGGTAAAGACAAACCTATAGCTTATACTTCTAGATCATTAAATGACTGTGAACGAAAATGCGATACATACGAAAAAGAACCTTTAGCAATTATTTATTGCGTAACATATTTTCGCCCTTATTTATACGGAAGAAAATTTACCTTGGTCACAGACCATAAACCACTAGTATGGTTTCAAAACTCGAAAGATCCTTGCTCTAGAGTAACTAGATGGAAACTAAAACTGGCAGAATATTATTTTGATGTTGCATATAAGGCAGGTAAAACTAACGTAAATGCAGATGCTTTATCAAGAAATCCTATTGACGTAGAGAATATTGAACATAATTATATAAATAGTAAGACTAGTATTGAAGTAAATTTAGTTAAACCGAAAAATGCAAAATGTATATCTGATTTAGAATATAAGGAAAAAGTAACAGTAACAGATCTAGCATGCTATGAAGAAATAAATTATGATAATTTTGAAGAAGATATTGAGGAAAATAATTTCGAAGAAACTGAACAATTTATGAATAAGAAAGAATTATTTAAAAATATAAATAATCAAGGAAATTATGATAAATTAAAATATAAGAATATTGAAGACAAAAATATAACCACTGATAATTCTGGAGGAAACGAACAAATCTCGATAAACGATGAGAACTTAATTAAGGATATTAAAAATAAGGAATTTAATAATGATATAAATTATGAAGATTTTGAAAAACGAAAAACTTGTGAAGATGTTGAAAATGTTGGACAATTAAACGAAGAAACTTTATTTAGGAATGTTGATAATAAAAAACGTTATTACGAGTATATTAATGAGGGAAAAATTGATAGGAATAATACTGAAAAATTGTTAAATGAAGAATATTTACTGATAAATGATGAAGACAATGATGAAAAATGTTGTATTAAATTGAATATTAAGGATAATAAAAATAGGAAATTTAATAATGATATAAATTATTATGATTTTAAAAAACGAAAAACTTGTGAAGATTTTGAAAATATTGGACAATTAAACGAAGAAACTTTGTTTAAAAATGTTGATAATAAAAAACGTTATTATGAGGATATTGATGAAGAAAAAATTGATAGAAATAATACTGATGAATTATTAAATGAAGAATATTTATTGATAAATGATGAAGACAATGATAAAGACAATGATGAAAAATGTTGTATTGAATTGAATATTAAGGATATAAAAAAAGGAACAGTTTATGGAAATAATGAAAAAACTATTGAACAATTAGACGAAGAAGATTTATTTGACATAATTAATAAAAGATTGATTAATGTAATAATGAATAAAATGAAAAATGAGGAAAATAAAAACACTTTTTACAAATTGATCGATGAAGGAAATATTTCGGAAACATTTGTTTCACAATTTTTGAAATGTGTCATGGATTCAATCCCAATTTTATTAGAAAATAAAAATAAATGCTATGCTATGCAAACAAGGAGTCAGTTAAAAAATTCAAGAAATATAAGTATGGATAAAAATAAAGATTATGTGAAAAATAAATTATTAAAAAATGTTGAAGTAACAAATAAAGTAAAAAAGAATCGTGGAAGGCCACGAAAAATTATTCAGGAAGTAAAATTACAGGAACATATTAAAAAGAGAGGTAGACCCAGAAAATGCATAAATAAATCACCTGAGATTAATAAAAAACGTAAATTTACGGAATCAAAAGACGAATCTGATTCTGTTCAAGATTATGATATTAAGCAAAAGCCAAAAGCAAATAAAAAGAAGAAACATTTTAAGGAAAATGAAGATGAAGAATTAAATGAAGGAAGTAATTTTGACACAAATTCTGATTTGTCAAGTGAAGACGAAAAAGAAGAAATCCAGGAAAATTTTCAAAATGTAGAACATGAAAACGAAAACGAACAACCGGATATACTAGAAATAGAAAATTCTAAAAACTCTGATGATTGCGATTTTACAGAAGAAAGGCCACCCCCAGAGCCACCCCCTGATCAACCTTCAACATCCGGATTATTTAAGACACAAAAGAATATAATTGAATGCCGCGACCAATTGACGATGAGAAAAGATAATTATGCGTATTTTGTAAGCAATAAAGGAGAACCCCATGATGTAGGCTCTAAAATCTTGAGAAAATGTGGAAAATTACCAAATTTCAAAAATTTACAAAAAGGAATAGTCCAAAAATTACGAAAAGGAAATCAATACCATTTTATACTTCCAATCGAAGATGAATTTAAAGCAAGTCTAGGAGAAACAACTAAAGATATCAAATTAGCAATTTATTCTCTCCATTCCATGGTAGAAGAATTAAATATTAAATCAATTAGTATTGCGAAATCACCACACATTAACAATGTTTTGTGGGAAGAAATTTTGGCTACATTAAAAATAGCATTTTTGGATTCAACAATTAAAATAATAATCTGTAATGGAATCACACAATACCCTACAAAAGAACACAGAAATCAATTAATCGAAGAAGCTCATTCATCTGCTATAGGAGGACATAAAGGAGTAACAAAAACTTATAATAGAATCAGACAAAGATATTATTGGGAAAATATGAAATTGGATATATAAAAATACATACAACTTTGTTCACAAAAACTTGTTAGAGTGAAAACAAAAAACCCTATGATAATCACTGGTACCCCAGGAACAGCATTTGAGAAAATTTCAATGGATATTGTTGGAAAGTTACCAACAACTTCATCACAAAATCAATATATACTTACTATTCAAGATAACTTTACTAAATACTCTTTAGCAATCCCACTCCCTAATCATCAAGCTGGAACGATAGCAGATGCTTTTGTTAAGAAATTTATTTGCATATATGGCTCGCCAAAAGCAGTTTTAACGGATCAAGGAGCAGATTTTCTAAGCAATTTAATGAGAAAAATGGCAAAGCGATTTCGTATACGTCAGTTTAAAACTACTGCTTATCATCCTCAATCAAATGGATCATTGGAAAGATCCCACCACGTTCTTAAAGAATATCTTAAACAATTTATTGAAAATAATGCAGAATGGGATGACTGGATTGAATTAGCAATGTTTTCATATAACACGAGAGTTCACGAAGGAACGAAATGCACACCTTACGAATTAGTCTTTGGGAAATTAGCACGTTTACCATCTAGCGATCCTTTACCGGAACATGAAAAAATGGAAACTTATGATATGTACATGACAAAATTAATTACAAAATTACTTGAAATGCGTGGAATAGCAAGACAAAATTTAATAGCAGCTAAAGAAAAATCGAAAGAATATTATGACAGAAAAATTAATCCACAAAATTTTAAAATCGGAGATAGTGTATTTTTACTGGAAGGTGGAGAACTAAAGAAGTTCGAAAATCAATACTCAGGACCATACGAAATACTTGAAATATTAGGAAAAGGAAACATAAAAATTTCAGTCAAAAATAAACCTAAAATCGTTAATATTAATAGACTCAGACTTTCATACATAACCCCAAAAACAACCAATCAGATTAGAAAGAATTAAAACTAAATAAAAATTATTGCAGATCACAATGGAACCAAAACATCGCCAACGCATTGATTTATTATGTGATTTAATCGTTCGTCAAGTTGATATAAAAGCATTATGGCTATATTTATTTATGAAAAGTATACTTAATTTTAACGAATACAATGTACCAAATTGATCTCAAGATACAACAAATCCAAAAATGATGACATAATCTTTTCATAAGTTTCTAACTTACAGGGATTTTAACTTTGATATAAGAATAATTTTCACATCATATTGTAGAGTAAGAAATAAAAAGTAATAGCTACAGGAACTATAGCAATAATAACCGAAAACGAAGCAGCATTCAAGCAAATAAAATTAATACAAGAAAGTTACGACCTCTGCGAAGAAAAATATGAAGATTTGGAAACACAAAAAACTAAATTCCAAAATAAGAGCACCCAAACGGATTTCCGCCCAAAATTAGTACCCTTTTGTGAAACATGTAAAAGCTTCAACCATACCTCATACAATTGTTCAAAGAAAACAACGAAAACAAAAAAGCCAACAATTTTCAGAAAATTTTTAAACCTCTTTGCATAATTAAAGTATCAACCATCGATTTACTTTAACAATATAATTTTCTTTCAGGTTACATACTAATACAATTTATTTTTCTTGTTTTAGGATACAACCAGCCGAGAAAGTGACATGTATGGAAAAATTCTATTCCTTCTTAATTTTTGCACAATCCTTAATTCAATTTTTGTCCAAAAATCCAACCTCAATCACTATTATACAAAAACTAAATTTGAAAATTCAACGGGACTCTATTTTGAACCAATCGAAAAGATACAATTTTTTAAAGAAGAGAGTTACCTAATATCCTATTTGGACATATACAAGATATTAAATATGCAAAGTTCATTAATTGAAATTTACAAAAATGCCATTCATTTCTGTAAAAACATTCAGGAAAACATATACTGTATCAAAGAATATAGTAATAAAAGATTCAATAGTCAAAAATTCAAAACAGCAAATTTAATAGAAAAAATCCATTATCTATTTAACGATACTAAAATTATCATTCCAAAATATTTACCAAATTTCATAAAAGAAGACTTTGAACTTGAAGGAGAAATAATTAATATTTTTAAAGATACTAAATATAATTCGTATTTATCTTCACACACTTTAAATAATACGATGACAAACCTAAATAGTACTTTAAATATAATAAGTATCTACAATTTTTGGATACAAAATTACCCTGAATATAAAAACGATCAAAAATCCAGAGCAATAGAATGGCTAAATGATATACTTGGCTTATTTGATGAATATCTTCTATATCTTCAAAAAATATTAGAATTATTAATTTATGCAAAAAATGGACTTTGGCATCCCGAATTTTTCGATCCACCAACATTCAATTTATATCAACAAGGTTTAAAACAAAATTTCATTAATTTTGAATTATCAGAAATAATAAAATACTCAAAAATTCAATACTTTATATATGAACACCAATTAATTTTAACATTAAGCACTCCAAACATAGAAAGAAATGAATTTCAAATTTATAAAATTCATCCTCTGCCCATAAACCACAACCTTCCTATTAACCCCAAACCAACCATATTTTTAAAACCCGAAATGCAGTATGTAGGAATTTCTGATGACAAACAAAATTACTTCCTTTTAGACGATAATTACCTAAACTTATGCAGCAACATAAAACAAAAAACCATTTGCAATAATATGCCCCAACTCCTTAATATCAACAAAAATCCAACATGTGAAACCTCAATATTTATAGGTTCTCATCCTAGTCTCTGCAACTATGTCATAAATCTCAATAACTATCCAATTTTAGTACCACTAAAATCTCACTATGGATGGTTATATGCTTCCTCTTCTCTCCAACAAATAAAACTGGAATGTCCAAAAGAACCAAATATTATGATTAACTTCTTAGATAATGGAGTACTTCAAGTCGATCGAGAATGTCAAATAAGCAACTTTTTACCCTTCAGCAAATCAAAAAATCTTAAAAATTTTAGTACAAACATTGTTACACCTTCATTCAAAATATCGCTAAAAACAGTCGCACCATATCTACACCAGATATCGATTAAAAATCCCTCGCAACTCGAAAAATGCATAGCAAAGAGGAAATTTCTCGGAGACATGCCACTATCACTTTTCGAATTCGAAATGAGCATTCCAGACCAAATTAATGAAAATTTTGATCAAATTTCGCAAAATAATGAAAACTACCACTATAATCACATATTTAAATTAATAATTGGATTAACTGTTACATTATCACTAACCATATTGATAATCATAACAATTACAATTAAACTATATCAATATTCTCTTATTATAAAAAATATAACCCTAGAAACTACACATTTACATTTAGACTCATTGAACGAAGAAACCACAGAAGATTTAAAGGAAAGCAATAGTATACAAACAGTAATCTTTATACCCAATTCAAATAATCAAATAGAATAATCATAATTCATAATAGTACCAAATGTCGCCACAAGCAAAAGCGCCACCTACCGGCTAAAAATAGCATTAAAACAAACGATTGTTCAATGAATTGAATAATTCACTAATTAATAAAATAATAATAATAAACTTTACACAAATTCATTACTCAAAAACAAAAAAGAGAGGTCAAATATAATTTAACACTTTCCAATCACATCTATAACCACAGCCATTTTGTAACATCATCGCAACAATGGTGCCACCTACAGCTTAAAATCTCTAATAGCAAATAGAAAGAGACAACACTAAAATAATTACCATGAACCACAAATAGAGTTCTTAAATACTCGGAAATCTAAAAAATAATAATAATAATAAATATTTTCGGGAATATAATCACAAGTTTAGTATTACAAGAATATTCACAGGAATTTAAAGAATTTCAATTTTACCACAACTTTTATTTTTATCAAGTACTGTAGAGTCCTTCATTTTTATCAAGGTATGACATGCCAAAACATTATAAAAGATTCAATGCAAAAATATATAATTTTCGATCCTTTTATTCATATAAAATACAGAATTATAACCTATAATCTTATTAATTAAAAATGTTATTCTATTCAAATTTGAAAAACTTGTATCATCAAATGAATTAAATTTATAAAAAAAAAAAAAAAAAAAAAAAAACCGTCAGCAAAAAAAATTCCCCATAAAATATTGGAACGCAAGTGACATTTGTTATCACATACGTAATTTACGTAACATGGGTACGTATATTATAGACATAAATAGCACCTTTAGCTTTTACAAACATAAATTAAAATTCAAAATGGCAGACTTTACATGTATCACATTCCCATGTATCGGAAATATACAAGATAGCATACTCATGCAATTTCATAAAATAAAAAATAATAACAATAACAATAATAATTATCAGAAAGATATTTTCAAAAAATATATATAATACTATTAAATCGAACTAACAAATATTTTAAAAATTCTTTTAACAGTCATTTTATTTTTGTATTACGCTAAACATAATAATAATAAAATAATAATTTATAACTGAAATTTTATATAATCGCTGGCTTCGTCCGGGATGTCCTGCGGAAGAAAAAGCAGGACATACCGGACGGGACCAGCTAATAGCAGGAAAGAAGCCAGAAGGAGAGGCAGAGGATGCCAATAGATGGCCCCCACCCTGAAGTAATGCCTAACGGCGGTCCCGGGGTGGGATACCATGGCCTAGCGACAGGGAGGGAGTTTTAGTGGGTAGGGCTGCGCGAGCAGCAGAGTCCCACACACCAGGGGGGTGCGGAGTCCCCTTGACGGTGCATAAAGCATTTCTCCCTTCCTCAAAAAAAAAAAAAAAAAAAAAAAAAAAAAAAAATTACATCATCAATAATCCTCCATTTCCTCCCCTTTACAACAAACGGCCGGTTGATATGAACGAAGTTCTGGCGAGCCTCTTGTACCCTCGTTACAAAAGAACCGCACCCATTCCTGACCCAATCCCAGGGTAATCGGACTCTGTGTCCACCAATGTCCCTGAAAACCGGGTTCATGAGGAAACAATAAGTTGGCATTGTCCATTTCTCGCGCTCTTCGCTAACCTGCGAACACATAAATGAAAAAATAAACACCCGTGTATACAAGTGATTATTATAACGAAACACAAAAAAATATACATATAAAATAGAAAGAAATAATGTCAAATTTTGTCATGAATAAATGCAAACACCCGTATATATAAGTAATTTTTATACAAAAATATAAAAAAACATCCGTGTATGCAAATTAGTACAAAATATATATATATATATATATATATATAAAAAAATATAAAAATAATAATAAAACAAAACAACAAACAAATAATATCTGCAAGGTAACTTACCACTTTGAACTCGCCGTCTATAACCTGGAATTTCTGATTCATGTATACAACCGGTTCAGAAAGACCACGACCCTCCGAAAAAAATTGCTGCACTTGGCTCACCCTCCTAGCGCAATGTTTAGGCGCTTCAATATACCATTCGGGAGGCATAGTAATAAACACACCATCGTGTTCTATTATATCGGGCCACACGACTCTTCTGCGGCCACTTTTAATGAAACGAATTTGTTCCTTTTTCACCTGTAACAAAAATATATTATTCACACGTCCACTTGTAAAAATCATTTTCACTCCTTACCATTACTAGCACCCGATTTCGATCAAAGGCACACCACTCGCCGCCAATATGATAAGCACCTCTCGCGTGAAACTCAAGAAATGCATCATACACCGCTTCCTCCAATGCTTGTTTTTGCCTTATCGCAAAATGTTTCCACCAGGAAGGCAAAAAGTAATTATTCCCGAAAATATCAATTACGTAAATGCATCCGCAAGGTCGAGGATTCCACGGAGTCAAACACCACATTTCACGTACCAGGGGTTCCATTTGAATCCGTACTTCCTCGCGATTAAAAAACTCATAACGATAATCTTCCTCTTCCATATTTCCTGCATTATAAGTATTTATCACTTCTTCCACGTTAATATCCTCAAACTCCAACAATTCATTCATATCCACTGCATTTAACAAATTTTCCAAATTCATTTCTTCAGAATCATCAATTTCGGAATCATCAACTTCTGCCCCTCCAACTTCAGAATCACCAACTTCCATATCACTCACTTCATTATCCACAGGCAAAATATCGATGACAAATTCTTGCATATTCAAGGCTTCAGGAAAATTTAATTCTTCTATCAAAGGCACATCATCCAGACCTAAATCCACAAGTATTTCATCCCACATTCGACTATTTCCAGACATTTTCTTTCAATAAAAATTAAGAATCCCGCACGAAATAAAGTAAAACTGAGAAAAAGATAGACCCGAATGGATCTAGGAAATTTCTAAAACTGATGAAAGATCCCTTAAGGAAAACTTAGAGGGTACCATCCTAGTCTTCTTCAAACACCCCCACCTATATAATAACATATGCAACGAATGCACTTAGAAAAACTTGCTAATTTAAGAATAAATACCGTTTTTGAAAAAAAAAAGCATTGGAAAAAGTCATCAGGTCTTCCTACTGTGCTATCAAATCCTCCTGAATCCCTACGCACCATATGTTCTCGCACCTTATGCTCGCACCAGGTTACCAGCTATCATGCCTATTTACTTTACTAATTTTTGTAAAGCACAACCCTTCATAGAACGAATCTATAACCTTTTTTTTCACTCTTTTATAATTCAAAAAAAAATATTAAAAATTAAATTATTTTATTGCAATAAAACTCAATTTTTCTCTTTCTTTTTATTATATGACAAAGTAGCATGCATAATTGGAATTTTTTCTCTTTTTCCCGAACAGAAACAATTCCAACTGCAGAACCAGAAATAAATATGGAAATAGGATCTATCGACTATCCTACGAACGGAATAAATTCAAAAAAGCAATAAATCAAACAAAATAGAATAGAAATTTATTTGAAAAATTAACTGTACGAAAAATTACGTACTTACCTTAAACAAATAAATCTCTGTTCACTTTCACTCATTAAAATTAAACAAATTTTGCAAAATCTGAAAAGTAACTATAACGAAATAATGATTCCAACACTTGAAAACCCTCCAGTAAATTTTCCAAGATATATTGATGGAGTTTGTCCACAAGATTATCCAAGAGCTTACCAAATCCTCTTAAATTGCTCATGTATTTGTTTATTACCAGAAATTGAAAGAATATACGTCCACAAAATTACAATGTTTAAAATTTGTGAAATATGCTACCTACAAATTCACATACCTTTTCGTTTAAATTACAATGTTGAAAACTCGTGGCATTCAATTGTAAAAAATGAAGTGAGAAACACAAAATGCCAATTTTGCGAAACTGAAATAGTGAAACGTTTCCAACCAGCATATAAATGTATAGATTGCATCGAGCAATATTTAGACGACATTGGCAGAATAAGCCTAGGATACGAAATTAAAGTAAAAAATCACTGTTTGAATCAAATCCACGAAGACTATTAAAATAATATTTACATCATTCAAAAATTACTGCTTCAATCAGTAATAAAGAATTCAAATTTTAAATCATACTGAAATCACTCAAAAATTACTGCTTCAATCAGTAATAAGGTATTCAAATTTTAAATCACACTAAAATCATTCAAAAATTACTGCTTCAATCGGTAATAAAGTACCCAAATTTTGAATCATATTAAAATAATACTTAGATCATTTAGAATTACTGTCAAACCAGTAACAAGCATCCAAAATTACTGAATTATATTAAATAAGATCATACAAAATCAAAAATCACTATTTGAATCAGTAATAAAATAATTGCACATGATTTACGAAATATTGTTGAACTTAAAATTAATATTAAATGTTTTCAAAAATACAAACATTCTGTTCCAGAAAAATGGAAGGAAAAATAAAGGGCAGAAATATTACAATCACTAATAGTCCAGCCCAGATTATTCATGAAATCAGCTTAGAATACGATTTTAGCGATCCCAAATTTGAATTTGTCCAATGTAATACGTTAAGTCATATGCCAATATTTGTAGCAACGTGTGAAATTCAAAAAGAAATGAATATTTATATAAGTATGGGGGAAAAATCTAAAACAAAGAAAGAAGCT
This sequence comes from Diplolepis rosae, assembly GCA_030998225.1. NCBI lineage: Eukaryota > Metazoa > Arthropoda > Insecta > Hymenoptera > Diplolepididae > Diplolepis > Diplolepis rosae. The sequence continues at coordinate 286,749 of JAPYXD010000546.1, forward strand.
AAGCATAACTCAGCACGGAAACTATTAGAAATTTTGAATAGAGACTACTTATTCAGCGAACAAACAGAGTCCGAAAATGAATCGAAAAAACCCATAGAAAATAATTTTGAAAAAATTATGCTTTATAAATGGACTGGAACATGTGAAAGATGTTATCAAAGAGGTCATAAACCAGTAAATTGTACTGCTCCGAAGCGAAATAAAAAATTTATCGAATAAATTTCAACTTATGCTTCATAAATAAATTTAAAAAAGAATTTTGTAATCAAATATATGATATCACGCGATGTGACACATTGCTAAGAAAATATAAAAATTGAATGAATAAAAATAAAGTGAGTTTAAACACGTCGATTTTATCCCCATGTTTAAACAAAAGGGGGGAGGTGTCACGTCCCGTAACTATCACGGTTGAAATTCGAAAATGGAGAGTTTTTCTAGTCATATGTTCTGATCAATAATTAACCTACATAAGGGTATATTGGAAGAAATTAATTCAAACATTACCTGAATAAATATTGACTATAGCTTAATATTATATCAGTGTAAGAATGTATTATAAAAGTATTCAATGTTGCATATGAGTATTTATATCACCAAAAAATAATAATAATGAAAGATGTGCTAATTATTGTCAAAAATGTATGTAAACAAAATTCACAGAAAAAATTCAAGCGATAAGTACATACCTTTTAAAATAGGTAAATTTTTAATAAAAATATGTGAATTATTTAATAAAAAGATGTAATAATGTAGGCGTACGTATGCAGATTCACTTATGAAAAACGATAATGAAACAAATTATTTTTCAAAATGGAAAGTTAAAGGTATTATATTCACATATATTAATACAGGCATTAATTAGTATATACGTATTTATTGTTTAATAAACAAGGATAAATGTTTAATATGACAAATAGTGTATGTCTAACTACATAAATTCATTCAAGGATAAAGTTAAATACTTATGTCACTTAATATTATATTCAGAATTTTTTCCCTTATCGTAATTTTCGAATTACATTCAATTATATCAATATGTATGTAGTCAGTGCTTCACGAACAAACTAAATGTTTAATTGAAACATTTCTAAAGTTTACAAAATAATGTGTGTGATTATATAAAGAGGAAAACGAAATAAAACAAAAATCATAAATGAAAAATACTTATGTGTGTAATGGATGTTCTCAAAAACAATACAAAAAATATATTCAAAAAAAAAGTAATCGTCGTTTTTTAAATTATATTCAGCTATAATACGTATGTGTCCATTGCTTTATGTATTTCTGTTGTAATAATTAAAATAAAGTGTGAAAGGAAAATATATAAAAAAAATAATCATATATGTTTCAAACGTGAAAAAGATTCTAATGGACGTTTTGAATTATATTCATTTTTAAAATATTTGTCGTTTTATATATAGGGGTTTAGTAAAACGCATCAATAGATCTTCTAACAATTATGTAACAATTATGCAACAATTATGTAACAATTATGTAACAATTATGTAACAATTATGTAACAATTATATAAAAATTATGTAACAATTATGCAGGATTTATGTAATATTTATGTAACAATTATGTATCAGCATTCGACATTCTATTAATGAATATTCACTAATTCAAATCTTATTGCAAATGATTATTGCTTCTATGGAACTATTATTGCGTGTTGTAATCAAGTTAATGTATTAATGGAAACACGATTATTAACCGATTAAATAATTATATGTATCATTAACAGTAACAATGATAATTGAAATGTATCACAATTCTGTAAGAAAAACAAACCTTAATATCTGCGAAAGTTTGTACATGGTCATTTCATCCCGATGTCCAAACTAAAGGGGGGAGGTGTCACGTCCTGTGACCATTAACATTTATTTATTAATAATATCATAATTTTATTCGTAATAAAACATGCATAAACGATATGTTTTGGAAGGTATTAATGATACGAAATAAAATGTAGAGTACTATGATTGTAACAGAGAGAGAGAGAGATAGTAAGTTTATAAATAGACAACGGTTATGAATGAATCGTCGAAACCCTTACAAATGTGTGAACGAGGGAACTCCATCGGAATGCGCTGAGTAAACAAGAATATCGACCGGGGGAGCAAGACACGGAAATTAAAAGTCTAGTCGCTTTGAAAAGAAGAAACGTCGGGGAAACCAGTGGAGGAAAACTGTTCGAATATATTCTTCCCCTTTTTCTTCTTCAATATGCGAAAAAGCCAAGCAGATCAGCCACGTGCGAAGGTCGAGGAAGGGTCAACCAGAGGTTGGTAAAAATATCCAGGGCAAACCAACTATCGATTGAAAAATGGCGACCAGGATCACAATCGACCGAAAATTGCCCATAAAAGCAAGTGCGAATCCGCAAAAGTTCAGTTGCCGTCGGGAAATCTTAAGCTTCGGAACTCACCCTTGAAAAGTTAGTCTTCTTCAGTTCTTCAGTTCAGTTCTTCAGTTGTCGTCGAGTTGCGGTCGGAATATCTTAAGCTTCGGAACTCACCCTTGAAAAGTCAGTTCTTCAGTTCAGTTCTTCAGTTCAGTTCTTCAGATTTCGTCGAGTTCTTCTCCAGTTTTTCGCCAGTCGTCGTCGGTACCAGTTCTTCGTCAAGTTCCCATAAGTCTTCCTCGAGTTTTTATCAGACTTCAACAGTTTCTCATCGCGGAGTCGGTTTCCCCAAAAAAGTCTTCGTCAACCATTCAAGTTCCTTCAAGGAGAATCTACAGTACTCTGGTAGATTTCTTCAACACATCGTCAGCATTTTCCTTCGGCGTATCAAGTGGTTCAGTTATTCACCTAAGGGAAATTATTACACACTCCCCAAGTTCGTGGAAATATCGGAGTGTTCCAATTGTGACGTTGCAAGTTTTTATTTGGAATATCAGTGGTTCCAGAGTGGATTAAACTACAAGTAAGTCATTCAACATTTACCCCAGGAGGAATTTTTAGATATCTCTCTCTCTCTCTCGTGGTTTTATTGTAGAATCATAATAAAGGTTAATAATTGTAAATTCGTTGAATATTTATTTGTTGTTAGCTTTCCCTCACCCTGTTTCGGTTTAGAAATTCTTTGGATTTCTTCACCGATCAAAAACGAGGGGAATTAATTTAATAATAGTAAAAAGGTAAGTGACAGGACGTCACACATATTATGAAGTCCTGAAGTGGTAAACTTTTTTTGTTTTATATGTAAATTACCTGTCTAGGTCAATCTGTGTTCGGTCATCACCGTGTTTGTTCTTCAAGATTGCCGTCCGCCATTGATGAATTAGATTTTAATTTCCTGTCGAAATACCTCCGATGATAATAAATACATATGTAATCCAAACGTGGTACACTTCTTTTGTTTAATATGTGAATTACCTGTCTATGTCAATATGTGTTCGGTCATCACAGTGTTTGTTCTTCAAGATTACCGTCCGCCATATATAATTTCAATTTTAATTTCTTTTCAAAGTACCCCTAATGATTTTACATACATATGTGAGATCCTGAAGTAGTACCCCTTTTTTGCTTTATATGTAAATTACCGGTCTATGTCAATCTGTGTTCGGTCATCACAGTGTTTGTTCTTGAAGATTACCATCCGCCATATATAAATTTAATTTCAATCTCCTTTCAAAGTACCCCTAATGATGTTACATACATAAGTGAGGTCCGGAAATGGTAAACTTTTTTTGTTTTATACTTAAATTACCGGTCTATGACAATCTGTGTTCGGTCATCACAGTGTTTGTTCTTCAAGATTACTGTTGGCTATATATATATTCAATTTTAATTTCCTTTCAAAATACCCTCAATGATGTTACATACATACGTGAGGTCCTGAAGTGTTACACATTTTTTACTTTATATGTAAATTACCTGTCTATATCAAACTGTGTTCGGTCATCACAGTGTTTGTTCTTGAAGATTACCATCCGCCATATATAAATTTAATTTCAATTTCCTTTCAAAGTACCCCTAATGATGTTACATACATAAGTTACGTCCTGAAGTGGTAAACTTTTTTTCTTTATATATAAATAACCCGTCTATATCAAACTGTGTTCGGTCATCACAGTGTTTGTACTTCAAGATTACTGTTGGCTATATATATATTCAATTTTAATTTCCTTTCAAAGTACCCCAATGCTGTTACTTACATAAGTTAGGTCCTGAAGTGGTAAACTTTTTTTGCTTTATATGTAAATTACCCGTCTATATCAAACTGTGTTCGGTCTTCACAGTGTTTGTTCTTCAAGATTACCATCCGCCATATATAAATTTAATTTCAATCTCCTTTCAAAGTACCCCTAATGATGTTACATACATAAGTGAGGTCCTGAAGTGGTACACCTTTTTTCTTTTATCTGCAAAATACCGGTCTATGTCAATCTGTGTTCGGTCATCACAGTGTCTGTTCTTCAAGATTACCATCCGCCATATATAAATTCAATTTCAATTTCTTTTCAAATTATCTCCAATGTAAATACATACATATTTGATGTCCTGAAGTGGTACGCTTTTTTTGTTTTATACTTAAATTACCGGTCTATGACAATCTGTGTTCGGTCATCACAGTGTTTGTTCTTCAAGATTACTGTTGGCTATATATATATTCAATTTTAATTTCCTTTCAAAATACCCTCAATGATGTTACATACATACGTGAGGTCCTGAAGTGTTACACATTTTTTGCTCTATATGTAAATTACCTGTCTATATCAAACTGTGTTCGTTCATCACAGTGTTTGTTCTTCAAAATTACCGTCCGCCATATATAAATTCAATTTCAATTTCTTTTCAAATTACCTCCAATGTAAATACATACATATGTGAAGTCCTGAAGTGGTACACTTTTTTTGTTTTATACGTAAATTATCGGTCTATGACAATCTGTGTTCGGTCATCACAGTGTTTGTTCTTCAAGATTACTGTTGGCTATATATATATTCAATTTTAATTTCCTTTCAAAATACCCCCAATGATGTTACATACATACGTGAGGTCCTGAAGTGTTACACATTTTTTAATTTATATGTAAATTACCTGTCTATATCAAACTGTGTTCGGTCATCACAGTGTTTTTTCTTGAAGATTTCCTTCCGCCATATATAAATTTAATTTCAATTTCCTTTCAAAGTACCCCGAATGATGTTACATACATAAGTGAGGTCCTGAAGTGGTAAACTTTTTTTGCTTTATATGTAAATTACCCGTCTATATCAAACTGTGTTCGGTCATCACAGTGTTTGTTCTTCAAGATTACCATCCGCCATATATAAATGTAATTTCAATCTCCTTTCAAAGTACCCCTAATGATGTTACATACATAAGTGAGGTCCTGAAGTGGTACAACTTTTTTCTTTTATATGTAAATTACCGGTCTATGTCAATCTGTGTTCGGTCATCACAGTGTTTGTTCTTGAAGATTACCGTCCGCCATATATAAATTCAATTTCAATTTCTTTTCAAATTATCTCCAATGTAAATACATACATATTTGATGTCCTGAAGTGGTACACTTTTTTTGTTTTATACTTAAATTACCGGTCTATGTCAATCTGTGTTCGGTCATCACAGTGTTTGTTCTTCAAGATTACCGTCCGCCATATATAAATTCAATTTCAATTTCTTTTCAAATTACCTCCAATGTAAATACATACATATGTGAAGTCCTGAAGTGGTACACTTTTTTTGTTTTATACGTAAATTATCGGTCTATGTCAATCTGTGTTCGGTCATCACAGTGTTTGTTCTTCAAGATTACTGTTTGCTATATATATTCAATTTTAATTTCCTTTCAAAATACCCCCAATGATGTTACATTCATAAGTGAGGTCCTGAAGTGGTACACCTTTTTTGATTTATATGTAAATTACCTGTCTATATCAAACTGTGTTCGGTCATCACAGTGTTTGTTCTTGAAGATTACCATCCGCCATATATAAATTTAATTTCAATTTCCTTTCAAAGTACCCCTAATGATGTTACATACATAAGTGAGGTCCTGAAGTGGTAAACTTTTTTTGCTTTATATGTAAATTACCAGTCTATATCAAACTGTGTTCGGTCATCACAGTGTTTGTTCTTCAAGATTACTGTTGGCTATATATAAATTCAATTTTAATTTCCTTTCAAAATACCCCCAATGCTGTTACATACATAAGTTAGGTCCTGAAGTGGTAAACTTTTTTTGCTTTATATGTAAATTACCCGTCTATATCAAACTGTGTTCGGTCATCTCAGTGTTTGTTCTTCAAGATTACCATCCGCCATATATAAATTCAATTTCAGATTCTTTTGAAATTCTTTCCAATGTAAATACATACATATGTGAAGTCCTGAAGTGGTACACATTTTTTCTTTTATCTGTAAAATACCGGTCTATGTCAATCTGTGTTCGGTCATCACAGTGTTTGTTCTTCAAGATTACCATCCGCCATATATAAATTCAATTACAATTTCACTTCAAAGTACCCCTAATGATGTTACATACATAAGTGAGGTCCTGAAGTGGTAAACTTTTTTTGCTTTATATGTAAATTACCCGTCTATATCAATCTGTGTTCGGTCATCACAGAGTTTGTTCTTCAAGATTACCGTACACCAAATATAAATTCAATTTTAATTTCCTTTCAAAGTACCCCTAATGATTTTACATACATATATGAGGTCCTGAAGTGGTAGACGCTTTTTCATTTATATGTAAATTACCGGTCTATGTCAATCTGTGTTCGGTCATCACAGTGTTTTTTCTTGAAGATTTCCTTCCGCCATATATAAATTTAATTTCAATCTCCTTTCAAAGTACCCCTAATGATGTTACATACATATATGAGGTCCTGAAGTGATACAACTTTTTTCTTTTATATGTAAATTACCGGTCTATGTCAATCTGTGTTCGGTCATCACAGTGTTTGTTCTTCAAGATTACTGTTGGCTATATATAAATTCAATTTTAATTTCCTTTCAAAATACCCCCAATGATGTTACATACATACGTGAGGTCCTGAAGTGGTAAACGCTTTTTCATTTTTATGTAAATTACCGGTCTATGTCAATCTGTGTTCGGTCATCACAGTGTTTTTTCTTGAAGATTTCCTTCCGCCATATATAAATTTAATTTCAATTTCCTTTCAAAGTACCCCTAATGATGTTACATACATAAGTGAGGTCCTGAAGTGGTAAACTTTTTTTGCTTTATATATAAATAACCCGTCTATATCAAACTGTGTTCGGTCATCACAGTGTTTGTACTTCAAGATTACTGTTGGCTATATATATATTCAATTTTAATTTCCTTTCAAAGTACCCCAATGCTGTTACTTACATAAGTTAGGTCCTGAAGTGGTAAACTTTTTTTGCTTTATATGTAAATTACCCGTCTATATCAAACTGTGTTCGGTCATCACAGTGTTTGTTCTTCAAGATTACCATCCGCCATATATAAATTTAATTTCAATCTCCTTTCAAAGTACCCCTAATGATGTTACATACATAAGTGAGGTCCTGAAGTGGTACACCTTTTTTCTTTTATCTGCAAAATACCGGTCTATGTCAATCTGTGTTCGGTTCTTCGGTTCGGTGTGTTTGTTCTTCAAGATTACCATCCGCCATATATAAATTCAATTTCAATTTCTTTTCAAATTATCTCCAATGTAAATACATACATATTTGATGTCCTAAAGTGGTACACTTTTTTTGTTTTATACTTAAATTACCGGTCTATGACAATCTGTGTTCGGTCATCACAGTGTTTGTTCTTCAAGATTACTGTTGGCTATATATATATTCAAATTTAATTTCCTTTCAAAATACCCTCAATGATGTTACATACATACGTGAGGTCCTGAAGTGTTACACATTTATGCTTTATATGTAAATTACCGGTCTATGTCAATCTGTATTCGGTCATCACAGTGTTTGTTCTTGAAGATTACCATCCGCCATATATAAATTTAATTTCAATTTCCTTTCAAAGTACCCCTAATGATGTTACATACATAAGTGAGGTCCTGAAGTGGTAAACTTTTCTTGCTTTATATGTAAATTATCGGTCTATATCAAACTGTGTTCGGTCATCACAGTGTTTGCTCTTCAAGATTACCATCCGCCATATATAAATGTAATTTCAATCTCCTTTCAAAGTACCCCTAATGATGTTACATACATAAGTGAGGTCCTGAAGTGGTACACTTTTTTTGTTTTAATTGTAAATTACCGGTCTATGTCAATCTGTGTTCGGTCATCACAGTGTTTGTTCTTCAAGATTACCGTCCGCCATATATAAATTCAATTTCAATTTCCTTTCAAATTACCTTCAATGATGTTACATACATACGTGAGGTCCTGAAGTGTTACACATTTTTTGCTCTATATGTAAATTACCTGTCTATATCAAACTGTGTTCGTTCATCACAGTGTTTGTTCTTCAAAATTACCGTCCGCCATATATAAATTCAATTTCAATTTCTTTTCAAATTACCTCCAATGTAAATACATACATATGTGAAGTCCTGAAGTGGTACACTTTTTTTGTTTTATACGTAAATTATCGGTCTATGACAATCTGTGTTCGGTCATCACAGTGTTTGTTCTTCAAGATTACTGTTGGCTATATATATATTCAATTTTAATTTCCTTTCAAAATACCCCCAATGATGTTACATACATACGTGAGGTCCTGAAGTGTTACACATTTTTTAATTTATATGTAAATTACCTGTCTATATCAAACTGTGTTCGGTCATCACAGTGTTTGTTCTTGAAGATTACCATCCGCCATATATAAATTTAATTTCAATTTCCTTTCAAAGTACCCCTAATGATGTTACATTCGTAAGTTAGGTCCTGTAGTGGTACATCTTTTTTGCTTTATATGTAAATAACCCCTCTATATCAATCTGTGTTCGGTCATCACAGTGTTTGTTCTTCAAGATTACTGTTGGCTATATATAAATTCAATTTTAATTTCCTTTCAAAATACCCCCAATGCTGTTACATACATAAGTTAGGTCCTGAAGTGGTAAACTTTTTTTGCTTTATATGTAAATTACCCGTCTATATCAAACTGTGTTCGGTCATCTCAGTGTTTGTTCTTCAAGATTACCATCCGCCATATATAAATTCAATTTCAGTTTCTTTTGAAATTCTTTCCAATGTAAATACATACATATGTGAAGTCCGCAAGTGGTACACATTTTTTCTTTTATCTGTACAATACCGGTCTATGTCAATCTGTGTTCGGTCATCACAGTGTTTGTTCTTCAAGATTACCATCCGCCATATATAAATTCAATTACAATTTCACTTCAAAGTACCCCTAATGATGTTACATACATAAGTGAGGTCCTGAAGTGGTAAACTTTTTTTGCTTTATATGTAAATTACCGGTCTATGTCAATCTGTGTTCGGTCATCACAGTGTTTGTTCTTCAAGATTGCCGTCCGCCATAGATAAATACAATTTTAATTTCATTTTCAAATTACCTCCAATTTAAATACATACATATGTGAAGTTTTGAAGTGGTACACTTTTTTTGTTTTATATGTAAATTACCGGTCTATGTCAATCTGTGTTCGGTCATCACAGTGTTTGTTCTTGAAGATTACCATCCGCCATATATAAATTTAATTTCAATCTCCTTTCAAAGTACCCCTAATGATGTTACATACATAAGTGAGGTCCGGAAGTGGTAAACTTTTTTTGTTTTATATGTAAATTACCGGTCTATGTCAATCTGTGTTCGGTCATCACAGTGTTTGTTCTTGAAGATTACCATCCGCCATATATAAATTTAATTTCAATCTCCTTTCAAAGTACCCCTAATGATGTTACATACATAAGTGAGGTCCGGAAGTGGTAAACTTTTTTTGTTTTATATGTAAATTACCTGTCTATGTCAATCTGTGTTCGGTCATCACAGTGTTTGTTCTTCAAGATTACTGTTGGCTATATATAAATTCAATTTTAATTTCCTTTCAAAATACCCCCAATGATGTTACATACATACGTGAGGTCCTGAAGTGGTAAACTTTTTTTGCTTTACATGTAAATTACCCGTCTATATCAAACTGTGTTCGATCATCACAGTGTTTTTTCTTCAAGATTACCATCCGCCATTGATGAATTCGATATTAATTTCCTGTCGAAATACATCCGATGATTATAAATACATATGTAATCATAACGTGGTACACTTCTTTTGTTTAATATGTGAATTACCTGTCTATGTCAATATGTGTTCCGTCATCACAGTGTTTGTTCTTCAAGATTACCGTCCGCCATATATAATTTCAATTTTAATTTCTTTTCAAAGTACCCCTAATGATTTTACATACATATGTGAGATCCTGAAGTGGTACCCCTTTTTTGTTTTATATGTAAATTACCTGTCTATGTCAATCTGTGTGCGGTCATCACCGTGTTTGTTCTTGAAGATTACCATCCGCCATATATAAATTTAATTTCAATCTCCTTTCAAAGTACCCCTAATGATGTTACATACATAAGTGAGGTCCGGAAGTGGTAAACTTTTTTTGTTTTATATGTAAATTACCGGTCTATGTCAATCTGTATTCGGTCATCACAGTGTTTGTTCTTCAAGATTACCGTCCACCATAGATAAATACAATTTTAATTTCATTTTCAAATTACCTCCAATTTAAATACATACATATGTGAAGTTTTGAAGTGGTACACTTTTTTGTTTTATATGTAAATTACCGGTCTATGTCAATCTGTGTTCGGTCATCACAGTGTTTGTTCTTGAAGATTACCATCCGCCATATATAAATTTAATTTCAATCTCCTTTCAAAGTACCCCTAATGATGTTACATACATAAGTGAGGTCCGGAAGTGGTAAACTTTTTTTGTTTTATATGTAAATTACCTGTCTATGTCAATCTGTGTTTGGTCTTCACAGTGTTTGTTCCTCAAGATTACCGTCCACCAAATATAAATTCAATTTGAATTTCCTTCCAAAGTACCCCTCATGATGTTCCATACATAAGTGAGGTCCTGAAGTGGTAAATTTTTTTGCTTTATATCTAAATTACCCGTCTATATCAAACAGTGTTCGGTCATCACAGTGTTTGTTCTTCAAGATTACTATCCGCCATATATAAATTCAATTTCAATTTCTTTTCAAATTACCTCCAATGTAAATACATACATATGTGAAGTCCTGAAGTGGTACAACTTTTTTCTTTTATATGTAAATTACCGGTCTATGTCAATCTGTATTCGGTCATCACAGTGTTTGCTCTTCAAGATTACCATCCGCCATATATAAATGTAATTTCAATCTCCTTTCAAAGTACCCCTAATGATGTTACATACATAAGTGAGGTCCTGAAGTGGTAAACTTTTTTTGTTTTATATGTAAATTACCTGTCTATGTCAATCTGTGTTTGGTCTTCACAGGGTTTGTTCTTGAAGATTACCATCCGCCATATATAAATTTAATTTCAATTTCCTTTCAAAGTACCCCTAATGATGTTACATACATAAGTGAGGTCCTGAAGTGGTAAACTTTTTTTGCTTTATATGTAAATTACCCGTCTATATCAAACAGTGTTCGGTCATCACAGTGTTTGTTCTTCAAGATTACTATCCGCCATATATAAATTCAATTTCAATTTCTTTTCAAATTACCTCCAATGTAAATACATACATATGTGAAGTCCTGAAGTGGTACACATTTTTTCTTTTATCTGTACAATACCGGTCTATGTCAATCTGTGTTCGGTCATCACAGTGTTTGTTCTTCAAGATTACTGTTGGCTATATATAAATTCAATTTTAATTTCCTTTCAAAATACCCCCAATGATGTTACATACATACGTGAGGTCCTGAAGTGGTAAAATTTTTGCTTTATATGTAAATTACCTGTCTATGTCAATCTGTGTTCGGTCATCACAGTGTTTGTTCTTGAAGATTACCATTCGCCATATATAAATTTAATTTCAATCTCCTTTCAAAGTACCCCTAATTATGTTACATACATAAGTGAGGTCCTGAAGTGGTAAACTTTTTTTGCTTTATATGTAAATTACCCGTCTATATCAAACTGTGTTCGGTCATCACAGTGTTTGTTCTTCAAGATTACCGTCCGCCATATATAAATTCAATTTCAATTTCTTTTCAAATTACCTTCAATGTAAATACATACATATGTGAAGTCCTGAAGTGGTACACTTTTTTTGTTTTATATATAAATTACCTGTCTATGTCAATCTGTGTTCGGTCATCACAGTGTTTGTTCTTCAAGATTACTGTTGGCTATATATAAATTCAATTTTAATTTCCTTTCAAAATACCCCTAATGATTTTACATACATACGTGAGGTCCTGAAGTGGTAAACTTTTTTTGCTTTATTTGTAAATTACCCGTCTATGTCAATCTATGTTTGGTCATCACAGTGTTTGTTCTTGAAGATTACCATTCGCCATATATAAATTTAATTTCAATCGCCTTTCAAAGTACCCCTAATTATGTTACATACGTAAGTGAGGTCCGGAAGTGGTAAACTTTTTTTGCTTTATATATAAATTACCTGTATATGTCAATCTGTGTTCGTTCATCACAGTGTTTGTTCTTCAAAATTACCGTCCGCCATATATAAATTCAATTTCAATTTCTTTTCAAATTACCTCCAATGTAAATACATACATATGTGAAGTCCTGAAGTGGTACACTTTTTTTGTTTTATACGTAAATTATCGGTCTATGACAATCTGTGTTCGGTCATCACAGTGTTTGTTCTTCAAGATTACTGTTGGCTATATATATATTCAATTTTAATTTCCTTTCAAAGTACCCCTACTTATGTTACATACGTAAGTGAGGTCCGGAAGTGGTAAACTTTTTTTGCTTTATATGTAAATTACCTGTCTATATCAAACTGTGTTCGGTCATCACAGTGTTTGTTCTTGAAGATTACCATCCGCCATATATAAATTTAATTTCAATTTCCTTTCAAAGTACCCCTAATGATGTTACATACATAAGTTACGTCCTGAAGTGGTAAACTTTTTTTCTTTATATATAAATAACCCGTCTATATCAAACTGTGTTCGGTCATCACAGTGTTTGTACTTCAAGATTACTGTTGGCTATATATAAATTCAATTTTAATTTCCTTTCAAAATACCCCCAATGCTGTTACATACATAAGTTAGGTCCTGAAGTGGTAAACTTTTTTTGCTTTATATGTAAATTACCCGTCTATATCAAACTGTGTTCGGTCATCACAGTGTTTGTTCTTCAAGATTACCATCCGCCATATATAAATTAAATTTCAGTTTCTTTTGGAATTCTTTCCAATGTAAATACATACATAAGTGAAGTCCTGAAGTGGTACACCTTTTTTCTGTTATCTGCAAAATACCGGTCTATGTCAATCTGTGTTCGGTCATCACAGTGTTTGTTCTTCAAGATTACCGTCCGCCATATATAAATTTAATTTCAATTTCCTTTCAAAGTACCCCTAATGATGTTACATACATAAGTGAGGTCCTGAAGTGGTAAACTTTTTTTGCTTTATATGTAAATTACCCGTCTATATCAAACTGTGTTCGGTCATCACAGGGTTTGTTCTTCAAGATTACCGTCCGCCATATATAAATTCAATTTCAATTTCATTTTCAAATTACCTCCAATTTAAATACATACATATGTGAAGTCCTGAAGTGGTACACTTTTTTTGTTTTATACGTAAATTACCAGTCTATGTCAATCTGTGTTCGGTCATCACAGTGTTTGTCCTTGAAGATTACCATCCGCCATATATAAATTTAATTTCAATCTCCTTTCAAAGTACCCCTAATGATGTTACATACATAAGTGAGGTCCGGAAGTGGTAAACTTTTTTTGTTTTAATTGTAAATTACCGGTCTATGTCAATCTGTGTTCGGTCATCACAGTGTTTGTTCTTGAAGATTACCATCCGCCATATATAAATTTAATTTCAATCTCCTTTCAAAGTACCCCTAATGATGTTACATACATAAGTGAGGTCCGGAAGTGGTAAACTTTTTTTGTTTTATATGTAAATTACCTGTCTATGTCAATCTGTGTTCGGTCATCACAGTGTTTTTTTCTTCAAGATTACCATCCGCCATTGATGAATTCGATATTAATTTCCTGTCGAAATACATCCGATGATTATAAATACATATGTAATCATAACGTGGTACACTTCTTTTGTTTAATATGTGAATTACCTGTCTATGTCAATATGTGTTCCGTCATCACAGTGTTTGTTCTTCAAGATTACCGTCCGCCATATATAATTTCAATTTTAATTTCTTTTCAAAGTACCCCTAATGATTTTACATACATATGTGAGATCCTGAAGTGGTACCCCTTTTTTGTTTTATATGTAAATTACCTGTCTATGTCAATCTGTGTGCGGTCATCACCGTGTTTGTTCTTGAAGATTACCATCCGCCATATATAAATTTAATTTCAATCTCCTTTCAAAGTACCCCTAATGATGTTACATACATAAGTGAGGTCCGGAAGTGGTAAACTTTTTTTGTTTTATATGTAAATTACCGGTCTATGTCAATGTGTGTTCGGTCATCACAGTGTTTGTTCTTCAAGTTTACCGTCCACCATAGATAAATACAATTTTAATTTCATTTTCAAATTACCTCCAATTTAAATACATACATATGTGAAGTTTTGAAGTGGTACACTTTTTTTGTTTTATATGTAAATTACCGGTCTATGTCAATCTGTGTTCGGTCATCACAGTGTTTGTTCTTGAAGATTTCCTTCCGCCATATATAAATTTAATTTCAATCTCCTTTCAAAGTACCCCTAATGATGTTACATACATAAGTGAGGTCCGGAAGTGGTAAACTTTTTTTGTTTTATATGTAAATTACCTGTCTATGTCAATCTGTGTTTGGTCTTCACAGTGTTTGTTCCTCAAGATTACCGTCCACCAAATATAAATTCAATTTGAATTTCCTTCCAAAGTACCCCTAATGATGTTACATACATGAGTGAGTTCCTGAAGTGGTAAACTTTTTTTGCTTTATATGTAAATTACCGGTCTATGTCAATCTGTGTTCGGTCATCACAGTGTTTGTCCTTGAAGATTACCATCCGCCATATATAAATTTAATTTCAATCTCCTTTCAAAGTACCCCTAATGATGTTACATACATAAGTGAGGTCCGGAAGTGGTAAACTTTTTTTGTTTTATATGTAAATTACCTGTCTATGTCAATCTGTGTTTGGTCTTCACAGGGTTTGTTCCTCAAGTTTACCGTCGGCAATTTATAAATGAAACTTAATTTCTTCTCAAATTACCTCTAATATAAATACATACATATGTGTAGTCCTGAAGTGGTACACTTTTTTTGTTTTATATGTAAATTACCGGTCTATGTCAATCTGTGTTCGGTCATCACAGTGTTTGTTCTTCAAGATTACTGTTGGCTACATATAAATTCAATTTTAATTTCTTTTCAAATTACCTCCAATGTAAATACATACATATGTGAAGTCCTGAAGTTGTACACTTTTTTTGTTTTATACGTAAATTATCGGTCTATGTCAATCTGTGTTCGGTCATCACAGTGTTTGTTCTTGAAGATTACCATCCGCCATATATAAATTTAATTTCAATCTCCTTTCAAAGTACCCCTAATGATGTTACATACATAAGTGAGGTCCGGAAGTGGTAAACTTTTTTTGTTTTATATGTAAATTACCTGTCTATGTCAATCTGTGTTTGGTCTTCACAGGGTTTGTTCCTCAAGTTTACCGTCGGCAATTTATAAATGAAACTTAATTTCTTTTCAAATTACCTCTAATATAAATACATACATATGTGTAGTCCTGAAGTGGTACACTTTTTTTGTTTTATATGTAAATTACCGGTCTATGTCAATCTGTGTTCGGTCATCACAGTGTTTGTTCTTCAAGATTACTGTTGGCTATATATAAATTCAATTTCAATTTCTTTTCAAATTACCTCCAATGTAAATACATACATATCTGAAGTCCTGAAGTGGTACACTTTTTTTGTTTTATATGTAAATTACCGGTCTATGTCTATCTGTGTTCGGTCAACGCAGTGTTTGTTCTTGAAGATTTCTGTTGGCTATATATAAATTCAATTTCAATTTCTTTTCAAATTACCTCTAATATAAATACATACATACGTGTAGTCCTGAAGTGGTAAACTTTTTTTGCTTTATATGTAAATTACCCGTCTATATCAATCTGTGTTCGGTCATCACAGTGTTTGTTCTTCAAGATTACCATCCGCCATATATAAATTTAATTTCAATTTCCTTTCAAAGTACCCCTAATGATGTTACATACATAAGTGAGGTCCTGAAGTGGTAAACTTTTTTTGCTTTATATGTAAATTACCTGTCTATGTCAATCTGTATTCGGTCATCACAGTGTTTGTTCTTGAAGTTTACCATCCGCCATATATAAATTTAATTTCAATTTCCTTTCAAAGTACCCCTAATGATGTTACATACGTAAGTTAGGTCCTGTAGTGGTACATCTTTTTTGCTTTATATGTAAATTACCCGTCTATGTCAATCTGTGTTCGGTCATCACAGTGTTTGTTCTTGAAGATTACCATCCGCCATATATAAATTCAATTTTAATTTCCTTTCAAAGTACCCCCAATGATGTAACATACATAAGTTAGATCCTGAAGTGGTACACCTTTTTTGTTTTATATGTAAATTACCTGTCTATGTCCATCTGTGTTCGGTCATCACAGTGTTTGTTCTTCAGGATTACCATCCGCCATATATAAATTCAATTTCAATTTCCTTTCAAAGTACCCCTAATGATGTTACATACATAAGGTTCGGTCATCACAGTGTTTGTTCTTCAAGATTACTGTTGGCTATATATAAATTCAATTTTAATTTCCTTTCAATGTACCCCTAGTAATGTTACATTCATAAGTGAGGTCCTGAAGTGGTACATTTTTTTTGTTTTATACGTAAATTATCGGTCTATGTCAATCTGTGTTCGGTCATCACAGTGTTTGTTCTTGAAGATTACCATTCGCCATATATAAATTTAATTTCAATCTCCTTTCAAAGTACCCCTAATTATGTTACATACGTAAGTGAGTTCCGGAAGTGGTAAACTTTTTTGTTTTATATATAAATTACCTATCTATGTCAATCTGTGTTCGGTCATCACAGTGTTTGTTCTTCAAGATTACCATCCGCCATATATAAATTCAATTTTAATTTCCTTTCAAAATACCCCTAATGATGTTACATACATACGTGAGGTCCTGAAGTGGTAAACTTTTTTTGCTTTATATGTAAATTACCCGTCTATGTCAATCTGTGTTCGGTCATCACAGTGTTTGTTCTTGAAGATTACCATCCGCCATATATAAATTTAATTTCAATTTCCTTTCAAAGTACCCCTAATGATGTTACATACATAAGTGAGGTCCGGAAGTGGTGAACTTTTTTTGTTTTATATGTAAATTACCTGTCTATGTCAATCTGTGTTCGGTCATCACAGTGTTTGTTCTTCAAGATTACTGTTGGCTACATATAAATTCAATTTTAATTTCCTTTCAAAATACCCCTAATGATGTTACATACATAAGTGAGGTCCTGAAGTGGTAAACTTTTTTGCTTTATATGTAAATTACCCGTCTATGTCAATCTGTGTTCGGTCATCACAGTGTTTGTTCTTGAAGATTTCCATCCGCCATATATAAATTTAATTTCAATTTCCTTTCAAGGTACCCCTAATGATGTTACATACATAAGTTAGATCCTGAAGTGGTACACCTTTTTTGTTTTATATGTAAATTACCTGTCTATGTCAATCTGTGTTCGGTCATCACAGTGTTTGAATCCTGAAGATTACTATCCGCCATATATAAATTTAATTTCAATCTCCTTTCAAAGTACCCCTACTTATGTTACATACGTAAGTGAGGTCCGGAAGTGGTAAACTTTTTTTGCTTTATATGTAAATTACCCGTCTATATCAAACAGTGTTCGGTCATCACAGTGTTTGTTCTTCAAGATTACTATCCGCCATATATAAATTCAATTTCAATTTCTTTTCAAATTACCTCCAATGTAAATACATACATATGTGAAGTCCTGAAGTGGTACACCTTTTTTCTTTTATCTGTAAAATACCGGTCTATGTCAATCTGTGTTTGGTCATCACAGTGTTTGTTCTTGAAGATTACCATCCGCCATATATAAATTTAATTTCAATTTCCTTTTAAAGTACCCCTAATGATGTTACATACATAAGTTAGATCCTGAAGTGGTACACCTTTTTTGTTTTATATGTAAATTACCTGTCTATGTCAATTTGTGTTCGGTCATCACAGTGTTTGTTCTTGAAGATTACCATCCGCCATATATAAATTTAATTTCAATTTCCTTTCAAAGTACCCCTAATGATGTTACATACATAAGTGAGGTCCGGAAGTGGTGAACTTTTTTTGTTGTATATGTAAATTACCTGTCTATGTCAATCTGTGTTCGGTCATCACAGTGTTTGTTCTTCAAGATTACTGTTGGCTACATATAAATTCAATGTTAATTTCCTTTCAAAATACCGCTAATGATGTTACATACATACGTGAGGTCCTGAAGTGGTGAACTTTTTTTGTTTTATATGTAAATTACCTGTCTATGTCAATCTGTATTCGGTCATCACAGTTTTTGTTCTTCAAGATTACCATCCGCCATATATAAATTCAATTTCAATTTCTTTTCAAATTACCTCCAATGTAAATACATACATATGTGAAGTCCTGAAGTGGTACACCTTTTTTCTTTTATCTCTAAAATACCGGTCTATGTCAATCTGTGTTAGGTCATCACAGTGTTTGTTACTCAAGATTACCTTCGGCTATTTATAAATTCAATTTAAGTTTCTTTTGAAATTCCTTCCAGGGTAAATACATACACACGTGAAGTCCCGAAGTGGTACACTTTTTTTGTTTTATACGTAAATTATCGGTCTATGTCAATCTGTGTTCGGTCATCACAGTGTTTGTTGTTCAAGATTACTGTTGGCTACATATAAATTCAATTTTAATTTCCTTTCAAAATACCCCCAATGATGTTACATACATACGTGAGGTCCTGAAGTGGTAAACTTTTTTTGCTTTATATGTAAATTACCCGTCTATGTCAATCTGTGTTTGGTCATCACAGTGTTTGTTCCTCAAGATTACCTTCGGCTATTTATAAATTCAATTTAAGTTTCTTTTGAAATTCCTTGCAATGTAAATACATACATATGTGAAGTCCCGAAGTGGTACACTTTTTTTGTTTTATACGTAAATTATCGGTCTATGTCAATCTGTGTTCGGTCATCACAGTGTTTGTTCCTCAAGATTACCTTCCAATATTTATAAATTCAATTTAAGTTTCTTTTGAAATTCCTTCCAATGTAAATACATACACATGTGAAGTCCCGAAGTGGTACACTTTTTTTGCATTATACGTAAATTATCGGTCTATGTCAATCTGTGTTCTGTCATCACAGTGTATGTTCTTCAAGATTACTGTTGGCTATATATAAATTCAATTGTAATTTCCTTTCAAAGTACCCCTAATGATGTTACATACATAAGTGTGGTCCTGAAGTGGTAAACTTTTTTTGTTTTATATATAAATTACCTGTCTATGTCAATCTGTGTTCGTTCATCACAGTGTTTGTTCTTGAATATTACCATCCGCCATATATAAATTTAATTCCAATTTCCTTTCAAAGTACCCCCAATGATCTTACATACATAAGTGAGGTCCGGAAGTGGTGAACTTTTTTTATTTTAAATGTAAATTACCTGTCTATGTCAATCTGTGTTCGGTCATCACAGTTTTTGTTCTTCAAGATTACCATCCGCCATATATAAATTCAATTTCAATTTCTTTTCAAATTACCTCCAATGTAAATACATACATATGTGAAGTCCTGAAGTGGTACACCTTTTTTCTTTTATCTGTAAAATACCGGTCTATGTCAATCTGTGTTAGGTCATCACAGTGTTTGTTCTTCAAGATTACTGTTGGCTATATATAAATTCAATTTTAATTTCCTTTCAAAATACCCCCAATGATGTTACATACATATGTGAAGTCCTGAAGTGGTACACTTTTTTTGTTTTATACGTAAATTATCGGTCTATGTCAATCTGTGTTTGGTCATCACAGTGTTTGTTCCTCAAGATTACCTTCGAATATTTATAAATTCAATTTAAGTTTCTTTTGAAATTCCTTCCAATGTAAATACATACACATGTGAAGTCCCGAAGTGGTACACTTTTTTTGTTTTATACGTAAATTATCGGTCTATGTCAATCTGTGTTCGGTCATCACAGTGTTTGTTCTTCAAGATTACTGTTGGCTATATATAAATTCAATTTTAATTTCCTTTCAAAATACCCCCAATAATGTTACATACATACGTGAGGTCCTGAAGTGGTAAACTTTTTTTGTTTTATACGTAAATTATCGGTCTATGTCAATCTGTGTTCGGTCATCACAGTGTTTGTTCTTGAAGATTACCATCCGCCATATATAAATTTAATTTCAATTTCCTTTCAAAGTACCCCTAATGATGTTACATACATAAGTTACGTCCTGAAGTGGTAAACTTTTTTTCTTTATATATAAATAACCCGTCTATATCAAACTGTGTTCGGTCATCACAGTGTTTGTACTTCAAGATTACTGTTGGCTATATATATATTCAATTTTAATTTCCTTTCAAAGTACCCCAATGCTGTTACATACATAAGTTAGGTCCTGAAGTGGTAAACTTTTTTTGCTTTATATGTAAATTACCCGTCTATATCAAACTGTGTTCGGTCATCACAGTGTTTGTTCTTCAAGATTACCATCCGCCATATATAAATTTAATTTCAATCTCCTTTCAAAGTACCCCTAATGATGTTACATACATAAGTGAGGTCCTGAAGTGGTACACATTTTTTCTTTTATATTGAAATTACCGGTCTATGTCAATCTGTGTTCGGTTCTTCGGTTCGGTGTGTTTGTTCTTCAAGATTACCATCCGCCATATATAAATTCAATTTCAATTTCTTTTCAAATTATCTCCAATGTAAATACATACATATTTGATGTCCTGAAGTGGTACACTTTTTTTGTTTTATACTTAAATTACCGGTCTATGACAATCTGTGTTCGGTCATCACAGTGTTTGTTCTTCAAGATTACTGTTGGCTATATATATATTCAATTTTAATTTCCTTTCAAAATACCCTCAATGATGTTACATACATACGTGAGGTCCTGAAGTGTTACACATTTTTTGCTCTATATGTAAATTACCTGTCTATATCAAACTGTGTTCGGTCATCACAGTGTTTGTTCTTGAAGATTACCATCCGCCATATATCAATTCAATTTGAATTTCCTTTCAAAGTACCCCTAATGATTTTACATACATATATGAGGTCCTGAAGTGGTACAACTTTTTTCTTTTATATGTAAATTACCGGTCTATGTCAATCTGTGTTCGGTCATCACAGTGTTTGTTCTTCAAGATTACCGTCCACCATATATAAATTCAATTTCAATTTCTTTTCAAATTATCTCCAATGTAAATACATACATATTTGATGTCCTGAAGTGGTACGCTTTTTTTGTTTTATACTTAAATTACCGGTCTATGACAATCTGTGTTCGGTCATCACAGTGTTTGTTCTTCAAGATTACTGTTGGCTATATATATATTCAATTTTAATTTCCTTTCAAAATACCCTCAATGATGTTACATACATACGTGAGGTCCTGAAGTGTTACACATTTTTTGCTCTATATGTAAATTACCTGTCTATATCAAACTGTGTTCGTTCATCACAGTGTTTGTTCTTGAAGATTTCCTTCCGCCATATATAAATTTAATTTCAATTTCCTTTCAAAGTACCCCTAATGATGTTACATACATAAGTGAGGTCCTGAAGTGGTAAACTTTTTTTGCTTTATATGTAAATTACCCGTCTATATCAAACTGTGTTCGGTCATCACAGGGTTTGTTCTTCAAGATTACCGTCCGCCATATATAAATTCAATTTCAATTTATTTTCAAATTACCTTCAATGTAAATACATGCATATGTGAAGTCCTGAAGTGGTACACTTTTTTTGTTTTATACGTAAATTACCAGTCTATGTCAATCTGTGTTCGGTCATCACAGTGTTTGTCCTTGAAGATTACCATCCGCCATATATAAATTCAATTTCAATTTCTTTTCAAATTACCTCCAATGTAAATACATACATATTTGATGTCCTGAAGTGGTACACTTTTTTTGTTTTATACGTAAATTACCCGTCTATATCAATCTGTGTTCGGTCATCACAGTGTTTGTTCTTCAAGATTACTGTTGGCTATATATAAATTCAATTTTAATTTCCTTTCAAAATACCCCTAATGATGTTACATACATAAGTGAGGTCCGGAAGTGGTAAACTTTTTTTGTTTTATATATAAATTACCTGTCTATGTCAATCTGTGTTCGGCCATCACAGTGTTTGCTCTTCAAGATTACCATCCGCCATATATAAATGTAATTTCAATCTCCTTTCAAAGTACCCCTAATGATTTTACATACATATATGAGGTCCAGAAGTGGTACAACTTTTTTCTTTTATATGTAAATTACCGGTCTATGTCAATCTGTATTCGGTCATCACAGTGTTTGCTCTTCAAGATTACCATCCGCCATATATAAATTCAATTTTAATTTCCTTTCAAATTATCTCCAATGTAAATACATACATATTTGATGTCCTGAAGTGGTACACTTTTTTTGTTTTATACGTAAATTACCCGTCTATATCAATCTGTGTTCGGTCATCACAGTGTTTGTTCCTCAAGATTACTGTTGGCTATATATATTTTCAATTTTAATTTCCTTTCAAAGTACCCCCAATGTTCTTACATACATACGTGAGGTCCTGAAGTGGTACACTTTTTTTGCTTTATATGTAAATTACCCGTCTATATCAAACTGTGTTCGGTCATCACAGTGTTTGTTCTTCAAGATTACCGTCCGCCATATATAAATTCAATTTCAATTTCTTTTCAAATTACCTTCAATGTAAATACATACATATGTGAAGTCCTGAAGTGGTACACTTTTTTTGTTTTATATATAAATTACCTGTCTATGTCAATCTGTGTTGGGTCATCACATTGTTTGTTCTTCAAGATTACCATCCGCCATATATAAATTCAATTGTAATTTCACTTCAAAGTACCCCTAATGATGTTACATACATAAGTGAGGTCCTGAAGTGGAAACTTTTTTTGCTTTATATGTAAATTACCCGTCTATATCAATCTGTGTTCGGTCATCACAGTGTTTGTTCTTCAAGATTACCGTCCACCAAATATAAATTCAATTTTAATTTCCTTTCAAAGTACCCCTAATGATTTTACATACATATATGAGGTCCTGAAGTGGTACAACTTTTTTCTTTTATATGTAAATTACCGGTCTATGTCAATCTGTATTCGGTCATCACAGTGTTTGTTCTTGAAGATTACCATCCGCCATATATAAATTTAATTTCAATTTCCTTTCAAAGTACCCCTAATGATGTTACATACATAAGTGAGGTCCTGAAGTGGTAAACTTTTTTTGCTTTATATGTAAATTACCCGTCTATATCAAACTGTGTTCGGTCATCACAGGGTTTGTTCTTCAAGATTACCGTCCGCCATATATAAATTCAATTTCAATTTATTTTCAAATTACCTTCAATGTAAATACATGCATATGTGAAGTCCTGAAGTGGTACACCTTTTTTCTTTTATATGTAAACTACCCGTCTATGTCAATCTGTTTTCGGTCATCACAGTGCTTGTCCTTCAAAAATACTGTTGTCTACATATAAATTCAATTTTAATTTCCTTTCAAAATACCCCCAATGATTTTACATACATACGTGAGGTCCTGAAGTGGTAAACTTTTTTTGCTTTATATGTAAATTACACGTCTATGTCAATCTGTTTTTGGTCATCACAGTGTTTGTTCCTCAAGATTACCTTCGGCTATTTATAAATTCAATTTAAGTTTCTTTTGAAATTCCTTCCTATGTAAATACATACACACGTGAAGTCCCGAAGTGGTACACTTTTTTTGTTTTATACGTAAATTCTCGGTCTATGTCAATCTGTGTTCGGTCATCACAGTGTTTGTTCTTCAAGATTACTGTTGGCTATATATAAATTCAATTTTAATTTCCTTTCAAAATACCCCCAATGATGTTACATACATATATGAGGTCCAGAAGTGGTAAACTTTTTTCTTTTATATGTAAATTACCGGTCTATGTCAATTTGTGTTCGGTCATCACAGTGTTTGTTCTTGAAGATTACCATCCGCCATATATAAATTTAATTTCTATTTCCTTTCAAAGTACCCCTAATGATGTTACATACATAAGTTAGATCCTGAAGTGGTACAAATTTTTTGTTTTATATGTAAATTACCTGTCTATGTCAATCTGTGTTCGGTCATCACAGTGTTTGTTCTTGAAGATTACCATCCGCCATATATAAATGTAATTTCAATTTCCTTTCAAAGTACCCCTAATGATGTTACATACATAAAGGTTCGGTCATCACAGTGTTTGTTTTTCAAGATTACTGTTGGCTATATATAAATTCAATTTTAATTTCCTTTCAAAATACCCCCAATTTTTGTTTTATACGTAAATTATCGGTCTATGTCAATCTGTGTTTGGTCATCACAGTGTTTGTTCTTGAAGATTACCATTCGCCATATTTAAATTTAATTCCAATTTCCTTTCAAAGTACCCCCACTTATGTTACATACATAAGTGAGGTCCGGAAGTGGTAAACTTTTTTTGTTTTATATATAAATTACCTGGCTATGTCAATCTGTGTTCGGCCATCACAGTGTTTGCTCTTCAAGATTACCATCCGCCATATATAAATTCAATTTTAATTTCCTTTCAAAATACCCCCAATGCTGTTACATACATAAGTTAGGTCCTGAAGTGGTAAACTTTTTTTGCTTTATATGTAAACTACCCGTCTATGTCAATCTGTGTTTGGTCATCACAGTGTTTGTTCTTGAAGATTACCATCCGCCATATATAAATTTAATTTCAATTTCCTTTTAAAGTACCCCTAATGATGTTACATACATAAGTTAGATCCTGAAGTGGTACACCTTTTTTGTTTTATATGTAAATTACCTGTCTATGTCAATTTGTGTTCGGTCATCACAGTGTTTGTTCTTGAAGATTACCATCCGCCATATATAAATTTAATTTCAATTTCCTTTCAAAGTACCCCTAATGATGTTACATACATAAGTGAGGTCCGGAAGTGGTGAACTTTTTTTGTTGTATATGTAAATTACCTGTCTATGTCAATCTGTGTTCGGTCATCACAGTGTTTGTTCTTCAAGATTACCATCCGCCATATATAAATTCAATTTCAATTTCTTTTCAAATTACCTCCAATGTAAATACATACATATGTGAAGTCCCGAAGTGGTACACTTTTTTTGTTTTATACGTAAACTATCGGTCTATGTCAATCTGTGTTCTGTCATCACAGTGTTTGTTCTTCAAGATTACTGTTGGCTACATATAAATTCAATTTTAATTTCCTTTCAAAATACCCCTAATGATGTTACATACATACGTGAGGTCCTGAAGTGGTAAACTTTTTTTGCTTTATATGTAAATTACCCGTCTATGTCAATCTGTGTTTGGTCATCACAGTGTTTGTTCTTGAAGATTTCCATCCGCCATATATAAATTTAATTTCAATTTCCTTTCAAGGTACCCCTAATGATGTTACATGCATAAGTTAGATCCTGAAGTGGTACACCTTTTTTGTTTTATATGTAAATTACCTGTCTATGTCCATCTGTGTTCGGTCATCACAGTGTTTGTTCTTGAAGATTACCATTCGCCATATATAAATTTAATTTCAATCTCCTTTCAAAGTACCCCTACTTATGTTACATACGTAAGTGAGGTCCGGAAGTGGTAAACTTTTTTTGCTTTATATGTAAATTACCCTTCTATATCAAACAGTGTTCGGTCATCACAGTGTTTGTTCTTCAAGATTACTATCCGCCATATATAAATTCAATTTCAATTTCTTTTCAAATTACCTCCAATGTAAATACATACATATGTGAAGTCCTGAAGTGGTACACTTTTTTTGCTTTATATGTAAATTACCTGTCTATGTCAATCTGTGTTCGGTCATCAGAGTGTTTGTTCTTCAAGATTACTGTTGTCTACATATAAATTCAATTTTAATTTCCTTTCAAAATACCCCCAATGATGTTACATACATACGTGAGGTCCTGAAGTGGTAAACTTTTTTTGCTTTATTTGTAAATTACCCGTCTATGTCAATCTATGTTTGGTCATCACAGTGTTTGTTCTTGAAGATTACCATTCGCCATATATAAATTTAATTTCAATCTCATTTCAAAGTACCCCTACTTATGTTACATACGCAAGTGAGGTCCGGAAGTGGTAAACTTTTTTTGCTTTATATGTAAATTACCCGTCTATATCAAACAGTGTTCGGTCATCACAGTGTTTGTTCTTCAAGATTACTATCCGCCATATATAAATTCAATTTCAATTTCTTTTCAAATTACCTCCAATGTAAATACATACATATGTGAAGTCCTGAAGTGGTACACCTTTTTTCTTATATCTGTAAAATACCCGTCTATGTCAATCTGTGTTCGGTCATCACAGTGTTTGTTCTTCAAGATTACCATTCGCCATATATAAATTTAATTTCAATCTCCTTTCAAAGTACCCCTACTTATGTTACATACGTAAGTGAGGTCCGGAAGTGGTAAACTTTTTTTGCTTTATATGTAAATTACCCGTCTATATCAAACAGTGTTCGGTCATCACAGTGTTTGTTCCTCAAGATTACCTTCGGCTATTTATAAATTCTATTTAAGTTTCTTTTGAAGTACCCATAATAATGTTACATACTTAAGTGAGGTCCTGAAGTGGTAAACTTTTTTTGCTTTATATGTAAATTACCCGTCTATGTCAATCTGTGTTCGGTCATCACAGTGTTTGTTCTTGAAGATTACCATTCGCCATATATAAATTCAATTGTAATTTCCTTTCAACGTACCCCTAATGATGTTACATACGTAAGTGAGTTCCGGAAGTGGTAAACTTTTTTGTTTTATATATAAATTACCTGTCTATGTCAATCTGTGTTCGGTCATCACAGTGTTTGAATCCTGAAGATTACTATCCGCCATATATAAATTTAATTTCAATTTCCTTTCAAAGTACCCCTAATGATGTTACATACATAAGTGAGGTGCGGAAGTGGTGAACTTTTTTTGTTTTATATGTAAATTACCTGTCTATGTCAATCTGTGTTCGGTCATCACAGTGTTTGTTCTTCAAGATTACTGTTGTCTACATATAAATTCAATTTTAATTTCCTTTCAAAATACCCCCAATGATGTTACATACATACGTGAGGTCCTGAAGTGGTAAAATTTTTGCTTTATATGTAAATTACCCGTCTATGTCAATCTGTGTTTGGTCATCACAGTGTTTGTTTGTGAAGATTACCATTCGACATTATTAATTTAATTTCAATCTCCTTTCAAAAGTATCCCTACTTATGTTACATACGTAAGTGAGGTCCGGAAGTGGTAAACTTTTTTTGCTTTATATGTAAATTACCCGTCTATATCAAACAGTGTTCGGTCATCACAGTGTTTGTTCTTCAAGATTACTGTTGGCTACATATAAATTCAATTTTAATTTCCTTTCAAAATACCCCCAATGATGTTACATACATACGTGAGGTCCTGAAGTGGTAAACTTTTTTTGCTTATATGTAAATTACCCGTCTATGTCAATCTGTGTTTGGTCATCACAGTGTTTGTTCCTCAAGATTACCTTCGGCTATTTATAAATTCAATTTAAGTTTCTTTTGAAATTCCTTCCAATTTAAATACATACATATGTGAAGTCCCGAAGTGGTACACTTTTTTTGTTTTATACGTAAATTATCGGTCTATGTCAATCTGTGTTCGGTCATCACAGTGTTTGTTGTTCAAGATTACTGTTGGCTATATATAAATTCAATTTTAATTTCCTTTCAAAGTACCCCTAATGATGTTACATACATAAGTTAGATCCTGAAGTGGTACACCTTTTTTGTTTTATATGTAAATTACCTGTCTATGTCCATCTGTGTTCGGTCATCACAGTGTTTGTTCTTCAGGATTACCATCCGCCATATATAAATTCAATTTCAATTTCCTTTCAAATTACCTCCAATGTAAATACATACACACGTGAAGTCCCGAAGTGGTACACTTTTTTTGTTTTATACGTAAATTATCGGTCTATGTCAATCTGTGTTCGGTCATCACAGTGTTTGTTGTTCAAGATTACTGTTGGCTACATATAAATTCAATTTTAATTTCCTTTCAAAATACCCCCAATGATGTTACATACATACGTGAGGTCCTGAAGTGGTAAACTTTTTTTTGCTTTATATGTAAATTACCCGTCTATGTCCATCTGTGTTTGGTCATCACAGTGTTTGTTCTTCAAGATTACTGTTGGCTATATATAAATTCAATTTTAATTTCCTTTCAAAGTACCCCTAATAATGTTACATTCATAAGTGAGGTCCTGAAGTGGTACACCTTTTTTGTTTTATATGTAAATTACCTGTCTATGTCAATCTGTGTTCGGTCATCACAGTGTTTGTTCTTGAAGATTACCATCCGCCATATATAAATTTAATTTCAATCTCCTTTCAAAGTACCCCTAATGATGTTACATACATAAGTGAGGTCCGGAAGTGGTAAACTTTTTTTGCTTTATATGTAAACTACCCGTCTATGTCAATCTGTGTTCGGTCATCACAGTGTTTGTTCTTCAAGATTACTGTTGGCTATTTATAAATTCAATTACAATTTCCTTTCAAAGTACCCATAATGATGCTACATACATTAGTGAGGTCATGAAGTGGTACACCTTTTTTGCTATATATGTAAACTACCCGTCTATGTCAATCTGTGTTCGGTCAACACAGTGTTTGTCCTTCAAAAATTACTGTTGTCTATATATAAATTCAATTTTAATTTCCTTTCAAAATACCCCCAATGATTTTACATACATAAGTTAGGTCCTGAAGTGGTAAACTTTTTTGCTTTTATATATAAATTACCTGTCTATGTCAATCTGTGTTCGGTCATCACAGTGTTTGTTCTTGAAGATTACCATCCGCCATATATAAATTTAATTCCAATTTCTTTTCAAAGTACCCCTAATGATGTTACATACATAAGTGTGGTCCGGAAGTGGTGAACTTTTTTTGTTTTATACGTAAATTACCAGTCTATGTCAATCTGTGTTCGGTCATCACAGTGTTTGTTCTTCAAGATTACCGTCCACCAAATATAAATTCTATTTGAATTTCCTTTCAAAGTACCCCTAATGATGTTACATACATAAGTGAGGTCCGGAAGTGGTAAACTTTTTTTGTTTTATATGTAAATTACCTGTCTATGTCAATCTGTGTTTGGTCTTCACAGTGTTTGTTCCTCAAGATTACCGTCCACCAAATATAAATTCAATTTGAATTTCCTTCCAAAGTACCCCTAATGATGTTACATACATGAGTGAGTTCCTGAAGTGGTAAACTTTTTTTGTTTTATATATAAATTACCTGTCTATGTCAATCTGTGTTCGGTCATCACAGTGTTTGTTCTTGAAGATTACCATCCGCCATATATAAATTTAATTTCAATCTCCTTTCAAAGTACCCCTAATGATGTTACATACATAAGTGAGGTCCGGAAGTGGTAAACTTTTTTTGCTTTATATGTAAATTACCCGTCTATGTCAATCTGTGTTCGGTCATCACAGTGTTTGTTCTTCAAGATTACTGTTTGCTATATATAAATTCAATTTCAATTTCCTTTCAAAGTACCCATAATGATGCTGCATACATTAGTGAGGTGATGAAGTGGTACACCTTTTTTGCTATATATGTAAACTACCTGTCTATGTCAATCTGTGTTCGGTCATCACAGTGTTTGTCCTTCAAAATTACTGTTGTCTATATATAAATTCAATTTTAATTTGCTTTCAAAATACCCCCAATGATTTTACATACATAAGTTAGGTCCTGAAGTGGTAAACTTTTTTTGCTTTATATATAAATTACCTGTTTATGTCAATATGTGTTCGGTCATCACAGTGTTTGTTCTTGAAGATTACCATCCACCATATATAATTTTAATTCCGATTTCCTTTCAAAGTAACCCCAATGATGTTACATACATAAGTGAGGTCCGGAAGTGGTGAACTTTTTTGTTTTAAATGTAAAATACCGGTCTATGTCAATCTGTGTTCGGTCATCACAGTGTTTGTTCTTCAAGATTACCATTCGCCATATATAAATTTAATTTCAATCTCCTTTCAAAGTACACCTAATTATGTTACATACGTAAGTGAGGTCCGGAAGTGGTACACCTTTTTTCTTTTATCTGTAAAATACCGGTCTATGTCAATCTGTGTTAGGTCATCACAGTGTTTGGTCCTCAAGATTACCTTCGGCTATTTATAAATTCAGTTTAAGTTTCTTTTGAAATTTCTTCCAATTTAAATACATACACATGTGAAGTCCCGAAGTGGTACACTTTTTTTGATTTATACGTAAATTATCGGTCTGTGTCAATCTGTGTTCGGTCATCACAGTGTTTGTTGTTCATGATTACTGTTGGCTACATATAAATTCAATTTTAATTTCGTTTCAAAATACCCCTAATGATGTTACATACATACGTGAGGTCCTGAAGTGGTAAACTTTTTTTGCTTTATATGTAAACTACCCGTCTATGTCAATCTGTGTTTGGTCATCACAGTGTTTGTTCCTCAAGATTACCTTCGGCTATTTATAAATTCAATTTCAATTTCCTTTTAAAGTACCCCTAATGATGTTACATACATAAGTGAGGTCCTGAAGTGGTAAACTTTTTTTGTTTTATATATAAATTACCTGTCTATGTCAATCTGTGTTCGGTCATCACAGTGTTTGTTCTTCAAGATTACCATTCGCCATATATAAATTTAATTTCAATCTCCTTTCAAAGTACCCCTAATTATGTTACATACGTAAGTGAGGTCCGGAAGTGGTACACCTTTTTCTTTTATCTGTACAATACCGGTCTATGTCAATCTGTGTATGGTCATCACAGTGTTTGGTCCTCAAGATTACCTTCGGCTATTTATAAATTCAATTTAAGTTTCTTTTGAAATCCCTTGCAATGTAAATACATACATATGTGAAGTCCCGAAGTGGTACACTTTTTTTTTTTTATACTTAAATTATCGGTCTATGTCAATATGTGTTCGGTCATAACAGTGATTGTTCTTCAAGATTACTGTTGGGTATATATAAATTCAATTTTAATTTCCTTTCCGAGTACCCCCAATGATGTTACATACATAAGTGAGGTCCGGAAGTGGTGAACTTTTTTCTTTTATCTGTAAAATACCGGTCTATGTCAATCTGTGTTCGGTCATCACAGTGTTTGTTCTTCAAGATTACTGTTGGATATATATAAATTCAATTTTAATTTCCTTTGAAAATACCCCTCATGATGTTACATACATAAGTGAGGTCCTGAAGTGGTAAATTTTTTTGCTTTATATGTAAATTACCGGTCTATGTCAATCTGTGTTCGGTCATCACAGTGTTTGTTCTTCATGATTACTGTTGGATATATATAAATTCAATTTTAATTTCCTTTCCAAGTACCCCCAATGATGTTACATACATAAGTGAGGTCCGGAAGTGGTGAACTTTTTGTGTTTTATATATAAACTACCCGTCTATGTCAATCTGTGTTCGGTCATCACAGTGTTTGTTCTTCAAGATTACTGTTGGCTATATATAAATTCAATTTTAATTTCCTTTCAAAATACCCCTAATGATGTTACATACATAAGTGAGGTCCTGAAGTGGTAAACTTTTTTTGCTTTATATGTAAATTACTGGTCTATGTCAATCTGTGTTTGGTCATCACAGTGTTTGTTCCTCAAGCTTACCGTCGGCTATTTATAAATTCAATCTTAATTTCTTTTCAAATTACCTCCAATATAAATACATACATATGTGAAGTCCTGAAGTGGTACACTTTTTTTGTTTTATATGTAAATTACTGGTCTATGTCTATCTGTGTTCGGTCATCACAGTGTTTGTACTTCAAGATTACTGTTCGCTATATATAAATTCAATTTTAAATTCCTTTCAAAGTACCCCTAATGATGTTACATACGTAAGTTAGGTCCTGAAGTGGTAAACTTTTTTGCTTTATATGTAAATTACCCGTCTATGTCAATCTGTGTTTGGTCATCACAGTGTTTGTTCCTCAAGATTACCTTCGGCTATTTATAAATTCAATTTAAGTTTCTTTTGAAATTCCTTGCAATGTAAATACATACATATGTGAAGTCCCGAAGTGGTACACTTTTTTTGTTTTATACGTAAATTATCGGTCTATGTCAATCTGTGTTCGGTCATCACAGTGTTTGTTCTTCATGATTACTGTTGGATATATATAAATTCAATTTTAATTTCCTTTCCAAGTACCCGCAATGATGTTACATACATAAGTGAGGTCCGGAAGTGGTGAACTTTTTTTGTTTTATATGTAAATTACCGGTCTATGTCAATCTGTGTTCGGTCATCACAGTGTTTGTTCTTCAAGATTACCGTCCACCAAATATAAATTCAATTTTAATTTCCTTTCAAAGTACCCCTAATGATGTTACATACATAAGTGAGGTCCTGAAGTGGTAAACTTTTTTTGTTTTATATGTAAATTACCTGTCTATGTCAATCTGTGTTCGGTCATCACAGTGTTTGTTCTTGAAGATTACCATCCGCCATATATAAATTTAATTTCAATCTCCTTTCAAAGTACCCCTAATGATGTTACATACATAAGTGAGGTCCGGAAGTGGTACACATTTTTTGTTTTATATGTAAACTACCCGTCTATGTCAATCTGTGTTCGGTCATCACAGTGTTTGTTCTTCAAGATTACTGTTGGCTATATATAAATTCAATTTTAATTTCCTTTCAAAATACCTCTAATGCTGTTACATACATAAGTTAGGTCCTGAAGTGGTAAACTTTTTTTGCTTTATATGTAAACTACCCGTCTATGTCAATCTGTGTTCGGTCATCACAGTGCTTGTCCTTCAAAAATACTGTTGTCTACATATAAATTCAATTTTAATTTCCTTTCAAAATACCCCCAATGATTTTAAATACATACCCGAGGTCCTGAAGTGGTAAACTTTTTTTGCTTTATATGTAAATTATCTGTCTATGTCAATCTGTGTTCGGTCATCACAGTGTTTGTTCTTGAAGATTACCATCCGCCATATATAAATTTAATTCCAATTTCTTTTCAAAGTACCCCTAATGATGTTACATACATAAGTGTGGTCCGGAAGTGGTGAACTTTTTTTGTTTTATATGTAAATTACCGGTCTATGTCAATCTGTGTTCGGTCATCACAGTGTTTGTTCTTCAAGATTACCGTCCACCAAATATAAATTCAATTTGAATTTCCTTTCAAAGTACCCCTAATGATGTTACATACATAAGTGAGGTCCGGAAGTGGTAAACTTTTTTTGTTTTATATGTAAATTACCTGTCTATGTCAATCTGTGTTTGGTCTTCACAGGGTTTGTTCCTCAAGATTACCGTAGACCAAATATAAATTCAATTTTAATTTCCTTTCAAAGTACCCTTAATGATTTTACATACATATATGAGTTCCTGAAGTGGTAAACTTTTTTGCTTTATATGAAAATTACCGGTCTATGTCAATCTGTGTTCGGTCATCACAGTGTTTGCTCTTCAAGATTACCATCCGCCATATATAAATTTAATTTCAATCTCCTTTCAAAGTACCCCTAATGATGTTACATACATAAGTGAGGTCCTGAAGTGGTAAACTTTTTTTGCTTTATATGTAAACTACCCGTCTATGTCAATCTGTGTTCGGTCATCACAGTGTTTGTTCTTCAAGATTACTGTTGGCTACATATAAATTCAATTACAATTTCCTTTCAAAGTACCCATAATGATGCTGCATACATTAGTGAGGTGATGAAGTGGTACACCTTTTTTGCTATATATGTAAACTACCCGTCTATGTCAATCTGTGTTCTGTAATCACAGTGTTTGTCCTTCAAAATTACTGTTGTCTATATATAAATTCAATTTTAATTTCCTTTCAAAATACCCCCAATGATTTTACATACATAAGTTAGGTCCTGAAGTGGTAAACTTTTTTTGCTTTATATATAAATTACCTGTTTATGTCAATATGTGTTCGGTCATCACAGTGTTTGTTCTTGAAGATTACCATCCACCATATATAATTTTAATTCCGATTTCCTTTCAAACTAACCCCAATGATGTTACATACATAAGTGATGTCCGGAAGTGGTGAACTTTTTTTGTTTTATATATAAAATACCCGTCTATGTCAATCTGTGTTCGGTCATCACAGTGTTTGTTCTTCAAGATTACCATTCGCCATATATAAATTTAATTTCAATCTCCTTTCAAAGTACCCCTAATTATGTTACATACGTAAGTGAGGTCCGGAAGTGGTACACCTTTTTTCTTTTATCTGTAAAATACCGGTCTATGTCAATCTGTGTTAGGTCATCACAGTGTTTGGTCCTCAAGATTACCTTCGGCTATTTATAAATTCAGTTTAAGTTTCTTTTGAAATTTCTTCCAATTTAAATACATACACATGTGAAGTCCCGAAGTGGTACACTTTTTTTGTTTTATACGTAAATTATCGGTCTATGTCAATCTGTGTTCGGTCATCACGGTGGTTGTTGTACAAGATTACTGTAGCCAACATATAAATTCAATTTCAATTTCTTTTCAAAATACCCCCAATGATGTTACATACATACGTGAGGTCCTGAAGTGGTAAACTTTTTTTGTTTTATATGTAAATTACCTGTCTATGTCAATCTGTGTTTGGTATTCACAGGGTTTGTTCCTCAAGTTTACCGTCGGCAATTTATAAATGAAACTTAATTTCACTTCAAAGTACCCCTAATGATGTTACATACATAAGTGAGGTCCTGAAGTGGTAAACTTTTTTTGCTTTATATGTAAATTACCCGTCTATGTCAATCTGTGTTCGGTCATCACAGTGTTTGTTCTTCAAGATTACCATTCGCCATATATAAATTTAATTTCAATCTCCTTTCAAAGTACCCCTAATTATGTTACATACGTAAGTGAGGTCCGGAAGTGGTAAACTTTTTTTGTTTTATATATAAAATACCGGTCTATGTCAATCTGTGTTTGGTCATCACAGTGTTTGTTCCTCAACATTACCTTCGGCTATTTATAAATTCAATTTAAGTTTCTTTTGAAATTCCATCCAATTTTAATACATACATATGTGAAGTCCTGAAGTGGTACACTTTTTTTGTTTTATACGTAAATTATCGGTCTATGTCAATCTGTGTTCGGTCATCACAGTGTTTGTTCTTCAAGATTACTGTTGGCTATATATAAATTCAATTTTAATTTCCTTTCAAAGTACCCCTAATGATGTTACATACATAAGTGAGGTCCGGAAGTGGTGAACGTTTTTTGTTTTATATGTAAATTACCTGCCTATGTCAATCTGTGTTCGGTCATCACAGTGTTTGTTCTTCAAGATTACTGTTGGTTATATATAAATTCAATTTTAATTTCCTTTAAAAATACCCCCAATGCTGTTACATACATACGTGAGGTCCTGAAGTGGTAAACTTTTTTTGCTTTATATGTAAATTACCCGTCTATATCAATCTGTGTTCGGTCATCACAGTGTTTGTTCTTCAAGATTACTGTTGGCTATATATAAATTCAATTTTAATTTCCTTTCAAAGTACCCCTAATAATGTTACATTCATAAGTGAGGTCCGGAAGTGGTGAACTTTTTTCTTTTATCTATACAATACCGGTCTATGTCAATCTGTGTTCGGTCATCACAGTGTTTGTTCTTCAAGATTACTGTTGGCTATATATAAATTCAATTTTAATTTCCTTTCAAAATACCCCCAATAATGTTACATACATACGTGAGGTCCTGAAGTGGTAAACTTTTTTTGCTTTATATGTAAATTACCTGTCTATGTCAATCTGTGTTTGGTCATCACAGTGTTTGTTCCTCAAGCTTACCGTCGGCTATTTATAAATTCAATCTTAATTTCTTTTCAAATTACCTCCAATATAAATACATACATATGTGAAGTCCTGAAGTGGTACACTTTTTTTGTTTTATATGTAAATTACTGGTCTATGTCAATCTGTGTTCGGTCATCACAGTGTTTGTTCTTCAAGATTACTGTTGGCTATATATAAATTCAATTGTAATTTTCACTTCAAAGTACCCCCAATGATGTTACATACATAAGTTAGGTCCTGAAGTGGTAAACTTTTTTTGCTTTATATGTAAATTACCCGTCTATGTCAATCTGTGTTTGGTCATCACAGTGTTTGTTCCTCAAGATTACCTTCGGCTATTTATAAATTCAATTTAAGTTTCTTTTGAAATTCCTTGCAATGTAAATACATACATATGTGAAGTCCCGAAGTGGTACACTTTTTTTGTTTTATACGTAAATTATCGGTCTATGTCAATCTGTGTTCGGTCATCACAGTGTTTGTTCTTCATGATTACTGTTGGATATATATAAATTCAATTTTAATTTCCTTTCCAAGTACCCCCAATGATGTTACATACATAAGTGAGGTCCGGAAGTGGTGAACTTTTTTTGTTTTATATGTAAATTACCTGTCTATGTCAATCTGTGTTCGGTCATCACAGTGTTTGTTCTTCAAGATTACCATCCGCCATATATAAATTCAATTTCATTTTCTTTTAAAATTACCTTCAATGTAAATACATACATATGTGAAGTCCTGAAGTGGTACACTTTTTTTGTTTTATACTTAAATTACCGGTCTATGTCAATCTGTGTTCGGTCATCACAGTGTTTGTTCTTCAAGATTACTGTTGGCTATATATAAATTCAATTGTAATTTCCTTTCAAAGTACCGCTAATGATGTTACATACATAAGTGAGGTCCGGAAGTGGTAAACTTTTTTTGTTTTATATGTAAATTACCTGTCTATGTCAATCTGTGTTTGGTCTTCACAGTGTTTGTTCCTCAAGATTACCGTCCACCAAATATAAATTCAATTTGAATTTCCTTCCAAAGTACCCCTAATGATGTTACATACATGAGTGAGTTCCTGAAGTGGTAAACTTTTTTTGCTTTATATGTAAATTACCGGTCTATGTCAATCTGTGTTCGGACATCACAGTGTTTGTTCTTCAAGATTACTGTTGGCTATATATAAATTCAATTGTAATTTCCTTTCAAAGTACCCCTAATGATGTTACATACATGAGTGAGTTCCTGAAGTGGTAAACTTTTTTTGTTTTATATATAAATTACCTGTCTATGTCAATCTGTGTTCGGTCATCACAGTGTTTGTTCTTGAAGATTACCATCCGCCATATATAAATTTAATTCCAATTTCCTTTCAAAGTACCCCTAATGATGTTACATACATAAGTGAGGTCCGGAAGTTGTAAACTTTTTTTGTTTTATACTTAAATTACCGGTCTATGTCAATCTGTGTTCGGTCATCATAGTGTTTGTTCTTCAAGATTACTGTTGGCTATATATAAATTCAATTGTATTTTCACTTCAAAGTACCCCTAATGATGTTACATACATAAGTGAGGTCCGGAAGTGGTAAACTTTTTTTGTTTTATATGTAAATTACCTGTCTATGTCAATCTGTGTTTGGTCTTCACAGTGTTTGTTCCTCAAGATTACCGTCCACCAAATATAAATTCAATTTGAATTTCCTTCCAAAGTACCCCTAATGATGTTACATACATGAGTGAGTTCCTGAAGTGGTAAACTTTTTTTGCTTTATATGTAAATTACCGGTCTATGTCAATCTGTGTTCGGTCATCACAGTGTTTGTTCTTCAAGATTACTGTTGGCTATATATAAATTCAATTGTAATTTCACTTCAAAGTACCCCTAATGATGTTACATACATAAGTGAGGTCCTGAAGTGGTAAACTTTTTTTGCTTTATATGTAAATTACCCGTCTATGTCAATCTGTGTTTGGTCATCACAGTGTTTGTTCCTCAAGATTACCTTCGG
This sequence comes from Diplolepis rosae, assembly GCA_030998225.1. Taxonomy (NCBI): domain Eukaryota; kingdom Metazoa; phylum Arthropoda; class Insecta; order Hymenoptera; family Diplolepididae; genus Diplolepis; species Diplolepis rosae. Next base: position 325,078 of record JAPYXD010000546.1, read on the forward strand.
CTATTTATAAATTCAATTTAAGTTTCTTTTGAAATTCCTTCCTATGTAAATACATACACACGTGAAGTCCCGAAGTGGTACACTTTTTTTGTTTTATACGTAAACTATCGGTCTATGTCAATCTGTGTTCGGTCATCACAGTGTTTGTTCTTCAAGATTACTGTTGGCTACATATAAATTCAATTTTAATTTCCTTTCAAAATACCCCCAATGATGTTACATACATACGTGAGGTCCTGAAGTGGTAAACTTTTTTTGCTTTATATGTAAATTACCGGTCTATGTCAATCTGTGTTCGGTCATCACAGTGTTTTTTCTTGAAGATTTCCTTCCGCCATATATAAATTTAATTTCAATTTCCTTTCAAAGTACCCCTAATGATGTTACATACATAAGTGAGGTCCTGAAGTGGTACATCTTTTTTGTTTTATATGTAAATTACCTGTCTATGTCAATCTGTGTTCGGTCATCACAGTGTTTGTTCTTGAAGATTACCATTCGCCATATATAAATTTAATTTCAATCTCCTTTCAAAGTACCCCTAATTATGTTACATACGTAAGTGAGGTCCGGAAGTGGTAAACTTTTTTTGTTTTATATATAAATTACCTGTCTATGTCAATCTGTGTTCGGTCATCACAGTGTTTGTTCTTCAAGATTACCATCCGCCATATATAAATTCAATTTTAATTTCCTTTCAAAATACCCCCAACGAAGTTACATACATACGTGAGGTCCTGAAGTGGTAAACTTTTTTTGCTTTATATGTAAATTACCCGTCTATGTCAATCTGTGTTTGGTCATCACAGTGTTTGTTCTTGAAGATTACCATCCGCCATATATAAATTTAATTTCAATTTCCTTTCAAAATGCCCCTAATGATGTTACATACATAAGTTAGATCCTGAAGTGGTACACCTTTTTTGTTTTATATGTAAATTACCTGTCTATGTCAATTTGTGTTCGGTCATCACAGTGTTTGTTCTTGAAGATTACCATCCGCCATATATAAATTTAATTTCAATTTCCTTTCAAAGTACCCCTAATGATGTTACATACATAAGTGAGGTCCGGAAGTGGTGAACTTTTTTTGTTGTATATGTAAATTACCTGTCTATGTCAATCTGTGTTCGGTCATCACAGTGTTTGTTCTTCAAGATTACCATCCGCCATATATAAATTCAATTTCAATTTCTTTTCAAATTACCTCCAATGTAAATACATACATATGTGAAGTCCTGAAGTGGTACACTTTTTTTGTTTTATACGTAAACTATCGGTCTATGTCAATCTGTGTTCGGTCATCACAGTGTTTGTTCTTCAAGATTACTGTTGGCTACATATAAATTCAATGTTAATTTCCTTTCAAAATACCGCTAATGATGTTACATACATACGTGAGGTCCTGAAGTGGTAAACTTTTTTTGCTTTATATGTAAATTACCCGTCTATGTCAATCTGTGTTTGGTCATCACAGTGTTTGTTCTTGAAGATTACCATCCGCCATATATAAATTTAATTTCAATTTCCTTTCAAGGTACCCTAATGATGTTACATACATAAGTTAGATCCTGAAGTGGTACACCTTTTTTGTTTTATATGTAAATTACCTGTCTATGTCCATCTGTGTTCGGTCATCACAGTGTTTGTTCTTGAAGATTACCATTCGCCATATATAAATTTAATTTCAATCTCCTTTCAAAGTACCCCTACTTATGTTACATACGTAAGTGAGGTCCGGAAGTGGTAAACTTTTTTTGCTTTATATGTAAATTACCCGTCTATATCAAACAGTGTTCGGTCATCACAGTGTTTGTTCTTCAAGATTACTATCCGCCATATATAAATTCAATTTCAATTTCTTTTCAAATTACCTCCAATGTAAATACATACATATGTGAAGTCCTGAAGTGGTACACATTTTTTGTTTTATATGTAAATTACCTGTCTATGTCAATCTGTGTTCGGTCATCAGAGTGTTTGTTCTTCAAGATTACTGTTGTCTACATATAAATTCAATTTTAATTTCCTTTCAAAATACCCCCAATGATGTTACATACATACGTGAGGTCCTGAAGTGGTAAACTTTTTTTGCTTTATTTGTAAATTACCCGTCTATGTCAATCTATGTTTGGTCATCACAGTGTTTGTTCTTGAAGATTACCATTCGCCATATATAAATTTAATTTCAATCTCATTTCAAAGTACCCCTACTTATGTTACATACGCAAGTGAGGTCCGGAAGTGGTAAACTTTTTTTGCTTTATATGTAAATTACCCGTCTATATCAAACAGTGTTCGGTCATCACAGTGTTTGTTCTTCAAGATTACTATCCGCCATATATAAATTCAATTTCAATTTCTTTTCAAAATACCCCCAATGTAAATACATACATAAGTGAAGTCCTGAAGTGGTACACCTTTTTTCTTATATCTGTAAAATACCCGTCTATGTCAATCTGTGTTCGGTCATCACAGTGTTTGTTCTTCAAGATTACCATTCGCCATATATAAATTTAATTTCAATCTCCTTTCAAAGTACCCCTACTTATGTTACATACGTAAGTGAGGTCCGGAAGTGGTAAACTTTTTTTGCTTTATATGTAAATTACCCGTCTATATCAAACAGTGTTCGGTCATCACAGTGTTTGTTCCTCAAGATTACCTTCGGCTATTTATAAATTCTATTTAAGTTTCTTTTGAAGTACCCATAATGATGTTACATACATACGTGTGGTCCTGAAGTGGTAAACTTTTTTTGCTTTATATGTAAATTACCTGTCTATGTCAATCTGTGTTCGGTCATCACAGTGTTTGTTCTTGAAGATTACCATTCGCCATATATAAATTCAATTGTAATTTCCTTTCAACGTACCCCTAATGATGTTACATACGTAAGTGAGTTCCGGAAGTGGTAAACTTTTTTGTTTTATATATAAATTACCTGTCTATGTCAATCTGTGTTCGGTCATCACAGTGTTTGAATCCTGAAGATTACTATCCGCCATATATAAATTTAATTTCAATTTCCTTTCAAAGTACCCCTAATGATGTTACATACATAAGTGAGGTGCGGAAGTGGTGAACTTTTTTTGTTTTATATGTAAATTACCTGTCTATGTCAATCTGTGTTCGGTCATCACAGTGTTTGTTCTTCAAGATTACTGTTGTCTACATATAAATTCAATTTTAATTTCCTTTCAAAATACCCCCAATGATGTTACATACATACGTGAGGTCCTGAAGTGGTAAAATTTTTGCTTTATATGTAAATTACCCGTCTATGTCAATCTGTGTTTGGTCATCACAGTGTTTGTTTTTGAAGATTACCATTCGCCATATATAAATTTAATTTCAATCTCCTTTCAAAGTATCCCTACTTATGTTACATACGTAAGTGAGGTCCGGAAGTGGTAAACTTTTTTTGCTTTATATGTAAATTACCCGTCTATATCAAACAGTGTTCGGTCATCACAGTGTTTGTTCTTCAAGATTACTGTTGGCTACATATAAATTCAATTTTAATTTCCTTTCAAAATACCCCCAATGATGTTACATACATACGTGAGGTCCTGAAGTGGTAAACTTTTTTTGCTTATATGTAAATTACCCGTCTATGTCAATCTGTGTTTGGTCATCACAGTGTTTGTTCCTCAAGATTACCTTCGGCTATTTATAAATTCAATTTAAGTTTCTTTTGAAATTCCTTCCAATTTAAATACATACATATGTGAAGTCCCGAAGTGGTACACTTTTTTTGTTTTATACGTAAATTATCGGTCTATGTCAATCTGTGTTCGGTCATCACAGTGTTTGTTGTTCAAGATTACTGTTGGCTATATATAAATTCAATTTTAATTTCCTTTCAAAGTACCCCTAATGATGTTACATACATAAGTGTGGTCCTGAAGTGGTACACATTTTTTGCTTTATATGTAAATTACCAGTCTATATCAAACTGTGTTCGGTCATCACAGTGTTTGTTCTTCAAGATTACCATCCGCCATATATAAATTCAATTTCAATTTCTGTTCAAATTACCTCCAATGTAAATACATACACACGTGAAGTCCCGAAGTGGTACACTTTTTTTGTTTTATACGTAAATTATCGGTCTATGTCAATCTGTGTTCGGTCATCACAGTGTTTGTTGTTCAAGATTACTGTTGGCTACATATAAATTCAATTTTAATTTCCTTTCAAAATACCCCCAATGATGTTACATACATACGTGAGGTCCTGAAGTGGTAAACTTTTTTTGCTTATATGTAAATTACCCGTCTATGTCAATCTGTGTTTGGTCATCACAGTGTTTGTTCTTCAAGATTACTGTTGGCTATATATAAATTCAATTTTAATTTCCTTTCAAAGTACCCCTAATAATGTTACATTCATAAGTGAGGTCCTGAAGTGGTACACCTTTTTTGTTTTATATGTAAATTACCTGTCTATGTCAATCTGTGTTCGGTCATCACAGTGTTTGTTCTTGAAGATTACCATTCGCCATATATAAATTTAATTTCAATCTCCTTTCAAAGTACCCCAAATTATGTTACATACGTAAGTGAGGTCCGGAAGTGGTAAACTTTTTTGCTTTATATGTAAATTACCCGTCTATGTCAATCTGTGTTCGGTCATCACAGTGTTTGTTCTTCAAGATTACTGTTGGCTATTTATAAATTCAATTACAATTTCCTTTCAAAGTACCCATAATGATGCTACATACATTAGTGAGGTCATGAAGTGGTACACCTTTTTTGCTATATATGTAAACTACCCGTCTATGTCAATCTGTGTTCGGTCATCACAGTGTTTGTCCTTCAAAATTACTGTTGTCTATATATAAATTCAATTTTAATTTCCTTTCAAAATACCCCCAATGATTTTACATACATAAGTTAGGTCCTGAAGTGGTAAACTTTTTTTGCTTTATATATAAATTACCTGTCTATGTCAATCTGTGTTCGTTCATCACAGTGTTTGTTCTTGAAGATTACCATCCGCCATATATCAATTCAATTTGAATTTCCTTTCAAAGTACCCCTAATGATTTTACATACATATATGAGGTCCTGAAGTGGTGAGCTTTTTTTGTTTTATACGTAAATTACCGGTCTATGTCAATCTGTGTTCGGTCATCACAGTGTTTGTTCTTCAAGATTACCGTCCACCAAATATAAATTCAATTTGAATTTCCTTTCAAAGTACCCCTAATGATGTTACATACATAAGTGAGGTCCGGAAGTGGTAAACTTTTTTTGTTTTATATGTAAATTACCTGTCTATGTCAATCTGTGTTTGGTCTTCACAGGGTTTGTTCCTCAAGATTACCGTAGACCAAATATAAATTCAATTTGTATTTCCTTCCAAAGTACCCCTAATGATGTTACATACATGAGTGAGTTCCTGAAGTGGTAAACTTTTTTGCTTTATATGAAAATTACCGGTCTATGTCTATCTGTGTTCGGTCATCACAGTGTTTGTCCTTGAAGATTACCATCCGCCATATATAAATTTAATTTCAATCTCCTTTCAAAGTACCCCTAATGATGTTACATACATAAGTGAGGTCCTGAAGTGGTAAACTTTTTTTGCTTTATATGTAAACTACCCGTCTATGTCAATCTGTGTTCGGTCATCACAGTGTTTGTTCTTCAAGAGTACTGTTGGCTATATATAAATTCAATTTTAATTTCCTTTCAAAGTACCCCTAATGATTTTACATACATAAGTGAGGTGATGAAGTGGTACACCTTTTTTGCTATATATGTAAACTACCCGTCTATGTCAATCTGTGTTCGGTCAACACAGTGTTTGTCCTTCAAAATTACTGTTGTCTATATATAAATTCAATTTTAATTTCCTTTCAAAATACCCCCAATGATTTTACATACATAAGTTAGGTCCTGAAGTGGTAAACTTTTTTTGCTTTATATATAAATTACCTGTTTATGTCAATATGTGTTCGGTCATCACAGTGTTTGTTCTTGAAGATTACCATCCGCCATATATAATTTTAATTCCGATTTCCTTTCAAAGTAACCCCAATGATGTTACATACATAAGTGAGGTCCGGAAGTGGTGAACTTTTTTGTTTTAAATGTAAAATACCCGTCTATGTCAATCTGTGTTCGGTCATCACAGTGTTTGTTCTTCAAGATTACCATTCGCCATATATAAATTTAATTTCAATCTCCTTTCAAAGTACCCCTAATTATGTTACACACGTAAGTGAGGTCAGGAAGTGGTACACCTTTTTTTCTTTTATCTGTAAAATACCGGTCTATGTCAATCTGTGTTAGGTCATCACAGTGTTTGGTCCTCAAGATTACCTTCGGCTATTTATAAATTCAATTTAAGTTTCTTTTGAAATTCCTTCCAATGTAAATACATACACATGTGAAGTCCCGAAGTGGTACACTTTTTTTGTTTTATACGTAAATTATCGGTCTATGTCAATCTGTGTTCGGTCATCACAGTGTTTGTTGTTCAAGATTACTGTTGGCTACCTCTAACTTCTTTTTTACTTTCGTTTCAAATTACCCCCAATGATGTTACATACATACGTGAGGTCCTGAAGTGGTAAACTTTTTTTGCTTTATTTGTAAACTACCCGTCTATGTCAATCTGTGTTTGGTCATCACAGTGTTTGTTCCTCAAGATTACATTCGGCTATTTATAAATTCAATTTAAGTTTCTTTTGAAATTCCTTCCACTTTTAATACATACATATGTGAAGTCCTAAAGTGGTACACTTTTTTTGTTTTATACGTAAATTATCGGTCTATGTCAATCTGTGTTCGGTCATCACAGTGTTTGTTCTTCATGATTACTGTTGGATATATATAAATTCAATTTTAATTTCCTTTCCAAGTACCCCCAATGATGTTACATACATAAGTGAGGTCCGGAAGTGGTGAACTTTTTTTGTTGTATATGTAAATTACCTGTCTATGTCAATCTGTGTTCGGTCATCACAGTGTTTGTTCTTCAAGATTACTGTTGGCTATATATAAATTCAATTTTAATTTCCTTTCAAAATACCCCCAATGATGTTACATACATACGTGAGGTCCTGAAGTGGTAAACTTTTTTTGCTTTATATGTAAATTACCCGTCTATGTCAATCTGTGTTCGGTCATCACAGTGTTTGTTCTTCAAGATTACTGTTGGCTATATATAAATTCAATTTTAATTTCCTTTCAAAGTACCCCCAATGATGTTACATACATAAGTGAGGTCCGGAAGTGGTGAACTTTTTTTGCTTTTATCTGTACAATACCGGTCTATGTCAATCTGTGTTCGGTCATCACAGTGTTTGTTCTTCAAGATTACTGTTGGCTATATATAAATTCAATTTTAATTTCCTTTCAAAATACCCCCAATGATGTTACATACATACGTGAGGTCCTTAAGTGGTAAACTTTTTGCTTTATATGTAAATTACCTGTCTATGTCAATCTGTGTTTGGTCTTCACAGGGTTTGTTCCTCAAGTTTACCGTCGGCAATTTATAAATAAAACTTAATTTCTTTTCAAATTACCTCTAATATAAATACATACATATGTGTAGTCCTGAAGTGGTACACTTTTTTTGTTTTATATGTAAATTACCGGTCTATGTCAATCTGTGTTCGGTCATCACAGTGTTTGTTCTTCAAGATTACTGTTGGCTATATATAAATTCAATTGTAATTTTCACTTCAAAGTACCCCTAATGATGTTACATACATAAGTGAGGTCCTGAAGTGGTAAACTTTTTTTGCTTTATATGTAAATTACCCGTCTATGTCAATCTGTGTTTGGTCATCACAGTGTTTGTTCCTCAAGATTACCTTCGGCTATTTATAAATTCAATTTAAGTTTCTTTTGAAATTCCTTGCAATGTAAATACATACATATGTGAAGTCCCGAAGTGGTACACTTTTTTTGTTTTATACGTAAATTATCGGTCTATGTCAATCTGTGTTCGGTCATCACAGTGTTTGTTCTTCATGATTACTGTTGGATATATATAAATTCAATTTTAATTTCCTTTCCAAGTACCCCCAATGATGTTACATACATAAGTGAGGTCCGGAAGTGGTGAACTTTTTTTGTTTTATATGTAAATTACCTGTCTATGTCAATCTGTGTTCGGTCATCACAGTGTTTGTTCTTCAAGATTACCATCCGCCATATATAATTTCAATTTCATTTTCTTTTAAAATTACCTTCAATGTAAATACATACATATGTGAAGTCCTGAAGTGGTACACTTTTTTTGTTTTATACTTAAATTACCGGTCTATGTCAATCTGTGTTCGGTCATCACAGTGTTTGTTCTTCAAGATTACTGTTGGCTATATATAAATTCAATTGTAATTTCACTTCAAAGTACCCCTAATGATGTTACATACATAAGTGAGGTCCGGAAGTGGTAAACTTTTTTTGTTTTATATGTAAATTACCTGTCTATGTCAATCTGTGTTTGGTCTTCACAGTGTTTGTTCCTCAAGATTACCGTCCACCAAATATAAATTCAATTTGAATTTCCTTCCAAAGTACCCCTAATGATGTTACATACATGAGTGAGTTCCTGAAGTGGTAAACTTTTTTTGCTTTATATGTAAATTACCGGTCTATGTCAATCTGTGTTCGGTCATCACAGTGTTTGTTCTTCAAGATTACTGTTGGCTATATATAAATTCAATTTTAATTTCCTTTCAAAGTACCCCTAATGATGTTACATACATAAGTGTGGTCCTGAAGTGGTAAACTTTTTTTTTTTATATATAAATTACCTGTCTATGTCAATCTGTGTTCGGTCATCACAGTGTTTGTTCTTGAAGATTACCATCCGCCATATATAAATTTAATTCCAATTTCCTTTCAAAGTACCCCTAATGATGTTACATACATAAGTGAGGTCCGGAAGTGGTGAACTTTTTTTGTTTTATATGTAAATTACCTGTCTATGTCAATCTGTGTTCGGTCATCACAGTGTTTGTTCTTCAAGATTACCATCCGCCATATATAAATTCAATTTCAATTTCTTTTCAAATTACCTTCAATGTAAATACATACATATGTGAAGTCCTGAAGTGGTACACTTTTTTTGTTTTATACTTAAATTACCGGTCTATGTCAATCTGTGTTCGGTCATCACAGTGTTTGTTCTTCAAGATTACTGTTGGCTATATATAAATTCAATTGTAATTTCACTTCAAAGTACCCCTAATGATGTTACATACATAAGTGAGGTCCGGAAGTGGTAAACTTTTTTTGTTTTATATGTAAATTACCTGTCTATGTCAATCTGTGTTTGGTCTTCACAGTGTTTGTTCCTCAAGATTACCGTCCACCAAATATAAATTCAATTTGAATTTCCTTCCAAAGTACCCCTAATGATGTTACATACATGAGTGAGTTCCTGAAGTGGTAAACTTTTTTTGCTTTATATGTAAATTACCGGTCTATGTCAATCTGTGTTCGGTCATCACAGTGTTTGTTCTTCAAGATTACTGTTGGCTATATATAAATTCAATTGTAATTTCCTTTCAAAGTACCCCTAATGATGTTACATACATGAGTGAGTTCCTGAAGTGGTAAACTTTTTTTGTTTTATATATAAATTACCTGTCTATGTCAATCTGTGTTCGGTCATCACAGTGTTTGTTCTTGAAGATTACCATCCGCCATATATAAATTTAATTCCAATTTCTTTTCAAAGTACTCCTAATGATGTTACATACATAAGTGATGTCCTGAAGTGGTAAACTTTTTTTTCGGTAGATGTAAATTACCGGTCTATGTCAATCTGTGTTAGGTCATCACAGTGTTTGTTCCTCAAGATTACCTTCGGCTATTTATAAATTCAATTTAAGTTTCTTTTGAAATTCCTTGCAATGTAAATACATACATATGTGAAGTCCCGAAGTGGTACACTTTTTTTGTTTTATACGTAAATTATCGGTCTATGTCAATCTGTGTTCGGTCATCACAGTGTTTGTTCTTTAAGATTACTGTTGGATATATATAAATTCAATTTTAATTTCCTTTGAAAGTACCCCTCATGATGTTCCATACATAAGTGAGGTCCTGAAGTGGTAAATTTTTTTGCTTTATATCTAAATTACCCGTCTATGTCAATCTGTGTTCGGTCATCACAGTGTTTGTTCTTCAAGATTACTATCCGCCATATATAAATTCAATTTCAATTTCTTTTCAAATTACCTCCAATGTAAATACATACATATGTGAAGTCCTGAAGTGGTACACATTTTTTCTTTTATCTGTACAATACCGGTCTATGTCAATCTGTGTTCGGTCATCACAGTGTTTGTTCTTCAAGATTACTGTTGGCTATATATAAATTCAATTTTAATTTCCTTTCAAAATACCCCCAATAATGTTACATACATACGTGAGGTCCTGAAGTGGTAAACTTTTTTTGCTTTATATGTAAACTACCCGTCTATGTCAATCTGTGTTCGGTCATCACAGTGTTTGTCCTTCAAAATTACTGTTGTCTATATATAAATTCAATTTTAATTTGCTTTCAAAATACCCCCAATGATTTTACATACATAAGTTAGGTCCTGAAGTGGTAAACTTTTTTTGTTTTATATATAAATTACCTGTCTATGTCAATCTGTGTTCGGTCATCACAGTGTTTGTTCTTGAAGATTACCATCCGCCATATATAAATTTAATTCCAATTTCATTTCAAAGTACCCCTAATGATGTTACATACATAAGTGTGGTCCGGAAGTGGTGAACTTTTTTTGTTTTATATGTAAATTACCTGTCTATGTCAATCTGTGTTCGGTCATCACAGTGTTTGTTCCTCAAGATTACCTTCGGCTATTTATAAATTCAATTTCAATTTCTTTTCAAATTACCTCCAATGTAAATACATACATATGTGAAGTCCTGAAGTGGTACACCTTTTTTCTTTTATCTGTAAAATACCGGTCTATGTCAATCTGTGTTAGGTCATCACAGTGTTTGTTCCTCAAGATTACCTTCGGCTATTTATAAATTCAATTTAAGTTTCTTTTGAAATTCCTTCCAATGTAAATACATACACATGTGAAGTCCCGAAGTGGTACACTTTTTTTGTTTTATACGTAAATTATCGGTCTATGTCAATCTGTGTTCGGTCATCACAGTGTTTGTTCTTCAAGATTACTGTTGGCTATATATAAATTCAATTTTAATTTCCTTTCAAAATACCCCCAATGCTGTTACATACATAAGTTAGGTCCTGAAGTGGTAAACTTTTTTTGCTTTATATGTAAATTACCCGTCTATGTCAATCTGTGTTTGGTCATCACAGTGTTTGTTCCTCAAGATTACCTTCGGCTATTTATACATTCAATTTAAGTTTCTTTTGAAGTACCCCTAATAATATTACATTCATAAGTGAGGTCCTGAAGTGGTACACCTTTTTTGTTTTATATGTAAATTACCTGTCTATGTCAATCTGTGTTCGGTCATCACAGTGTTTGTTCTTGAAGATTACCATCCGCCATATATAAATTTAATTTCAATTTCCTTTCAAAGTACCCCTAATGATGTTACATACATAAGTGAGGTCCTGAAGTGGTAAACTTTTTTTGCTTTATATGTAAATTACCCGTCTATGTCAATCTGTGTTCGGTCATCACAGTGTTTGTTCTTCAAGATTACTGTTGGCTACATATAAATTCAATTTTAATTTCCTTTCAAAGTACCCCTAATGATGTTACATACATAAGTGAGGTCCTGAAGTGGTAAACTTTTTTTGCTTTATATGTAAATTACCCGTCTATGTCAATCTGTGTTTGGTCATCACAGTGTTTGTTCCTCAAGATTACCTTCGGCTATTTATAAATTCAATTTAAGTTTCTTTTGAAATTCCTTCCAATGTAAATACATACATATGTGAAGTCCCGAAGTGGTACACTTTTTTTGTTTTATACGTAAATTATCGGTCTATGTCAATCTGTGTTCGGTCATCACAGTGTTTGTTCTTCAAGATTACTGTTGGCTATATATAAATTCAATTTTAATTTCCTTTCAAAATACCCCCAATGCTGTTACATACATAAGTTAGGTCCTGAAGTGGTAAACTTTTTTTGCTTTATATGTAAATTACCGGTCTATGTCAATCTGTGTTCGGTCATCACAGTGTTTGTTCTTCAAGATTACCATCCGCCATATATAAATTCAATTTCAATTTCTTTTCAAATTACCTTCAATGTAAATACATACATATGTGAAGTCCTGAAGTGGTACACTTTTTTTGTTTTATACGTAAATTACCGGTCTATGTCAATCTGTGTTCGGTCATCACAGTGTTTGTTCTTGAAGATTACCATTCGCCATATATAAATTTAATTTCAATCTCCTTTCAAAGTACCCCTAATGATGTTACATACATAAGTGAGGTCCGGAAGTGGTAAACTTTTTTTGCTTTATATGTAAACTACCCGTCTATGTCAATCTGTGTTCGGTCATCACAGTGTTTGTTCTTCAAGATTACTGTTGGCTATATATAAATTCAATTTTAATTTCCTTTCAAAGCACCCATAATGATGCTACATACATTAGTGAGGTCATGAAGTGGTACACCTTTTTTGCTTTATATGTAAACTACCCGTCTATGTCAATCTGTGTTCGGTCATCACAGTGTTTGTTCTTCAAGATTACTGTTGGCTATATATAAATTCAATTTTAATTTCCTTTCAAAGTACCCCTAATGATGTTACATACATAAGTGAGGTCCTGAAGTGGTAAACTTTTTTTGCTTTATATGTAAATTACCCGTCTATGTCAATCTGTGTTTGGTCATCACAGTGTTTGTTCCTCAAGATTACCTTCGGCTATTTATAAATTCAATTTAAGTTTCTTTTGAAATTCCTTGCAATGTAAATACATACATATGTGAAGTCCCGAAGTGGTACACTTTTTTTGTTTTATACGTAAACTATCGGTCTATGTCAATCTGTGTTCTGTCATCACAGTGTTTGTTCTTCAAGATTACTGTTGGCTACATATAAATTCAATTTTAATTTCCTTTCAAAATACCCCTAATGATGTTACATACATAAGTGAGGTCCGGAAGTGGTAAACTTTTTTTGTTTTATATATAAATTACCTGTATATGTCAATCTGTGTTCGTTCATCACAGTGTTTGTTCTTGAATATTACCATCCGCCATATATAAATTTAATTCCAATTTCCTTTCAAAGTACCCCCAATGATGTTACATACATAAGTGAGGTCCGGAAGTGGTGAACTTTTTTTATTTTAAATGTAAATTACCTGTCTATGTCAATCTGTGTTCGGTCATCACAGTTTTTGTTCTTCAAGATTACCATCCGCCATATATAAATTCAATTTCAATTTCTTTTCAAATTACCTCCAATGTAAATACATACATATGTGAAGTCCTGAAGTGGTACACATTTTTTCTTTTATCTGTACAATACCGGTCTATGTCAATCTGTGTATGGTCATCACAGTGTTTGTTCCTCAAGATTACCTTCGGCTATTTATAAATTCAATTTAAGTTTCTTTTGAAATCCCTTGCAATGTAAATACATACATATGTGATGTCCCGAAGTGGTACACTTTTTTTGTTTTATACGTAAATTATCGGTCTATGTCAATCTGTGTTTGGATATCACAGTGTTTGTTTTTCAAGATTACTGTTGGCTATATATAAATTCAATTTTAATTTCCTTTCAAAATACCCCTAATGATGTTACATACATAAGTTAGGTCCTGAAGTGGTACACCTTTTTTGTTTTATATGTAAATTACCTGTCTATGTCAATCTGTTTTCGGTCATCACAGTGTTTGTTCTTCAAGATTACTGTTGTCTATATATAAATTCAATTTTAATTTCCTTTCAAAATACCCCCAATGATGTTACATACATAAGTTAGGTCCTGAAGTGGTAAACTTTTTTTGCTTTATATATAAATTACCTGTCTATGTCAATCTGTGTTCGGTCATCACAGTGTTTGTTCTTCAAGATTACTGTTGTCTATATATAAATTCAATTTTAATTTCCTTTCAAAGTACCCCCAATGATGTTACATACATAAGTTAGGTCCTGAAGTGGTAAACTTTTTTTGTTTTATATATAAATTACCTGTCTATGTAAATCTGTGTTCGGCCATCACAGTGTTTGCTCTTCAAGATTACCTTCGGCTATTTATAAATTCAATCTTGATTTCTTTACAAATTACCTCCAATGTAAATACATACATATGTGAAGTCCTGAAGTGGTACACCTTTTTTCTTTTATCTGTAAAATACCGGTCTATGTCAATCTGTGTTAGGTCATCACAGTGTTTGTTCCTCAAGATTACCTTCGGCTATTTATAAATTCAATTTAAGTTTCTTTTGAAATTCCTTCCAATGTAAATACATACACATGTGAAGTCCCGAAGTGGTACACTTTTTTTGTTTTATACGTAAATTATCGGTCTATGTCAATCTGTGTTCGGTCATCACAGTGTTTGTTGTTGAAGTTTACTGTTGGCTACATATAAATTCAATTTTAATTTCCTTTCAAAATACCCCCAATGATGTTACATACATATGTGAAGTCCTAAAGTGGAAAACTTTTTTTGCTTTATATGTCAATTACCCGTCTATGTCAATCTGTGTTTGGTCATCACAGTGTTTGTTCTTGAAGATTACTGTTGGCTATATATAAATTCAATTTTAATTTCCTTTCAAAATACCCCCAATGATGTTACATACATACGTGAGGTCCTGAAGTGGTAAACTTTTTTTGCTTTATATGTAAATTACCCGTCTATGTCAATCTGTGTTCGGTCATCACAGTGTTTGTTCTTCATGATTACTGTTGGATATATATAAATTCAATTTTAATTTCCTTTCCAAGTACCCCCAATGATGTTACATACATAAGTGAGGTCCGGAAGTGGTAAACTTTTTTTGCTTTATATGTAAATTACCCGTCTATGTCAATCTGTGTTCGGTCATCACAGTGTTTGTTGTTCAAGATTACTGTTGGCTATATATAAATTCAATTTTAATTTCCTTTCAATGTACCCCTAATGATGTTACATACATAAGTGTGGTCCGGAAGTGGTGAACTTTTTTTGTTTTATATGTAAATTACCTGTCTATGTGAATCTGTGTTCGGTCATCACAGTGTTTGTTCCTCAAGATTACCTTCGGCTATTTATAAATTCAATTTAAGTTTCTTTTCAAATTACCTCCAATGTAAATACATACATATGTGAAGTCCTGAAGTGGTACACCTTTTTTCTTTTATCTGTAAAATACCGGTCTATGTCAATCTGTGTTAGGTCATCACAGTGTTTGTTCCTCAAGATTACCTTCGGCTATTTATAAATTCAATTTAAGTTTCTTTTGAAATTCCTTCCAATGTAAATACATACACATGTGAAGTCCCGAAGTGGTACACTTTTTTTGATTTATACGTAAATTATCGGTCTTTGTCAATCTGTGTTCGGTCATCACAATGTTTGTTCTTCAAGATTACTGTTGGCTATATATAAATTCAATTTTAATTTCCTTTCAATGTATCCCTAGTAATGTTACATTCATAAGTGAGGTCCTGAAGTGGTAAACTTTTTTTGCTTTATATGTAAACTACCCGTCTATGTCAATCTGTGTTCTGTCATCACAGTGTTTGTTCTTCAATATTACTGTTGGCTATATATAAATTCAATTTTAATTTCCTTTCAAAATAACCCTAATGATGTTACATACATACGTGAGGTCCTGAAGTGGTAAACTTTTTTTGCTTTATATGTAAATTACCCGTCTATATCAATCTGTGTTCGGTCATCACAGTGTTTGTTCTTCAAGATTACTGTTGGCTATATATAAATTCAATTTTAATTTCCTTTCAAAGTACCCCTAATGATGTTACATACATAAGTGAGGTCCGGAAGTGGTACAACTTTTTTCTTTTATCTGTAAAATACCGGTCTATGTCAATCTGTGTTCGGTCATCACAGTGTTTGTTCTTCAAGATTACTGTTGGCTATATATAAATTCAATTTTAATTTCCTTTCAAAATACCCCCAATGATGTTACATACATACGTGAGGTCCTGAAGTGGTACACTTTTTTTGCTTTATATGTAAATTACCTGTCTATGTCAATCTGTGTTCGGTCATCACAGTGTTTGTTCTTCAAGATTACCGTCCGCCATATATAAATTCAATTTCAATTTATTTTCAAATTACCTTCAATGTAAATACATGCATATGTGAAGTCCTGAAGTGGTACACTTTTTTTGTTTTATACGTAAATTACCCGTCTATATCAATCTGTGTTCGGTCATCACAGTGTTTGTACTTCAAGATTACTGTTCGCTATATATAAATTCAATTTTAAATTCCTTTCAAAGTACCCCCAATGATGTTACATACATAAGTTAGGTCCTGAAGTGGTAAACTTTTTTTGCTTTATATGTAAATTACCCGTCTATGTCAATCTGTGTTTGGTCATCACAGTGTTTGTTCCTCAAGATTACCTTCGGCTATTTATAAATTCAATTTAAGTTTCTTTTGAAATTCCTTCCAATGTAAATACATACACATGTGAAGTCCCGAAGTGTTACACTTTTTTTGTTTTATACGTAAATTATCGGTGTATGTCAATCTGTGTTCGGTCATCACAGTGTTTGTTCTTCAAGATTACTGTTGGCTATATATAAATTCAATTTTAATTTCCTTTCAAAGTACCCCTAATGATGTTACATACATAAGTGAGGTCCGGAAGTGGTGAACTTTTTTTGTTTTATATGTAAATTACCTGTCTATGTCAATCTGTGTTCGGTCATCACAGTGTTTGTTCTTCAAGATTACCATCCGCCATATATAAATTCAATTTCATTTTCTATTAAAATTACCTTCAATGTAAATACATACATATGTGAAGTCCTGTAGTGGTACACTTTTTTTGTTTTATACTTAAATTACCGGTCTATGTCAATCTGTGTTCGGTCATCACAGTGTTTGTTCTTCAAGATTACTGTTGGCTATATATAAATTCAATTGTAATTTCCTTTCAAAGTACCCCTAATGATGTTACATACATAAGTGAGGTCCGGAAGTGGTAAACTTTTTTTGTTTTATATGTAAATTACCTGTCTATGTCAATCTGTGTTTGGTCTTCACAGTGTTTGTTCCTCAAGATTACCGTCCACCAAATATAAATTCAATTTGAATTTCCTTCCAAAGTACCCCTAATGATGTTACATACATGAGTGAGTTCCTGAAGTGGTAAACTTTTTTTGTTTTATATGTAAATTATCGGTCTATGTCAATCTGTGTTCGGTCATCACAGTGTTTGTTCTTCAAGATTACTGTTTGCTATATATAAATTCAATTTTAATTTCCTTTCAAAATACCCCCAATGCTGTTACATACATAAGTTAGGTCCTGAAGTGGTAAACTTTTTTTGTTTTATATATAAATTACCTGTCTATGTCAATCTGTGTTCGGTCATCACAGTGTTTGTTCTTGAAGATTACCATCCGCCATATATAAATTTAATTCCAATTTCTTTTCAAAGTACCCCTAATGATGTTACATACATAAGTGTGGTCCGGAAGTGGTGAACTTTTTTTGTTTTATATGTAAATTACCTGTCTATGTCAATCTGTGTTCGGTCATCACAGTTTTTGTTCTTCAAGATTACTGTTGTCTATATATAAATTCAATTTTAATTTCCTTTAAAAATACCCCCAATGCTGTTACATACATAAGTTAGGTCCTGAAGTGGTAAACTTTTTTTGCTTTATACGTAAATTATCGGTCTATGTCAATCTGTGTTCGGTCATCACAGGGTTTGTTCTTCAAGATTACTGTTGTCTATATATAAATTCAATTTTAATTTCCTTTAAAAATACCCCCAATGCTGTTACATACATAAGTTAGGTCCTGAAGTGGTAAACTTTTTTTGCTTTATATGTAAATTACCCGTCTATGTCAATCTGTTTTTGGTCATCACAGTGTTTGTTCCTCAAGATTACCTTCGGCTATTTATAAATTCAATTTAAGTTTCTTTTGAAATTCCTTCCAATGTAAATACATACACATGTGAAGTCCCGAAGTGTTACACTTTTTTTGTTTTATACGTAAATTATCGGTGTATGTCAATCTGTGTTCGGTCATCACAGTGTTTGTTCTTCAAGATTACTGTTGGCTATATATAAATTCAATTTTAATTTCCTTTCCAAGTACCCCCAATGATGTTACATACATAAGTGAGGTCCGGAAGTGGTGAACTTTTTTTGTTTTATATATAAATTACCTGTCTATGTCAATCTGTGTTCGGCCATCACAGTGTTTGTTCTTCAAGATTACCGTCCGCCATATATAAATCCAATTTCAATTTCTTTTCAAATTACCTCCAATGAAAATACATGAATATGTGAAGTCATGAATTGGTAAACTATTAATGTTTTATACTTAAATTAACAGTCTATGTCAATCTGTGTTTGCAAATCACAGTGTTTGTTCTTCAAGATTACTGTTGGCTATATATAAATTCAATTGTAATTTCACTTCAAAGTACCCCCTAATGATGCTACATACATAAGTGAGGTCCGGAAGTGGTAAACTTTTTTGTTTTATATGTAAATTACCTGTCTATGACAATCTGTGTTTGGTCTTCACAGTGTTTGTTCCTCAAGATTACCGTCCACCAAATATAAATTCAAGTTGAATTTCCTTTCAAATTACTCCTAATGAAGTTACATACATAAGTGAGTTCCTGAAGTGGTAAACTTTTTTTCTTTTATCTGTAAATTACCGGTCTATGTCAATCTGTGTTCTGTCATCACAGTGTTTGTTCTTCAAGATTACTGTTGGCTACATATAAATTCAATTTTAATTTCCTTTCAAAATACCCCTAATGATGTTACATACATAAGTGAGGTCCGGAAGTTTTGAACTTTTTTTATTTTAAATGTAAATTACCTGTCTATGTCAATCTGTGTTCGGTCATCACAGTGTTTGTTCTTGAAGATTACCATTCGCCATATATAAATTTAATTCCAATTTCCTTTCAAAGTACCCCCAATGATGTTACATACATATGTGAGGTCCGGAAGTGGTAAACTTTTTTTATTTTAAATGTAAATTACCTGTCTATGTCAATCTGTGTTCGGTCATCACAGTTTTTGTTCTTCAAGATTACCATCCGCCATATATAAATTCAATTTCAATTTCTTTTCAAATTACCTCCAATGTAAATACATACATATGTGAAGTCCTGAAGTGGTACACCTTTTTTCTTTTATCTGTAAAATACCGGTCTATGTCAATCTGTGTTAGGTCATCACAGTGTTTGTTCCTCAAGATTACCTTCGGCTATTTATAAATTCAATTTAAGTTTCTTTTGAAATTCCTTCCAATGTAAATACATACACATGTGAAGTCCCGAAGTGGTACACTTTTTTTGTTTTATACGTAAATTATCGGTCTATGTCAATCTGTGTTCGGTCATCTCAGTGTTTGATGTTCAAGATTACTGTTGGCTACATATAAATTCAATGTTAATTTCCTTTCAAAATACCGCTAATGATGTTACATACATACGTGAGGTCCTGAAGTGGTAAACTTTTTTTGCTTTATATGTAAATTACCCGTCTATGTCAATCTGTGTTTGGTCATCACAGTGTTTGTTCCTCAAGATTACCTTCGGCTATTTATAAATTCAATTTCAATTTCTTTTCAAATTACCTCCAATGTAAATACATACATATGTGAAGTACCGAAGTGGTACACTTTTTTTGTTTTATACGTAAATTATCGGTCTATGTCAATCTGTGTTCGGTCATCACAGTGTTTGTTCTTCAAGATTACTGTTGGATACATATAAATTCAATTTTAATTTCCTTTCAAAATACCCCTAATGATGTTACATACATAAGTGAGGTCCTGAAGTGGTAAACTTTTTTGCTTTATATGTAAATTACCCGTCTATGTCAATCTGTGTTTAGTCATCACAGTGTTTGTTCCTTAAGATTACCTTCGGCTATTTATAAATTCAATTTAAGTTTCTTTTGAAATTCCTTCCAATTTAAATACATACATATGTGAAGTCCCCAAGTGGTACACTTTTTTTGATTTATACGTAAATTATCGGTCTATGTCAATCTGTGTTCGGTCATCACAGTGTTTGTTGTTCATAATTACTGTTGGCTACATATAAATTCAATTTTAATTTCCTTTCAAAATACCCCTAATGATGTTACATACATAAGTGAGGTCCTGAAGTGGTAAACTTTTTTTGCTTTATATGTAAACTACCCGTCTATGTCAATCTGTTTTCGGTCATCACAGTGTTTGTCCTTCAAAATTACTGTTGTCTACATATAAATTCAATTTTAATTTCCTTTCAAAATACCCCCAATGATTTTACATACATAAGTTAGGTCCTGAAGTGGTAAACTTTTTTTGCTTTATATGTAAACTACCCGTCTATGTCAATCTGTGTTCGGTCATCACAGTGTTTGTTCTTCAAGATTACTGTTGGCTATATATAAATTCAATTTTAATTTCCTTTCAAAGTACCCCTAATGATTTTACATACATATATGAGGTCCTGAAGTGGTACAACTTTTTTCCTTTATATGTAAACTACCCGTCTATGTCAATCTGTGTTCGGTCATCACAGTGTTTGTCCTTCAAAAATACTGTTGTCTACATATAAATTCAATTTTAATTTCCTTTCAAAATACCCCCAATGATTTTACATACATAAGTGAGGTCCTGAAGTGGTAAACTTTTTTTGCTTTATATGTAAACTACCCGTCTATGTCAATCTGTGTTCGGTCATCACAGTGTTTGTTCTTCAAGATTACTGTTGGCTATATATAAATTCAATTTTAATTTCCTTTCAAAGTACCCCTAATGATGTTACATACATACGTGAGGTCCTGAAGTGGTACACATTTTTTGTTTTATATGTAAACTACCCGTCTATGTCAATCTGTGTTCGGTCATCACAGTGTTTGTTCTTCAAGAGTACTGTTTGCTATATATAAATTCAATTTTAATTTCCTTTCAAAGTACCCCTAATGATGTTACATACATACGTGAGGTCCTGAAGTGGTACACATTTTTTGTTTTATATGTAAACTACCCGTCTATGTCAATCTGTGTTCGGTCATCACAGTGTTTGTTCTTCAAGAGTACTGTTTGCTATATATAAATTCAATTTTAATTTCCTTTCAAAATACCCCCAATGCTGTTACATACATAAGTTAGGTCCTGAAGTGATAAACTTTTTTTGCTTTATATGTAAATTACCCGTCTATGTCAATCTGTGTTCGGTCATCACAGTGTTTGTTCTTCAAGATTACTGTTGGCTATATATAAATTCAATTTTAATTTCCTTTCAAAGTACCCCTAATGATGTTACATACATTAGTGAGGTCCGGAAGTGGTACACATTTTTTCTTTTATCTGTACAATACCGGTCTATGTCAATCTGTGTTCGGTCATCACAGTGTTTGTTCTTCAAGATTACTGTTGGCTATATATAAATTCAATTTTAATTTCCTTTCAAAATACCCCCAATAATGTTACATACATACGTGAGGTCCTGAAGTGGTAAGCTTTTTTTGCTTTATATGTAAATTACCTGTCTATGTCAATCTGTGTTCGGTCATCACAGTGTTTGTTCTTCAAGATTACCATCCGCCATATATAAATTCAATTTCAATTTCTTTTCAAATTACCTCCAATGTAAATACATACATATGTGAAGTCCTGAAGTGGTACACTTTTTTTGTTTTATACGTAAATTACCAGTCTATGTCAATCTGTGTTCGGTCATCACAGTGTTTGTTCTTCAAGATTACTGTTGGCTATATATAAATTCAATTTTAATTTCCTTTTAAGTACCCCCAATGCTGTTACATACATAAGTTAGGTCCTGAAGTGGTAAACTTTTTTTGCTTTATATGTAAACTACCCGTCTATGTCAATCTGTGTTTGGTCATCACAGTGTTTGTTCCTCAAGATTACCTTCGGCTATTTATAAATCCTATTTAAGTTTCTTTTGAAATTCCTTCCTATGTAAATACATACACATGTGAAGTCCCGAAGTGGTACACTTTTTTTGTTTTATACGTAAATTATCGGTCTATGTCAATCTGTGTTCGGTCATCACAGTGTTTGTTCTTCAAGATTACTGTTGGCTATATATAAATTCAATTTTAATTTCCTTTCCAAGTACCCCTAATGATGTTACACACATAAGTGAGGTGCGGAAGTGGTGAACTTTTTTTGTTTTATATGTAAATTACCTGTCTATGTCAATCTGTGTTCGGTCATCACAGTGTTTGTTCTTCAAGATTACCATCCGCCATATATAAATTCAATTTCATTTTCTATTGAAATTACATTCAATGTAAATACATAAATATGTGATGTCCTGTAGTTGTACACTTTTTTTGTTTTATACTTAAATTACCGGTCTATGTCAATCTGTGTTCGGTCATCACAGTGTTTGTTCTTCAAGATTACTGTTGGCTATATATAAATTCAATTGTAATTTCACTTCAAAGTACCCCTAATGATGTTACATACATAAGTGAGGTCCGGAAGTGGTAAACTTTTTTTGTTTTATATGTAAATTACCTGTCTATGTCAATCTGTGTTTGGTCTTCACAGTGTTTGTTCCTCAAGATTACCGTCCACCAAATATAAATTCAATTTGAATTTCCTTCCAAAGTACCCCTAATGATGTTACATACATGAGTGAGTTCCTGAAGTGGTAAACTTTTTTTGCTTTATATGTAAATTACCTGTCTATGTCAATCTGTGTTCGGTCATCACAGTGTTTGTTCTTCAAGATTACTGTTGGCTATATATAAATTCAATTTCAATTTCCTTTCAAAATACCCCCAATGATGTTACATACGTAAGTGAGTTCCGGAAGTGGTAAACTTTTTTGTTTTATATATAAATTACCTATCTATGTCAATCTGTGTTCGGTCATCACAGTGTTTGTTCTTGAAGATTACCATCCGCCATATATAAATTTAATTCCAATTTCATTTCAAAGTACCCCTAATGATGTTACATACATAAGTGTGGTCCGGAAGTGGTGAACTTTTTTTGTTTTATATGTAAATTACCTGTCTATGTCAATCTGTGTTCGGTCATCACAGTGTTTGTCCTTCAAAATTACTGTTGTCTATATATAAATTCAATTTTAATTTCCTTTCAAAATACCCCCAATGATTTTACATACATACGTGAGGTCCTGAAGTGGTAAACTTTTTTTGCTTTATATATAAATTACCTGTCTATGTCAATCTGTGTTCGGTCATCACAGTGTTTGTCCTTCAAAATTACTGTTGTCTATATATAAATTCAATTTTAATTTCCTTTCAAAATACCCCCAATGATTTTACATACATAAGTTAGGTCCTGAAGTGGTAAACTTTTTTTGTTTTATATATAAATTACCTGTCTATGTAAATCTGTGTTCGGCCATCACAGTGTTTGCTCTTCAAGATTACCTTCGGCTATTTATAAATTCAATCTTGATTTCTTTACAAATTACCTCCAATATAAATACATACATATGTGAAGTCATGAAGTGGTACACCTTTTATGATTTATATGTAAATTACCTGTCTATGTCAATCTGTGTTCGGTCATCACAGTGTTTGTTCTTCAATAGTACTGTTTGCTATATACAAATTCAATTTTAATTTCCTTTTAAAGTACCCCCAATGATGTTACATACATAAGTTAGATCCTGAAGTGGTAAACTTTTTTTGCTTTATATGTAAATTACCTGTCTATGTCAATCTGTGTTCGGTCATCACAGTGTTTGTTCTTCAAGATTACTGTTGGCTATATATAAATTCAATTTTAATTTCCTTTCAAAGTACCCCTACTGATGTTACATACATAAGTGAGGTCCGGAAGTGGTACAACTTTTTTCTTTTATCTGTAAAATACCGGTCTATGTCAATCTGTATTCGGTCATCACAGTGTTTGTTCT
This sequence comes from Diplolepis rosae, assembly GCA_030998225.1. NCBI lineage: Eukaryota > Metazoa > Arthropoda > Insecta > Hymenoptera > Diplolepididae > Diplolepis > Diplolepis rosae. The sequence goes on from JAPYXD010000546.1 coordinate 349,095, forward strand.
TCAAGATTACTGTTGGCTATATATAAATTCAATTTTAATTTCCTTTCAAAATACCCCCAATGATGTTACATACATACGTGAGGTCCTGAAGTGGTAAGCTTTTTTTGCTTTATATGTAAATTACCTGTCTATGTCAATCTGTGTTCGGTCATCACAGTGTTTGTTCTTCAAGATTACCATCCGCCATATATAAATTCAATTTCAATTTCCTTTCAAATTACCTTCAATGTAAATACATACATATGTGAAGTCCTGAAGTGGTACACTTTTTTTGTTTTATATGTAAATTACCCGTCTATGTCAATCTGTGTTCGGTCATCACAGTGTTTGTTCTTCAAGATTACTGTTGGCTATATATAAATTCAATTTTAATTTCCTTTCAAAGTACCCCCAATGATGTTACATACATAAGTTAGGTCCTGAAGTGGTAAACTTTTTTTGCTTTATATGTAAATTACCCGTCTATGTCAATCTGTGTTTGGTCATCACAGTGTTTGTTCCTCAAGATTACCTTCGAATATTTATAAATTTAATTTAAGTTTCTTTTGAAATTCCTTCCAATGTATATACATACACATGTGAAGTCCCGAAGTGGTACACATTTTTGGTTTATACGTAAATTATCGGTGAATGTCAATCTGTGTTCGGTCATCACAGTGTTTGTTCTGCAAGATTACTGTTGTCTATATATAAATTCAATTTTAATTTCCTTTCAAAATACCCCTAATGATGTTACATACATAAGTGAGGTCCGGAAGTGGTGAACTTTTTTTGTTTTATATGTAAATTACCTGTCTATGTCAATCTGTGTTCGGTCATCACAGTGTTTGTTCTTCAAGATTACCATCCGCCATATATAAATTCAATTTCAATTTCCTTTCAAATTACCTTCAATGTAAATACATACATATGTGAAGTCCTGAAGTGGTACACTTTTTTTGTTTTATACTTAAATTACCGGTCTATGTCAATCTGTGTTCGGTCATCACAGTGTTTGTTCTTCAAGATTACTGTTGGCTATATATAAATTCAATTGTAATTTCACTTCAAAGTACCCCTAATGATGTTACATACATAAGTGAGGTCCGGAAGTGGTAAACTTTTTTGTTTTATATATAAATTACCTATCTATGACACTCTGTGTTTGGTCTTCACAGTGTTTGTTCCTCAAGATTACCGTCCACCAAATATAAATTCAATTTGAATTTCCTTCCAAAGTACCCCTAATGATGTTACATTCATGAGTGAGTTCCTGAAGTGGTAAACTTTTTTTGTTTTATATATAAATTACCTGTCTATGTCAATCTGTGTTCGGTCATCACAGTGTTTGTTCTTGAAGATTACTGTTGGCTATATATAAAGTCAATTTTAATTTCCTTTCCAAGTACCCCAAATGATGTTACATACGTAAGTGAGGTCCGGAAGTGGTAAACTTTTTTTGTTTTATATATAAATTACCTGTCTATGTCAATCTGTGTTCGGTCATCACAGTGTTTGTTCTTGAAGATTACCATCCGCCATATATAAATTTAATTCCAATTTTATTTCAAAGTACCCCTAATGATGTTACATACATAAGTGTGGTCCGGAAGTGGTGAACTTTTTTTGTTTTATATGTAAATTACCTGTCTATGTCAATCTGTGTTCGGTCATCACAGTGTTTGTCCTTCAAAATTACTGTTGTCTATATATAAATTCAATTTTAATTTCCTTTCAAAATACCCCCAATGATTTTACATACATAAGTTAGGTCCTGATGTGGTAAACTTTTTTTGCTTTATATATAAATTACCTGTCTATGTCAATCTGTGTTCGGTCATCACAGTGTTTGTCCTTCAAAATTACTGTTGTCTATATATAAATTCAATTTTAATTTCCTTTCAAAATACCCCCAATGATTTTACATACATAAGTTAGGTCCTGAAGTGGTAAACTTTTTTTGCTTTATATATAAATTACCTGTCTATGTCAATCTGTGTTCGGTCATCACAGTGTTTGCTCTTCAAGATTACCTTCGGCTATTTATAAATTCAATCTTGATTTCTTTACAAATTACCTCCAATATAAATACATACATATGTGAAGTCATGAAGTGGTACACTTTTTTTGTTTTATCTGTATAATACCGGTCTATGTCAATCTGTGTTAGGTCATCACAGTGTTTGTTCCTCAAGATTACCTTCGGCTATTTATAAATTCAGTTTAAGTTTCTTTTGAAATTTCTTCCAATTTAAATACATACACATGTGAAATCCCGAAGTGGTACACTTTTTTTGATTTATACGTAAATTATCGGTCTATGTCAATCTGTGTTCGGTCATCACATTGTTTGTTGTTCATGATTACTGTTGGCTACATATAAATTCAATTTTAATTTCCTTTCAAAATACCCCCCATGATGTTACATACATACGCGCGGTCCTCAAGTGGTGAACTTTTTTTTGTTTTATATGTAAATTACCTTGTCTATGTCTATCTGTGTTCGGTCATCACAGGGTTTGTTCTTCAAGATTACTGTTGTCTATATATAAATTCAATTTTAATTTCCTTTAAAAATACCCCCAATGCTGTTACACACATAAGTTAGGTCCTGAAGTGGTAAACTTTTTTTGCTTTATATGTAAATTACCCGTCTATGTCAATCTGTTTTTGGTCATCACAGTGATTGTTATACAACATAACAGTTCGCTATATATAAATTCAATTGTAATTTCACTTCAAAGTACCCCTAATGATGTTACATACATAAGTGAGGTCCTGAAGTGGTACACTTTTTTTGCTTTATATGTAAATTACCTGTCTATGTCAATCTGTGTTCGGTCATCACAGTGTTTGTTCTTCATGATTACTGTTGGATATATATAAATTCAATTTTAATTTCCTTTCCAAGTACCCCCAATGATGTTACATACATAAGTGAGGTCCGGAAGTGGTGAACTTTTTTTGTTTTATATGTAAATTACCTGTCTATGTCAATCTGTGTTCGGTCATCACAGTGTTTGTTCTTCAAGATTACTGTTGGCTATATATAAATTCAATTTTAATTTCCTTTCAAAATACCCCCAATGATGTTACATACATACGTGAGGTCCTGAAGTGGTAAACTTTTTTTGCTTTATATGTAAATTACCTGTCTATGTCAATCTGTGTTCGGTCATCACAGTGTTTGTTCTTCAAGATTACTGTTGGCTATATATAAATTCAATTTTAATTTCCTTTCAGAATACCCCTAATGATGTTACATACATAAGTGAGGTCCTGAAGTGGTAAACTTTTTTTGCTTTATATGTAAATTACCTGTCTATGTCAATCTGTGTTTGGTCATCACAGCGTTTGTTCCTCAAGATTACCTTCGGCTATTTATAAATTCAATTTAATTTTCTTTTGAAATTCCTTGCAATGTAAACACATACACATGTGTAGTCCCGAAGTGGTACACTTTTTTTGTTTTATACGTAAATTATCGGTCTATGTCAATCTGTGTTCGGTCATCACAGTGTTTGTTCTTCAAGATTACTGTTGTCTATATATAAATTTAATTTTAATTTCCTTTCAAAGTACCCCTAATGATGTTACATACATAAGTGAGGTCCGGAAGTGGTGAACTTTTTTTGTTTTATATGTAAATTACCTGTCTATGTCAATCTGTGTTCGGTCATCACAGTGTTTGTTCTTCAAGATTACCATCCGCCATATATAATTTCAATTTCATTTTCTTTTAAAATTACCTTCAATGTAAATACATACATATGTGAAGTCCTGAAGTGGTACACTTTTTTTGTTTTATACTTAAATTACCGGTCTATGTCAATCTGTGTTCGGTCATCACAGTGTTTGTTCTTCAAGATTACTGTTGGCTATATATAAATTCAATTGTAATTTCCTTTCAAAGTACCCCTAATGATGTTACATACAAAAGTGAGGTCCTGAAGTGGTAAACTTTTTTTGTTTTATATGTAAATTACCTGTCTATGTCAATCTGTGTTCGGTCATCACAGTGTTTGTTCTTGAAGATTACCATCCGCCATATATAAATTTAATTCCAATTTCTTTTCAAAGTACCCCTAATGATGTTACATACATAAGTGTGGTCCGGAAGTGGTGAACTTTTTTTGTTTTATATGTAAATTACCTGTCTATGTCAATCTGTGTTCGGTCATCACAGTGTTTGTCCTTCAAAATTACTGTTGTCTATATATAAATTCAATTTTAATTTCCTTTCAAAATACCCCCAATGATGTTACATACATAAGTTAGGTCCTGAAGTGGTAAACTTTTTTTTTTTTATATATAAATTACCTGTCTATGTCAATCTGTGTTCGGTCATCACAGTGTTTGTCCTTCAAAATTACTGTTGTCTATATATAAATTCAATTTTAATTTGCTTTCAAAATACCCCCAATGATTTTACATACATAAGTTAGGTCCTGAAGTGGTAAACTTTTTTTGCTTTATATATAAATTACCTGTCTATGTCAATCTGTGTTCGGTCATCACAGTGTTTGCTCTTCAAGATTACCTTCGGCTATTTATAAATTCAATCTTGATTTCTTTACAAATTACGTCCAATATAAATACATACATATGTGAAGTCGTGAAGTGGTACACATTTTTTGTTTTATATGTAAACTACCCGTCTATGTCAATCTGTGTTCGGTCATCACAGTGTTTGTTCTTCAAGAGTACTGTTTGCTATATATAAATTCAATTTTAATTTCCTTTCAAAATACCCCCAATGCTGTTACATACATAAGTTATGTCCTGAAGTGGTACACTTTTTTTGTTTTATATGTAAATTACCCGTCTATGTCAATCTGTGTTCGGTCATCACAGTGTTTGTTCTTCAAGATTACTGTTGGCTATATATAAATTCAATTTTAATTTCCTTTCAAAGTACCCCTAATGATGTTACATACATAAGTGAAGTCCGCAAGTGGTACACATTTTTTCTTTTATCTGTAAAATACCGGTCTATGTCAATCTGTGTTCGGTCATCACAGTGTTTGTTCTTCAAGATTACTGTTGGCTATATATAAATTCAATTTTAATTTCCTTTCAAAATACCCCCAATGATGTTACATACATACGTGAGGTCCTGAAGTGGTAAGCTTTTTTTGCTTTATATGTAAATTACCTGTCTATGTCAATCTGTGTTCGGTCATCACAGTGTTTGTTCTTCAAGAGTACCATCCGCTATATATAAATTCAATTTCAATTTCTTTTCAAATTACCTTCAATGTAAATACATACATATGTGAAGTCCTGAAGTGGTACACTTTTTTTGTTTTATATATAAATTACCTGTCTATGTCAATCTGTGTTCGGTCATCACAGTGTTTGTTCTTCAAGATTACTGTTGGCTATATATAAATTCAATTTTAATTTCCTTTCAAAGTACCCCCAATGATGTTACATACATAAGTTAGGTCCTGAAGTGGTAAACTTTTTTTGCTTTATATGTAAATTACCCGTCTATGTCAATCTGTGTTTGGTCATCACAGTGTTTGTTCCTCAAGATTACCTTCGGCTATTTATAAATTCAATTTAAGTTTCTTTTGAAATTCCTTCCAATGTAAATACATACACATGTGAAGTCCCGAAGTGGTACACATTTTTGGTTTATACGTAAATTATCGGTCTATGTCAATCTGTGTTCGGTCATCACAGTGTTTGTTCTTCAAGATTACTGTTGGATATATATAAATTTAATTTTAATTTCCTTTCAAAGTACCCCTAATGATGTTACATACATAAGTGAGGTCCGGAAGTGGTGAACTTTTTTTGTTTTATATGTAAATTACCTGTCTATGTCAATCTGTGTTCGGTCATCACAGTGTTTGTTCTTCAAGATTACCATCCGCCATATATAATTTCAATTTCATTTTCTTTTAAAATTACATTCAATGTAAATACATACATATGTGAGGTCCTGTAGTGGTACACTTTTGTTGTTTTATACTTAAATTACCGGTCTATGTCAATCTGTGTTCGGTCATCACAGTGTTTGTTCTTCAAGATTACTGTTGGCTATATATAAATTCAATTGTAATTTCACTTCAAAGTACCCCTAATGATGTTACATACATAAGTGAGGTCCTGACGTGGTAAACTTTTTTTTTTTTATATGTAAATTACCTGTCTATGACACTCTGTGTTCGGTCTTCACAGTGTTTGTTCCTCAAGATTACCGTCCACCAAATATAAATTCAATTTGAATTTCCTTCCAAAGTACCCCTAATGATGTTACATACATGAGTGAGTTCCTGAAGTGGTAAACTTTTTTTGCTTTATATGTAAATTACCGGTCTATGTCAATCTGTGTTCGGTCATCACAGTGTTTGTTCTTCAAGATTACTGTTCGCTATATATAAATTCAATTTTAATTTCCTTTCAAAATACCCCCAATGATGTTACATACATAAGTTAGGTCCTGAAGTGGTAAACTTTTTTTGTTTTATATATAAATTACCTGTCTATGTCAATCTGTGTTCGGTCATCACAGTGTTTGTTCTTGAAGATTACCATCCGCCATATATAAATTTAATTCCAATTTTATTTCAAAGTACCCGTAATGATGTTACATACATAAGTGTGGTCCGGAAGTGGTGAACTTTTTTTGTTTTATATGTAAATTACCTGTCTATGTCAATCTGTGTTCGGTCATCACAGTGTTTGTCCTTCAAAATTACTGTTGTCTATATATAAATTCAATTTTAATTTCCTTTCAAAATACCCCCAATGATTTTACATACATAAGTTAGGTCCTGAAGTGGTAAACTTTTTTTGCTTTATATGTAAATTACCTGTCTATGTCAATCTGTGTTCGGTCATCACAGTGTTTGTCCTTCAAAATTACTGTTGTCTATATATAAATTCAATTTTAATTTCCTTTCAAAATACCCCCAATGATTTTACATACATAAGTTAGGTCCTGAAGTGGTAAACTTTTTTTGCTTTATATATAAATTACCTGTCTATGTCAATCTGTGTTCGGTCATCACAGTGTTTGCTCTTGAAGATTACCTTCGGCTATTTATAAATTCAATCTTGATTTCTTTACAAATTACCTCCAATGTAAATACATACATATGTGAAGTCCTGAAGTGGTACACCTTTTTTCTTTTATCTGTAAAATACCGGTCTATGTCAATCTGTGTTAGGTCATCACAGTGTTTGTTCCTCAAGATTACCTTCGGCTATTTATAAATTCAATTTAAGTTTCTTTTGAAATTCCTTCCAATTTAAATACCTACACATGTGAAGTCCCGAAGTGGTACACTTTTTTTGATTTATACGTAAATTATCTGTCTATGTCAATCTGTGTTCGGTCATCACATTGTTTGTTGTTCATGATTACTGTTGGCTACATATAAATTCAATTTTAATTTCCTTTCAAAATTCCCCCAATGATGTTACATACATACGTGAGGTCCGGAAGTGGTGAACTTTTTTTGTTTTAAATATAAATTACCTGTCTATGTCAATCTGTGTTCGGTCATCACAGTGTTTGTCCTTCAAAAATTACTGTTGTCTATATATAAATTCAATTTTAATTTCCTTTCAAAATACCCCCAATGATTTTAAATACATACCCGAGGTCCTGAAGTGGTAAACTTTTTTTGCTTTATATGTAAATTACACGTCTATGTCAATCTGTGTTCGGTCATCACAGTGGTTGTTCTTCAAGATTACTGTTGGCTATATATAAATTCAATTGTAATTTCCTTTCAAAGTACCCCTAATAATGTTACATTCATAAGTGAGGTCCTGAAGTGGTACACTTTTTTTGTTTTATACGTAAATTACCAGTCTATGTCAATCTGTGTTCGGTCATCACAGTGTTTTTTCTTCATGATTTCTGTTGGCTATATATAAATTCAATTTTAATTTCCTTTCAAAATAACCCTAATGATGTTACATACATAAGTGAGGTCCTGAAGTGGTGAACTTTTTTGTTTTATATGTAAATTACCTGTCTATGTCAATCTGTGTTCGGTCATCACAGTGTTTGTTCTTCAAGATTACTGTTGGCTATATATAAATTCAATTTTAATTTCCTTTCAAAATACCCCCAATGATGTTACATACATACGTGAGGTCCTGAAGTGGTAAACTTTTTTTGCTTTATATGTAAATTACCTGTCTATGTCAATCTGTGTTCGGTCATCACAGTGTTTGTTCTTCAAGATTACTGTTGGCTACATATAAATTCAATTTTAATTTCCTTTCAAAATAACCCTAATTATGTTACATACATAAGTTAGGTCCTGAAGTGGTAAACTTTTTTTGCTTTATATGTAAATTACCCGTCTATGTCAATCTGTGTTTGGTCATCACAGTGTTTGTTCCTCAAGATTACCTTCGGCTATTTATAAATTCAATTTAAGTTTCTTTTGAAATTCCTTCCAATGTAAATACATACACATGTGAAGTCCCGAAGTGGTACATTTTTTTTGTTTTATACGTAAATTATCGGTCTATGTCAATTTGTGTTCGGTCATCACAGGGTTTGTTCTTCAAGATTACTGTTGTCTATATATAAATTCAATTTTAATTTCCTTTCAAAGTACCCCTAATGATGTTACATACATAAGTGAGGTCCGGAAGTGGTGAACTTTTTTTGTTTTATATGTAAATTACCTGTCTATGTCAATCTGTGTTCGGTCATCACAGTGTTTGTTCTTCAAGATTACCATCCGCCATATATAATTTCAATTTCATTTTCTTTTAAAATTACCTTCAATGTAAATACATACATATGTGAAGTCCTGAAGTGGTACACTTTTTTTGTTTTATACTTAAATTACCGGTCTATGTCAATCTGTGTTCGGTCATCACAGTGTTTGTTCTTCAAGATTACTGTTGGCTATATATAAATTCAATTGTAATTTCACTTCAAAGTACCCCTAATGATGTTACATACATAAGTGAGGTCCTGAAGTGGAAACTTTTTTCTTTTATATGTAAATTACCTGTCTATGACAATCTGTGTTTGGTCTTCACAGTGTTTGTTCCTCAAGATTACTGTCCACCAAATATAAATTCAAGTTGAATTTCCTTCCAATACCCCTAATGATGTTTCATACATGGGTGAGGTCCTGAAGTGGTAAACTTTTTTTGCTTTATATGTAAATTACCTGTCTATGTCAATCTGTGTTCGGTCATCACAGTGTTTGTTCTTCAAGATTACTGTTGGCTATATATAAATTCAATTTTAATTTCCTTTCAAAATACCCCCAATGATGTTACATACATACGTGAGGTCCTGAAGTGGTAAACTTTTTTTGCTTTATATGTAAATTACCTGTCTATGTCAATCTGTGTTCGGTCATCACAGTGTTTGTTCTTGAAGATTACCATTCGCCATATATAAATTTAATTTCAATCTCCTTTCAAAGTACCCCTAATTATGTTACATCCGTGAGTGAGGTCCGGAAGTGGTACACCTTTTTTATTTTATCTGTAAAATACCGGTCTATGTCAATCTGTGTTTGGTCATCACAGTGTTTGTTCCTCAAGATTACCTTCGAATATTTATAAATTCAATTTAAGTTTCTTTTGAAATTCCTTCCAATGTAAATACATACACATGTGAAGTCCCGAAGTGGTACACTTTTTTTGTTTTATACGTAAATTATCGGTCTATGTCAATCTGTGTTCTGTCATCACAGTGTTTGTTCTTCAAGATTACTGTTGGCTATATATAAATTCAATTGTAATTTCCTTTCAAAGTACCCCTAATGATGTTACATACATAAGTGTGGTCCTGAAGTGGTAAACTTTTTTTGTTTTATATATAAATTACCTGTCTATGTCAATATGTGTTCGGTCATCACAGTGTTTGTTCTTGAAGATTACCATCCGCCATAAATAAATTTAATTTCAATTTCCTTTCAAAGTACCCCTAATGATGTTACATACATAAATGAGGTCCGGAAGTGGTAAAATTTTTGCTTTATATGTAAATTACCTGTCTATGTCAATCTGTGTTCGGTCATCACAGTTTTTGTTCTTCAAGATTACCATCCGCCATATATAAATTCAATTTCAATTTCTTTTCAAATTACCTCCAATGTAAATACATACACATGTGAAGTCCTGGAGTGGTTCACCTTTTTTTGTTTTATACGTAAATTATCGGTCTATGTCAATCTGTGTTCGGTCATCACAGTGTTTGTTCCTCAAGATTACATTCGGCTATTTATAAATTCAATTTAAGTTTCTTTTGAAATTCCTTCCAATGTAAATACATACACATGTGAAGTCCCGAAGTGGTACACTTTTTTTGTTTTATACGTAAATTATCGGTCTATGTCAATCTGTGTTCGGTCATCACAGTGTTTGTTGTTCAAGATTACTGTTGGCTACATATAAATTCAATTTTAATTTCCTTTCAAAATACCGCTAATGATGTTACATACATACGTGAGGTCCTGAAGTGGTAAACTTTTTTTGCTTTATATGTAAATTACCCGTCTATGTCAATCTGTGTTTGGTCATCACAGTGTTTGTTCCTCAAGATTACCTTCGGCTATTTATAAATTCAATTTCAATTTCTTTTCAAATTACCTCCAATGTAAATACATACAAATGTGAAGTCAGGAAGTGGTACACTTTTTTTGATTTATACGTAAATTATCTGTCTATGTCAATCTGTGTTCGGTCATCACAGTGTTTGTTGTTCAAGATTACTGTTGGCTACATATAAATTCAATTTTAATTTCCTTTCAAAATACCCCCAATGATGTTACATACATAAGTGAGGTCCTGAAGTGGTAAACTTTTTTTGCTTTATATGTAAACTACCCGTCTATGTCAATCTGTGTTTGGTCATCACAGTGTTTGTTCCTCAAGATTACCTTCGGCTATTTATAAATTCAATTTCAATTTCTTTTCAAATTACCTCCAATGTAAATACATACATATGTGAAGTCCTGATGTGGTACACTTTTTTTGTTTTATACGTAAATTACCGGTCTATGTCAATCTGTGTTCGGTCATCACAGTGTTTGTTATTCCAGATTACTGTTGGCTATTTATAAATTTAATTTCAATTTCCTTTCAAAGTACTCCTAATGATGTTACATACTTGAGTGAGGTCCTGAAGTGGTAAACTTTTTTTGCTTTATATGTAAACTACCCGTCTATGTCAATCTGTTTTCGGTCATCACAGTGTTTGTCCTTCAAAATTACTGTTGTCTACATATAAATTCAATTTTAATTTCCTTTCAAAATACCCCCAATGATTTTACATACATACGTGAGGTCCTGAAGTGGTAAACTTTTTTTGCTTTATATGTAAATTACCCGTCTATATCAAACTGTGTTCTGTCATCACAGTGTTTGTTCTTCAATATTACTGTTGGCTATATATAAATTCAATTTTAATTTCCTTTCAATGTAACCCTAGTAATGTTACATTCATAAGTGAGGTCCTGAAGTGGTAAACTTTTTTTGCTTTATATGTAAACTACCCGTCTATGTCAATCTGTGTTCGGTCATCACAGTGCTTGTCCTTCAAAAATACTGTTGTCTACATATAAATTCAATTTTAATTTCCTTTCAAAATACCCCCAATGCTGTTACATACATAAGTTAGGTCCTGAAGTGGTAAACTTTTTTTGCTTTATATGTAAACTACCCGTCTATGTCAATCTGTGTTCGGTCATCACAGTGTTTGTTCTTCAAGATTACTGTTGGCTATATATAAATTCAATTTTAATTTCCTTTCAAAGTACCCCTAATGATGTTACATACATACGTGAGGTCCTGAAGTGGTACACATTTTTTGTTTTATATGTAAACTACCCGTCTATGTCAATCTGTGTTCGGTCATCACAGTGTTTGTTCTTCAAGAGTACTGTTTGCTATATATAAATTCAATTTTAATTTCCTTTCAAAGTACCCCTAATAATGTTACATTCATAAGTGAGGTCCTGAAGTGGTACACCTTTTTTGATTTATATGTAAATTACCTGTCTATGTCAATCTGTGTTCGGTCATCACAGTGTTTGTCCTTCAAAATTACTGTTGTCTATATATAAATCCATTTTTTATTTCCTTTCAAAATACCCCCAATGATTTTACATACATAAGTTAGGTCCCGAAGTGGTACACTTTTTTTGTTTTATACGTAAATTATCGGTCTATGTCAATCTGTGTTCGGTCATCACAGTGTCTGTTCTTCAAGATTACTGTTGTATATATATAAATTCAATTTTAATTTCCTTTCCAAGTACCCCCAATGATGTTACATACATCAGTTAGGTCCTGAAGTGGTACACCTTTTTTCTTTTATCTGTAAAATACCGGTCTATGTCAATCTGTGGTCGGTCATCACAGTGTTTGTTCTTCTAGATTACTGTTGGCTACATATAAATTCAATTTTAATTTCCTTTCAAAATTCCCCCAATGATGTTACATACATACGTGAGGTCCGGAAGTGGTGAACTTTTTTTGTTTTAAATATAAATTACCTGTCTATGTCAATCTGTGTTCGGTCATCACAGTGTTTGTCCTTCAAAATTACTGTTGTCTATATATAAATTCAATTTTAATTTCCTTTCAAAATACCCCCAATGATTTTACATACATACGTGAGGTCCTGAAGTGGTAAACTTTTTTTGCTTTATATGTAAATTACCCGTCTATGTCAATCTGTTTTTGGTCATCACAGTGATTGTTATTCAAGATTACTGTTGACTATTTATAAATTCAATTGTAATTTCCTTTCAAAGTACCCCTAATGATGTTACATTCATAAGTGAGGTCCTGAAGTGGTACACTTTTTTTGTTTTATATGTAAATTACCTGTCTATGTCAATCTGTGTTCGGTCATCACAGTGTTTGTTCTTCATGATTACTGTTGGATATATATAAATTCAATTTTAATTTCCTTTCCAAGTACCCCCAATGATGTTACATACATAAGTGAGGTCCGGAAGTGGTGAACTTTTTTTCTTTTATCTGTAAAATACCGGTCTATGTCAATCTGTGTTCGGTCATCACAGTGTTTGTTCTTCAAGATTACTGTTGGCTATATATAAATTCAATTTTAATTTCCTTTCAAAATACCCCCAATGCTGTTACATACATAAGTTAGGTCCTGAAGTGGTAAACTATTTTTGTTTTATATGTAAATTACCCGTCTATGTCAATCTGTGTTCGGTCATCACAGTGTTTGTTCTTCAAGATTACCATCCGCTATATATAAATTCAATTTCAATTTATTTTCAAATTACCTTCTATGTAAATACATGCATATGTGAAGTCCTGAAGTGGTACACTTTTTTTGTTTTATACGTAAATTACCCGTCTATATCAATCTGTGTTCGGTCATCACAGAGTTTGTTCTTCAAGATTACTGTTGGCTATATATAAATTCAATTGTAATTTTCTTTCAAAGTAACCCAATGATGTTACATACATAAGTTAGGTCCTGAAGTGGTAAACTTTTTTTTGCTTTATATGTAAATTACCCGTCTATGTCAATCTGTGTTTGGTCATCACAGTGTTTGTTCCTCAAGATTACCTTCGGCTATTTATAAATTCAATTTAAGTTTCTTTTGAAATTCCTTCCAATGTAAATACATACATATGTTAAGTCCCGAAGTGGTACACTTTTTTTGTTTTATACGTAAATTATCGGTCTATGTCAATCTGTGTTCGGTCATCACAGTGTTTGTTCTTCATGATTACTGTTGGATATATATAAATTCAATTTTAATTTCCTTTCCAAGTACCCGCAATGATGTTACATACATAAGTGAGGTCCGGAAGTGGTGAACTTTTTTTGTTTTATATATAAATTACCTGTCTATGTCAATCTGTGTTCGGTCATCACAGTGTTTGCTCTTCAAGATTACCATCCGCCATATATAAATTCAATTTCATTTTCTTTTCAAATTACATTCAATGTAAATACATACACATGTGAAGTCCCGAAGTGGTACACTTTTTTTGATTTATACGTAAATTATCGGTCTATGTCAATCTGTGTTCGGTCATCACAGTGTTTGTTGTTCAAGATTACTGTTGGCTACATATAAATTCAATTTTAATTTCCTTTCAAAATAACCCCAATCGTGTTAAATACATACGTGAGGACCTGAAGTGGTAAACTTTTTTGCTTTATATGTAAACTACCCGTCTATGTCAATTTGTGTTCGGTCATCACAGTGTTTGTTCTTCAAGATTACTGTTGGCTATATATAAATTCAATTTTAATTTCCTTTCAATGTACCCCTAGTAATGTTACATTCATAAGTGAGGTCCTGAAATGGTACATTTTTTTGTTTTATACGTAAATTATCGGTCTATGTCAATCTGTGTTCGGTCATCACAGTGTTTGTTCTTCAAGATTACTGTTTGCTATATATAAATTCAATTTGAATTTCCTTTCAAAGTACCCCTAATGATTTTACATACTTGAGTGAGGTCCTGAAGTGGTAAACTTTTTTTGCTTTATATGTAAACTACCCGTCTATGTCAATCTGTGTTCGGTCATCACAGTGCTTGTCCTTCAAAAATACTGTTGTCTACATATAAATTCAATTTTAATTTCCTTTCAAAATACCCCCAATGATTTTACATACATACGTGAGGTCCTGAAGTGGTAAACTTTTTTTGCTTTATATGTAAACTACCCGTCTATGTCAATCTGTGTTCGGTCATCACAGTGTTTGTTCTTCAAGATTACTGTTGGCTATATATAAATTCAATTTTAATTTCCTTTCAAAGTACCCCTAATAATGTTACATTCATAAGTGAGGTCCTGAAGTGGTACACTTTTTTTGCTTTATATGTAAACTACCCGTCTATGTCAATCTGTGTTCGGTCATCACAGTGCTTGTCCTTCAAAAATACAGTAGTCTACATATAAATTCAATTTTAATTTCCTTTCAAAATACCCCCAATGAGTTTACATACATAAGTTAGGTCCTGAAGTGGTAAACTTTTTTTGCTTTATATGTAAACTACCCGTCAATGTCAATCTGTGTTAGTTCATCACAGTGTTTGTTCTTCAAGATTACTGTTGGCTATTTTTAATTTCAATTGTAATTTCCTTTCATAGTACCCATAATGATGTTACATACATACGTGAGGTCCTGAAGTGGTACACATTTTTTGTTTTATATGTAAACTACCCGTCTATGTCAATCTGTGTTCGGTCATCACAGTGTTTGTTCTTCAAGAGTACTGTTTGCTATATATAAATTCAATTTTAATTTCCTTTCAAAGTACTCCTAATGATGTTACATACTTGAGTGAGGTCCTGAAGTGGTAAACTTTTTTTGCTTTATATGTAAACTACCCGTCTATGTCAATCTGTGTTCGGTCATCACAGTGCTTGTCCTTCAAAAATACTGTTGTCTACATATAAATCCATTTTTTATTTCCTTTCAAAATACCCCCAATGATTTTACATACATATGTGAAGTCCCGAAGTGGTACACTTTTTTTGTTTTATACGTAAATTATCGGTCTATGTCAATCTGTGTTCGGTCATCACAGTGTCTGTTCTTCAAGATTACTGTTGTATATATATAAATTCAATTTTAATTTCCTTTCCAAGTACCCCCAATGATGTTACATACATCAGTTAGGTCCTGAAGTGGTAAACTTTTTTTTTTTTATCTGTAAAATACCGGTCTATGTCAATCTGTGTTAGGTCATCACAGTGTTTGTTCTTCAAGATTACTGTTGGCTATATATAAATTCAATTTTAATTTCCTTTCAAAATACCCCCAATGATGTTACATACATACGTGAGGTCCTGAAGTGGTAAACTTTTTTTGCTTTATATGTAAATTACCCGTCTATGTCAATCTGTGTTTGGTCATCACAGTGTTTGTTCCTCAAGATTACCTTCGGCTATTTATAAATTCAATTTAAGTTTCTTTTGAAATTCCTTCCAATGTAAATACATACATATGTGAAGTCCCGAAGTGGTACACTTTTTTTGTTTTATATGTAAATTACCGGTCTATGTCAATCTGTGTTCGGTCATCACAGTGTTTGTTCTTCAAGATTACTGTTGGATATATATAAATTCAATTTTAATTTCCTTTCAAAATACCCCCAATGATGTTACATACATACGTGAGGTCCTGAAGTGGTAAACTTTTTTTGCTTTATATGTAAATTACCCGTCTATGTCAATCTGTGTTCGGTCATCACAGTGTTTGTTCTTCAAGATTACTGTTGGCTATATATAAATTCAATTTTAATTTCCTTTCAAAGTACCCCCAAGGATGTTACATTCATAAGTGAAGTCCGCAAGTGGTACACATTTTTTCTTTTATCTGTACAATACCGGTCTATGTCAATCTGTGTTCGGTCATCACAGTGTTTGTTCTTCAAGATTACTGTTGGCTATATATAAATTCAATTTTAATTTCCTTTCAAAATACCCCTAATGATTTTACATACATATATGAGGTCCTGAAGTGGTAAACTTTTTTTGCTTTATATGTAAATTACCCGTCTATGTCAGTCTGTGTTCGGTCATCACAGTGTTTGTTCTTCAAGATTACCATCCGCCATATATAAAATCAATTTCATTTTCTTTTAAAATTACCTTCAATGTAAATACATACATATGTGAAGTCCTGAAGTGGTACACTTTTTTTGTTTTATACTTAAATTACCGGTCTATGTCAATCTGTGTTCGGTCATCACAGTGTTTGTTCTTCAAGATTACTGTTGGCTATATATAAATTCAATTGTAATTTCACTTCAAAGTACCCCTAATGATGTTACATACATAAGTGAGGTCCTGAAGTGGTAAACTTTTTTTGCTTTATATGTAAATTACCCGTCTATGTCAATCTGTGTTTGGTCATCACAGTGTTTGTTCCTCAAGATTACCATCCGCCATATATAAATTCAATTTAAGTTTCTTTTGAAATTCCTTCCAATGTAAATACATACACATGTGAAGTCCCGAAGTGGTACACTTTTTTTGTTTTATACGTAAATTATCGGTCTATGTCAATCTGTGTTCGGTCATCACAGTGTTTGTTCTTCATGATTACTGTTGGCTATATATAAATTCAATTTTAATTTCCTTTCAAAGTACCCCTAATGATGTTACATACATAAGTGAGGTCCGGAAGTGGTGAACTTTTTTTGTTTTATATGTAAATTACCTGTCTATGTCAATCTGTGTTCGGTCATCACAGTGTTTGTTCTTCAAGATTACTGTTGGCTATATATAAATTCAATTGTAATTTCACTTCAAAGTACCCCTAATGATGTTACATACATAAGTGAGGTCCTGAAGTGGTAAACTTTTTTTGCTTTATATGTAAATTACCCGTCTATGTCAATCTGTGTTTGGTCATCACAGTGTTTGTTCCTCAAGATTACCTTCGGCTATTTATAAATTCAATTTAAGTTTCTTTTGAAATTCCTTCCAATGTAAATACATACACATGTGAAGTCCCGAAGTGGTACACTTTTTTTGTTTTATACGTAAATTATCGGTCTATGTCAATCTGTGTTCGGTCATCACAGTGTTTGTTGTTCAAGATTACTGTTGGCTACATATAAATTCAATTTTAATTTCCTTTCAAAATACCCCCAATGATGTTACATACATACGTGAGGTCCTGAAGTGGTAAACTTTTTTTGCTTTATATGTAAACTACCCGTCTATGTCAATCTGTGTTTGGTCATCACAGTGTTTGTTCCTCAAGATTACCTTCGGCTATTTATAAATTCAATTTCAATTTCTTTTCAAATTACCTCCAATGTAAATACATACATATGTGAAGTCCTGAATTGGTACATTTTTTTGGTTTATACGTAAATTATCGGTCTATGTCAATCTGTGTTCGGTCATCACAGTGTTTGTTCTTCAAGATTACTGTTTGCTATATATAAATTCAATTTGAATTTCCTTTCAAAGTACCCCTAATGATTTTACATACATATATGAGGTCCTGAAGTGGTACAACTTTTTTCTTTTATATGTAAATTACCGGACTATGTCAATCTGTGTTCGGTCATCACAGTGTTTGTTCTTCAAGATTACTGTTGTCTATATATAAATTCAATTTTAATTTCCTTTCAAAATACCCCCAATGCTGTTACATACATAAGTTAGGTCCTGAAGTGGTAAACTTTTTTTGCTTTATATGTAAACTACCCGTCTATGTCAATCTGTGTTCGGTCATCACAGTGTTTGTTCTTCAAGATTACTGTTGGCTATATATAAATTCAATTTTAATTTCCTTTCAAAGTACCCCTAATAATGTTACATTCATAAGTGAGGTCCTGAAGTGGTAAACTTTTTTTGCTTTATATGTAAACTACCCGTCTATGTCAATCTGTTTTCGGTCATCACAGTGTTTGTCCTTCAAAATTACTGTTGTCTACATATAAATTCAATTTTAATTTCCTTTCAAAATACCCCCAATGATTTTACATACATACGTGAGGTCCTGAAGTGGTAAACTTTTTTTGCTTTATATGTAAATTACACGTCTATGTCAATCTGTGTTCGGTCATCACAGTGTTTGTTCTTCAAGATTACTGTTGGCTATTTATAAATTCAATTGTAATTTCCTTTCAAAGTACCCATAATGATGTTACATACATTAGTGAGGTCCTGAAGTGGTATACCTTCTTTTCTTTATATGTATACTACCCGTCTATGTCAATCTGTGTTCGGTCATCACAGTGTTTGTTCTTCAAGATTACTGTTGGCTATTTATAAATTCAATTGTAATTTCCTTTTCAAAGTACCCATAATGATGTTACATACATTAGTGAGGTCCTGAAGTGGTACACCTTTTTTGCTTTATATGTAAACTACCCGTCTATGTCAATCTGTGATCGGTCATCACAGTGTTTGTCCTTCAAAATTACTGTTGTCTATATATAAATCCATTTTTATTTCCTTTCAAAATACCCCCAATGATTTTACATACATAAGTTAGGTCCCGAAGTGGTACACTTTTTTTGTTTTATATTTAAATTACCGGTCTATGTCAATCTGTGTTCGGTCATCACAGTGTCTGTTCTTCAAGATTACTGTTGTATATATATAAATTCAATTTTAATTTCCTTTCCAAGTACCCCCAATGATGTTACATACATAAGTGAGGTCCGGAAGTGGTACAACTTTTTTCTTTTATCTGTAAAATACCGGTCTATGTCAATCTGTGTTAGGTCATCACAGTGTTTGTTCTTCAAGATTACTGTTGGCTATATATAAATTCAATTTTAATTTCCTTTCAAAATACCCCTAATGATGTTACATACATAAGTGAGGTCCTGAAGTGGTAAACTTTTTTGCTTTATATGTAAATTACCCGTCTATGTCAATCTGTGTTTGGTCATCACAGTGTTTGTTCCTCAAGATTACCTTCGGCTATTTATAAATTCAATTTAAGTTTCTTTTGAAATTCCTTGCAATGTAAATACATACATATGTGAAGTCCCGAAGTGGTACACTTTTTTTGTTTTATACGTAAATTATCGGTCTATGTCAATCTGTGTTCGGTCATCACAGTGTTTGTTCTTCAAGATTACTGTTGTCTACATATAAATTCAATTTTAATTTCCTTTCAAAATACCCCCAATGATGTTACATACATACGTGAGGTCCTGAAGTGGTAAACTTTTTTTGCTTTATATGTAAATTACCCGTCTATGTCAATCTGTGTTTGGTCATCACAGTGTTTGTTCCTCAAGATTACCTTCGGCTATTTATAAATTCAATTTAAGTTTCTTTTGAAATTCCTTCCAATGTAAATACATACATATGTGAAGTCCCGAAGTGGTACACTTTTTTTGTTTTATACGTAAATTACCCGTCTATGTCAATCTGTGTTCGGTCATCACAGTGTTTGTTCTTCAAGATTACTGTTGGATATATATAAATTCAATTTTAATTTCCTTTCAAAATAACCCTAATGATGTTACATACATACGTGAGGTCCTGAAGTGGTAAACTTTTTTTGCTTTATATGTAAATTACCCGTCTATGTCAATCTGTGTTCGGTCATCACAGTGTTTGTTCTTCAAGATTACTGTTGGCTATATATAAATTCAATTTTAATTTCCTTTCAAAGTACCCCTAATAATGTTACATTCATAAGTGAGGTCCTGAAGTGGTACACCTTTATTCTTTTATCTGTAAAATACCGGTCTATGTCAATCTGTGTTCGGTCATCACAGTGTTTGTTCTTCAAGATTACTGTTGGCTATATATAAATTCAATTTTAATTTCCTTTCAAAATACCCCCAATGATGTTACATACATACGTGTGGTCCTGAAGTGGTAAACTTTTTTTGCTTTATATGTAAATTACCTGTCTATGTCAATCTGTGTTCGGTCATCACAGTGTTTGTTCTTCAAGATTACCATCCGCCATATATAATTTCAATTTCATTTTCTTTTAAAATTACCTTCAATGTAAATACATACATATGTGAAGTCCTGAAGTGGTACACTTTTTTTGTTTTATACTTAAATTACCGGTCTATGTCAATCTGTGTTCGGTCATCACAGTGTTTGTTCTTCAAGATTACTGTTGGCTATATATAAATTCAATTGTAATTTCACTTCAAAGTACCCCTAATGATGTTACATACATAAGTGAGGTCCTGAAGTGGTAAACTTTTTTTGCTTTATATGTAAATTACCCGTCTATATCAATCTGTGTTCGGTCATCACAGAGTTTGTTCCTCAAGATTACCTTCGGCTATTTATAAATTCAATTTAAGTTTCTTTTGAAATTCCTTCCAATGTAAATACATACACATGTGAAGTCCCGAAGTGGTACACTTTTTTTGTTTTATACGTAAATTATCGGTCTATGTCAATCTGTGTTCGGTCATCACAGTGTTTGTTCTTCATGATTACTGTTGGCTATATATAAATTCAATTTTAATTTCCTTTCAAAGTACCCCTAATGATGTTACATACATAAGTGAGGTCCGGAAGTGGTGAACTTTTTTTGTTTTATATGTAAATTACCTGTCTATGTCAATCTGTGTTCGGTCATCACAGTGTTTGTTCTTCAAGATTACTGTTGGCTATATATAAATTCAATTTTAATTTCCTTTCAAAGTACCCCTAATGATGTTACATACATAAGTGAGGTCCGGAAGTGGTGAACTTTTTTTGTTTTATATGTAAATTACCTGTCTATGTCAATCTGTGTTCGGTCATCACAGTGTTTGTTCTTCAAGATTACCATCCGCCATATATAAATTCAATTTCAATTTCTTTTCAAATTACCTTCAATGTAAATACATACATATGTGAAGTCCTGAAGTGGTACACTTTTTTTGTTTTATATATAAATTACCTGTCTATGTCAATCTGTGTTGGGTCATCACATTGTTTGTTCTTCAAGATTACTGTTGGCTATATATAAATTCAATTGTAATTTCCTTTCAAAGTACCCCTAATGATGTTACATACATAAGTGAGGTCCGGAAGTGGTGAACTTTTTTTGTTTTATATGTAAATTACCTGTCTATGTCAATCTGTGTTCGGTCATCACAGTGTTTGTTCCTCAAGATTACCTTCGGCTATTTATAAATTCAATTTAAGTTTCTTTTGAAATTCCTTCCAATGTAAATACATACACATGTGAAGTCCCGAAGTGGTACACTTTTTTTGTTTTATACGTAAATTATCGGTCTATGTCAATCTGTGTTCGGTCATCACAGTGTTTGTTCTTCATGATTACTGTTGGATATATATAAATTCAATTTTAATTTCCTTTCAAAGTACCCCTAATGATGTTACATACATAAGTGAGGTCCGGAAGTGGTGAACTTTTTTTGTTTTATATGTAAATTACCTGTCTATGTCAATCTGTGTTCGGTCATCACAGTGTTTGTTCTTCAAGATTACTGTTGGCTATATATAAATTCAATTTTAATTTCATTTCAAAGTACCCCTAATGATGTTACATACATAAGTGTGGTCCGGAAGTGGTGAACTTTTTTTGTTTTATATGTAAATTACCTGTCTATGTCAAACTGTGTTCGGTCATCACAGGGTTTGTTCTTCAAGATTACCGTCCGCCATATATAAATTCAATTTCAATTTCTTTTCAAATTACCTTCAATGTAAATACATACATATGTGAAGTCCTGAAGTGGTACACTTTTTTTGTTTTATACGTAAATTACCAGTCTATGTCAATCTGTGTTCGGTCATCACAGTGTTTGTTCTTCAAGATTACTGTTGGCTATATATAAATTCAATTTTAATTTCCTTTCAAAGTACCCCTAATGATGTTACATACATAAGTGAGGTCCGGAAGTGGTGAACTTTTTTTGTTTTATATGTAAATTACCTGTCTATGTCAATCTGTGTTCGGTCATCACAGTGTTTGTTCTTCAAGATTACCATCCGCCATATATAATTTCAATTTCATTTTCTTTTAAAATTACCTTCAATGTAAATACATACATATGTGAAGTCCTGAAGTGGTACACTTTTTTTGTTTTAAATGTAAAATACCGGTCTAGGTCAATCTGTGTTAGGTCATCACAGTGTTTGTTCCTCAAGATTACCTTCGGCTATTTATAAATTCAATTTAAGTTTCTTTTGAAATTTCTTGCTATTTAAATACATACACATGTGAAGTCCCGAAGTGGTACACTTTTTTTGTTTTATACGTAAATTATCGGTCTATGTCAATCTGTGTTCGGTCATCACAGTGTTTGTTCTTCAAGATTACTGTTGGCTACATATAAATTCAATTTTAATTTCCTTTCAAAATACCCCCAATGATGTTACATACATACGTGAGGTCCTGAAGTGGTAAACTTTTTTTGCTTTATATGTAAATTACCTGTCTATGTCAATCTGTGTTCGGTCATCACAGTGTTTGTTCTTCAAGATTACCTTCGGCTATTTATAAATTCAATTTAAGTTTCTTTTGAAATTCCTTGCAATGTAAATACATACATATGTGAAGTCCCGAAGTGGTACACTTTTTTTGTTTTATACGTAAACTATCGGTCTATGTCAATCTGTGTTCGGTCATCACAGTGTATGTGATACATTAGTGAGGTCCTGAAGTGGTAAACTTTTTTTGCTTTATATGTAAACTACCCGTCTATGTCAATCTGTGTTCGGTCATCACAGTGCTTGTCCTTCAAAAATACTGTTGTCTACATATAAATTCAATTTTAATTTCCTTTCAAAATACCCCCAATGCTGTTACATACATAAGTGAGGTCCTGAAGTGGTAAACTTTTTTTGCTTTATATGTAAACTACCCGTCTATGTCAATCTGTGTTCGGTCATCACAGTGTTTGTTCTTCAAGATTACTGTTGGCTATATATAAATTCAATTTTAATTTCCTTTCAAAGTACCCCTAATAATGTTACATTCATAAGTGAGGTCCTGAAGTGGTACACCTTTTTTGATTTATATGTAAACTACCCGTCTATGTCAATCTGTGTTCGGTCATCACAGTGTTTGTCCTTCAAAATTACTGTTGTCTATATATAAATTCAATTTTAATTTCCTTTCAAAATACCCCCAATGATTTTACATACATAAGTTAGGTCCTGAAGTGGTAAACTTTTTTTGCTTTATATATAAATTACCTGTCTATGTCAATCTGTGTTCGGTCATCACAGTGTTTGTTCTTGAAGATTACCATCCGCCATATATAAATTTAATTCCAATTTCATTTCAAAGTACCCCTAATGATGTTACATACATAAGTGTGGTCCGGAAGTGGTGAACTTTTTTTGTTTTATATGTAAATTACCTGTCTATGTCAATCTGTGTTCGGTCATCACAGTTTTTGTTCTTCAAGATTACCATCCGCCATATATAAATTCAATTTCAATTTCTTTTCAAATTACCTCCAATGTAAATACATACATATGTGAAGTCCTGAAGTGGTACACCTTTTTTCTTTTATCTGTAAAATACCGGTCTATGTCAATCTGTGTTAGGTCATCACAGTGTTTGTTCCTCAAGATTACCTTCGGCTATTTATAAATTCAATTTAAGTTTCTTTTGAAATTCCTTCCAATTTAAATACATACACATGTGAAGTCCCGAAGTGGTACACTTTTTTTGTTTTATACGTAAATTATCGGTCTATGTCAATCTGTGTTCGGTCATCACAGTGTTTGTTGTTCAAGATTACTGTTGGCTACATATAAATTCAATTTTAATTTCCTTTCAAAATACCCCCAATGATGTTACATACATACGTGAGGTCCTGAAGTGGTAAACTTTTTTTGCTTTATATGTAAATTACCCGTCTATGTCAATCTGTGTTTGGTCATCACAGTGTTTGTTCCTCAAGATTACCTTCGGCTATTTATAAATTCAATTTAAGTTTCTTTTGAAATTCCTTCCAATGTAAATACATACATATGTGAAGTCCCGAAGTGGTACACTTTTTTTGTTTTATATGTAAATTACCGGTCTATGTCAATCTGTGTTCGGTCATCACAGTGTTTGTTCTTCAAGATTACTGTTGGATATATATAAATTCAATTTTAATTTCCTTTCCAAGTACCCCCAATGATGTTACATACATAAGTGAGGTCCGGAAGTGGTGAACTTTTTTTGTTTTATATATAAATTACCTGTCTATGTCAATCTGTGTTCGGTCATCACAGTGTTTGTTCCTCAAGATTACCTTCGGCTATTTATAAATTCAATTTAAGTTTCTTTTGAAATTCCTTGCAATGTAAATACATACATATGTGAAGTCCCGAAGTGGTACACTTTTTTTGTTTTATACGTAAACTATCGGTCTATGTCAATCTGTGTTCTGTCATCACAGTGTTTGTTCTTCAAGATTACTGTTGGCTACATATAAATTCAATTTTAATTTCTTTTCATAATACCCCCAATGATGTTACATACATACGTGAGGTCCTGAAGTGGTAAACTTTTTTTGCTTTATATGTAAATTACCCGTCTATGTCAATCTGTGTTTGGTCATCACAGTGTTTGTTCCTCAAGATTACCATCGGCTATTTATAAATTCAATTTAAGTTTCTTTTGAAATTCCTTGCCATGTAAATACATACATATGTGAAGTCCCGAAGTGGTACACTTTTTTTGTTTTATACGTAAACTATCGGTCTATGTCAATCTGTGTTCGGTCATCACAGTGTTTGTTCTTCAAGATTACTGTTGGCTATATATAAATTCAATTTTAATTTCCTTTCAAAGTACCCCTAATGATTTTACATACATATATGAGGTCCAGAAGTGGTACACTTTTTTTGTTTTATATGTAAATTACCTGTCTATGTCAATCTGTGTTCGGTCATCACAGTGTTTGTCCTTCAAAATTACTGTTGTCTATATATAAATTCAATTTTAATTTGCTTTTTCAAAATACCCCCAATGCTGTTACATACATAAGTTAGGTCCTGAAGTGGTAAACTTTTTTTGCTTTATATGTAAACTACCCGTCTATGTCAATCTGTGTTCGGTCATCACAGTGTTTGTTCTTCAAGATTACTGTTGGCTATATATAAATTCAATTTTAATTTCCTTTCAAAGTGCCCCTAATGATTTTACATACATATGTGAAGTCCTGAAGTGGTACACTTTTTTTGTTTTATATGTAAATTACCTGTCTATGTCAATCTGTGTTCGGTCATCACAGTGTTTGTCCTTCAAAATTACTGTTGTCTATATATAAATTCAATTTTAATTTGCTTTCAAAATACCCCCAATGATTTTACATACATAAGTTAGGTCCTGAAGTGGTAAACTTTTTTTGCTTTATATATAAATTACCTGTCTATGTCAATCTGTGTTCGGTCATCACAGTGTTTGTTCTTGAAGACTACCATCCGCCATATATAAATTTAATTTCAATCTCCTTTCAAAGTACCCCAAATGATGTTACATACATAAGTGTGGTCCGGAAGTGGTGAACTTTTTTTGTTTTATATATAAATTACCTGTCTATGTCAATCTGTGTTCGGCCATCACAGTGTTTGTTCTTCAAGATTACCATCCGCCATATATAAATTCAATTTCAATTTCTTTTCAAATTACCTCCAATGTAAATACATACATATGTGAAGTCCTGAAGTGGTACACCTTTTTTCTTTTATCTGTAAAATACCGGTCTATGTCAATCTGTGTTAGGTCATCACAGTGTTTGTTCCTCAAGATTACCTTCGGCTATTTATAAATTCAATTTAAGTTTCTTTTGAAATTCCTTCCAATTTAAATACATACACATGTGAAGTCCCGAAGTGGTACACTTTTTTTGTTTTATACGTAAATTATCGGTCTATGTCAATCTGTGTTCGGTCATCACAGTGTTTGTTGTTCAAGATTACTGTTGGCTACATATAAATTCAATTTTAATTTCCTTTCAAAATACCCCCAATGATGTTACATACATACGTGAGGTCCTGAAGTGGTAAACTTTTTTTGCTTTATATGTAAATTACCCGTCTATGTCAATCTGTGTTTGGTCATCACAGTGTTTGTTCCTCAAGATTACCTTCGGCTATTTATAAATTCAATTTAAGTTTCTTTTGAAATTCCTTGCAATGTAAATACATACATATGTGAAGTCCCGAAGTGGTACACTTTTTTTGTTTTATATGTAAATTACCGGTCTATGTCAATCTGTGTTCGGTCAACACAGTGTTTGTTCTTCAAGATTACTGTTGTATATATATAAATTCAATTTTAATTTCCTTTCCAAGTACCCCCAATGATGTTACATACATATGTGAAGTCCTGAAGTGGTACACCTTTTTTCTTTTATCTGTAAAATACCGGTCTATGTCAATCTGTGTTAGGTCATCACAGTGTTTGTTCTTCAAGATTACTGTTGGCTATATATAAATTCAATTTTAATTTCCTTTCAAAATACCCCCAATGATGTTACATACATACGTGAGGTCCTGAAGTGGTAAACTTTTTTTGCTTTATATGTAAATTACCCGTCTATATCAAACAGTGTTCGGTCATCACAGTGTTTGTTCTTCAAGATTACTGTTGGCTATATATAAATTAAATTTTAATTTCCTTTCCAAGTACCCTGAATGATTTTACATACATATATGAGGTCCTGAAGTGGTACAACTTTTTTCTTTTATCTGTAAAATACCGGTCTATGTCAATCTGTGTTCGGTCATCACAGTGTTTGTTCTTCAAGATTACTGTTGGCTATATATAAATTCAATTTTAATTTCCTTTCAAAATACCCCCAATGATGTTACATACATACGTGAGGTCCTGAAGTGGTAAACTTTTTTTGCTTTATATGTAAATTACCTGTCTATGTCAATCTGTGTTCGGTCATCACAGTGTTTGTTCTTCAAGATTACCATCCGCCATATATAAATTCAATTTCATTTTCTTTTAAAATTACCTTCAATGTAAATACATACATATGTGAAGTCCTGAAGTGGTACACTTTTTTTGTTTTATACTTAAATTACCGGTCTATGTCAATCTGTGTTCGGTCATCACAGTGTTTGTTCTTCAAGATTACTGTTGGCTATATATAAATTCAATTGTAATTTCACTTCAAAGTACCCCTAATGATGTTACATACATAAGTGAGGTCCTGAAGTGGTAAACATTTTTTGCTTTATATGTAAATTACCAGTCTATATCAAACTGTGTTAGGTCATCACAGTGTTTGTTCCTCAAGATTACCTTCGGCTATTTATAAATTCAATTTAAGTTTCTTTTGAAATTCCTTCCAATGTAAATACATACACATGTGAAGTCCCGAAGTGGTACACTTTTTTTGTTTTATACGTAAATTATCGGTCTATGTCAATCTGTGTTCGGTCATCACATTGTTTGTTCTTCAAGATTACTGTTGGCTATATATAAATTCTATTTGAATTTCCTTTCAAAGTACCCCTAATGATGTTACATACATAAGTGAGGTCCGGAAGTGGTGAACTTTTTTTGTTTTATATGTAAATTACCTGTCCATGTCAATCTGTGTTCGGTCATCACAGTGTTTGTTCTTCAAGTTTACCATCCGCCATATATAATTTCAATTTCATTTTCTTTTAAAATTACCTTCAATGTAAATACATACATATGTGAAGTCCTGAAGTGGTACACTTTTTTTGTTTTATACTTAAATTACCGGTCTATGTCAATCTGTGTTCGGTCATCACAGTGTTTGTTCTTCAAGATTACTGTTGGCTATATATAAATTCAATTGTAATTTCACTTCAAAGTACCCCTAATGATGTTACATACATAAGTGAGGTCCTGAAGTGGTAAACTTTTTTCTTTTATATGTAAATTACCGGTCTATGTCAATCTGTGTTTGGTCTTCAGAGTGTTTGTTCCTCAAGATTACCGTCCACCAAATATAAATTCAATTTGTATTTCCTTCCAAAGTACCCCTAGTGATGTTACATACATACGTGAGGTCCTGAAGTGGTAAACTTTTTTTGCTTTATATGTAAATTACCTGTCTGTGTCAATCTGTGTTCGGTCATCACAGTGTTTGTTCTTCAAGATTACTGTTGGCTACATATAAATTCAATTTCAATTTCCTTTCAAAATACCCCCAATGATGTTACATACATACGTGAGGTCCTGAAGTGGTAAACTTTTTTTGCTTTATATGTAAATTACCTGTCTATGTCAATCTGTGTTCGGTCATCACAGTGTTTGTTCTTGAAGATTACCATTCGCCATATATAAATTTAATTTCAATCTCCTTTCAAAGTACCCCTAATTATGTTACATACGTAAGTGAGGTCCGGAAGTGGTACACCTTTTTTGTTTTATCTGTAAAATACCGGTCTATGTCAATCTGTGTTCGGTCATCACAGTGTTTGTTCTTCAAGATTACTGTTGGCTATATATAAATTCAATTTTAATTTCCTTTCAAAATATTCCCAATGATGTTACATACATACGTGTGGTCCTGAAGTGGTAAACTTTTTTTGCTTTATATGTAAATTACCTGTCTATGTCAATCTGTGTTCGGTCATCACAGTGTTTGTTCTTGAAGATTACCATTCGCCATATATAAATTTTATTTCAATCTCCTTCCAAAGTACCCCTAATGATGTTACATACATGAGTGAGTTCCTGAAGTGGTAAACTTTTTTTGCTTTATATGTAAATTACCTGTCTATGTCAATCTGTGTTCGGTCATCACAGTGTTTGTTCTTCAAGATTACTGTTGGCTATATATAAATTCAATTTCAATTTCCTTTCAAAATACCCCCAATGATGTTACATACATACGTGTGGTCCTGAAGTGGTAAACTTTTTTTTGCTTTATATGTAAATTACCTGTCTGTGTCAATCTGTGTTCGGTCATCACAGTGTTTGTTCTTGAAGATTACCATTCGCAATATATAAATTTAATTTCAATCTCCTTTCAAAGTACCCCTAATTATGTTACATACGTGAGGTCCGGAAGTGGTACACCTTTTTTCTTTTATCTGTAAAATACCGGTCTATGTCAATCTGTGTTAGGTCATCACAGTGTTTGTTACTCAAGATTACCTTTCGAATATTTATAAATTTAATTTAATTTTCTTTTGAAATTCCTTCCAATGTAAATACATACACATGTGAAGTCCCGAAGTGGTACACTTTTTTTGTTTTATACGTAAATTATCGGTCTATGTCAATCTGTGTTCTGTCATCACAGTGTTTGTTCTTCAAGATTACTGTTGGCTATATATAAATTCAATTGTAATTTCCTTTCAAAGTACCCCTAATGATGTTACATACATAAGTGTGGTCCTGAAGTGGTAAACTTTTTTGTTTTATATATAAATTACCTGTCTATGTCAATCTGTGTTCGGTCATCACAGTGTTTGTTCTTGAAGATTACCATTCGCCATATTTAAATTTAATTCCAATTTCCTTTCAAAGTACCCCCAATGATGTTACATACATAAGTGAGGTCCGGAAGTGGTGAACTTTTTTTGTTTTATATATAAATTACCTGTCTATGTCAATCTGTGTTCGGTCATCACAGTGTTTGTTCTTCAAGATTACCATCCGCCATATATAAATTCAATTTCAATTTCTTTTCAAATTACCTCCAATGTAAATACATACATATGTGAAGTCCTGAAGTGGTACACCTTTTTTCTTTTATCTGTAAAATACCGGTCTATGTCAATCTGTGTTAGGTCATCACAGTGTTTGTTCCTCAAGATTACATTCGGCTATTTATAAATTCAATTTAAGTTTCTTTTGAAATTCCTTCCAATTTAAATACATACATATGTGAAGTCCCGAAGTGGTACACTTTTTTTGTTTTAAATGTAAATTACCGGTCTATGTCAATCTGTGTTCGGTCATCACAGTGTTTGTTCTTCACGATTACTGTTGGGTATATATAAATTCAATTTTAGTTTCCTTTCCAAGTACCCCCAATGATGTTACATACATATGTGAAGTCCTGAAGTGGTACACCTTTTTTCTTTTATCTGTAAAATACCGGTCTATGTCAATCTGTGTTCGGTCATCACAGTGTTTGTTCTTCAAGATTACTGTTGGCTATATATAAATTCAATTTTAATTTCCTTTCAAAATACCCCCAATGCTGTTACATACATAAGTTAGGTCCTGAAGTGGTAAACTTTTTTTGCTTTATATGTAAATTACCCGTCTATGTCAATCTGTGTTTGGTCATCACAGTGATTGTTCTTCAAGATTACTGTTGGGTATATATAAATTCAATTTTAATTTCCTTTTCAAGTACCCCCAATGATGTTACATACATAAGTGAGGTCCGGAAGTGTAGAACTTTTTTTCTTTTATCTGTAAAATACCGGTCTATGTCAATCTGTGTTCGGTCATCACAGTGTTTGTTCTTCAAGATTACAGTTGTCTATAGATAAAAACAATTTTCAATTTCCTTTCAAAGTACCCCCAATGATGTTACATACATACGTGAGGTCCTGAAGTGGTAAACTTTTTTTGCTTTATATGTAAATTACCTGTCTATGTCAATCTGTGTTCGGTCATCACAGTGTTTGTTCTTCAAGATTACCATCCGCCATATATAAATTCAATTTATGTTTCTTTTAAAATTACCTTCAATGTAAATACATACATATGTGAAGTCCTGAAGTGGTACACTTTTTTTGTTTTATACTTAAATTACCGGTCTATGTCAATCTGTGTTCGGTCATCACAGTGTTTGTTCTTCAAGATTACTGTTGGCTATATATAAATTCAATTGTAATTTCACTTCAAAGTACCCCTAATGATGTTACATACATAAGTTAGGTCCTGAAGTGGTAAACTTTTTTGCTTTATATGTAAATTACCCGTCTATGTCAATCTGTTTTTGGTCATCACAGTGTTTGTTCCTCAAGATTACCTTCGGCTATTTATAAATTCAATTTAAGTTTCTTTTGAAATTCCTTCCAATGTAAATACATACACATGTGAAGTCCCGAAGTGGTACACTTTTTTTGTTTTATACGTAAATTATCGGTCTATGTCAATCTGTGTTCGGTCATCACAGTGTTTGTTCTTCAAGATTACTGTTGGATATATATAAATTCTATTTGAATTTCCTTTCAAAGTACCCCTAATGATGTTACATACATAAGTGAGGTCCGGAAGTGGTGAACTTTTTTTGTTTTATATGTAAATTACCTGTCCATGTCAATCTGTGTTCGGTCATCACAGTGTTTGTTCTTCAAGTTTACCATCCGCCATATATAATTTCAATTTCATTTTCTTTTAAAATTACCTTCAATGTAAATACATACATATGTGAAGTCCTGAAGTGGTACACTTTTTTTGTTTTATACTTAAATTACCGGTCTATGTCAATCTGTGTTCGGTCATCACAGTGTTTGTTCTTCAAGATTACTGTTGGCTATATATAAATTCAATTGTAATTTCACTTCAAAGTACCCCTAATGATGTTACATACATAAGTGAGGTCCTGAAGTGGTAAACTTTTTTTGCTTTATATGTAAATTACCCGTCTATGTCAATCTGTGTTTGGTGATCAGAGTGTTTCTTGTTAAATATTTCCGTCAACAAATTTTAAATTCAATTTGAATTTCCTTCCAAAGTACCCCTAATGATGTTACATACATGAGTGAGTTCCTGAAGTGGTAAACTTTTTTTGCTTTATATGTAAATTACCTGTCTGTGTCAATCTGTGTTCGGTCATCACAGTGTTTGTTCTTCAAGATTACTGTTGGCTATATATAAATTCAATTTCAATTTCCTTTCAAAATACCCCCAATGATGTTACATACATACGTGTGGTCCTGAAGTGGTAAACTTTTTTTGCTTTATATGTAAATTACCTGTCTATGTCAATCTGTGTTCGGTCATCACAGTGTTTGTTCTTGAAGATTACCATTCGCCATATATAAATTTAATTTCAATCTCCTTTCAAAGTACCCCTAATTATGTTACATACGTAAGTGAGGTCCGGAAGTGGTACAACTATTTTCTTTTATATGTAAATTACCGTTCTATGTCACTATGTTTTCGGTCATCACATTGTTTGTTATTCTTGTTTACTGTTGGCTATATATAAATTCAATTTTAATTTCCTTTCAAAATATTCCCAATGATGTTACATACATACGTGTGGTCCTGAAGTGGTAAACTTTTTTTGCTTTATATGTAAATTACCTGTCTATGTCAATCTGTGTTCGGTCATCACAGTGTTTGTTCTTGAAGATTACCATTCGCCATATATAAATTTAATTTCAATCTCCTTCCAAAGTACCCCTAATGATGTTTCATACATGGGTGAGGTCCTGACGTGGTAAACTTTTTTTGCTTTATATGTAAATTACCCGTAATGTCAATCTGTGTTTGGTCATCACAGTGTTTGTTCTTCAAGATTACTGTTGGCTATATATAAATTCAATTTTAATTTCCTTTCAAAATACCCCCAATGATGTTACATACATACGTGTGGTCCTGAAGTGGTAAACTTTTTTTTGCTTTATATGTAAATTACCTGTCTGTGTCAATCTGTGTTCGGTCATCACAGTGTTTGTTCTTGAAGATTACCATTCGCCATATATAAATTTAATTTCAATCTCCTTTCAAAGTACCCCTAATTATGTTACATACATTAGTGAGGTCCGGAAGTGGTACACCTTTTTTCTTTTATCTGTAAAATACCGGTCTATGTCAATCTGTGTTAGGTCATCACAGTGTTTGTTCCTCAAGATTACCTTCGGCTATTTATAAATTCAATTTAATTTTCTTTTGAAATTCCTTCCAATGTAAATACATACACATGTGAAGTCCCGAAGTGGTACACTTTTTTTGTTTTATACGTAAATTATCGGTCTATGTCAATCTGTGTTCTGTCATCACAGTGTTTGTTCTTCAAGATTACTGTTGGCTATATATAAATTCAATTGTAATTTCCTTTCAAAGTACCCCTAATGATGTTACATACATAAGTGTGGTCCTGAAGTGGTAAACTTTTTTTGTTTTATATATAAATTACCTGTCTATGTCAATCTGTGTTCGGTCATCACAGTGTTTGTTCTTGAAGATTACCATCCGCCATATATAAATTTAATTTCAATTTCCTTTCAAAGTACCCCTAATGATGTTACATACATAAGTGAGGTCCGGAAGTGGTGAACTTTTTTTGTTTTATATGTAAATTACCTGTCTATGTCAATCTGTGTTCGGTCATCACAGTTTTTGTTCTTCAAGATTACCATCCGCCATATATAAATTCAATTTCAATTTCTTTTCAAATTACCTCCAATGTAAATACATACATATGTGAAGTCCTGAAGTGGTACACCTTTTTTCTTTTATCTGTAAAATACCGGTCTATGTCAATCTGTGTTAGGTCATCACAGTGTTTGTTCCTCAAGATTACCTTCGAATATTTATAAATTCAATTTAAGTTTCTTTTGAAATTCCTTCCAATGTAAATACATACACATGTGAAGTCCCGAAGTGGTACACTTTTTTTGTTTTATACGTAAATTATCGGTCTATGTCAATCTGTGTTCTGTCATCACAGTGTTTGTTCTTCAATATTACTGTTGGCTATATATAAATTCAATTTTAATTTCCTTTCAAAATACCCCCAATGATTTTACATACATACGTGAGGTCCTGAAGTGGTAAACTTTTTTTGCTTTATATGTAAATTACCCGTCTATGTCAATCTGTGTTCGGTCATCACAGTGTTTGTTCTTCAAAAATACTGTTGTCTACATATAAATTCAATTTTAATTTCCTTTCAACGTACCCCCAATGATGTTACATACGTAAGTGAGTTCCGGAAGTGGTAAACTTTTTTGTTTTATATATAAATTACCTGTCTATGTCAATCTGTGTTCGGTCATCACAGTGTTTGTTCTTGAAGATTACCATCCGCCATATATAAATTTAATTCCAATTTCCTTTCAAAGTAACCCCAATGATCTTACATACATAAGTGAGGTCCGGAAGTGGTAAACTTTTTTTGTTTTATATGTAAATTACCTGTCTATGTCAATCTGTGTTCGGTCATCACAGTTTTTGTTCTTCAAGATTACCATCCGCCATATATAAATTCAATTTCAATTTCTTTTCAAATTACCTCCAATGTAAATACATACATATGTGAAGTCCTGAAGTGGTACACCTTTTTTCTTTTATCTGTAAAATACCGGTCTATGTCAATCTGTGTTTGGTCATCACAGTGTTTGTTCCTCAAGATTACCTTCGAATATTTATAAATTCAATTTAAATTTCTTTTGAAATTCTTTCCAATTTAAATACATACATATGTGAAGTGCCGAAGTGGTACACTTTTTGTTTTATACGTAAATTATCGGTCTATGTCAATCTGTGTTCGGTCATCACAGTGTTTGTTATTCAAGATTACTGTTGGCTATTTATAAATTAAATTGTAATTTCCTTTCAAAGTACCCACAATGATGTTACATACATACATGAGGTCCTGAAGTGGTACAACTTTTTTCTTTTATATGTAAATTACCGGTCTATGTCAATCTGTGTTCGGTCATCACAGTGTTTGTTCCTCAAGATTACCTTCGGCTATTTATAAATTCAATTTAAGTTTCTTTTGAAATTCCTTCCAATGTAAATACATACACATGTGAAGTCCCGAAGTGGTACACTTTTTTTGTTTTATACGTAAATTATCGGTCTATGTCAATCTGTGTTCGGTCATCACAGTGTTTGTTGTTCAAGATTACTGTTGGCTACATATAAATTCAATTTTAATTTCCTTTCAAAATACCCCCAATGATTTTACATACATACGTGAGGTCCTGAAGTGGTAAACTTTTTTTGCTTTATATGTAAATTACCCGTCTATGTCAAACTGTTTTTGGTCATCACAGTGTTTGTTCCTCAAGATTACCTTCGGCTATTTATAAATTCAATTTAAGTTTCTTTTGAAATTCCTTGCAATGTAAATACATACATATGTGAAGTCCCGAAGTGGTACACTTTTTTTGTTTTATACGTAAATTATCGGTCTATGTCAATCTGTGTTCGGTCATCACAGTGTTTGTTCTTCATGATTACTGTTGGATATATATAAATTCAATTTTAATTTCCTTTCCAAGTACCCCCAATGATGTTACATACATAAGTGAGGTCCGGAAGTGGTGAACTTTTTTCTTTTATCTGTAAAATACCGGTCTATGTCAATCTGTGTTCGGTCATCACAGTGTTTGTTCTTCAAGATTACTGTTGGCTATATATAAATTCAATTTTAATTTCCTTTCAAAATACCCCCAATGATGTTACATACATACGTGTGGTCCTGAAGTGGTAAACTTTTTTTTGCTTTATATGTAAATTACCTGTCTGTGTCAATCTGTGTTCGGTCATCACAGTGTTTGTTCTTCAAGATTACTGTTGGCTATATATAAATTCAATTTTAATTTCCTTTCAAAATACCCCCAATGATGTTACATACATAAGTGAGGTCCGGAAGTGGTGAACTTTTTTCTTTTATACGTAAACTATCGGTCTATGTCAATCTGTGTTCGGTCATCACAGTGTTTGTTCTTTAAGATTACTGTTGGATATATATAAATTCAATTTTAATTTCCTTTGAAAGTACCCCTCATGATGTTCCATACATAAGTGAGGTCCTGAAGTGGTAAATTTTTTTGCTTTATATGTAAACTACCCGTCTATGTCAATCTGTGTTCGTTCATCACAGTGCTTGTCCTTCAAAAATACTGTTGTCTACATATAAATTCAATTTTAATTTCCTTTCAAAATACCCCCAATGATTTTGCATACATAAGTTAGGTCCTGAAGTGGTAAACTTTTTTTGCTTTATATATAAATTACCTGTCTATGTCAATCTGTGTTCGGTCATCACAGTGTTTGTTCTTGAAGATTACCATCCGCCATATATAAATTTAATTCCAATTTCATTTCAAAGTACCCCTAATGATGTTACATACATAAGTGTGGTCCGGAAGTGGTGAACTTTTTTTGTTTTATATGTAAATTACCTGTCTATGTCAATCTGTGTTCGGTCATCACAGTTTTTGTTCTTCAAGATTACCATCCGCCATATATAAATTCAATTTCAATTTCTTTTCAAATTACCTCCAATGTAAATACATACATATGTGAAGTCCTGAAGTGGTACACCTTTTTTCTTTTATCTGTAAAATACCGGTCTATGTCAATCTGTGTTAGGTCATCACAGTGTTTGTTCCTCAAGATTACCTTCGGCTATTTATAAATTCAATTTAAGTTTCTTCTGAAATTCCTTCCAATTTAAATACCTACACATGTGAAGTCCCGAAGTGGTACACTTTTTTTGATTTATACGTAAATTATCGGTCTATGTCAATCTGTGTTCGGTCATCACAGTGTTTGTTGTTCAAGATTACTGTTGGCTACATATAAATTCAATTTTAATTTCCTTTCAAAATACCCCCAATGATGTTACATACATACGTGAGGTCCTGAAGTGGTAAACTTTTTTTGCTTTATATGTAAATTACCCGTCTATGTCAATCTGTGTTTGGTCATCACAGTGTTTGTTCCTCAAGATTACCTTCGGCTATTTATAAATTCAATTTAAGTTTCTTTTGAAATTCCTTCCAATGTAAATACATACATATGTGAAGTCCCGAAGTGGTACACTTTTTTTGTTTTATACGTAAATTATCGGTCTATGTCAATCTGTGTTCGGTCATCACAGTGTTTGTTCTTCATGATTACTGTTGGATATATATAAATTCAATTTTAATTTCCTTTCCAAGTACCCCCAATGATGTTACATACATAAGTGAGGTCCGGAAGTGGTGAACTTTTTTCTTTTATATGTAAATTACCGGTTTATGTCAATCTGTGTTCGGTCATCACAGTGTTTGTTCTTCAAGATTACTGTTGGCTATATATAAATTCAATTTTAATTTCCTTTCAAAGTACCCCTAATGATTTTACATACATATATGAGGTCCTGAAGTGGTACATCTTTTTTGCTTTATATGTAAATTACCCGTCTATGTCAATCTGTGTTCGGTCATCACAGTGTTTGTGGTTCAAGATTACTGTTGGCTATATATAAATTCAATGTTAATTTCCTTTCAAAGTACCCCCAATGATGTTACATACATAAGTGAGGTCCGGAAGTGGTGAACTTTTTTTCTTTTATATGTAAATTACCGGTCTATGTCAATCTGTGTTCGGTCATCACAGTGTTTGTTCTTCAAGATTACTGTAGGCTATATATAAATTCAATTTTAATTTCCTTTCAAAATACCCCCAATGATGTTACATACATACGTGAGGTCCTGAAGTGGTAAACTTTTTTTGCTTTATATGTAAATTACCTGTCTATGTCAATCTGTGTTCGGTCATCACAGTGTTTGTTCTTCAAGATTACCATCCGCCATATATAAATTCAATTTCATTTTCTTTTAAAATTACCTTCAATGTAAATACATACATATGTGAAGTCCTGAAGTGGTACACTTTTTTTGTTTTATACTTAAATTACCGGTCTATGTCAATCTGTGTTCGGTCATCACAGTGTTTGTTCTTCAAGATTACTGTTGGCTATATATAAATTCAATTGTAATTTCACTTCAAAGTACCCCTAATGATGTTACATACATAAGTGAGGTCCTGAAGTGGTAAACTTTTTTTGCTTTATATGTAAATTACCCGTCTATGATAATCTGTGTTTGGTCTTCAGAGTGTTTGTTCCTCAAGATTACCTTCGGCTATTTATAAATTCAATTTAAGTTTCTTTTGAAATTCCTAGCAATGTAAATACGTACACATGTGAAGTCCCGAAGTGGTACATTTTTTTTTGTTTAATACGTATATTATCGGTCTATGTCAATCTGTGTTCAGTCATCACAGTGTTTGTTCTTCATGATTGCTGTTGGCTATATATAAATTCAATTTTAATTTCCTTTCAAAATAACCCTAATGATGTTACATACATAAGTGAGGTCTGGAAGTGGTGAACTTTTTTTGTTGTATATGTAAATTACCGGTCTATGTCAATCTGTGTTCGGTCATCAGAGTGTTTGTTCTTCAAGATTACTGTTGTCTACATATAAATTCAATTTTAATTTCCTTTCAAAATACCCCCAATGATGTTACATACATACGTGAGGTCCTGAAGTGGTAAACTTTTTTTGCTTTATATGTAAATTACCTGTCTGTGTCAATCTGTGTTCGGTCATCACAGTGTTTGTTCTTGAAGATTACCATTCGCAATATATATAATTTAATTTCAATCTCCTTTCAAAGTACCCCTAATTATGTTATATACGTGAGTGAGGTCCTGAAGTGGTACATATTTTTTCTTTTATCTGTAAAATACCGGTAGATGTCAATATGTGTTCGGTCATCACAGTGTTTGTTCTTCAAGATTACTGTTGGATATATATAAATTCAATTGTAATTTCCTTTTCAAAGTACCCCTAATGATGTTACATACATAAGTGAGGTCCTGAAGTGGTAAACTTTTTTTGATTTATATGTAAAATACCGGTCTATGTCAATCTGTGTTAGGTCATCACAGTGTTTGTTCCTCAAGATTACCTTCGGCTATTTATAAATTCAATTTAAGTTTCTTTTGAAATTCCTTCCAATGTAAATACATACACATGTGAAGTCCCGAAGTGGTACACATTTTTTGTTTTATCTGTACAATACCGGTCTATGTCAATCTGTGTTCGGTCATCACAGTGTTTGTTGTTCAAGATTACTGTTGGCTACATATAAATTCAATTTTAATTTCCTTTCAAAATACCACTAATGAAGTTACATACATACGTGAGGTCCGGAAGTGGTAAACTTTTTTTGCTTTATATGTAAATTACCCGTCTATATCAAACAGTGTTCGGTCATCACAGTGTTTGTTCTTCAAGATTACTTGCCGCCATATATAAATTTAATTTCAATCTCCTTCCAAAGTACCCCTAATGATGTTACATACATGAGTGAGTTCCTGAAGTGGTAAACTTTTTTTGCTTTATATGCAAATTACCGGTCTATGTCAATCTGTGTTCGGTCATCACAGTGTTTGTTCTTCAAGATTACTGTTGGCTATATATAAATTCAATTGTAATTTCACTTCAAAGTACCCCTAATGATGTTACATACATAAGTGAGGTCCTGAAGTGGTAAACTTTTTTTGTTTTATATATAAATTACCTGTCTATGTCAATCTGTGTTCGGCCATCACAGTGTTTGTTCTTCAAGATTACCATCCGCCATATATAAATTCAATTTCATTTTCTTTTAAAATTACCTCCAATGTAAATACATACATATGTGAAGTCCTGAAGTGGTACACCTTTTTTCTTTTATCTGTAAAATACCGGTCTATGTCAATCTGTGTTAGGTCATCACAGTGTTTGTTCCTCAAGATTACCTTCGGCTATTTATAAATTCAATTTAAGTTTCTTTTGAAATTCCTTCCAATGTAAATACATACACATGTGAAGTCCCGAAGTGGTACACTTTTTTTGTTTTATACGTAAATTATCGGTCTATGTCAATCTGTGTTCGGTCATCTCAGTGTTTGATGTTCAAGATTACTGTTGGCTACATATAAATTCAATTTTAATTTCCTTTCAAAATACCCCCAACGAAGTTACATACATACGTGAGGTCCTGAAGTGGTAAACTTTTTTTGCTTTATATGTAAATTACCCGTCTATGTCAATCTGTGTTTGGTCATCACAGCATTTGTTCCTCAAGATTACCATTGGCCATATATAAATTTAATTTCAATCTCCTTCCAAAGTACCCCCAATGATGTTACATACATACGTGAGGTCCTGAAGTGGTAAATTTTTTTTGCTTTATATGTAAATTACCGGTCTATGTCAATCTGTGTTCGGTCATCACAGTGTTTGTTCTTCAAGATTACTGTTGGCTATATATAAATTCAATTTTAATTTCCTTTCAAAATATTCCCAATGATGTTACATACATACGTGTGGTCCTGAAGTGGTAAACTTTTTTTGCTTTATATGTAAATTACCTGTCTATGTCAATCTGTGTTCGGTCATCACAGTGTTTGTTCTTGAAGATTACCATTCGCCATATATAAATTTAATTTCAATCTCCTTTCAAAGTACCCCTAATTATGTTACATACGTAAGTGAGGTCCGGAAGTGGTACACCTTTTTTCTTTTATCTGTAAAATACCGGTCTATGTCAATCTGTGTTTGGTCATCACAGTGTTTGTTCCTCAAGATTACCTTCGAATATTTATAAATTCAATTTAAGTTTCTTTTGAAATTCCTTCCAATGTAAATACATACACATGTGAAGTCCCGAAGTGGTACACTTTTTTTGTTTTATACGTAAACTATCGGTCTATGTCAATCTGTGTTCTGTCATCACAGTGTTTGTTCTTCAAGATTACTGTTGGCTATATATAAATTCAATTTTAATTTCCTTTCAAAGTACCCCTAATGATGTTACATACATAAGTGAGGTCCTGAAGTGGTACACTTTTTTTGTTTTATATATAAATTACCTGTCTATGTCAATCTGTGTTGGGTCATCACATTGTTTGTTCTTCAAGATTACTGTTGGCTATATATAAATTCAATTTTAATTTCCTTTCAAAATACCCCTAATGATGTTACATACATAAGTGAGGTCCGGAAGTTTTGAACTTTTTTTATTTTAAATGTAAATTACCTGTCTATGTCAATCTGTGTTCGGTCATCACAGTTTTTGTTCTTCAAGATTACCATCCGCCATATATAAATTCAATTTCAATTTCTTTTCAAATTACCTCCAATGTAAATACATACATATGTGAAGTCCTGAAGTGGTACACCTTTTTTATTTTATCTGTAAAATACCGGTCTATGTCAATCTGTGTTTGGTCATCACAGTGTTTGTTCCTCAAGATTACCTTCGAATATTTATAAATTCAATTTAAGTTTCTTTTGAAATTCCCTCCAATGTAAATACATACATAAGTGAGGTCCTGAAGTGGTAAACTTTTTTTGCTTTATATGTAAATTACCCGTCTATGTCAATCTGTGTTTGGTCATCACAGTGTTTGTTCCTCAAGATTACCTTCGGCTATTTATAAATTCAATTTAAGTTTCTTTTGAAATTCCTTGCAATGTAAATACATACATATGTGAAGTCCCGAAGTGGTACACTTTTTTTGTTTTATACGTAAACTATCGGTCTATGTCAATCTGTGTTCTGTCATCACAGTGTTTGTTCTTCAAGATTACTGTTGGCTATATATAAATTCAATTGTAATTTCCTTTCAAAGTACCTATAATGATGTTACATACAATAGTGAGGTCCTGAAGTGGTAAACTTTTTTTGCTTTATATGTAAACTACCCGTCTATGTCAATCTGTGTTCGGTCATCACAGTGCTTTTCCTTCAAAAATACTGTTGTCTACATATAAATTCAATTTTAATTTCCTTTCAAAATACCCCCAATGATGTTACATACATAAGTTAGGTCCTGAAGTGGTAAACTTTTTTTGCTTTATATGTAAACTACCCGTCTATGTCAATCTGTGTTCGGTCATCACAGTGTTTGTTCTTCAAGATTACTGTTGGCTATATATAAATTCAATTTTAATTTCCTTTCAAAGTACCCACAATGATGTTACATACATTAGTGAGGTCCTGAAGTGGTACACCTTTTTTGCTTTATATGTAAACTACCCGTCTATGTCAATCTGTGTTCGGTCATCACATTGTTTGTCCTTCAAAATTACTGTTGTCTATATATAAATCCATTTTTTATTTCCTTTTAAAGTACCCCTAATGATGTTACATACATAAGTGTAGTCCTGAAGTGGTAAACTTTTTTTGTTTTATATATAAATTACCTGTCTATGTCAATCTGTGTTCGGTCATCACAGTGTTTGTTCTTCAAGATTACTGTTGGCTATATATAAATTCAATTTTAATTTCCTTTCAAAGTACCCCTAATGATTTTACATACATATATGAGGTCCAGAAGTGGTACAACTTTTTTGCTTTATATGTAAACTACCCGTCTATGTCAATCTGTGTTCGGTCATCACAGTGTTTGTACTTCAAAAATACTGTTTTCTAAATATAAATCCATTTTTTATTTCCTTTCAAAATACCCTCAATGATTTTACATACATAAGTTAGGTCCTGAAGTGGTACACCTTTTTTGCTTTATATGTAAACTACCCGTCTATGTCAATCTGTGTTCGGTCATCACAGTGTTTGTCCTTCAAAATTACTGTTGTCTACATATATAAATTTAATTCCAATTTCCTTTCAAAGTACCCCCAATGATCTTACATACATTAGTGAGGTCCGGAAGTGGTACACCTTTTTTCTTTTATCTGTAAAATACCGGTCTATGTCAATCTGTGTTAGGTCATCACAGTGTTTGTTCTTCAAGATTACTGCTGTCTATATATAAATCCATTTTTTATTTCCTTTCAAAATACCCCCAATGATGTTACATACTTGAGTGAGGTCCTGAAGTGGTAAACTTTTTTTGCTTTATATGTAAACTACCCGTCTATGTCAATCTGTGTTCGGTCATCACAGTGCTTGTCCTTCAAAAATACTGTTGTCTACATATAAATTCAATTTTAATTTCCTTTCAAAATACCCCCAATGATTTTACATACATAAGTGAGGTCCGGAAGTGGTAAACTTTTTTTGTTTTATATATAAATTACCTGTCTATGTCAATCTGTGTTCGGTCATCACAGTGTTTGTTCTTGAAGATTACCATCCGCCATATATAAATTTAATTCCAATTTCATTTCAAAGTACCCCTAATGATGTTACATACATAAGTGTGGTCCGGAAGTGGTGAACTTTTTTTGTTTTATATGTAAATTACCTGTCTATGTCAATCTGTGTTCGGTCATCACAGTGTTTGTTCTTCAAGATTACTGTTGGCTACATATAAATTCAATTTTAATTTCCTTTCAAAATACCCCCAATGATGTTACATACATACGTGAGGTCCTGAAGTGGTAAACTTTTTTTGCTTTATATGTAAATTACCCGTCTATGTCAATCTGTGTTTGGTCATCACAGTGTTTGTTCCTCAAGATTACCTTCGGCTATTTATAAATTCAATTTAAGTTTCTTTTGAAATTCCTTCCAATTTAAATACATACATATGTGAAGTCCCGAAGTGGTACACTTTTTTTGTTTTATACGTAAATTATCGGTCTATGTCAATCTGTGTTCGGTCATCACAGTGTTTGTTGTTCAAGATTACTGTTGGCTATATATAAATTCAATTTAAATTTCCTTTCAAAATACCCCCAATGATGTTACATACATACGTGTGGTCCTGAAGTGGTAAACTTTTTTTGCTTTATATGTAAATTACCTGTCTATGTCAATCTGTGTTCGGTCATCACAGTGTTTGTTCTTGAAGATTACCATTCGCCATATTTAAATTTAATTCCAATTTCCTTTCAAAGTACCCCCAATGATGTTACATACATAAGTGTGGTCCGGAAGTGGTGAACTTTTTTTGTTTTAAATGTAAATTACCTGTCTATGTCAATCTGTGTTCGGTCATCACAGTGTTTGTTCTTCAAGATTACTGTTGGCTATATATAAATTCAATTTTAATTTCCTTTCAAAATACCCCCAATAATGTTACATACATACGTGAGGTCCTGAAGTGGTAAACTTTTTTTGCTTTATATGTAAATTACCTGTCTATGTCAATCTGTGTTCGGTCATCACAGTGTTTGTTCTTGAATATTACCATTCGCCATATATAAATTTAATTTCAATTGCCTTTCAAAGTACCCCTAATTATGTTACATACGTAAGTGAGGTCCGGAAGTGGTAAACTTTTTTTGCTTTATATATAAATTACCTGTATATGTCAATCTGTGTTCGTTCATCACAGTGTTTGTTCCTGAATATTACCATCCGCCATATATAAATTTAATTC
This sequence comes from Diplolepis rosae, assembly GCA_030998225.1. Lineage (NCBI taxonomy): Eukaryota > Metazoa > Arthropoda > Insecta > Hymenoptera > Diplolepididae > Diplolepis > Diplolepis rosae. The sequence continues at coordinate 393,468 of JAPYXD010000546.1, forward strand.
CAATTTCCTTTCAAAGTACCCCCAATGATCTTACATACATAAGTGAGGTCCGGAAGTGGTGAACTTTTTTTATTTTAAATGTAAATTACCTGTCTATGTCAATCTGTGTTCGGTCATCACAGTTTTTGTTCTTCAAGATTACCATCCGCCATATATAAATTCAATTTCAATTTCTTTTCAAATTACCTCCAATGTAAATACATACACATGTGAAGTCCTGGAGTGGTTCACCTTTTTTTGTTTTATACGTAAATTATCGGTCTATGTCAATCTGTGTTCGGTCATCACAGGGTTTGTTCTTCAAGATTACTGTTGGCTATATATAAATTCAATTTTAATTTCCTTTAAAAATACCCCTAATGATGTTACATACATAAGTGAGGTCCTGAAGTGGTAAACTTTTTTTGTTTTATATGTAAATTACCTGTCTATGTCAATCTGTGTTCGGTCATCACAGTGTTTGTTCTTGAAGATTACCATTCGCCATATATAAATTTAATTTCAATCTCCTTTCAAAGTACCCCTAATGATGTTACATACATGGGTGAGTTCCTGAAGTGGTACACTTTTTTTGTTTTATACGTAAGTTATCGGTCTATGTCAATCTGTGTTCGGTCATCACAGTGTTTGTTCTTCAATAGTACTGTTTGCTATATATAAATTCAATTTTAATTTCCTTTCAAAATACCCCCAATGCTGTTACATACATAAGTGAGGTCCTGAAGTGGTAAACTTTTTTTGCTTTATATGTAAACTACCCGTCTATGTCAATCTGTGTTTGGTCATCACAGTGTTTGTTCCTCAAGATTACTTTCGGCTATTTATAAATTCAATCTTTATTTCTTTTCAAATTACCTCCAATATAAATACATACATATGTGAAGTCATGAAGTGGTACACTTTTTTTGTTTTATACGTAAATTATCGGTCTATGTGAATCTGTGTTTGGATATCACAGTGTTTGTTGTTCAAGATTACTGTTGGCTACATATAAATTCAATTTTAATTTCCTTTCAAAATACCCCCAATGATGTTACATACATACGTGAGGTCCTGAAGTGGTAAACTTTTTTTGCTTTATATGTAAATTACCCGTCTATGTCAATCTGTGTTTGGTCATCACAGTGTTTGTTCCTCAAGATTACCTTCGGCTATTTATAAATTCAATTTAAGTTTCTTTTGAAATTCCTTCCAATGTAAATACATACACATGTGAAGTCCCGAAGTGGTACACTTTTTTTGTTTTATACGTAAATTATCGGTCTATGTCAATCTGTGTTCGGTCATCACAGTGTTTGTTGTTCAAGATTACTGTTGGCTACATATAAATTCAATTTTAATTTCCTTTCAAAATACCCCCAATGATGTTACATACATACGTGAGGTCCTGAAGTGGTAAACTTTTTTTGCTTTATATGTAAATTACCTGTCTATGTCAATCTGTGTTCGGTCATCACAGTGTTTGTTCTTGAAGATTACCATTCGCCATATATAAATTTAATTTCAATCTCCTTTCAAAGTACCCCTAATGATGTTTCATACATGGGTGAGTTCCTGAAGTGGTAAACTTTTTTTTGCTTTATATGTAAATTACCTGTCTATGTCAATCTGTGTTCGGTCATCACAGTGTTTGTTCTTCAAGATTACTGTTGGCTATATATAAATTCAATTTTAATTTCCTTTCAAAATACCCCCAATGATGTTACATACATACGTGAGGTCTGGAAGTGGTAAACTTTTTTGCTTTATATGTAAATTACCTGTCTATGTCAATCTGTGTTCGGTCATCACAGTGTTTGTTCTTGAAGATTACCATTGGCCATATATAAATTTAATTTCAATCTCCTTTCAAAAGTACCCCTAATTATGTTACATACGTGAGTGAGGTCCGGAAGTGGTACACCTTTTTTCTTTTATCTGTAAATTATCGGTCTATGTCAATCTGTGTTTGGTCATCACAGTGTTTGTTCCTCAAGATTACCTTCGAATATTTATAAATTCAATTTAAGTTTCTTTTGAAATTCCTTCCAATGTAAATACATACACATGTGAAGTCCCGAAGTGGTACACTTTTTTTGTTTTATACGTAAATTATCGGTCTATGTCAATCTGTGTTCTGTCATCACAGTGTTTGTTCTTCAAGATTACTGTTGGCTATATATAAATTCAATTGTAATTTCCTTTCAAAGTACCCCTAATGATGTTACATACATAAGTGTGGTCCTGAAGTGGTAAACTTTTTTTGTTTTATATATAAATTACCTGTCTATGTCAATCTGTGTTCGGTCATCACAGTGTTTGTTCTTGAAGATTACCATCCGCCATATATAAATTTAATTTCAATTTCCTTTCAAAGTACCCCTAATGATGTTACATACATAAGTGAGGTCCGGAAGTGGTGAATTTTTTTTGTTCTAAATGTAAATTACCTGTCTATGTCAATCTGTGTTCGGTCATCACAGTTTTTGTTCTTCAAGATAAACATCCGCCATATATAAATTCAATTTCAATTTCTTTTTCAAATTACCTCCAATGTAAATACATACATATGTGAAGTCCTGAAGTGGTACACCTTTTTTCTTTTATCTGTAAAATACCGGTCTATGTCAATCTGTGTTAGGTCATCACAGTGTTTGTTCCTCAAGATTACCTTCGGCTATTTATAAATTCAATTTAAGTTTCTTTTGAAATTCCTTCCAATTTAAATACATACACATGTGAAGTCCCGAAGTGGTACACTTTTTTTGATTTATACGTAAATTATCGGTCTATGTCAATCTGTGTTCGGTCATCAAAGTGTTTGTTCTTCAAGATTACTGTTGGCTACATATAAATTCAATGTTAATTTCCTTTCAAAATACCGCTAATGATGTTACATACATACGTGAGGTCCTGAAGTGGTAAACTTTTTTTGCTTTATATGTAAATTACCCGTCTATGTCAATCTGTGTTTGGTCATCACAGTGTTTGTTCCTCAAGATTACCTTCGGCTATTTATAAATTCAATTTAAGTTTCTTTTGAAATTCCTTGCAATGTAAATACATACATATGTGAAGTCCCGAAGTGGTACACTTTTTTTGTTTTATACGTAAACTATCGGTCTATGTCAATCTGTGTTCTGTCATCACAGTGTTTGTTCTTCAAGATTACTGTTGGCTATATATAAATTCAATTGTAATTTCCTTTCAAAGTAACCCTAATGATGTTACATACTTGAGTGAGGTCCTGAAGTGGTAAACTTTTTTTGCTTTATATGTAAACTACCCGTCTATGTCAATCTGTGTTCGTTCATCACAGTGCTTGTCCTTCAAAAATACTGTTGTCTACATATAAATTCAATTTTAATTTCCTTTGAAAATACCCCCAATGCTGTTACATACATAAGTTAGGTCCTGAAGTGGTAAACTTTTTTTGCTTTATATGTAAACTACCTCTCTATGTCAATCTGTGTTCGGTCATCACAGTGTTTGTTCCTCAAGATTACTGTTGGCTACATATAAATTCAATGTTAATTTCCTTTCAAAATACCGCTAATGATGTTACATACATACGTGAGGTCCTGAAGTGGTAAACTTTTTTTGCTTTATATGTAAATTACCCGTCTATGTCAATCTGTGTTTGGTCATCACAGTGTTTGTTCCTCAAGATTACCTTCGGCTATTTATAAATTCAATCATGATTTCTTTACAAATTACCTCCAATATAAATACATACATATGTGAAGTCATGAAGTGGTACACTTTTTTGTTTTAAATGTAAATTATCGGTCTATGTGAATCTGTGTTTGGATATCACAGTGTTTGTTCTTGAAGATTACTGTTGGCTATTTATAAATTTAATTTCAATTTCCTTTCAAAGTACTCCTAATGATGTTACATACTTGAGTGAGGTCCTGAAGTGGTAAACTTTTTTTGCTTTATATGTAAACTACCCGTCTATGTCAATCTGTGTTCGGTCATCACAGTGCTTGTCCTTCAAAAATACTGTTGTCTACATATAAATTCAATTTTAATTTCCTTTCAAAATACCCCCAATGATTTCACATACATAAGTTAGGTCCTGAAGTGGTAAACTTTTTTTGCTTTATATGTAAACTACCCGTCTATGTCAATCTGTGTTCGTTCATCACAGTGCTTGTCCTTCAAAAATACTGTTGTCTACATATAAATTCAATTTTAATTTCCTTTCAAAATACCCCCAATGATTTTAAATACATACGTGAGGTCCTGAAGTGGTAAACTTTTTTTGCTTTATATGTAAATTACACGTCTATGTCATTCTGTTTTTGGTCATCACAGTGTTTGTTCCTCAAGATTACCTTCGGCTATTTATAAATTCAATCTTGATTTCTTTTGAAATTCGTTCCTATGTAAATACATACACATGTGAAGTCCCGAAGTGGTACACTTTTTTTGTTTTATACGTAAATTATCGGTCTATGTCAATCTGTGTTCTGTCATCACAGTGTTTGTTCTTCAAGATTACTGTTGGCTATATATAAATTCAATTGTAATTTCCTTTCAAAGTACCCCTAATGATGTTACATACGTAAGTGAGTTCCGGAAGTGGTAAACTTTTTTGTTTTATATATAAATTACCTATCTATGTCAATCTGTGTTCGGTCATCACAGTGTTTGTTCTTGAAGATTACCATCCGCCATATATAAATTTAATTACAATTTCATTTCAAAGTACCCCTAATGATGTTACATACATAAGTGAGGTCCGGAAGTGGTGAACTTTTTTACTTTTAAATGTAAATTACCTGTCTATGTCAATCTGTGTTCGGTCATCACAGTTTTTGTTCTTCAAGATTACCATCCGCCATATATAAATTCAATTTCAATTTCTTTTCAAATTACCTCCAATGTAAATACATACATATGTGAAGTCCTGAAGTGGTACACCTTTTTTCTTTTATCTGTAAAATACCGGTCTATGTCAATCTGTGTTAGGTCATCACAGTGTTTGTTCCTCAAGATTACCTTCGGCTATTTATAAATTCAATTTAAGTTTCTTTTGAAATTCCTTCCAATGTAAATACATACACATGTGAAGTCCCGAAGTGGTACACTTTTTTTGTTTTATACGTAAATTATCAGTCTATGTCAATCTGTGTTCGGTCATCACAGTGTTTTTTCTTCATGATTTCTGTTGGCTACATATAAATTCAATTTTAATTTCCTTTCAAAATACCCCCAATCGTGTTACATACATACGTGAGGTCCTGAAGTGTTAAACTTTTTTTGCTTTATATGTAAATTACCCGTCTATGTCAATCTGTGTTTGGTCATCACAGTGTTTGTTCCTCAAGATTACCTTCGGCTATTTATAAATTCAATTTAAGTTTCTTTTGAAATTCCTTGCAATGTAAATACATACATATGTGAAGTCCCGAAGTGGTACACTTTTTTTGTTTTATACGTAAATTATCGGTCTATGTCAATCTGTGTTCGGTCATCACAGTGTTTGTTCTTCAAGATTACTGTTTGCTATATATAAATTCAATTTTAAATTCCTTTCAAAGTACCTATTATGATGTTACATACTTGAGTGAGGTCCTGAAGTGGTAAACTTTTTTTGCTTTATATGTAAACTACCCGTCTATGTCAATCTGTGTTCGGTCATCACAGTGCTTGTCCTTCAAAAATACTGTTGTCTACATATAAATTCAATTTTAATTTCCTTTCAAAATACCCCCAATGATTTTACTTAAATATTTTAGGTCCTGAATTGTTAAACTTTTTTGCTTTATATGTAAACTACCGGTCTATGTCAATCTGTGTTCGGTCATCACAGTGTTTGTTCTTCAAGAGTACTGTTTGCTATATATAAATTCAATTTTAATTTCCTTTCAAAATACCCCCAATGATGTTACATACATACGTGAGGTCCTGAAGTGGTAAAATTTTTGCTTTATATGTAAATTACCCGTCTATGTCAATCTGTGTTTGGTCATCACAGTGTTTGTTCCTCAAGATTACTTTCGGCTATTTATAAATTCAATCTTTATTTCTTTTCAAATTACCTCCAATATAAATACATACATATGTGAAGTCATGAAGTGGTACACTTTTTTTGTTTTATACGTAAATTATCGGTCTATGTGAATCTGTGTTTGGATATCACAGTGTTTGTTCTTGAAGATTACTGTTGGCTATATATAAATTCAATTTTAATTTCCTTTCAAAATACCCCCAATGATGTTACATACATACGTTAGGTCCTGAAGTGGTAAACTTTTTTTTGCTTTATATGTAAATTACCAGTCTATGTCAATCTGTGTTTGGTCATCACAGTGTTTGTTCCTCAAGATTACCTTCGGCTATTTATAAATTTAATTTAAGTTTCTTTTGAAATTCCTTCCAATGTAAATACATACACATGTGAAATCCCGGAAGTGGTACACTTTTTTTGTTTTATACGTAAATTATCGGTCTATGTCAATCTGTGTTCGGTCATCTCAGTGTTTGATGTTCAAGATTACTGTTGGCTACATATAAATTCAATTTTAATTTCCTTTCAAAGTACCCCAAATGATGTTACATACAAAAGTGCGGTCCTGAAGTGGTAAACTTTTTTTGCTTTATATGTAAATTACCTGTCTATGTCAATCTGTGTTCGGTCATCACAGTGTTTGTTCTTGAAGATTACCATTGGCCATACATAAATTTAATTTCAATCTCCTTCCAAAGTACCCCTAATGATGTTTCATACATGGGTGAGTTCCTGAAGTGGTAAACTTATTTTGATTTATACGTAAATTATCGGTCTATGTCAATCTGTGTTCGGTCATCACAGTGTTTGTTGTTCAAGATTACTGTTGGCTACATATAAATTCAATTTTAATTTCCTTTCAAAATACCCCCAATGATGTTACATACATACGTGAGGTCCTGAAGTGGTAAACTTTTTTTGCTTTATATGTAAACTACCCGTCAATGTCAATCTGTGTTTGGTCATCACAGTGTTTGTTCCTCAAGATTACTTTCGGCTATTTATAAATTCAATCTTTATTTCTTTTCAAATTACCTCCAATATAAATACATACATATGTGAAGTCATGAAGTGGTACACTTTTTTTGTTTTATACGTAAATTATCGGTCTATGTCAATCTGTGTTCGGTCATCACAGTGTTTGTTCTTCAAGATTACTGTTGGCTATATATAAATTCAATTTTAATTTCCTTTCAAAATACCCCCAATGATGTTACATACGTAAGTGAGGTCTGGAAGTGGTAAACTTTTTTTGCTTTATATGTAAATTACCCGTCTATGTCAATCTGTGTTTGGTCATCACAGTGTTTGTTCCTCAAGATTACCTTCGGCTATTTATAAATTCAATTTAAGTTTCTTTTGAAATTCCTTCCAATGTAAATACATACACATGTGAAGTCCCGAAGTGGTACACTTTTTTTGTTTTATACGTAAATTATCGGTCTATGTCAATCTGTGTTCGGTCATCACAGTGTTTGTTGTTCAAGATTACTGTTGGCTACATATAAATTCAATTTTAATTTCCTTTCAAAATACCCCGAATGATGTTACATACATAAGTTAGGTCCGGAAGTGGTAAACTTTTTTGCTTTATATGTAAATTACCTGTCTATGTCAATCTGTGTTTGGTCATCACAGTGTTTGTTCATGAATATTACCATACGCCATATATAAATTTAATTTCAATCTCCTTCCAAAGTACCCCTAATGATGTTTCATACATGGGTGAGTTCCTGAAGTGGTAAACTTTTTTGCTTTATATGTAAATTACCGGTCTATGTCAATCTGTGTTCGGTCATCACAGTGTTTGTTCTTCAAGATTACTGTTGGCTATATATAAATTCAATTTTAATTTCCTTTCAAAATACCCCCAATGATGTTACATACATACGTGAGGTCCTGAAGTGGTAAACTTTTTTTGCTTTATATGTAAATTACCGGTCTATGTCAATCTGTGTTCGGTCATCACAGTGTTTGTTCTTCAAGATTACTGTTGGCTATATATAAATTCAATTGTAATTTCCTTTCAAAGTACCCCTAATGATGTTACATACATAAGTGAGGTCCTGAAGTGGTAAACTTTTTTTGTTTTATATATAAATTACCTGTATATGTCAATCTGTGTTCGTTCATCACAGTGTTTGTTCTTGAATATTACCATCCGCCATATATAAATTTAATTCCAATTTCCTTTCAAAGTACCCCCAATGATCTTACATACATAAGTGAGGTCCGGAAGTGGTGAACTTTTTTTATTTTAAATGTAAATTACCTGTCTATGTCAATCTGTGTTCGGTCATCACAGTTTTTGTTCTTCAAGATTACCATCCGCCATATATAAATTCAATTTCAATTTCTTTTCAAATTACCTCCAATGTAAATACATACATATGTGAAGTCCTGAAGTGGTACACCTTTTTTCTTTTATCTGTAAAATACCGGTCTATGTCAATCTGTGTTAGGTCATCACAGTGTTTGTTCCTCAAGATTACCTTCGGCTATTTATAAATTCAATTTAAGTTTCTTTTGAAATTCCTTCCAATGTAAATACATACACATGTGAAGTCCCGAAGTGGTACACTTTTTTTGTTTTATACGTAAATTATCGGTCTATGTCAATCTGTGTTCGGTCATCACAGTGTTTGTTGTTCAAGATTACTGTTGGCTACATATAAATTCAATTTTAATTTCCTTTCAAAATACCCCCAATGATGTTACATACATACGTGAGGTCCTGAAGTGGTAAACTTTTTTTGCTTTATATGTAAATTACCCGTCTATGTCAATCTGTGTTTGGTCATCACAGTGTTTGTTCCTCAAGATTACCTTCGGCTATTTATAAATTCAATTTAAATTTCTTTTGAAATTCCTTCCAATGTAAATACATACATATGTGAAGTCCCGAAGTGGTACACTTTTTTTGTTTTATACGTAAATTATCGGTCTATGTCAATCTGTGTTCGGTCATCACAGTGTTTGTTCTTCAAGATTACTGTTGGCTATATATAAATTCAATTGTAATTTCCTTTCAAAGTACTCCTAATGATGTTACATACTTGAGTGAGGTCCTGAAGTGGTAAACTTTTTTTGCTTTATATGTAAACTACCCGTCTATGTCAATCTGTGTTCGTTCATCACAGTGCTTGTCCTTCAAAAATACTGTTGTCTACATATAAATTCAATTTTAATTTCCTTTCAAAATACCCCCAATGATTTTGCATACATAAGTTAGGTCCTGAAGTGGTAAACTTTTTTGCTTTATATGTCAATTACCCGTCTATGTCAATCTGTGTTCGGTCATCACAGTGTTTGTTCTTCAAGATTACTGTTGGCTATATATAAATTCAATTTTAATTTCCTTTCAAAATACCCCCAATGATGTTACATACATACGTGAGGTCCTGAAGTGGTAAACTTTTTTTGCTTTATATGTAAATTACCCGTCTATGTCAATCTGTGTTTGGTCATCACAGTGTTTGTTCCTCAAGATTACCTTCGGCTATTTATAAATTCAATCTTTATTTCTTTTCAAATTACCTCCAATATAAATACATACATATGTGAAGTCATGAAGTGGTACACTTTTTTTGTTTTATACGTAAATTATCGGTCTATGTCAATCTGTGTTTGGATATCACAGTGTTTGTTCTTGAAGATTACTGTTGGCTATATATAAATTCAATTTTAATTTCCTTTCAAAGTACTCCTAATGATGTTACATACTTGAGTGAGGTCCTGAAGTGGTAAACTTTTTTTGCTTTATATGTAAACTACCCGTCTATGTCAATCTGTGTTCGTTCATCACAGTGCTTGTCCTTCAAAAATACTGTTGTCTACATATAAATTCAATTTTAATTTCCTTTCAAAATACCCCCAATGATTTTGCATACATAAGTGAGGTCCTGAAGTGGTAAACTTTTTTTGCTTTATATGTAAACTACCCGTCTATGTCAATCTGTGTTCGGTCATCACAGTGTTTGTTCTTCAAGATTACTGTTGGCTATATATAAATTCAATTTTAATTTCCTTTCAAAATACCCCCAATGATGTTACATACATACGTGAGGTCCTGAAGTGGTAAACTTTTTTTGCTTTATATGTAAATTACCCGTCTATGTCAATCTGTGTTTGGTCATCACAGTGTTTGTTCCTCAAGATTACCTTAGGCTATTTATAAATTCAATCTTGATTTCTTTTGAAATTCCTTCCAATGTAAATACATACACATGTGAAGTCCCGAAGTGGTACACTTTTTTTGTTTTATACGTAAATTATCGGTCTATGTCAATCTGTGTTCTGTCATCACAGTGTTTGTTCTTCAAGATTACTGTTGGCTATATATAAATTCAATTGTAATTTCCTTTCAAAGTACCCCTAATGATGTTACATACATAAGTGTGGTCCTGAAGTGGTAAACTTTTTTTGTTTTATATATAAATTACCTGTCTATGTCAATCTGTGTTCGGTCATCACAGTGTTTGTTCTTGAATATTACCATCCGCCATATCTAATTTTAATTCCAATTTCCTTTCAAAGTACCCCCAATGATGTTACATACATACGTGAGGTCCTGAAGTGGTAAAATTTTTGCTTTATATGTAAATTACCTGTCTATGTCAATCTGTGTTCGGTCATCACAGTTTTTGTTCTTCAAGATTACCATCCGCCATATATAAATTCAATTTCAATTTCTTTTCAAATTACCTCCAATGTAAATACATACATATGTGAAGTCCTGAAGTGGTACACCTTTTTTCTTTTATCTGTAAAATACCGGTCTATGTCAATCTGTGTTAGGTCATCACAGTGTTTGTTCCTCAAGATTACCTTCGGCTATTTATAAATTCAATTTAAGTTTCTTTTGAAATTCCTTCCAATGTAAATACATACACATGTGAAGTCCCGAAGTGGTACATTTTTTTTGTTTTATACGTAAATTATCGGTCTATGTCAATCTGTGTTCGGTCATCACAGTGTTTGTTGTTTAAGATTACTGTTGGCTACATATAAATTCAATTTTAATTTCCTTTCAAAATACCCCTAATGATGTTACATACATAAGTGAGGTCCTGAAGTGGTAAACTTTTTTGCTTTATATGTAAATTACCCGTCTATGTCAATCTGTGTTTGGTCATCACAGCGTTTGTTCCTCAAGATTACCTTCGGCTATTTATAAATTCAATTTAATTTTCTTTTGAAATTCCTTGCAATGTAAACACATACATAAGTGAGGTCCGGAAGTGGTGAACTTTTTTTGTTTTATATGTAAATTACCTGTCCATGTCAATCTGTGTTCGGTCATCACAGTGCTTGTCCTTCAAAAATACTGTTGTCTACATATAAATTCAATTTTAATTTCCTTTCAAAATACCCCCAATGATTTTAAATACATAAGTTAGGTCCTGAAGTGGTAAACTTTTTTTGCTTTATATGTAAACTACCCGTCTATGTCAATCTGTGTTCGGTCATCACAGTGTTTGTTCTTCAAGATTACTGTTGGCTACATATAAATTCAATTTTAATTTCCTTTCAAAATACCCCCAATGATGTTACATACATACGTGAGGTCCTGAAGTGGTAAACTTTTTTTGCTTTATATGTAAATTACCCGTCTATATCAAACAGTGTTCGGTCATCACAGTGTTTGTTCCTCAAGATTACCTTCGGCTATTTATAAATTCAATCTTGATTTCTTTTCAAATTACCTCCAATATAAATACATACATATGTGAAGTCATGAAGTGGTACACTTTTTTTGTTTTATACGTAAATTATCGGTCTATGTCAATCTGTGTTTGGATATCACAGTGTTTGTTTTTCAAGATTACTGTTGGCTATATATAAATTCAATTTTAATTTCCTTTCAAAATACCCCCAATGATGTTACATACATACGTGAGGTCCTGAAGTGGTAAACTTTTTTTGCTTTATATGTAAATTACCCGTCTATGTCAATCTGTGTTTGGTCATCACAGTGTTTGTTCCTCAAGATTACCTTCGGCTATTTATAAATTCAATTTAAGTTTCTTTTGAAATTCCTTCCAATGTAAATACATACACATGTGAAGTCCCGAAGTGGTACACTTTTTTTGGTTTATACGTAAATTATCGGTCTATGTCAATCTGTGTTCGGTCATCACAGTGTTTGTTCTTCAAGATTACTGTTGGCTACATATAAATTCAATTTTAATTTCCTTTCAAAATACCCCCAATAATGTTACATACATACGTGAGGTCCTGAAGTGGTAAACTTTTTTTGCTTTATATGTAAATTACCTGTCTATGTCAATCTGTGTTCGGTCATCACAGTGTTTGTTCTTGAAGATTACCATTCGCCATATATAAATTTAATTTCAATCTCCTTTCAAAGTACCCCTAATTATGTTTCATACATGGGTGAGTTCCTGAAGTGGTAAACTTTTTTGCTTTATCTGTAAATTACCGGTCTATGTCAATCTGTGTTCGGTCATCACAGTGTTTGTTCTTCAAGATTACTGTTGGCTATATATAAATTCAATTTTAATTTCCTTTCAAAATACCCCCAATAATGTTACATACATACGTGAGGTCCTGAAGTGGTAAACTTTTTTTGCTTTATATGTAAATTACCTGTCTATGTCAATCTGTGTTCGGTCATCACAGTGTTTGTTCTTGAAGATTACCATTCGCCATATATAAATTTAATTTCAATCTCCTTTCAAAGTACCCCTAATTATGTTACATACGTAAGTGAGGTCCGGAAGTGGTAAACTTTTTTTGTTTTATCTGTAAAATACCGGTCTATGTCAATCTGTGTTTGGTCATCACAGTGTTTGTTCCTCAAGATTACCTTCGAATATTTATAAATTCAATTTAAGTTTCTTTTGAAATTCCTTCCAATGTAAATACATACACATGTGAAGTCCCGAAGTGGTACACTTTTTTTGTTTTATACGTAAATTATCGGTCTATGTCAATCTGTGTTCTGTCATCACAGTGTTTGTTCTTCAAGATTACTGTTGGCTATATATAAATTCAATTGTAATTTCCTTTCAAAGTACCCCTAATGATGTTACATACATAAGTGTGGTCCTGAAGTGGTAAACTTTTTTTGTTTTATATATAAATTACCTGTCTATGTCAATCTGTGTTCGGTCATCACAGTGTTTGTTCTTGAATATTACCATCCGCCATATATAAATTTAATTCCAATTTCCTTTCAAAGTACCCCCAATGATCTTACATACATAAGTGAGGTCCGGAAGTGGTGAACTTTTTTTATTTTAAATGTAAATTACCTGTCTATGTCAATCTGTGTTCGGTCATCACAGTTTTTGTTCTTCAAGATTACCATCCGCCATATATAAATTCAATTTCAATTTCTTTTCAAATTACCTCCAATGTAAATACATACATATGTGAAGTCCTGAAGTGGTACACCTTTTTTCTTTTATCTGTAAAATACCGGTCTATGTCAATCTGTGTTAGGTCATCACAGTGTTTGTTCCTCAAGATTACCTTCGGCTATTTATAAATTCAATTTAAGTTTCTTTTGAAATTCCTTCCAATGTAAATACATACACATGTGAAGTCCCGAAGTGGTACACTTTTTTTGATTTATACGTAAATTACCTGTCTATGTCAATCTGTGTTCGGTCATCACAGTGTTTGTTCTTTAAGATTACTGTTGGATACATATAAATTCAATTTTAATTTCCTTTCAAAATACCCCTAATGATGTTACATACATAAGTGAGGTCCTGAAGTGGTAAACTTTTTTGCTTTATATGTAAATTACCCGTCTATGTCAATCTGTGTTTGGTCATCACAGTGTTTGTTCCTCAAGATTACCTTCGGCTATTTATAAATTCAATTTAAGTTTCTTTTGAAATTCCTTGCAATGTAAATACATACATATGTGAAGTCCCGAAGTGGTACACTTTTTTTGTTTTATACGTAAACTATCGGTCTATGTCAATCTGTGTTCGGTCATCACAGTGTTTGTTCTTCAAGATTACTGTTGGCTATATATAAATTCAATTTTAATTTCCTTTCAAAGTACCCCTAATGATGTTACATACATACGTGAGGTCCTGAAGTGGTACACATTTTTTGTTTTATATGTAAACTACCCGTCTATGTCAATCTGTGTTCGGTCATCACAGTGTTTGTTCTTCAAGAGTACTGTTTGCTATATATAAATTCAATTTTAATTTCCTTTCAAAATACCCCCAATGCTGTTACATACATAAGTTAGGTCCTGAAGTGATAAACTTTTTTTGCTTTATATGTAAACTACCCGTCAATGTCAATCTGTGTTCGGTCATCACAGTGTTTGTTCCTCAAGATTACTGTTGGCTATATATAAATTCAATTTTAATTTCCTTTCAAAATAACCCCAATGCTGTTACATACATAAGTGAGGTCCTGAAGTGATAAACTTTTTTTGCTTTATATGTAAACTACCCGTCAATGTCAATCTGTGTTTGGTCATCACAGTGTTTGTTCCTCAAGATTACTTTCGGCTATTTATAAATTCAATCTTTATTTCTTTTCAAATTACCTCCAATATAAATACATACATATGTGAAGTCATGAAGTGGTACACTTTTTTTGTTTTATACGTAAATTATCGGTCTATGTCAATCTGTGTTTGGATATCACAGTGTTTGTTCTTGAAGATTACTGTTGGCTATATATAAATTCAATTTTAATTTCCTTTCAATGTACCCCTAGTAATGTTACATACTTGAGTGAGGTCCTGAAGTGGTAAACTTTTTTTGCTTTATATGTAAACTACCCGTCTATGTCAATCTGTGTTCGTTCATCACAGTGCTTGTCCTTCAAAAATACTGTTGTCTACATATAAATTCAATTTTAATTTCCTTTCAAAATACCCCCAATGATGTCACATACATAAGTGAGGTCCGGAAGTGATAAACTTTTTTTGCTTTATATGTAAACTTCCCGTCAATGTCAATCTGTGTTTGGTCATCACAGTGTTTGTTCCTCAAGATTACCTTCGGCTATTTATAAATTCAATTTAAATTTCTTTTGAAATTCCTTGCAATGTAAATACATACATATGTGAAGTCCCGAAGTGGTACACATTTTTGGTTTATACGTAAATTATCGGTCTATGTCAATCTGTGTTCTGTCATCACAGTGTTTGTTCTTCAAGATTACTGTTGGCTATATATAAATTCAATTGTAATTTCCTTTCAAAGTACCCCTAATGATGTTACATACATACGTGAGGTCCTGAAGTGGTACACATTTTTTGTTTTATATGTAAACTACCCGTCTATGTCAATCTGTGTTCGGTCATCACAGTGTTTGTTCTTCAAGAGTACTGTTTGCTATATATAAATTCAATTTTAATTTCCTTTCAAAATACCCCCAATGCTGTTACATACATAAGTTAGGTCCTGAAGTGATAAACATATTTTGCATAATATTTAAAATACCCGTCAAAGTCAATCTCTGTTTGGTCATCACAGTGTTTGTTCCTCAAGATTACTTTCGGCTATTTATAAATTCAATCTTTATTTCTTTTCAAATTACCTCCAATATAAATACATACATATGTGAAGTCATGAAGTGGTACACTTTTTTTGTTTTATACGTAAATTATCGGTCTATGTGAATCTGTGTTTGGATATCACAGTGTTTGTTCTTGAAGATTACTGTTGGCTACATATAAATTCAATTTTAATTTCCTTTCAAAATACCCCCAACGATGTTACATACATACGTGAGGTCCTGAAGTGGTAAACTTTTTTTGCTTTATATGTAAATTACCCGTCTATGTCAATCTGTGTTTGGTCATCACAGTGTTTGTTCCTCAAGATTACATTCGGCTATTTATAAATTCAATTTAAGTTTCTTTTGAAATTCCTTCCAATTTTAATACATACACATATGAAGTCCCGAAGTGGTACACTTTTTTTGTTTTATACGTAAATTATCGGTCTATGTCAATCTGTGTTCGGTCATCACAGTGTTTGTTCTTCAAGATTACTGTTGGCTACATATAAATTCAATTTTAATTTCCTTTCAAAATACCCCCAATAATGTTACATACATACGTGAGGTCCTGAAGTGGTAAACTTTTTTTGCTTTATATGTAAATTACCTGTCTATGTCAATCTGTGTTCGGTCATCACAGTGTTTGTTCTTGAAGATTACCATTCGCCATATATAAATTTTATTTCAATCTCCTTCCAAAGTACCCCCAATGATGTTACATACATACGTGAGGTCCTGAAGTGGTAAATTTTTTTTGCTTTATATGTAAATTACCGGTCTATGTCAATCTGTGTTCGGTCATCACAGTGTTTGTTCTTCAAGATTACTGTTGGCTATATATAAATTCAATTTTAATTTCCTTTCAAAATACCCCCAATGATGTTACATACATACGTGAGGTCCTGAAGTGGTAAACTTTTTTTGCTTTATATGTAAATTACCTGTCTATGTCAATCTGTGTTCGGTCATCACAGTGTTTGTTCTTGAAGATTACCATTCGCCATATATAAATTTAATTTCAATCTCCTTTCAAAGTACCCCTAATTATGTTACATACGTAAGTGAGGTCCGGAAGTGGTACACCTTTTTTCTTTTATCTGTAAAATACCGGTCTATGTCAATCTGTGTTTGGTCATCACAGTGTTTGTTCCTCAAGATTACCTTCGAATATTTATAAATTCAATTTAAGTTTCTTTTGAAATTCCTTCCAATGTAAATACATACACATGTGAAGTCCCGAAGTGGTACACTTTTTTTGTTTTATACGTAAATTATCGGTCTATGTCAATCTGTGTTCTGTCATCACAGTGTTTGTTCTTCAAGATTACTGTTGGCTATATATAAATTCAATTGTAATTTCCTTTCAAAGTACCCCTAATGATGTTACATACATAAGTGTGTTCCGGAAGTGGTAAACTTTTTTGTTTTATATATAAATTACCTATCTATGTCAATATGTATTCGGTCATCACAGTGTTTGTTCTTGAAGATTACCATCCGCCATATATAAATTTAATTCCAATTTCCTTTCAAAGTACCCCCAATGATGTTACATACATAAGTGAGGTCCGGAAGTGGTGAATTTTTTTTGTTTTAAATGTAAATTACCTGTCTATGTCAATCTGTGTTCGGTCATCACAGTTTTTGTTCTTCAAGATTACCATCCGCCATATATAAATTCAATTTCAATTTCTTTTCAAATTACCTCCAATGTAAATACATACATATGTGAAGTCCTGAAGTGGTACACCTTTTTTCTTTTATCTGTAAAATACCGGTCTATGTCAATCTGTGTTAGGTCATCACAGTGTTTGTTCCTCAAGATTACCTTCGGCTATTTATAAATTCAATTTCAATTTCTTTTCAAATTACCTCCAATGTAAATACATACATATGTGAAGTCCTGAAGTGGTACACTTTTTTTGTTTTATACGTAAATTATCGGTCTATGTCAATCTGTGTTCGGTCATCACAGTGTTTGTTGTTCAAGATTACTGTTGGCTACATATAAATTCAATTTTAATTTCCTTTCAAAATACCCCCAATGATGTTACATACATACGTGAGGTCCTGAAGTGGTAAACTTTTTTGCTTTATATGTAAATTACCCGTCTATGTCAATCTGTGTTTGGTCATCACAGTGTTTGTTCCTCAAGATTACCTTCGGCTATTTATAAATTCAATTTAAGTTTCTTTTGAAATTCGTTCCTATGTAAATACATACACATGTGAAGTCCCGAAGTGGTACACTTTTTTTGTTTTATACGTAAATTATCGGTCTATGTCAATCTGTGTTCGGTCATCACAGTGTTTGTTCTTCAAGATTACTGTTGGCTATATATAAATTCAATTTTAATTTCCTTTCAAAGTACCCCTAATGATGTTACATACATACGTGAGGTCCTGAAGTGGTACACATTTTTTGTTTTATATGTAAACTACCCGTCTATGTCAATCTGTGTTCGGTCATCACAGTGTTTGTTCTTCAAGAGTACTGTTTGCTATATATAAATTCAATTTTAATTTCCTTTCAAAATACCCCCAATGCTGTTACATACATAAGTTAGGTCCTGAAGTGATAAACTTTTTTTGCTTTATATGTAAACTACCCGTCAATGTCAATCTGTGTTTGGTCATCACAGTGTTTGTTCCTCAAGATTACTTTCGGCTATTTATAAATTCAATCTTTATTTCTTTTCAAATTACCTCCAATATAAATACATACATATGTGAAGTCCTGAAGTGGTACACCTTTTTTCTTTTATCTGTAAAATACCGGTCTATGTCAATCTGTGTTAGGTCATCACAGTGTTTGTTCCTCAAGATTACCTTCGGCTATTTATAAATTCAATTTAAGTTTCTTTTGAAATTCCTTCCAATGTAAATACATACATATGTGAAGTCCTCAAGTTGTACACTTTTTTTGTTTTAAATGTAAATTACCGGTCTATGTCAATCTGTGTTCGGTCATCACAGTGTTTGTTCTTCAAGATTACTGTTGGATATATATAAATTCAATTTTAATTTCCTTTGAAAGTACCCCTCATGATGTTCCATACATAAGTGAGGTCCTGAAGTGGTAAATTTTTTTGCTTTATATCTAAATTACCCGTCTATATCAAACAGTGTTCGGTCATCACAGTGTTTGTTCTTCAAGATTACTGTTGGGTATATATAAATTCAATTTTAGTTTCCTTTTCAAGAACCCCCAATGATGTTACATACATAAGTGAGGTCCGGAAGTGGTGAACTTTTTTTTATTTTATCTGTACAATACCGGTCTATGTCAATCTGTGTTCGGTCATCACAGTGTTTGTTCTTCAAGATTACTGTTGGCTATATATAAATTCAATTTTAATTTCCTTTCAAAATACCCCCAATGATGTTACATACATACGTGAGGTCCTGAAGTGGTAAAATTTTTTGCTTTATATGTAAATTACCTGTCTATGTCAATCTGTGTTCGGTCATCACAGTGTTTGTTCTTCAAGATTACTTTTGGCTATATATAAATTCAATTGTAATTTCCTTTCAAAGTACCCCTAATGATGTTACATACATAAGTGAGGTCCGGAAGTGGTAAACTTTTTTTGTTTTATATGTAAATTACCCGTCTATGTCAATCTGTGTTTGGTCTTCAGAGTGTTTGTTCCTCAAGATTACCGTCCACCAAATATAAATTCAATTTGAATTTCCTTCCAAAGTACCCCTAATGATGTTACATACATGAGTGAGTTCCTGAAGTGGTAAACTTTTTTTGCTTTATATGCAAATTACCGGTCTATGTCAATCTGTGTTCGGTCATCACAGTGTTTGTTCTTCAAGATTACTGTTGGCTATATATAAATTCAATTTTAATTTCCTTTCAAAATACCCCCAATGATGTTACATACATATGTGAGGTCCTGAAGTGGTACACCTTTTTTCTTATATCTGTAAAATACCCGTCTATGTCAATCTGTGTTCGGTCATCACAGTGTTTGTTCTTCAAGATTACCATTCGCCATATATAAATTTAATTTCAATCTCCTTTCAAAGTACCCCTAATTATGTTACATACGTAAGTGAGGTCCTGAAGTGGTACACCTTTTTTCTTTTATCTGTAAAATACCGGTCTATGTCAATCTGTGTTCGGTCATCACAGTGTTTGTTCTTCAAGATTACTGTTGGCTATATATAAATTCAATTTTAATTTCCTTTCAAAGTACCCCTAATGATGTTACATACATAAGTGTGGTCCTGAAGTGGTAAACTTTTTTTGTTTTATATATAAATTACCTGTCTATGTCAATATGTGTTCGGTCATCACAGTGATTGAATCCTGAAGATTACTATCCGCCATATATAAATTCAATTTCAATTTCTTTTCAAATTACCTCCAATGTAAATACATACATATGTGAAGTCCTGAAGTGGTACACCTTTTTTCTTTTATCTGTAAAATACCGGTCTATGTCAATCTGTGTTAGGTCATCACAGTGTTTGTTCCTCAAGATTACCTTCGGCTATTTATAAATTCAATTTAAGTTTCTTTTGAAATTCCTTCCAATGTAAATACATACACATGTGAAGTCCCGAAGTGGTACACTTTTTTTGTTTTATACGTAAATTATCGGTCTATGTCAATCTGTGTTCGGTCATCACAGTGTTTGTTGTTCAAGATTACTGTTGGCTACATATAAATTCAATTTTAATTTCCTTTCAAAATACCCCCAATGATGTTACATACATACGTGAGGTCCTGAAGTGGTAAACTTTTTTTGCTTTATATGTAAATTACCTGTCTATGTCAATCTGTGTTCGGTCATCACAGTGTTTGTTCTTCAAGATTACTGTTGGCTACATATAAATTCAATTTTAATTTCCTTTCAAAATACCCCCAATGATGTTACATACATATGTGAGGTCCTGAAGTGGTACACCTTTTTTCTTATATCTGTAAAATACCCGTCTATGTCAATCTGTGTTCGGTCATCACAGTGTTTGTTCTTCAAGATTACCATTCGCCATATATAAATTTAATTTCAATCTCCTTTCAAAGTACCCCTAATTATGTTACATACGTAAGTGAGGTCCGGAAGTGGTACACATTTTTTCTTTTATCTGTACAATACCGGTCTATGTCAATCTGTGTTCGGTCATCACAGTGTTTGTTCTTCAAGATTACTGTTGGCTATATATAAATTCAATTGTAATTTCCTTTCAAAGTACCCCTAATGATGTTACATACATAAGTGTAGTCCTGAAGTGGTAAACTTTTTTTGTTTTATATATTAATTACCTGTCTATGTCAATCTGTGTTCGGTCATCACAGAGTTTGCTCTTCAAGATTACCATCCGCCATATATAAATGTAATTTCATTTTCTTTTTCAAATTACCTTCAATGTAAATACATACATATGTGAAGTCCTGAAGTGGTACACCTTTTTTCTTTTATCTGTAAAATACCGGTCTATGTCAATCTGTGTTAGGTCATCACAGTGTTTGTTCCTCAAGATTACCTTCGGCTATTTATAAATTCAATTTAAGTTTCTTTTGAAATTCCTTCCAATGTAAATACATACACATGTGAAGTCCCGAAGTGGTACACTTTTTTTGTTTTATACGTAAATTATCGGTCTATGTCAATCTGTGTTCGGTCATCACAGTGTTTGTTGTTCAAGATTACTGTTGGCTACATATAAATTCAATTTTAATTTCCTTTCAAAATACCCCCAATGATGTTACATACATACGTGAGGTCCTGAAGTGGTAAACTTTTTTTGCTTTATATGTAAATTACCCGTCTATGTCAATCTGTGTTTGGTCATCACAGTGTTTGTTCTTGAAGATTACCATCCGCCATATATAAATTTAATTTCAATCTCCTTCCAAAGTACCCCTAATGATGTTTCATACATGGGTGAGTTCCTGAAGTGGTAAACTTTTTTTGCTTTACATGTAAATTACCGGTCTATGTCAACTGTGTTCGGTCATCATAGTGTTTGTTCTTCAAGATTACTGTTGGCTATATATAAATTCAATTTTAATTTCATTTCAAAATACCCCCAATGATGTTACATACATACGTGTGGTCCTGAAGTGGTAAACTTTTTTTGCTTTATATGTAAATTACCTGTCTATGTCAATCTGTGTTCGGTCATCACAGTGTTTGTTCTTGAAGATTACCATTCGCCATATATAAATTTAATTTCAATCTCCTTTCAAAGTACCCCTAATTATGTTACATACGTAAGTGAGGTCCGGAAGTGGTACACCTTTTTTCTTTTATCTGTAAAATACCGGTCTATGTCAATCTGTGTTAGGTCATCACAGTGTTTGTTCCTCAAGATTACCTTCGGCTATTTATAAATTCAATTTAAGTTTCTTTTGAAATTCCTTCCAATTTAAATACATACACATGTGAAGTCCCGAAGTGGTACACTTTTTTTGTTTTATACGTAAATTATCGGTCTATGTCAATCTGTGTTCTGTCATCACAGTGTTTGTTCTTCAAGATTACTGTTGTCTATATATAAAATCAATTTTAATTTCCTTTGAAAGTACCCCTCATGATGTTACATACATAAGTGTGGACATGAAGTGGTAAACTTTTTTTGTTTTATATATAAATTATCTGTCTATGTCAATCTGTGTTCGTTCATCACAGTGTTTGTTCTTGAATATTACCATCCGCCATATATAAATTTAATTCCAATTTCCTTTCAAAGTACCCCCAATGATCTTACATACATAAGTGAGGTCCGGAAGTGGTGAACTTTTTTTATTTTAAATGTAAATTACCTGTCTATGTCAATCTGTGTTCGGTCATCACAGTGTTTGTTCCTCAAGATTGCCAACCGCCATATATAAATTCAATTTCAAGTTCTTTTCAAATTACCTCCAATGTAAATACATACATATGTGAAGTCCTGAAGTGGTACACCTTTTTTCTTTTATCTGTAAAATACCGGTCTATGTCAATCTGTGTTAGGTCATCACAGTGTTTGTTCCTCAAGATTACCTTCGGCTATTTATAAATTCAATTTAAGTTTCTTTTGAAATTCCTTCGAATGTAAATACATACACATGTGAAGTCCCGAAGTGTTACACTTTTTTTGTTTTATACGTAAATTATCGGTGTATGTCAATCTGTGTTCGGTCATCACAGTGTTTGTTCTTGAAGATTACCATTCGCCATATTTAAATTTAATTCCAATTTCCTTTCAAAGTACCCCCAATTATGTTACATACATATGTGAGGTCCGGAAGTGGTACACCTTTTTTCTTTTATCTGTAAAATACCGGTCTATGTCAATCTGTGTTTGGTCATCACAGTGTTTGTTCCTCAAGATTACCTTCGAATATTTATAAATTCAATTTAAGTTTCTTTTGAAATTCCTTCCAATGTAAATACATACACATGTGAAGTCCCGAAGTGGTACACTTTTTTTGTTTTATACGTAAATTATCGGTCTATGTCAATCTGTGTTCTGTCATCACAGTGTTTGTTCTTCAAGATTACTGTTGGCTATATATAAATTCAATTTTAATTTCCTTTCAAAGTACCCCTAATGATGTTACATACATAAGTGTGGTCCTGAAGTGGTAAACTTTTTTTGTTTTATATATAAATTACCTGTCTATGTCAATCTGTGTTCGGTCATCACAGTGTTTGTTCTTGAAGATTACCATCCGCCATATATAAATTTAATTCCAATTTCCTTTCAAAGTACCCCCAATGATGTTACATACATAAGTGAGGTCCGGAAGTGGTGAATGTTTTGTGTTCTAAATGTAAATTACCTGTCTATGTCAATCTGTGTTCGGTCATCACAGTTTTTGTTCTTCAAGATTGCCAACCGCCATATATAAATTCAATTTCAATTTCATTTCAAATTACCTCCAATGTAAATACATACATATGTGAAGTCCTGAAGTGGTACACCTTTTTTCTTTTATCTGTAAAATACCGGTCTATGTCAATCTGTGTTAGGTCATCACAGTGTTTGTTCCTCAAGATTACCTTCGGCTATTTATAAATTCAATTTAAGTTTCTTTTGAAATTCCTTCCAATTTAAATACATACACATGTGAAGTCCCGAAGTGGTACACTTTTTTTGTTTTATACGTAAATTATCGGTCTATGTCAATCTGTGTTCGGTCATCACAGTGTTTGTTGTTCAAGATTACTGTTGGCTACATATAAATTCAATTTTAATTTCCTTTCAAAATACCCCCAATGATGTTACATACATACGTGAGGTCCTGAAGTGGTAAACTTTTTTTGCTTTATATGTAAATTACCTGTCTATGTCAATCTGTGTTCGGTCATCACAGTGTTTGTTCTTGAAGATTACCATTCGCCATATATAAATTTAATTTCAATCTCCTTTCAAAGTACCCCCAATTATGTTACATACATACGTGAGGTCCTGAAGTGGTAAACTTTTTTTGCTTTATATGTAAATTACCGGTCTATGTCAATCTGTGTTTGGATATCACAGTGTTTGTTTTTCAAGATTACTGTTGGCTATATATAAATTCAATTTTAATTTCATTTCAAAATACCCCCAATTATGTTACATACATACGTGAGGTCCTGAAGTGGTAAACTTTTTTTGCTTTATATGTAAATTACCTGTCTATGTCAATCTGTGTTCGGTCATCACAGTGTTTGTTCTTGAAGATTACCATTCGCCATATATAAATTTAATTTCAATCTCCTTTCAAAGTACCCCTAATTATGTTACATACGTAAGTGAGGTCCGGAAGTGGTAAACTTTTTTTGTTTTATATATAAAATACCGGTCTATGTCAATCTGTGTTAGGTCATCACAGTGTTTGTTCCTCAAGATTACCTTATGCGAAGAATAAATTCAATGTAAGTTTCTTTTGAAATTCCTTCCAATGCAAATACATACACATGTGAAGTCCCGAAGTGGTACACTTTTTTTGGTTTATACGTAAATTATCGGTCTATGTCAACCTGTGTTCTGTCATCACAGTGTTTGTTCTTCAAGATTACTGTTGTCTACATATAAATTTAATTGCAATCTCCTTTCAAAGTACCCCTACTTATGTTACATACGTAAGTGAGTTCCGGAAGTGGTAAACTTTTTTGTTTTATATATAAATTACCTGTCTATGTCAATCTGTGTTCGGTCATCACAGTGTTTGTTCTTGAAGATTACCATCCGCCATATATAAATTTAATTCCAATTTCCTTTCAAAGTACCCCCAATGATCTTACATACATAAGTGAGGTCCGGAAGTGGTGAACTTTTTTTATTTTAAATGTAAATTACCTGTCTATGTCAATCTGTGTTCGGTCATCACAGTTTTTGTTCTTCAAGATTGCCAACCGCCATATATAAATTCAATTTCAATTTCTTTTCAAATTACCTCCAATGTAAATACATACATATGTGAAGTCCTGAAGTGGTACACCTTTTTTCTTTTATCTGTAAAATACCGGTCTATGTCAATCTGTGTTAGGTCATCACAGTGTTTGTTCCTCAAGATTACCTTCGGCTATTTATAAATTCAATTTAAGTTTCTTTTGAAATTCCTTCCAATGTAAATACATACACATGTGAAGTCCCGAAGTGGTACACTTTTTTTGATTTATACGTAAATTATCGGTCTATGTCAATCTGTGTTCGGTCATCACAGTGTTTGTTGTTCAAGATTACTGTTGGCAACATATAAATTCAATTTTAGTTTCCTTTCAAAATACCCCCAATTATGTAACATACATACGTGAGGTCCTGAAGTGGTAAACTTTTTTTGCTTTATATGTAAATTACCCGTCTATGTCAATCTGTGTTTAGTCATCACAGTGTTTGTTCCTTAAGATTACCTTCGGCTATTTATAAATTCAATTTAAGTTTCTTTTGAAATTCCTTGCAATGTAAATACATACATATGTGAAGTCCTGAAGTGGTACACTTTTTTTGTTTTATACGTAAATTATCGGTCTATGTCAATCTGTGTTCGGTCATCACAGTGTTTGTTCTTCAAGATTACTGTTGGCTACATATAAATTCAATTTGAATTTCCTTTCAAAGTACCCCTCATGATGTTACATACAGATATGAGGTCCTGAAGTGGTACACCTTTTTTGCTTTATATGTAAACTACCCGTCTATGTCAATCTGTGTTCGGTCATCACAGTGTTTGTCCTTCAAAAATACTGTTGTCTACATATAAATTCAATTTTAATTTCCATTCAAAATACCCCCAATGATTTTAAATACATAAGTTAGGTCCTGAAGTGGTAAACTTTTTTTGCTTTATATGTAAACTACCCGTCTATGTCAATCTGTGTTCGGTCATCACAGTGTTTGTTCTTCAAGATTACTGTTGGCTATATATAAATTTAATTTCAATTTCCTTTCAAAGTACTCCTAATGATGTTACATACTTGAGTGAGGTCCTGAAGTGGTACACCTTTTTTCTTTTATATGTAAAATACCTGTCTATGTCAATCTGTGTTCGGTCATCACAGTGTTTGTCCTTCAAAATTACTGTTGTCTATATATAAATTCAATTTTAATTTCCTTTCAAAATACCCCCAATGATTTTACATACATAAGTTAGGTCCTGAAGTGGTAAACTTTTTTTGCTTTATATATAAATTACCTGTCTATGTCAATCTGTGTTCGGTCATCACAGTGTTTGTTCTTGAAGATTACCATCCGCCATATATAAATTTAATTCCAATTTCATTTCAAAGTACCCCTAATGATGTTACATACATAAGTGTGGTCCGGAAGTGGTGAACTTTTTTTGTTTTATATGTAAATTACCTGTCTATGTCAATCTGTGTTCGGTCATCACAGTTTTTGTTCTTCAAGATTACCATCCGCCATATATAAATTCAATTTCAATTTCTTTTCAAATTACCTCCAATGTAAATACATACATATGTGAAGTCCTGAAGTGGTACACCTTTTTTCTTTTATCTGTAAAATACCGGTCTATGTCAATCTGTGTTAGGTCATCACAGTGTTTGTTCCTCAAGATTACCTTCGGCTATTTATAAATTCAATTTAAGTTTCTTTTGAAATTCCTTCCAATGTAAATACATACACATGTGAAGTCCCGAAGTGGTACACTTTTTTTGTTTTATACGTAAATTATCGGTGTATGTCAATCTGTGTTCGGTCATCACAGTGTTTGTTCTTCAATATTACTGTTGGCTACATATAAATTCAATTTTAATTTCCTTTCAAAATACCCCCAATGATGTTACATACATACGTGAGGTCCTGAAGTGGTAAACTTTTTTTGCTTTATATGTAAATTACCCGTCTATGTCAATCTGTGTTTGGTCATCACAGTGTTTGTTCCTCAAGATTACCTTCGGCTATTTATAAATTCAATTTAAGTTTCTTTTGAAATTCCTTCCAATGTAAATACATACACATGTGAAGTCCCGAAGTGGTACACTTTTTTTGTTTTATACGTAAATTACCAGTCTATGTCAATCTGTGTTCGGTCATCACAGTGTTTGTTCTTCAAGATTACTGTTGGCTATATATAAATTCAATTTTAATTTCCTTTCAAAGTACCCCCAATGATGTTACATACATAAGTTAGGTCCTGAAGTGGTAAACTTTTTTTGCTTTATATGTAAATTACCCGTCTATATCAAACTGTGTTCGGTCATCACAGTGTTTGTTCTTCAAGATTACTGTTGGCTATATATAAATTCAATTTTAATTTCCTTTCAAAGTACCCCTAATAATGTTACATACATAAGTGAGGTCCGGAAGTGGTGAACTTTTTTTCTTTTATCTGTAAAATACCGGTCTATGTCAATCTGTGTTCGGTCATCACAGTGTTTGTTCTTCAAGATTACTGTTGGCTATATATAAATTCAATTTTAATTTCCTTTCAAAATACCCCCAATGATGTTACATACATACGTGAGGTCCTGAAGTGGTAAACTTTTTTTGCTTTATATGTAAATTACCCGTCTATATCAATCTGTGTTCGGTCATCGCAGTGTTTGTTCTTCAAGATTACTGTTGGCTATATATAAATTCAATTTTAATTTCCTTTCAAAGTACCCCTAATAATGTTACATACGTGAGTGAGGTCCGGAAGTGGTACACATTTTTTCTTTTATCTGTACAATACCGGTCTATGTCAATCTGTGTTTGGTCATCACAGTGTTTGTTCCTCAAGATTACCTTCGAATATTTATAAATTCAATTTAAGTTTCTTTTGAAATTCCTTCCAATGTAAATACATACACATGTGAAGTCCCGAAGTGGTACACTTTTTTTGTTTTATACGTAAATTATCGGTCTATGTCAATCTGTGTTTGGTCATCACAGTGTTTGTTCCTCAAGATTACCTTCGGCTATTTATAAATTCAATTTAAGTTTCTTTTGAAATTCCTTGCAATGTAAATACATACATATGTGAAGTCCCGAAGTGGTACACTTTTTTTGTTTTATACGTAAATTATCGGTCTATGTCAATCTGTGTTCGGTCATCACAGTGTTTGTTCTTCAAGATTACTGTTGGCTATATATAAATTCAATTTTAATTTCCTTTCAAAGTACCCCTAATGATGTTACATACATAAGTGAGGTCCTGAAGTGGTAAACTTTTTTTGCTTTATATGTAAATTACCCGTCTATGTCAATCTGTGTTTGGTCATCACAGTGTTTGTTCCTCAAGATTACCTTCGGCTATTTATAAATTCAATTTAAGTTTCTTTTGAAATTCCTTCCAATGTAAATACATACACATGTGAAGTCCCGAAGTGGTACACTTTTTTTGTTTTATACGTAAATTATCGGTCTATGTCAATCTGTGTTCGGTCATCACAGTGTTTGTTCTTCAAGATTACTGTTGTCTACATATAAATTCAATTTTAATTTCCTTTCAAAATACCCCCAATGATGGAACCTACATAAGTTAGGTCCTGAAGAGGTAAACTTTATTTTCATTATATGTAAATTACCCGTCTATATCAAACTGCGTTCGGTCATCACAGGGTTTGTTCTTCAAGATTACCGTCCGCCATATATAAATTCAATTTCAATTTCTTTTCAAATTACCTTCAATGTAAATACATACATATGTGAAGTCCTGAAGTGGTACACTTTTTTTGTTTTATATGTAAATTACCTGTCTATGTCAATCTGTGTTCGGTCATCACAGTGTTTGTTCTTGAAGATTACCATCCGCCATATATAAATTTAATTTCAATCTCCTTTCAAAGTACCCCTAATGATGTTACATACATGAGTGAGGTCCTGAAGTGGTAAACTTTTTTTGTTTTATATGTAAATTACCTGTCTATGTCAATCTGTGTTCGGTCATCACAGTGTTTGTTCCTCAAGATTACCTTCGGCTATTTATAAATTCAATTTAAGTTTCTTTTGAAATTCCTTCCAATGTAAATACATACACATGTGAAGTCCCGAAGTGGTACACTTTTTTTGTTTTATACGTAAATTATCGGTCTATGTCAATCTGTGTTCGGTCATCACAGTGTTTGTTGTTCAAGATTACTGTTGGCTACATATAAATTCAATTTTAATTTCCTTTCAAAATACCCCTAATGATGTTACATACATACGTGAGGTCCTGAAGTGGTAAACTTTTTTTGCTTTATATGTAAATTACCCGTCTATGTCAATCTGTGTTTGGTCATCACAGTGTTTGTTCCTCAAGATTACCTTCGGCTATTTATAAATTCAATTTAAGTTTCTTTTGAAATTCCTTCCTATGTAAATACATACATATGTGAATTCCCGAAGTGGTACACTTTTTTTGTTTTATACGTAAATTATCGGTCTATGTCAATCTGTGTTCGGTCATCACAGTGTTTGTTCTTCAAGATTACTGTTGGCTATATATAAATTCAATTTTAATTTCCTTTCAAAGTACCCCTAATGATGTTACATACATAAGTGAGGTCCTGAAGTGATAAACTTTTTTTGCTTTATATGTAAACTACCCGTCTATGTCAATCTGTGTTTGGTCATCACAGTGTTTGTTCTTCAAGATTACCATCCGCCATATATAAATTCAATTTCAATTTCTTTTCAAATTACCTCCAATGTAAATACATACATATGTGAAGTCCTGAAGTGGTACACCTTTTTTCTTTTATCTGTAAAATACCGGTCTATGTCAATCTGTCTTCAGTCATCACAGTGTTTGTCATTCAAAATTACTCTTGTCTATATATCAATTCAATTTGAATTTCCTTTCAAAGTACCCCTAATGATTTTACATACATATGTGAAGTCATGAAGTGGTACACTTTTTTTGTTTTATACGTAAATTATCGGTCTATGTCAATCTGTGTTTGGATATCACAGTGTTTGTTCTTGAAGATTACCATCCGCCATATATAAATTTAATTTCAATTTCCTTTCAAAGTACTCCTAATGATGTTACATACTTAAGTGAGGTCCTGAAGTGGTAAACTTTTTTTGCTTTATATGTAAACTACCCGTCTATGTCAATCTGTGTTCGGTCATCACAGTGTTTGTTCTTCAAGATTACTGTTGGCTATATATAAATTCAATTTTAATTTCCTTTCAAAGTACCCCTAATAATGTTACATTCATAAGTGAGGTCCTGAAGTGGTACACCTTTTTTGTTTTATATGTAAATTACCTGTCTATGTCAATCTGTGTTCGGTCATCACAGTGTTTGTTCTTGAAGATTACCATCCGGTATATATAAATTTAATTTCAATCTCCTTTTAAAGTACCCCCTAATGATGTTACATACATAAGTGAGGTCCGGAAGTGGTAAACTTTTTTTGTTTTATATGTAAATTACCTGTCTATGTCAATTTGTGTTTGGTCTTCACAGGGTTTGTTCCTCAAGATTATCGTCCAACAAATATAAATTCTATTTGAATTTCCTTTCAACGTACCCCTAATGATGTTACATACATAAGTGAGGTCCTGAAGTGGTACACTTTTTTTGTTTTATATATAAATTACCGGTCTATGTCAATCTGTGTTCGGTCATCACAGTGTTTGTTCTTCAAGATTACTGTTGGCTATATATAAATTCAATTTTAATTTCCTTTCAAAGTACCCCTAATGATGTTACATACATAAGTGAGGTCCTGAAGTGGTAAACTTTTTTTGCTTTATATGTAAACTACCCGTCTATGTCAATCTGTGTTCGGTCATCACAGTGTTTGTTCTTCAAGATTACTGTTGGCTATATATAAATTAAATTTTAATTTCCTTTCAAAGTACCCCTAATGATGTTACATACATAAGTGAGGTCCTGAAGTGGTACACTTTTTTTGCTTTATATGTAAACTACCCGTCTATGTCAATCTGTGTTCGGTCATCACAGTGTTTGTTCTTCAAGATTACTGTTGGCTATATATAAATTTAATTTCAATTTCCTTTCAAAATGCCCCTAATGATGTTACATACGTAAGTTAGGTCCTGTAGTGGTACATCTTTTTTGTTTTATATGTAAATTACCTGTCTATGTCAATCTGTGTTCAGTCATCACAGTGTTTGTTCTTCATGATTGCTGTTGGCTATATATAAATTCAATTTTAATTTCCTTTCAAAATAACCCTAATGATGTTACATACATAAGTGAGGTCCGGAAGTGGTGAACTTTATTTTCATTATATGTAAATTACCCGTCTATATCAAACTGTGTTCGGTCATCACAGTGTTTGTTCTTCAAGATTACCGTCCGCCATATATAAATTCAATTTCAATTTCTTTTCAAATTACCTCCAATGTAAATACATACATATGTGAAGTCCTGAAGTGGTACAACTTTTTTCTTTTATATGTAAAATACCGGTCTATGTCAATCTGTGTTCGGTCATCACAGTGTTTGTTCTTCAAGATTACCGTCCACCAAATATAAATTCAATTTTAATTTCCTTTGAAAGTACCCCTAATGATGTTACATACATAAGTGAGGTCCTGAAGTGGTAAACTTTTTTTGTTTTATATGTAAATTACCTGTCTATGTCAATCTGTGTTTGGTCTTCACAGTGTTTGTTCCTCAAGATTACCGTCCACCAAATATAAATTCAATTTGTATTTCCTTCCAAAGTACCCCTAGTGATGTTACATACATGAGTGAGTTCCTGAAGTGGTAAACTTTTTTTGCTTTATATGAAAATTACCGGTCTATGTCTATCTGTGTTCGGTCATCACAGTGTTTGTTCTTCAAGATTACTGTTGGCTATATATAAATTCAATTTTAATTTCCTTTCAAAATACCCCCAATGATGTTACATACATACGTGTGGTCCTGAAGTGGTAAACTTTTTTTTGCTTTATATGTAAATTACCTGTCTATGTCAATCTGTGTTCGGTCATCACAGTGTTTGTTCCTCAAGATTACCTTCGGCTATTTATAAATTCAATTTAATTTTCTTTTGAAATTCCTTGCAATGTAAACACATACATAAGTGAGGTCCGGAAGTGGTGAACTTTTTTTGTTTTATATGTAAATTACCTGTCCATGTCAATCTGTGTTCGGTCATCACAGTGTTTGTTCTTCATTATTACTGTTGGCTATATATAAATTTAATTTTAATTTCCTTTCAAAGTACCCCCAATGATGGAACCTACATAAGTTAGGTCCTGAAGAGGTAAACTTTATTTTCATTATATGTAAATTACCCGTCTATATCAAACTTCGTTCGGTCATCACAGTGTTTGTTCTTCAAGACTACCATCCGCCATATATAAATTCAATTTCAATTTCTTTTCAAATTACCTCTAATGTAAATACATACATAAGTGAGGTCCGGAAGTGGTACATCTTTTTTGTTTTATATGCAAATTACCTGTCTATGTCAATCTGTGTTCAGTCATCACAGTGTTTGTTCTTGAAGATTACCATTCGCAATATATAAATTTAATTTCAATCTCCTTTCAAAGTACCCCTAATTATGTTACATACGTGAGTTCCGGAAGTGGTAAACTTTTTTGTTTTATATATAAATTACCTATCTATGTCAATCTGTGTTCGGTCATCACAGTGTTTGTTCCTCAAGATTACCTTCGGCTATTTATAAATTCAATTTAAGTTTCTTTTGAAATTCCTTCCAATGTAAATACATACACATGTGAAGTCCCGAAGTGGTACACTTTTTTTGTTTTATACGTAAATTATCGGTCTATGTCAATCTGTGTTCGGTCATCACAGTGTTTGTTCTTCAAGATTACTGTTGGCTACATATAAATTCAATGTTAATTTCCTTTCAAAATACCGCTAATGATGTTACATACATACGTGAGGTCCTGAAGTGGTAAACTTTTTTTGCTTTATATGTAAATTACCCGTCTATGTCAATCTGTGTTTGGTCATCACAGTGTTTGTTCCTCAAGATTACCTTCGGCTATTTATAAATTCAATTTAAGTTTCTTTTGAAATTCCTTGCAATGTAAATACATACATATGTGAAGTCCCGAAGTGGTACACTTTTTTTGTTTTATACGTAAATTATCGGTCTATGTCAATCTGTGTTCGGTCATCACAGTGTTTGTTCTTCAAGATTACTGTTGGCTATATATAAATTCAATTTTAATTTCCTTTCAAAGTACCCCTAATGATGTTACATACTTAAGTGAGGTCCTGAAGTGGTAAACTTTTTTTGCTTTATATGTAAACTACCCGTCTATGTCAATCTGTGTTCGGTCATCACAGTGTTTGCTCTTCAAGATTACCATCCGCCATATATAAATTCAATTTCAATTTCTTTTCAAATTACCTCCAATGTAAATACATACATATGTGAAGTCCTGAAGTGGTACACCTTTTTTCTTTTATCTGTAAAATACCGGTCTATGTCAATCTGTGTTCGGTCATCACAGTGTTTGTTCTTCAAGATTACTGTTGGCTATATATAAATTCAATTTTAATTTCCTTTCAAAATACCCCTAATGATTTTACATACATATGTGAAGTCATGAAGTGGTACACTTTTTTTGTTTTATACGTAAATTATCGATCTATGTCAATCTGTGTTTGGATATCACAGTGTTTGTTCTTGAAGATTACCATCCGCCATATATAAATTTAATTTCAATTTCCTTTCAAAGTACTCCTAATGATGTTACATACTTAAGTGATGTCCTGAAGTGGTAAACTTTTTTTGCTTTATATGTAAACTACCCGTCTATGTCAATCTGTGTTCGGTCATCACAGTGTTTGTTCTTCAAGATTACTGTTGGCTATATATAAATTCAATTTTAATTTCCTTTCAAAGTACCCCTAATAATGTTACATTCATAAGTGAGGTCCGGAAGTGGTAAACTTTTTTTGTTTTATATGTAAATTACCCGTCTATGTCAATCTGTGTTTGGTCATCACAGTGTTTGTTCTTCAAGATTACCGTCCACCAAATATAA
Source organism: Diplolepis rosae (assembly GCA_030998225.1). Lineage (NCBI taxonomy): Eukaryota > Metazoa > Arthropoda > Insecta > Hymenoptera > Diplolepididae > Diplolepis > Diplolepis rosae. The sequence goes on from JAPYXD010000546.1 coordinate 427,345, forward strand.
ATTCAATTTGAATTTCCTTCCAAAGTACCCCTAATGATGTTACATACATAAGTGAGGTCCTGAAGTGGTAAACTTTTTTTGCTTTATATGTAAATTACCCGTCTATGTCAATCTGTGTTCGGTCATCACAGTGTTTGTTCTTCAAGATTACTGTTGGCTATATATAAATTCAATTTTAATTTCCTTTCAAAGTACCCCTAATAATGTTACATTCATAAGTGAGGTCCTGAAGTGGTAAACTTTTTTTGCTTTATATGTAAACTACCCGTCTATGTCAATCTGTTTTTGGTCATCACAGTGTTTGTTCCTCAAGATTACCTTCGGCTATTTATAAATTCAATTTAAGTTTCTTTTGAAATTCCTTCCTATGTAAATACATACACATGTGAAGTCCCGAAGTGGTACACTTTTTTTGTTTTATACGTAAATTATCGGTCTATGTCAATCTGTGTTCGGTCATCACAGTGTTTGTTCTTCAAGATTACTGTTGGCTATATATAAATTTAATTTTAATTTCCTTTCAAAATACCCCCAATGATGGAACCTACATAAGTTAGGTCCTGAAGAGGTAAACTTTATTTTCATTATATGTAAATTACCCGTCTATATCAAACTTCGTTCGGTCATCACAGTGTTTGTTCTTCAAGACTACCATCCGCCATATATAAATTCAATTTCAATTTCTTTTCAAATTACCTCTAATGTAAATACATACATATGTGAAGTCCTGAAGTGGTACACTTTTTTTGTTTTATACGTAAATTACCAGTCTATGTCAATCTGTGTTCGGTCATCACAGTGTTTGTTCTTGAAGATTACCATCCGCCATATATAAATTTAATTTCAATCTCCTTTCAAAGTACCCCTAATGATGTTACATACATAAGTGAGGTCCTGAAGTGGTAAACTTTTTTTGTTTTATATGTAAATTACCTGTCTATGTGAATCTGTGTTCGGTCATCACAGTGTTTGTTCCTCAAGATTACCTTCGGCTATTTATAAATTCAATTTAAGTTTCTTTTGAAATTCCTTCCAATTTTAATACATACACATATGAAGTCCCGAAGTGGTACACTTTTTTTGATTTATACGTAAATTATCGGTCTATGTCAATCTGTGTTCGGTCATCACAGTGTTTGTTCTTCAAGATTACTGTTGGCTACATATAAATTCAATGTTAATTTCCTTTCAAAATACCGCTAATGATGTTACATACATACGTGAGGTCCTGAAGTGGTAAACTTTTTTTGCTTTATATGTAAATTACCCGTCTATGTCAATCTGTGTTTGGTCATCACAGTGTTTGTTCCTCAAGATTACCTTCGGCTATTTATAAATTCAATTTAAGTTTCTTTTGAAATTCCTTCCAATGTAAATACATACATATGTGAAGTCCCGAAGTGGTACACTTTTTTTGTTTTATACGTAAATTATCGGTCTATGTCAATCTGTGTTCGGTCATCACAGTGTTTGTTCTTCAAGATTACTGTTGGCTATATATAAATTCAATTTTAATTTCCTTTCAAAGTACCCCTAATGATGTTACATACATAAGTGAGGTCCTGAAGTGGTAAACTTTTTTTGCTTTATATGTAAATTACCCGTCTATGTCAATCTGTGTTCGGTCATCACAGTGTTTGTTCTTCAAGATTACCATCCGCCATATATAAATTCAATTTCAATTTCTTTTCAAATTACCTCCAATGTAAATACATACATATGTGAAGTCCTGAAGTGGTACACCTTTTTTCTTTTATCTGTAAAATACCGGTCTATGTCAATCTGTGTTCGGTCATCACAGTGTTTGTCCTTCAAAATTACTGTTGTCTATATATAAATTCAATTTTAATTTCCTTTCAAAATACCCCCAATGATTTTACATACATATGTGAAGTCGTGAAGTGGTACACTTTTTTTGTTTTATACGTAAATTATCGGTCTATGTCAATATGTGTTTGGATATCACAGTGTTTGTTCTTGAAGATTACCATCCGCCATATATAAATTTAATTTCAATTTCCTTTCAAAGTACTCCTAATGATGTTACATACTTAAGTGAGGTCCTGAAGTGGTAAACTTTTTTTGCTTTATATGTAAACTACCCGTCTATGTCAATCTGTGTTCGGTCATCACAGTGTTTGTTCTTCAAGATTACTGTTGGCTATATATAAATTCAATTTTAATTTCCTTTCAAAGTACCCCTAATAATGTTACATTCATAAGTGAGGTCCTGAAGTGGTACACTTTTTTTGTTTTATACGTAAATTATCGGTCTATGTCAATCTGTGTTCGGTCATCACAGTGTTTGTTCTTCAAGATTACTGTTGGCTATATATAAATTCAATTTTAATTTCCTTTCAATGTACCCCTAGTAATGTTACATTCATAAGTGAGGTCCTGAAGTGGTAAACTTTTTTTGCTTTATATGTAAACTACCCGTCTTTGTCAATCTGTGTTTGGTCATCACAGTGTTTGTTCTTCAAGATTACTGTTGGCTATATATAAATTCAATTTTAATTTCATTTAAATGTACCCATAATAATGTTACATTCATAAGTGAGGTCCTGAAGTGGTACACTTTTTTTGTTTTATACGTAAATTACCAGTCTATGTCAATCTGTGTTCGGTCATCACAGTGTTTGTTCTTCAAGATTACTGTTGGCTATATATAAATTCAATTTTAATTTCCTTTCAAAGTACCCCTAATGATGTTACATACGTAAGTTAGGTCCTGTAGTGGTACATCTTTTTTGTTTTATATGTAAATTACCTGTCTATGTCAATCTGTGTTCAGTCATCACAGTGTTTGTTCTTCATGATTGCTGTTGGCTATATATAAATTCAATTTTAATTTCCTTTCAAAATAACCCTAATGATGTTACATACAAAAGTTAGGTCCTGAAGTGGTAAACTTTATTTGCTTTATATGTAAATTACCCGTCTATATCAAACTGTGTTCGGTCATCACAGGGTTTGTTCTTCAAGATTACCGTCCGCCATATATAAATTCAATTTCAATTTATTTTCAAATTACCTTCAATGTAAATACATGCATATGTGAAGTCCTGAAGTGGTACACTTTTTTTGTTTTATCTGTAAAATACCGGTCTATGTCAATCTGTCTTTGGTCATCACAGTGTTTGTTCTTCAAGATTACCATCCGCCATATATAAATTCAATTTCAATTTCTTTTCAAATTACCCCCAATGTAAATACATACATAAGGTGTAGTCCTGAAGTGGTACACCTTTTTTCTTTTAACTGTATAATACTGGTCTATGTCAATCTGTGTTCGGTCATCACAGTGTTTGTTCTTCAAGATTACCGTCCACCAAATATAAATTCAAGTGGAAAGTCGGGTCAAAGTACCCCTAATGATGTTACATACATAAGTGAGGTCCGGAAGTGGTAAACTTTTTTTGTTTTATATGTAAATTACCTGTCTATGTCAATCTGTGTTTGGTCTTCACAGTGTTTGTTCCTCAAGATTACCGTCCACCAAATATAAATTCAATTTGAATTTCCTTCCAAAGTACCCCTAATGATGTTACATACATGGAAGAGTTCCTGAAGTGGTAAACTTTTTTTGCTTTACATGTAGATTACCTGTCTATGTCAATCTGTGTTCGGTCATCAGAGTGTTTGATCTACAAGATTACTGATCACTACATAAAAAATAAATTTTAATTTCCATTAAAAATAACCCCAATTATGTTACATACATGAGTGAGTTCCTGAAGTGGTAAACTTTTTTTGCTTTATATGAAAATTACCGGTCTATGTCTATCTGTGTTCGGTCATCACAGTGTTTGTCCTTGAAGATTACCATCCGCCATATATAAATTTAATTTCAATCTCCTTTCAAAGTACCCCTAATGATGTTACATACGTGAGTGAGGTCCGGAAGTGGTACACCTTTTTTCATTTATCTGTAAAATACCGGTCTATGTCAATCTGTGTTAGGTCATCACAGTGTTTGTTCCTCAAGATTACCATCCAATATTTATAAATTCAATTTAAGTTTCTTTTGAAATTCCTTCCAATGTAAATACATACACATGTGAAGTCCCGAAGTGGTACACTTTTTTTGTTTTATACGTAAATTATCGGTCTATGTCAATCTGTGTTCTGTCATCACAGTGTTTGTTCTTCAAGATTACTGTTGGCTATATATAAATTCAATTGTAATTTCCTTTCAAAGTACCCCTAATGATGTTACATACATAAGTGTGGTCCTGAAGTGGTAAACTTTTTTTGTTTTATATATAAATTACCTGTCTATGTCAATGTGTGTTCGGTCTGCAGAGTTTTTGTTCTTCTAGATTACAATCCGCCGTATATAATTTTAATTCCAATTTCCTTTCAAAGTAACCCAAATGATTTTACATACATAGGTGAGGTCCGGAAGTGGTGAACTTTTTTGTTTTAAATGTAAAATACCCGTCTATGTCAATCTGTGTTCGGTCATCACAGTGTTTGTTCTTCAAGATTACCATTCGCCATATATAAATTTAATTTCAATCTCCTTTCAAAGTACCCCTAATTATGTTACATACGTAAGTGAGGTCCGGAAGTGGTACACTTTTTTTGTTTTATCTGTAAAATACCGGTCTATGTCAATCTGTGTTAGGTCATCACAGTGTTTGTTCTTCAAGATTACTGTTGGCTATATATAAATTCAATTGTAATTTCCTTTCAAAGTACCCCTAATGATGTTACATACATAAGTGTGGTCCTGAAGTGGTAAACTTTTTTTGTTTTATATATAAATTACCTGTCTATGTCAATCTGTGTTCGGTCATCACAGTGTTTGTTCCTCAAGATTACCTTCGAATATTTATAAATTCAATTTAAGTTTCTTTTGAAATTCCTTCCAATGTAAATACATACACATTTGAAGTCCCGAAGTGGTACACTTTTTTTGTTTTATACGTAAATTATCGGTCTATGTCAATCTGTGTTCTGTCATCACAGTGTTTGTTCTTCAAGATTACTGTTGGCTATATATAAATTCAATTGTAATTTCCTTTCAAAGTACCCCTAATGATGTTACATACATAAGTGTGGTCCTGAAGTGGTAAACTTTTTTTGTTTTATATGTAAATTACCCGTCTATGTCAATCTGTGTTTGGTCATCACAGTGTTTGTTCCTCAAGATTACCTTCGGCTATTTATAAATTCAATTTAAGTTTCTTTTGAAATTCCTTCCAATGTAAATACATACACATGTGAAGTCCCGAAGTGGTACACTTTTTTTGTTTTATACGTAAATTATCGGTCTATGTCAATCTGTGTTCGGTCATCACAGTGTTTGTTCTTCAAGATTACTGTTGGATATATATAAATTTAATTTTAATTTCCTTTGAAAGTACCCCTAATGATGGAACCTACATAAGTTAGGTCCTGAAGAGGTAAACTTTTTTTGCTTTATATGTAAATTACCCGTCTATATCAAACTGTGTTCGGTCATCACAGTGTTTGTTCTTCAAGATTACCATTCGCCATATATAAATTTAATTTCAATCTCCTTTCAAAGTACCCCTAATTATGTTACATACGTAAGTGAGGTCCGGAAGTGGTACACCTTTTTTCTTTTATCTGTAAAATACCGGTCTATGTCAATCTGTGTTAGGTCATCACAGTGTTTGTTCTTCAAGATTACTGTTGGCTATATATAAATTCAATTGTAATTTCCTTTCAAAGTACCCCTAATGATGTTACATACATAAGTGTGGTCCTGAAGTGGTAAACTTTTTTTGTTTTATATATAAATTACCTGTCTATGTCAATCTGTGTTCGGTCATCACAGTGTTTGTTCTTCAAGATTACCTTCGTATATTTATAAATTCTATTTAAGTTTCTTTTGAAATTCCTTCCAATGTAAATACATACACATGTGAAGTCCCGAAGTGGTACACTTTTTTTGTTTTATACGTAAATTATCGGTCTATGTCAATCTGTGTTCTGTCATCACAGTGTTTGTTCTTCAAGATTACTGTTGGCTATATATAAATTCAATTGTAATTTCCTTTCAAAGTACCCCTAATGAAGTTACATACATAAGTGTGGTACTGAAGTGGTAAACTTTTTGTTTTATATATAAATTACCTGTCTATGTCAATCTGTGTTCGTTCATCACAGTGTTTGTTCTTGAATATTACCATCCGCCATATATAAATTTAATTCCAATTTCCTTTCAAAGTAACCCCAATGATCTTACATACATAAGTGAGGTCCGGAAGTGGTGAACTTTTTTTATTTTAAATGTAAATTACCTGTCTATGTCAATCTGTGTTCGGTCATCACAGTGTTTGTTCTTCAAGATTACCATTCGCCATATATAAATTTAATTTCAATCTCCTTTCAAAGTACCCCTAATTATGTTACATACGTAAGTGAGGTCCGGAAGTGGTACACCTTTTTTCTTTTATCTGTAAAATACCGGTCTATGTCAATCTGTGTTAGGTCATCACAGTGTTTGTTCTTCAAGATTACTGTTGGCTATATATAAATTCAATTTTAATTTCCTTTCAAAATACCCCCAATGATGTTACATACATAAGTGTGGTACTGAAGTGGTAAACTTTTTTGTTTTATATATAAATTACCTGTCTATGTCAATCTGTGTTCGGTCATCACAGTGTTTGTTCCTCAAGATTACCTTCGAATATTTATAAATTCAATTTAAGTTTCTTTTGAAATTCCTTCCAATGTAAATACATACACATTTGAAGTCCCGAAGTGGTACACTTTTTTTGTTTTATACGTAAATTATCGGTCTATGTCAATCTGTGTTCTGTCATCACAGTGTTTGTTCTTCAAGATTACTGTTGGCTATATATAAATTCAATTGTAATTTCCTTTCAAAGTACCCCTAATGATGTTACATACATAAGTGTGGTCCTGAAGTGGTAAACTTTTTTTTTTTATATATAAGTTACCCGTCTATGTCAATCTGTGTTTGGTCATCACAGTGTTTGTTCCTCAAGATTACCTTCGGCTATTTATAAATTCAATTTAAGTTTCTTTTGAAATTCCTTCCAATTTAAATACATACACATGTGAAGTCCCGAAGTGGTACACTTTTTTTGTTTTATACGTAAATTATCGGTCTATGTCAATCTGTGTTCGGTCATCACAGTGTTTGTTCTTCAAGATTACTGTTGGCTATATATAAATTCAATTTAAATTTCCTTTCAAAATACCCCCAATGATGTTACATACATACGTGAGGTCCTGAAGTGGTAAAATTTTTGCTTTATATGTAAATTACCCGTCTATGTCAATCTGTGTTTGGTCATCACAGTGTTTGTTCCTCAAGATTACCTTCGGCTATTTATAAATTCAATTTAAGTTTCTTTTGAAATTCCTTGCAATGTAAATACATACATATGTGAAGTCCCGAAGTGGTACACTTTTTTTGTTTTATACGTAAATTATCGGTCTATGTCAATCTGTGTTCGGTCATCACAGTGTTTGTTCTTCAAGATTACTGTTGGCTATATATAAATTCAATTGTAATTTCCTTTCAAAGTACCCCTAATGATGTTACATACATAAGTGAGGTCCTGAAGTGGTAAACTTTTTTTGTTTTATATGTAAATTACCCGTCTATGTCAATCTGTGTTTGGTCATCACAGTGTTTGTTCTTCAAGATTACCATCCGCCATATATAAATTCAATTTCAATTTCTTTTCAAATTACCTCCAATGTAAATACATACATATGTGAAGTCCTGAAGTGGTACACCTTTTTTCTTTTATCTGTAAAATACCGGTCTATGTCAATCTGTGTTCTGTCATCACAGTGTTTGTTCTTCAAGATTACTGTTGGCTACATATAAATTCAATTTCAATTTCTTTTCAAATTACCTCCAATGTAAATACATACATATATGAAGTCCTGAAGTTGTACACCTTTTTTCTTTTATCTGTAAAATACCGGTCTATGTCAATCTGTGTTCGGTCATCACAGTGTTTGTTCTTCAAGATTACTGTTGTCTATATATCAATTCAATTTGAATTTCCTTTCAAAGTACCCCTAATGATTTTACATACATATGTGAAGTCATGAAGTGGTACACTTTTTTTGTTTTATACGTAAATTATCGGTCTATGTGAATCTGTGTTTGGATATCACAGTGTTTGTTCTTGAAGATTACCATCCGCCATATATAAATTTAATTTCAATTTCCTTTCAAAGTACTCCTAATGATGTTACATACTTAAGTGAGGTCCTGAAGTGGTAAACTTTTTTTGCTTTATATGTAAACTACCCGTCTATGTCAATCTGTGTTCGGTCATCACAGTGTTTGTTCTTCAAGATTACTGTTGGCTATATATAAATTCAATTTTAATTTCCTTTCAAAGTACCCCTAATAATGTTACATTCATAAGTGAGGTCCTGAAGTGGTACACCTTTTTTGTTTTATATGTAAATTACCTGTCTATGTCAATCTGTGTTCGGTCATCACAGTGTTTGTTCTTGAAGATTACCATCCGCCATATATCAATTCAATTTGAATTTCCTTTCAAAGTACCCCTAATGATTTTACATACATAAGTGAGGTCCTGAAGTGGTAAACTTTTTTTGTTTTATATGTAAATTACCTGTCTATGTCAATCTGTGTTTGGTCTTCACAGTGTTTGTTCTTCAAGATTACCGTCCACCAAATATAAATTCAATTTTAATTTCCTTTCAAAGTACCCCTAATGATGTTACATACATACGTGAGGTCCTGAAGTGGTACACATTTTTTGTTTTATATGTAAACTACCCGTCTATGTCAATCTGTGTTCGGTCATCACAGTGTTTGTTCTTCAAGAGTACTGTTTGCTATATATAAATTCAATTTTAATTTCCTTTCAAAGTACCCCTAATAATGTTACATACATAAGTGGGGTCCTGAAGTGGTAAACTTTTTTTGCTTTATATGTAAACTACCCGTCTATGTCAATCTGTGTTCGGTCATCACAGTGTTTGTTCTTCAAGATTACTGTTGGCTATATATAAATTCAATTTTAATTTCCTTTCAAAGTACCCCTAATAATGTTACATTCATAAGTGAGGTCCTGAAGTGGTACATCTTTTTTGTTTTATATGTAAATTACCTGTCTATGTCAATCTGTGTTCAGTCATCACAGTGTTTGTTCTTCATGATTGCTGTTGGCTATATATAAATTCAATTTTAATTTCCTTTCAAAATAACCCTAATGATGTTACATACAAAAGTGAGGTCCTGAAGTGGTAAACTTTATTTTCATTATATGTAAATTACCCGTCTATATCAAACTGTGTTCGGTCATCACAGTGTTTGTTCTTCAAGATTACCGTCCGCCATATATAAATTCAATTTCAATTTCTTTTCAAATTACCTCCAATGTAAATACATACATATGTGAAGTCCTGAAGTGGTACACCTTTTTTCTTTTATCTGTAAAATACCGGTCTATGTCAATCTGTGTTCGGTCATCACAGTGTTTGTTCTTCAAGATTACCATTCGCCATATATAAATTTAATTTCAATTTCTTTTCAAATTACCACCAATGTAAATACATACATAAAGTGAAGTCCTGAAGTGTTACACCTTTTTTCTTTTAACTGTATAATACTGGTCTATGTCAATCTGTGTTCGGTCATCACAGTGTTTGTTCTTTAAGATTACCGTCCACCAAATATAAATTCTATTTGAATTTCCTTTCAAAGTACCCCTACTGATGTTACATACATAAGTGAGGTCCGGAAGTGGTACAACTTTTTTCTTTTATATGTAAATTACCGGTCTATGTCAATCTGTATTCGGTCATCACAGTGTTTGTTCCTCAAGATTACCGTCCACCAAATATAAATTCAATTTTAATTTCCTTCCAAAGTACCCCTAATGATTTTACATACATGAGAGAGTTCCTGAAGTGGTAAACTTTTTTTGTTTTATACGTAAGTTATCGGTCTATGTCAATCTGTGTTCGGTCATCACAGTGTTTGTTCTTCAATAGTACTGTTTGCTATATATAAATTCAATTTTAATTTCCTTTCAAAATACCCCCAATGCTGTTACATACATAAGTTAGGTCCTGAAGTGATAAACTTTTTTTGCTTTATATGTAAATTACCCGTCTATGTCAATCTGTGTTCGGTCATCACAGTGTTTGTTCTTCAAGATTACTGTTGGCTATATATCAATTCAATTTGAATTTCCTTTCAAAGTACCCCTAATGATTTTACATACATATATGAGGTCCAGAAGTGGTACACTTTTTTTGTTTTTTACGTAAATTATCGGTCTATGTCAATCTGTGTTTGGATATCACAGTGTTTGTTCTTGAAGATTACCATCCGCCATATATAAATTTAATTTCAATTTCCTTTCAAAGTACTCCTAATGATGTTACATACTTAAGTGAGGTCCTGAAGTGGTAAACTTTTTTTGCTTTATATGTAAACTACCCGTCTATGTCAATCTGTGTTCGGTCATCACAGTGTTTGTTCTTCAAGATTACTGTTGGCTATATATAAATTCAATTTTAATTTCCTTTCAAAGTACCCCTAATAATGTTACATTCATAAGTGAGGTCCTGAAGTGGTACACCTTTTTTGTTTTATATGTAAATAACCTGTCTATGTCAATCTGTGTTTGGTCATCACACTGTTTGTTCCTCAAGATTACCGTCCACCAAATATAAATTCAATTTGAATTTCCTTCCAAAGTACCCCTAATGATGTTACATACATGAGTGAGGTCCTGAAGTGGTACACTTTTTTTGCTTTATATGTAAAGTTCCCGTCTATGTCAATCTGTGTTCGGTCATCACAGTGTTTGTTCTTCAAGATTACTGTTGGCTATATATAAATTCAATTTAAATTTCCTTTCAAACTACTCCTAATGATGTTACATATTTAAGTGAGGTCCTGAAGTGGTAAACTTTTTTTGCTTTATATGTAAACTACCCGTCTATGTCAATCTGTTTTTGGTCATCACAGTGTTTGTTCCTCAAGATTACCTTCGGCTATTTATAAATTCAATTTAAGTTTCTTTTGAAATTCCTTCCTATGTAAATACATACACATGTGAAGTCCCGAAGTGGTACACTTTTTTTGTTTTATACGTAAATTATCGGTCTATGTCAATCTGTGTTCGGTCATCACAGTGTTTGTTCTTCAAGATTACTGTTTGCTATATATAAATTCAATTTTAATTTCCTTTCAAAATACCGCCAATGATGGAACCTACATAAGTTAGGTCCTGAAGAGGTAAACATTATTTTCATTATATGTAAATTACCCGTCTATATCAAACTGTGTTCGGTCATCACAGTGTTTGTTATTCAAGATTACCATCCGCCATATATAAATTCAATTTATTTTCAAATTACCTCCAATGTAAATACATACATATGTGAAGTCCTGAAGTGGTACACCTTTTTTCTTTTATATGTAAAATACCTGTCTATGTCAATCTGTGTTCGGTCATCACAGTGTTTGTTCTTGAAGATTACCATCCGCCATATATAAATTTAATTTCAATTTCCTTTCAAAGTACCCCTAATGATGTTACATACATACGTGAGGTCCTGAAGTGGTAAACTTTTTTTGTTTTATATGTAAATTACCTGTCTATGTGAATCTGTGTTCGGTCATCACAGTGTTTGTTCCTCAAGATTACCTTCGGCTATTTATAAATTCAATTTAAGTTTCTTTTGAAATTCCTTCCAATTTAAATACATACACATGTGAAGTCCCGAAGTGGTACACTTTTTTTGTTTTATACGTAAATTATCGGTCTATGTCAATCTGTGTTCGGTCATCACAGTGTTTGTTCTTCAAGATTACTGTTGGCTATATATAAATTCAATTTGAATTTCCTTTCAAAGTACCCCTAATGATTTTACATACATATGTGAAGTCATGAAGTGGTACACTTTTTTTGTTTTTTACGTAAATTATCGGTCTATGTCAATCTGTGTTTGGATATCACAGTGTTTGTTCTTGAAGATTACCATCCGCCATATATAAATTTAATTTCAATTTCCTTTCAAAGTACTCCTAATGATGTTACATACTTAAGTGATGTCCTGAAGTGGTAAACTTTTTTTGCTTTATATGTAAACTACCCGTCTATGTCAATCTGTGTTCGGTCATCACAGTGTTTGTTCTTCAAGATTACTGTTGGCTATATATAAATTCAATTTTAATTTCCTTTCAAAGTACCCCTAATAATGTTACATTCATAAGTGAGGTCCTGAAGTGGTACACCTTTTTTGTTTTATATGTAAATTACCTGTCTATGTCAATCTGTGTTCGGTCATCACAGTGTTTGTTCTTGAAGATTACCATCCGCCATATATAAATTTAATTTCAATTTCCTTTCAAAGTACCCCTAATGATGTTACATACATAAGTGAGGTCCGGAAGTGGTAAACTTTTTTTGTTTTATATATAAATTACCTGTCTATGTCAATCTGTGTTCGGTCATCACAGTGTTTGTTCTTCAAGATTACCGTCCACCAAATATAAATTCAATTTTAATTTCCTTTCAAAGTACCCCTAATGATGTTACATACATACGTGAGGTCCTGAAGTGGTACACATTTTTTGTTTTATATGTAAACTACCCGTCTATGTCAATCTGTGTTCGGTCATCACAGTGTTTGTTCTTCAAGATTACTGTTGGCTATATATAAATTCAATTTTAATTTCCTTTCAAAGTACCCCTAATGATGTTACATACATAAGTGAGGTCCTGAAGTGGTAAACTTTTTTTGCTTTATATGTAAACTACCCGTCTATGTCAATCTGTGTTCGGTCATCACAGTGTTTGTTCTTCAAGATTACTGTTGGCTATATATAAATTCAATTTTAATTTCCTTTCAAAGTACCCCTAATAATGTTACATTCATAAGTGAGGTCCTGAAGTGGTACACTTTTTTTGCTTTATATGTAAACTACCCGTCTATGTCAATCTGTGTTCGGTCATCACAGTGTTTGTTCTTCAAGATTACTGTTGGCTATATATAAATTCAATTTTAATTTCCTTTCAAAGTACCCCTAATGATGTTACATACGTAAGTTAAGTCCTGTAGTGGTACATCTTTTTTGTTTTATATGTAAATTACCTGTCTATGTCAATCTGTGTTCAGTCATCACAGTGTTTTTTCTTCATGATTTCTGTTGGCTATATATAAATTCAATTTTAATTTCCTTTCAAAGTACCCCTAATGATGTTACATACATACGTGAGGTCCTGAAGTGGTAAACTTTTTTTGCTTTATATGTAAATTACCCGTCTATATCAAACTGTGTTCGGTCATCACAGGGTTTGTTCTTCAAGATTACCGTCCGCCATATATAAATTCAATTTCAATTTCTTTTCAAATTACCTTCAATGTAAATACATGCATATGTGAAGTCCTGAAGTGGTACACCTTTTTTCTTTTATCTGTAAAATACCGGTCTATGTCAATCTGTGTTCGGTCATCACAGTGTTTGTCCTTGAAGATTACCATCCGCCATATATAAACTTAATTTCAATCTCCTTTCAAAGTACCCCCAATGTAAATACATACATAAGGTGTAGTCCTGAAGTGGTACACCTTTTTTCTTTTATATGTAAATTACCAGTCTATGTCAATCTGTGTTCGGTCATCACAGTGTTTGTTCTTCAAGATTACCGTCCACCAAATATAAATTCTATTTGAATTTCCTTTCAAAGTACCCCTAATGATGTTACATACATAAGTGAGGTCCGGAAGTGGTGAACTTTTTTTGTTTTATATGTAAATTACCTGTCTATGTCAATCTGTGTTTGGTCTTCACAGTGTTTGTTCCTCAAGATTACCGTCCACCAAATATAAATTCAATTTGAATTTCCTTCCAAAGTACCCCTAATGATGTTACATACATGGAAGAGGTCCTGAAGTGGTAAACTTTTTTTGCTTTATATGTAAATTACCCGTCTATGTCAATCTGTGTTCGGTCATCACAGTGTTTGTTCTTCAAGATTACTATCCGCCATATATAAATTCAATTTCAATTTCCTTTCAAAATACCCCCAATGATGTTACATACATACGTGAGGTCCTGAAGTGGTAAACTTTTTTTGCTTTATATGTAAATTACCTGTCTATGTCAATCTGTGTTCGGTCATCACAGTGTTTGTTCTTGAAGATTACCATTCGCCATATATAAATTTAATTTCAATCTCCTTTCAAAGTACCCCTAATTATGTTACATACGTAAGTGAGGTCCGGAAGTGGTAAACCTTTTTTCTTTTATCTGTAAAATACCGGTCTATGTCAATCTGTGTTAGGTCATCACAGTGTTTGTTCCTCAAGATTACCTTCGGCTATTTATAAATTCAATTTAAGTTTCTTTTGAAATTCCTTCCAATGTAAATACATACACATGTGAAGTCCCGAAGTGGTACACTTTTTTTGTTTTATACGTAAATTATCGGTCTATGTCAATCTGTGTTCTGTCATCACAGTGTTTGTTCTTCAAGATTACTGTTGGCTATATATAAATTCAATTGTAATTTCCTTTCAAAGTACCCCTAATGATGTTACATACATAAGTGTGGTCCTGAAGTGGTAAACTTTTTTTGTTTTATATATAAATTACCTGTATATGTCAATCTGTGTTCGTTCATCACAGTGTTTGTTCTTGAATATTACCATCCGCCATATATAAATTTAATTCCAATTTCCTTTCAAAGTAACCCCAATGATCTTACATACATAAGTGAGGTCCGGAAGTGGTGAACTTTTTTTATTTTAAATGTAAATTACCTGTCTATGTCAATCTGTGTTCGGTCATCACAGTGTTTGTTCTTCAAGATTACCATTCGCCATATATAAATTTAATTTCAATCTCCTTTCAAAGTACCCCTAATTATGTTACACACGTAAGTGAGGTCCGGAAGTGGTACACCTTTTTTCTTTTATCTGTAAAATACCGGTCTATGTCAATCTGTGTTAGGTCATCACAGTGTTTGTTCTTCAAGATTACTGTTGGCTATATATAAATTCAATTTTAATTTCCTTTCAAAGTACCCCCAAGCTAAGTGAGGTCCTGAAGTGTTTTTGTTTTATACGTAAATTATCGGTCTATGTCAATCTGTGTTTGGTCATCACAGTGTTTGTTCCTCAAGATTACCTTCGAATATTTATAAATTCAATTTAAGTTTCTTTTGAAATTCCTTCCAATGTAAATACATACACATGTGAAGTCCCGAAGTGGTACACTTTTTTTGTTTTATACGTAAATTATCGGTCTATGTCAATCTGTGTTCTGTCATCACAGTGTTTGTTCTTCAAGATTACTGTTGGCTATATATAAATTCAATTGTAATTTCCTTTCAAAGTACCCCTAATGATGTTACATACATAAGTGTGGTCCTGAAGTGGTAAACTTTTTTTGTTTTATATATAAATTACCTGTCTATGTCAATCTGTGTTCGGTCATCACAGTGTTTGAATCCTGAAGATTACTATCCGCCATATATAAATTTAATTTCAATTTCCTTTCAAAGTACCCCTACTTATGTTACATACGTAAGTGAGGTCCGGAAGTGGTAAACTTTTTTTGCTTTATATATAAATTACCTGTCTATGTCAATATGTGTTCGGTCATCACAGTGTTTGTTCTTCAAGATTACTATCCGCCATATATAAATTCAATTTCAATTTCTTTTCAAATTACCTCCAATGTAAATACATACATATGTGAAGTCCTGAAGTGGTACACCTTTTTTCTTTTATCTGTAAAATACCGGTCTATGTCAATCTGTGTTCGGTCATCACAGTGTTTGTTCCTCAAGATTACCTTCGGCTATTTATAAATTCAATTTCAATTTCTTTTCAAATTACCTCCAATGTAAATACATACATATGTGAAGTCCCGAAGTGGTACACTTTTTTTGTTTTATACGTAAATTATCAGTGTATGTCAATCTGTGTTCTGTCATCACAGTGTTTGTTCTTCAATATTACTGTTGGCTATATATAAATTCAATTTTTATTTCCTTTCAATGTAACCCTAGTAATGTTACATTCATAAGTGAGGTCCTGAAGTGGTACATTTTTTTTGTTTTATACGTAAATTATCGGTCTATGTCAATCTGTGTTCGGTCATCACAGTGTTTGTTCTTCAAGATTACCGTCCACCAAATATAAATTCAATTTTAATTTCCTTTGAAAGTACCCCCAATGCTGTTACATACATAAGTTAGGTCCTGAAGTGGTAAACTTTTTTTGCTTTATATGTAAATTACCCGTCTATATCAAACTGTGTTCGGTCATCTCAGTGTTTGTTCTTCAAGATTACCATCCGCCATATATAAATTCAATTTCAGTTTCTTTTGAAATTCTTTCCAATGTAAATACATACATATGTGAAGTCCTCAAGTGGTACACTTTTTTTCTTTTATACGCAAATTATCGGTCTATGTCAATCTGTGTTCTGTCATCACAGTGTTTGTTCTTCAATATTACTGTTGGTTATATATAAATTCAATTTTAATTTCCTTTCAAAATAACCCCAATGCTGTTACATACATAAGTTAGGTCCTGAAGTGGTACACTTTTTTTGTTTTAAATGTAAATTACCGGTCTATGTCAATCTGTGTTCGGTCATCACAGTGTTTGTTCTTCACGATTACCGTCCACCAAATATAAATTCAATTTTAATTTCCTTTCAAAGTACCCCTAATGATTTTACATACATAAATGAGGTCCTGAAGTGGTAAACTTTTTTTGCTTTATATGTAAATTACACGTCTATATCAAACTGTGTTCGGTCATCACAGGGTTTGTTCTTCAAGATTACCGTCCGCCATATATAAATTCAATTTCAGTTTCTTTTGAAATTCCTTCCAATGTAAATACATACACATGTGAAGTCCTCAAGTGGTACACTTTTTTTGTTTTATACGCAAATTATCGGACTATGTCAATCTGTGTTCGGTCATCACAGTGTTTGTTCTTCAAGATTACTGTTGGTTATATATAAATTCAATTTTAATTTCCTTTCAAAATAACCCCAATGACGTTACATACATACGTGAGGTCCTGAAGTGGTACACATTTTTTGTTTTATGTGTAAATTACCTATCTATGTCAATCTTTGTTCGGTCATCAAAGTGTTTGTTCTTGAAGATTACCATCCGCCATATATAAATTCAATTTCAGTTTCTTTTGAAATTCCTTCCAATGTAAATACATACATTTGTGAAGTCCTGAAGTGGTAAACTTTTTTTGCTTTATATGTAAATTACCCGTCTATATCAAACTGTGTTCGGTCATCACAGTGTTTGTTCTTCAAGATTACCATCCGCCATATATAAATTCAATTTCACTTTCTTTGAAATTCCTTGCAATGTAAATACATACATATGTGAAGTCCCGACGGGGTATTCTTTTTTGTTTTATATGTAAATTACCGGTCTATGTCAATCTGTGTTCGGTCAACACAGTGTTTGTTCTTCAAGATTACCGTCCACCAAATATAAATTCAATTTTAATTTCCTTTGAAAGTACCCCTAATGATGTTACATACATAAGTGAGGTCCTGAAGTGGTAAACTTTTTTTGCTTTATATGTAAATTACCCGTCTATATCAAACTGTGTTCGGTCATCACAGTGTTTGTTCTTCAAGATTACCGTCCGCCATATATAAATTCAATTTCAATTTCTTTTCAAATTACCTTCAATGTAAATACATACATATGTGAAGTCCTGAAGTGGTACACTTTTTTTGTTTTATACGTAAATTATCGGTCTATGTCAATCTGTGTTCGGTCATCACAGTGTTTGTTCTTCAAGATTACTATCCGCCATATATAAATTCAATTTCAGTTTCTTTTGAAAATCCTTCCAATGTAAATACATACATATGTGAAGTCCTGAAGTGGTAAACTTTTTTTGCTTTATATGTAAATTACCGGTCTATGTCAATCTGTTTTCGGTCATCACAGTGTTTTTTCTTGAAGATTTCCTTCCACCATATATAAATTCAATTTAAGTTTCTTTTGAAATTCCTTGCAATGTAAATACATACATAAGTGAGGTCCTGAAGTGGTAAACTTTTTTTGCTTTATATGTAAATTACCCGTCTATATCAAACTGTGTTCGGTCATCACAGTGTTTGTTCTTCAAGATTACCGTCCGCGATATATAAATTCAATTTCAGTTTCTTTTGAAATTCTTTCCAATGTAAATACATACATATGTGAAGTCCTCAAGTGGTACACTTTTTTTGTTTTAAATGTAAATTACCGGTCTATGTCAATCTGTGTTCGGTCATCACAGTGTTTGTTCTTCACGATTACCGTCCACCAAATATAAATTCAATTTTAATTTCCTTTCAAAGTACCCCTAATGATTTTACATACATAAATGAGGTCCTGAAGTGGTAAACTTTTTTTGCTTTATATGTAAATTACCCGTCTATATCAAACTGTGTTCGGTCATCACAGTGTTTGTTCTTCAAGATTACCGTCCGCCATATATAAATTCAATTTCAATTTCTTTTCAAATTACCTCCAATGTAAATACATACATATGTGAAGTCCTGAAGTTGTAGACTTTTTTTGTTTTATACGTAAATTATCGGTCTATGTCAATCTGTGTTCGGTCATCACAGTGTTTGTTCTTCAAGATTACCATCCGCCATATATAAATTCAATTTAAGTTTCTTTTGAAATTCCTTGCAATGTAAATACATACATAAGTGAGGTCCTGAAGTGGTAAACTTTTTTTGCTTTATATGTAAATTACCTATCTATGTCAATCTTTGTTCGGTCATCAAAGTGTTTGTTCTTGAAGATTACCATCCGCCATATATAAATTCAATTTCAGTTTCTTTTGAAATTCCTTCCAATGTAAATACATACATATGTGAAGTCCCGAAGTGGTAAACTTTTTTTGCTTTATATGTAAATTACCCGTCTATATCAAAATGTGTTCGTTCATCTCAGTGTTTGTTCTTCAAGATTACCATCCGCCATATATAAATTCAATTTCAGTTTCTTTTGAAATTCTTTCCAATGTAAATACATACATATGTGAAGTCCTCAAGAGGTACACTTTTTTTGTTTTAAATGTAAATTATCAATCTATGTCAATCTGTGTGTGGTCATCACAGTGTTTGTTCTTCAAGATTACTGTAGGCTATATATAAATTCAATTATAATTTCCTTTCAAAGTACGCCTAATAACGTTAAATACATAAGTTAGGTCCTAAAGTGGTAGACTTTTTTGCTTAATATGTAAATTACCCGTCTATATCAATCTGTGTTCGGCCATCACAGTGTTTGCTCTTCAAGATTACCATCCGCCATATATAAATTCAATTTCAGTTTCTTTTGAAATTCTTTCCAATGTAAATACATACATATGTGAAGTCCTCAAGTGGTACACTTTTTTTGTTTTAAATGTAAATTACCGGTCTATGTCAATCTGTGTTCGGTCATCACAGTGTTTGTTCTTTAAGATTACCATCCGCCATATATAAATTCAATTTAAGTTTCTTTTGAAATTCCTTGCAATGTAAATACATACATACGTGAGGTCCTGAAGTGGTACACATTTTTTGTTTTATGTGTAAATTACCTATCTATGTCAATCTTTGTTCGGTCATCAAAGTGTTTGTTCTTGAAGATTACCATCCGCCATATATAAATTCAATTTCAGTTTCTTTTGAAATTCCTTCCAATGTAAATACATACATTTGTGAAGTCCTGAAGTGGTAAACTTTTTTTGCTTTATATGTAAATTACCCGTCTATATCAAACTGTGTTCGGTCATCACAGTGTTTGTTCTTCAAGATTACCATCCGCCATATATAAATTCAATTTCAGTTTCTTTTGAAATTCTTTCCAATGTAAATACATACATATGTGAAGTCCTCAAGAGGTACACTTTTTTTGTTTTAAATGTAAATTACCGGTCTATGTCAATCTGTGTTCGGTCATCACAGTGTTTGATTTTGACGATTACCGTCCACCAAATATAAATTCAATTTTAATTTCCTTTCAAAGTACGCCTAATGATGTTACATACATAAGTTAGGTCCTGAAGTGGTAAACTTTTTTTGCTTTATATGTAAATTACCCGTCTATATCAAACTGTGTTCGGTCATCTCAGTGTTTGTTCTTCAAGATTACCATCCGCCATATATAAATTCAATTTCAGATTCTTTTGGAATTCTTTCCAATGTAAATACATACATATGTGAAGTCCTGAAGTGGTAAAATTTTTTTGCTTTATATGTAAATTACCTGTCTATGTCAATCTGTGTTCGGTCATCACAGTGTTTGTTCTTGAAGATTACCATTCGCCATATATAAATTCAATTCCAGATTCTTTTCAAATTCTTTCCAATGTAAATACATATATATGTGAAGGCCTGAAGTGGTACAATTATTTTGTTTTATACTTACATTATCGGTCTATGTCAATCTGTGTTCTGTCATCACAGTGTATGTTCTTCAAGATTACTGTTTGCTATATATAAATTCAATTATAATTTTCTTTCAAAATACCCCCAATGACGTTACATACATACGTGAGGTCCTGAAGTGGTACACATTTTTTGTTTTATATATAAATTACCTGGCTGTGTCAATCTGTGTTCGGCCATCACAGTGTTTGCTCTTCAAGATTACCATCCGCCATATATAAATTCAATTTCAGTTTCTTTTGAAATTCTTTCCAATGTAAATACATACATATGTGAAGTCCTCAAGTGGTACACTTTTTTTGTTTTAAATGTAAATTATCAATCTATGTCAATCTGTGTGTGGTCATCACAGTGTTTGTTCTTCAAGATTACTGTAGGCTATATATAAATTCAATTATAATTTCCTTTCAAAGTACGCCTAATAACGTTAAATACATAAGTTAGGTCCTAAAGTGGTAGACTTTTTTTGCTTTATATGTAAATTACCCGTCTATATCAAACTGTGTTCGGTCATCACATTGTTTGTTCTTCAAGATTACCTTCCGCCATATATAAATTCAATTTCAGTTTCTTTTGAAATTCCTTCCAATGTAAATACATACATATGTGAAGTCCTCAAGTGGTACACGTTTTTTGTTTTATACGCAAATTATCGGTCTATGTCAATCTGTGTTCGGTCATCACAGTGTTTGTTCTTCAAGATTACCGTCAACCAAATATAAATTCAATTTTAATTTCCTATCAAGGTACGCCTAATGATGTTATATACATAAGTTAGGTCCTGTAGTGCTAAACTTTTTTTGCTTTATATGTAAATTACCAGTCTATATCAGACTGTTTTCTGTCATCACAGTGTTTGTTCTTGAAGATTACCATCCGCCATATATAAATTCAATTTCAGTTTCTGTTGAAATTCCTTCCAATATAAATACTTACAGATGTGAAGTCCTGAAGTTGTAGACTTTTTTTGTTTTATACGTAAATTATCGGTCTATGTCAATCTGTGTTCGGTCATCACAGTGTTTGTTCTTCAAGATTACCATCCGCCATATATAAATTCAATTTAAGTTTCTTTTGAAATTCCTTCCAATGTAAATACATACACATGTGAAGTCCTCAAGTGGTACACGTTTTTTGTTTTATACGCAAAATATCGGTCTATGTCAATCTGTGTTCGGTCATCACAGTGCTTGTTCTTCAAGATTACCATCCGCCATATATCAATTCAATTTCAGTTTCTTTTTAAATTCCTTCTAATGTAAATACATACATATGTGAAGTCCTCAAGTGGTACACTTTTTTTCTTTTATACGCAAATTATCGGTCTATGTCAATCTGTGTTCGGTCATCACAGTGTTTGTTCTTCAATATTACTGTTGGTTATATATAAATTCAATTTTAATTTCCTTTAAAAATACCCCCAAAGCTGTTACATACATACGTGAGGTCCTGAAGTGGTACACATTTTTTGTTTTATATGTAAATTACCCGTCTATGTCAATCTGTGTTCGGTCATCACAGTGTTTGTTCTTCAAGATTACCGTCCACAAAATATAAATTCAATTTTAATTTCCTTTCAAGGTACCCCTAATGATGTTACATACATAAGTTAGGTCCTGAAGTGGTAAACTTTTTTTGCTGTATATTTAAATTACCCGTCTATATCAAACTGTGTTCGGTCATCACAGTGTATGTTCTTCAAGATTACCATCCGCCATATATAAATTCAATTTCAGTTTCTTTTGAAATTCCTTCCAATGTAAATACATACACATGTGAAGTCCTCAAGTGGTACACTTTTTTTGTTTTATACGCAAATTATCGGACTATGTCAATCTGTGTTCGGTCATCACAGTGTTTGTTCTTCAAGATTACTGTTGGTTATATATAAATTCAATTTTAATTTCCTTTCAAAATAACCCCAATGACGTTACATACATACGTGAGGTCCTGAAGTGGTAAACTTTTTTGTTTTATATCTAAATTACCTCTCTATGTCAATCTGTGTTCGGTCATCACAGTGTTTGTTCTTCACGATTACCGTCCACCAAATATAAATTCAATTTTAATTTCCTTTCAAAGTATGCCTAATAATGTTAAATACATAAGTTAGGTCCTGAAGTGGTAAACTTTTTTTGCTTTATATTTAAATTACCCGTCTATATCAAACTGTGTTCGGTCATCACAGTGTTTGTTCTTCAAGACTACCATCCGCCATATATAAATTCAATTTCAGTTTCTTTTGAAATTCCTTCCAATGTAAATACATACATATGTGAAGTCCTCAAGTGGTACACTTTTTTTGTTTTATACGCTAATTATCGGACTATGTCAATCTGTGTTCGGTCATCACAGTGTTTGTTCTTCAAGATTACTGTTGGTTATATATAAATTCAATTTTAATTTCCTTTCAAAATAACCCCAATGACGTTACATACATACGTGAGGTCCTGAAGTGGTACACATTTTTTGTTTTATGTGTAAATTACCTATCTATGTCAATCTTTGTTCGGTCATCAAAGTGTTTGTTCTTGAAGATTACCATCCGCCATATATAAATTCAATTTCAGTTTCTTTTGAAATTCCTTCCAATGTAAATACATACATTTGTGAAGTCCTGAAGTGGTAAACTTTTTTTGCTTTATATTTAAATTACCCGTCTATATCAAACTGTGTTCGGTCATCACAGTGTTTGTTCTTCAAGATTACCATCCGCCATATATAAATTCAATTTCAGTTTCTTTGAAATTCCTTCCAATGTAAATACATACATATGTGAAGTCCTCAAGTGGTACACTTTTTTTGTTTTATACGTAAATTATCAATCTATGTCAATCTGTGTGTGGTCATCACAGTGTTTGTTCTTCAAGATTACTGTAGGCTATATATAAATTCAATTATAATTTCCTTTCAAAGTACGCCTAATAACGTTAAATACATAAGTTAGGTCCTAAAGTGGTAGACTTTTTTGCTTTATATGTAAATTACCAGTCTATATCAGACTGTTTTCTGTCATCACAGTGTTTGTTCTTGAAGATTACCATCCGCCATATATAAATTCAATTTCAGTTTCTTTTGAAAGTCCTTCCAATGTAAATACATACATATGTGAAGTCCTAAAGTGGAAAACTAACTGTGCTTTATTTTTCAATTACCCGTCTATGTCACTATGTGTTTGGTCATCACAGTGTTTGTTCTTGAAGATTACCATCCGCCATATATAAATTCAATATCAGTTTCTTTTGAACTTCCTTCCAATGTAAATACATACATATGTGAAGTCCTGAAGTGTTACACTTTTTTTGTTTTATACGTAAATTATCGGTCTATGTCAATCTGTGTTCGGTCATCACAGTGTTTATTCTTCAAGATTACTGTTGGCTATATATGTATTCAATTTTAATTTCCTTTCAAAGTACGCCTAACAATGTTATATACATAAGTTAGGTCCTGGAGTGGTAAACTTTTTTTGTTTTATATGTAAATTACCCGTCTATATCAAACTGTTTTCGGTCATCACAGTGCTTGTTCTTCAAGATTACCATCCGCCATATATAAATTCAATTTCAGTTTCTGTTGAAATTCCTTCCAATATAAATACTTACATATGTGAAGTCCTGAAGTTGTAAACTTTTTTTGTTTTATATGTAAATTACCCGTCTGTGTCAATCTCTGTTCGGTCATCACAGTGTTTGTTCTTCAAGATTACTGTTGGTTATATATAAATTCAATTTTAATTTCCTTTTCAAAGTACGCCTAATAATGTTAAATACATAAGTTAGGTCCTGAAGTGGTAAACTTTTTTTGCTTCATATTTAAATTACCCGTCTATATCAAACTGTGTTCGGTCATCACAGTGTTTGTTCTTCAAGATTACCATCCGCCATATATAAATTCAATTTCAGTTTCTTTTTAAATTCCTTCTAATGTAAATACATACATATGTGAAGTCCTCAAGTGGTACACTTTTTTCTTTTATACGCAAATTATCGGTCTATGTCAATCTGTGTTCGGTCATCACAGTGTTTGTTCTTCAATATTACTGTTGGTTATATATAAATTCAATTTTAATTTCCTTTCAAAATAACCCCTAATGATGTTACATACATAAGTGAGGTCCTGAAGTGGTACACTTTTTTTGTTTTAATTGTAAATTACCGGTCTATGTCAATCTGTGTTCGGTCATCACAGTGTTTGTTCTTCACGATTACCGTCCACCAAATATAAATTCAATTTTAATTTCTTTTCAAAGTACCCCTAATGATGTTACATACATAAGTTAGGTCCTGAAGTGGTAAACTTTTTTTGCTGTATATTTAAATTACCCGTCTATATCAAACTGTGTTCGGTCATCACAGTGTATGTTCTTCAAGATTACCATCCGCCATATATAAATTCAATTTCAGTTTCTTTTGAAATTCCTTCCAATGTAAATACATACACATGTGAAGTCCTCAAGTGGTACACTTTTTTTGTTTTATACGCAAATTATCGGACTATGTCAATCTGTGTTCGGTCATCACAGTGTTTGTTCTTCAAGATTACTGTTGGTTATATATAAATTCAATTTTAATTTCCTTTCAAAATAACCCCAATGACGTTACATACATACGTGAGGTCCTGAAGTGGTACACATTTTTTGTTTTATTTATAAATTACCTATCTATGTCAATCTGTGTTCGGTCATCACAGTGTTTGTTATTCAAGATTACCGTCCACCAAATATAAATTCAATTTTAATTTCCTTTCAAAGTATGCCTAATAATGTTAAATACATAAGTTAGGTCCTGAAGTGGTAAACTTTTTTTGCTTTATATTTAAATTACCCGTCTATATCAAACTGTGTTCGGTCATCACAGTGTTTGTTCTTCAAGACTACCATCCGCCATATATAAATTCAATTTCAGTTTCTTTTGAAATTCCTTCCAATGTAAATACATACATATGTGAAGTCCTCAAGTGGTACACTTTTTTTGTTTTATACGCTAATTATCGGACTATGTCAATCTGTGTTCGGTCATCACAGTGTTTGTTCTTCAAGATTACTGTTGGTTATATATAAATTCAATTTTAATTTCCTTTCAAAATAACCCCAATGATGTTACATACATACTTGAGGTCCTGAAGTGGTACACATTTTTTGTTTTATATGTAAATTACCAGTCTATGTCAATCTTTTTTCGGTCATCACAGTGTTTCTTATTCAAGATTACCGTCCACAAAATATAAATTCAATTTTAATTTCCTTTCAAAGTACGCCTAATAATGTTAGATACATAAGTTAGGTCCTGAAGTGGTAAACTTTTTTGCTTTATATTTAAATTACCCGTCTATATCAAACTGTGTTCGGTCATCACAGTGTTTGTTCTTCAAGATTACCATCCGCCATATATAAATTCAATTTCAATTTCTTTTGAAATTCCTTCCAATGTAAATACATACATATGTGAAGTCCTCAAGTGGTACACTTATTTTGTTTTATACGCAAATTATCGGTCTATGTCAATCTGTGTTCGGTCATCAGAGTGTTTGTTCTTCAAGATTACCATCCGCCATATATAAATTCAATTTCAGTTTCTTTTGAAAATCCTTCCAATGTAAATACATACATATGTGAAGTCGTGAATTGGTAAACTTTTTTTGCTTTATATGTAAATTACCTATCTATGTCAATCTTTGTTCGGTCATCAAAGTGTTTGTTCTTGAAGATTACCATCCGCCATATATAAATTCAATTTCAGTTTCTTTTGAAATTCCTTCCAATGTAAATACATACATATGTGAAGTCCTGAAGTGGTAAACTTTTTTTGCATTATATTTAAATTACCCGTCTATATCAAACTGTGTTCGGTCATCACAGTGTTTGTTCTTCAAGAATACCATCCGCCATATATAAATTGAATTTAAGTTTCTTCTGAAATTCCTTCCAATGTAAATACATACATATGTGAAGTCCTCGAGTGGTACACTTTTTTTGTTTTAAATGTAAATTACCGGTCTATGTCAATCTGTGTTCGGTCATCACAGTGTTTGTTCTTCACGATTACCGTCCACCAAATATAAATTCAATTTTAATTTCCTTTCAAAGTACCCCTAATGATTTTACATACATATATGAGGTCCTGAAGTGGTAAACTTTTTTTGCTTTATATGTAAATTACACGTCTATATCAAACTGTGTTCGGTCATCACAGGGTTTGTTCTTCAAGATTACCGTCCGCCATATATAAATTCAATTTCAATTTATTTTCAAATTACCTCCAATATAAATACATACATATGTGAAGTCATGAAGTGGTACACTTTTTTTGTTTTATACGTAAATTATCGGTCTATGTCAATCTGTGTTCGGTCATCACAGTGTTTGTTCTTCAAGATTACTATCCGCCATATATAAATTCCATTTCAGTTTCTTTTGGAACTCCTTCCAATGTAAATACATACATATGTGAAGTCCTGAAGTGGTAAACTTTTTTGCTTTATATGTAAATTACCCGTCTATGTCAATCTTTGTTCGGTCATCAAAGTGTTTGTTCTTGAAGATTACCATCCGCCATATATAAATTCAATTTAAGTTTCTTTTGAAATTCCTTGCAATGTAAATACATACATAAGTGAGGTCCTGAAGTGGTAAACTTTTTTTGCATTATATGTAAATTACCCGTCTATATCAAACTGTGTTCGGTCATCTCAGTGTTTGTTCTTCAAGATTACCATCCGCCATATATAAATTCAATTTCAGATTATTTTGAAATTCTTTCCAATGTAAATACATACATATATGAGGTCCAGAAGTGGTACAACTTTTTTCTTTTATACTTACATTATCGGTCTATGTCAATCTGTGTTCTGTCATCACAGTGTATGTTCTTCAAGATTACTGTTTGCTATATATAAATTCAATTATAATTTCCTTTCAAAATACCCCCAATGACGTTACATACATACGTGAGGTCCTGAAGTGGTACACATTTTTTGTTTTATGTGTAAATTACCTATCTATGTCAATCTGTGTTCGGTCATCACAGTGTTTGTTCTTCAAGATTACCATCCGCCATATATAAATTCAATTTCAGTTTCTTTTGAAATTCTTTCCAATGTAAATACATACATATGTGAAGTCCTCAAGTGGTACACTTTTTTTGTTTTAAATGTAAATTATCAATCTATGTCAATCTGTGTGTGGTCATCACAGTGTTTGTTCTTCAAGATTACTGTAGGCTATATATAAATTCAATTATAATTTCCTTTCAAAGTACGCCTAATAACGTTAAATACATAAGTTAGGTCCTAAAGTGGTAGACTTTTTTGCTTTATATGTAAATTACCCGTCTATATCAAACTGTGTTCGGTCATGTCAGTGTTTGTTCTTCAAGATTACCATCCGCCATATATAAATTCAATTTTAGTTTCTTTTGAAATTCTTTCCAATGTAAATACATACATATGTGAAGTCCTCAAGTGGTACACTTTTTTTGTTTTAAATGTAAATTACCGGTCTATGTCAATCTGTGTTCGGTCATCACAGTGTTTGTTCTTCACGATTACCGTCCACCAAATATAAATTCAATTTTAATTTCCTTTCAAAGTACGCCTAATGATGTTAAATACATAAGTTAGGTCCTGAAGTGCTAAACTTTTTTTGCTTTATATGTAAATTACCAGTCTATATCAGACTGTTTTCTGTCATCACAGTGTTTGTTCTTGAAGATTACCATCCGCCATATATAAATTCAATTGAAGTTTCTTTTGAAAGTCCTTGCAATGTAAATACATACATAAGTGAGGTCCTGAAGTGGTAAACTTTTTTTGCTTTATATGTAAATTACCGTTCTATGTCAATCTGTGTTCGGTCAACACAGTGTTTGTTCTTCAAGTCTACCGTCCACCAAATATAAATTCAATATCAGTTTCTTTTGAACTTCCTTCCAATGTAAATACATACACATGTGAAGTCCCGAAGTGTTACACTTTTTTTGTTTTATACGTAAATTATCGGTGTATGTCAATCTGTGTTCGGTCATCACAGTGTTTGTTCTTCAAGATGACGGTTGTCTATATATAAATTAAATTTTAATTTCCTTTCAAAATACGCCTAACAATGTTATATACATAAGTTAGGTCCTGGAGTGGTAAACTTTTTTTGTTTTATATGTAAATTACCCGTCTATATCAAACTGTTTTCGGTCATCACAGTGCTTGTTCTTCAAGATTACCATCCGCCATATATAAATTCAATTTCAGTTTCTGTTGAAATTCCTTCCAATATAAATACTTACATATGTGAAGTCCTGAAGTTGTAAACTTTTTTTGTTTTATATGTAAATTACCCGTCTGTGTCAATCTGTGTTCGGTCATCACAGTGTTTGTTCTTCAAGATTACTGTTGGTTATATATAAATTCAATTTTAATTTCCTTTCAATGTACCCCTAATAATGTTACATACATAAGTGAGGTCCTGAAGCGGTAAACTTTTTTTGCTTTATATGTAAATTACCCGTCTATATCAAACTGTTTTCGGTCATCACAGTGTATGTTCTTCAAGATTACCATCCGCCATATATAAATTCAATTTAAGTTTCTTTTGAAATTCGTTCCTATGTAAATACATACACATGTGAAGTCCCGAAGTGGTACACTTTTTTTGTTTTATACGTATATTATCGGTCTATGTCAATCTGTTTTCGGTCATCACAGTGTTTGTTCTTCAAGATTACCGTCCACCAAATATAAATTCAATTTTAATTTCCTTTCAAAGTACCCCTAATGATGTTACATACATAAGTTAGGTACTGAAGTGGTAAACTTTTTTTGCTTTATATGTTAATTACCCGTCTATGTCAATCTGTGTTCGTTCATCACAGTGTTTGTTCTTGAAGATTACCATCCGCCATATATAAATTCAATTTAAGTTTCTCTTGAAATTCCTTCGAATGTAAATACATACACATGTGAAGTCCCGAAGTGTTACACTTTTTTTGTTTTATACGTAAATTATCGGTGTATGTCAATCTGTGTTCGGTCATCACAGTGTTTGTTCTTGAAGATTACTGTTGGCTATATATGTATTCAATTTTAATTTCCTTTCAAAGTACGCCTAACAATGTTATATACATAAGTTAGGTCCTGGAGTGGTAAACTTTTTTTGTTTTATATGTAAATTACCCGTCTATATCAAACTGTTTTCGGTCATCACAGTGCTTGTTCTTCAAGATTACCATCCGCCATATATAAATTCAATTTCAGTTTCTGTTGAAATTCCTTCCAATATAAATACTTACATAAGTGAGGTTCTGAAGTTGTGAACTTTTTTTGTTTTATATGTAAATTACCTGTCTGTGTCAATCTGTGTTCGGTCATCACAGTGTTTGTTCTTCAAGATTACTGTTGGCTATATATAAATTCATTTTTAATTTCCTTTCAAAAAAACCCCAATGAAGTAACATACATAAGTGAGGTCCTGAAGTGGTACAACTTTTTTCTTTTATATGTAAATTACCGGTCTATGTCAATCTGTGTTCGGTCATCACAGTGTTTGTTCTCCACGATTACCGTCCACCAAATATAAATTCAATTTTAATTTCCTTTCAAAGTACGCCTAATAATGTTAAATACATAAGTTAGGTCCTGAAGTGGTAAACTTTTTTTGCTGTATATTTAAATTACCCGTCTATATCAAACTGTGTTCGGTCATCACAGTGTATGTTCTTCAAGATTACCATCCGCCATATATAAATTCAATTTCAATTTCTTTTCAAATTACCTCCAATGTAAATACATATATATGTGAAGTCCTGAAGTGGTACACTTTTTCTTTTATACGTAAGTTATCGGTCTATGTCAATCTGTGTTCGGTCATCACAGTGTTTGTTCTTCAATAGTACTGTTTGCTATATATAAATTCAATTTTAATTTCCTTTCAAAATACCCCCAATGCTGTTACATACATAAGTGAGGTCCTGAAGTGGTACACATTTTTTGTTTTATTTATAAATTACCTATCTATGTCAATCTGTGTTCGGTCATCACAGTGTTTCTTCTTCAAGATTACCGTCCACCAAATATAAATTCAATTTTAATTTCCTTTGAAAGTACCCCCAATGCTGTTACATACATAAGTTAGGTCCTGAAGTGGTAAACTTTTGTTGCTGTATATTTAAATTACCCGTCTATATCAAACTGTGTTCGGTCATCACAGTGTATGTTCTTCAAGATTACCATCCGCCATATATAAATTCAATTTAAGTTTCTCTTGAAATTCCTTCCAATGTAAATACATACACATGTGAAGTCCCGAAGTGGTACACTTTTTTTGTTTTATACGTAAATTATCAGTGTATGTCAATCTGTGTTCGGTCATCACAGTGTTTGTTCTTCAAGATTACTGTTGTCTATATATAAATTCAATTTTAATTTCCTTTCAAAATAAACCCAATGCTGTTACATACATAAGATAGGTCCTGAAGCGGTAAACATTTTTTGTTTTATTTATAAATTACCTATCTATGTCAATCTGTGTTCGGTCATCACAGTGTTTGTTATTCAAGATTACCGTCCACCAAATATAAATTCAATTTTAATTTCCTTTCAAAGTATGCCTAATAATGTTACATACATAAGTTAGGTCCTGAAGTGGTAAACTTTTTTTGCTTTATATGTAAATTACCCGTCTATATCAAACTGTGTTCGGTCATCTCAGTGTTTGTTCTTCAAGATTACCATCCGCCATATATAAATTCAATTTCAGTTTCTTTTGAAATTCTTTCCAATGTAAATACATACATATGTGAAGTCCTCAAGTGGTACACTTTTTTTGTTTTATACGTAAATTATCGGTATATGTCAATCTGTGTTCGGTCATCACAGTGTTTGTTCTTCAATATTACTGTTGGCTATATATAAATTCAATTTTAATTTCCTTTCAATGTACCCCAAGTAATGTTACATGCATAAGTGAGGTCCTGAAGTGGTACATTTTTTTTGTTTTATTTATAAATTACCTATCTATGTCAATCTGTGTTCGGTCATCACAGTGTTTGGTCTTCAAGATTAACGTCCCCCAAATATTAATTCAATTTTAAGTTCCTTTCAAAGTATGCCTAATAATGTTAAATACATAAGTTAGGTCCTGAAGTGGTAAACTTTTTTTGCTTTATATGTAAATTACCCGTCTATATCAAACTGTGTTCGGTCATCTCAGTGTTTGTTCTTCAAGATTACCATCCGCCATATATAAATTCAATTTCAGATTCTTTTGAAATTCTTTCCAATGTAAATACATACATATGTGAAGTCCTGAAGTGGTACACTTTTTTTGTTTTAAATGTAAATTAACGGTCTATGTCAATCTGTGTGTGGTCATCACAGTGTTTGTTCTTCAAGATTACTGTAGGCTATATATAAATTCAATTATAATTTCCTTTTCAAAGTACGCCTAATAACGTTAAATACATAAGTTAGGTCCTAAAGTGGTAGACTTTTTTTGCTTTATATGTAAATTACCCGTCTATATCAAACTGTGTTCGGTCATCTCAGTGTTTGTTCTTCAAGATTACCATCCGCCATATATAAATTCAATTTCAGTTTCTTTTGAAATTCTTTCCAATGTAAATACATACTTATGTGAAGTCCTGAAGTGGTACACTTTTTTTGTTTTATACGTAAATTATCGGTCTATGTCAATCTGTTTTCGGTCATCACAGTGTTTGTTCTTCAAGATTACCGTCCACCAAATATAAATTCAATTTTAATTTCCTTTCAAAGTACCCCTAATGATGTTACATACATACGTGAGGTCCTGAAGTGGTAAACTTTTTTTGTTTTATATATAAATTACCTGTCTATATCAGACTGTTTTCTGTCATCACAGTGTTTGTTCTTGAAGATTACCATCCGCCATATATAAATTCAATTTCAGTTTGTTTTGAAAGTCCTTCCAATGTAAATACATACATATGTGAAGTCCTGAAGTGGTAAACTTTTTTGCTTTATATGTTAATTACCCGTCTATGTCAATCTGTGTTCGGTCATCACAGTGTTTGTTCTTGAAGATTACCATCCGCCATATATAAATTCAATATCAGTTTCTTTTGAACTTCCTTCCAATGTAAATACATACATATGTGAAGTCCTGAAGTGTTACACTTTTTTTGTTTTATACGTAAATTATCGGTCTATGTCAATCTGTGTTCGGTCATCACAGTGTTTATTCTTCAAGATTACTGTTGGCTATATATGTATTCAATTTTAATTTCCTTTCAAAGTACGCCTAACAATGTTATATACATAAGTTAGGTCCTGGAGTGGTAAACTTTTTTTTTTTATATGTAAATTACCCGTCTATATCAAACTGTTTTCGGTCATCACAGTGCTTGTTCTTCAAGATTACCATCCGCCATATATAAATTCAATTTCAGTTTCTGTTGAAATTCCTTCCAATATAAATACTTACATATGTGAAGTCCTGAAGTTGTAAACTTTTTTGTTTTATACGTAAACTATCGGTCTATGTCAATCTTTGTTCGGTCATCACAGTGTTTGTTCTTTAAGATTACTGTTGGATATATATAAATTCAATTTTAATTTCCGTTGAAAGTACCCCTCATGATGTTCCATACATAAGTGAGGTCCTGAAGTGGTAAATTTTTTTGCTTGATATCTAAATTACCCGTCTATATCAAACAGTGTTCGGTCATCACAGTGTTTGTTCTTCAAGATTACTATCCGCCATATATAAATTCAATTTCAGTTTCTTTTGAAATTCCTTCCAATGTAAATACATACACATGTGAAGTCCTCAAGTGGTACACTTTTTTTGTTTTATACGCAAATTATCGGACTATGTCAATCTGTGTTCGGTCATCACAGTGTTTGTTCTTCAAGATTACTGTTGGTTATATATAAATTCAATTTTAATTTCCTTTCAAAATAACCCCAATGACGTTACATACATACGTGAGGTCCTGAAGTGGTACACATTTTTTGTTTTATTTATAAATTACCTATCTATGTGAATCTGTGTTCGGTCATCACAGTGTTTGTTCTTCAAGATTACCGTCCACCAAATATAAATTCAATTTTAATTTCCTTTGAAAGTAACCCCAATGCTGTTACATACATAAGTTAGGTCCTGAAGTGGTAAACTTTTTTTGCTTTATATGTTAATTACCCGTCTATGTCAATCTGTGTTCGGTCATCACAGTGTTTGTTCTTGAAGATTACCATCCGCCATATATAAATTCAATATCAGTTTCTTTTGAACTTCCTTCCAATGTAAATACATACACATGTGAAGTACTGGAGTGGTTTACCTTTTTTTGTTTTATACGTAAATTATCGGTCTATGTCAATCTGTGTTCGGTCATCACAGGGTTTGTTCTTCAAGATTACTGTTGTCTATATATAAATTCAATTTTAATTTCCTTTCAAAGTACGCCTAACAATGTTATATACATAAGTTAGGTCCTGGAGTGGTAAACTTTTTTTGTTTTATATGTAAATTACCCGTCTATATCAAACTGTTTTCGGTCATCACAGTGCTTGTTCTTCAAGATTACCATCCGCCATATATAAATTCAATTTCAGTTTCTGTTGAAATTCCTTCCAATATAAATACTTACATATGTGAAGTCCTGAAGTTGTAAACTTTTTTGTTTTATATGTAAATTACCCGTCTGTGTCAATCTCTGTTCGGTCATCACAGTGTTTGTTCTTCAAGATTACTGTTGGTTATATATAAATTCAATTTTAATTTCCTTTCAAAATAACCCCAATGACGTTACATACATACGTGAGGTCCTGAAGTGGTACACATTTTTTGTTTTATTTATAAATTACCTATCTATGTCAATCTGTGTTCGGTCATCACAGTGTTTCTTCTTCAAGATTACCGTCCACCAAATATAAATTCAATTTTAATTTCCTTTGAAAGTACCCCCAATGCTGTTACATACATAAGTTAGGTCCTGAAGTGGTAAACTTTTTTTGCTGTATATTTAAATTACCCGTCTATATCAAACTGTGTTCGGTCATCACAGTGTATGTTCTTCAAGATTACCATCCGCCATATATAAATTCAATTTCAGTTTCTTTTGAAATTCCTTCTAATGTAAATACATATATATGTGAAGTCCTGAAGTGGTACACTTTTTCTTTTATACGTAAGTTATCGGTCTATGTCAATCTGTGTTCGGTCATCACAGTGTTTGTTCTTCAATAGTACTGTTTGCTATATATAAATTCAATTTTAATTTCCTTTCAAAATACCCCCAATGCTGTTACATACATACGTGAGGTCCTGAAGTGGTACACATTTTTTGTTTTATTTATAAATTACCTGTCTATGTCAATCTGTGTTCGGTCATCACAGTGTTTGTTCTTCAAGATTACCGTCCACCAAATATAAATTCAATTTTAATTTCCTTTCAAAATACCCCCAATGCTGTTACATACATAAGTTAGGTCCTGAAGTGGTAAACTTTTTTTGCTGTATATTTAAATTACCCGTCTATATCAAAC
Source organism: Diplolepis rosae (assembly GCA_030998225.1). NCBI lineage: Eukaryota > Metazoa > Arthropoda > Insecta > Hymenoptera > Diplolepididae > Diplolepis > Diplolepis rosae. Next base: position 462,317 of record JAPYXD010000546.1, read on the forward strand.
TGTGTTCGGTCATCACAGTGTATGTTCTTCAAGATTACCATCCGCCATATATAAATTCAATTTCAGTTTCTTTTGAAATTCCTTCCAATGTAAATACATACACATGTGAAGTCCCGAAGTGGTACACTTTTTTTGTTTTATACGTAAATTATCGGTCTATGTCAATCTGTGTTCGGTCATCACAGTGTTTGTTCTTCAAGATTACTGTTGGCTATATATAAATTCAATTTTAATTTCCTTTAAAAATACCCCCAATGCTGTTACATACATAAGTGAGGTCCTGAAGTGGTACACTTTTTTTGTTTTAATTGTAAATTACCGGTCTATGTCAATCTGTGTTCGGTCATCACAGTGTTTGTTCTTCACGATTACCGTCCACCAAATATAAATTCAATTTTAATTTCCTTTCAAAGTATGCCTAATAATGTTACATACATAAGTTAGGTCCTGAAGTGGTAAACTTTTTTTGCTTTATATGTAAATTACCCGTCTATATCAAACTGTGTTCGGTCATCTCAGTGTTTGTTCTTCAAGATTACCATCCGCCATATATAAATTCAATTTCAGATTCTTTTGAAATTCTTTCCAATGTAAATACATACATATGTGAAGTCCTGAAGTGGTACACTTTTTTTGTTTTATAAGTAAATTATCTGTCTATGTCAATCTGTGTTCGGTCATCACAGTGTTTGTTCTTGATGATTACTGTTGGCTATATATAAATTCAATTTTAAGTTCCTTTCAAAATAACCCCAATGCTGTTACATACATAAGTGAGGTCCTGAAGTGGTAAACTTTTTTTGTTTTATGTGTAAATTACCTATCTATGTCAATCTTTGTTCGGTCATCAAAGTGTTTGTTCTTGAAGATTACCATCCGCCATATATAAATTCAATTTCAGTTTCTTTTGAAATTCCTTCCAATGTAAATACATACATTTGTGAAGTCCTGAAGTGGTAAACTTTTTTTGCTTTATATGTAAATTACCCGTCTATATCAAACTGTGTTCGGTCATCTCAGTGTTTGTTCTTCAAGATTACCATCCGCCATATATAAATTCAATTTCAGTTTCTTTTGAAATTCTTTCCAATGTAAATACATACATATGTGAAGTCCTCAAGTGGTACACTTTTTTGTTTTATACGTGAATTATCGGTCTATATCAAACTGTGTTCGGTCATCACAGTGTTTGCTCTTCAAGATTACTGTTGGTTATATATAAATTCAATTTTAATTTCCTTTCAAAATAACCCCAATGACGTTACATACATATCTGAGGTCCTGAAGTGGTACAACTTTTTTCTTTTATATGTAAATTACCGGTCTATGTCAATCTGTGTTCGGTCATCACAGTGTTTCTTCTTCAAGATTACCGTCCACCAAATATAAATTCAATTTTAATTTCCTTTGAAAGTACCCCCAATGCTGTTACATACATAAGTTAGGTCCTGAAGTGGTAAACTTTTTTTGCTTTATATGTAAATTACCCGTCTATATCAAACTGTGTTCGGTCATCACAGGGTTTGTTCTTCAAGATTACCGTCCGCCATATATAAATTCAATTTCAATTTATTTTCAAATTACCTTCAATGTAAATACATGCATATGTGAAGTCATGAAGTGGTACACTTTTTTTGTTTTATACGTAAATTATCAGTCTATGTCAATCTGTGTTCGGTCATCAGAGTGTTTGTTCTTCAAGATTACCATCCGCCATATATAAATTCAATTTCAGTTTCTTTTGAAAATCCTTCCAATGTAAATACATACATATGTGAAGTCCTGAAGTGGTAAACTTTTTTGCTTTATATGTAAATTACCTATCTATGTCAATCTTTGTTCGGTCATCAAAGTGTTTGTTCTTGAAGATTACCATCCGCCATATATAAATTCAATTTCAGTTTCTTTTGAAATTCCTTCCAATGTAAATACATACATATGTGAAGTCCTGAAGTGGTAAACTTTTTTTGCTTTATATGTAAATTACACGTCTATATCAAACCGTGTTCGGTCATCACAGTGATTGTACTTCAAGATAACCATCCGCCATATATAAATTCTATTTCAGATTCTTTTGAAATTCTTTCCAATGTAAATACATACATATGTGAAGTCCTGAAGTGGTACAATTATTTTGTTTTATACTTACATTATCGGTCTATGTCAATCTGTGTTCTGTCATCACAGTGTATGTTCTTCAAGATTACTGTTTGCTATTTATAAATTCAATTATAATTTCCTTTCAAAATACCCCCAATGACGTTACATACATACGTGAGGTCCTGAAGTGGTACACATTTTTTGTTTTATGTGTAAATTACCTATCTGTGTCAATCTGTGTTCGGCCATCACAGTGTTTGCTCTTCAAGATTACCATCCGCCATATATAAATTCAATTTCAGTTTCTTTTGAAATTCTTTCCAATGTAAATACATACATATGTGAAGTCCTCAAGTGGTACACTTTTTTTGTTTTAAATGTAAATTATCAATCTATGTCAATCTGTGTGTGGTCATCACAGTGTTTGTTCTTCAAGATTACTGTAGGCTATATATAAATTCAATTATAATTTCCTTTCAAAGTACGCCTAATAACGTTAAATACATAAGTTAGGTCCTAAAGTGGTAGACTTTTTTTGCTTAATATGTAAATTACCCGTCTATATCAAACTGTGTTCGGTCATCACATTGTTTGTTCTTCAAGATTACCATCCGCCATATATAAATTCAATTTCAGTATCTTTTGAAATTCCTTCCAATGTAAATACATACATATGTGAAGTCCTCCAAGTGGTACACTTTTTTTGTTTTATACGCAAATTATCGGTCTATGTCAATCTGTGTTCGATCATCACAGTGTTTGTTCTTCAAGATTGCCGTCCACCAAATATAAATTCAATTTTAATTTCCTTTTCAAAGTACGCCTAATAATGTTAAATACATAAGTTAGGTCCTGAAGTGCTAAACATTTTTTGCTTTATATGTCAATTACCCGTCTATATCAAACTGTTTTCTGTCATCACAGTGATTGTTCTTCAAGATTACCATCCGCCATATATAAATTCAATTTCAGTATCTTTTGAAATTCCTTCCAATGTAAATACATACATATGTGAAGTCCTCAAGTGGTACACTTTTTTTGTTTTATACGCAAATTATCGGTCTATTTCAATCTGTGTTCGGTCATCACAGTGTATGTTCTTCAAGATTACTGTTGGTTATATATAAATTTAATTTTAATTTCCTTTCAAAATAACCCCAATGACGTTACATACATACGTGAGGTCCTGAAGTGGTACACATTTTTTGTTTTATGTGTAAATTACCTATCTATGTCAATCTTTGTTCGGTCATCAAAGTGTTTGTTCTTGAAGATTACCATCCGCCATATATAAATTCAATTTCAGTTTCTTTTGAAATTCCTTCCAATGTAAATACATACATAAGTGAGGTCCTGAAGTGGTAAACTTTTTTTGCTTTATATGTAAATTACCCGTCTATATAAAACTGTGTTCGGTCATCACAGTGTTTGTTCTTCAAGATTACTGTTGGCTATATATAAATTCAATTTTAATTTCCTTTCAAAGTACCCCTAATGATTTTACATACATACGTGAGGTCCTGAAGTGGTACACATTTTTTGTTTTATATGTAAATTACCCGTCTATGTCAATCTTTGTTCGGTCATCACAGTGTTTGTTCTTCAAGATTACCATCCGCCATATATAAATTCAATTTCAGTTTCTTTTGAAATTCTTTCCAATGTAAATACATACATATGTGAAGTCCTCAAGTGGTACACTTTTTTTGTTTTAAATGTAAATTATCAATCTATGTCAATCTGTGTGTGGTCATCACAGTGTTTGTTCTTCAAGATTACTGTATGCTATATATAAATTCAATTATAATTTCCTTTCAAAGTACGCCTAATAACGTTAAATACATAAATTAGGTCCTAAAGTGGTAGACTTTTTTTGCTTTATATGTAAATTACCCGTCTATATCAAACTGTGTTCGGTCATCACATTGTTTGTTCTTCAAGATTACCATCCGCCATATATAAATTCAATTGCAGTTTCTTTTGAAATTCCTTCCAATGTAAATACATACATATGTGAAGTCCTGAAATGGTAAACTTTTTTTGCTTTATATGTTAATTACCCGTCTATGTCAATCTGTCTTCTGTCATCACAGTGTTTGTTCTTGAAGATTACCATCCGCCATATATAAATTCAATATCAGTTTCTTTTGAACTTCCTTCCAATGTAAATACATACATATGTGAAGTCCTGAAGTGTTACACTTTTTATGTTTTCTACGTAAGTTATCGGTCTATGTCAATCTGTGTTCGGTCATCACAGTGTTTATTCTTCAAGATTACTGTTGGCTATATATGTATTCAATTTTAATTTCCTTTCAAAGTACGCCTAATAATGTTATATACATAAGTTAGGTCCTGGAGTGGTAAACTTTTTTTGTTTTATATGTAAATTACCCGTCTATATCAAACTGTTTTCGGTCATCACAGTGCTTGTTCTTCAAGATTACCATCCGCCATATATAAATTCAATTTCAGTTTCTGTTGAAATTCCTTCCAATATAAATACTTACATATGTGAAGTCCTGTAGTTGTAAACTTTTTTTGTTTTATATGTAAATTACCTGCCTATGTCAATCTGTGTTCGGTCATCACAGTGTTTGTTCTTCAAGATTACTGTTGGTTATATATAAATTCAATTTTAATTTCCTTTAAAAATACCCCCAATGCTGTTACATACATAAGATAGGTCCTGAAGCGGTAAACTTTTTTTGCTTTATATGTAAATTACCCGTCTATATCAAACTGTGTTCGGTCATGTCAGTGTTTGTTCTTCAAGATTACCATCCGCCATATATAAATTCAATTTTAGTTTCTTTTGAAATTCTTTCCAATGTAAATACATACATATGTGAAGTCCGCAAGTGGTACACATTTTTTCTTTTATCTGTACAATACCGGTCTATGTCAATCTGTGTTCGGTCATCACAGTGTTTGTTCTTCAAGATTACTGTTGGCTATATATAAATTCAATTTTAATTTCCTTTCAATGTAACCCTAGTAATGTTACATTCATAAGTGAGGTCCTGAAGTGGTACATTTTTTTTGTTTTATTTATAAATTACCTATCTATGTCAATCTGTGTTCGGTCATCACAGTGTTTGTTATTCAAGACTAACGTCCACCAAATATAAATTCAATTTTAAATTCCTTTGAAAGTACACCTAATAATGTTAAATACATAAGTTCGGTCCTGAAGTGGTAAACTTTTTTTGCTGTATATTTAAATTACCCGTCTATATCAAACTGTGTTCGGTCATCACAGTGTTTGTTCTTCAAGATTACCATCCGCCATATATAAATTCAATTTCAGTTTCTTTTGAAATTCTTTCCAATGTAAATACATACATATGTGAAGTCCTCAAGTGGTACACTTTTTTTGTTTTAAATGTAAATTACCGGTCTATGTCAATCTGTGTTCGGTCATCACAGTGTTTGTTCTTCACGATTACCGTCCACCAAATATAAATTCAATTTTAATTTCCTTTCAAAGTACCCCTAATGATGTTACATACATAAATGAGGTCCTGAAGTGGTAAACTTTTTTTGCTTTATATGTAAATTACCAGTCTATATCAGACTGTTTTCTGTCATCACAGTGTTTGTTCTTGAAGATTACCATCCGCCATATATAAATTCAATTTCAGTTTCTTTTGAAAGTCCTTCCAATGTAAATACATACATATGTGAGGTCCTGAAGTGGTAAACTTTTTTTGCTTTATATGTAAATTACCCGTCTATGTCAATCTGTGTTCGGTCATCACAGTGTTTGTTCTTGATGATTAACATCCGCCAGATATAAATTCAATATCAGTTTCTTTTGGAATTCTTTCCAATGTAAATACATACATATGTGAAGTCCTGAAGTGTTACACTTTTTTTGTTTTATACGTAAATTATCGGTCTATGTCAATCTGTGTTCGGTCATCACAGTGTTTATTCTTTAAGATTACTGTTGTCTATATATGTATTCAATTTTAATTTCCTTTCAAAGTACGCCTAACAATGTTATATACATAAGTTAGGTCCTGGAGTGGTAAACTTTTTTTGTTTTATATGTAAATTACCCGTCTATATCAAACTGTTTTCGGTCATCACAGTGCTTGTTCTTCAAGATTACCATCCGCCATATATAAATTCAATTTCAGTTTCTTTTGAAATTCCTTCCAATTTAAATACATACACATGTGAAGTCCTGAAGTGGTACATTTTTTTTGTTTTATACGTAAATTCTCGGTCTATGTCAATCTGTGTTCGGTCATCACAGTGTTTGTTCTTCAAGATTACTGTTGGCTATATATAAATTCAATTTTAATTTCCTTTCAATGTACCCCTAGTAATGTTACATTCATAAGTGAGGTCCTGAAGTGGTACATTTTTTTTGTTTTATTTATAAATTACCTATCTATGTCAATCTGTGTTCGGTCATCACAGTGTTTGTTATTCAAGATTACCGTCCACCAAATATAAATTCAATTTTAATTTCCTTTCAAAGTATGCCTAATAATGTTACATACATAAGTTAGGTCCTGAAGTGGTAAACTTTTTTTGCTTTATATGTAAATTACCCGTCTATATCAAACTGTGTTCGGTCATCTCAGTGTTTGTTCTTCAAGATTACCATCCGCCATATATAAATTCAATTTCAGTTTCTTTTGAAATTCTTTCCAATGTAAATACATACATATGTGAAGTCCTCAAGTAGTACACTTTTTTTGTTTTAAATGTAAATTACCGGTCTAGGTCAATCTGTGTTCGGTCATCACAGTGTTTGTTCTTCAAGATTACTGTTGGTTATATATAAATTCAATTTTAATTTCCTTTCAAAATAACCCCAATGACGTTACATACATACGTGAGGTCCTGAAGTGGTACACATTTTTTGTTTTATGTGTAAATTACCTATCTATGTCAATCTTTGTTCGGTCATCAAAGTGTTTGTTCTTGAAGATTACCATCCGCCATATATAAATTCAATTTCAGTTTCTTTTGAAATTCCTTCCAATGTAAATACATACATATGTGAAGTCCTGAAGTGGTAAACTTTTTTTGCATTATATTTAAATTACCCGTCTATATCAAACTGTGTTCGGTCATCACAGGGTTTGTTCTTCAAGATTACCGTCCGCCATATATAAATTCAATTTCAGTTTCTTTGAAATTCTTTCCAATGTAAATACATACATATGTGAAGTCCTCGAGTGGTACACTTTTTTTGTTTTAAATGTAAATTACCGGTCTATGTCAATCTGTGTTCGGTCATCACAGTGTTTGTTCTTCACGATTACCGTCCACCAAATATAAATTCAATTTTAATTTCCTTTGAAAGTACGCCTAATAATGTTAGATACATAAGTTAGGTCCTGAAGTGGTAAACTTTTTTGCTTCATATTTAAATTACCCGTCTATATCAAACTGTGTTCGGTCATCACAGGGTTTGTTCTTCAAGATTACCGTCCGCCATATATAAATTCAATTTCAATTTCTTTTGAAATTCCTTCCTATGTAAATACATACACATGTGAAGTCCAGAAGTTGTAGACTTTTTTTGTTTTATACGTAAATTATCGGTCTATGTCAATCTGTGTTCGGTCATCACAGTGTTTGTTCTTCAAGATTACCATCCGCCATATATAAATTCAATTTAAGTTTCTTTTGAAATTCCTTGCAATGTAAATACATACATAAGTGAGGTCCTGAAGTGGTAAACTTTTTTTGCTTTATATGTAAATTACCTATCTATGTCAATCTTTGTTCGGTCATCAAAGTGTTTGTTCTTGAAGATTACCATCCGCCATATATAAATTCAATTTCAGTTTCTTTTGAAATTCCTTCCAATGTAAATACATACATATGTGAAGTCCTGAAGTGGTAAACTTTTTTTGCATTATATTTAAATTACCCGTCTATATCAAACTGTGTTCGGTCATCTCAGTGTTTGTTCTTCAAGATTACCATCCGCCATATATAAATTCAATTTCAGATTCTTTTGAAATTCTTTCCAATGTAAATACATACATATGTGAAGTCCTGAAGTGGTACACTTTTTTTGTTTTATACTTACATTATCGGTCTATGTCAATCTGTGTTCTGTCATCACAGTGTATGTTCTTCAAGATTACTGTTTGCTATATATAAATTCAATTATAATTTCCTTTCAAAATACCCCCAATGACGTTACATACATACGTGAGGTCCTGAAGTGGTACACATTTTTTGTTTTATGTGTAAATTACCTATCTATGTCAATCTGTGTTCGGTCATCACAGTGTTTGTTCTTCAAGATTACCATCCGCCATATATAAATTCAATTTCAGTTTCTTTTGAAATTCGTTCCAATGTAAATACAAACATATGAGAAGTCCTCAAGTGGTACACTTTTTTTGTTTTAAATGTAAATTATCAATCTATGTCAATCTGTGTGTGGTCATCACAGTGTTTGTTCTTCACGATTACTGTTTGCTATATATAAATTCAATTTTAATTTCCTTTCAAAATACCCCCAATGCTGTTACATACATAAGTTAAGTCCTGAAGTGGTAAACTTTTTTTGCTTTATATGTAAATTACCCGTCTATGTCAATCTGTGTTCGGTCATCACAGTGTTTGTTCTTGAAGATTACCATCCGCCATATATAAATTCAATTTCAATTTCTTTTGAAATTCCTTCCAATGTAAATACATACATATGTGAAGTCCCGAAGTGGTACACTTTTTTTGTTTTATACGTAAATTATCGGTCTATGTCAATCTGTGTTCGGTCATCACAGTGTTTGTTCTTCAAGATTACTGTTTGCTATATATAAATTCAATTTTAATTTCCTTTCAAAATACCCCCAATGCTGTTACATACATACGTGAGGTCCTGAAGTGGTACACATTTTTTGTTTTATGTGTAAATTACCTATCTATGTCAATCTTTGTTCGGTCATCAAAGTGTTTGTTCTTGAAGATTACCATCCGCCATATATAAATTCAATTTCAGTTTCTTTTGAAATTCCTTCCAATGTAAATACATACATTTGTGAAGTCCTGAAGTGGTAAACTTTTTTGTTTTATTTTTTAATTATCCGTCTATATCAAACTGTGTTCGGTCATCACAGGGTTTGTTCTTCAAGATTACCTTCCGCCATATATAAATTAAATTTCAGTTTCTTTGAAATTCCTTCCAATGTAAATACATACATATGTGAAGTCCTCAAGTTGTACACTTTTTTTGTTTTAAATGTAAATTACCGGTCTATGTCAATCTGTGTTCGGTCATCACAGTGTTTGTTCTTCACGATTACCGTCCACCAAATATAAATTCAATTTTAATTTCCATTCAAAGTACGCCTAATGATGTTACATACATAAGTTAGGTCCTGAAGTGGTAAACTTTTTTTGCTTTATATGTAAATTACCCGTCTATATCAAACTGTGTTCGGTCATCACAGTGTTTGTTCTTCAAGATTACCATCCGCCATATATAAATTCAATTTCAGATTCTTTTGAAATTATTTCCAATGTAAATACATACATATGTGAGGTCCTGAAGTGGTATACTTTTTTTGATTTATATGTAAATTACCGGTCTATGTCAATCTGTGTTCGGTCATCACAGTGTTTGTCCTTGAAGATTACCATCCGCCATATATAAATTTAATTTCAATTTCTTTTGAAATTCCTTCCAATGTAAATACATACATATGTGAAGGCCTGAAGTGGTACAATTATTTTGTTTTATACTTACATTATCGGGCTATGTCAATCTGTGTTCTGTCATCACAGTGTATGTTCTTCAAGATTACTGTTTGCTATATATAAATTCAATTATAATTTTCTTTCAAAATACCCCCAATGACGTTACATACATACGTGAGGTCCTGAAGTGGTACACATTTTTTGTTTTATATATAAATTACCTGGCTGTGTCAATCTGTGTTCGGCCATCTCAGTGTTTGTTCTTCAAGATTACCATCCGCCATATATAAATTCAATTTCAGTTTCTTTTGAAATTCTTTCCAATGTAAATACATACATATGTGAAGTCCTCAAGTGGTACACTTTTTTTGTTTTAAATGTAAATTATCAATCTATGTCAATCTGTGTGTGGTCATCACAGTGTTTGTTCTTCAAGATTACTGTAGGCTATATATAAATTCAATTATAATTTCCTTTCAAAGTACGCCTAATAACGTTAAATACATAAGTTAGGTCCTAAAGTGGTAGACTTTTTGCTTTATATGTAAATTACCCGTCTATATCAAACTGTGTTCGGTCATGTCAGTGTTTGTTCTTCAAGATTACCATCCGCCATATATAAATTCAATTTTAGTTTCTTTTGAAATTCTTTCCAATGTAAATACATGCATATGTGAAGTCCTGAAGTGGTACACGTTTTTTGTTTTATACGTAAATTACCCGTCTATATCAATCTGTGTTCGGTCATCACAGAGTTTGTTCTTCAAGATTATCGTACACCAAATATAAATTCAATTTTAATTTCCTTTCAAAGTACCCCTAATGATGTTACATACATAAGTTAGGTCCTGAAGTGATAAAAATTTTTTGATTTATATGTAAATTACCAGTCTATATCAGACTGTTTTCTGTCATCACAGTGTTTGTTCTTGAAGATTACCATCCGCCATATATAAATTCAATTTCAGTTTCTTTTGAAAGTCCTTCCAATGTAAATACATTCATATGTGAGGTACTGAAATGGTACACCTTTTTTGATTTATATGTAAATTACCTGTCTATGTAAATCTGTCTTCGGTCATCACAGTGTTTGTTCTTGAAGATTACCGTCCGCCATATATCAATCCAATTTCAATTTCTTTTGAACTTCCTTCCAATGTAAATACATACACATGAGAAGTACTGGAGTGGTTTACCTTTTTTTTTTTTATACGTAAATTATCGGTCTATGTCAATCTGTGTTCGGTCATCACAGGGTTTGTTCTTCAAGATTACTGTTGGCTATATATGTATTCAATTTTAATTTCCTTTCAAAGTACGCCTAATAATGTTATATACATAAGTTAGGTCCTGGAGTGGTAAACTTTTTTTGTTTTATATGTAAATTACCCGTCTATATCAAACTGTTTTCGGTCATCACAGTGCTTGTTCTTCAAGATTACCATCCGCCATATATAAATTCAATTTCAGTTTCTGTTGAAATTCCTTCCAATATAAATACTTACATATGTGATGTCCTGAAGTTGTAAACTTTTTTTGTTTTATATGTACATTACCTGTCTATGTCAATCTGTGTTCGGTCATCACAGTGTTTGTTCTTCAAGATTACTGTTGGCTATATATAAATTCAATTTTAATTTCCTTTCAATGTACCCCTAGTAATGTTGAATTCATAAGTGAGGTCCTGAAGTGGTACATTTTTTTTGCATCATATTTAAATTACCCGTCTATATCAAACTGTGTTCGGTCATCACAGTGTTTGTTCTTCAAGATTACCATCCGCCATATATAAATTCAATTTCAATTTCTTTTCAAATTACCTCCAATGTAAATACATATATATGTGAAGTCCTGAAGTGGTACACTTTTTTGTTTTATACGTAAGTTATCGGTATATGTCAATCTGTGTTCGGTCATCACAGTGTTTGTTCTTCAATAGTACTGTTTGCTATATATAAATTCAATTTTAATTTCCTTTCAAAATACCCTTAATGATTTTACATACATATATGAGGTCCTGAAGTGGTACAACTTTTTTCTTTTATATGTAAATTACCGGTCTATGTCAATCTGTGTTCGGTCATCACAGTGTTTCTTCTTCAAGATTACCGTCCACCAAATATAAATTCAATTTTAATTTCCTTTGAAAGTACCCCCAATGCTGTTACATACATAAGTTAGGTCCTGAAGTGGTAAACTTTTTTTGCTTTATATGTAAACTACCCGTCTATGTCAATCTGTGTTTGGTCATCACAGTGTTTGTTCCTCAAGATTACCATCCGCCATATATAAATTCAATTTAAGTTTCTTTTGAAATTCCTTGCAATGTAAATACATACATAAGTGAGGTCCTGAAGTGGTAAACTTTTTTTGCTTTATATGTAAATTACCCGTCTATATCAATCTGTGTTCGGTCATCACAGTGTTTGTTCTTCAAGATTACCATCCGCCATATATAAATTCAATTTAAGTTTCTTTTGAAATTCCTTCCAATGTAAATACATACATATGTGAAGTCCCAGAGTGGTACACTTTCTTTGTTTTATACGCAAATTATCGGTCTATTTCAATCTGTGTTCGGTCATCACAGTGTTTGTTCTTCAAGATTACTGTTGGTTATATATAAATTCAATTTTAATTTCCTTTCAAAATAACCCCAATGACGTTACATACATACGTGAGGTCCTGAAGTGGTACACATTTTTTGATTTATGTGTAAATTACCTATCTATGTCAATCTTTGTTCGGTCATCAAAGTGTTTGTTCTTGAAGATTACCATCCGCCATATATAAATTCAATTTCAGTTTCTTTTGAAATTCCTTGCAATGTAAATACATACATAAGTGAGGTCCTGAAGTGGTAAACTTTTTTTGCTTTATATGTAAATTACCCGTCTATATCAAACTGTGTTCGGTCATCACAGTGTTTGTTCTTCAAGATTACTGTTGGCTATATATAAATTCAATTTTAATTTCCTTTCAAAATACCCCCAATGATGTTACATACATACGTGTGGTCCTGAAGTGGTACACATTTTTTGTTTTATGTGTAAATTACCTATCTGTGTCAATCTGTGTTCGGCCATCACAGTGTTTGTTCTTCAAGATTACCATCCGCCATATATAAATTCAATTTCAGTTTCTTTTGAAATTCTTTCCAATGTAAATACATACATATGTGAAGTCCTCAAGTGGTACACTTTTTTTGTTTTATACGTAAATTAACGGTCTATGTCAATCTGTGTGTGGTCATCACAGTGTTTGTTCTTCAAGATTACTGTAGGCTATATATAAATTCAATTATAATTTCCTTTCAAAGTACGCCTAATAACGTTAAATACATAAATTAGGTCCTAAAGTGGTAGACTTTTTTGCTTTATATGTAAATTACCCGTCTATATCAAACTGTGTTCGGTCATCACATTGTTTGTTCTTCAAGATTACCATCCGCCATATATAAATTAAATTGTAGTTTCGTTTGGAATTCTTTCCAATGTAAATACATACATATGTGAAGTCCTCAAGTGGTACACTTTTTTTGTTTTAAATGTAAATTACCGGTCTATGTCAATCTGTGTTCGGTCATCACAGTGTTTGTTCTTCACGATTACCGTCCACCAAATATAAATTCAATTTTAATTTCCTATCAAAGTACGCCTAATGATGTTAAATACATAAGTTAGGTCCTGAAGTGCTAAACTTTTTTTGCTTTATATGTAAATTACCAGTCTATATCAGACTGTTTTCTGTCATCACAGTGTTTGTTCTTGAAGATTACCATCCGCCATATATAAATTCAATTTCAGTTTCTTTTGAAAGTCCTTCCAATGTAAATACATACATATGTGAAGTCCTGAAGTGGTAAACTTTTTTTGCTTTGTATGTTAATTACCCGTCTATGTCAATCTGTGTTCGGTCATCACAGTGTTTGTTCTTGAAGATTACCATCCGCCATATATAAATTCAATATCAGTTTCTTTTGAACTTCCTTCCAATGTAAATACATACATATGTGAAGTCCTGAAGTGTTACACTTTTTTTGTTTTATACGTAAATTATCGGTCTATGTCAATCTGTGTTCGGTCATCACAGTGTTTATTCTTCAAGATTACTGTTGGCTATATATGTATTCAATTTTAATTTCCTTTCAAAGTACGCCTAATAATGTTATATACATAAGTTAGGTCCTGGAGTGGTAAACTTTTTTTGCTTTATATGTAAATTACCCGTCTATATCAAACTGTTTTCGGTCATCACAGTGCTTGTTCTTCAAGATTACCATCCGCCATATATAAATTCAATTTCAGTTTCTGTTGAAATTCCTTCCAATATAAATACTTACATATGTGAAGTCCTGTAGTTGTAAACTTTTTTTGTTTTATATGTAAATTACCCGTCTGTGTCAATCTCTGTTCGGTCATCACAGTGTTTGTTCTTCAAGATTACTGTTGGTTATATATAAAATCAATTTTAATTTCCTTTCAAAGTACGCCTAATAATGTTAAATACATAAGTTAGGTCCTGAAGTGGTAAACTTTTTTTGCTTCATATTTAAATTACCCGTCTATATCAAACTGTGTTCGGTCATCACAGTGTTTGCTCTTCAAGATTACCATCCGCCATATATAAATTCAATTTCAATTTCTTTTCAAATTACCTCCAATGTAAATACATATATATGTGAAGTCCTGAAGTGGTACACTTTTTCTTTTATACGTAAGTTATCGGTCTATGTCAATCTGTGTTCGGTCATCACAGTGTTTGTTCTTCAATAGTACTGTTTGCTATATATAAATTCAATTTTAATTTCCTTTCAAAATAACCCCAATGCTGTTACATACATACGTGAGGTCCTGAAGTGGTACAAATGTTTTCTTTTATTTGTAAATTACCGGTCTATGTCAATCTGTGTTCGGTCATCAAAGTGTTTGTTCTTCAAGATTACCGTCCAACAAATATAAATTCAATTTTAATTTCCTTTCAAGGTACGCCTAATAATGTTAAATACATAAGTTCGGTCCTGAAGTGGTAAACTTTTTTTGCTGTATATTTAAATTACCCGTCTATATCAAACTGTGTTCGGTCATCACAGTGTATGTTCTTCAAGATTACCATCCGCCATATATAAATTCAATTTCAGTTTCTTTTCAAATTCTTTCCAATGTAAATACATACATATGTGAAGTCCGCAAGTGGTGAACATTTTTTGATTTATATGTAAATTACCTGTCTATGTCAATCTGTGTTCGGTCATCACAGTGTTTGTTCTTCAAGATTACTGTTGGCTATATATAAATTCAATTTTAATTTCCTTTAAAAATAACCCCAATGCTGTTACATACATACCTGATGTCCTGAAGTGGTACACATTTTTTGTTTTATGTGTAAATTACCTATCTATGTCAATCTTTGTTCGGTCATCAAATTGTTTGTTCTTGAAGATTACCATCCGCCATATATAAATTCAATTTCAGTTTTTTTTGAAATTCCTTCCAATGTAAATACATACATATGTGAAGTCCTGAAGTGGTAAACTTTTTTTGCATTATATGTAAATTACCCGTCTATGTCAATCTGTGTTCGGTCATCACAGTGTTTGTTCTTCAAGATTACCATCCGCCATATATAAATTCAATTTCAATTTCTTTTCAAATTCCTTCCAATGTAAATACATACATATTTGAAGTCCAAGAGTGGTACACTTTTTTTGTTTTATACGTAAATTATCGGGCTATTTCAATCTGTGTTCGGTCATCACAGTGTTTGTTCTTCAAGATTACTGTTGGCTATATATAAATTCAATTTTAATTTCCTTTCAAAATAACCCCAATGACGTTACATACATACGTGAGGTCCTGAAGTGGTACACATTTTTTGTTTTATGTGTAAATTACCTATCTATGTCAATCTTTGTTCGGTCATCAAAGTGTTTGTTCTTGAAGATTACCATCAGCCATATATAAATTCAATTTCAGTTTCTTTTGAAATTCCTTCCAATGTAAATACATACATATGTGAAGTCCTGAAGCGGTAAACTTTTTTTGCTTTATATGTAAATTACCCGTCTATATCAAACTGTGTTCGGTCATGTCAGTGTTTGTTCTTCAAGATTACCATCCGCCATATATAAATTCAATTTTAGTTTCTTTTGAAATTCTTTCCAATGTAAATACATACATATGTGAAGTCCGCAAGTGGTACACTTTTTTTGTTTTATACGTAAATTATCGGTCTATGTCAATCTGTGTTCGGTCATCACAGTGTTTGTTCTTCAAGATTACCGTCCACCAAATATAAATTCAATTTTAATTTCCTTTCAAAGTACCCCTAATGATGTTACATACATAAGTGAGGTCCGGAAGTGCTAAACATTTTTTGCTTTATATTTAAATTACCCGTCTATATCAAACTGTGTTCGGTCATCACAGTGTTTGTTCTTCAAGATTAACATCCGCCATATATAAATTCCATTTCAGTTTCTTTTGAAATTCCTTCCAATGTAAATACATACGTATGTGAAGTCCTGAAGTGGTTACCTTTTTTTGCTTTATATGTAAATTACCCGTCTATGTCAATCTGTGTTCGGTCATCACAGTGTTTGTTCTTGAAGATTACCATCCGCCATATATAAATTCTATTTCAATTTCTTTTGAAATTCCTTCCATTTTAAATACATACATATGTGAAGTCCTCAAGTGGTACACTTTTTTTGTTTTATACGCAAATTATCGGTCTATGTCAATCTGTGTTCGGTCATCAAAGTGTTTGTTCTTCAAGATTACTGTTGGCTATATATGTATTCAATTTTAATTTCCTTTCAAAGTACGCCTAATAATGTTATATACATAAGTTAGGTCCAGGAGTGGTAAACTTTTTTTGCTTTATATGTAAATTACCCGTCTATATCAAACTGTTTTCGGTCATCACAGTGCTTGTTCTTCAAGATTACCATCCGCCATATATAAATTCAATTTCAGTTTCTGTTGGAATCCCTTCCAATATAAATACTTACATATGTGAAGTCCTGAAGTTGTAAACTTTTTGTTTTATATGTAAATTACCCGTCTATTTCAATCTGTGTTCGGTCATCACATTGTTTGTTCTTGAAGATTAACATCCGCCAGATATAAATTTAATTTCAGTTTCTTTTGAAATTCCTTCCAATGTAAATACATACATATGTGAAGTCCTGAAATGGTACAATTTTTTGTTATATACGTAAATTATCGGTCTATGTCAATCTGTGTTCGGTCATCACAGTTTGTTCTCCAAGATTACTGTTGGCTATATATAAATTCAATTTTAATTTCGTTTCAAATTACCTCCAATATAAATACATACTTATGTGAAGTCCGGAAGTGGTAAACTTTTTTTGTTTTATATGTAAATTACCTGTCTATGTCAATCTGTGTTCGGTCATCACAGTGTTTATTATTCAAGATTACCGTCCACCGAATATAAATTCAATTTTAATTTCCTTTCAATGTACCCCTAGTAATGTTACATTCATAAGTGAGGTCCTGAAGTGGTACACCTTTTATGTTTTATATGTAAATTACCTGTCTATGTCAATCTGTGTTCGGTCATCACAGTGTTTGTTCTTCAAGATTACCGTCCACCAAATATAAATTCAATTTTAATTTCCTTTCAAAGTATGCCTAATAATGTTACATACATAAGTTAGGTCCTGAAGTGGTAAACTTTTTTTGCTTTATATGTAAATTACCCGTCTATATCAAACTGTGTTCGGTCATCTCAGTGTTTGTTCTTCAAGATTACCATCCGCCATATATAAATTCAATTTCAGATTCTTTTGAAATTCTTTCCAATGTAAATACATACATATGTGAAGTCATGAAGTGGTACACTTTTTTTGATTTATACGCAAATTATCGGTCTATGTCAATCTGTGTTCGGTCATCACAGTGTTTGTTCTTCAAGATTACTGTTGGTTATATATAAATTCAATTTTAATTTCCTTTCAAAATAACCCCAATGACGTTACATACATACGTGAGGTCCTGAAGTGGTACACATTTTTTGTTTTATGTGTAAATTACCTATCTATGTCAATCTTTGTTCGGTCATCAAAGTGTTTGTTCTTGAAGATTACCATCCGCCATATATAAATTCAATTTCAGTTTCTTTTGAAATTCCTTCCAATGTAAATACATACATTTGTGAAGTCCTGAAGTGGTAAACTTTTTGCTTTATATTTAAATTACCCGTCTATATCAAACAGTGTTCGGTCATCACAGTGTTTGTTCTTCAAGATTACCATCCGCCATATATAAATTCAATTTCAGTTTCTTTGAAATTCCTTCCAATGTAAATACATACATATGTGAAGTCCTCGAGTGGTAAACTTTTTTGTTTTATATGTAAATTACCTGTCCATGTCAATCTGTGTTCGGTCATAACAGTGTTGGTTATTCAAGATTACCGTCCACCAAATATAAATTCAATTTTAATTTCCTTTGAAAGTACCCCTAATGATGTTACATACATAAGTGAGGTCCTGAAGTGGTAAACTTTTTTTGCTTTATATGTAAATTACCCGTCTATATCAAACTGTGTTCGGTCATCACAGTGTTTGTTCTTGAAGATTACCATCCGCCATATATAAATTTAATTTCAATTTCCTTTCAAATTACCTCCAATGTAAATACATACATATGTGAAGTCCTGAAGTTGTAGACTTTTTTTGTTTTATACGTAAATTATCGGTCTATGTCAATCTGTGTTCGGTCATCACAGTGTTTGTTCTTCAAGATTACCATCCGCCATATATAAATTCAATTTAAGTTTCTTTTGAAATTCCTTGCAATGTAAATACATACATAAGTGAGGTCCTGAAGTGGTAAACTTTTTTTGCTTTATATGTAAATTACCTATCTATGTCAATCTTTGTTCGGTCATCAAAGTGTTTGTTCTTCAAGATTACCATCCGCCATATATAAATTCAATTTAAGTTTCTTTTGAAATTCCTTGCAATGTAAATACATACATAAGTGAGGTCCTGAAGTGGTAAACTTTTTTTGCTTTATATGTAAATTACCCGTCTATATCAATCTGTGTTCGGTCATCACAGAGTTTGTTCTTCAAGATTACGGTGGGCGATATATAAATTCAATTTCAGTTTCTTTTGAAATTCCTTCCAATGTAAATACATACATATGTGATGTCCTGAAGTGGTACAATTATTTTGTTTTATACTTACATTATCGGTCTATGTCAATCTGTGTTCTGTCATCACAGTGTAAGTTCTTAAAGATTACTGTTTGCTATATATAAATTCAATTATAATTTCCTTTCAAAATACCCCCAATGACGTTACATACATACGTTAGGTCCTGAAGTGGTACACATTTTTTGGTTTATATGTAAATTACCTGTCTATGTCAATCTGTGTTCGGTCATCACAGTGTTTGATGTTGAAGATTACCATCCGCCATATATAAATTCAATTTCAGTTTCCTTTGAAATTCCTTCCAATGTAAATTCATACATATGTGAAGTCCCGAAGTGGTACACTTTTTTTGTTTTATACGTGAATTATCAATCTATGTCAATCTGTGTGTGGTCATCACAGTGTTTGTTCTTCAAGATTACTGTAGGCTATATATAAATTCAATTATAATTTCCTTTCAAAGTACGCCTAATAACGTTAAATACATAAGTTAGGTCCTAAAGTGGTAGACTTTTTTTGCTTAATATGTAAATTACCCGTCTATATCAAACTGTGTTCGGTCATCACATTGTTTGTTCTTCAAGATTACCATCCGCCATATATAAATTCAATTTCAGTTTCTTTTGAAATTCTTTCCAATGTAAATACATACATATGTGAAGTCCCGAAGTGGTACACTTTTTTTGTTTTATACGTAAATTATCGGTCTATGTCAATCTGAGATCGGCCATCACAGTGTATGTTCATCAATAGTACTGTTTGAAATAAATAAATTCAATTATAATTTCATATCAAAATACCCCCAATGACGTTACATACATACGTTAGGTCCTGAAGTGGTACACATTTTTTGTTTTATGTGTAAATTACCTATCTATGTCAATCTGTGTTCGGTTATCACAGTGTTTGTTCTTCAAGATTACCATCCGCCATATATAAATTCAATTTCAGTTTCTTTTGAAATTCCTTCCAATGTAAATACATACATATGTGAAGTCCTGAAGTGGTACAATTATTTTGTTTTATACTTACATTATCGGTCTATGTCAATCTGTGTTCTGTCATCACAGTGTATGTTCTTCAAGATTACTGTTTGCTATATATAAATTCAATTATAATTTCCTTTCAAAATACCCCCAATGACGTTACATACATACGTTAGGTCCTGAAGTGCTAAACATTTTTTGCTTTATATGTCAATTACCCGTCTATATCAAACTGTTTTCTGTCATCACAGTGTTTGTTCTTGAAGATTACCATCCGCCATATATAAATTCAATTTCAGTTTCCTTTGAAATTCCTTCCAATGTAAATACATACATATGTGAAATCCTGAAGTGGTAAACTTTTTTTCCTTTATATGTAAATTACCCGTCTACGTCAATCTGTGTTCGGTCATCACAGTATTTGTTCTTGAAGATTACCATCCGCCATATATAAATTCAATTTCAATTTCTTTTCAAATTCCTTCCAATGTAAATACTTACATATGTGAATTCCTGAAGTGGTACACTTTTTTTGTTTTATACGTAAATTATCGGGCTATGTCAATCTGTGTTCGGTCATCACAGTGTTTGTTCCCCAAGATTACTGTTGGCTATATATAAATTCAATTTTAAATTCCTTTCAAAATACCCCCAATGACGTTACATACATACGTGAGGTCCTGAAGTGGTACACATTTTTTGTTTTATGTGTAAATTACCTATCTATGTCAATCTTTGTTCGGTCATCAAAGTGTTTGTTCTTGAAGATTACCATCCGCCATATATAAATTCAATTTCAGTTTCTTTTGAAATTCCTTCCAATGTAAATACATACATTTGTGAAGTCCTGAAGTGGTAAACTTTTTTTGCTTTATATGTAAATTACCCGTCTATATCAAACTGTGTTCGGTCATCACAGGGTTTGTTCTTCAAGATTACCGTCCGCCATATATAAATTCAATTTAAGTTTCTTTTGAAATCCCTTGCAATGTAAATACATACATATGTGAAGTCCCGAAGTGGTATTCTTTTTGGTTTTATATGTAAATTACCGGTCTATGTCAATCTGTGTTCGGTCAACACAGTGTTTGTTCTTCAAGATTACCGTCCACCAAATATAAATTCAATTTTAGTATCCATTCAAAGTACCCATAATGATATTACATACATAAGTTAAGTCCTGAAGTGGTAAACTTTTTTTGCTTTATATGTAAATTACCCGTCTATATCAAACTGTGTTCGGTCATCTCAGTGTTTGTTCTTCAAGATTACCATCCGCCATATATAAATTCAATTTCAGATTCTTTTGAAATTCTTTCCAATGTAAATACATACATATGTGAAGTCCTGAAGTGGTAAACTTTTTTGCTTTATATGTAAATTACCCGTCTATGTCAAACTGTGTTCGGTCATCACAGTGTTTGTTCTTCAAGATTACCATCCGCCATATATAAATTTAATTTCAATTTCCTTTGAAATTCCTTCCAATGTAAATACATACATATGTGAAGTCCTCAAGTGGTACACTTATTTTGTTTTATACGTAAATTACCGGTCTATGTCAATCTGTGTTCGGTCATCACAGTGTTTGTTCTTCAAGATTACTGTTGGTTATATATAAATTCAATTTTAATTTCCTTTCAAAATAACCCCAATGACGTTACATACATACGTGAGGTCCTGAAGTGGTACACATTTTTTGTTTTATGTGTAAATTACCTATCTATGTCAATCTTTGTTCGGTCATCAAAGTGTTTGTTATTGAAGATTACCATCCGCCATATATAAATTCAATTTCAGTTTCTTTTGAAATTCCTTCCAATGTAAATACTTACATATGTGAATTCCTGAAGTGGTAAACGTTTTGTGCATTATATTTAAATTACCCGTCTATATCAAACTGTGTTCGGTCATCTCAGTGTTTGTTCTTCAAGATTACCATCCGCCATATATAAATTCAATTTCAGATTCTTTTGAAATTCTTTCCAATGTAAATACATACATATGTGAAGTCCTGAAGTGGTACAATTATTTTGTTTAATACTTACATTATCGGTCTATGTCAATCTGTGTTCTGTCATCACAGTGTATGTTCTTCAAGATTACTGTTTGCTATATATAAATTCAATTATAATTTTCTTTCAAAATACCCCCAATGACGTTACATACATACGTGAGGTCCTGAAGTGGTACACATTTTTTGTTTTATGTGTAAATTACCTATCTATGTCAATCTGTGTTCGGTCATCACAGTGTTTGTTCTTCAAGATTACCATCCGCCATATATAAATTCAATTTCAGTTTCTTTTGAAATTCCTTCCAATGTAAATAAATACATATGTGAAGTCCTCAAGTGGTACACTTTTTTTGTTTTATACGTAAATTATCAATCTATGTCAATCTGTGTGTGGTCATCACAGTGTTTGTTCTTCAAGATTACTGTAGGCTATATATAAATTCAATTATAATTTTCTTTCAAAATACCCCCAATGACGTTACATACATACGTGAGGTCCTGAAGTGGTACACATTTTTTGTTTTATGTGTAAATTACCTATCTATGTCAATCTGTGTTCGGCCATCACAGTGTTTGCTCTTCAAGATTACCATCCGCCATATATAAATTCAATTTCAGTTTCTTTTGAAATTCTTTCCAATGTAAATACATACATATGTGAAGTCCTCAAGTGGTACACTTTTTTTGTTTTAAATGTAAATTACCGGTCTATGTCAATCTGTGTTCGGTCATCACAGTGTTTGTTCTTCACGATTACTGTTGGTTATATATAAATTCAATTTTAATTTCCTTTCAAAATAACCCCAATGACGTTACATACATACGTGAGGTCCTGAAGTGGTACACATTTTTTGTTTTATGTGTAAATTACCTATCTATGTCAATCTTTGTTCGGTCATCAAAGTGTTTGTTCTTGAAGATTACCATCCGCCATATATAAATTCAATTTCAGTTTCTTTTGAAATTCCTTCCAATGTAAATACATACATATATGAGGTCCTGAAGTGGTAAACTTTTTTTGCTTTATATGTAAATTACACGTCTATATCAAACTGTGTTCGGTCATCACAGTGTTTGTTCTTCAAGATTACCATCCGCCATATATAAATTCAATTTCAGTTTCTTTGAAATTCTTTCCAATGTAAATACATACATATGTGAAGTCCTCGAGTGGTACACTTTTTTTGTTTTAAATGTAAATTACCGGTCTATGTCAATCTGTGTTCGGTCATCACAGTGTTTGTTATTCAAGATTACAGTAGACGAAATATAAATTCAATTTAAATTTCATTTCAAAGTACCTCAAATGTAAATACATACATATCTGAAGTCCTGAAGTGGTAAACCTTTTTTGCATTATATTTAAATTACCCGTCTATATCAAACTGTGTTCGGTCATCACAGTGTTTGTTCTTGAAGATTACCATCCGCCATATATAAATTCAATTTCAATTTCTTTTGAAATTCTTTCCAATGTAAATACATACATATGTGAAGTCCTGAAGTTGTAGACTTTTTTTGTTTTATACGTAAATTATCGGTCTATGTCAATCTGTGTTCGGTCATCACAGTGTTTGTTCTTCAAGATTACCATCCGCCATATATAAATTCAATTTAAGTTTCTTTTGAAATTCCTTGCAATGTAAATACATACATAAGTGAGGTCCTGAAGTGGTAAACTTTTTTTGCTTTATATGTAAATTACCTATCTATGTCAATCTTTGTTCGGTCATCAAAGTGTTTGTTCTTGAAGATTACCATCCGCCATATATAATTTCAATTTAAGTTTCTTTTGAAATTCCTTGCAATGTAAATAAATACATAAGTTAGGTCCTGATGTGGTAAACTTTTTTTGCTTTATATGTAAATTACCCGTCTATATCAAACTGTGTTCTGTCATCACAGTGTTTTGTTCTTCAAGATTACCATCCGCCATATATAAATTCAATTTCAGTTTCTTTTGAAATTCCTTCCAATGTAAATACTTACATATGTGAATTCCTGAAGTGGTACAATTATTTGGTTTTATACTTACATTATCGGTCTATGTCAATCTGTGTTCTGTCATCACAGTGTAAGTTCTTAAAGATTACTGTTTGCTATATATAAATTCAATTATAATTTCCTTTCAAAATACCCCCAATGACGTTACATACATACGTTAGGTCCTGAAGTGGTACACATTTTTTGTTTTATGTGTAAATTACCTGTCTATGTCAATCTGTGTTCGATCATCACAGGGTTTGATCTTGAAGATTACCATCCGCCATATATAAATTCAATTTCAGTTTCCTTTGAAATTCCTTCCAATGTAAATTCATACATATGTGAAGTCCCGAAGTGGTACACTTTTTTTGTTTTATATGTAAATTATCAATCTATGTCAATCTGTGTGTGGTCATCACAGTGTTTGTTCTTCAAGATTACTGTAGGCTATATATAAATTCAATTATAATTTCCTTTCAAAGTACGCCTAATAACGTTAAATACATAAGTTAGGTCCTAAAGTGGTAGACTTTTTTGCTTAATATGTAAATTACCCGTCTATATCAAACTGTGTTCGGTCATGTCAGTGTTTGTTCTTCAAGATTACCATCCGCCATATATAAATTCAATTTCAGTTTCTTTTGAAATTCTTTCCAATGTAAATACATACATATGTGAAGTCCGCAAGTGGTACACTTTTTTTGCATTATACGTAAATTATCGGTCTATGTCAATCTGTGTTCTGTCATCACAGTGTATGTTCTTCAAGATTACTGTTTGCTATATATAAATTCAATTATAATTTCCTTTCAAAATACCCCCAATGACGTTACATACATACGTTAGGTCCTGAAGTGGTACACATTTTTTGTTTTATGTGTAAATTACCTATCTATGTCAATCTGTGTTCGGTTATCACAGTGTTTGTTCTTCAAGATTACCATCCGCCATATATAAATTCAATTTCAGTTTCTTTTGAAATTCCTTCCAATGTAAATACATACATATGTGAAGTCCTGAAGTGGTACAATTATTTTGTTTTATACTTACATTATCGGTCTATGTCAATCTGTGTTCTGTCATCACAGTGTATGTTCTTCAAGATTACTGTTTGCTATATATAAATTCAATTATAATTTCCTTTCAAAATACCCCCAATGACGTTACATACATACGTTAGGTCCTGAAGTGCTAAACATTTTTTGCTTTATATGTCAATTACCCGTCTATATCAAACTGTTTTCTGTCATCACAGTGTTTGTTCTTAAAGATTACCATCCGCCATATATAAATCCAATTTCAGTTTCTTTGAAATTCCTTCCAATGTAAATACATACATATGTGAAGTCCTGAAGTAGTAAACTTTTTTTGCTTTATATGTAAATTACCCGTCTATATCAATCTGTGTTCGGTCATCACAGTATTTGTTCTTGAAGATTACCATCCGCCATATATAAATTAAATTTCAATTTCATTTCAAATTCCTACGAATGAAAATACATACATAAGTGAATTCCGCAAGTGGTACACTTTTTTTGTTTTATACGTAAATTAACTGTCTATGTCAATCTGTGTTCGGTCATCACAGTGTTTGTTCTTCAAGATTACTGTTGGTTATATATAAATTCAATTTTAATTTCCTTTCAAAATAACCCCAATGACGTTACATACATACGTGAGGTCCTGAAGTGGTACACATTTTTTGTTTTATGTGTAAATTACCTATCTATGTCAATCTTTGTTCGGTCATCAAAGTGTTTGTTCTTGAAGATTGCCATCCGCCATATATAAATTCAATTTAAGTTTCTTTTGAAATTCCTTGCAATGTAAATACATACATAAGTGAGGTCCTGAAGTGGTAAACTTTTTTTGCTTTATATTTAAATTACCCGTCTATATCAAACTGTGTTCGGTCATCACAGTGTTTGTTCCTTAAGATTACCTTCGGCCATATATAAATTCAATTTAAGTTTCTTTTGAAATTCCTTGCAATGTAAACACATACATATGTGTAGTCCTGAAGTGGTACACTTTTTTTGTTTTATATGTAAATTACCGGTCTATGTCAATCTGTGTTCGGTCAACACAGTGTTTGTTCTTCAAGTCTACCGTCCACCAAATATAAATTCAATTTTAATTTCCTTTGAAAGTACCCCTAATGATGTTACATACATAAGTGAGGTCCTGAAGTGGTAAACTTCTTTTGCTTTATATGTAAATTACCCGTCTATATCAAACTGTGTTCGGTCATCACAGTGTTTGTTCTTCAAGATTACCATCCGCCATATATAAATTCAATTTCAGATTCTTTTGAAATTCTTTCCAATGTAAATACATACATATGTGAAGTCCTGAAGTGGTACACTTTTTTTGTTTTATATGTAAATTACCCGTCTATGTCAATCTGTGTTGGGTCATCACAGTGTTTGTTCTTGAAGATTACCATCCGCCATATATAAATTCAATTTCAATTTCTTTTCAAATTCCTTCCAATGTAAATACATACATATGTGAAGTCCTGAAGTGGTACACTTTTTTTGTTTTATATGTAAATTACCTGTCTATGTCAATCTGTGTTCGGTCATCACAGTGTTTTTTCTTCATGATTTCTGTTGGCTATATATAAATTCAATTTTAATTTCCTTTCAAAATAACCCTAATGATGTTACATACATACGTGAGGTCCTGAAGTGGTAAACTTTTTTTGCTTTATATGTAAATTACCTGTCTATGTCAATCTTTGTTCGGTCATCAAAGTGTTTGTTCTTGAAGATTACCATCCGCCATATATAAATTCAATTTCAGTTTCTTTTGAAATTCCTTCCAATGTAAATACATACATATGTGAAGTCCTGAAGTTGTAAACGTTTTGTGCATTATATTTAAATTACCCGTCTATATCAAACTGTGTTCGGTCATCACAGTGTTTGTTCTTCAAGATTACCATCCGCCATATATAAATTCAATTTCAGTTTCTTTTGAAATTCCTTCCAATGTAAATACATACATATGTGAAGTCCTGAAATGGTACAATTATTTTGTTTAATACTTACATTATCGGTCTATGTCAATCTGTGTTCTGTCATCACAGTGTATGTTCTTCAAGATTACTGTTTGCTATATATAAATTCAATTATAATTTTCTTTCAAAATACCCCCAATGACGTTACATACATACGTGAGGTCCTGAAGTGGTACACATTTTTTGTTTTATGTGTAAATTACCTATCTATGTCAATCTGTGTTCGGACATCACAGTGTTTGATATTCAAGATTAACATACGCCATATATAAATTCAATTTCAGTTTCTTTTGAAATTCTTTCCAATGTAAATAAATACATATGTGAAGTCCTCGAGTGGTTCACTTTTTTTGTTTTAAATGTAAATTATCAATCTATGTCAATCTGTGTGTGGTCATCACAGTGTTTGTTCTTCAAGATTACTGTAGGCTATATATAAATTCAATTATAATTTCCTTTCAAAGTACGCCTAATAACGTTAAATACATAAGTTAGGTCCTAAAGTGGTAGACTTTTTTTGCGTTATATGTAAATTACCCGTCTATATCAAACTGTGTTCGGTCATCTCAGTGTTTGTTCTTCAAGATTACCATCCGCCATATATAAATTCAATTTCAGTTTCTTTTGAAATTCTTTCCAATGTAAATACATATATATGTGAAGTCCTGAAGTGGTACACTTTTTTTGTTTTATACGTAAATTATCGGTCTATGTCAATCTGTTTTCGGTCATCACAGTGTTTGTTCTTCAAGATTACTGTCCACCAAATATAAATTCAATTTTAATTTCCTTTCAAAGTACCCCCAATGCTGTTACATACATAAGTTAGGTCCTGAAGTGGTAAACTTTTTTTGCTTTATATGTCAATTACCCGTCTATATCAAACTGTTTTCTGTCATCACAGTGTTTGTTCTTGAAGATTACCATCCGCCATATATAAATTCAATTTCACTTTCCTTTGAAATTCCTTCCAATGTAAACACATACATATGTGAAGTCCTGAAGTGGTAAACTTTTTTTGCTTTATATGTAAATTACCCGTCTATGTCAATCTGTGTTTGGTCATCACAGTGTTTGTTCTTGAAGATTACCATCCGCCATATATAAATTAAATTTCAATTTCTTTTAAAATTACCTTCAATGTAAATACATACATATGTCAAGTCCTCAAGTGGTACACTTATTTTGTTTTATACGCAAATTATCGGTCTATGTCAATCTGTGTTCGGTCATCACAGTGTTTGTTCTTCAAGATTACTGTTGGTTATATATAAATTCAATTTTAATTTCCTTTAAAAATAACCCCAATGACGTTACATACATACGTGAGGTCCTGAAGTTGTACACATTTTTCGTTTTATGTGTAAATTACCTATCTATGTCAATCTTTGTTCGGTCATCAAAGTGTTTGTTCTTGAAGATTACCATCCGCCATATATAAATTCAATTTCAGTTTCTTTTGAAATTCCTTCCAATGTAAATACATACATATGTGAAGTCCTGAAGTGGTAAACGTTTTGTGCATTATATGTAAATTACCCGTCTATATCAAACTGTGTTCGGTCATCTCAGTGTTTGTTCTTCAAGATTACCATCCGCCATATATAAATTCAATTTCAGATTCTTTTGAAATTCTTTCCAATGTAAATACATACATATGTGAAGTCCTGAAGTGGTAAACTTTTTTTGCTTTATATGTAAACTACCCGTCTATGTCAATCTGTGTTCGGTCATCACAGTGTTTGTTCTTCAAGATTACCATCCGCCATATATAAATTCAATTTCAATTTCTTTTCAAATTACCTCCAATGTAAATACATATATATGTGAAGTCCTGAAGTGGTACACTTTTTTTGTTTTATACGTAAATTATCGGTCTATGTCAATCTGTGTTCGGTCATCACAGTGTTTGTTCTTCAAGATTACTGTTTGCTATATATAAATTCAATTTTAATTTCCTTTCAAAATACCCCCAATGCTGTTACATACATACGTGAGGTCCTGAAGTGGTACACATTTTTTGTTTTATGTGTAAATTACCTATCTATGTCAATCTTTGTTCGGTCATCAAAGTGTTTGTTCTTGAAGATTACCATCCGCCATATATAAATTCAATTTCAGTTTCTTTTGAAATTCCTTCCAATGTAAATACATACATATGTGAAGTCCTAAAGTGGTAAACGTTTTGTGCATTATATGTAAATTACCCGTCTATATCAAACTGTGTTCGGTCATCTCAGTGTTTGTTCTTCAAGATTACCATCCGCCATATATAAATTCAATTTCAGTTTCTTTTGAAATTCTTTCCAATGTAAATACATACATATGTGAAGTCCTCAAGTGGTACACTTTTTTTGTTTTAAATGTAAATTACCGGTCTATGTCAATCTGTGTTCGGTCATCACAGTGTTTGTTCTTCAAGATTACTGTTGGTTATATATAAATTCAATTTTAATTTCCTTTCATAATAACCCCAATGACGTTACATACATACGTGAGGTCCTGAAGTGGTACACATTTTTTGTTTTATGTGTAAATTACCTATCTATGTCAATCTTTGTTCGGTCATCAAAGTGTTTGTTCTTGAAGATTACCATCCGCCATATATAAATTCAATTTCAGTTTCTTTTGAAATTCCTTCCAATGTAAATACATACATTTGTGAAGTCCTGAAGTGGTAAACTTTTTTGCTTTATATTTAAATTACCCGTCTATATCAAACTGTGTTCGGTCATCACAGGGTTTGTTCTTCAAGATTACCGTCCGCCATATATAAATTCAATTTCAGTTTCTTTGAAATTCCTTCCAATGTAAATACATACATATGAGAAGTCCTCAAGTGGTAAACTTTTTTTGTTTTATATGTAAATTACCTGTCTATGTCAATCTGTGTTCGGTCATAACAGTGTTTGTTATTCAAGATTACCGTCCACCAAATATAAATTCAATTTTAATTTCCATTCAAAGTACGCCTAATTATGTTACATACATAAGTTAGGTCCTGAAGTGGTAAACTTTTTTTGCTTTATATGTAAATTACCCGTCTATATCAAACTGTGTTCGGTCATCTCAGTGTTTGTTCTTCAAGATTACCATCCGCCATATATAAATTCAATTTCAGTTTCTTTTGAAATTCTTACCAATGTAAATACATACATATGTGAAGTCCTGAAGTGGTAAACTTTTTTTGCTTTATATGTAAATTACCCGTCTATGTCAATCTGTGTTCGGTCATCACAGTGTTTGTTCTTCAAGATTACCATCCGCCATATATAAATTCAATTTCAATTTCTTTTGAAATTCCTTCCAATGTAAATACATACATATGTGAAGTCCTCAAGTGGTACACTTATTTTGTTTTATACGCAAATTATCGGGCTATGTCAATCTGTGTTCGGTCATCACAGTGTTTGTTCCCCAAGATTACTGTTGGCTATATATAAATTCAATTTTAAATTCCTTTCAAAATACCCCCAATGACGTTACATACATACGTGAGGTCCTGAAGTGGTACACATTTTTTGTTTTATGTGTAAATTACCTATCTATGTCAATCTTTGTTCGGTCATCAAAGTGTTTGTTCTTGAAGATTACCATCCGCCATATATAAATTCAATTTCAGTTTCTGTTGAAATTCCTTCCAATGTAAATACATACATATGTGAAGTCCTGAAGTGGTAAACGTTTTGTGCATTATATTTAAATTACCCGTCTATATCAAACTGTGTTCGGTCATCTCAGTGTTTGTTCTTCAAGATTACCATCCGCCATATATAAATTCAATTTCAGATTCTTTTGAAATTCTTTCCAATGTAAATACATACATATGTGAAGTCCTGAAGTGGTACAATTATTTTGTTTAATACTTACATTATCGGTCTATGTCAATCTGTGTTCTGTCATCACAGTGAATGTTCATCAAGAATACTGTTTGCTAAATATAAATTCAATTATAATTTCAATTCAAAATACCCCCAATGACGTTACATACATACGTGAGGTCCTGAAGTGGTACACATTTTTTGTTTTATGTGTAAATTACCTATCTATGTAAATCTGTGTTCGGTCATCACAGTGTCTGTTCTTCAAGATTACCATCCGCCATATATAAATTCAATTTCAGTTTCTTTTGAAATTCCTTCCAATGTAAATACATACATATGTGAAGTCCTCAAGTGGTACACTTTTTTTGTTTTATACGTAAATTATCAATCTATGTCAATCTGTGTGTGGTCATCACAGTGTTTGTTCTTCAAGATTACTGTAGGCTATATATAAATTCAATTATAATTTCCTTTCAAAGTACGCCTAATAACGTTAAACACATAAGTGAGGTCCTGAAGTGGTAAACTTTTTTTGCTTTATATGTAAATTACCCGTCTATATCAAACTGTGTTCGGTCATCACATGGTTTGTTCTTCAAGATTACCGTCCGCCATATATAAATTCAATTTCAATTTATTTTCAAATTCCTTCCAATGTAAATACATACATATGTGAAGTCCTCAAGTGGTACACTTATTTTGTTTTATACGCAAATTATCGGTCTATGTCAATCTGTGTTCGGTCATCACAGTGTTTGTTCTTCAAGATTACTGTTGGTTATATATAAATTCAATTTTAATTTCCTTTCAAAATAACCCCAATGACGTTACATACATACGTGAGGTCCTGAAGTTGTACACATTTTTCGTTTTATGTGTAAATTACCTATCTATGTCAATCTTTGTTCGGTCATCAAAGTGTTTGTTCTTGAAGATTACCATCCGCCATATATAAATTCAATTTCAGTTTCTTTTGAAATTCCTTCCAATGTAAATACATACATATGTGAAGTCCTGAAGTGGTAAACGTTTTGTGCATTATATGTAAATTACCCGTCTATATCAAACTGTGTTCGGTCATCACAGTGTTTGTTCTTCAAGATTACCATCCGCCATATATAAATTCAATTTCAGATTCTTTTGAAATTCCTTCCAATGTAAATACATACATATGTGAAGTCCTGAAGTGGTAAACTATTTTTGTTTTATATGTAAATTACCCGTCTATGTCAATCTGTGTTCGGTCATCACAGTGTTTGTTCTTGAAGATTACCATCCGCCATATATAAATCCAATTTCAATTTCTTTTCAAATTCCTTCCAATGTAAATACATTCATAAGTGAGGTCCTGAAGTGGTACATTTTTTTTGTTTTATACGTAAATTATCGGTCTATGTCAATCTGTGTTCGGTCATCACAGTGTTTGTTCTTCAAGATTACTGTTTGCTATATATAAATTCAATTTTAATTTCCTTTCAAAATACCCCCAATGACGTTACATACATACGTGAGGTCCTGAAGTGGTACACATTTTTTGTTTTATGTGTAAATTACCTATCTATGTCAATCTTTGTTCGGTCATCAAAGTGTTTGTTCTTGAAGATTACCATCCGCCATATATAAATTCAATTTCAGTTTCTTTTGAAATTCCTTCCAATGTAAATACATACATATGTGAAGTCCTAAAGTGGTAAACGTTTTGTGCATTATATGTAAATTACCCGTCTATATCAAACTGTGTTCGGTCATCTCAGTGTTTGTTCTTCAAGATTACCATCCGCCATATATAAATTCAATTTCAGTTTCTTTTGAAATTCTTTCCAATGTAAATACATACATATGTGAAGTCCTCAAGTGGTACACTTTTTTTGTTTTAAATGTAAATTACCGGTCTATGTCAATCTGTGTTCGGTCATCACAGTGTTTGTTCTTCAAGATTACAGTTGGCAAAATATAAATTCAATTTTAATTTCCTTTCAAAATAACCCCAATGACGTTACATACATACGTGAGGTCCTGAAGTGGTACACATTTTTTGTTTTATGTGTAAATTACCTATCTATGTCAATCTTTGTTCGGTCATCAAAGTGTTTGTTCTTGAAGATTACCATCCGCCATATATAAATTCAATTTCAGTTTCTTTTGAAATTCCTTCCAATGTAAATACATACATATATGAGGTCCTGAAGTGGTAAACTTTTTTTGCTTTATATGTAAATTACACGTCTATATCAAACTGTGTTCGGTCATCACAGGGTTTGTTCTTCAAGATTACCGTCCGCCATATATAAATTCAATTTCAATTTCTTTGAAATTCCTTCCAATGTAAATACATACATATGAGAAGTCCTCAAGTGGTAAACTTTTTTTGTTTTATATGTAAATTACCTGTCTATGTCAATCTGTGTTCGGTCATAACAGTGTTTGTTATTCAAGATTACCGTCCACCAAATATAAATTCAATTTTAATTTCCATTCAAAGTACGCCTAATAATGTTACATACATAAGTTAGGTCCTGAAGTGGTAAACTTTTTTTGCTTTATATGTAAATTACCCGTCTATATCAAACTGTGTTCGGTCATCTCAGTGTTTGTTCTTCAAGATTACCATCCGCCATATATAAATTCAATTTCAGATTCTTTTGAAATTCTTTCCAATGTAAATACATACATATGTGAAGTCCTGAAGTGGTAAACTATTTTTGTTTTATATGTAAATTACCCGTCTATGTCAATCTGTGTTTGGTCATCACAGTGTTTGTTCTTGAAGATTACCATCCGCTATATATAAATCCAATTTCAATTTCTTTTCAAATTACCTCCAATGTAAATACATACATATGTGAAGTCCTCAAGTGGTACACTTATTTTGTTTTATACGCAAATTATCGGTCTATGTCAATCTGTGTTCGGTCATCACAGTGTTTGTTCTTCAAGATTACTGTTGGTTATATATAAATTCAATTTTAATTTCCTTTCAAAATAACCCCAATGACGTTACATACATACGTGAGGTCCTGAAGTGGTACACATTTTTTGTTTTATGTGTAAATTACCTATCTATGTCAATCTTTGTTCGGTCATCAAAGTGTTTGTTCTTGAAGATTACCATCCGCCATATATAAATTCAATTTCAGTTTCTGTTGAAATTCCTTCCAATGTAAATACATACATATGTGAAGTCCTGAAGTGGTAAACGTTTTGTGCATTATATGTAAATTACCCGTCTATATCAAACTGTGTTCGGTCATCTCAGTGTTTGTTCTTCAAGATTACCATCCGCCATATATAAATTCAATTTCAGATTCTTTTGAAATTCTTTCCAATGTAAATACATACATATGTGAAGTCCTGAAGTGGTACAATTATTTTGTTTAATACTTACATTATCGGTCTATGTCAATCTGTGTTCTGTCATCACAGTGTATGTTCTTCAAGATTACTGTTTGCTATATATAAATTCAATTATAATTTCCTTTCAAAATACCCCCAATGACGTTACATACATACGTGAGGTCCTGAAGTGGTACACATTTTTTGTTTTATGTGTAAATTACCTATCTATGTAAATCTGTGTTCGGTCATCACAGTGTCTGTTCTTCAAGATTACCATCCGCCATATATAAATTCAATTTCAGTTTCTTTTGAAATTCCTTCCAATGTAAATACATACATATGTGAAGTCCTCAAGTGGTACACTTTTTTTGTTTTATACGTAAATTATCAATCTATGTCAATCTGTGTGTGGTCATCACAGTGTTTGTTCTTCAAGATTACTGTAGGCTATATATAAATTCAATTATAATTTCCTTTCAAAGTACGCCTAATAACGTTAAACACATAAGTTAGGTCCTGAAGTGGTAAACTTTTTTTGCTTTATATGTAAATTACCCGTCTATATCAAACTGTGTTCGGTCATCACAGGGTTTGTTCTTCAAGATTACCGTCCGCCATATATAAATTCAATTTTAATTTCCTTTCAAAGTACCCCTAATAATGTTACATTCATAAGTGAGGTCCTGAAGTGGTACACTTTTTTTGTTTTATATGTCAATTACCCGTCTATATCAAACTGTTTTCTGTCATCACAGTGTTTGTTCTTGAAGATTACCATCCGCCATATATAAATCCAATTTCAGTTTCTTTGAAATTCCTTCCAATGTAAATACATACATATGTGAAGTCCTGAAGTGGTAAACTTTTTTTGCTTTATATGTAAATTACCCGTCTATGTCAATCTGTGTTCGGTCATCACAGTGTTTGTTCTTGAAGATTACCATCCGCCATATATAAATTCAATTTCAGTTTCTTTTGAAATTCTTTCCAATGTAAATACATACATATGTGAAGTCCTGAAGTGGTACACTTTTTTTGTTTTAAATGTAAATTACCGGTCTATGTCAATCTGTGTTCGGTCATCACAGTTTGTTCTTCAAGAGTACTGTTGTCTATATATAAATTCAATTTTAATTTCGTTTCAAATTACCTCCAATATAAATACATACATATGTGAAATCCGGAAGTGGTAAACTTTTTTTGTTTTATATGTAAATTACCTGTCTATGTCAATCTGCGTTCGGTCATCACAGTGTTTGTTCTTCAAGATTACCATCCACCAAATATAAATTATATTTGAATTTCCTTTCAAAGTACCCCTAATGATGTTACATACATAAGTGAGGTCCTGAAGAGGTACACATTTTTTGTTTTATGTGTAAATTACCTATCTATGTCAATCTGTGTTCGGTCATCAAAGTGTTTGTTCTTCAAGATTACCATCCGCCATATATAAATTCAATTTCAATTTCT
Organism: Diplolepis rosae; assembly: GCA_030998225.1. Classification (NCBI taxonomy): domain Eukaryota; kingdom Metazoa; phylum Arthropoda; class Insecta; order Hymenoptera; family Diplolepididae; genus Diplolepis; species Diplolepis rosae. Next base: position 497,931 of record JAPYXD010000546.1, read on the forward strand.
TTTCAAATTACCTCCAATGTAAATACATACATATATGAGGTCCTGAACTGGTAGACGATTTTTCATTTATATGTAAATTACCGGTCTATGTCAATCTGTTTTCGGTCATCACAGTGTTTTTTCTTGAAGATTTCCTTCCACCATATATAAATTCAATTTAAGTTTCTTTTGAAATTCCTTGCAATGTAAATACATACATATGTGAAGTCCTCAAGTGGTACACTTATTTTGTTTTATACGCAAATTATCGGTCTATGTCAATCTGTGTTCGGTCATCACAGTGTTTGTTCTTCAAGATTACTGTTGGTTATATATAAATTCAATTTTAATTTCCTTTCAAAATAACCCCAATGACGTTACATACATACGTGAGGTCCTGAAGTTGTACACATTTTTCGTTTTATGTGTAAATTACCTATCTATGTCAATCTTTGTTCGGTCATCAAAGTGTTTGTTCTTGAAGATTACCATCCGCCATATATAAATTCAATTTCAGTTTCTGTTGAAATTCCTTCCAATGTAAATACATACATATGTGAAGTCCTGAAGTGGTAAACGTTTTGTGCATTATATTTAAATTACCCGTCTATATCAAACTGTGTTCGGTCATCACAGTGTTTGTTCTTGAAGATTACCATCCGCCATATATAAATTCAATTTCAGTTTCTTTTGAAATTTCTTCCAATGTAAATACATACATATGTGAAGTCCTGAAGTGGTAAAATTTTTGCTTTATATGTAAATTACCCGTCTATGTCAATCTGTGTTCGGTCATCACAGTGTTTGTTCTTCAAGATTACCATCCGCCATATATAAATTCAATTTCAGTTTCTTTTGAAATTCTTTCCAATGTAAATACATACATATGTGAAGTCCTCAAGTGGTACACTTTTTTTGTTTTAAATGTAAATTACCGGTCTATGTCAATCTGTGTTCGGTCATCACAGTTTGTTCTCCAAGATTACTGTTGGCTATATATAAATTCAATTTTAATTTCGTTTCAAATTACCTCCAATATAAATACATACATATGTGAAATCCGGAAGTGGTAAACTTTTTTTGTGTTATATGTAAATTACCGGTCTATGTCAATCTGTGTTCGGTCATCACAGTGATAGCTCTTCAAGATTACCATCCGCCATATATAAATTTAATTTCAATTTCCTTTCAAAGTACCCCTAATGATGTTACATACATAAGTGAGGTCCGGAAGAGGTACATCTTTTTTGTTTTATATGCAAATTACCTGTCTATGTCAATCTGTGTTCAGTCATCACAGGGTTTGTTCTTCAAGATTACCGTCCGCCATATATAAATTCAATTTCAATTTCTTTTCAAATTACCTTCAATTTAAATACATACATATATGAGGTCCTGAAGTGGTAGACGCTTTTTCATTTATATGTAAATTACCGGTCTATGTCAATCTGTGTTCGGTCATCACAGTGTTTGTTCTTGAAGATTACCATCCGCCATATATAAATTCAATTTCAATTTCTTTTCAAATTCCTTGCAATGTAAATACATACATATGTGAAGTCCTGAAGTGGTACACTTTTTTTGTTTTATACGTAAATTACCAGTCTATGTCAATCTGTGTTCGGTCATCACAGTGTTTGTTCTTCAAGATTACTGTTGGCTATATATAAATTCAATTTTAATTTCCTTTCAAAATAACCCCAATGACGTTACATACATACGTGAGGTCCTGAAGAGGTACACATTTTTTGTTTTATGTGTAAATTACCTATCTATGTCAATCTGTGTTCGGTCATCAAAGTGTTTGTTCTTCAAGATTACCATCCGCCATATATAAATTCAATTTCAGTTTCTTTTGAAATTCCTTACAATGTAAATACATACATATTTGAAGTCCTGAAGTGGTAAGCTTTTTTTGCTTTATATGTAAATTACCCGTCTATGTCAATCTGTATTCGGTCATCACAGTGTTTGTTCTTGAAGATTACCGTCCGCCATATATAAATTCAATTTCAGTTTCTTTTGAAATTTCTTCCAATGTAAATACATACATATGTGAAGTCCTCAAGTGGTACACTTTTTTTGTTTTATACGTAAATTATCGGTCAATGTCAATCTGTGTGAGGTCATCACAGTGTTTGTTCTTCAAGATTACTGTTGGCTATATATAAATTCAATCCTAATTTATATTAAAATTACCTCCAATGTAAATACATACATATGTGAAATCCTGAAGTGGTAAACTTTTTTTCCTTTATATGTAAATTACCCGTCTACGTCAATCTGTGTTCGGTCATCACAGTATTTGTTCTTGAAGATTACCATCCGCCATATATAAATTCAATTTCAGTTTCTTTTGAAATTCCTTCCAATGTAAATACATTCATAAGTGAGGTCCTGAAGTGGTACATTTTTTTTGTTTTATACGTAAATTATCGGTCTATGTCAATCTGTGTTCGGTCATCACAGTGTTTGTTCTTCAAGATTACTGTTTGCTATATATAAATTCAATTTTAATTTCCTTTCAAAATACCCCCAATGACGTTACATACATACGTGAGGTCCTGAAGTTGTACACATTTTTCGTTTTATGTGTAAATTACCTATCTATGTCAATCTTTGTTCGGTCATCAAAGTGTTTGTTCTTGAAGATTACCATCCGCCATATATAAATTCAATTTCAATTTCTTTTGAAATTCCTTCCAATGTAAATACATACATATGTGAAGTCCTGAAGTGGTAAACTTTTTTTGCTTTATATGTAAATTACCCGTCTATATCAAACTGTGTTCGGTCATCTCAGTGTTTGTTCTTCAAGATTACCATCCGCCATATATAAATTCAATTTCAGATTCTTTTGAAATTCTTTCCAATGTAAATACATACATATGTGAAGTCCTGAAGTGGTAAACTTTTTTGCTTTATATGTAAATTACCCGTCAATGTCAATCTGTGTTCGGCATCACAGTGTTTGTTCTTGAAAATTACCATCCACCATATATAAATTTAATTTCAATTTCCTTTCAAAGTACCCCTAATAATGTTACATTCATAAGTGAGGTCCTGAAGTGGTACACTTTTTTTGATTTATATGTAAATTACCTGTCTATGTCAATCTGTGTTCGGTCATCACAGTGTTTGTTCTTGAAGATTACCGTCCGCCATATATAAATTCAATTTCAATTTCTTTTGAAATTCTTTCCAATGTAAATACATACATATGTGAGGTCCTGAAGTGGTAAACTTTTTTTGCTTTATATGTAAATTACCTGTCTATGTCAATCTGTGTTCGGTCATCACAGTGTTTGTTCTTGAAGATTACAATACGCAATATATAAATTGAATTTCAATTTCCTTTCAAAGTACCCCAAATGATGTTACATACATAAGTGAGGTCCTGAAGTGGTAAACTTTTTTTGTTTTATATGTAAATTACCCGTCTATATCAAACTGTGTTTGGTCATCACAGTGTTTGTTCCTCAAGATTACCGTCGGATATTTATAAATTCAATCTTAATTTCATTCCGAATTACCTCCAATATAAATACATACATATGTGAAGTCCTGAAGTGGTAAACTTTTTTTGTTTTATATGTAAATTACCCGTCTATGTCAATCTGTGTTCGGTCATCACAGTGTTTGTTCTTGAAGATTACCATCCGCCATATATAAATTTAATTTCAATTTCCTTTCAAAGTACCCCTAATGATGTTACATACATAAGTGAGGTCCGCAAGTGGTAAACTTTTTTTGGTTTATATGTAAATTACCTGCCTATGTCAATCTGTGTTCGGTCATCACAGTGTTTGTTCTTCAAGATTACCATCCGCCATATATAAATTCAATTTCAATTTCTTTTCAAATTACCTCCAATGTAAATACATACATATGTGAAGTCCTGAAGTGGTACACTTTTTTTGTTTTATACGTAAATTACCGGTCTATGTCAATATATGTTCGGTCATCACAGCTTTTGTTTTTCAAGATTACTGTTGGCTATATAAAAATTCAATTTTAATTTCCCTTCAAAATACCCCCAATGATGTTACATGCATACGTGAGGTCCTGAAGTGGTACACATTTTTTGTTTTATGTGTAAATTACCTATCTATGTCAATCTGTGTTCGGTCATCAAAGTGTTTGTTCCTCAAGATTACCTTCGGCTATTTATAAATTCAATTTAAGTTTCTTTTGAAATTCCTTCCACTTTTAATACATACATATGTGAAGTCCTAAAGTGGTAAACTTTTTTAGCTTTATATGTCAATTACCCGTCTATGTCAATCTGTGTTTGGTCATCACAGTGTTTGTTCTTGAAGATTACCATCCACCAAATATAAATTCAATTTTAATTTCCTTTCAAATTACGCCTAATAATGTTAAATACATAAGTTAGGTCCTGAAGTGCTAAACATTTTTTGCTTTATATGTCAATTACCCGTCTATATCAAACTGTTTTCTGTCATCACAGTGTTTGTTCTTCAAGATTCCTGCTGGTTATATATAAATTCAATTTTAATTTCCTTTCAAAATAACCCCAATGACGTTACATACATACGTGAGGTCCTGAAGTGGTACACATTTTTTGTTTTATATGTAAATTACCTGTCTATGTCAATCTGTGTTCGGTCATCACAGTGTTTGTTCTTCAAGATTACCATCCGCCATATATAAATTCAATTTCATTTTCTATTAAAATTACCTTCAATGTAAATACATACATACGTGAGGTCCTGAAGTGGTAAAATTTTTTTGCTTTATATGTAAATTACCTGTCTATGTCAATCTGTGTTCGGTCATCACAGTGTTTGTTCTTGAAGATTACCATCCGCCATATATAAATTCAATTTCAGTTTCTTTTGAAATTCTTTCCAATGTAAATACATACATATGTGAAGTCCTCAAGTGGTACACTTTTTTTGTTTTAAATGTAAATTACCGGTCTATGTCAATCTGTGTTCGGTCATCACAGTTTGTTCTTCAAGATTACTGTTGTCTATATATAAATTCAATTTTAATTTCTTCTCACATTACCTCTAATATAAATACATACATATGTGTAGTCCTGAAGTGGTACACTTTTTTTGTTTTATATGTAAATTACCGGTCTATGTCAATCTGTGTTCGGTCAACACAGTGTTTGTTCTTCAAGTCTACCGTCCACCAAATATAAATTCAATTTTAATTTCCTTTGAAAGTACCCCTAATGATGTTACATACATAAGTGAGGTCCTGAAGTGGTAAACTTTTTTTGCTTTATATGTAAATTACCCGTCTATATCAAACTGTGTTCGGTCATCACTGTGTTTGTTCTTCAAGATTACCACCCGCCATACATAAATTCAATTTCAGTTTCTTTTGGAATTCCTTCCAATGTAAATACATACATATGTGAATTCCTCAAGTGGTACACTTTTTTTTGTTTTATACGCAAATTATCGGTCTATGTCAATCTGTGTTCGGTCATCACAGTGTTTGTTCTTCAAGATTACTGTTGGCTATATATGTATTCAATTTTAATTTCCTTTCAAAGAACGCATAATAATGTTATATACATAAGTTAGGTCCAGGAGTGGTAAACTTTTTTTGCTTTATATGTAAATTACCCGTCTATATAAACTGTTTTCGGTCATCACAGTGCTTGTTCTTCAAGATTACCATCCGCCATATGTAAATTCAATTTCAGTTTCTGTTGGAATCCCTTCAATGTAAATACATACTTATGTGAAGTCCTGAAGTTGTACACTTTTTTTGTTTTATACGTAAATTATCGGTCTATGTCAATCTGTGTTCGGTCATCACATTGTTTGTTCTTGAAGATTAACATCCGCCATATATAAATTCAATTTAAGTTTCTTTTGAAATTCCTTCCAATGTAAATACATACATATGTGAAGTCCCGAAGTGGTACACTTTTTTGTTTTATACGTGAATTATCGGTCTATATCAAACTGTGTTCGGTCATCACAGTTTGTTCTCCAAGATTACGGTTGGCTATATATCAATTCAATTTGAATTTCCTTTCAAATTACCTCCAATGCAAATACATACTTATGTGAAATCCTGAAGTTGTACACTTTTTTTGTTTTATACGTAAATTATCGGTCTATGTCAATCTGTGTTCGGTCATCACAGTGTTTGTTCTTCAAGATTACCGTCCACCAAATATAAATTCAATTTTAATTTCCTTTCAAAGTACCCCTAATGATGTTACATACATAAGTGAGGTCCTGAAGTGGTACACTTTTTTTGTTTTATATGTAAATTACCGGTCTATGTCAATCTGTGTTCGGTCAACACAGTGTTTGTTCTTCAAGTCTACCGTCCACCAAATATAAATTCAATTTTAATTTCCTTTGAAAGTACCCCTAATGATGTTACATACATAAGTGAGGTCCTGAAGTGGTAAACTTTTTTTGCTTTATATGTAAATTACCCGTCTATATCAAACTGTGTTCGGTCATCTCAGTGTTTGTTCTTCAAGATTACCATCCGCCATATATAAATTCAATTTCAGTTTCTTTTGAAATTCTTTCCAATGTAAATACATACATATGTGAAGTCCTCAAGTGGTACACTTTTTTTGTTTTAAATGTAAATTACCGGTCTATGTCAATCTGTGTTCGGTCATCACAGTGTTTGTTCTTCACGATTACTGTTTGCTATATATAAATTCAATTTTAATTTCCTTTCAAAATAACCCCAATGACGTTACATACATACGTGAGGTCCTGAAGTGGTACAAATTTTTTCTTTTATGCGTAAATTACCGGTTTATGTCAATCTGTATTCGGTCATCACAGTGTTTGTTCTTGAAGATTACCATCCGCCATATATAAATTCAATTCCAGATTCTTTTCAAATTCTTTCCAATGTAAATACATACATTTGTGAAGTCCTGAAGTGGTAAACTTTTTTGCTTTATATTTAAACTACCGGTCTATATCAAACTGTGTTCGGTCATCACAGGGTTTGTTCTTCAAGATTACCGTCCGCCATATATAAATTCAATTTCAGTTACTTTTGAATTTCTTTCCAATGTAAATACATACATATGTGAAGTCCTCGAGTGGTACACTTTTTTTGTTTTATATGTAAATTACCGGTCTATGTCAATCTGTGTTCGGTCATCACAGTGTTTCTTCTTCAAGATTACCGTCCACCAAATATAAATTCAATTTTAATTTCCTTTGAAAGTACCCCCAATGCTGTTACATACATAAGTTAGGTCCTGAAGTGGTAAACTTTTTTTGCTTTATATGTAAATTACCCGTCTATATCAAACTGTGTTCGGTCATCTCAGTGTTTGTTCTTCAAGATTACCATCCGCCATATATAAATTCAATTTCAGTTTCTTTTGAAATTCCTTCCAATGTAAATACATACATATGTGAAGTCCCGAAGTGGTACACTTTTTTTGTTTTATATGTAAATTACCCGTCTATGTCAATCTGTGTTTGGTTATCACAGTGTTTGTTCTTGAAGATCACCATCCGCCATATATAAATTCAATTTCAGTTTCTTTTGAAATTCCTTCCAATGTAAATACATACATATGTGAAGTCCTGAAGTTGTAGACTTTTTTTGTTTTATACGTAAATTATCGGTCTATGTCAATCTGTGTTCGGTCATCACAGTGTTTGTTCTTCAAGATTACCATCCGCCATATATAAATTCAATTTAAGTTTCTTTTGAAATTCCTTGCAATGTAAATACATACATAAGTGAGGTCCTGAAGTGGTAAACTTTTTTGCTTTATATGTAAATTACCTATCTATGTCAATCTTTGTTCGGTCATCAAAGTGTTTGTTCTTGAAGATTACCATCCGCCATATAGAAATTCAATTTCAGTTTCTTTTGAAATTCCTTCCAATGTAAATACATACATATGTGAAGTCCTGAAGTGGTAAACTTTTTTTGCATTATATGTAAATTACCCGTCTATATCAAACTGTGTTCGGTCATCTCAGTGTTTGTTCTTCAAGATTACCATCCGCCATATATAAATTCAATTTCAGATTCTTTTGAAATTCTTTCCAATGTAAATACATACATATGTGAAGTCCTGAAGTGGTACAATTATTTTGTTTTATACTTACATTATCGGTCTATGTCAATCTGTGTTCTGTCATCACAGTGTATGTTCTTCAAGATTACTGTTTGCTATATATAAATTCAATTATAATTTCCTTTCAAAATACCCCCAATGACGTTACATACATACGTGAGGTCCTGAAGTGGTACACATTTTTTGTTTTATGTGTAAATTACCGGTCTATGTCAATCTGTGTTCGGTCATCTCAGTGTTTGTTCTTCAAGATTACCATCCGCCATATATAAATTCAATTTCAGTTTCTTTTGAAATTCTTTCCAATGTAAATACATACATATGTGAAGTCCCGAAGTGGTACACTTTTTTTGTTTTATACGTAAATTATCGGTCTATGTCAATCTGTGTTTGGTCATCACAGTGTTTCTTCTTCAAGATTACCGTCCACCAAATATAAATTCAATTTTAATTTCCTTTGAAAGTACCCCCAATGCTGTTACATACATAAGTTAGGTCCTGAAGTGGTAAACTTTTTTTGCTTTATATGTAAATTACCCGTCTATATCAAACTGTGTTCGGTCATCACAGTGTTTGTTCTTCAAGATTACCATCCGCCATATATAAATTCAATTTCAGATTCTTTTGAAATTCCTTCCAATGTAAATACATACATAAGTGAGGTCCTGAAGTGGTAAACTTTTTTTGCTTTATATGTAAATTACCCGTCTATGTCAATCTGTGTTCGGTCATCACAGTGTTTGTTCTTGAAGATCACCATCCGCCATATATAAATTCAATTTCAGTTTCTTTTGAAATTCCTTCCAATGTAAATACATACATATGTGAAGTCCTCAAGTAGTACACTTTTTTTGTTTTATACGTAAATTATCGGTCTATGTCAATCTGTGTTCGGTCATCACAGTGTTTGTTCTTCAAGATTACCATCCGCCATATATAAATTCAATTTAAGTTTCTTTTGAAATTCCTTGCAATGTAAATACATACATAAGTGAGGTCCTGAAGTGGTAAACTTTTTTGCTTTATATGTAAATTACCTATCTATGTCAATCTTTGTTCGGTCATCAAAGTGTTTGTTCTTGAAGATTACCATCCGCCATATATAAATTCAATTTCAGTTTCTTTTGAAATTCCTTCCAATGTAAATACATACATATGTGAAGTCCTTAAGTGGTAAACTTTTTTTGCATTATATGTAAATTACCCGTCTATATCAAACTGTGTTCGGTCATCTCAGTGTTTGTTCTTCAAGATTACCATCCGCCATATATAAATTCAATTTCAGATTCTTTTGAAATTCTTTCCAATGTAAATACATACATATGTGAAGTCCTGAAGTGGTACAATTATTTTGTTTTATACTTACATTATCGGTCTATGTCAATCTGTGTTCTGTCATCACAGTGTATGTTCTTCAAGATTACTGTTTGCTATATATAAATTCAATTATAATTTCCTTTCAAAATACCCCCAATGACGTTACATACATACGTGAGGTCCTGAAGTGGTACACATTTTTTGTTTTATGTGTAAATTACCTATCTGTGTCAATCTGTGTTCGGTCATCACAGTGTTTGTTCTTCAAGATTACCATCCGCCATATATAAATTCAATTTCAGTTTCTTTTGAAATTCTTTCCAATGTAAATACATACATATGTGAAGTCCTCAAGTGGTACACTTTTTTTGTTTTAAATGTAAATTATCAATCTATGTCAATCTGTGTGTGGTCATCACAGTGTTTGTTCTTCAAGATTACTGTAGGCTATATATAAATTCAATTATAATTTCCTTTCAAAGTACGCCTAATAACGTTAAATACATAAGTTAGGTCCTAAAGTGGTAGACTTTTTTGCTTAATATGTAAATTACCCGTCTATATCAATCTGTGTTCGGCCATCACATTGTTTGCTCTTCAAGATTACCATCCGCCATATATAAATTCAATTTCAGTTTCTTTTGAAATTCTTTCCAATGTAAATACATACATATGTGAAGTCCTCAAGTGGTACACTTTTTTTGTTTTAAATGTAAATTACCGGTCTATGTCAATCTGTGTTCGGTCATCACAGTGTTTGTTCTTCACGATTACCGTCCACCAAATATAAATTCAATTTTAATGTCCTTTCAAAGTACGCCTAATAATGTTAAATACATAAGTTAGGTCCTGAAGTGCTAAACATTTTTTGCTTTATATGTCAATTACCCGTCTATATCAAACTGTGTTCGGTCATCACATTGTTTGTTCTTCAAGATTACCATCCGCCATATATAAATTCAATTTCAATTTCTTTTGAAATTCCTTGCAATGTAAATACATACATAAGTGAGGTCCTGAAGTGGTAAACTTTTTTTGCTTTATATGTAAATTACACCTCTATATCAATCTGTGTTCGGTCATCACAGTGTTTGTTATTCAAGATTACCGTCCACCAAATATAAATTCTATTTGAATTTCCTTTCAAAGTACTCCTAATAATGTTACATACATAAGTTAGGTCCTGAAGTGGTAAACTTTTTTTGCTTTATATGTAAATTACCCGTCTATATCAAACTGTGTTCGGTCATCTCAGTGTTTGTTCTTCAAGATTACCATCCGCCATATATAAATTCAATTTCAGATTCTTTTGAAATTCTTTCCAATGTAAATACATACATATGTGAAGTCCTGAAGTGGTAAACTTTATTTGCTTTATATGTAAATTACACGTCTAAATCAATATGTGTTAGGTCATCACAGTGTTTGTTCTTGAAGATTACCATCCGCCATATATAAATTCAATTTCAATTTCTTTTGAAATTCCTTCCAATGTAAATACATACATATGTGCAGTCCTCAAGTGGTACACTTATTTTGTTTTATACGCAAATTATCGGTCTATGTCAATCTGTGTTCGGTCATCACAGTGTTTGTTCTTCAAGATTACTGTTGGTTATATATAAATTCAATTTTAATTTCCTTTCAAAATAACCCCAATGACGTTACATACATACGTGAGGTCCTGAAGTGGTACACATTTTTTGTTTTATGTGTAAATTACCTATCTATGTCAATCTTTGTTCGGTCATCAAAGTGTTTGTTCTTGAAGATTACCATCCGCCATATATAAATTCAATTTCAGTTTCTTTTGAAATTCCTTCCAATGTAAATACATACATATGTGAAGTCCTGAAGTGGTAAACGTTTTGTGCATTATATTTAAATTACCCGTCTATATCAAACTGTGTTCGGTCATCTCAGTGTTTGTTCTTCAAGATTACCATCCGCCATATATAAATTCAATTTCAGATTCTTTTGAAATTCTTTCCAATGTAAATACATACATATGTGAAGTCCTGAAGTGGTACAATTATTTTGTTTAATACTTACATTATCGGTCTATGTCAATCTGTGTTCTGTCATCACAGTGTATGTTCTTCAAGATTACTGTTTGCTATATATAAATTCAATTATAATTTCCTTTCAAAATACCCCCAATGACGTTACATACATACGTGAGGTCCTGAAGTGGTATACATTTTTTGTTTTATGTGTAAATTACCTATCTATGTCAATCTGTGTTCGGTCATCACTGTGTTTTTTCTTTAAGATTACCATCCGCCATATATAAATTCAATTTCAGTTTCTTTTGAAATTCCTTCCAATGTAAATACATACATATGTGAAGTCCTCAAGTGGTACACTTTTTTTGTTTTATACGTAAATTATCAATCTATGTCAATCTGTGTGTGGTCATCACAGTGTTTGCTCTTCAAGATTACTGTAGGCTATATATAAATTCAATTATAATTTCCTTTCAAAGTACGCCTAATAACGTTAAATACATAAGTTAGGTCCTAAAGTGGTAGACTTTTTTTGCTTTATATGTAAATTACCCTTCTATATCAAACTGTGTTCGGTCATCACATTGTTTGTTCTTCAAGATTACCATCCGCCATATATAAATTCAATTTCAGTTTCTTTTGAAATTCTTTCCAATGTAAATACATACATATGTGAAGTCCTCAAGTGGTACACTTTTTTTGTTTTAAATGTAAATTACCGGTCTATGTCAATCTGTGTTCGGTCATCACAGTGTTTGTTCTTCACGATTACCGTCCACCAAATATAAATTCAATTTTAATTTCCTTTCAAAGTACCCCTAATGATGTTACATACATATATTAGGTCCTGAAGTGCTAAACATTTTTTGCTTTATATGTCAATTACCCGTCTATATCAAACTGTTTTCTGTCATCACAGTGTTTGTTCTTGAAGATTACCATCCGCCATATATAAATCCAATTTCAGTTTCTTTGAAATTCCTTCCAATGTAAATACATACATAAGTGAGGTCCTGAAGTGGTAAACTTTTTTGCTTTATATGTAAATTATCCGTCTATGTCAATCTGTGTTCGGTCATCACAGTGTTTGTTCTTTAAGATTACCATCCGCCATATATAATTTCAATTTCATTTTCTTTTAAAATTCCTTCCAATGTAAATACATACATATGTGAAGTCCTCAAGTGGTACACTTATTTTGTTTTATACGCAAATTATCGGTCTATGTCAATCTGTGTTCGGTCATCACAGTGTTTGTTCTTCAAGATTACTGTTGGTTATATATAAATTCAATTTTAATTTCCTTTCAAAATAACCCCAATGACGTTACATACATACGTGAGGTCCTGAAGTTGTACACATTTTTCGTTTTATGTGTAAATTACCTATCTATGTCAATCTTTGTTCGGTCATCAAAGTGTTTGTTCTTGAAGATTACCATCCGCCATATATAAATTCAATTTCAGTTTCTTTTGAAATTCCTTCCAATGTAAATACATACATATGTGAAGTCCTGAAGTGGTAAACGTTTTGTGCATTATATTTAAATTACCCGTCTATATCAAACTGTGTTCGGTCATCACAGTGTTTGTTCTTCAAGATTAGCATCCGCCATATATAAATTCAATTTCAGTTTCTTTTGAAATTCCTTCCAATGTAAATACATACATATGTGAAGTCCTGAAGTGGTACAATTATTTTGTTTTATACTTACATTATCGGTCTATGTCAATCTGTGTTCTGTCATCACAGTGTATGTTCTTCAAGATTACTGTTTGCTATATATAAATTCAATTATAATTTCCTTTCAAAATACCCCCAATGACGTTACATACATACGTGAGTTCCTGAAGTGGTACACATTTTTTGTTTTATGTGTAAATTACCTATCTATGTCAATCTGTGTTCGGTCATCACAATGTCTGTTCTTCAAGATTACCATCCGCCATATATAAATTCAATTTCTGTTTCTTTTGAAATTCCTTCCAATGTAAATACATACATATGTGAAGTCCTCAAGTTGTACACTTTTTTTGTTTTATACGTAAATTATCAATCTATGTCAATCTGTGTGTGGTCATCACAGTGTTTGTTCTTCAAGATTACTGTAGGCTATATATAAATTCAATTATAATTTCCTTTCAAAGTATGCCTAATAACGTTAAATACATAAGTTAGGTCCTAAAGTGGTAGACTTTTTTTGCTTTATATGCAAATTACCCGTTTATATCAAACTGTGTTCGGTCATCACATTGTTTGTTCTTCAAGATTACCATCCGCCATATATAAATTCAATTTCAGATTCTTCTGAAATTCTTTCCAATGTAAATACATATATATGTGAAGTCCTGAAGTGGTACACTTTTTTTGTTTTATACGTAAATTATCGGTCTATGTCAATCTGTGTTCGGTCATCACAGTGTTTGTTCTTCAAGATTACCGTCCACCAAATATAAATTCAATTTTAATTTCCTTTGAAAGTACCCCCAATGATGTTAAATACATAAGTTAGGTCCTGAAGTGCTAAACATTTTTTGCTTTATATGTCAATTACCCGTCTATATCAAACTGTTTTCTTTAATCACAGTGTTTGTTCTTGAAGATTACCATCCGCCATATATAAATACAATTTCATTTTCGTTTGAAATTCCTTCCAATGTAAATACATACATATGTGAAGTCCTGAAGTGGTAAACTTTTTTTGTTTTATATGTAAATTACCAGTCTATGTCAATCTGTGTTTGGTCATCACAGTGTTTGTTCTTGAAGATTACCATCCGCCATATATAAATTCAATTTAAGTTTCTTTTGAAATTCCTTCCAATGTAAATACATACATATGTGAAGTCCTCAAGTGGTACACTTTTTTTGTTTTAAATGTAAATTACCGGTCTATGTCAATCTGTGTTCGGTCATCACAGGGTTTGTTCTTCAAGATTACTGTTCGCTATATATAAATTCAATTTTAATTTCCTTTCAAATTACCTCCAATATAAATACATACATATGTGAAATCCGGAAGTGGTAAACTTTTTTTGTTTTATATGTAAATTACATGTCTATATCAATCTGTGTTCGGTCATCAAAGTGTTTATTCTTGAAGATTACCATCCGCCATATATAAATTCAATTTCAGTTTCTTTTGAAATTCCTTACAATGTAAATACATACATATGTGAAGTCCTGAAGTGGTAAGCTTTTTTGCTTTATATGTAAATTACCCGTCTATGTCAATCTGTGTTTGGTCATCACAGTGTTTGTTCTTGAAGATTACCATCCGCCATATATAAATTCAATTTAAGTTTCTTTTGAAATTCCTTCCAATGTAAATACATACATATGTGAAGTCCTCAAGTGGTACACTTTTTTTGTTTTAAATGTAAATTACCGGTCTATGTCAATCTGTGTTCGGTCATCACAGGGTTTGTTCTTCAAGATTACTGTTGTCTATATATAAATTCAATTTTAATTTCCTTTAAAAATACCTCCAATATAAATACATACATATGTGAAATCCGGAAGTGGTAAACTTTTTTGTTTTATATGTAAATTACATGTCTATATCAATCTGTGTTCGGTCATCAAAGTGTTTATTCTTGAAGATTACCATCTGCCATATATAAATTCAATTTCAGTTTCTTTTGAAATTTCTTCCAATGTAAATACATTCATAAGTGAGGTCCTGAAGTGTTACATTTTTTTTGTTTTATACGTAAATTATCGGTCAATGTCAATCTGTGTTAGGTCATCACAGTGTTTGTTCTTCAAGATTACTGTTGGCTATATATAAATTCAATCCTAATTGCTATTAAAATTACCTCCAATGTAAATACATACATATGTGATGTCCTGAAGTGGTAAACTTTTTTTGCTTTATATGTAAACTACCCGTCTATGTCAATCTGTGTTCGGTCATCACAGTGTTTGTTCTTCAAGATTACTGTTGGCTATATATAAATTTAATTTCAATTTCCTTTCAAAGTACCCCTAATAATGTTACATTCATAAGTGAGGTCCTGAAGTGGTACACCTTTTTTGTTTTATATGTAAATTACCTGTCTATGTCAATCTGTGTTCGGAAATCAAAGTGTTTGTTCTTGAAGATTACCATCCGCCATATATAAATTCAATTTCAGTTTCTTTTGAAATTCCTTCCAATGTAAATACATATATATGTGAAGTCCTGAAGTGGTAAACTTTTTTTGTTTTATATATAAATTACCCGTCTATGTCAATCTGTGTTCGGTCATCACAGTGTTTGTTCTTCAAGATTACCATCCGCCATATATAAATTCAATTTCAGTTTCTTTTGAAATTCTTTCCAATGTAAATACATACATATGTGAAGTCCTCAAGTGGTACACTTTTTTGCTTTATATGTAAATTACCCGTCAATGTCAATCTGTGTTCGGCATCACAGTGTTTGTTCTTGAAAATTACCATCCACCATATATAAATTTAATTTCAATTTCCTTTCAAAGTACCCCTAATAATGATACATTCATAAGTGAGGTCCTGAAGTGGTACACATTTTTTGTTTTATGTGAAAATTACCTATCTATGTCAATCTGTGTTCGGTCATCAAAGTGTTTGTTCTTGAAGATTATCATCCGCCATATATAAATTCAATTTCAGTTTCCTTTGAAATTCCTTCCAATGTAAATTCATACATATATGAGGTCCTGAAGTGGTAGACGCTTTTTCATTTATATGTAAATTACTGGTCTATGTCAATCTGTGTTCGGTCATCACAGTGTTATTTCTTGAAGATTTCCTTCCACCATATATAAATTTAATTTCAATTTCCTTTCAAAGTACCCCTAATGATGTTACATACATAAGTGAGGTCCTGAAGTGGTAAACTTTTTTGCTTTATATGTAAAATACCCGTCTATGTCAATCTGTGTTTGGTTATCACAGTGTTTGTTCCTCAAGATTACCGTCGGCTATTTATAATTTCAATATTAATTTCTTTTCAAATTACCTCCAATATAAATACATACACATGTGAAGTACGGAATTTGTAAACTTTTTTTGGTTTATATGTAAATTACCTGTCTATGTCAATCTGTGTTCGGTCATCACAGTGTTTGTTCTTGAAGATTACCATCCGCCATATATAAATTCAATTACAATTTCCTTTCAAAGTACCCCTAATGATGTTACATACTTAAGTGATGTCCGCAAGTGGTAAACTTTTTTTGGTTTATATGTAAATTACCTGTCTATGTCAATCTGTGTTCGGTCATCACAGTGTTTGTTCTTCAAGATTACCATCCGCCATATATAAATTCAATTTGAATTTCCTTTCAAATTAACTCCAATGCAAATACATACTTATGTGAAATCCTGAATTGGTACACTTTTTTTGTTTTATACGTAAAATATCGCTCTATGTCAATATATGTTCGGTCATCACAGCTTTTGTTTTTCAAGATTACTGTTGGCTATATATAAATTCAATTTTAATTTCCCTTCAAAATACCCCCAATGATGTTACATGCATACGTGAGGTCCTGAAGTGGTACACATTTTTTGTTTTATGTGTAAATTACCTATCTATGTCAATCTGTGTTCGGTCATCAAAGTGTTTGTTCTTGAAGATTACCATCCGCCATATATAAATTCAATTTCAGTTTCTTTTGAAATTCCTTCCAATGTAAATACATACATATGTGAAGTCCTGTAGTGGTAAACTTTTTTTTGCTTTATATGTAAATTACCCGTCTATATCAAACTGTGTTCGGTCATCTCAGTGTTTGTTCTTCACGATTACCGTCCACCAAATATAAATTCAATTTTAATTTCCTTTCAAAGTACGCCTAATAATGTTAAATACATAAGATAGGTCCTGAAGTGCTAAACATTTTTTGCTTTATATGTCAATTACCCGTCTATATCAAACTGTTTTCTGTCATCACAGTGTTTTTTCTTCAAGATTACGGTAGGCTATATATAAATTAAATTTAAATTTCCTTTCAAAATAACCCCAATGACGTTACATACATACGTGAGGTCCTGAAGTGGTACACATTTTTTGTTTTATGTGTAAATTACCTATCTATGTTAATCTGTGTTCGGTCATCAAAGTGTTTGTTCTTGAAGATTACCATCCGCCATATATAAATTCAATTTCATTTTCTTTGAAATTACTTCCAATGTTAATACATACATATATGAGGTCCTGAAGTGGTAGACGCTTTTTCATTTATATGTAAATTACCGGTCTATGTCAATCTGTGTTCGGTCATCACAGTGTTTTTTCTTGAAGATTTCCTTCCGCCATATATAAATTTAATTTCAATTTCTTTTCAAATTGCTTCAAATGTAAATACATACATATGTGAAGTCCTGAAGTGGTACACTTTTTTTGTTTTATATGTAAATTAAAGGTCTATGTCAATCTGTGTTCGGTCATCACAGTTTGTTCTCCAAGATTACTGTTGGCTATATATAAATTCAATTTTAATTTCTTCTCAAATTACCTCTAATATAAATACATACATATGTGTAGTCCTGAAGTGGTACACTTTTTTTGTTTTATATGTAAATTACCGGTCTATGTCAATCTGTGTTCGGTCAACACAGTGTTTGTTCTTCAAGATTACCGTCCACCAAATATAAATTCAATTTTAATTTCCTTTGAAAGTACCCCCAATGCTGTTACATACATAAGTTAGGTCCTGAAGTGGTAAACTTTTTTTGCTTTATATGTAAACTACCCGTCTATGTCAATCTGTGTTTGGTCATCACAGTGTTTGTTCCTCAAGATTACCATCCGCCATATATAAATTCAATTTCAATTTCTTTTGAAATTCCTTCCAATGTAAATACATACATATGTGAAGACCTCAAGTGGTACACTTTTTTTGTTTTATACGCAAATTATCGGTCTATGTCAATCTGTGTTCGGTCATCACAGTGTTTGTTCCCCAAGATTACTGTTGGCTATATATAAATTCAATTTTAAATTCCTTTCAAAATACCCCCAATGACGTTACATACATACGTGAGGTCCTGAAGTGGTAAACTTTTTTTCCTTTATATGTAAATTACCTATCTATGTCAATCTGTGTTTGGTCATCACAGTGTTTGTATCTCAAGATTACCATCCGCCATATATAAATTCAATTTAAGTTTCTTTTGAAATTCCTTGCAATGTAAATACATACATAAGTGAGGTCCTGAAGTGGTAAACTTTTTTTTGTATTATATGTAAATTACCCGTCTATGTCAATCTGTGTTTGGTGATCACAGTGTTTGTTCCTCAAGATTACCGTCGGCTATTTATAAATTCAATATTAATTTCTTCTCAAATTACCTCTAATATAAATACATACATATGTGTAGTCCGGAAGTGGTGAACTTTTTTTGTTTTATATGTAAATTACCCGTCTATGTCAATCTGTGTTCGGTCATCACAGTGTTTGTTCTTCAAGATTACTGTTGGCTATATATAAATTCAATTTTAATTTCCTTTCAAAATACCCCTAATGATGTTACATACATAAGTGAGGTCCGGAAGTTGTGAACTTTTTTTGTTGTATATGTAAATTACCTTTCTATGTCAATCTGTGTTCGGTCATCAAAGTGTTTGTTCTTGAAGATTACCATCCGCCATATATAAATTCAATTTCAGTTTCTTTTAAAATTCCTTCCAATGTAAATACATACATATGTGAAGACCTGAAGTGGTAAACTTTTTTTGCTTTATATGTAAATTACTGGTCTATGTCAATCTGTGTTCGGTCATCACAGTGTTTTTTCTTGAAGATTTCCTTCCACCATATATAAATTTAATTTCAATTTCCTTTCAAAGTACCCCTAATGATGTTACATACATAAGTGAGGTCCTGAAGTGGTAAACTTTTTTTGCTTTATATGTAAATTACCCGTCTATGTCAATCTGTGTTTGGTCATCACAGTGTTTGTTCCTCAAGATTACCGTCGGCTATTTATAAATTCAATCTTAATTTCTTTTCGAATTACCTCCAATATAAATACATACATAAGTGAGGTCCGGAAGTGGTAAACTTTTTTTGTTTTATATATAAATTACCTGTCTATGTCAATCTGTGTTCGGTCATCACAGTGTTTGTTCTTGAAGATTACCATCCGCCATATATAAATTGAATTTCAATTTCCTTTCAAAGTACCCCTAATGATGTTACATACATAAGTGAGGTCCGGAAGTGGTAAACTTTTTTTGGTTTATATGTAAATTACCTGTCTATGTCAATCTGTGTTCGGTCATCACAGTGTTTGTTCTTCAAGATTACCATCCGCCATATATCAATTCAATTTGAATTTCCTTTCAAATTACCTCCAATGCAAATACATACTTATGTGAAATCCTGAAGTGGTACACTTTTTTTGTTTTATACGTAAATTATCGGTCTATCTCAATCTGTGTTCGGTCATCACAGTGTTTGATCTTTAAGATTACCCTCAGCCATATATAAATTTAATTTCAATTTCCTTTCAAAGTACCCCTAATAATGTTACATTCATAAGTGAGGTCCTGAAGTGGTACACCTTTTTTGTTTTATATGTAAATTACCTGTCTATGTCAATCTGTGTTCGGTCATCACAGTGTTTGTTCTTGAAGATTACCATCCGCCATATATCAATTCAATTTCAGTTTCTTTTGAAATTCCTTCCAATGTAAAAACATACATATGTGAAGTCCTCAAGTGGTAAACCTTTTTTGCTTTATATGTAAACTACCCGTCTATGTCAATCTGTGTTCGGTCATCACAGTGTTTGTTCTTGAAGATTACCATCCGCCATATATAAATTTAATTTCAATTTCCTTTCAAAGTACCCCTAATAATGTTACATTCATAAGTGAGGTCCTGAAGTGGTACACCTTTTTTGTTTTATATGTAAATTACCTGTCTATGTCAATCTGTGTTCGGTCATCACAGTGTTTGTTCATGAAGATTACCATCCGCCATATATAAATTCAATTTCAGATTCTTTTGGAATTCTTTCCAATGTAAATACATACATATGTGAAGTCCTGAAGTGGTACACTTTTTTTGTTTTAAATGTAAATTACCGGTCTATGTCAATCTGTGTTCGGTCATCACAGTGTTTGTTCTTGAAGATTACCATCCGCCATATATAAATTTAATTTGAATTTCCTTTCAAAGTACCCCTAATGATTTTACATACATATATGAGGTCCTGAAGTGGTACAACTTTTTTCTTTTATATGTAAATTACCGGTCTATGTCAATCTGTATTCGGTCATCACAGTGTTTGTTCTTGAAGATTACCATCCGCCATATATAAATTTAATTTCAATTTCCTTTCAAAGTACCCCTAATGATGTTACATACATAAGTGAGGTCCGGAAGTGGTAAACTTTTTTTGTTTTATATGTAAATTACCTGTCTATGTCAATCTGTGTTCGGTCATCACAGTGTTTGTTCTTCAAGATTACCATCCGCCATATATAAATTCAATTTCAATTTCTTTTCAAATTACCTCCAATGTAAATACATACATATGTGAAGTCCTGAAGTGGTACACTTTTTTTGTTTTATACGTAAATTATCGGTCTATGTCAATCTGTGTTCGGTCATCACAGTGTTTGTTCTTCAAGATTACCGTCCACCAAATATAAATGTAATTTCAATTTCCTTTCAAAGTACCCCTAATGATGTTACATACATAAGTGAGGTCCTGAAGTGATAAACTTTTTTTGCTTTATATGTAAATTACCGGTCTATGTCAATCTGTATTCGGTCATCACAGTGTTTGTTCTTGAAGATTACCATCCGCCATATATAAATTCAATTTAAGTTTCTTTTGAAATTCCTTGCAATGTAAATACATACATAAGTGAGGTCCTGAAGTGGTAAACTTTTTTTGCTTTATATTTAAGTTACCCGTCTATATCAAACTGTGTTCGGTCATCACAGTGTTTGTTCTTCAAGATTACCATCCACCATATATAAATTCAATTTCAGTTTCTTTTGAAATTCCTTCCAATGTAAATACATACATATGTGAAGTCCTCAAGTGGTAAACTTTTTTTGCTTTATATGTAAATTACCGGTCTATGTCAATATATGTTCGGTCATCACAGTGTTTGTTCTTGAAAATTACCATCAACCATATATAAATTTAATTTCAATTTCCTTTCAAAGTACCCCTAATGATGTTACATACATAAGTGAGGTCCTGAAGTGGTAAACTTTTTTTGTTTTATATGTAAATTACCTGTCTATGTCAATCTGTGTTCGGTCATCACCGTGTTTGTTGTTCAAGATTGCCGTCCACCATATATAAATTCAATTTAAGTTTCTTTTGAAATTCCTTGCAATGTAAATACATACATAAGTGAGGTCCTGAAGTGGTAAACTTTTTTTGATTTATATTTAAGTTACCCGTCTATATCAAACTGTGTTCGGTCATCACAGTGTTTGTTCTTCAAGATTACCATCCACCATATATAAATTCAATTTCAGTTTCTTTTGAAATTCCTTCCAATGTAAATACATACATATGTGAAGTCCTCAAGTGGTAAACTTTTTTGCTTTATATGTAAATTACCGGTCTATGTCAATATATGTTCGCTCATCACAGTGTTTGTTCTTGAAGATTACCATCCGCCATATATAAATTCAATTTCAGTTTCTTTTGAAATTCCTTCCAATGTAAATACATACATATGTGAAGTCCTGAAGTGGTAAAATTTTTGTTGCTTTATATTTAACTTACCCGTCTATATCAAACTGTGTTCGGTCATCACAGTGTTTGTTCTTCAAGATTACCATCCGCCATATATAAATTCAATTTCAGTTTCTTTTGAAATTCCTTCCAATGTAAAAACATACATATGTGTAGTCCTCAAGTGGTAAACTTTTTTGCTTTATATGTAAATTACCCGTCAATGTCAATCTGTGTTCGGCATCACAGTGTTTGTTCTTGAAAATTACCATCCACCATATATAAATTTAATTTCAATTTCCTTTCAAAGTACCCCTAATAATGTTACATTCATAAGTGATGTCCTGAAGTGGTACACCTTTTTTGTTTTATATGTAAATTACCTGTCTATGTCAATCTGTGTTCGGTCATCACAGTGTTTGTTCTTGAAGATTACCATCCGCCATATATAAATTCAATTTAAGTTTCTTTTGAAATTCCTTGCAATGTAAATACATACATAAGTGAGGTCCTGAAGTGGTAAACTTTTTTTGCTTTATATGTAAATTACCCGTCTATATCAATCTGTGTTCGGTCATCACAGTGTTTGTTCTTCAAGATTACCATCCGCCATATATAAATTCAATTTCAGATTATTTTGAAATTCTTTCCAATGTAAATACATACATATATGAGGTCCAGAAGTGGTACAACTTTTTTCTTTTATATGTAAATTACCGGTTTATGTCAATCTGTATTCGGACATCACAGTGTTTGTTCTTGAAGATTACCATCCGCCATATATAAATTTAATTTCAATTTCCTTTCAAAGTACCCCTAATGATGTTACATACATAAGTGAGGTCCGGAAGTGGTAAACTTTTTTTGCTTTATATGTAAATTACCCGTCTATGTCAATCTGTGTTCGGCCATCACAGTGTTTGCTCTTCAAGATTACCGTCCGCCATATATAAATCCAATTTCAATTTCTTTTCAAATTACCTCCAATGTAAATACATACATATGTGAAGTCCTGAAGTTGTAGACTTTTTTTGTTTTATACGTAAATTATCGGTCTATGTCAATCTGTGTTCGGTCATCACAGTGTTTGTTCTTCAAGATTACTGTTGGCTATATATAAATTCAATTTTAATTTCCTTTCAAAATACCCCCAATGATGTTACATGCATACGTGAGGTCCTGAAGTGGTACACCTTTTTTGTATTATATGTAAATTAGCTGTCTATGTCAATCTGTGTTCGGTCATCGCAGTGTTTGTTCCCCAAGATTACCATCCGCCATATATAAATTTAATTTCAATTTCCTTTCAAAGTACCCCTAATGATGTTACATACATAAGTGAGGTCCTGAAGTGGTAAACTTTTTTTGCTTTATATGTAAATTACCCGTCTATATCAATCTGTGTTCGGTCATCACAGTGTTTGTTCTTCAAGATTACCGTACACCAAATATAAATTCAATTTTAATTTCCTTTCAAAGTACCCCTAATAATGTTAAATACATAAGATAGGTCCTGAAGTGCTAAACATTTTTTGCTTTATATGTCAATTACCCGTCTATATCAAACTGTTTTCTGTCATCACAGTGTTTGTTCTTCAAGATTACTGTTGGTTATATATAAATTCAATTTTAATTTCCTTTCAAAATAACCCCAATGACGTTACATACATACGTGAGGTCCTGAAGTGGTACACATTTTTTGTTTTATGTGTAAATTACCTATCTATGTTAATCTGTGTTCGGTCATCACAGGGTTTGTTCTTCAAGATTACCGTCCGCCATATATAAATTCAATTTCAATTTCTTTTCAAATTACCTTCAATTTAAATACATACATATATGAGGTCCTGAAGTGGTAGACGCTTTTTCATTTATATGTAAATTACCGGTCTATGTCAATCTGTGTTCGGTCATCACAGTGTTTTTTCTTGAAGATTACCTTCCGCCATATATAAATTTAATTTCAATTTCTTTTGAAATTGCTTCAAATGTAAATACATACATATGTGAAGTCCTGAAGTGGTACACTTTTTTTGTTTTAAATGTAAATTAACCGTCTATGTCAATCTGTGTTCGGTCATCACAGTTTGTTCTCCAAGATTACTGTTGGCTATATATAAATTCAATTTTAATTTCTTTTCAAATTACCTCTAATATAAATACATACATATGTGTAGTCCTGAAGTGGTACACTTTTTTTGTTTTATATGTAAATTACCGGTCTATGTCAATCTGTGTTCGGTCATCACAGTGTTTGTTCTTCAAGATTACCGTCCACCAAATATAAATTCAATTTTAATTTCCTTTCAATGTACAACTAGTAATGTTACATTCATAAGTGAGGTCCTGAAGAGGTACTTTTTTTTTGTTTTATACGTAAATTACCCGTCTATGTCAATCTGTGTTCGGTCATCACAGTGTTTGTTGTTCAAGATTACCATCCGCCATATATAAATTCAATTTCAGTTTCTTTTGAAATTTCTTCCAATGTAAATACATACATATGTGAAGACCTCAAGTGGTACATTTTTTTTGTTTTATACGTAAATTATCGGTCTATGTCAATCTGTGTTCGGTCATCACAGTGTTTGTTCTTCAAGATTACTGTTGGTTATATATAAATTCAATTTTAATTTCCTTTCAAAATAACCCCAATGACGTTACATACATACGTGAGGTCCTGAAGTGGTAAACATTTTTTGTTTTATGTGTAAATTACCTATCTATGTCAATCTGTGTTCGGTCATCAAAGTGTTTGTTCTTCAAGATTACCATCCGCCATATATAAATTCAATTTCAGATTATTTTGAAATTCTTTCCAATGTAAATACATACATATATGAGGTCCAGAAGTGGTACAACTTTTTTCTTTTATATGTAAATTACCGGTTTATGTAAATCTGTATTTGGTCATCACAGTGTTTGTTCTTGAAGATTACCTTCGGCAATATATAAATTAAATATGAATTTCATTTCAAATTACCACAAATGTAAATACATACATAAGTGAGGTGCGGAAGTGGTGAACTTTTTTTGTTTTATATGTAAATTACCTGTCTATGTCAATCTGTGTTCGGTCATCACAGTGTTTGTTCTTCAAGATTACTGTTGGCTATATATAAATTCAATTTTAATTTCCTTTCAAAATAACCCTAATGATGTTACATACATACGTGAGGTCCGGAAGTGGTACACATTTTTTGTTTTATGTGTAAATTACCTATCTATGTCAATCTGTGTTCGGTCATCAAAGTGTTTGTTCTTGAAGATTACCATCCGCCATATATAAATTCAATTTCAGTTTCTTTTAAAATTCCTTCCAATGTAAATACATACATATGTGAAGACCTGAAGTGGTAAACTTTTTTTGCTTTATATGTAAATTACCCGTCTATGTCAATCTGTGTTCGGTCATCACAGTGTTTGTTCTTGAAAATTACCATCCACCATATATAAATTTAATTTCAATTTCCTTTTCAAAGTACCCCTAATGATGTTACATACATAAGTGAGGTCCTGAAGTGGTAAACTTTTTTTGCTTTATATGTAAATTACCCGTCTATGTCAATCTGTGTTTGGTCATCACAGTGTTTGTTCCTCAAGATTACCTTCGGCTATTTATAAATTCAATCTTGATTTCTTTTCAAATTACCTCCAATATAAATACATACATATGTGAAGTCCGGAAGTGGTAAACTTTTTTTGTTTTATATGTAAATTACCTGTCTATGTCAATCTGTGTTCGGTCATCACAGTGTTTGTTCTTGAAGATTACCATCCGCCATATATAAATTTAATTTCAATTTCCTTTCAAAGTACCCCTAATGATGTTACATACATAAGTGAGGTCCGCAAGTGGTAAACTTTTTTTGGTTTATATGTAAATTACCTGTCTATGTCAATCTGTGTTCGATCATCACAGGGTTTGATCTTGAAGATTACCAACCGCCATATATAAATTCAATTTCAATTTCTTTTCAAATTACCTCCAATGTAAATACATACATATGTGAAGTCCTGAAGTGGTACACTTTTTTTGCTTTATATGTAAATTACCGGTCTATGTCAATATATGTTCGGTCATCACAGTGTTTGATCTTGAAAATTACCATCAACCATATATAAATTTAATTTGAATTTCCTTTCAAAGTACCCCTAATAATGTTACATACATAAGTGAGGTCCTGAAGTGGTACACCTTTTTTGTTTTATATGTAAATTACCTGTCTATGTCAATCTGTGTTCGGTCATCACAGTGTTTGTTCTTGAAGATTACCATCCGCCATATATAAATTCAATTTCAGTTTCTTTTGAAATTCCTTCCAATGTAAAAACATACATATGTGAAGTCCTCAAGTGGTAAACCTTTTTTGCTTTATATGTAAATTACCCGTCAATGTCAATCTGTGTTCGGTCATCACAGTGTTTGTTCTTGAAGATTACCATCCGCCATATATAAATTGACTTTCAATTTCTTTTCAAAGTACCCCTAATGATGTTACATACATAAGTGAGGTCCTGAAGTGGTACACATTTTTTGGTTTATGTGTAAATTACCTATCTATGTCAATCTGTGTTCGGTCAACAAAGTGTTTGTTCTTCAAGATTACCATCCGCCATATATAAATTCAATTTCAGATTATTTTGAAATTCTTTCCAATGTAAATACATACATATATGAGGTCCAGAAGTGGTACAACTTTTTTCTTTTATATGTAAATTACCCGTCTATGTCAATCTGTGTTTGGTCATCACAGTGTTTGTTCTTGAAGATTACCATCCGCCATATATAAATTCTATTTGAATTTCCTTTCAAAGTACCCCTAATGATGTTACATACATAAGTGAGGTCCGGAAGTGGTACAACTTTTTTCTTTTATATGTAAATTACCGGTCTATGTCAATCTGTATTCGGTCATCACAGTGTTTGTTCTTGAAGATTACCATCCGCCATATATAAATTTAATTTCAATTTCCTTTCAAAGTACCCCTAATGATGTTACATACATAAGTGAGGTCCGGAAGTTGTGAACTTTTTTTGTTTTATATGTAAATTACCTGTCTATGTCAATCTGTCTTCGGTCATCACAGTGTTTGTTCTTGAAGATTACCGTCCGCCATATATAAATCCAATTTCAATTTCTTTTCAAATTACCTCCAATGTAAATACATACATATGTGAAATCCTGAAGTTGTACACTTTTTTTGTTTTATACGTAAATTATCGGTCTATGTCAATCTGTGTTCGGTCATCACAGTGTTTGTTCTTCAAGATTACAGTCCACCAAATATAAATGTAATTTCAATCTCCTTTCAAAGTACCCCTAATGATGTTATATACATAAGTGAGGTCCTGAAGTGGTAAAATTTTTTTGCTTTATATGTAAATTACCGGTCTATGTCAATCTGTATTCGGTCATCACAGTGTTTGTTCTTGAAGATTACCATCCGCCATATATAAATTCAATTTCACTTTCTTTTGAAATTCCTTGCAATGTAAATACATACATAAGTGAGGTCCTGAAGTGGTAAACTTTTTTGCTTTATATTTAAGTTACCCGTCTATATCAAACTGTGTTCGGTCATCACAGTGTTTTTTCTTCAAGATTACCATCCACCATATATAAATTCAATTTCACTTTCCTTTGAAATTACCCCCAATGCATATACATACATATGTGACGTCCTCAAGAGGTAAACTTTTTTTGCTTTAAATGTAAATTACCGGTCTATGTCAATATGTGTTCGGTCATCACAGTGTTTGTTCTTGAAAATTACCATCCGCCATATATCAATCCAATTTGAATTTCCTTTCAAAGTACCCCTAATGATTTTACATACATATATGAGGTCCTGAAGTGGTACAACTTTTTTCTTTTATATGTAAATTACCGGTCTATGTCAATCTGTATTCGGTCATCACAGTGTTTGTTCTTGAAGATTTCCTTCCACCATATATAAATTCAATTTAAGTTTCTTTTGAAATTCCTTGCAATGTAAATACATACATAAGTGAGGTCCTGAAGTGGTAAACTTTTTTTGCTTTATATGTAAATTACCCGTCTATATCAATCTGTGTTCGGTCATCACAGTGTTTGTTCTTCAAGATTACCATCCACCATATATAAATTCAATTTCAGTTTCTTTTGAAATTCCTTCCAATGTAAATACATACATATGTGAAGTCCTCAAGTGGTAAACTTTTTTTGCTTTATATGTAAATTACCGGTCTATGTCAATATATGTTCGCTCATCACAGTGTTTGTTCTTGAAGATTACCATCCGCCATATATAAATTCAATTTCAGTTTCTTTTGAAATTCCTTCCAATGTAAATACATACATATGTGAAGTCCTGAAGTGGTAAACTTTTTGTTGCTTTATATTTAACTTACCCGTCTATATCAAACTGTGTTCGGTCATCACAGTGTTTGTTCTTCAAGATTACCATCCGCCATATATAAATTCAATTTCAGTTTCTTTTGAAATTCCTTCCAATGTAAAAACATACATATGTGTAGTCCTCAAGTGGTAAACTTTTTTGCTTTATATGTAAATTACCCGTCAATGTCAATCTGTGTTCGGCATCACAGTGTTTGTTCTTGAAAAGTACCATCCACCATATATAAATTTAATTTCAATTTCCTTTCAAAGTACCCCTAATGATGTTACATACATAAGTGAGGTCCTGAAGTGGTACACCTTTTTTGTTTTATATGTAAATTACCTGTCTATGTCAATCTGTGTTTGGTCATCACAGTGTTTGTTCTTCAAAATTACCATCCGCCATATATAAATTCAATTTAAGTTTCTTTTGAAATTCCTTGCAATGTAAATACATACATAAGTGAGGTCCTGAAGTGGTAAACTTTTTTTGCTTTATATGTAAATTACCCGTCTATATCAATCTGTGTTCGGTCATCTCAGTGTTTGTTCTTCAAGATTACCATCCGCCATATATAAATTCAATTTCAGATTATTTTGAAATTCTTTCCAATGTAAATACATACATATATGAGGTCCAGAAGTGGTACAACTTTTTTCTTTTATATGTAAATTACCGGTTTATGTCAATCTGTGTTTGGATATCACAGTGTTTGTTCTTGAAGATTACCATCCGCCATATATAAATTTAATTTCAATTTCCTTTCAAAGTACCCCTAATGATGTTACATACATAAGTGAGGTCCTGAAGTGGTACACTTTTATTGCTTTATATGTAAATTACCTGTCTATGTCAATCTGTGTTCGGTCATCACAGTGTTTGTTCTTCAAGATTACCATCCGCCATATATAAATTCAATTTCAATTTCTTTTCAAATTACCTCCAATGTAAATACATACATATGTGAAGTCCTGAAGTGGTACACTTTTTTTGTTTTATACGTAAATTACCGGTCTATGTCAATCTGTGTTCGGTCATCACAGTGTTTGTTCTTCAAGATTACTGTTGGCTATATATAAATTCAATTTTAATTTCCTTTCAAAATACCCCCAATGCTGTTACATACATAAGTTAGGTCCTGAAGTGGTACAACTTTTTTCTTTTATATGTAAATTACCGGTCTATGTCAATCTGTGTTCGGTCATCACAGTGTTTGTTCTCCACGATTACCGTCCGCCATATATAAATTTAATTTTAATTTCCTTTCAAAGTACCACTAATGATGTTACATACATAAGTGAGGTGCGGAAGTTGTGAACTTTTTTTGGTTTATATGTAAATTACCTGTCTATGTCAATCTGTGTTCGGTCATCACAGTGTTTGTTCTTCAAGATTACCATCCGCCATATATAAATTCAATTTAAGTTTCTTTTGAAATTCCTTGCAATGTAAATACATACATAAGTGAGGTCCTGAAGTGGTAAACTTTTTTTGTTTTATATGTAAATTACCTGTCTATGTCAATCTGTGTTCGGTCATCACAGTGTTATTTCTTGAAGATTTCCTTCCACCATATATAAATTTAATTTCAATTTCCTTTCAAAGTACCCCTAATGATGTTACATACATAAGTGAGGTCCTGAAGTGGTAAACTTTTTTTGATTTATATGTAAATTACCTGTCTATGTCAATCTGTGTTCGGTCATCACAGTGTTTGTTCTTGAAGATTACCGTCCGCCATATATAAATTCAATTTCAGTTTCTTTTGAAATTCCTTCCAACGTAAATACATACATATGTGAAGTCCTGAAGTGGTAAAATTTTTGTTGCTTTATATTTAACTTACCCGTCTATATCAAACTGTGTTCGGTCATCACAGTGTTTGTTCTTCAAGATTACCGTCCGCCATATATAAATTCAATTTCAGTTTCTTTTGAAATTCCTTCCAATGTAAAAACATACATATGTGAAGTCCTCAAGTGGTAAACTTTTTTTGCATTATATGTAAATTACCGGTCTATGTCAATCTGTGTTCGGTCATCACAGTGTTTTTTCTTGAAGATTACCTTCCGCCATATATAAATTTAATTTCAATTTCCTTTCAAAGTACCCCTAATGATGTTACATACATATGTGAGGTCCTGAAGTGGTAAACTTTTTTTGCTTTATATGTAAATTACCCGTCTATATCAAACTGTGTTCGGTCATCACAGGGTTTGTTCTTCAAGATTACCGTCCGCCATATATAAATTCAATTTCAATTTCTTTTGAAATTCCTTCCAATGTAAATACATACATAAGTGAGGTCCTGAAGTGGTAAAATTTTTGTTGCTTTATATTTAACTTACCCGTCTATATCAAACTGTGTTCGGTCATCACAGTGTTTGTTCTTCAAGATTACTGTTGGTTATATATAAATTCAATTTTAATTTCCTTTCAAAATAACCCCAATGACGTTACATACATACGTGAGGTCCTGAAGTGGTACACATTTTTTGTTTTATGTGTAAATTACCTATCTATGTCAATCTGTGTTCGGTCATCAAAGTGTTTGTTCTTGAAGATTACTATCCGCCATATATAAATTCCATTTCAGTTTCTTTTGGAACTCCTTCCAATGTAAATACATACATATGTGAAGTCCTGAAGTGGTAAACTTTTTTGCTTTATATGTAAATTACCGGTCTATGTCAATCTGTGTTCGGTCATCACAGTGTTTTTTCTTGAAGATTACCTTCCACCATATATAAATTTAATTTCAATTTCCTTTCAAAGTACCCCTAATGATGTTACATACATAAGTGAGGTCCTGATGTGGTAAACTTTTTTTGGTTTATATGTAAATTACCTGTCTATGTCAATCTGTGTTCGCTCATCACAGTGTTTGTTCTTGAAGATTACCATCCGCCATATATAAATTCAATTTCAGTTTCTTTTGAAATTCCTTCCAACGTAAATACATACATATGTGAAGTCCTGAAGTGGTAAAATTTTTGTTGCTTTATATTTAACTTACCCGTCTATATCAAACTGTGTTCGGTCATCACAGGGTTTGTTCTTCAAGATTACCGTCCGCCATATATAAATTCAATTTCAGTTTCTTTTGAAATTCCTTCCAATGTAAAAACATACATATGTGAAGTCCTCAAGTGGTAAACTTTTTTTGCATTATACGTAAATTACCGGTCTATGTCAATCTGTGTTCGGTCATCACAGTGTTTTTTCTTGAAGATTACCTTCCGCCATATATAAATTTAATTTCAATTTCCTTTCAAAGTACCCCTAATGATGTTACATACATATGTGAGGTCCTGAAGTGGTAAACTTTTTTTGCTTTATATGTAAATTACCCGTCTATATCAAACTGTGTTCGGTCATCACAGTGTTTGTTCTTCAAGATTACCATCCGCCATATATAAATTCAATTTCAGATTCTTTTGAAATTCTTTCCAATGTAAATACATACATATGTGAAGTCCTGAAGTGGTACACTTTTTTTGTTTTAAATGTAAATTATCGGTCTATGTCAATCTGTGTTTGGATATCACAGTGTTTGTTCTTGAAGATTACCATCCGCCATATATAAATTTAATTTCAATTTCCTTTCAAAGTACCCCTAATGATGTTACATACATAAGTGAGGTCCGGAAGTGGTAAACTTTTTTTGTTTTATATATAAATTACCTGTCTATGTCAATCTGTGTTCGGTCATCACAGTGTTTGCTCTTCAAGATTACCATCCGCCATATATAAATTCAATTTCAATTTCTTTTCAAATTACCTCCAATGTAAATACATATATATGTGAAGTCCTGAAGTGGTACACTTTTTTTGTTTTATACGTAAATTATCGGTCTATGTCAATCTGTGTTCGGTCATCACAGTGTTTGTTCTTCAAGATTACTGTTGGCTATATATAAATTCAATTTTAATTTCCTTTCAAAGTACCCCTAATAATATTACATTCATAAGTGAAGTCCTGAAGTGGTACACCTTTTTTGTTTTATATGTAAATTACCTGTCTATGTCAATCTGCGTTCGGTCATCACAGTGTTTGTTCTTCAAGATTACCATCCGCCATATATAAATTTAATTTCAATTTCCTTTCAAAGTACCCCTAATGATGTTACATACATAAGTGAGGTCCGGAAGTGGTAAACTTTTTTTGGTTTATATGTAAATTACCTGTCTATGTCAATCTGTGTTCGGTCATCACAGTGTTTGTTCTTCAAGATTACCATCCGCCATATATAAATTCAATTTCAGTTTCTTTTGAAATTCTTTCCAATGTAAATACATACATATGTGAAGTCCTCAAGTGGTACACTTTTTTTGTTTTAAATGTAAATTACCGGTCTATGTCAATCTGTGTTCGGTCATCACAGTGTTTGTTCTTCACGATTACTTTTTGATATATATAAATTCAATTTTAATTTCCTATCAAAATAACCCCAATTACGTTACATACATACGTGAGGTCCTGAAGTGGTACACATTTTTTGTTTTATGTGTAAATTACCTATCTATGTCAATCTGTGTTCGGTCATCAAAGTGTTTGTTCTTGAAGATTACCATCCGCCATATATAAATTCAATTTCAGTTTCTTTTGAAATTCCTTCCAATGTAAATACATACATATATGAGGTCCTGAAGTGGTAGACGCTTTTTCATTTATATGTAAATTACCGGTCTATGTCAATCTGTGTTCGGTCATCACAGTGTTTTTTCTTGAAGATTTCCTTCCACCATATATAAATTTAATTTCAATTTCCTTTCAAAGTACCCCTAATGATGTTACATACATAAGTGAGGTCCTGAAGTGGTAAACTTTTTTTGCTTTATATGTAAATTACCCGTCTATGTCAATCTGTGTTTGGTCATCACAGTGTTTGTTCCTCAAGATTACCGTCGGCTATTTATAAATTCAATCTTAATTTCTTTTCAAATTACCTCCAATATAAATACATACATATGTGAAGTCCTGAAGTGGTACACTTTTTTTGTTTTATATGTAAATTACCCGTCTATGTCAATCTGTGTTCGGTCATCACAGTGTTTGTTCTTGAAGATTACCATCCGCCATATATAAATTTAATTTCAATTTCCTTTCAAAGTACCCCTAATGATGTTACATACATAAGTGAGGTCCGGAAGTGGTAAACTTTTTTTGCTTTATATGTAAATTACCTGTCTATGTCAATCTGTGTTCGGTCATCACAGGGTTTGTTCTTCAAGATTACCGTCCGCCATATATAAATTCAATTTCAATTTATTTTCAAATTACCTTCAATGTAAATACATGCATATGTGAAGTCCTGAAGTGGTACACTTTTTTTGTTTTATACGTAAATTACCAGTCTATGTCAATCTGTGTTCGGTCATCACAGTGTTTGTCCTTGAAGATTACCATCCGCCATATATAAATTTAATTTCAATTTCCTTTCAAAGTACCCCTAATAATGATACATTCATAAGTGAGGTCCTGAAGTGGTACACCTTTTATGATTTATATGTAAATTACCTGTCTATGTCAATCTGTGTTCGGTCATCACAGTGTTTGTTCTTCAAGATTACCATCCGCCATATATCAATTCAATTTGAATTTCCTTTCAAATTACCTCCAATGCAAATACATACTTATGTGAAATCCTGAAGTTGTACACTTTTTTTGTTTTATACGTAAATTATCGGTCTATGTCAATCTGTGTTCGGTCATCACAGTGTTTGTTCTTCAAGATTACTGTTGGCTATATATAAATTCAATTTTAATTTCCTTTCAAAATACCCCCAATGATGTTACATGCATACGTGAGGTCCTGAAGTATTACACCTTTTTTGTTTTATATTTAAATTACCTGTCTATGTCAATCTGTGTTCGTTCATCACAGTGTTTGTTCTTGAATATTACCATCCACCATATATATATTTAATTTCAATTTCCTTTCAAAGTACTCCTAATGATGTTACATACATAAGAGAGGTCCTGAAGTGGTAAAATTTTTTTGCTTTATATGTAAATTACCTGTCTATGTCAATCTGTGTCAGGTCATCGCAGTGTTTGTTCTTGAACATTACCATCCTCAATATATAAATTCAATTTCAGTTTCTTTTGAAATTCCTTCCAATGTAAATACATACATATGTGAAATCCTGAAGTGGTAAACTTTTTTTCCTTTATATGTAAATTACCCGTCTACGTCAATCTGTGTTCGGTCATCACAGTATTTGTTCTTGAAGATTACCATCCGCCATATATAAATTCAATTTCAGTTTCTTTTGAAATTTCTTCCAATGATAAATACATACATATATGAGGTCCTGAAGTGGTAGACGATTTTTCATTTATATGTAAATTACCGGTCTATGTCAATCTGTGTTCGGTCATCACAGTGTTTTTTCTTGAAGATTACCTTCCACCATATATAAATTTAATTTCAATTTCCTTTCAAAGTACCCCTAATGATGTTACATACATACGTGAGGTCCTGAAGTGGTACACATTTTTTGTTTTATATGTAAAGTACCCGTCTATGTCAATCTGTGTTCGGTCATCAAAGTGTGTGTTCTTGAAGATTACCATCCGCCATATATAAATTCAATTTCAGTTTCTTTTGAAATTCTTTCCAATGTAAATACATACATATGTGAAGTCCTGAAGTGGTACACTTTTTTTGTTTTAAATGTAAATTACCGGTCTATGTCAATCTGTGTTCGGTCATCACAGTGTTTGTTCTTCACGATTACCGTCCACCAAATATAAATTCAATTTTAATTTCCTTTCAAAGTACCCCTAATGATTTTACATACATAAGTGAGGTCCTGAAGTGGTAAACTTTTTTTGCTTTATATGTAAATTACCCGTCTATGTCAATCTGTGTTTGGTCATCACAGTGTTTGTTCCTCAAGATTACCTTCGGCTATTTATAAATTCAATATTAATTTCTTTTCAAATTAACTCATATATAAATACATACATATGTGAGGTCCGGAAGTGGTAAACTTTTTTTGTTTTATATATAAATTACCTGTCTATGTCAATCTGTGTTCGGCCATCACAGTGTTTGCTCTTCAAGATTACCATCCGCCATATATAAATTTAATTTCAATTTCTTTTCAAATTACCTCCAATGTAAATACATACATATGTGAAGTCCTGAAGTGGTACACTTTTTTTGTTTTATACGTAAATTATCGGTCTATGTCAATCTGTGTTCGGTCATCACAGTGTTTGTTCTTCAAGATTACCATCCGCCATATATAAATTCAATTTCAATTTCTTTTCAAATTACCTCCAATGTAAAT
Organism: Diplolepis rosae; assembly: GCA_030998225.1. Lineage (NCBI taxonomy): Eukaryota > Metazoa > Arthropoda > Insecta > Hymenoptera > Diplolepididae > Diplolepis > Diplolepis rosae. Next base: position 533,667 of record JAPYXD010000546.1, read on the forward strand.
ACATACATATGTGAAGTCCTGAAGTGGTACACTTTTTTTGTTTTATATATAAATTACCTGTCTATGTCAATCTGTGTTGGGTCATCACAGTGTTTGTTCTTCAAGATTACCGTCCACCAAATATAAATTCAATTTTAATTTCCTTTCAAAGTACCCCTAATGATGTTACATACATAAGTGAGGTCCGGAAGTGGTAAACTTTTTTTGTTTTATATATAAATTACCTGTCTATGTCAATCTGTGTTCGGTCATCACAGTGTTTGTTCTTGAAGATTACCATCCGCCATATATAAATTCAATTTCAATTTCTTTTCAAATTACCTCCAATGTAAATACATACATATGTGAAGTCCTGAAGTGGTACACTTTTTTTGTTTCATACGTAAATTATCGGTCTATGTCAATCTGTGTTCGGTCATCACAGTTTTTGTTCTTCAAGATTACTGATGGCTATATATAAATTCAATTTTAATTTCCTTTCAAAATACCCCCAATGATGTTACATGCATACGTGAGGTCCTGAAGTGGTACACCTTTTTTGTATTATATGTAAATTACCTGTCTATGTCAATCTGTGTTCGGTCTTCGCAGTGTTTATTCCCCAAGATTACCATCCGCCATATATAAATCAATTTTAATTTCAATTTCCTTTCAAAGTACCCCTAATGATGTCACATACATAAGTGAGGTCCGGAAGTGGTAAACTTTTTTTGTTTTATATATAAATTACCTGTCTATGTCAATCTGTGTTCGGCCATCACAGTGTTTGCTCTTCAAGATTACCATCCGCCATATATAAATTCAATTTCAATTTCTTTTCAAATTACCTCCAATGTAAATACATACATATGTGAAGTCCGGAAGTGGTAAACTTTTTTTGTTTTATATATAAATTACCTGTCTATGTCAATCTGTGTTCGGCCATCACAGTGTTTGTTCTTCAAGATTACCATCCGCCATATATAAATTCAATTTTAATTTCCTTTCAAAATAAAACCAATGAAGTTACATACATACGTGTCGTCCTGAAGTGGTACACATTTTTTCTTTTATGTGTAAAGTACCTGTCTATGTCAATCTGTGTTCGGTCATCACAGTGTTTGTTCTTGAAGATTACCATCCGCCATATATAAATTCAATTTCAGTTTCCTTTGAAATTCCTTCCAATGTAAATACATACATATGTGAAATCCTGAAGTGGTAAACTTTTTTTCCTTTATATGTAAATTACCCGTCTACGTCAATCTGTGTTCGGTCATCACAGTGTTTGTTCTTCAAGATTACCGTCCACCAAATATAAATTCAATTTTAATTTCCTTTGAAAGTACCCCTAATGATGTTACATACATAAGTGAGGTCCTGAAGTGGTAAACTTTTTTTGCTTTATATGTAAATTACCCGTCTATGTCAATCTGTGTTTGGTCATCACAGTGTTTGTTCCTCAAGATTACCTTCGGCTATTTATAAATTCAATTTCAATTTCTTTTCAAATTACCTCCAATGTAAATACATACATATGTGAAGTCGTGAAGTGGTACACTTTTTTTGTTTTATATATAAATTACCTGTCTATGTCAATCTGTGTTCGGCCATCACAGTGTTTGCTCTTCAAGATTACCATCCGCCATATATAAATTCAATTTCAATTTCTTTTCAAATTACCTCCAATGTAAATACATACATATGTGAAGTCCTGAAGTGGTACACTTTTTTTGTTTTATACGTAAATTATCGGTCTATGTCAATCTGTGTTCGGTCATCACAGTGTTTGTTCTTCAAGATTACCATCCGCCATATATAAATTCAATTTCAATTTCTTTTCAAATTACCTCCAATGTAAATACATACATATGTGAAGTCCTGAAGTGGTAAACTTTTTTTTTTTTTATGTAAATTACCTGTCTATGTCAATCTGTGTTCGGTCATCACAGTGTTTGTTCTTCAAGATTACCGTCCACCAAATTTAAATTCAATTTTAATTTCCTTTCAAAGTACCCCTAATGATGTTACATACATAAGTGAGGTCCGGAAGTGGTAAACTTTTTTGTTTTATATGTAAATTACCCGTCTATGTCAATCTGTGTTCGGTCATCACAGTGTTTGTTCTTGAAGATTACCGTCCGCCATATATAAATCCAATTTCAATTTCTTTTCAAATTACCTCCAATGTAAATACATACATATGTGAAGTCCTGAAGTTGTACACTTTTTTTGTTTCATACGTAAATTATCGGTCTATGTCAATCTGTGTTCGGTCATCACAGCTTTTGTTTTTAAAGATTACTGATGGCTATATATAAATTCAATTTTAATTTCCTTTCAAAATACCCCCAATGATGTTACATGCATACGTGAGGTCCTGAAGTGGTACACCTTTTTTGTATTATATGTAAATTACCTGTCTATGTCAATCTGTGTTCGGTCTTCGCAGTGTTTATTCCCCAAGATTACCGTCGGCTATTTATAAATTCAATTTCAGTTTCTTTTCAAATTACCACCAATGTAAATACATACATATGTGAAGTCCTGAAGTGGTACACTTTTTTTGTTTTAAATGTAAATTACCGGTCTATGTCAATCTGTGTTCGGCCATCACAGTGTTTGCTCTTCAAGATTACCATCCGCCACATATAAATTCAATTTCATTTTCTTTTAAAATTACCTTCAATGTAAATACATACATATGTCTAGTCCGGAAGTGGTAAACTTTTTTTGTTTTATATATAAATTACCTGTCTATGTCAATCTGTGTTTGGATATCATAGTGTTTGTTCTTGAAGATTACCGTCCACCAAATTTAAATTCAATTTTAATTTCCTTTCAAAGTACCCCTACTTATGTTACATACGTAAGTGAGGTCCGGAATTGGTAAACTTTTTTGGGTTATATGTAAATTACCTGTCTATGTCAATCTGTGTTCGGTAATCACAGGGTTTGTTCCTCAAGTTTACCGTCGGCAATTTATAAATTCAATATTAATTTCTTTTCAAATTACCTCCAATATAAATACATACACATGTGAAGTCCGGAAGTGGTAAACTTTTTTTTGTTTTTTATGTAAATTACCGGTCTATGTCAATCCGTGTTAGGTCATCACAGTGTTTGTTCCTGAAGATTAGCATCCGCCATGTATAAATTTAATTTTAATTTCCTTTCAAAATAACCCCAATGACGTTACATACATACGTGAGGTCCTGAAGTGGTACACATTTTTTGTTTTATGTGTAAATTACCTATCTATGTCAATCTGTGTTTGGTCATCACAGTGTTTGTTGCCCAAGATTACCGTCGGCTATTTATAAATTCAATTTCAGTTTCTTTTGAAATTCCTTCCAATGTAAATTCATACACATGTGAAGTCCAGAAGTGGTACACTTTTTTTGTTTTATAAGTAAATTATCGGTCTATGTCAATCTGTGTTCGGTCATCACAGTGTTTGTTCTTGAAGATTACCGTCCGCCATATATAAATTCAATTTCAATTTCTTTTCAAATTACATCCAATATAAATACATACATATGTGAAGTACTGAAGTTGTACACTTTTTTTGTTTTCTACGTAAACTATCGGTCTATGTCAATCTTTGTTCGGTCATCACAGTGTTTGTTCTTTAAGATTACTGTTTGATATATATAAATTCAATTTTAATTTCCTTTCAAAATAACCCCAATGACGTTACATACATACGTGAGGTCCTGAAGTGGTAAACATTTTTTGTTTTATGTGTAAATTACCTATCTATGTCAATCTGTGTTCGGTCATCAAAGTGTTTGTTCTTGAAGATTACCATCCGCCATATATAAATTCAATTTCAGTTTCTTTTGAAATTCCTTCCAATGTAAATACATACATATGTGAAGTCCTGAAGTGGTAAAGTTTTTTTGCTTTATATTTAAATTACCCGTCTATATCAAACTGTGTTCGGTCATCACAGTGTTTGTTCTTCAAGATTACCATCCGCCATATATAAATTCAATTTCAGTTTCTTTTGAAATTCCTTCCAATGTAAATGCATACATATGTGAAGTCCTCAAGTGGTAAACTTTTTTTGCTTTATATGTAAATTACCCGTCCATGTCAATCTGTGTTCGGCATCACAGTGTTTGTTCTTGAAAATTACCATCCACCATATATAAATTTAATTTCAATTTCTTTTCAAAGTACCCCTAATAATGTTACATTCATAAGTGAGGTCCTGAAGTGGTACACCTTTTTTGTTTTATGCGTAAATTACCGGTTTATGTCAATCTGTATTCGGTCATCACAGTGTTTGTTCTTGAAGATTACCATCCGCCATATATAAATTCAATTCCAGATTCTTTTCAAATTCTTTCCAATGTAAATACATATATATGTGAAGTCCTGAAGTGGTACACTTTTTTTGTTTTAAATATAAATTACCGGTCTATGTCAATCTGCGTTCGGTCATCACAGTGTTTGTTCTTGAAGATTACCATCCTCCATATATAAATTTAATTTCAATTTCCTTTCAAAGTACCCCTAATGATGTTACATACGTAAGTTAGGTCCTGTAGTGGTACATCTTTTTTGCTTTATATGTAAATTACCCGTCTATGTCAATCTGTGTTCGGTCATCACAGTGTTTGTTCCTCAATATCACCGTCGGCTATTTATAAATTCAATCTTAATTTCTTTCCGAATTACCTCCAATATAAATACATACATATGTGAAATCCTGAAGTGGTAAACTTTTTTTGTTTTATATATAAATTACCTGTCTATGTCAATCTGTGTTCGGTCATCACAGTGTTTGTTCTTGAAGATTACCATCCGCCATATATAAATTTAATTTCAATTTCCTTTCAAAGTACCCCTAATGATGTTACATACATAAGTGAGGTCCGCAAGTGGTAAACTTTTTTTGGTTTATATGTAAATTACCTGCCTATGTCAATCTGTGTTCGGTCATCACAGTGTTTGTTCTTCAAGATCACCATCCGCCATATATAAATTCAATTTCAATTTCTTTTCAAATTACCTCCAATGTAAATACATACATATGTGAAGTCCTGAAGTGGTACACTTTTTTTGTTTTATACGTAAATTATCGGTCTATGTCAATCTGTGTTCGGTCATCACAGTGTTTGTTCTTGAAGATTACCATCCGCAATATATAAATTTAATTTCAATCTCCTTTCAAAGTACCCCTAATGATGTTACATACATAAGTGAGGTCCTGAAGTGGTCAACTTTTTTTGGTTTATATGTAAATTAACTGTCTATGTCAATCTGTGTTCGGTCATCACAGTGTTTGTTCTTGAAGATTACCATCCGCCATATATAAATTCAATTTCAGTTTCTTTTGAAATTCCTTCCAATGTAAATACATACATATGTGAAGTCCCGCAGTGGTACACTTTTTTTGTTTTATACGTAAATTATCGGTCTATGTCGATCTGTGTTCGGTCTTCACAGTTTTTGTTTTTCAAGATAACTGTTGGCTATATATAAATTCAATTTTAATTTCCTTTCAAAATACCCCCAATGATGTTACATGCATACGTGAGGTCCTGAAGTATTACACCTTTTTTGTATTATATGTAAATTACCTGTCTATGTCAATCTGCGTTCGGTCATCACAGTGTTTGTTCTTGAAGATTACCATCCACCATATATATATTTAATTTCAATTTCCTTTCAAAGTATTCCTAATGATGTTACATACATAAGTGAGGTCCGGAAGTGGTAAACTTTTTTTGTTTTATATGTAAATTACCTGTCTATGTCAATCAGTGTTAGGTCATCACAGTGTTTGTTCTTGAAGATTACCATCCGCCATATATAAATTCAATTTCATTTTCTTTTGAAATTCCTTCCAATGTAAATACATACATATGTGAAGTCCTGAAGTGGTAAACTTTTTTTGCTTTATATGTAAATTAACGTCTATGTCAATCTGTGTTCGGTCATCACAGTGTTTGTTCTTGAAGATTACCATCCGCCATATATAAATTCAATTTCAGTTTCCTTTGAAAGTACCCCTAATGATCTAACATACATAAGTGTGGTCATTTTTTTGTTTTATACGTAAAGTATCGGCCTATGTCTATCTGTGTTCGGTCATCACAGCTTTTGTTTTTCAAGATTACTGTTGGCCATACATAAATTCAATTTTAATTTCCTTTCAAAATACCCCCAATGATGTTACATACATACGTGAGGTCCTGAAGTGGTAAACTTTTTTTCCTTTATATGTAAATTACCCGTCTACGTCAATCTGTGTTCGGTCATCACAGTATTTGTTCTTGAAGATTACCATCCGCCATATATAAATTCAATTTCAGTTTCTTTTGAAATTCCTTCCAATGTAAATACTTACATATGTGAATTCCTGAAGTGGTACACTTTTTTTGTTTTATACGTAAATTATCGGGCTATGTCAATCTGTGTTCGGTCATCACAGTGTTTGTTCCCCAAGATTACTGTTGGCTATATATAAATTCAATTTTAAATTCCTTTCAAAATACCCCCAATGACGTTACATACATACGTGAGGTCCTGAAGTGGTAAACATTTTTTGTTTTATGTGTAAATTACCTATCTATGTCAATCTGTGTTCGGTCATCAATGTGTTTGTTCTTCAAGATTACCATCCGCCATATATAAATTCAATTTCAGTTTCTTTTGAAATTCCTTCCAATGTAAATACATACATATGTGAAGTCCTGAAGTGGTAAACTTTTTTGCTTTATATGTAAATTACCCGTCTATGTCAATCTGTGTTCGGTCATCACAGTGTTATTTCTTGAAGATATACTTCCACCATATATAAATTTAATTTCAATTTCCTTTCAAAGAACCCCTAATGATGTTACATACATAAGTGAGGTCCTGAAGTTGTAAACTTTTTTTGCTTTGTATGTAAATTACCCGTCTATGTCAATCTGTGTTTGGTTATCACAGTGTTTGTTCCTCAAGATTACCGTCGGCTATTTATAAATTCAATATTAATTTCTTTTCAAATTACCTCCAATATAAATACATACACATGTGACGTCCGGAAGTGGTAAACTTTTTTGTTTTATATGTAACTTACCTGTCTATGTCAATCTGTGTTCGGTCATCACAGTGTTTGTTCCTGAAGATTACCATCCGCCATGTATATATTTAATTTTAATTTCCTTTCAAAATAACCCCAATGACGTTACATACATACGTGAGGTCCTGAAGTGGTACACATTTTTTCTTTTATGTGTAAATTACCTATCTATGTCAATCTGTGTTCGGTCATCAAAGTGTTTGTTCTTGAAGATTACCATCCGCCATATATAAATTCAATTTCAGATTCTTTTGGAATTCTTTCCAATGTAAATACATACATATGTGAAGTCCTGAAGTGGTACACTATTTTTGTTTTAAATGTAAATTACCGGTCTATGTCAATCTGTGTTCGGTCATCACAGTGTTTGTTCTTGAAGATTTCCGTACACCATATATAAATTTAATTTAAATTTACTTTCAAAGTACCCCTAATGATGTTACATACATAAGTGAGGTCCTGAAGTGGTAAACTTTTTTGCTTTATATGTAAATTACCCGTCTATGTCAATCTGTGTTTGGTCATCACAGTGTTTGTTCCTGAAGTATACCGTCGGCAATTTATAAATTCAATTTTAATTTCTTTTCAAATTACCTCCAATATAAATACATACACATGTGAGGTCCGGAAGTGGTAAACTTTTTTTGTTTTATATATAAATTACCTGTCTATGTCAATCTGTGTTCGGCCATCACAGTGTTTGCTCTTCAAGATTACCATCCGCCATATATAAATTTAATTTCAATTTCTTTTCAAATTACCTCCAATGTAAATACATACATATGTGAAGTCCTGAAGTGGTACACTTTTTTTGTTTTATACGTAAATTATCGGTCTATGTCAATCTGTGTTCGGTCATCACAGTGTTTGTTCTTCAAGATTACCATCCGCCATATATAAATTCAATTTCAATTTCTTTTCAAATTACCTCCAATGTAAATACATACATATGTGAAGTCCTGAAGTGGTACACTTTTTTTGTTTTATATGTAAATTACCTGTCTATGTCAATCTGTGTTCGGTCATCACAGTGTTTGTTCTTCAAGATTACCGTCCACCAAATTTAAATTCAATTTTAATTTCCTTTCAAAGTACCCCTACTTATGTTACATACGTAAGTGAGGTCCGGAATTGGTAAACTTTTTTTGCTTTATATGTAAATTACCGGTCTATGTCAATCTGTGTTCGGTCATCACAGTGTTTGTTCTTCAAGATTACCGTCCGCCATATATAAATTCAATTTCAATTTCTTTTCAAATTACCTCCAATGTAAATACATACATATGTGAAGTCCTGAAGTGGTACACTTTTTTTGTTTTATACGTAAATTATCGATCTATGTCAATCTGTGTTCGGTCATCACAGCTTTTGTTTTTAAAGATTACTGATGGCTATATATAAATTCAATTTTAATTTCCTTTCAAAATACCCCCAATGATGTTACATGCATACGTGAGGTCCTGAAGTGGTACACCTTTTTTGTATTATATGTAAATTACCTGTCTATGTCAATCTGTGTTCGGTCTTCGCAGTGTTTGTTCCTCAAGATTACCGTCGGCTATTTATAAATTCAATTTCAATTTCTTTTCAAATTACCTCCAATGTAAACACATACATATGTGTAGTCCTGAAGTGGTACACTTTTTTTGTTTTATATGTAAATTACCGGTCTATGTCAATCTGTGTTCGGTCATCACAGTGTTTCTTCTTCAAGATTACCGTCCGCCATATATAAATTCAATTTCATTTTCTTTTAAAATTACCTTCAATGTAAATACATACATATGTCTAGTCCGGAAGTGGTAAACTTTTTTTGTTTTATATATAAATTACCTGTCTATGTCAATCTGTGTTCGGCCATCACAGTGTTTGTTCTTCAAGATTACCGTCCACCAAATTTAAATTCAATTTTAATTTCCTTTCAAAGTACCCCTAATGATGTTACATACGTAAGTGAGGTCCGGAAGTGGTAAACTTTTTTTGGTTTATATGTAAATTACCTGTCTATGTCAATCTGTGTTTGGTCATCAAAGTGTTTGTTCATCAATATTACCGTCGTATATTTATAAATTCAATATTATTTTCTTTCCTATTTACCTCCAATATAAATAAATAAATATGTGATGTCCTGAAGTGTTATACTTTTTTTGTTTTATATGTAAATTACCTGTCTATGTCAATCTGTGTTCGGTCATCACAGTGTTTGTTCCTGAAGATTACCATCCGCCATGTATAAATTTAATTTTAATTTCCTTTCAAAATAACCCCAATGACGTTACATACATACGTGAGGTCCTGAAGTGGTACACATTTTTTGTTTTATGTGTAAATTACCTATCTATGTCAATCTGTGTTTGGTCATCACAGTGTTTGTTGCCCAAGATTACCGTCGGCTATTTATAAATTCAATTTCAGTTTCTTTTGAAATTCCTTCCAATGTAAATTCATACATATGTGAAGTCACGAAGTGGTAAACATTTTTTGTTTTATGTGTAAATTACCTATCTATGTCAATCTGTGTTCGGTCATCAAAGTGTTTGTTCTTGAAGATTACCGTCCGCCATATATAAATCCAATTTCAATTTCTTTTCAAATTACCTCCAATGTAAATACATACATATGTGAAGTCCTGAAGTGGTACACTTTTTTTGTTTTATACGTAAACTATCGGTCTATGTCAATCTTTGTTCGGTCATCACAGTGTTTGTTCTTTAAGATTACTGTTGGATATATATAAATTCAATTTTAATTTCCGTTAAAAATAACCCCAATGACGTTACATACATACGTGAGGTCCTGAAGTGGTAAACATTTTTTGTTTTATATGTAAATTACCTGTCTATGTCAATCTGTGTTCGGTCATCACAGTGTTTTTTCTTGAAGATTTCCTTCCACCATATATAAATTTAATTTCAATTTCCTTTCAAAGTACCCCTAATGATGTTACATACATAAGTGAGGTCCTGAAGTGGTAAACTTTTTTTGCTTTATATGTAAATTACCCGTCTATGTCAATCTGTGTTTGGTCATCACAGTGTTTGTTCCTCAATATCACCGTCGGCTATTTATAAATTCAATATTAATTTCTTTTCAAATTACCTCCAATATAAATACATACACATGTGAAGTCCGGAAGTGGTAAACTTTTTTTGTTTTATATGTAAATTACCTGTCTATGTCAATCTGTGTTCGGTCATCACAGTGTTTGTCCTTCAAGATTACCGTCCACCAAATATAAATTTAATTTCAATTTCCTTTCAAAGTACCCCTAATGATGTTACATACATAAGTGAGGTCCTGAAGTGGTAAACTTTTTTTGCTTTATATGTAAATTACCCGTCTATGTCAATCTGTGTTTGGTCATCACAGTGTTTGTTCCTCAAGATTACCTTCGGCTATTTATAAATTCAATTTCAATTTCCTTTTAAAGTACCCCCAATGTAAATACATACACATGTGAAGTCCGGAAGTGGTACACCTTTTTTGATTTATATGTAAATTACCTGACTATGTCAATCTGTGTTCGGTCATCACAGTGTTTGTTCTTGAAGATTACCATCCGCCATATATAAATTAAATTTCAATTTCCTTTCAAAGTACTCCTAATGATGTTACATACTTGAGTGAGGTCCTGAAGTGGTAAACTTTTTTTGCATTATATGTAAATTACCTGTTTTATGTCAATCTGTGTTCGGTCATCACAGTGTTTGTTCTTCAAGATTACCGTCCGCCATATATAAATTCAATTTCAATTTCTTTTCAAATTACCTTCAATGTAAATACATACATATGTGAAGTCCTGAAGTGGTACACTTTTTTTGTTTTATACGTAAATTAACAGTCTATGTCAATCTGTGTTCGGTCATCACAGTGTTTGTTCTTCAAGAGTACTGTTTGCTATATATAAATTCAATTTTAATTTCCTTTCAAAGTACCCCTAATAATGTTACATTCATATGTGAGGTACTGAAATGGTACACCTTTTTTGATTTATATGTAAATTACCTGTCTATGTAAATCTGTCTTCGGTCATCACAGTGTTTGTTCTTGAAGATTACCATCCGCCATATATAAATTTAATTTCAATTTCCTTTCAAAATGCCCCTAATGATGTTACATACGTAAGTTAGGTCCTGTAGTGGTACATCTTTTTTGTTTTATATGTAAATTACCTGTCTATGTCAATCTGTGTTCAGTCATCACAGTGTTTGTTCTTCAAGATTACCATACGCGATATATAAATTCAATTTCAGTTTCTTTTGAAATTCCTTCCAATGTAAATACATACATATGTGAAGTCCCGAAGTGGTACACTTTTTTGTTTTATACGTGAATTATCGGTCTATATCAAACTGTGTTCGGTCATCACAGTGTTTGCTCTTCAAGATTACAGTAGGCGATATATAAATGCAATTTTAATTTCCTTTCAAAATAACCCCAATGACGTTACATACATCCGTGAGGTCCTGAAGTGGTACACATTTTTTGTTTTATGTGTAAATTACCTATCTATGTCAATCTGTGTTCGGTCATCAAAGTTTTTGTTCTTGAAGATTACCATCCGCCATATATAAATTCAATTTCAGTTTCTTTTGAAATTCCTTCCAATGTAAATACTTACATATGTGAAGACCTGAAGTGGTAAACTTTTTTGCTTTATATGTAAATTACCCGTCTATGTCAATCTGTGTTCGGTCATCACAGTGTTTGTTCTTCAAGATTACCATCCACCATATATAAATTTAATTTCAATTTCCTTTCAAAGTACCCCTAATGATGTTACATACATAAGTGAGGTCCTGAAGTGGTAAACTTTTTTTGCTTTATATGTAAATTACCCGTCTATGTCAATCTGTGTTTGGTCATCACAGTGTTTGTTCCTCAAGATTACCGTCGGCTATTTATAAATTCAATATTAATTTCTTTTAAAATTACCTTCAATGTAAATACATACATATGTCTAGTCCGGAAGTGGTAAACTTTTTTTGTTTTATATATAAATTACCTGTCTATGTCAATCTGTGTTCGGTCATCACAGTGTTTGTTCTTGAAGATTACCATCCGCCATATATAAATTTAATTTCAATTTCCTTTCAAAGTACCCCTAAAGATGTTACATACATAAGTGAGGTCCGGAAGTGGTAAACTTTTTTCGTATTATATGTAAATTACCTGTCTATGTCAATCTGTGTTCGGTCATCACAGTGTTTGTTCTTGAAGATTACCGTCCGCCATATATAAATACAATTTCAATTTCTTTTCAAATTACCTCCAATGCAAATACATACTTATGTGAAATCCTGAAGTGGTACACTTTTTTTGTTTTATACGTAAATTACCGGTCTATGTCAATATATGTTCGGTCATCACAGTGTTTGTTCTTGAAAATTACCATCAACCATATATAAATTTAATTTCAATTTCCTTTCAAAGTACCCTAATAATGTTACATTCATAAGTGAGGTCCTGAAGTGGTGCGCTTTTTTTGGTTTATATGTAAATTACCTGTCTATGTCAATCTGTGTTCGATCATCACAGGGTTTGATCTTGAAGATTACCATCCGCCATATATAAATTCAATTTCAGTTTCCTTTGAAATTCCTTCCAATGTAAATTCATACATATGTGAAATCCTGAAGTGGTAAACTTTTTTTGCTTTATATGTAAATTACCCGTCTATATCAAACTGTGTTCGGTCATCACAGTGTTTGTTCTTCAAGATTACCATCCGCCATATATAAATTCAATTTTAGTTTCTTTTGAAATTCTTTCCAATGTAAATACATACATATGTTAAGTCCGCAAGTGGTAAACTTTTTTTGCTTTATATGTAAATTACCCGTCAATGTCAATCTGTGTTCGGCATCACAGTGTTTGTTCTTGAAAATTACCATCCACCATATATAAATTTAATTTCAATTTCCTTTCAAAGTATCCCTAATAATGTTACATTCATAAGTGAGGTCCTGAAGTGGTACACATTTTTTGTTTTATATGTAAATTACCTGTCTAGGTCAATCTGTGTGCGGTCATCACAGTGTTTGTTCTTGAAGATTACCATCCGCCATATATAAATTCAATTTCAGTTTCTTTTGAAATTCCTTCCAATGTAAATACATACATATGTGAAGTCCTGAAGTGGTAAACTTTTTTGCTTTATATGTAAATTACCCGTCTATGTCAATCTGCGTTCGGTCATCACAGTGTTTTTTCTTGAAGATTTCCTTCCACCATATATAAATTTAATTTCAATTTCCTTTCAAAGTACCCCTAATGATGTTACATACATAAGTGAGGTCCTGAAGTGGTAAACTTTTTTTGCTTTATATGTAAATTACCCGTCTATGTCAATCTGTGTTTGGTCATCACAGTGTTTGTTCCTCAAGTTTACCGTCGGCTATTTATAAATTCAATCTTAATTTCTTTTCAAATTACCTCCAATATAAATACATACATACGTGTAGTCCGGAAGTGGTGAACTTTTTTTGCTTTATATGTAAATTACCGGTCTATGTCAATCTGTATTCGGTCATCACAGTGTTTGTTCTTGAAGATTACCATCCGCCATATATAAATTTAATTTCAATTTCCTTTCAAAGTACCCCTAATGATGTTACATACATAAGTGAGGTCCGGAAGTTGTGAACTTTTTTTGTATTATATATAAATTACCTGTCTATGTCAATCTGTGTTCGTTCATCACAGTGTTTGTTCTTCAAGATTACCATCCGCCATATATAAATTCAATTTCAATTTCTTTTCAAATTACCTTCAATGTAAATACATGCATATGTGAAGTCCTGAAGTGGTACACTTTTTTTGTTTTATATGTAAATTAACCGTCTATGTCAATTTTCGTTCGGTCATCACAGTGTTTGTTCTTGATAATTACCATCAACCATATATAAATGTAATTTCAATTTCCTTTCAAAATACCGCTAATGATGTTACATACATAAGTGAGGTCCTGAAGTGGTAAACTTTTTTTGGTTTATATGTAAATTACCTATCTATGTCAATCTGTGTTCGCTCATCACAGTGTTTGTTCTTGAAGATTACCATCCGCCATATATAAATTCAATTTAATTTTCTTTTGAAATTCCTTGCAATGTAAACACATACATAAGTGAGGTCCGGAAGTGGTGAACTTTTTTTGTTTTATATGTAAATTACCTGTCCATGTCAATCTGTGTTCGGTCATCACAGTGTTTGTTCTTCAAGTTTACCATCCGCCATATATAAATTTAATTTCAGTTTCTTTTGAAATTCCTTCCAATGTAAATACATACATATATGAGGTCCTGAAGTGGTAGACGCTTTTTCATTTATATGTAAATTACCGGTCTATGTCAATCTGTGTTCGGTCATCACAGTGTTTGTCCTTGAAGATTACCATCCGCCATATATAAATTTAATTTCAATCTCCTTTCAAAGTACCCCTAATGATGTTACATACATAAGTGAGGTCCTGAAGTGGTAAACTTTTTTTGCTTTATATGTAAATTACCCGTCTATGTCAATCTGTGTTTGGTCATCACAGTGTTTGTTCTTCAAGATTACCGTCTGCTATATATAAATTCAATATTAATTTCGTTTCAAATTACCACAAATAAAAATACATACATAAGTGAGGTCCGGAAGTGGTGAACTTTTTTCGTATTATATATAAATTACCTGTCTATGTCAATCTGTGTTCGGTCATCACAGTGTTTGTTCTTGAAGATTACCGTCCGCCATATATAAATACAATTTCAATTTCTTTTCAAATTACCTCCAATGCAAATACATACTTATGTGAAATCCTGAAGTTGTACACTTTTTTTGTTTTATACGTAAATTACCGGTCTATGTCAATCTGTGTTCGGTCATCACAGTGTTTGTTCTTCAAGATTACTGTTGGCTATATATAAATTCAATTTTTATTTCCTTTCAATGTAACCCTAGTAATGTTACATTCATAAGTGAGGTCCTGAAGTGGTACATTTTTTTTGTTTTATACGTAAATTATCGGTCTATGTCAATCTGTGTTCGGTCATCACAGGGTTTGTTCTTCAAGATTACCATCCGCCATATATAAATTTAATTTTAATTTCCTTTCAAAGTACCCCTAATAATGTTACATTCATAAGTGAGGTCCTGAAGTGGTACACCTTTTTTGTTTTATATGTAAATAACCTGTCTATGTCAATCTGTGTTTGGTCATCACACTGTTTGTTCCTCAAGATTACCTTCGGCTATTTATAAATTCAATTTAAGTTTCTTTTGAAATTCCTTGCAATGTAAATACATACATAAGTGAGGTCCTGAAGTGGTAAACTTTTTTTGCTTTATATGTAAATTACCCGTCTATATCAAACTGTGTTCGGTCATCACAGTGTTTGTTCTTCAAGATTACCATCCGCCATATATAAATTCAATTTCAGATTCTTTTGAAATTCTTTCCAATGTAAATACATACATATGTGAAGTCCGCAAGTGGTAAACTTTTTTTGCTTTATATGTAAATTACCGGTCTATGTCAATCTGTGTTCGGTCATCACAGTGTTTGTTCTTGAAGATTACCATCCGCCATATATAAATTTAATTTCAATTTCCTTTCAAAGTACCCCTAATGATGTTACATACATAAGTTAAGTCCTGAAGTGGTACATCTTTTTTGTTTTATATGTAAATTACCTGTCTATGTCAATCTGTGTTCGGTCATCACAGTGTTTGTTCTTGAAGATTACCATCCGCCATATATAAATTCAATTCCAGATTCTTTTCAAATTCTTTCCAATGTAAATACATACATATATGAGGTCCTGAAGTGGTAGACGATTTTTCATTTATATGTAAATTACCGGTCTATGTCAATCTGTGTTCGGTCATCACAGTGTTTTTTCTTGAAGATTTCCTTCCACCATATATAAATTTAATTTCAATTTCCTTTCAAAGTACCCCTAATGATGTTACATACATAAGTGAGGTCCTGAAGTGGTAAACTTTTTTTGCTTTATATGTAAATTACCCGTCTATGTCAATCTGTGTTTGGTCATCACAGTGTTTCTTCTTCAATATCACCGTCGGCTATTTATAAATTCAATATTAATTTCTTTTCAAATTACCTCCAATATAAATACATACACATGTGAAGTCCGGAAGTGGTAAACTTTTTTTGTTTTATATGTAAATTACCTGTCTATGTCAATCTGTGTTCGGTCATCGCAGTGTTTGTTCCCCAAGATTACCTTCCGCCATATATAAATTTAATTTCAATTTCCTTTCAAAGTACCCCTAATGATGTTACATACATAAGTGAGGTCCGGAAGTGGTAAACTTTTTTTGGTTTATATGTAAATTACCTGTCTATGTCAATCTGTGTTCGGTCATCACAGTGTTTGTTCTTCAAGATTACCATCCACCATATATAATTTCAATTTCATTTTCTTTTAAAATTCCTTCCAATGTAAATACATACATATGTGAAGTCCTCAAGTGGTACACTTTTTTTGTTTTCTACGCAAATTATCGGTCTATGTCAATCTGTGTTCGGTCATCACAGTGTTTGTTCTTCAAGATTACTGTTGGTTATATATAAATTCAATTTTAATTTCCTTTCAAAATAACCCCAATGACGTTACATACATACGTGAGGTCCTGAAGTGGTACACCTTTTTAGTATTTTATGTAAATTACCTGTCTATGTCAATCTGTGTTCGGTCATCGCAGTGTTTGTTCCCCAAAATTACCATCCGCCATATATAAATTTAATTTCAATTTCCTTTCAAAGTACCCCTAATGATGTTACATACATAAGTGAGGTCCGCAAGTGGTAAACTTTTTTTGGTTTATGTGTAAATTACCTGTCTATGTCAATCTGTGTTCGGTCATCACAGTGTTTGTTCTTCAAGTTTACCATCCACCATATATAATTTCAATTTCATTTTCTTTTAAAATTCCTTCCAATGTAAATACATACATATGTGAAGTCCTCAAGTGGTACACTTTTTTTGTTTTATACGCAAATTATCGGTCTATGTCAATCTGTGTTCGGTCATCACAGTGTTTGTTCTTCAAGATTACTGTTGGTTATATATAAATTCAATTTTAATTTCCTTTCAAAATAACCCCAATGACGTTACATACATACGTGAGGTCCTGAAGTGGTACACATGTTTGTTTTATGTGTAAATTACCTATCTATGTCTATCTGTGTTCGGTCATCAAAGTGTTTGTTCTTGAAGATTACCATCCGCCATATATAAATTCAATTTCAGTTTCTTTTGAAATTCCTTCCAATGTAAATACATACATATGTGAAGTCCTGAAGAGGTAAACTTTTTTTGTTTTATATGTAAATTACCGGTCTATGTCAATCTGTGTTCGGTCATCACAGTGTTTGTTCTTGAAAATTACCATCCACAATATATAAATTTAATTTCAGTTTCCTTTCAAAGTACCCCTAATGATGTTACATACATAAGTGAGGTCCTGAAGTGGTAAACTTTTTTTGCTTTATATGTAAATTACTGGTCTATGTCAATCTGTGTTTGGTCATCACAGTGTTTGTTCCTCAAGATTACCTTCGGCTATTTATAAATTCAATATTGATTTCTTTTCAAATTACGTCCAATATAAATACATACACATATGAGGTCCTGAAGTGGTACAACTTTTTTCTTTTATATGTAAATTACCGGTCTATATCAATCTGTATTCGGTCATCACAGTGTTTGTTCTTGAAGATTACCATCCGCCATATATAAATTTAATTTGAATTTCCTTTCAAAGTACCCCTAATGATTTTACATACTTGAGTGAGGTCCGCAAGTGGTAAACTTTTTTTGGTTTATATGTAAATTACCTGTTTTATGTCAATCTGTGTTCGGTCATCACAGTGTTTGTTCTTCAAGATTACCGTCCGCCATATATAAATTCAATTTCAATTTCTTTTCAAATTACCTTCAATGTAAATACATACATATGTGAAGTCCTGAAGTGGTACACTTTTTTTGTTTTATACGTAAATTACCAGTCTATGTCAATATATTTTCGGTCATCACAGCTTTTGTTTTTCAAGATTACTGTTGGCTATATATAAATTCAATTTTAATTTCCTTTCAAAATACCCCCAATGATGTTACATGCATACGTGAGGTCCTGAAGTGGTACACCTTTTTTGTATTATATGTAAATTACCTGTCTATGTCAATCTGTGTTCGGTCATCGCAGTGTTTGTTCCCCAAGATTACCATCCGCCATATATAAATTTAATTTCAATTTCCTTTCAAAGTACCCCTAATGATGTTACATACGTAAGTTAGGTCCTGTAGTGGTACATCTTTTTTGTTTTATATGTAAATTACCTGTCTATGTCAATCTGTGTTCAGTCATCACAGTGGTTTTTATTCATGATTTCCTTCCACCATATATAAATTCAATTTAAGTTTCTTTTGAAATTCCCTCCAATGTAAATACATACATATGTGAAGTCCCGAAGTGGTACACTTTTTTTGTTTTATACGTAAATTATCGGTCTATGTCAATCTGTGTTCGGTCATCACAGTGTTTGTTCTTCATGATTACTGTTGGATATATATAAATTCAATTTTAATTTCCTTTCAAAGTACCCGCAATGATGTTACATACATAAGTGAGGTCCTGAAGTGGTACACATTTTTTGTTTTATGTGTAAATTACCTATCTATGTCAATCTGTGTTCGGTCATCAAAGTGTTTGTTCTTGAAGATTACCATCCGCCATATATAAATTCAATTTCAGTTTCTTTTGAAATTCCTTCCAATGTAAATACATACATATGTGAAGACCTGAAGTGGTAAACTTTTTTTGTTTTATATATAAATTACCTGTCTATGTCAATCTGTGTTCGGTCATCACAGTGTTATTTCTTGAAGATTTCCTTCCACCATATATAAATTTAATTTCAATTTCCTTTCAAAGTACCCCTAATGATGTTACATACATAAGTGAGGTCCTGAAGTGGTACACCTTTTTTGCTTTATATGTAAATTACCCGTCTATGTCAATCTGTGTTTGGTCATCACAGTGTTTGTTCCTCAAGATTACCTTCGGCTAGTTATAAATTCAATTTCATTTTCTTTTAAAATTACCTTCAATGTAAATACATACATATGTCTAGTCCGGAAGTGGTAAACTTTTTTTGTTTTATATATAAATTACCTGTCTATGTCAATCTGTGTTTGGATATCATAGTGTTTGTTCTTGAAGATTACCATCCGCCATATATAAATTTAATTTCAATTTCCTTTCAAAGTACTCCTAATGATGTTACATACATAAGTGAGGTCCGGAAGTGGTAAACTTTTTTTGGTTTATATGTAAATTACCTGTCTATATCAAACTGTGTTCGTTAATAACAGGGTTTGTTCTTCATTATTACCCACCGCCATATAAAAATTCAATTTCCTGGCATATTACCTTAAATTTAAATACTTGCATATGTGAAGTCCTGAAGTGGTACACTTTTTTTGTTTTATATGTAAATTACCCGTCTATGTCAATCTGTGTTTGGTTATCACAGTGTTTGTTCTTGAAGATTACCATCCGCTATATATAAATTTAATTTCAATTTCCTTTCAAAGTACCCCTTTTGATGTTACATACATAAGTGAGGTCCGGAAGTGGTAAACTTTTTTTGGTTTATATGTAAATTACCTGTCTATGTCAATCTGTGTTCGGTCATCACAGTGTTTGTTCTTGAAGATTACCATCCGCCATATATAAATACAATTTCAATTTCTTTTCAAATTGCCTCAAATGTAAATACATGCATATGTGAAGTCCTGAAGTGGTAAACTTTTTTTGTTTTATATGTAAATTACCCGTCTATGTCAATCTGTGTTTGGTCATCACAGTGTTTGTTCTTCACGATTACTGTTTGCTATATATAAATTCAATTTTAATTTCCTTTCAAAATACCCCCAATGCTGTTACATACATAAGTTAAGTCCTGAAGTGGTAAACTTTTTTTGCTTTATATGTAAATTACCGGTCTATGTCAATCTGTGTTCGGTCATCACAGTGTTTTTTCTTGAAGATTAACATCCACCAAATATAAATTCAATTTTAATTTCCTTTGAAAGTACCCCTAATGATGTTACATACATAAGTGAGGTCCTGAAGTGGTAAACTTTTTTTGCTTTATATGTAAATTACCCGTCTATGTCAATCTGTGTTTGGTCATCACAGTGTTTGTTCCTCAAGATTACCTTCGGCTATTTATAAATTCAATTTAAGTTTCTTTTGAAATTCCTTGCAATGTAAATACATACATAAGT
This sequence comes from Diplolepis rosae, assembly GCA_030998225.1. NCBI lineage: Eukaryota > Metazoa > Arthropoda > Insecta > Hymenoptera > Diplolepididae > Diplolepis > Diplolepis rosae. The sequence continues at coordinate 554,028 of JAPYXD010000546.1, forward strand.
GAGGTCCTGAAGTGGTAAACTTTTTTTGCTTTATATGTAAATTACCCGTCTATATCAAACTGTGTTCGGTCATCTCAGTGTTTGTTCTTCAAGATTACCATCCGCCATATATAAATTCAATTTCAGATTCTTTTGAAATTCTTTCCAATGTAAATACATACATATGTGAAGTCCGCAAGTGGTAAACTTTTTTTCTTTATATGTAAATTACCCGTCCATGTCAATCTGTATTCGGTCATCACAGTGTTTGTTCTTGAAGATTACCATCCGCCATATATAAATGTAATTTCAATTTCCTTTCAAAGTACCCCTAATGATGTTACATACATAAGTGAGGTCCTGAAGTGGTACACTTTTTTTGTTTTATATGTAAATTACCTGTCTATGTCAATCTGTGTTCGGTCATCAGAGTGTTTGTTCTTGAAGATTACCATCCGCCATATATAAATTCAATTCCAGATTCTTTTCAAATTCTTTCCAATGTAAATACATACATATATGAGGTCCTGAAGTGGTAGACGATTTTTCATTTATATGTAAATTACCGGTCTATGTCAATCTGTTTTCGGTCATCACAGTGTTTTTTCTTGAAGATTTCCTTCCACCATATATAAATTTAATTTCAATTTCCTTTCAAAGTACCCCTAATGATGTTACATACATAAGTGAGGTCCTGAAGTGGTACACCTTTTTTGCTTTATATGTAAATTACCCGTCTATGTCAATCTGTGTTTGGTCATCACAGTGTTTGTTCCTCAATATCACCGTCGGCTATTTATAAATTCAATATTAATTTCTTTTCAAATTACCTCCAATATAAATACATACACATGTGAAGTCCGGAAGTGGTAAACTTTTTTTGTTTTATATGTAAATTACCTGTCTATGTCAATCTGTGTTCGGTCATCGCAGTGTTTGTTCCCCAAAATTACCATCCGCCATATATAAATTTAATTTCAATTTCCTTTCAAAGTACCCCTAATGATGTTACATACATAAGTGAGGTCCGCAAGTGGTAAACTTTTTTTGGTTTATGTGTAAATTACCTGTCTATGTCAATCTGTGTTCGGTCATCACAGTGTTTGTTCTTCAAGTTTACCATCCACCATATATAATTTCAATTTCATTTTCTTTTAAAATTCCTTCCAATGTAAATACATACATATGTGAAGTCCTCAAGTGGTACACTTTTTTTGTTTTCTACGCAAATTATCGGTCTATGTCAATCTGTGTTCGGTCATCACAGTGTTTGTTCTTCAAGATTACTGTTGGTTATATATAAATTCAATTTTAATTTCCTTTCAAAATAACCCCAATGACGTTACATACATACGTGAGGTCCTGAAGTGGTACACCTTTTTTGTATTATATGTAAATTACCTGTCTATGTCAATCTGTGTTCGGTCATCGCAGTGTTTGTTCCCCAAAATTACCATCCGCCATATATAAATTTAATTTCAATTTCCTTTCAAAGTACCCCTAATGATGTTACATACATAAGTGAGGTCCGCAAGTGGTAAACTTTTTTTGGTTTATGTGTAAATTACCTGTCTATGTCAATCTGTGTTCGGTCATCACAGTGTTTGTTCTTCAAGTTTACCATCCACCATATATAATTTCAATTTCATTTTCTTTTAAAATTCCTTCCAATGTAAATACATACATATGTGAAGTCCTCAAGTGGTACACTTTTTTTGTTTTATACGCAAATTATCGGTCTATGTCAATCTGTGTTCGGTCATCACAGTGTTTGTTCTTCAAGATTACTGTTGGTTATATATAAATTCAATTTTAATTTCCTTTCAAAATAACCCCAATGACGTTACATACATACGTGAGGTCCTGAAGTGGTACACATGTTTGTTTTATGTGTAAATTACCTATCTATGTCTATCTGTGTTCGGTCATCAAAGTGTTTGTTCTTGAAGATTACCATCCGCCATATATAAATTCAATTTCAGTTTCTTTTGAAATTCCTTCCAATGTAAATACATACATATGTGAAGTCCTGAAGAGGTAAACTTTTTTTGCTTTATATGTAAATTACCCGTCTATGTCAATCTGTGTTCGGTCATCACAGTGTTTGTTCTTGAAAATTACCATCCACAATATATATATTTAATTTCAATTTCCTTTCAAAGTACCCCTAATGATGTTACATACATAAGTGAGGTCCTGAAGTGGTAAACTTTTTTTGCTTTATATGTAAATTACTGGTCTATGTCAATCTGTGTTTGGTCATCACAGTGTTTGTTCCTCAAGCTTACCGTCGGCTATTTATAAATGAAACTTAATTTCTTTTCAAATTACCTCTAATATAAATACATACATACGTGTAGTCCTGAAGTGGTAAACTTTTTTTGCTTTATATGTAAATTACCCGTCTATATCAATCTGTGTTCGGTCATCACAGAGTTTGTTCTTCAAGATTACCATCCGCCATATATAAATTTAATTTCAATTTCCTTTCAAAGTACCCCTAATGATGTTACATACATGAGTGAGGTCCGCAAGTGGTAAACTTTTTTTGGTTTATATGTAAATTACCTGTTTTATGTCAATCTGTGTTCGTTCATCACAGTGTTTGTTCTTGAAGATTACCGTCCGCCATATATAAATTCAATTTCAATTTCTTTTCAAATTACCTCCAATGTAAATACATACATATGTGAAGTCCTGAAGTGGTACACTTTTTTTGTTTTATATGTAAATTACCGGTCTATGTCAATATATTTTCGGTCATCACAGCTTTTGTTTTTCAAGATTACTGTTGGCTATATATAAATTCAATTTTAATTTCCTTTCAAAATACCCCCAATGATGTTACATGCATACGTGAGGTCCTGAAGTGGTACACCTTTTTTGTATTATATGTAAATTACCGGTCTATGACAATCTGTATTCGGTCATCACAGTGTTTGTTCTTGAAGATTACCATCCGCCATATATAAATTTCTTTTCAATTTCCTTTCAAAATGCCCCTAATGATGTTACATACGTAAGTTAGGTCCTGTAGTGGTACATCTTTTTTGTTTTATATGTAAATTACCTGTCTATGTCAATCTGTGTTCAGTCATCACAGTGTTTGTTCTTCAAGATTACCATCCGCCATATATAAATTCAATTTCAGTTTCTTTTGAAATTCCTTCCAATGTAAATACATACATATGTGAAGTCCTCAAGAGGTACACTTTTTTTGTTTTATACGCAAATTATCGGTCTATGTCAATCTGTGTTCGGTCATCACAGTGTTTGTTCTTCAAGATTACTGTTGGTTATATATAAATTCAATTTTAATTTCCTTTCAAAATAACCCCAATGACGTTACATACATACGTGAGGTCCTGAAGTGGTACACATTTTTTGTTTTATGTGTAAATTACCTATCTATGTCAATCTGTGTTCGGTCATCAAAGTGTTTGTTCTTGAAGATTACCATCCGCCATATATAAATTCAATTTCAGTTTCTTTTGAAATTCCTTCCAATGTAAATACATACATATGTGAAGACCTGAAGTGGTAAACTTTTTTGTTTTATATGTAAATTACCGGTCTATGTCAATCTGTTTTCGGTCATCACAGTGTTTTTTCTTGAAGATTTCCTTCCACCATATATAAATTTAATTTCAATTTCCTTTCAAAGTACCCCTAATGATGTTACATACATAAGTGAGGTCCTGAAGTGGTAAACTTTTTTTGCTTTATATGTAAATTACCCGTCTATGTCAATCTGTGTTTGGTCATCACAGTGTTTGTTCCTCAAGATTACCGTCGGCTATTTATAAATGAAACTTAATTTCTTCTCAAATTACCTCTAATATAAATACATACATAAGTGAGGTCCGGAAGTTGTGAACTTTTTTTGTATTATATATAAATTACCTGTCTATATCAATCTGTGTTCGTTCATCACAGTGTTTGTTCTTGAAGATTACCATCCGCCATATATCAATCCAATTTGAATTTCCTTTCAAAGTACCCCTAATGATTTTACATTCATAAGTGAGGTCCTGAAGTGGTACACCTTTTATGATTTATATGTAAATTACCTGTCTATGTCAATCTGTGTTCGGTCATCACAGTGTGTGTTCTTGAAGATTACCGTCCGCCATATATAAATCCAATTTCAATTTCTTTTCAAATTACCTCCAATGTAAATACATACATATGTGAAATCCTGAAGTTGTACACTTTTTTTGTTTTATACGTAAATTACCGGTCTATGTCAATATATGTTCGGTCATCACAGTGTTTGTTCTTGAAAATTACCATCAACCATATATAAATTCAATTTTTATTTCCTTTCAAAGTACTCCTAATGATGTTACATACATAAGTGAGGTCCTGAAGTGGTAAACTTTTTTTGGTTTATATGTAAATTACCTGTCTATGTCAATCTGTGTTCGATCATCACAGGGTTTGATCTTGAAGATTACCATCCGCCATATATAAATTCAATTTCAGTTTCCTTTGAAATTCCTTCCAATGTAAATTCATACATATGTGAAGTCCCGAAGTGGTACACTTTTTTGTTTTATACGTGAATTATCGGTCTATATCAAACTGTGTTCGGTCATCACAGTGTTTGCTCTTCAAGATTACCATCCGCCATATATAAATTCAATTTCAGTTTCTTTTGAAATTCCTTCCAATGTAAATACATACATATGTGAAGTCCTCAAGTGGTAAACTTTTTTTGCTTTATATGTAAATTACCCGTCAAAATCAATCTGTGTTCGGCATCACAGTGTTTGTTCTTGAAGATTTCCTTCCACCATATATAAATTTAATTTCAATTTCCTTTCAAAGTACCCCTAATGATGTTACATACATAAGTGAGGTCCTGAAGTGGTACACTTTTTTTGTTTTATATGTAAATTACCTGTCTATGTCAATCTGTGTTTGGATATCACAGTGTTTGTTCTTGATGATTACCATCCGCCATATATAAATTCAATTTCAGTTTCTTTTGAAATTCCTTCCAATGTAAATACATACATATGTGAAGTCCTGAAGTGGTAAACTTTTTTTGCTTTATATGTAAATTACCTGTCTATGTCAATCTGCGTTCGGTCATCACAGTGTTTTTTCTTGAAGATTTCCTTCCACCATATATAAATTTAATTTCAATTTCCTTTCAAAGTACCCCTAATGATGTTACATACATAAGTGAGGTCCTGAAGTGGTAAACTTTTTTTGCTTTATATGTAAATTACCCGTCTATGTCAATCTGTGTTTGGTCATCACAGTGTTTGTTCCTCAAGATTACCTTCGGCTATTTATAAAATTCAATATTAATTTCTTTTCAAATTACCTCCAATATAAATACATACACATGTGAAGTCCGGAAGTGGTAAACTTTTTTTGTTTTATATGTAAATTACCTGTCTATGTCAATCTGTTTTGGGTCATCACAGTGTTTGTTCTTCAAGATTACTGTTGGCTATATATAAATTCAATTTTAATTTCCTTTCAAAGTACCCCTAATGATTTTACATACATATATGAGGTCCAGAAGTGGTACAACTTTTTTCTTTTATATGTAAATTACCGGTTTATGTCAATCTGTATTCGGTCATCACAGTGTTTGTTCCCCAAGATTACCATCCGCCATATATAAATTTAATTTCAATTTCCTTTCAAAGTGCCCCTAATGATGTTACATACATAAGTGAGGTCCGCAAGTGGTAAATTTTTTTCATTTATATGTAAATTACCGGTCTATGTCAATCTGTTTTCGGTCATCACAGTGTTTTTTCTTGAAGATTTCCTTCCACCATATATAAATTCAATTTAAGTTTCTTTTGAAATTCCTTGCAATGTAAATACATACATAAGTGAGGTCCTGAAGTGGTAAACTTTTTTTGCTTTATATGTAAATTATCGGTCTATGTCAATCTGTGTTCGGTCATCACAGTGTTTGTTCTTCAAGATTACTGTTGGTTATATATAAATTCAATTTTAATTTCCTTTCAAAATAACCCCAATGACGTTACATACATACGTGAGGTCCTGAAGTGGTACACATTTTTTGTTTTATGTGTAAATTACCTATCTATGTCAATCTGTGTTCGGTCATCAAAGTGTTTGTTCTTGAAGATTACCATCCGCCATATATAAATTCAATTTCAGTTTCTTTTGAAATTCCTTCCAATGTAAATACATACATATGTGAAGACCTGAAGTGGTAGACGCTTTTTCATTTATATGTAAATTACTGGTCTATGTCAATCTGTGTTCGGTCATCACAGTGTTATTTCTTGAAGATTTCCTTCCACCATATATAAATTTAATTTCAATTTCCTTTCAAAGTACCCCTAATGATGTTACATACATAAGTGAGGTCCTGAAGTGGTACATCTTTTTTGCTTTATATGTAAATTACCCGTCTATGTCAATCTGTGTTTGGTCATCACAGTGTTTGTTCCTCAAGATTACCTTCGGCTATTTATAAATTCAATTTAAGTTTCTTTTCAAATTACCTCCAATGTAAATACATACACATGTGAAGTCCGGAAGTGGTAAACTTTTTTTGTTTTATATGTAAATTACCTGTCTATGTCAATCTGTGTTCGGTCATCACAGTGTTTGTTCTTGAAGATTACCATCCGCCATATATAAATTTAATTTCAATTTCCTTTCAAAGTACCCCTAATGATTTTACATACATATATGAGGTCCGCAAATGGTAAACTTTTTTTGGTTTATATGTAAATTACCTGTCTATGTCAATCTGTGTTCGCTCATCACAGTGTTTGTTCTTCAAGATTACCAACCGCCATATATAAATTCAATTTCAATTTCTTTTCAAATTACCTCCAATGTAAATACATACATATGTGAAGTCCTGAAGTGGTACACTTTTTTTGCTTTATATGTAAATTACCGGTCTATGTCAATATATGTTCGGTCATCACAGTGTTTGTTCTTGAAAATTACCATCAACCATATATAAATTCAATTTTAATTTCCTTTCAAAGTAACCCTAATAATGTTACATTCATAAGTGAGGTCCTGAAGTGATGCACCTTTTTTGTTTTATATGTAAATTACCTGTCTATGTCAATCTGTGTTCGATCATCACAGTGTTTGTTCTTGAAGATTACCATCCGCCATATATCAATTCAATTTCATTTTCTTTTGAAATTCCTTCCAATGTAAATACATACATATGTTAAGTCCTGAAGTGGTAAACTTTTTTTGCTTTATATGTAAATTACCCGTCTATATCAAACTGTGTTCGGTCATCTCAGTGTTTGTTCTTCAAGATTACCATCCGCCATATATAAATTCAATTTCAGTTTCTTTTGAAATTCTTTCCAATGTAAATACATACATATGTGAAGTCCTCAAGTGGTAAACTTTTTTTGCTTTATATGTAAATTACCGGTCAATGTCAATCTGTGTTCGGCATCACAGTGTTTGTTCTTGAAAATTACCATCCACCATATATAAATTTAATTTCAATTTCCTTTCAAAGTACCCCCTAATGATGTTACATACATAAGTGAGGTCCTGAAGTGGTACACATTTTTTGTTTTATGTGTAAATTACCTATCTATGTCAATCTGTGTTCGGTCATCAAAGTGTTTGTTCTGGAAGATTACCATCCGCCATATATAAATTCAATTTCAGTTTCTTTTGAAATTCCTTCCAATGTAAATACATACATATGTGAAGTCCTGAAGTGGTAAACTTTTTTTGCTTTATATGTAAATTACCTGTCTATGTCAATCTGCGTTCGGTCATCACAGTGTTTTTTCTTGAAGATTTCCTTCCACCATATATAAATTTAATTTCAATTTCCTTTCAAAGTACCCCTAATGATGTTACATACATAAGTGAGGTCCTGAAGTGGTAAACTTTTTTTGCTTTATATGTAAATTACCCGTCTATGTCAATCTGTGTTTGGTCATCACAGTGTTTGTTCCTCAAGATTACCGTCGGCTATTTATAAATTCAATCTTAATTTCATTCCGAATTACCTCCAATATAAATACATACATAAGTGAGGTCCGGAAGTGGTGAACTTTTTTTGTTTTATATGTAAATTACCTGTCTATGTCAATCTGTGTTCGGTCATCACAGTGTTTGTTCTTGAAGATTACCATCCGCCATATATAAATTTAATTTCAATTTCCTTTCAAAGTACCCCTAATGATGTTACATACATAAGTGAGGTCCGCAAAGTTGTAAACTTTTTTTGGTTTATATGTAAATTACCTGTCTATGTCAATCTGTGTTCGCTCATCACAGTGTTTGTTCTTCAAGATTACCATCCGCCATATATAAATTCAATTTCAATTTCTTTTCTAATTACCTCCAATGTAAATACATACATATGTGAAGTCCTGAAGTGGTACACTTTTTTTGTTTTATATGTAAATTACCGGTCTATGTCAATATATGTTCGGTCATCACAGTGTTTGTTCTTGAAAATTACCATCAACCATATATAAATGTAATTTCAATTTCCTTTAAAAGTACCCCTAATGATGTTACATATATAAGTGAGGTCCGGATGTGGTAAACTTTTTTTTTTTTATATATAAATTACCTGTCTATGTCAATCTTTGTTCGGCCATCACAGTGTTTGCTCTTCAAGATTACCATCCGCCATATATAAATTCAATTTCAGTTTCTTTTGAAATTCCTTCCAATGTAAATACATACATATGTGAAGTCCGGAAGTGGTAAACTTTTTTTTGTTTTATATGTAAATTACCTATCTATGTCAATCTGTGTTCGGTAATCAAAGTGTTTGTTCTTGAAGATTACCATCCGCCATATATAAATTCAATTTCAGTTTCTTTTGAAATTCCTTCCAATGTAAATACATACATATGTGAAGTCCTGAAGTGGTAAACTTTTTTGCTTTATATGTAAATTACCCGTCTATGTCAATCTGCGTTCGGTCATCACAGTGTTTGTTCTGGAAGATTACCATCCGCTATATATAAATTGAATTTTAATTTCCTTTCAAAGTAACCCTAATGATGTTACATATATAAGTGAGGTCCGGAAGTGGTAAACTTTTTTTGGTTTATATGTAAATTACCTGTCTATGTCAATCTGTGTTCGGTCATCACAGTGTTTGATGTTGAAGATTACCATCCGCCATATATAAATTCAATTTCAGATTCTTTTGGAATTCTTTCCAATGTAAATACATACATATGTGAATTCCTCAAGTGGTACACTTTTTTTTGTTTTATACGCAAATTATCGGTCTATGTCAATCTGTGATCGGCATCACAGTGTTTGTTCTTGAAAATTACCATCCACCATATATAAATTTAATTTCAATTTCCTTTCAAAGTACCCCCTAATGATGTTACATACATAAGTGAGGTCCTGAAGAGGTACACATTTTTTGTTTTATGTGTAAATTACCTATCTATGTCAATCTGTGTTCGGTCATCAAAGTGTTTATTCTTGAAGATTACCATCCGCCATATATAAATTGAATTTCAGTTTCTTTTGAAATTCCTTGCAATGTAAATACATACATATGTGAAGTCCTGATGTGGTACACTTTTTTTGTTTTATACGTAAACTATCGGTCTATGTCAATCTGTGTTCTGTCATCACAGTGTTTGTTCTTCAAGATTACTGTTGGCTACATATAAATTCAATTTTAATTTCTATTAAAATTACCTCCAATGTAAATACATACATATGTGAAGTCCTGAAGTGGTGAACATTTTTTGCTTTATATGTAAATTACCCGTCTATGTCAATCTGTGTTCGGTCATCACAGTGTTCGTTCTTGAAGATTACCATCCGCCATATATAAATTCAATTTCAGTTTCTTTTGAAATTTCTTCCAATGTAAATACATACATATGTGAAGACCTCAAGTGGTACACTTTTTTTTGTTTTATACGCAAATTATCGGTCTATGTCAATCTGTGTTCGGTCATCACAGTGTTTGTTCTTCAAGATTACTGTTGGTTATATATAAATTCAATTTTAATTTCCTTTCAAAATAACCCCAATGACGTTACATACATACGTGAGGTCCTGAAGTGGTAAACATTTTTTGTTTTATGTGTAAATTACCTATCTATGTCAATCTGTGTTCGGTCATCACAGGGTTTGATCTTGAAGATTACCATCCGCCATATATAAATTCAATTTCAGTTTCCTTTGAAATTCCTTCCAATGTAAATACATACATATGTGAAGTCCTGAAGTGGTACACTTTTTTTGTTTTATACGTAAATTACCTGTCTATGTCAATCTGTGTTTGGTCTTCACAGGGTTTGTTCCTCAAGTTTACCGTCGGCAATTTATAAATGAAACTTAATTTCTTCTCAAATTACCTCTAATATAAATACATACATATGTGAAGTCCTGAAGTGGTAAACTTTTTTTGTTTTATATGTAAATTACCTGTCTATGTCAATCTGTGTTCGGTCATCACAGTGTTTGTTCTTCAAGATTACTGTTGGCTATATATAAATTCAATTTTAATTTCCTTTCAAAATACCCCCAATGATGTTACATACATAAGTGAGGTCCTGAAGTGGTACACATTTTTTGTTTTATGTGTAAATTACCTATCTATGTCAATCTGTGTTCGGTCATCAAAGTGTTTGTTCTTGAAGATTACCATCCGCCATATATAAATTCAATTTTAGTTTCTTTTGAAATTCTTTCCAATGTAAATACATACATATGTGAAGTCCGCAAGTGGTACACATTTTTTCTTTTATATGTAAATTACCGGTCTATGTCAATCTGTGTTCGGTCATCACAGTGTTTGTCCTTGAAGATTCCCTTCCGCCATATATAAATTTAATTTCAATTTCCTTTCAAAGTACCCCTAATGATGTTACATACATAAGTGAGGTCCTGAAGTGGTAAACTTTTTTTGCTTTATATGTAAATTACCCGTCTATGTCAATCTGTGTTTGGTCATCACAGTGTTTGTTCCTCAAGATTACCTTAGGCTATTTATAAATTCAATATTGATTTCATTTCAAATTACCTCCAATATAAATACATACACATGTGAAGTCCGGAAGTGGTAAACTTTTTTTTGTTTTATATGTAAATTACCTGTCTATGTCAATCTGTGTTCGCTCATCACAGTGTTTGTTCTTGAAGATTACCATCCGCCATATATAAATTCAATTTCAGTTTCTTTTGAAATTCCTTCCAATGTAAAAACATACATATGTGAAGTCCTCAAGTGGTAAACCTTTTTTGCTTTATATGTAAATTACCCGTCAATGTCAATCTGTGTTCGGCATCACAGTGTTTGTTCTTGAAAATTACCATCCACCATATATAAATTTAATTTCAATTTCCTTTCAAAGTACCCCTAATAATGTTACATTCATAAGTGAGGTCCTGAAGTGGTACACCTTTTTTGTTTTATATGTAAATTACCTGTCTATGTCAATCTGTGTTCGGTCATCACAGTGTTTGTTCTTGAAGATTACCATCCGCCATATATAAATTCAATTTCAATTTCTTTTGAAATTCTTTCCAATGTAAATACATACATATGTGAAGTCCTGAAGTGGTACACTTTTTTTGTTTTAAATGTAAATTACCGGTCTATGTCAATCTGCGTTCGGTCATCACAGTGTTTGTTCTTGAAGATTACCATCCGCCATATATAAATTTAATTTCAATTTCCTTTCAAAGTACCCCTAATGATGTTACATACATAAGTGAGGTCCGGAAGTGGTAAACTTTTTTTGTTTTATATATAAATTACCTGTCTATGTCAATCTGTGTTCGGTCATCACAGTGTTTGTTCTTGAAGATTACCATCCGCCATATATAAATTTAATTTCAATTTCTTTTCAAAGTACCCCTAATGATGTTACATACATAAGTAAGGTCCGCAAGTGGTAAACTTTTTTTGGTTTATATGTAAATTACCTGCCTATGTCAATCTGTGTTCGGTCATCACAGTGTTTGTTCTTCAAGATCACCATCCGCCATATATAAATTCAATTTCAATTTCTTTTCAAATTACCTTCAATGTAAATACATGCATATGTGAAGTCCTGAAGTGGTACACTTTTTTTTGTTTTATACGTAAATTACCAGTCTATGTCAATCTGTGTTCGGTCATCACAGTGTTTGTTCTTCAAGATTACCGTCCACCAAATATAAATGTAATTTCAATCTCCTTTCAAAGTACCCCTAATGATGTTACATACATAAGTGAGGTCCTGAAGTGGTAAACTTTTTTTGCTTTATATGTAAATTACCGGTCTATGTCAATCTGTGTTCGGTCATCACAGTGTTTGTTCTTGAAGATTACCATCCGCCATATATAAATTTAATTTCAGTTTCCTTTGAAATTCCTTCCAATGTAAATACATACATATGTGAAATCCTGAAGTGGTAAACTTTTTTTCCTTTATATTTAAGTTACCCGTCTATCTCAAACTGTGTTCGGTCATCACAGTGTTTGTTCTTCAAGATTACCATCCACCATATATAAATTCAATTTCAGTTTCTTTTGAAATTCCTTCCAATGTAAATACATACATATGTGAAGTCCTCTAGTGGTAAACTTTTTTTGCTTTATATGTAAATTACCGGTCTATGTCAATATATGTTCGGTCATCACAGTGTTTGTTCTTGAAAATTACCATCAACCATATATAAATTTAATTTCAATTTCCTTTTCAAAGTACCCCTAATGATGTTACATACATAAGTGAGGTCCTGAAGTGGTGAACTTTTTTTGTTTTATATGTAAATTACCTGTCTATGTCAATCTGTGTTCGATCATCACAGTGTTTGTTCTTGAAGATTACCATCCGCCATATATAAATTCAATTTCAGTTTCCTTTGAAATTCCTTCCAATGTAAATACATACATATGTGAAATCCTGAAGTGGTAAAATTTTTGTTGCTTTATATTTAACTTACCCGTCTATATCAAACTGTGTTCGGTCATCACAGTGTTTGTTCTTCAAGATTACCATCCGCCATATATAAATTCAATTTCAGTTTCTTTTGAAATTCCTTCCAATGTAAAAACATACATATGTGAAGTCCTCAAGTGGTAAACTTTTTTGCTTTATATGTAAATTACCCGTCAATGTCAATCTGTGTTCGGCATCACAGTGTTTTTTCTTGAAGATTTCCATCCACCATATATAAATTTAATTTCAATTTCCTTTCAAAGTACCCCTAATGATGTTACATACATAAGTGAGGTCCTGAAGTGGTACACCTTTTTTGTTTTATATGTAAATTACCTGTCTATGTCAATCTGTGTTCGGTCATCACAGTGTTTGTTCTTCAAGATTACCATCCGCCATATATAAATTCAATTTAAGTTTCTTTTGAAATTCCTTGCAATGTAAATACATACATAAGTGAGGTCCTGAAGTGGTAAACTTTTTTTGCTTTATATGTAAATTACCCGTCTATATCAATCTGTGTTCGGTCATCACAGAGTTTGTTCTTCAAGATTACCGTACACCATATATAAATTCAATTTCAGTTTCCTTTGAAATTCCTTCCAATGTAAATACATGCATATGTGGAGTCCTGAAGTGGTACACTTTTTTTGTTTTATATGTAAATTACCAGTCTATGTCAATCTGTGTTTGGTCATCACAGTGTTTGTTCCTCAAGTTTACCGTCGGCAATTTATAAATGAAACTTAATTTCTTCTCAAATTACCTCTAATATAAATACATACAGATGTGATGTCCGGAAGTGGTGAACGGTTTTTGTTTTATATGTAAATTACCTGCCAATGTCAATCTGTGTTCGGTCATCACAGTGTTTGTTCTTCAAGATTACTGTTGGCTATATATAAATTCAATTTTAATTTCCTTTCAAAATAACCCTAATGATGTTACATACATAAGTGAGGTCCGGAAGTGGTACACATTTTTTGTTTTATGTGTAAATTACCTATCTATGTCAATCTGTGTTCGGTCATCAAAGTGTTTGTTCTTGAAGATTACCATCCGCCAGATATAAATTCAATTTTAGTTTCTTTTGAAATTCTTTCCAATGTAAATACATACATATGTGAAGTCCTGAAGTGGTAAACTTTTTTTGCTTTATATGTAAATTACCAGTCTATGTCAATCTGTGTTCGGTCATCACAGTGTTTTTTCTTGAAGATTTCCTTCCACCATATATAAATTTAATTTCAATTTCCTTTCAAAGTACCCCTAATGATGTTACATACATAAGTGAGGTCCTGAAGTGGTAAACTTTTTTTGCTTTATATGTAAATTACCCGTCTATGTCAATCTGTGTTTGGTCATCACAGTGTTTGTTCCTCAAGATTACCGTCGGCTATTTATAAATTCAATCTTGATTTCTTTACAAATTACCTCCAATATAAATACATACACATGTGAAGTCCCGAAGTGGTACACTTTTTTTTGTTTTATATATAAATTACCTGGCTGTGTCAATCTGTGTTCGGCCATCACAGTGTTTGCTCTTCAAGATTACCATCCGCCATATATAAATTAAATTTCAGTTTCTTTTGAAATTCTTTCCAATTTAAAAACATAAATATGAGAAGTCCTCAAGTGGTAAACCTTTTTTGCTTTATATGTAAATTACCCGTCAATGTCAATCTGTGTTCGGCATCACAGTGTTTGTTCTTCAAGATTACCGTCCGCCATATATAAATTTAATTTTAATTTCCTTTCAAAGTACCCCTAATAATGTTACATTCATAAGTGAGGTCCTGAAGTGGTACACCTTTTTTGTTTTATATGTAAATTACCTGTCTATGTCAATCTGTGTTCGGTCATCACAGTGTTTGTTCTTGAAGATTACCATCCGCCATATATCAATTCAATTTCAATTTCTTTTCAAATTCTTTCCAATGTAAATACATACATATGTGAAGTCCTGAAGTGGTAAAATTTTTTTGCTTTATATGTAAATTACCGGTCTATGTCAATCTGTATTCGGTCATCACAGTGTTTGTTCTTGAAAATTACCATCCGCCATATATAAATTTAATTTCACTTTCCTTTCAAAGTACCCCTAATGATGTTACATACATAAGTGAGGTCCGGAAGTGGTACAACTTTTTTCTTTTATATGTAAATTACCGGTCTATGTCAATCTGTGTTCGGTCATCACAGTGTTTGTTCTTGAAGATTACCATCCGCCATATATAAATTTAATTTCAATTTCCTTTCAAAGTACCCCTAATGATGTTACATACATAAGTGAGGTCCGCAAGTGGTAAACTTTTTTTGGTTTATATGTAAATTACCTGTCTATGTCAATCTGTGTTCGGCCATCACAGTGTTTGCTCTTCAAGATTACCATCCGCCATATATAAATTCAATTTCAATTTCTTTTCAAATTACCTCCAATGTAAATACATACATATGTGAAGTCCTGAAGTGGTACACTTTTTTTGTTTTATACGTAAATTATCGGTCTATGTCAATCTGTGTTCGGTCATCACAGTGTTTGTTCTTGAAAATTACCATCAACCATATATAAATGTAATTTCAATTTCCTTTCAAAGTACCCCTAATGATGTTACATACAAAAGTGAGGTCCTGAAGTGGTAAACTTTTTTTGTTTTATATGTAAATTACCGGTCTATGTCAATCTGTGTTCGGTCATCACAGTGTTTGTTCTTGAAGATTACCATCCGCCATATATAAATTCAATTTAAGTTTCTTTTGAAATTCCTTGCAATGTAAATACATACATAAGTGAGGTCCTGAAGTGGTAAACTTTTTTTGCTTTATATGTAAATTACCCGTCTATATCAAACTGTGTTCGGTCATCACAGGGTTTGTTCTTCAAGATTACCGTCCGCCATATATAAATTCAATTTCAATTTCTTTTGAAATTCTTTCCAATGTAAATACATACATATGTGAAGTCCGCAAGTGGTACACTTTTTTTGTTTTATATGTAAATTACCGGTCAATGTCAATCTGTGTTCGGTCATCACAGTGTTTTTTCTTGAAGATTTCCTTCCGCCATATATAAATTTAATTTCAATTTCCTTTCAAAGTACCCCTAATGATGTTACATACATAAGTGAGGTCCTGAAGTGGTACACTTTTTTTGCTTTATATGTAAATTACCTGTCTATGTCAATCTGTGTTCAGTCATCACAGTGTTTTTTCTTGAAGATACCATCCGCCATATATAAATTCAATTTAAGTTTTGAAATTCCTTCCAATGTAAATACATACATATGTGAAGTCCCCCGAAGTGGTAAACTTTTTGCTTTATATGTAAATTACCCGTCTATATCAAACTGTGTTCGGTCATCTCAGTGTTTGTTCTTCAAGATTACCATCCGCCATATATAAATTCAATTTCAGATTCTTTTGAAATTCTTTCCAATGTAAATACATACATATGTGAAGTCCTGAAGTGGTACACTTTTTTTGTTTTAAATGTAAATTATCGGTCTATGTGAATCTGTGTTTGGATATCACAGTGTTTGTTCTTGAAGATTACCATCCGCCATATATAAATTTAATTTCAATTTCCTTTCAAAGTACCCCTAATGATGTTACATACATAAGTGAGGTCCGGAAGTGGTAAACTTTTTTTGCTTTATATGTAAACTACCCGTCTATGTCAATCTGTGTTCGGTCATCACAGTGTTTGCTCTTCAAGATTACCATCCGCCATATATAAATTCAATTTCAATTTCTTTTCAAATTACCTCCAATGTAAATACATATATATGTGAAGTCCTGAAGTGGTACACTTTTTCTTTTATACGTAAGTTATCGGTCTATGTCAATCTGTGTTCGGTCATCACAGCTTTTGTTCTTCAAGATTACTGTTGGCTATATATAAATTCAATTTTAATTTCCTTTCAAAATACCCCCAATGATGTTACATACATAAGTTAGGTCCTGAAGTGGTACAACTTTTTTCTTTTATATGTAAATTACCGGTCTATGTCAATCTGTATTCGGTCATCACAGTGGTTTTTCTCCACGATTACCATCCGCCATATATAAATTTAATTTCAATTTCCTTTCAAAGTACCACTAATGATGTTACATACATAAGTGAGGTCCCCAAGTGGTAAACTTTTTTTGGTTTATATGTAAATTACCTGTCTATGTCAATCTGTGTTCGGTCATCACAGTGTTTGTTCTTCAAGATTACCATCCGCCATATATAAATTCAATTTAAGTTTCTTTTGAAATTCCTTGCAATGTAAATACATACATATGTGAAGTCCTGAAGTGGTACACTTTTTTTGTTTTATACGTAAACTATCGGTCTATGTCAATCTGTGTTCGGTCATAACAGTGTTTGTTCTTCAAGATTACTGTTTGCTATATATAAATTCAATTTTAATTTCCTTTAAAAATAACACCAATGACGTTACATACATACGTGAGGTCCTGAAGTGGTACACATTTTTTGTTTTATGTGTAAATTACCTATCTATGTCAATCTGTGTTCGGTCATCAAAGTGTTTGTTCTTGAAGATTACCATCCGCCATATATAAATTCAATTTAAGTTTCTTTTGAAATTCCTTCCACTTTTAATACATACATATGTGAAGTCCTAAAGTGGAAAACTTTTTTTGCTTTATATGTAAATTACCGGTCTATGTCAATCTGTGTTCGGTCATCACAGTGTTTTTTCTTGAAGATTTCCTTCCACCATATATAAATTTAATTTCAATTTCCTTTCAAAGTACCCCGAATGATGTTACATACATAAGTGAGGTCCTGAAGTGGTAAACTTTTTTGGTTTATATGTAAATTAGATGTCTATGTCAATCTGTGTTCGCTCATCACAGTGTTTGTTCTTGAAGATTACCATCCGCCATATATAAATTCAATTTCAGTTTCTTTTGAAATTCCTTCCAACGTAAATACATACATATGTGAAAGTCCTGAAGTGGTAAAATTTTTGTTGCTTTATATTTAACTTACCCGTCTATATCAAACTGTGTTCGGTCATCACAGGGTTTGTTCTTCAAGATTACCGTCCGCCATATATAAATTCAATTTCAGTTTCTTTTGAAATTCCTTCCAATGTAAAAACATACATATGTGAAGTCCTCAAGTGGTAAACTTTTTTGCTTTATATGTAAATTACCCGTCTATGTCAAACTGTGTTCGGTCATCACAGTGTTTGTTCTTCAAGATTACCATCCGCCATATATAAATTTAATTTCAATTTCCTTTCAAAGTACCCCTGATGATGTTACATACATATGTGAAGTCCTGAAGTGGTAAACTTTTTTGCTTTATATGTAAATTACCCGTCTATGTCAAACTGTGTTCGGTCATCTCAGTGTTTGTTCTTCAAGATTACCATCCGCCATATATAAATTCAATTTCAGATTCTTTTGAAATTCTTTCCAATGTAAATACATACATATGTGAAGTCCTGAAGTGGTACACTTTTTTTGTTTTATATGTAAATTACCCGTCTATGTCAATCTGTGTTCGGTCATCACTGTGTTTGTTCTTGAAGATTACCGTCCGCCATATATAAATCCAATTTCAATTTCTTTTGAAATTCCTTCCAATGTAAATACATACATATTTGAGGTCCTGAAGTGGTAGACGCTTTTTCATTTATATGTAAATTACCGGTCTATGTCAATCTGTGTTCGGTCATCACAGTGTTTTTTCTTGAAGATTTCCTTCCACCATATATAAATTTAATTTCAATTTCCTTTCAAAGTACCCCTAATGATGTTACATACATAAGTGAGGTCCTGAAGTGGTAAACTTTTTTTGCTTTATATGTAAATTACCCGTCTATGTCAATCTGTGTTTGGTCATCACAGTGTTTGTTCCTCAAGATTACCGTCGGCTATTTATAAATTCAATTTAAATTTCTTTTAAAATTACCTCCAATATAAAGACATACACATGTGAAGTCCTGAAGTGGTACACCTTTTTTGTTTTATATGTAAATTACCTGTCTATGTCAATCTGTGTTCGGTCATCACAGTGTTTGTTCTTGAAGATTACCATCCGCCATATATAAATTTAATTTCAATTTCCTTTCAAAGTACCCCTAATGATGTTACATACATAAGTGAGGTCCGGAAGTGGTAAACTTTTTTTGCTTTATATGTAAATTACCTGTCTATGTCAATCTGTGTTCGGTCATCACAGGGTTTGTTCTTCAAGATTACCGTCCGCCATATATAAATTCAATTTCAATTTATTTTCAAATTACCTTCAATGTAAATACATGCATATGTGAAGTCCTGAAGTGGTACACTTTTTTTGTTTTATACGTAAATTACCAGTCTATGTCAATCTGTGTTCGGTCATCACAGTGTTTGTTCTTGAAGATTACCGTAGGCAATATATAAATTTAATTTAAATTTCCTTTCAAATTACCCCTAATTATGTTACATACATAAGTGATGTCCTGAAGTGGTACACTTTTTTTGATTTATATGTA
Source organism: Diplolepis rosae (assembly GCA_030998225.1). Lineage (NCBI taxonomy): Eukaryota > Metazoa > Arthropoda > Insecta > Hymenoptera > Diplolepididae > Diplolepis > Diplolepis rosae. The sequence continues at coordinate 573,427 of JAPYXD010000546.1, forward strand.
AATTAACGGTCTATGTCAATCTGTGTTCGGTCATCACAGTTTTTGTTCTTGAAGATTACCATCCGCCATATATAAATTCAATTTCAGTTTCTTTTGAAATTCCTTCCAATGTAAATACATACATATGTGAATTCCTGAAGTGGTACACTTTTTTTGTTTTATACGTAAATTATCGGTCTATGTCGATCTGTGTTCGGTCATCACAGTTTTTGTTTTTCAAGATAACTGTTGGCTATATATAAATTCAATTTTAATTTCCTTTCAAAATACCCCCAATGATGTTACATGCATACGTGAGGTCCTGAAGTATTACACCTTTTTTGTATTGTATGTAAATTACCTGTCTATGTCAATCTGCGTTCGGTCATCACAGTGTTTGTTCTTGAAGATTACCATCCACCATATATATATTTAATTTCAATTTCCTTTCAAAGTATTCCTAATGATGTTACATACATAAGTGAGGTCCTGAAGTGGTAAAGTTTTTTTGCTTTATATGTAAATTACCTGTCTATGTCAATCTGTGTCAGGTCATCGCAGTGTTTGTTCTTGAACATTACCATCCGCAATATATAAATTCAATTTCAGTTTCTTTTGAAATTCCTTCCAATGTAAATACATACATATGTGAAGTCCTGAAGTGGTAAACATTTTTTGCTTTATATGTAAATTAACGTCTATGTCAATCTGTGTTCGGTCATCACAGTGTTTGATCTTGAAGATTACCATCCGCCATATATAAATTCAATTTCAGTTTCCTTTGAAAGTACCCCTAATGATCTAACATACATAAGTGTGGTCATTTTTTTGTTTTATACGTAAAGTATCGGCCTATGTCTATCTGTGTTCGGTCATCACAGCTTTTGTTCTTCATGATTTCTGTTGGCCATATATAAATTCAATTTTAATTTCCTTTCAAAATAACCCTAATGATGTTACATACATACGTGAGGTCCTGAAGTGGTAAACTTTTTTTGCTTTATATGTAAATTACCCGTCTATATCAATCTGTGTTCGGTCATCACAGTGTTTGTTCTTGAAGATTACCATCCGCCATATATAAATTCAATTTCAGTTTCTTTTGAAATTTCTTCCAATGTAAATACATTCATAAGTGAGGTCCTGAAGTGGTACATTTTTTTTGTTTTATACGTAAATTATCGGTCTATGTCAATCTGTGTTCGGTCATCACAGTGTTTGTTCTTCAAGATTACTGTTTGCTATATATAAATTCAATTTTAATTTCCTTTCAAAATACCCCCAATGCTGTTACATACATAAGTTAGGTCCTGAAGTGGTACACATTTTTTGTTTTATGTGTAAATTACCTATCTATGTCAATCTGTGTTCGGTCATCAATGTGTTTGTTCTTGAAGATTACCATCCGCCATATATAAATTCAATTTCAGATTCTTTTGAAATTCTTTCCAATGTAAATACATACATATGTGAAGTCCTGAAGTGGTACACTTTTTTTGTTTTAAATGTAAATTACCGGTCTATGTCAATCTGTGTTCGGTCATCACAGTGTTTTTTCTTGAAGATTTCCTTCCGCCATATATAAATTTAATTTCAATTTCCTTTGAAAGTACCCCTAATGATGTTACATACATAAGTGAGGTCCTGAAGTTGTAAACTTTTTTTGTTTTATATGTAAATTACCTGTCTATGTCAATCTGTATTTGGTTTTCACAGTGTTTGTTCCTCAAGATTACCGTCGGCTATTTATAAATTCAATATTAATTTCTTTTCAAATTACCTCCAATATAAATACATACACATGTGACGTCCGGAAGTGGTAAACTTTTTTTGTTTTATATGTAACTTACCTGTCTATGTCAATCTGTGTTCGGTCATCACAGTGTTTGTTCCTGAAAGATTACCATCCGCCATGTATATATTTAATTTTAATTTCCTTTCAAAATAACCCCAATGACGTTACATACATACGTGAGGTCCTGAAGTGGTACACATTTTTTGTTTTATGTGTAAATTACCTATCTATGTCAATCTGTGTTCGGTCATCAAAGTGTTTGTTCTTGAAGATTACCATCCGCCATATATAAATTCAATTTCAGATTCTTTTGAAATTCCTTCCAATGTAAATACATACATATGTGAAGTCCTGAAGTGGTACACTTTTTTTTGTATTATATGTAAATTACCCGTCTATGTCAATCTGTGTTCGGTCATCACAGTGTTTGTTCTTGAAGATTACCATCCTCTATATATAAATTTAATTTCAATTTCCTTTCAAAGTTCCCCTAATGATTTTACATACATAAGTGTGGTCCTGAAGTGGTACACCTTTTTTGTTTTATATGTAAATTTCCTGTCTATGTCAATTTTTGTTTTTTTATCTCAGTGTTTGTTCCTCAAGATTACCGTCGGCTATTTATAAATTCAATATTAATTTCTTTTCAAATTACCTCCAATATAAATACATACTTATGTGAAGTCCTGAAGTGGTAAACTTTTTTTGTTTTATATGTAAATTACCTGTCTATGTCAATCTGTGTTCGGTCATCACAGTGTTTGCTCTTCAAGATTACCATCCGCCATATATAAATTCAATTTCAATTTCTTTTCAAATTACCTCCAATGTAAATACATACATATGTGAAGTCCTGAAGTGGTACACTTTTTTTGTTTTATACGTAAATTATCGGTCTATGTCAATCTGTGTTCGGTCATCACAGTGTTTGTTCTTCAAGATTACCATCCGCCATATATAAATTCAATTTCAATTTCTTTTCAAATTACCTCCAATGTAAATACATACATATGTGAAGTCCTGAAGTGGTACACTTTTTTTGTTTTATATGTAAATTACCTGTCTATGTCAATCTGTGTTCGGTCATCACAGTGTTTGTTCTTCAAGATTACCGTCCACCAAATTTAAATTCAATTTTAATTTCCTTTCAAAGTACCCCTACTTATGTTACATACATAAGTGAGGTCCGGAAGTGGTAAACTTTTTTTGGTTTATATGTAAATTACCTGTCTATGTCAATCTGTGTTCGGTCATCACAGTGTTTGTTCTTCAAGATTACCATCCGCCATATATAAATTCAATTTCAATTTCTTTTCAAATTACCTCCAATGTAAATACATACATATGTGAAGTCCTGAAGTGGTACACTTTTTTTGTTTTGTACGTAAATTATCGGTCTATGTCTATCTGTGTTCGGTCATCACAGCTTTTGTTTTTAAAGATTACTGATGGCTATATATAAATTCAATTTTAATTTCCTTTCAAAATACCCCCAATGATGTTACATGCATACGTGAGGTCCTGAAGTGGTACACCTTTTTTGTATTATATGTAAATTACCTGTCTATGTCAATCTGTGTTCGGTCTTCGCAGTGTTTATTCCCCAAGATTACCGTCGGCTATATATAAATACAATTTCAATTTCTTTTCAAATTGCTTCAAATGTAAATACATACATATGTGAAGTCCTGAAGTGGTACACTTTTTTTGTTTTAAATGTAAATTACCGGTCTATGTCAATCTGTGTTCGGTCATCACAGTGTTTGTTCTTCAAGATTACCATCCGCCATATATAAATTCAATTTCAATTTCTTTTCAAATTACCTCCAATATAAATACATACATATGTGAAGTCCGGAAGTGGTAAACTTTTTTTGTTTTATATGTAAATTACCTGTCTATGTCAATCTGTGTTCGGTCATCACAGTGTTTGTTCTTCAAGATTACCGTCCACCAAATTTAAATTCAATTTTAATTTCCTTTCAAAGTAACCCTAATGATGTTACATATATAAGTGAGGTCCGGAAGTGGTAAACTTTTTTTGGTTTATATGTAAATTACCTGTCTATGTCAATCTGTGTTCGGTCATCACAGTGTTTGTTCTTCAAGATTACCGTCGGCTATTTATAAATTCAATTTTAATTTCTTTTCAAATTACCTCCAATATAAATACATACATATATGAGGTCCTGAAGTGGTAAACTTTTTTTGTTTTATATGTAAATTACCTGTCTATGTCAATCTGTGTTCGGTCATCACAGTGTTTTAATCCTGAAGATTACTATCCACCATATATAAATTTAATTTTAATTTCCTTTCAAAGTACCACTAATGATGTTACATACATAAGTGAGGTCCTGAAGTGGTACACATTTTTTGTTTTATGTGTAAATTACCTATCTATGTCAATCTGTGTTTGGTCATCACAGTGTTTGTTGCCCAAGATTACCATCCGCCATATATAAATTCAATTTCAGTTTCCTTTGAAATTCCTTCCAATGTAAATTCATACATATGTGAAGTCCCGAAGTGGTACACTTTTTTTGTTTTATACGTGAATTATCGGTCTATGTCAATCTGTGTTCGGTCATCACAGTGTTTGTTCTTGAAGATTACCGTCCGCCATATATAAATACAATTTCAATTTCTTTTCAAATTACCTCCAATGCAAATACATACTTATGTGAAATCCTGAAGTTGTACACTTTTTTTGTTTTATACGTAAATTATCGGTCTATGTCAATCTGTGTTCGGTCATCACAGTGTTTGTTCTTTAAGATTACTGTTGGATATATATAAATTCAATTTTAATTTCATTTGAAAGTAACCCTCATGATGTTAAATACATAAGTGAGGTCCTGAAGTGGTAAACATTTTTTGTTTTATGTGTAAATTACCTATCTATGTCAATCTGTGTTCGGTCATCAAAGTGTTTGTTCTTGAAGATTACCATCCGCCATATATAAATTCAATTTCAGTTTCTTTTGAAATTCCTTCCAATGTAAATACATACATAAGTGAGGTCCTGAAGTCGTAAAATTTTTTTGCTTTATTTTTAAATTACCCGTCTCTATAATAACTTGCTATGTCATCACAGTGTTTGTTCTTCAAGATTACCGTCTGCCATATATATATTCAATTTCAGTTTCTTTTGAAATTCCTTCCAATGTAAATGCATACATATGTGAAGTCCTCAAGTGGTAAACTTTTTTGCTTTATATGTAAATTACCCGTCCATGTCAATCTGTGTTCGGCATCACAGTGTTTTTTCTTGAAGATTTCCTTCCACCATATATAAATTTAATTTCAATTTCCTTTCAAAGTACCCCTAATGATGTTACATACATAAGTGAGGTCCTGAAGTGGTACACCTTTTTTGTTTTATATGTAAATTACCTGTCTATGTCAATCTGTGTTCGGTCATCACAGTGTTTGTTCTTGAAGATTACCATCCGCCATATATAAATTCAATTCCAGATTCTTTTCAAATTCTTTCCAATGTAAATTCATACATATATGAGGTCCTGAAGTGGTAGACGCTTTTTCATTTATATGTAAATTACCGGTCTATGTCAATCTGTGTTCGGTCATCACAGTGTTTTTTCTTGAAGATTTCCTTCCACCATATATAAATTTAATTTCAATTTCCTTTCAAAGTACCCCTAATGATGTTACATACATAAGTGAGGTCCTGAAGTGGTAAACTTTTTTTGCTTTATATGTAAATTACCCGTCTATGTCAATCTGTGTTTGGTCATCACAGTGTTTGTTCCTCAATATCACCGTCGGCTATTTATAAATTCAATCTTAATTTCTTTCCAAATTACCTCCAATATAAATACATACATAAGTGAGGACCGGAAGTGGTAAACTTTTTTTGTTTTATATATAAATTACCTGTCTATGTCAATCTGTGTTCGGTCATCACAGTGTTTGTTCTTGAAGATTACCATCCACCATATATAAATTTAATTTCAATTTCCTTTCAAAGTACCCCTAATGATGTTACATACATAAGTGAGGTCCTGAAGTGGTAAACTTTTTTTGCTTTATATGTAAATTACCCGTCTATGTCAAACTGTGTTTGGTCATCATAGTGTTTGTTCCTCAAGATTACCGTCGGCTATTTATAAATTCAATCTTAATTTCTTTCCGAATTACCTCCAATATAAATACATACATATGTGAAATCCTGAAGTGGTAAACTTTTTTTCCTTTATATATAAATTACCCGTCTATATCAATCTGTGTTCGGTCATCACAGTGTTTGTTCTTGAAGATTCCCATCCGCCATATATAAATTCAATTTCAATTTCCTTTCAAAGTACCCCTAATGATGTTACATACATGAGTGAGTTCCGGAAGTGGTAAACTTTTTTTGTTTTATATGTAAATTACCTGTTTTATGTCAATCTGTGTTCGGTCATCACAGGGTTTGTTCTTCAAGATTACCGTCCGCCATATATAAATTCAATTTCAATTTATTTTCAAATTACCTTCAATGTAAATACATGCATATGTGAAGTCCTGAAGTGGTACACTTTTTTTGTTTTATACGTAAATTACCAGTCTATGTCAATCTGTGTTCGGTCATCACAGCTTTTGTTTTTCAAGATTACTGTTGGCTATATATAAATTCAATTTTAATTTCCTTTCAAAATACCCCCAATGATGTTACATGCATACGTGAGGTCCTGAAGTGGTACACCTTTTTTGTATTATATGTAAATTACCTGTCTATGTCAATCTGTGTTCGGTCATCGCAGTGTTTGTTCCCCAAGATTACCATCCGCCATATATAAATTTAATTTCAATTTCCTTTCAAAGTGCCCCTAATGATGTTACATACATAAGTGAGGTCCGCAAGTGGTAAATTTTTTTTTCATTTATATGTAAATTACCGGTCTATGTCAATCTGTTTTCGGTCATCACAGTGTTTTTTCTTGAAGATTTCCTTCCACCATATATAAATTCAATTTAAGTTTCTTTTGAAATTCCTTGCAATGTAAATACATACATAAGTGAAGTCCTCAAGTGGTACACTTTTTTTGTTTTATACGCAAATTATCGGTCTATGTCAATCTGTGTTCGGTCATCACAGTGTTTGTTCTTCAAGATTACTGTTGGTTATATATAAATTCAATTTTAATTTCCTTTCAAAATAACCCCAATGACGTTACATACATCCGTGAGGTCCTGAAGTGGTACACATTTTTTGTTTTATGTGTAAATTACCTATCTATGTCAATCTGTGTTCGGTCATCAAAGTGTTTGTTCTTGAAGATTACCATCCGCCATATATAAATTCAATTTCAGTTTCTTTTGAAATTCCTTCCAATGTAAATACATACATATGTGAAGACCTGAAGTGGTAAACTTTTATTGCTTTATATGTAAACTACCCGTCTATGTCAATCTGTGTTCGGTCATCACAGTGTTTTTTCTTGAAGATTAACATCCACCAAATATAAATTCAATTTTAATTTCCTTTGAAAGTACCCCTAATGATGTTACATACATAAGTGAGGTCCTGAAGTGGTAAACTTTTTTTGCTTTATATGTAAATTACCCGTCTATGTCAATCTGTGTTTGGTCATCACAGTGTTTGTTCCTCAAGATTACCTTCGGCTATTCATAAATTCAATTTCAATTTATTTCAAATTACCTCCAATGGAAATACATACATATGTGAAGTCCTGAAGTGGTAAACTTTTTTTGTTTTATATGTAAATTACCTGTCTATGTCAATCTGTGTTCGGTCATCACAGTGTTTGTTCTTGAAGATTACCATCCGCCATATATAAATTTAATTTCAATTTCCTTTCAAAGTACCCCTAATGATGTTACATACATAAGTGAGGTCCGGAAGTGGTAAACTTTTTTTGGTTTATATGTAAATTACCTGTCTATGTCAATCTGTGTTGGCTCATCACAGTGTTTGTTCTTCAAGATTACCAACCGCCATATATAAATTCAATTTCAATTTCTTTTCAAATTACCTCCAATGTAAATACATACATATGTGAAGTCCTGAAGTGGTACACTTTTTTTGCTTTATATGTAAATTACCGGTCTATGTCAATATATGTTCGGTCATCACAGTGTTTGTTCTTGAAAATTACCATCAACCATATATAAATTTAATTCCAATTTCCTTTCAAAGTAACCCCAATGATGTTACATACATAAGTGAGGTCCTGAAGTGGTAAACTTTTTTTGTTTTATATGTAAATTACCTGTCTATGTCAATCTGTGTTCGGTCATCACAGTGTTTGTTCTTGAAGATTACCATCCGCCATATATAAATTCAATTTCAATTTCTTTTCAAATTGCTTCAAATGTAAATACATACATATGTGAAATCCTGAAGTGGTAAACTTTTTTTCCTTTATATATAAATTACCCGTCTACGTCAATCTGTGTTCGGACATCACAGTGTTTGTTCTTCAAGATTCCCATCCGCCATATATAAATTCAATTTCAGTTTCTTTTTGAAATTCCTTCCAATGTAAATACATACATATGTTAAGTCCTCAAGTGGTAAACTTTTTTTGCTTTATATGTAAATTACCGGTCAATGTCAATCTGTGTTCGGTCATCACAGTGTTTTTTCTTGAAGATTTCCTTCCGCCATATATAAATTTAATTTCAATTTCCTTTCAAAGTACCCCGAATGATGTTACATACATAAGTGAGGTCCTGAAGTGGTACACTTTTTTTGCTTTATATGTAAATTACCTGTCTATGTCAATCAGTGTTAGGTCATCACAGTGTTTGTTCTTGAAGATTACCATCCGCCATATATAAATTCAATTTCATTTTCTTTTGAAATTCCTTCCAATGTAAATACATACATATGTGAAGTCCTGAAGTGGTAGACTTTTTTTGTTTTATATGTAAATTATCGGTCTATGTCAATCTGTGTTCGGTCATCACAGTGTTTTTTCTTGAAGATTTCCTTCCACCATATATAAATTTAATTTCAATTTCCTTTCAAAAGTACCCCTAATGATGTTACATACATGAGTGAGGTCCTGAAGTGGTAAACTTTTTTTGCTTTATATGTAAATTACCCGTCTATGTCAATCTGTGTTCGGTCATCACAGTGTTTGTTCTTCAAGATTACCGTCCGCCATATATAAATTCAATTTCAATTTCTTTTCAAATTACCTTCAATGTAAATACATACATATGTGAAGTCCTGAAGTGGTACACTTTTTTTGTTTTATATATAAATTACCGGTCTATGTCAATCTGTGTTCGGTCATCACAGTGTTTGTTCTTGAAGATTACCATCCGCCATATATAAATTTAATTTCAATTTCCTTTCAAAGTACCCCTAATGATGTTACATACATAAGTGAGGTCCGGAAGTGGTAAACTTTTTTCGTATTATATATAAATTACCTGTCTATGTCAATCTGTGTTCGGTCATCACAGTGTTTGTTCTTCAAGATTACCATCCGCCATATATAAATTCAATTTCAATTTCTTTTCAAATTACCTCCAATGTAAATACATACATATGTGAAGTCCTGAAGTGGTACACTTTTTTTGTTTTATATGTAAATTACCGGTCTATGTCAATCTGTGTTCGGTCATCACAGTGTTTTTTCTTGAAAATTACCATCCGCCATATATAAATTTAATTTCAATTTCCTTTCAAAGTACCCCTAATGATGTTACATACATAAGTGAGGTCCTGAAGTGGTAAACTTTTTTTGTTTTATATGTAAATTACCTGTCTATGTCAATCTGTGTTTGGTCATCACAGTGTTTGTTCTTGAAGATCACCATCCGCCATATATAAATTCAATTTCAGTTTCTTTTGAAATTCCTTCCAATGTAAATACATACATATGTGAAGTCCCGAAGTGGTACACTTTTTTGTTTTATATGTAAATTACCTATCTATGTCAATCTGTGTTCGGTAATGAAAGTGTTTGTTCTTGAAGATTACCATCCGCCATATATAAATTCAATTTCAGTTTCTTTTGAAATTCCTTCCAATGTAAATACATACATATGTGAAGTCCTGAAGTGGTAAACTTTTTTTGTTTTATATGTAAATTACCCGTCTATGTCAATCTGTGTTCGGTCATCACAGTGTTTTTTCTTGAAGATTACCATCCGCCATATATAAATTTAATTTCAATTTCCTTTCAAAGTACCCCTAATGATGTTACATACATAAGTGAGGTCCTGAAGTGGTAAACTTTTTTTGCTTTATATGTAAATTACCCGTCTATGTCAATCTGTGTTCGGTCATCACAGTGTTTGTTCTTCAAGATTACCTTCGGCTATTTATAAATTCAATTTAAATTTCTTTTCAAATTACCTCCAATATAAATACATACATATGTGAAGTCCTGAAGTGGTACACCTTTTATGATTTATATGTAAATTACCTGTCTATGTCAATCTGTGTTCGGTCATCACAGTGTTTGTTCTTGAAGATTACCGTCCGCCATATATAAATACAATTTCAATTTCTTTTCAAATTACCTCCAATGCAAATACATACTTATGTGAAATCCTGAAGTTGTACACTTTTTTTGTTTTATACGTAAATTACCCGTCTATGTCAATATATGTTCGGTCATCACAGCTTTTGTTTTTCAAGATTACTGTTGGCTATATATAAATTCAATTTTAATTTCCTTTCAAAATACGCCCTACGAAGTTACATGCATATGTGAAGTCCTGAAGTGGTAAACTTTTTTTGCTTTATATGTAAATTACCCGTCTATGTCAATCTGTGTTCGGTCATCACAGTGTTTGTTCTTGAAGATTACCATCCGCCATATATAAATTTAATTTCAATTTCCTTTCAAAGTACCCCTAATGATGTTACATACATAAGTGAGGTCCTGAAGTGGTAAACTTTTTTTGTTTTATATGTAAATTACCTGTCTATGTCAATTTGTGTTTGGATATCACAGTGTTTGTTCCTCAAGATTACCTTCGGCTATTTATAAATTCAATTTAAGTTTCTTTTGAAATTCCTTCCAATGTAAATACATACATATGTGAAGTCCTGAAGTGGTAAACTTTTTTGCTTTATATGTAAATTACCCGTCTATGTCAAACTGTGTTCGGTCATCACAGTGTTTGTTCTTCAAGATTACCATCCGCCATATATAAATTCAATTTCAATTTCTTTTGAAATTCTTTCCAATGTAAATACATACATATGTGAAGTCCTCAAGTGGTAAACTTTTTTGCTTTATATGTAAATTACCCGTCCATGTCAATCTGTGTTCGGCATCACAGTGTTTGTTCTTGAAAATTACCATCCACCATATATAAATTCAATTTCACTTTCCTTTCCAAGTTCCCCTAATGATTTTTCATACATATATGATGTCCAGTAGTGGTACAAGTTTTTTCTTTTATATGTAAATTACCGGTTTATGTCAATCTGTATTCGGTCATCGCAGTGTTTGTTCTTGATGATTACCATCCGCCATATATAAATTCAATTCCAGATTCTTTTCAAATTCCTTCCAATGTAAATACATACATATATGAGGTCCTGAAGTGGTAGACGCTTTTTCATTTATATGTAAATTACCGGTCTATGTCAATCTGTGTTCGGTCATCACAGTGTTTTTTCTTGAAGATTTCCTTCCGCCATATATAAATTTAATTTCAATTTCCTTTCAAAGTACCCCTAATGATGTTACATACATAAGTGAGGTCCTGAAGTGGTAAACTTTTTTTGCTTTATATGTAAATTACCCGTCTATATCAAACTGTGTTCGGTCATCACAGGGTTTGTTCTTCAAGATTACCGTCCGCCATATATAAATTCAATTTTAATTTATTTTCAAATTACCTTCAATATAAATACATACACATGTGAAGTCCGCAAGAGGTAAACTTTTTTTGCTTTATATGTAAATTACCCGTCTATGTCAATCTGTATTCGGTCATCACAGTGTTTGTTCTTGAAAATTACCATCCACAATATATAAATTTAATTTGAATTTCCTTTCAAAGTACCCCTAATGATGTTACATACATAAGTGAGGTCCTGAAGTGGTAAACTTTTTTTGCTTTATATGTAAATTACCTGTCTATGTCAATTTGTGTTTGGTCTTCACAGGGTTTGTTCCTCAAGTTTACCGTCGGCAATTTATAAATGAAACTTAATTTCTTCTCAAATTACCTCTAATATAAATACATACATATGTGTAGTCCTGAAGTGGTAAACTTTTTTTGTTTTATATGTAAATTACCCGTCTATATCAATCTGTGTTCGGTCATCACAGTGTTTGTTCTTCAAGTCTACCGTCCACCAAATATAAATTCAATTTTAATTTCCTTTGAAAGTACCCCTAATGATGTTACATACATAAGTGAGGTCCTGAAGTGGTAAACTTTTTTTGCTTTATATGTAAATTACCCGTCTATGTCAATCTGTGTTTGGTCATCACAGTGTTTCTTCTTCAAGATTACCGTCGGCTATTTATAAATTCAAACTTAATTTCTTCTCAAATTACCTCTAATATAAATACATACACATGTGAAGTCCGCAAGTGGTAAACTTTTTTTGGTTTATATGTAAATTACCTGTTTTATGTCAATCTGTGTTCGGTCATCACAGTGTTTGTTCTTCAAGATTACCGTCCGCCATATATAAATTCAATTTCAATTTCTTTTCAAATTACCTCCAATGTAAATACATACATATGTGAAGTCCTGAAGTGGTACACTTTTTTTGTTTTATACGTAAATTATCGGTCTATGTCAATATATTTTCGGTCATCACAGCTTTTGTTTTTCAAGATTACTGTTGGCTATATATAAATTCAATTTTAATTTCCTTTCAAAATACCCCCACTGCTGTTACATACATAAGTTAGGTCCTGAAGTGGTACACCTTTTTTGTTTTATATGTAAATTACCGGTCTATGTCAATCTGTGTTCGGTCATCACAGTGTTTGTTCTTGAAGATTACCATCCGCCATATATAAATTTAATTTCAATTTCCTTTCAAAATGCCCCTAATGATGTTACATACGTAAGTTAGGTCCTGTAGTGGTACATCTTTTTTGTTTTATATGTAAATTACCTGTCTATGTCAATCTGTGTTCAGTCATCACAGTGTTTTTTCTTGAAGATTACCTTCCACCATATATAAATTCAATTTAAGTTTCTTTTGAAATTCCTTGCAATGAAAATACATACATATGTGAAGTCCAGAAGTGGTACACTTTTTTTGTTTTATACGTAAATTATCGGTCTATGTCAATATGTGTTCGGTCATCACAGTGTTTGTTCTTTAAGATTACTGTTGGATATATATAAATTCAATTTTAATTTCCTTTCAAAATAACCCCAATGACGTTACATACATACGTGAGGTCCTGAAGTGGTACACATTTTTTGTTTTATGTGTAAATTACCTATCTATGTCAATCTGTGTTCGGTCATCAAAGTGTTTGTTCTTGAAGATTACCATCCGCCATATATAAATTCAATTTCAGTTTCTTTTGAAATTCCTTCCAATGTAAATACATACATATGTGAAGACCTGAAGTGGTAAACTTTTTTTCATTTATATGTAAATTACCGGTCTATGTCAATCTGTGTTCGGTCATCACAGTGTTTTTTCTTGAAGATTACCTTCCACCATATATAAATTTAATTTCAATTTCCTTTCAAAGTACCCCTAATGATGTTACATACATAAGTGAGGTCCTGAAGTGGTAAACTTTTTTTGCTTTATATGTAAATTACCCGTCTATGTCAATCTGTGTTCGGTCATCACAGTGTTTGTTCCTCAAGCTTACCGTCGGCTATTTATAAATTAAATCTTAATTTCTTTTCAAATTACCTCTAATATAAATACATACATATGTGAAGTCCCGAAGTGGTACAACTTTTTTCTTTTATATGTAAATTACCGGTCTATGTCAATCTGTATTCGGTCATCACAGTGTTTGTTCTTGAAGATTACCATCCGCCATATATAAATTTAATTTCAATTTCCTTTCAAAGTACCCCTAATGATGTTACATACATAAGTGAGGTCCGGAAGTGGTAAACTTTTTTTGTTTTATATGTAAATTACCTGTCTATGTCAATCTGTGTTCGGCCATCACAGTGTTTGCTCTTCAAGATTACCATCCGCCATATATAAATTCAATTTCAATTTCTTTTCAAATTACCTCCAATGTAAATAGATACATATGTGAGTGAGGTCCTGAAGTGGTAAACTTTTTTTCATTTATATGTAAATTACCGGTCTATGTCAATATATGTTCGGTCATCACAGTGTTTGTTCTTGAAAATTACCATCAACCATATATAAATTTAATTTGAATTTCCTTTCAAAGTACCCCTAATGATGTTACATACATAAGTGAGGTCCTGAAGTGGTACACTTTTTTTGTTTTATATGTAAATTACCTGTCTATGTCAATCTGTGTTCGGTCATCACAGTGTTTGTTCTTGAAGATTACCATCCGCCATATATAAATTCAATTTCAGTTTCTTTTGAAATTCCTTCAAATGTAAATACATACATATGTGAAGTCCTGAAGTGGTAAACTTTTTTTGCTTTATATGTAAATTACCCGTCTATATCAAACTGTGTTCGGTCATCTCAGTGTTTGTTCTTCAAGATTACCATCCGCCATATATAAATTCAATTTCAGTTTCTTTTGAAATTCTTTCCAATGTAAATACATACATATGTGAAGTCCTCAAGTGGTAAACTTTTTTTGCTTTATATGTAAATTACCCGTCAATGTCAATCTGTGTTCAGCATCACAGTGTTTTTTCTTGAAGATTTCCTTCCACCATATATAAATTTAATTTCAATTTCCTTTCAAAGTACCCCTAATGATGTTACATACATAAGTGAGGTCCTGAAGTGGTACACCTTTTTTGTTTTATATGTAAATTACCTGTCTATGTCAATTTGTGTTCGGTCATCAAAGTGTTTGTTCTGGAAGATTACCATCCGCCATATATAAATTCAATTTCAGTTTCTTTTGAAATTCCTTCCAATGTAAATACATACATATGTGAAGTCCTGAAGTGGTAAACTTTTTTGCTTTATATGTAAATTACCCGTCTATGTCAATCTGCGTTCGGTCATCACAGTGTTTGTCCTTGAAGATTACCTTCCACCATATATAAATTTAATTTCAATTTCCTTTCAAAGTACCCCTAATGATGTTACATACATAAGTGAGGTCCTGAAGTGGTAAACTTTTTTTGCTTTATATGTAAATTACCCGTCTATGTCAATCTGTGTTTGGTCATCACAGTGTTTGTTCCTCAAGATTACCTTCGGCTATTTATAAATTCAATCTTAATTTCTTTCCGAATTACCTCCAATATAAATACATACATAAGTGAGGTCCGGAAGTGGTGAACTTTTTTTGTTTTATATGTAAATTACCTGTCCATGTCAATCTGTGTTCGGTCATCACAGTGTTTGTTCTTGAAGATTACCATCCGCCATATATAAATTTAATTTCAATTTCCTTTCAAAGTACCCCTAATGATGTTACATACATAAGTGAGGTCCGGAAGTTGTAAACTTTTTTTGTTTTATATGTAAATTACCTGTCTATGTCAATCTGTGTTTGGTCATCACAGTGTTTGTTCTTCAAGATCACCATCCGCCATATATAAATTCAATTTCAATCTCTTTTCTAATTACCTCCAATGTAAATACATACATATGTGAAGTCCCGAAGTGGTACACTTTTTTTGTTTTATATGTAAATTACCGGTCTATGTCAATCTGTGTTCGGTCAACACAGTGTTTGTTCTTGAAAATTACCATCAACCATATATAAATGTAATTTCAATTTCCTTTCAAAGTACCCCTAATGATGTTACATATATAAGTGAGGTCCTGAAGTGGTAAACTTTTTTTGGTTTATATGTAAATTACCTGTCAATGTCAATCTGTGTTCGCTCATCACAGTGTTTGTTCTTGAAGATTACCATCCGCCATATATAAATTCAATTTCAGTTTCTTTTGAAATTCCTTCCAATGTAAATACATACATATGTGAAGTCCGGAAGTGGTAAACTTTTTTTGTTTTATATGTAAATTACCTATCTATGTCAATCTGTGTTCGGTAATCAAAGTGTTTGTTCTTGAAGATTACCATCCGCCATATATAAATTCAATTTCAGTTTCTTTTGAAATTCCTTCCAATGTAAATACATACATATGTGAAGTCCTGAAGTGGTAAACTTTTTTTGCTTTATATGTAAATTACCCGTCTATGTCAATCTGCGTTCGGTCATCACAGTGTTTGTTCTGGAAAATTACCATCCACCATATATAAATTTAATTTTAATTTCCTTTCAAAGTACCCCTAATGATGTTACATACATAAGTGGAACCTGAAGTGGTAAACTTTTTTGCTTTATATGTAAATTACCCGTCTATGTCAATCTGTGTTTGGTCATCACAGTGTTTGTTCCTCAAGATTACCTTCGGCTATTTATAAATTCAATTTAAATTTCTTTTAAAATTACCTCCAATATAAATACATACTTATGTGATTTCCTGAAGTGGTGAACTTTTTTCGTATTATATGTAAATTACCGGTCTATGTCAATCTGTGTTCGGTCATCACAGTGTTTGTTCTTGAAGATTACCATCCGCCATATATAAATTTAATTTCAATTTCCTTTCAAAGTACCCCTAATGATGTTACATACATAAGTGAGGTCCGGAAGTGGTGAACTTTTTTTGTTTTATATGTAAATTACCTGTCTATGTCAATCTGTGTTCGGTCATCACAGTGTTTGTTCTTCAAGATTACCATCCGCCATATATAAATTCAATTTCAATTTCTTTTCAAATTACCTCCAATGTAAATACATACATATGTGAAGTCCTGAAGTGGTACACTTTTTTTGTTTTATACGTAAATTATCGGTCTATGTCAATCTGTGTTCGGTCATCACAGTGTTTGTTCTTCATGATTACTGTTGGATATATATAAATTCAATTTTAATTTCCTTTCCAAGTACCCGCAATGATGTTACATACATAAGTGAGGTCCGGAAGTGGTGAACTTTTTTTGTTTTATATGTAAATTACCTGTCTATGTCAATCTGTGTTCGGTCATCACAGTGTTATTTCTTGAAGATTTCCTTCCACCATATATAAATTTAATTTCAATTTCCTTTCAAAGTACCCCTAATGATGTTACATACATAAGTGAGGTCCTGAAGTGGTAAACTTTTTTTTGCTTTATATGTAAATTACCCGTCTATGTCAAACTGTGTTTGGATATAACAGTGTTTGTTCCTCAAGATTACCGTCAGCTATTTATAAATTCAATATTAATTTCTTTTCAAATTACCTCCAATATAAATACATACACATGTGACGTCCGGAAGTGGTAAACTTTTTTTGTTTTATATATAAATTGCCTGTCTTTGTCAATCTGTGTTCGGTCATCACATTGTTTGTTCCTGAAGATTACCATCCGCCATGTATATATTTAATTTTAATTTCCTTTCAAAATAACCCCAATGACGTTACATACATACGTGAGGTCCTGAAGTGGTACACATTTTTTGTTTTATGTGTAAATTACCTATCTATGTCAATCTGTGTTCGGTCATCAAAGTGTTTGTTCTTGAAGATTACCATCCGCCATATATAAATTCAATTTCAGTTTCTTTTGAAATTCCTTGCAATGTAAATACATACATATGTGAAGTCCTGAAGTGGTAAACTTTTTTTGTTTTATATGTAAATTACCTGTCTATGTCAATCTGTGTTTGGTCATCACAGTGTTTGTTCCTCAAGCTTACCGTCGGCTATTTATAAATTCAATCTTAATTTCTTTTCAAATTACCTCCAATATAAATACATACATATGTGAAGTCCTGAAGTGGTACACTTTTTTTGTTTTATATGTAAATTACTGGTCTATGTCAATCTGTGTTCGGTCATCACAGTGTTTGTTCTTGAAGATTACCATCCGCCATATATAAATTTAATTTCAATTTCCTTTCAAAGTACCCCTAATGATGTTACATACATAAGTGAGGTCCGGAAGTGGTAAACTTTTTTTGGTTTATATGTAAATTACCTGTCTATGTCAATCTGTGTTCGGTCATCACAGTGTTTGTTCTTCAAGATTACCGTCCGCCATATATAAATTCAATTTCAATTTCTTTTCAAATTACCTTCAATGTAAATACATACATATGTGAAGTCCTGAAGTGGTACACTTTTTTTGTTTTATACGTAAATTACCAGTCTATGTCAATCTGTGTTCGGTCAACACAGTGTTTGTTCTTGAAAAATTACCATCAACCATATATAAATTTAATTTCAAATTCCTTTCATAGTACCCCTAATGATGTTACATACATAAGTGAGGTCCTGAAGTGGTAAACTTTTTTTGCTTTATATGTAAATTAACGTCTATGTCAATCTGTGTTCGGTCATCACAGTGTTCGGTCATCACAGTATTTGTTCTTGAAGATTACCATCCGCCATATATAAATTCAATTTCAGTTTCTTTTGAAATTCCTTCCAATGTAAATACTTACATATGTGAATTCCTGAAGTGGTACACTTTTTTTGTTTTATACGTAAATTATCGGGCTATGTCAATCTGTGTTCGGTCATCACAGTTTTTGTTTTTCAAGATAACTGTTGGCTATATATAAATTCAATTTTAATTTCCTTTCAAAATACCCCCAATGATGTTACATGCATACGTGAGGTCCTGAAGTGTTACACCTTTTTTGTATTATATGTAAATTACCTGTCTATGTCAATCTGCGTTCGGTCATCACAGTGTTTGTTCTTGAAGATTACCATACGATATATATAAATTTAATTTCAATTTCCTTTCTAAGTACTCCTATTGATTTTACATACTTTATTGAGGTCCTGAAGTGGTAAACTTTTTTTGCTTTATATTTAAACTACCTGTCTATGTCAATCTGTGTCAGGTCATCGCAGTGTTTGTTCTTGAACATTACCATCCGCCATATATAAATTCAATTTCATTTTCTTTTGAAATTCCTTCCAATGTAAATACATACATATGTGAAGTCCTGAAGTGGTAAACTTTTTTTGCTTTATATGTAAATTAACGTCTATGTCAATCTGTGTTCGGTCATCACAGTGTTTGTTCTTGAAGATTACCATCCGCCATATATAAATTGAATTTCAGTTTCCTTTGAAAGTACCCCTAATGATCTAACATACATAAGTGTGGTCATTTTTTTGTTTTATACGTAAATTATCGGCCTATGTCTATCTGTGTTCGGTCATCACAGCTTTTGTTTTTCAAGATTACTGTTGGCCATATATAAATTAAATTTTAATTTCCTTTCAAAATACCCCCAATGATGTTACATACTTAAGTGAGGTCCTGAAGTGGTAAACTTTTTTTGCTTTATATGTAAACTACCCGTCTATGTCAATTTGTGTTCGGTCATCACAGTGTTTGTTCTTGAAGATTACCATCCGCCATATATAAATTCAATTTCAGTTTCCTTTGAAATTCCTTCCAATGTAAATACATACATATGTGAAATCCTGAAGTGGTAAACTTTTTTTCCTTTATATGTAAATTACCCGTCTATGTCAATCTGTGTTCGGTCATCACAGTGTTATTTCTTGAAGATTTCCTTCCACCATATATAAATTTAATTTCAATTTCCTTTCAAAGAACCCCTCATGATGTTCCATACATAAGTGAGGTCCTGAAGTGGTAAATTTTTTTGCTTTATATCTAAATTACCCGTCTATGTCAATCTGTCTTTGGTTATCACAGTGTTTGTTCCTCAAGATTACCGTCGGCTATTTATAAATTCAATATTAATTTCTTTTCAAATTACCTCCAATATAAATACATACACATGTGACGTCCGGAAGTGGTAAACTTTTTTTGTTTTATATGTAAATTACCTGTCTATGTCAATCTGTGTTCGGTCATCACAGTGTTTGTTCCTGAAGATTACCATCCGCCATGTATATATTTAATTTTAATTTCCTCCAAAATAACCCCAATGACGTTACATACATACGTGAGGTCCTGAAGTGGTACACATTTTTTGTTTTATGTGTAAATTACCTATCTATGTCAATCTGTGTTCGGTCATCAAAGTGTTTGTTCTTGAAGATTACCATCCGCCATATATAAATTCAATTTCAGTTTCTTTTGAAATTCTTTCCAATGTAAATACATACATATGTGAGGTCCTGAAGTGGTAAACTTTTTTTGCTTTATATGTAAATTACCCGTCTATGTCAATCTGTGTTTGGTCATCACAGTGTTTGTTCTTGAAGATTACCATCCGCCATATATAAATTTAATTTCAATTTCCTTTTAAAGTACCCCTAATGATGTTACATACATAAGTGAGGTCCGGAAGTGGTAAACTTTTTTGCTTTATATGTAAATTACCTGTCTATGTCAATCTGTGTTTGGTATTCACAGGGTTTGTTCCTCAAGTTTACCGTCGGCAATTTATAAATGAAACTTAATTTCTTTTCAAATTACCTCTAATATAAATACATACATACGTGTAGTCCTGAAGTGGTAAACTTTTTTTGCTTTATATGTAAATTACCCGTCTATGTCAATCTGTGTTCGGTCATCACAGTGTTTGTTCTTGAAGATTACCATCCGCCATATATAAATTTAATTTCAATTTCCTTTCAAAGTACCCCTAATGATGTTACATACATAAGTGAGGTCCGGAAGTGGTACATCTTTTTTGTTTTATATGCAAATTACCTGTCTATGTCAATCTGTGTTCGGTCATCACAGTGTTTGTTCTTCAAGATTACCATCCGCCATATATAAATTCAATTTCAATTTCTTTTCAAATTACCTCCAATGTAAATACATATATATGTGAAGTCCTGAAGTGGTACACTTTTTTTGTTTTATACGTAAATTATCGGTCTATGTCAATCTGTTTTCGGTCATCACAGTGTTTGTTTTTCAAGATTACTGATGGCTATATATAAATTCAATTTTAATTTCCTTTCAAAATACCCCCAATGATGTTACATGCATACGTGAGGTCCTGAAGTGGTACACCTTTTTTGTATTATATGTAAATTACCTGTCTATGTCAATCTCTGTTCGGTCTTCGCAGTGTTTATTCCCCAAGATTACCGTCGGCTATTTATAAATTCAATTTCAGTTTCTTTTCAAATTGCCTCAAATGTAAATACATGCATATGTGAAGTCCTGAAGTGGTAAACTATTTTTGTTTTATATGTAAATTACCCGTCTATGTCAATCTGTGTTCGGTCATCACAGTGTTTGTTCTTCAAGATTACCATCCGCCATATATAAATTCAATTTCAATTTCTTTTCAAATTACCTCCAATATAAATACATACATATGTGAAGTCCGGAAGTGGTAAACTTTTTTTGTTTTATATGTAAATTACCTGTCTATGTCAATCTGTGTTC
Organism: Diplolepis rosae; assembly: GCA_030998225.1. Taxonomy (NCBI): domain Eukaryota; kingdom Metazoa; phylum Arthropoda; class Insecta; order Hymenoptera; family Diplolepididae; genus Diplolepis; species Diplolepis rosae. Next base: position 594,649 of record JAPYXD010000546.1, read on the forward strand.
GGTCATCACAGTGTTTGTTCTTCGAAGATTACCGTCGGCTATTTATAAATTCAATATTAATTTCTTTTCAAATTACCTCCAATATAAATACATACACATGTGAAGTCCGGAAGTGGTAAACTTTTTTTTGTTTTATATGTAAATTACCTGTCTATGTCAATCTGTGTTCGGTCATCACAGTGTTTGTTCCTGAAGATTACCATCCGCCATGTATAAATTTAATTTTAATTTCCTTTCAAAATAACCCCAATGACGTTACATACATACGTGAGGTCCTGAAGTGGTACACATTTTTTGTTTTATGTGTAAATTACCTATCTATGTCAATCTGTGTTTGGTCATCACAGAGTTTGTTGCCCAAGATTACCGTCGGCTATTTATAAATTCAATTTCAGTTTCCTTTGAAATTCCTTCCAATGTAAATTCATACATATGTGAAGTCCCGAAGTGGTACACTTTTTTTGTTTTATACGTAAATTATCGGTCTATGTCAATCTGTGTTCGGTCATCACAGTGTTTGTTCTTGAAGATTACCATCCGCCATATATAAATTCAATTTGAATTTCCTTTCAAATTACCTCCAATGCAAATACATACTTATGTGAAATCCTGAAGTGGTACACCTTTTTTGCTTTATATGTTAATTACCTGTCTACGTCAAACTGTGTTCGGTCATCGCAGTGTTTGTTCTTGAAGATTACCATCCGCCATATATAAATTTAATTTCAATCTCCTTTCAAAGTACCCCTAATGATGTTACATACATAAGTGAGGTCCGGAAGTGGTAAACTTTTTTTGTTTTATATGTAAATTACCTGTCTATGTCAATCTGTGTTTGGTCATCACAGTGTTTGTTCTTGAAGATTACCATCCGCCATATATAAATTCAATTTCATTTTCTTTTGAAATTCCTTCCAATGTAAATACGTACATATGTGAATTCCTGAAGTGGTACACTTTTTTTGTTTTATACGTAAATTATCGGGCTATGTCAATCTGTGTTCGGTCATCACAGTGTTTGTTCCCCAAGATTACTGTTGGCTATATATATATTCAATTTTAAATTCCTTTCAAAGCACGCCTAATAATGTTATATACATAAGTTATGTCCAGGAGTGGTAAACTTTTTTTGCTTTATATGTAAATTACCCGTCTATATCAAACTGTTTTCGGTCATCACAGTGCTTGTTCTTCAAGATTACCATCCGCCATATATAAATTCAATTTCAGTTTCTGTTGAAATTCCTTCCAATATAAATACTTACATATGTGAAGTCCTGAAGTTGTAAACTTTTTTGTTTTATATGTAAATTACCCGTCTATGTCAATCTGTGTTCGGTCATCACATTGTTTGTTCTCCAAGATTACTGTTGGCTATATATAAATTCAATTTTAATTTCGTTTCAAATTACCTCCAATATAAATACATACATATGTGAAGTCCGGAAGTTGTAAACTTTTTTTGTTTTATATGTAAATTACCTGTCTATGTCAATCTGTGTTCGGTCATCACAGTTTTTGTTATTCAAGATTACCGTCCACCGAATATAAATTCAATTTTAATTTCCTTTCAAAGTACGCCTAATAATGTTATATACATAAGTTATGTCCAGGAGTGGTAAACTTTTTTTGCTTTATATGTAAATTACCCGTCTATATCAAACTGTTTTCGGTCATCACAGTGCTTGTTCTTCAAGATTACCATCCGCCATATATAAATTCAATTTCAGTTTCTGTTGAAATTCCTTCCAATATAAATACTTACATATGTGTAGTCCTGAAGTTGTACACTTTTTTTGTTTTATATGTAAATTACCGGTCTATGTCAATCTGTGTTCGGTCATCACATTGTTTGTTCTCCAAGATTACTGTTGGCTATATATAAATTCAATTTTAATTTCGTTTCAAATTACCTCCAATATAAATACATACATATGTGAAGTCCGGAAGTGATAAACTTTTTTTGCTTTATATGTAAATTACCCGTCTATATCAAACTGTGTTCGGTCATCTCAGTGTTTGTTCTTCAAGATTACCATCCGCCATATATAAATTCAATTTCAGTTTCTTTTGAAATTCTTTCCAATGTAAATACATACATATGTGAAGTCCTGAAGTGGTACATTTTTTTTTATATACGTAAATTATCGGTCTATGTCAATCTGTGTTCGGTCATCACAGTTTGTTCTCCAAGATTACTGTTGGCTATATATAAATTCAATTTTAATTTCGTTTCAAATTACCTCTAATATAAATACATACATATGTGTAGTCCTGAAGTGGTACACTTTTTTTTGTTTTATATGTAAATTACCGGTCTATGTCAATCTGTGTTCGGTCAACACAGTGTTTGTTCTTCAAGATTACCGTCCACCAAATATAAATTCAATTTTAATTTCCTTTCAAAGTACGCCTAATAATGTTAAATACATAAGTTAGGTCCTGAAGTGGTAAAATTTTTTGCTTTATATTTAAATTACCCGTCTATATCAAACTGTGTTCGGTCATCACAGTGTTTGTTCTTCAAGATTACCACCCGCCATACATAAATTCAATTTCAGTTTCTTTTGGAATTCCTTCCAATGTAAATACATACATATGTGAAGTCCTGAAGTGGTACAATTATTTTGTTTTATACTTACATTATCGGTCTATGTCAATCTGTGTTCTGTCATCACAGTGTATGTTCTTCAAGATTACTGTTTGCTATATATAAATTCAATTATAATTTCCTTTCAAAATACCCCCAATGACGTTACATACATACGTGAGGTCCTGAAGTGGTACACATTTTTTGTTTTATGTGTAAAATACCTATCTATGTCAATCTGTGTTCGGTCATCAAAGTGTTTGTTCTTGAAGATTACCATCCGCCATATATAAATTCAATCTCAGTTTCTTCTGAAATTCCTTCCAATTTAAATACCTACATATGTGAAGTCCCGAAGTGGTACACTTTTTTTGTTTTAAATGTAAATTACCGGTCTATGTCAATCTGTGTTCGGTCATCACAGTGTTTGTTCTTCACGATTACCGTCCACCAAATATAAATTCAATTTTAATTTCCTTTCAAAGTATGCCTAATGATGTTACATACATAAGTTAGGTCCTGAAGTGGTAAACTTTTTTTGCTTTATATGTAAATTACCCGTCTATATCAAACTGTGTTCGGTCATCTCAGTGTTTGTTCTTCAAGATTACCATCCGCCATATATAAATTCAATTTCAGATTCTTTTGAAATTCTTTCCAATGTAAATACATACATATGTGAAGTCCTGAAGTGGTACACTTTTTTTGTTTTAAATGTAAATTACCGGTCTATGTCAATCTGTGTTCGGTCATCACAGTGTTTGCTCTTCAAGATTACCATCCGCCATATATAAATTCAATTTCAATTTCTTTTCAAATTACCTCCAATGTAAATACATATATATGTGAAGTCCTGAAGTGGTACACTTTTTTTGTTTTATACGTAAATTATCGGTCTATGTCAATCTGTGTTCGGTCATCACAGTGTTTGTTCTTCAAGATTACTGTTGTCTATATATAAATTCAATTTTAATTTCCTTTCAAAATACCCCCAATGCTGTTACATACATAAGTTAGGTCCTGAAGTGGTACAACTTTTTTCTTTTATATGTAAATTACCGGTCTATGTCAATCTGTGTTCGGTCTTCGCAGTGTTTATTCCCCAAGATTACCGTCGGCTATTTATAAATTCAATTTCAGTTTCTTTTCAAATTGCCTCAAATGTAAATACATACATAAGTGAGGTCCTGAAGTGGTACACTTTTTTTGCTTTATATGTAAATTACCCGTCTATATCAAACTGTGTTCGGTCATCACAGGGTTTGTTCTTCAAGATTACCGTCCGCCATATATAAATTCAATTTCAATTTATTTTCAAATTACCTTCAATGTAAATACATACATAAGTGAGGTCCGGAAGTGGTAACCTTTTTTTGTTTTATATGTAAATTACCTGTCTATGTCAATCTGTGTTTGGTATTCACAGGGTTTGTTCCTCAAGTTTACCGTCGGCAATTTATAAATGAAACTTAATTTCTTTTCAAATTACCTCTAATATAAATACATACATATGTGAAGTCCAGAAGTGGTAAACTTTTTTTTGTTTTATATGTAAATTACTTGTCTATGTCAATCTGTGTTCGGTCATCACAGTGTTTGTTCCTGAAGATTACCATCCGCCATGTATAAACTTAATTTTAATTTCCTTTCAAAATAACCCCAATGACGTTACATACATACGTGAGGTCCTGAAGTGGTACACATTTTTTGTTTTATGTGTAAATTACCTATCTATGTCAATCTGTGTTTGGTCATCACAGAGTTTGTTGCCCAAGATTACCGTCGGCTATTTATAAATTCAATTTCAGTTTCCTTTGAAATTCCTTCCAATGTAAATTCATACATATGTGAAGTCCCGAAGTGGTACACTTTTTTTGTTTTATACGTGAATTATCGGTCTATGTCAATCTGTGTTCGGTCATCACAGTGTTTGTTCTTGAAGATTACCATCCGCCATATATAAATACAATTTCAATTTCTTTTCAAATTGCTTCAAATGTAAATACATACATATGTGAAGTCCTGAAGTGGTACACCTTTTTTGTTTTATATGTTAATTACCTGTCTACGTCAAACTGTGTTCGGTCATCGCAGTGTTTGTTCTTGAAGATTACCATCCGCCATATATAAATTTAATTTCAATCTCCTTTCAAAGTACCCCTAATGATGTTACATACATAAGTGAGGTCCGGAAGTGGTAAACTTTTTTTGTTTTATATGTAAATTACCTGTCTATGTCAATCTGTGTTCGGTCATCACAGTGTTTGTTCTTCAAGATTACCATCCGCCATATATAAATTCAATTTCAATTTATTTTGAAATTCCTTCCAATGTAAATACATACATATGTGAAGTCACAGAGTGGTACACTTTTTTTGTTTTATACGTAAATTATCGGTCTATGTCAATCTGTGTTCGGTCATCACAGTTTTTGTTTTTCAAAATAACTGTTGGCTATATATAAATTCAATTTTAATTTCCTTTCAAAGTACCCCTAATAATATTACATTCATAAGTGAAGTCCTGAAGTGGTACACCTTTTTTGTTTTATATGTAAATTACCTGTCTATGTCAATCTGCGTTCGGTCATCACAGTGTTTGTTCTTCAAGATTACCATCCGCCATATATAAATTTAATTTCAATTTCCTTTCAAAGTACCCCTAATGATGTTACATACATAAGTGAGGTCCTGAAGTTGTAAATTTTTTTGCTTTATAAGTTAATTACCTGTCTACGTCAAACTTTGTTCGATCATCGCAGTGTTTGTTCTTCAAGATTACTGTTGGCTATATATGTATTCAATTTTAATTTCCTTTCAAAGCACGCCTAATAATGTTATATACATAAGTTATGTCCAGGAGTGGTAAACTTTTTTTGCTTTATATGTAAATTACCCGTCTATATCAAACTGTTTTCGGTCATCACAGTGCTTGTTCTTCAAGATTACCATCCGCCATATATAAATTCAATCTGAGTTTCTGTTGAAATTCCTTCCAATATAAATACTTACATATGTGAAGTCCTGAAGTTGTAAACTTTTTTTGTTTTATATGTAAATTACCTGTCTATGTCAATCTGTGTTCGGTCATCACATTGTTTGTTCTCCAAGATTACTGTTGGCTATATATAAATTCAATTTTAATTTCGTTTCAAATTACCTCCAATATAAATACATGCATATGTGAAGTCCTGAAGTGGTAGACTTTTTTTGTTTTATATGTAAATTACCAGTCTATGTCAATCTGTGTTCGGTCATCACAGTGTTTGTTCTTCAAGATTACCGTCCACCAAATATAAATTCTATTTGAATTTCCTTTCAAAGTACCACTCATGATGTTACATACATAAGTGATGTCCAGGAGTGGTAAACTTTTTTTGCTTTATATGTAAATTACCCGTCTATATCAAACTGTTTTCGGTCATCACAGTGCTTGTTCTTCAAGATTACCATCCGCCATATATAAATTCAATTTCAGTTTCTGTTGAAATTCCTTCCAATATAAATACTTACATATGTGAAGTCCTGAAGTTGTAAACTTTTTTTGTTTTATATGTAAATTACCCGTCTATGTCAATCTGTGTTCGGTCATCACATTGTTTGTTCTCCAAGATTACTGTTGGCTATATATAAATTCAATTTTAATTTCTTTTCAAATTACCTCTAATATAAATACATACATATGTGTAGTCCTGAAGTGGTAAACTTTTTTTGCTTTATATGTAAATTACCCGTCTATATCAAACTGTGTTCGGTCATCTCAGTGTTTGTTCTTCAAGATTACCATCCGCCATATATAAATTCAATTTCAGATTCTTTTGAAATTCTTTCCAATGTAAATACATACATATGTGAAGTCCTGAAATGGTACATTTTTTTTTATATACGTAAATTATCGGTCTATGTCAATCTGTGTTCGGTCATCACAGTTTGTTCTCCAAGATTACTGTTGGCTATATATAAATTCAATTTTAATTTCGTTTCAAATTACCTCCAATATAAATACATACATATGTGAAGTCCGGAAGTGGTAAACTTTTTGTTTTAAATGTAAATTACCGGTCTATGTCAATCTGTGTTCGGTCATCACAGTGTTTGATTTTGACGATTACCGTCCACCACCTATAAATTCAATTTTAATTTCCTTTCAAAGTACGACTAATGATTTTACATACATAAGTTAGGTCCTGAAGTGGTAAACTTTTTTTGCTTTATATGTAAATTACCCGTCTATATCAAACTGTGTTCGGTCATCTCAGTGTTTGTTCTTCAAGATTACCATCCGCCATATATAAATTCAATTTCAGTTTCTTTTGAAATTCTTTCCAATGTAAATACATACATATGTGAAGTCCTCAAGTGGTACACTTTTTTTGTTTTATACGTAAATTATCAGTGTATGTCAATCTGTGTTCTGTCATCACAGTGTTTGTTCTTCAATATTACTGTTGGCTATATATAAATTCAATTTTTATTTCCTTTCAATGTAACCCTAGTAATGTTACATTCATAAGTGAGGTCCAGGAGTGGTAAACTTTTTTTGCTTTATATGTAAATTACCCGTCTATATCAAACTGTGTTCGGTCATCTCAGTGTTTGTTCTTCAAGATTACCATCCGCCATATATAAATTCAATTTCAGTTTCTTTTGAAATTCTTTCCAATGTAAATACATACATATGTGAAGTCCTAAAATGGTACATTTTTTTGTTATATACGTAAATTATCGGTCTATGTCAATCTGTGTTCGGTCATCACAGTTTGTTCTCCAAGATTACTGTTGGCTATATATAAATTCAATTTTAATTTCGTTTCAAATTACCTCCAATATAAATACATACATATGTGAAGTCCGGAAGTGGTAAACTTTTTTTGTTTTATATGTAAATTACCTGTCTATGTCAATCTGTGTTCGGTCATCACAGTGTTTGTTATTCAAGATTACCACCAGCCATACATAAATTCAATTTCAGTTTCTTTTGGAATTCCTTCCAATGTAAATACATACATATGTGAAGTCCTCAAGTGGTACACTTTTTTTGTTTTATACGTAAATTATCGGTCTATGTCAATCTGTGTTTGGATATCACAGTGTTTGTTTTTCAAGATTACTGTTGGCTATATATAAATTCAATTTTAATTTCATTTCAAAATACCCCCAATGATGTTACATACATACGTGAGGTCCTGAAGTGGTACACATTTTTTGTTTTATGTGTAAATTACATATCTATGTCAATCTGTGTTCGGTCATCAAAGTGTTTATTCTTGAAGATTACCATCCGCCATATATAAATTCAATTTCAGTTTCTTTTGAAATTCCTTACAATGTAAATACATACATTTGTGAAGTCCTGAAGTGGTAAGCTTTTTTTGCTTTATATGTAAATTACCCGTCTATGTCAATCTGTGTTCGGTCGTCACAGTGTTTGTTCTTGAAGATTACCATCCGCCATATATAAATTCAATTTCAGTTTCTTTTGAAATTTCTTCCAATGTTACATTCATAAGTGAGGTCCTGAAGTGGTACATTTTTTTTGTTTTATACGTAAATTATCGGTCTATGTCAATCTGTGTTCGGTCATCACAGTGTTTGTTCTTCAAGATTACTGTTTGCTATATATAAATTCAATTTTAATTTCCTTTCAAAATACCCCCAATGATGTTACATACATAAGTGAGTTACTGAAGTGGTACACATTTTTTGTTTTATGTGTAAATTACCTATCTATGTCAATCTGTGTTCGGTCATCAGAGTGTTTGTTCTTGAAGATTACCATCCGCCATATATATTTTCAATTTCAGTTTCTTTTGAAATTCCTTCCAATGTAAATACATACATATGTGAAGTCCTGAAGTGGTAAACTTTTTTTGCTTTATATGTAAATTACCCGTCTATATCAAACTGTGTTCGGTCATCACAGTGTTTGTTCTTCAAGATTACCATCCGCCATATATAAATTCAATTTCAGTTTCTTTTGAAATTCCTTGCAATGTAAATACATACATATGTGTAGTCCTGAAGTGGTAAACTTTTTTTGCATTATATGTAAATTACCGGTCTATGTCAATCTGTTTTCGGTCATCACAGTGTTTTTTCTTGAAGATTTCCTTCCACCATATATAAATTTAATTTCAATTTCCTTTCAAAGTACCCCTAATGATGTTACATACATACGTGAGGTCCTGAAGTGGTAAACTTTTTTTGCTTTATATGTAAATTACCCGTCTATGTCAATCTGTGTTTGGTCATCACAGTGTTTGTTCTTGAAGATTACCGTCCGCCATATATAAATTCAATTTCAGTTTCTTTTGAAATTCCTTGCAATGTAAATACATACATATGTGAAGTCCTCAAGTGGTACACTTTTTTTGTTTTATACGTAAATTATCGGTCTATGTCAATCTGTGTTCGGTCATCACAGTGTTTGTTCTTCACGATTACTGTTGGTTATATATAAATTCAATTTTAGTTTCCTTTCAAAATAACCCCAATGACGTTACATACATACGTGAGGTCCTGAAGTGGTACACATTTTTTTGTTTTATGTGTAAATTACCTATCTATGTCAATCTGTGTTCGGTCATCAGAGTGTTTGTTCTTGAAGATTACCATCCGCCATATATAAATTCAATTTAAGTTTCTTTTGAAATTCCTTGCAATGTAAATACATACATAAGTGAGGTCCTGAAGTGGTAAACTTTTTTTGCTTTATATGTAAATTACCCGTCTATATCAATCTGTGTTCGGTCATCACAGTGTTTTTTCTTGAAGATTACCTTCCACCATATATAAATTTAATTTCAATTTCCTTTCAAAGTACCCCTAATGATGTTACATACATATGTGAGGTCCTGAAGTGGTAAACTTTTTTTGCTTTATATGTAAATTACCTGTCTATGTCAATCTGTTTTCGGTCATCACAGTGTTTTTTCTTGAAGATTTCCTTCCACCATATATAAATTCAATTTAAGTTTCTTTTGAAATTCCTTGCAATGTAAATACTTACATATGTGAAGTCCTCAAGTGGTACACTTTTTTTGTTTTATACGTAAATTATCGGGCTATGTCAATCTGTGTTCGGTCATCACAGTGTTTGTTCCCCAAGATTACTGTTGGTTATATATAAATTCAATTTTAGTTTCCTTTCAAAATAACCCCAATGACGTTACATACATACGTGAGGTCCTGAAGTGGTACACATTTTTTGTTTTATGTGTAAATTACCTATCTATGTCAATCTGTGTTCGGTCATCAAAGTGTTTGTTCTTGAAGATTACCATCCGCCATATATATTTTCAATTTCAGTTTCTTTTGAAATTCCTTGCAATGTAAATACATACATAAGTGAGGTCCTGAAGTGGTAAACTTTTTTTGCTTTATATGTAAATTACCCGTCTATATCAAAATGTGTTCGGTCATCTCAGTGTTTGTTCTTCAAGATTACCATCCGCCATATATAAATTCAATTTCAGTTTCTTTTGAAATTCTTTCCAATGTAAATACATACATATGTGAAGTCCTCAAGAGGTACACTTTTTTTGCATTATATGTAAATTACCGGTCTATGTCAATCTGTGTTCGGTCATCACAGTGTTTTTTCTTGAAGATTACCTTCCACCATATATAAATTTAATTTCAATTTCCTTTCAAAGTACCCCTAATGATGTTACATACATAAGTGAGGTCCTGAAGTGGTAAACTTTTTTTGCTTTATATGTAAATTACCCGTCTATGTCAATCTGTGTTTGGTCATCACAGTGTTTGTTCCTCAAGCTTACCGTCGGCTATTTATAAATTCAATATTAATGTCTTGTCAAATTACATCCAATATAAATACATACATATGTGAAGTCCGGAAGTGGTAAACTTTTTTTGTTTTATATGTAAATTACCTGTCTATGTCAATCTGTGTTCGGTCATCACAGTGTTTGTTCTTGAAGATTACCATCCGCCATATATAAATTCAATTTCAGTTTCTTTTGAAATTCTATCCAATGTAAATACATACATATGTGAAGTCCTGAAGTGGTACACTTTTTTTGTTTTATACGTAAATTATCGGTCTATGTCAATCTGTGTTCGGTCATCACAGTGTTTGTTCTTCAAGATTACTGTTGGCTATATATAAATTCAATTTTAATTTCCTTTCAAAATACCCCCAATGATGTTACATACATAAGTGAGGTCCTGAAGTGGTAAACATTTTTTGTTTTATGTGTAAATTACCTATCTATGTCAATCTGTGTTCGGTCATCACAGTTTTTGTTCTTGAAGATTACCATCCGCCATATATAAATTCAATTTCAATTTCTTTTCAAATATACCTCCAATGTAAATACATACATATGTGATGTCCTGAAGTGGTAAACTTTTTTTGCTTTATATGTAAATTACCCGTCTATGTCAATCTGTGTTTGGTCATCACAGTGTTTGTTCTTGAAGATTACCATCCGCCATATATAAATTTAATTTCAATTTCCTTTCAAAGTACCCCTAATGATGTTACATACATAAGTGAGGTCCGGAAGTGGTAAACTTTTTTTGTTTTATATGTAAATTACCGGTCTATGTCAATCTGTGTTCGGTCATCACAGTGTTTGTTCTTGAAGATTACCGTCCGCCATATATAAATTTAATTTTAATTTCCTTTCAAAATACCCCCAATGATGTTACATGCATACGTGAGGTCCTGAAGTGGTACACCTTTTTGTTTTATGTGTAAATTACCTATCTATGTCAAACTGTGTTCGGTCATTAAAGTGCTTGTTCTTGAAGATTACCATCCGCCATATATAAATTCAATTTAATTTTCTTTTGAAATTCCTTGCAATGTAAATACATACATATATGAGGTCCTGAAGTGGTAAACTTTTTTTGCTTTATATGTAAATTACCGGTCTATGTCAATCTGTGTTCGGTCATCACAGTGTTTGTTCTTGAAGATTACCATCCGCCATATATAAATTTAATTTCAATTTCCTTTCAAAGTACCCCTAATGATGTTACATACATAAGTGAGGTCCTGAAGTGGTAAACTTTTTTTGCTTTATATGTAAATTACCCGTCTATGTCAATCTGTGTTTGGTCATCACAGTGTTTGTTCCTCAAGATTACCTTCGGCTATTTATAAATGAAACTTAATTTCTTTTCAAATTACCTTCAATGTAAATACATGCATATGTGAAGTCCTGAAGTGGTACACTTTTTTTGTTTTATACGTAAATTACCAGTCTATGTCAATCTGTGTTCGGTCATCACATTGTTTGTTCTTGAAGATTAACATCCGCCAGATATAAATTTAATTTCAATCTCCTTTCAAAGTACCCCTAATGATGTTACATACATAAGTGAGGTCCGGAAGTGGTAAACTTTTTTTGCTTTATATGTAAATTACCGGTCTATGTCAATCTGTGTTCGGTCATCACAGTGTTTGTCCTTGAAGATTACCATCCGCCATATATAAATTTAATTTCAATCTCCTTTCAAAGTACCCCTAATGATGTTACATACAAAAGTGAGGTCCTGAAGTGGTACACCTTTTTGTATTATATGTAAATTACCTGTCTATGTCAATCTGTGTTCGGTCATCACAGTGTTTGTTCTTGAAGATTACCATCCGCCATATATAAATTTAATTTCAATTTCCTTTCAAAGTACCCCTAATGATGTTACATACATAAGTGAGGTCCGGAAGTGGTAAACTTTTTTTGGTTTATATGTAAATTACCTGTCTATGTCAATCTGTGTTCGGTCATCACAGTGTTTGTTCTTCAAGATTACCATCCGCCATATATAAATTCAATTTCAGTTTCTTTTGAAATTCTTTCCAATGTAAATACATACATATGTGAAGTCCTGAAGTGGTACACTTTTTTTGTTTTAAATGTAAAATACCGGTCTATGTCAATCTGTGTTCGTTCAACACAGTGTCTGTTCTTCAAGATTACTGTTGGTTATATATAAATTCAATTTTAATTTCCTTCAAAATAACCCCAATGACGTTACATACATACGTGAGGTCCTGAAGTGGTACACATTTTTTGTTTTATGTGTAAATTACCTATCTATGTCAATCTGTGTTCGGTCATCAAATTGTTTGTTCTTCAAGATTACTATCCGCCATATATAAATTCCATTTCAGTTTCTTTTGGAACTCCTTCCAATGTAAATACATACATATGTGAAGTCCTGAAGTGGTAAACTTTTTTGCTTTATATGTAAATTACCCGTCTATGTCAAACTGTGTTCGGTCATCACAGTGTTTGTTCTTCAAGATTACCATCCGCCATATATAAATTTAATTTCAATTTCCTTTCAAAGTACCCCTAATGATGTTACATACATAAGTGAGGTCCTGAAGTGGTAAACTTTTTTTGCTTTATATGTAAATTACCCGTCTATGTCAATCTGTGTTTGGTCATCACAGTGTTTGTTCCTCAAGATTACCGTCGGCAATTTATAAATGAAACTTAATTTCTTCTCAAATTACCTCTAATATAAATACATACATATGTGAAGTCCTGAAGTGGTACACCTTTTTTGCTTTATATGTAAATTACCTGTCTATGTCAATCTGTGTTCGGTCATCACAGTGTTTGTTCTTGAAGATTACCATCCGCCATATATAAATTTAATTTCAATTTCCTTTCAAAGTACCCCTAATGATGTTACATACATAAGTGAGGTCCGGAAGTGGTAAACTTTTTTTGGTTTATATGTAAATTACCTGTCTATGTCAATCTGTGTTCGGTCATCACAGTGTTTGTTCTTCAAGATTACCTTCGGCCATATATAAATTCAATTTCAGTTTCCTTTGAAATTACCTCTAATATAAATACATACATACGTGTAGTCCTGAAGTGGTAAACTTTTTTTGCTTTATATGTAAATTACCCGTCTATGTCAATCTGTGTTCGGTCATCACAGTGTTTGTTCTTGAAGATTACCATCCGCCATATATAAATTTAATTTCAATTTCCTTTCAAAGTACCCCTAATGATGTTACATACATAAGTGAGGTCCTGAAGTGGTAAACTTTTTTTGCTTTATATGTAAATTACCCGTCTATGTCAATCTGTGTTTGGTCATCACAGTGTTTGTTCCTCAAGATTACCTTCGGCTATTTATAAATAAAACTTAATTTCTTTTCAAATTACCTCTAATATAAATACATACATATGTGTAGTCCTGAAGTGGTACACTTTTTTTGTTTTATATGTAAATTACCGGTCTATGTCAATCTGTGTTCGGTCATCACAGTGTTTGTTCTTCAAGATTACCGTCCACCAAATATAAATTCAATTTTAATTTCCTTTGAAAGTACCCCTAATGATGTTACATACATAAGTGAGGTCCGGAAGTGGTAAACTTTTTTTGTTTTATATGTAAATTACCTGTCTATGTCAAACTGTGTTCGGTCATCACAGAGTTTGTTCTTGAAGAAAACCATCCGCCATATATAAATTTATTTTCAATCTCCTTTCAAAGTACCCCTAATGATGTTACATACATAAGTGAGGTCCGGAATTGCTAAACTTTTTTTGTTTTATATGTAAATTACCGGTCTATGTCAATCTGTTTTCGGTCATCACAGTGTTTGTTCTTCAAGATTACCATCCGCCATATATAAATTCAATTTCAGTTTCTTTTGTAATTCCTTCCAATGTAAATACATACATATGTGAATTCCTGAAGTGGTACACTTTTTTTGTTTTATACATAAATTATCGGTCTATGTCGATCTGTGTTCGGTCATCACAGTTTTTGTTTTTCAAGATAACTGTTGGCTATATATAAATTCAATTTTAATTTCCTTTCAAAATACCCCCAATGATGTTACATGCATACGTGAGGTCTTGAAGTGTTACACATTTTTTGTATTATATGTAAATTACCTGTCTATGTCAATCTGTTTTCGGTCATCACAGTGTTTTTTCTTGAAGATTTCCTTCCACCATATATAAATTTAATTTCAATTTCCTTTCAAAGTACCCCTAATGATGTTACATACATAAGTGAGGTCCTGAAGTGGTACACCTTTTTTGTATTATATGTAAATTAACTGTCTATGTCAATCTGCGTTCGGTCATCACAGTGTTTGTTCTTGAAGATTACCATCCACCATATAGAAATTTAATTTCAATTTCCTTTCAAAGTATCCCTAATGATGTTACATACATACGTGAGGTCCTGAAGTGGTAAAATTTTTTTGCTTTATATGTTAATTACCTGTCTACGTCAAACTGTGTTCGGTCATCGCAGTGTTTGTTCTTGAAGATTACCATCCGCCATATATAAATTTAATTTCAATCTCCTTTCAAAGTACCCCTAATGATGTTACATACATAAGTGAGGTCCGGAAGTGGTAAACTTTTTTTTTATATGTAAATTACCTTTCTATGTCAATCTGTGTCAGGTCATCGCAGTGTTTGTTCTTGAACATTACCATCCGCAATATATAAATTCAATTTCAGTTTCTTTTGAAATTCCTTCCAATGTAAATACATACATATGTGAAGTCCTGAAGTGGTAAACTTTTTTGCTTTATACGTAAATTAACGTCTATGTCAATCTGTGTTCGGTCATCACAGTGTTTGATCTTGAAGATTACCATCCGCCATATATAAATTCAATTTCAGTTTCCTTTGAAAGTACCCCTAATGATGTAACATACATAAGTGAGGTCGTTTTTTTGTTTTATACGTAAATTATCGGTCTATGTCTAACTGTGTTCGGTCATCACAGCTTTTGTTTTTCAAGATTACTGTTGGCTATATATAAATTCAATTTTAAATTCCTTTCAAAATACCCCCAATGACGTTACATACATACGTGAGGTCCTGAAGTGGTAAACTTTTTTTCCTTTATATGTAAATTACCCGTCTACGTCAATCTGTATTCGGTCATCACAGTGTTTGTTCTTGAAGATTACCATCCGCCATATATAAATTTAATTTCAATTTCCTTTGAAAGTACCCCTAATGATGTAACATACATAAGTGAGGTCGTTTTTTTGTTTTATACGTAAATTATCGGTCTATGTCTATCTGTGTTCGGTCATCACAGCTTTTGTTTTTCAATATTACTGTTGGCTATATATAAATTCAATTTTAATTTCCATTCAAAATACCCCCAATGATGTTACATACATACGTGAGGTCCTGAAGTGGTAAACTTTTTTTGCTTTATATGTAAATTACCCGTCTATGTCAATCTGTGTTTGGTCATCACAGTGTTTGTTCTTGAAGATTACCATCCGCCATATATAAATTCAATTTCAGTTTCTTTTGAAATTCCTTCCAATGTAAATACATTCATAAGTGAGGTCCTGAAGTGGTACATTTTTTTTGTTTTATACGTAAATTATCGGTCTATGTCAATCTGTGTTCGGTCATCACAGGGTTTGTTCTTCAAGATTACTGTTGTCTATATATAAATTCAATTTTAATTTCCTTTCAAAATACCCCCAATGCTGTTACATACATAAGTGAGGTCCTGAAGTGGTACACATTTTTTGTTTTATGTGTAAATTACCTATCTATGTCAATCTGTGTTCGGTCATCAAAGTGTTTGTTCTTGAAGATTACCATCCGCCATATATATTTTGAATTTCAGTTTCTTTTGAAATTCCTTCCAATGTAAATACATACATATGTGAAGTCCTGAAGTGGTAAACTTTTTTTGCTTTATATGTAAATTACCCGTCTATATCAAACTGTGTTCGGTCATCTCAGTGTTTGTTCTTCAAGATTACCATCCGCCATATATAAATTCAATTTCAGTTTCTTTTGAAATTCTTTCCAATGTAAATACATACATATGTGAAGTCCTCAAGTGGTACACTTTTTTTGTTTTAAATGTAAATTACCGGTCTATGTCAATCTGTGTTCGGTCATCACAGTGTCTGTTCTTCAAGATTACTGTTGGTTATATATAAATTCAATTTTAATTTCCTTCAAAATAACCCCAATGACGTTACATACATACGTGAGGTCCTGAAGTGGTACACATTTTTTGTTTTATGTGTAAATTACCTATCTATGTCAATCTGTGTTCGGTCATCAAAGTGTTTGTTCTTGAAGATTACCATCCGCCATATATAAATTCAATTTCAGTTTCTTTTGAAATTCCTTCCAATGTAAATACATACATATCTGATGTCCTGTAGTGGTACAACTTTTTTGTTTTATATGTAAATTACCGGTCTATGTCAATCTGTGTTCAGTCATCACAGTGTTTGTTCTTGAAAATTACCATCCATCATATATAAATTTAATTTCAATTTCCTTTCAAAGTACCCCGAATGATGTTACATACATAAGTGAGGTCCTGAAGTGGTACACTTTTTTTGCTTTATATGTAAATTACCTGTCTATGTCAATCTGTGTTCGGTCATCACAGTGTTTGTTCTTCAAGATTACCATCCGCCATATATAAATTCAATTTAAGTTTCTTTTGAAATTCCTTGCAATGTAAATACATACATAAGTGAGGTCCTGAAGTGGTAAACTTTTTTTGCTTTATATGTAAATTACCGGTCTATGTCAATCTGTGTTCGGTCATCACAGTGTTTTTTCTTGAAGATTTCCTTCCACCATATATAAATTTAATTTCAATTTCCTTTCAAAGTACCCCTAATGATGTTACATACATAAGTGAGGTCCTGAAGTGGTAAACTTTTTTGCTTTATATGTAAATTACCCGTCTATGTCAATCTGTGTTTAGTCATCACAGTGTTTGTTCCTTAAGATTACCTTCGGCTATTTATAAATTCAATTTAAGTTTCTTTTCAAATTACCTCCAATATAAATACATACACATGTGAAGTCCGTAAGTGGTAAACTTTTATTGTTTTATATGTAAATTACTGGTCTATGTCAATCTGTGTTCGGTCATCACAGTGTTATTTCTTGAAGATTTCCTTCCACCATATATAAATTTAATTTCAATTTCCTTTCAAAGTACCCCTAATGATGTTACATACATAAGTGAGGTCCGGAAGTGGTAAACTTTTTTTGGTTTATATGTAAATTACCTGTCTATGTCAATCTGTGTTCGGTAATCACAGTGTTTGTTCTTCAAGATTACCATCCGCCATATATAAATTCAATTTCAATTTATTTTCAAATTACCTTCTATGTAAATACATGCATATGTGAAGTCCTGAAGTGGTAAACTTGTTTTGCTTTATATGTAAATTACCCGTCTATGTCAATCTGTTTTTGGTCATCACAGTGTTTGTTCCGCAAGATTACCTTCGGCTATTTATAAATTCAATCTTAATTTCTTTCCGAATTACCTCCAATATAAATACATACATATGTGACGTCCGGAAGTGGTAAACTTTTTTTGTTTTATTTGTAAATTACCTGTCTATGTCAATCTGTGTTCGGTCATCACAGTCTTTTTTCTTGAAGATTACCGTCCACCAAATATAAAATCAATATAAATTTCCTTTCAAAGTACCCCCAATGATGTTACATACAAAAGTTAGGTCCTGAAGTGGTACACCTTTTCTGTTTTATATGTTAATTACCTGTCTACGTCAAACTGTGTTCGGTCATCGCAGTGTTTGTTCTTGAAGATTACCATCCGCCATATATAAATTTAATTTCAATCTCCTTTCAAAGTACCCCTAATGATGTTACATACATAAGTGAGGTCCGGAAGTGGTAAACTTTTTTTGTTTTATATGTAAATTACCTGTCTATGCCAATCTGTTTTCGGTCATCACAGTGTTTGTTCTTCAAGATTACCATCCGCCATATATAAATTCAATTTCAGTTTCTTTTGTAATTCCTTCCAATGTAAATACATACATATGTGAATTCCTGAAGTGGTACACTTTTTTTGTTTTATACATAAATTATCGGTCTATGTCGATCTGTGTTCGTTCATCACAGTTTTTGTTTTTCAAGATAACTGTTGGCTATATATAAATTCAATTTTAATTTCCTTTCAAAATACCCCCAATGATGTTACGTGCATACGTGAGGTCTTGAAGTGTTACACCTTTTTTGTATTATATGTAAATTACCTGTCTATGTCAATCTGCGTTCGGTCATCACAGTGTTTGTTCTTGAAGATTACCATCCACCATATATAAATTTAATTTCAATTTCCTTTCAAAGTATTCCTAATGATGTTACATACATAAGTAAGGTCCTGAAGTGGTACACCTTTTTTTGTATTATATGTAAATTAACTGTCTATGTCAATCTGCGTTCGGTCATCACAGTGTTTGTTCTTGAAGATTCCCATCCGCCATATATAAATTCAATTTTAATATCCTTTCAAAGTACCCCTAATGATGTTACATACATACGTGAGGTCCTGAAGTGGTAAAATTTTTTTGCTTTATATGTTAATTACCTGTCTACGTCAAACTGTGTTCGGTCATCGCAGTGTTTGTTCTTGAAGATTACCATCCGCCATATATAAATTTAATTTCAATCTCCTTTCAAAGTACCCCTAATGATGTCACAAACATAAGTGAGGTCCGGAAGTGGTAAACTTTTTTCATTTATATGTAAATTACCGGTCTATGTCAATCTGTGTCAGGTCATCGCAGTGTTTGTTCTTGAACATTATAATCCGCCAGATATAAATTCAATTTCATTTTCTTTTGAAATTCCTTCCAATGTAAATACATACATATGTGAAGTCCTGAAGTGGTAAACTTTTTTTGCTTTATATGTAAATTAACGTCTATGTCAATCTGTGTTCGGTCATCACAGTGTTCGGTCATCACAGTGTTTGTTCTTGAAGATTACCATCCGCCATATATAAATTCAATTTCAGTTTCCTTTGAAAGTACCCCTAATGATGTAACATACATAAGTGAGGTCGTTTTTTTGTTTTATCCGTAAATTATCGGTCTATGTCTATCTGTGTTCGGTCATCACAGCTTTTGTTTTTCAAGATTACTGTTGGCTATAAATAAATTCAATTTTAATTTCCTTTCAAAATACCCCCAATGATGTTACATACATACGTGAGGTCCTGAAGTGGTAATCTTTTTTTGCTTTATATGTAAATTACCCGTCTACGTCAATCTGTGTTCGGTCATCACAGTATTTGTTCTTGAAGATTACCATCCGCCATATATAAATTCAATTTCAGTTTCTTTTGAAATTCCTTCCAATGTAAATACTTACATATGTGAAGTCCTGAAGTTGTAGACTTTTTTTGTTTCATACGTAAATTATCGGTCTATGTCAATCTGTGTTCGGTCATCACAGTGTTATTTCTTGAAGATTTCCTTCCACCATATATAAATTTAATTTCAATTTCCTTTCAAAGTACCCCTAATGATGTTACATACATAAGTGAGGTCCTGAAGTGGTAAACTTTTTTTGGTTTTTATGTAAATTACCTATCTATGTCAATCTGTTTTCGGTCATCAAAGTGTTTGTTATTGAAGATTACCATCCGCCATATATAAATTCAATTTCAGTTTCTTTTGAAATTCTTTCCAATGTAAATACATACATATATGAGGTCCAGAAGTGGTACAACTTTTTTCTTTTATATGTAAATTACCGGTTTATGTCAATCTGTATTCGGTCATCACAGTGTTTGTTCTTGAAGATTACCATCCGCCATATATAAATTTAATTTCAATTTCCTTTCAAAGTACCCCTAATGATGTTACATACGTAAGTTAGGTCCTGTAGTGGTACATCTTTTTTGCTTTATATGTAAATTACCCGTCTATGTCAATCTGTGTTTGGTCATCACAGTGTTTGTTCCTCAAGATTACCTTCGGCTATTTATAAATTCAATTTAAGTTTCTTTTCAAATTACCTCCAATATAAATACATACACATGTGAAGTCCTGAAGTGGTAAACACTTTTTGTTTTATATGTAAATTACCTGTCTATGTCAATCTGTGTTCTGTCATCACAGTGTTTGTTCTTGAAGATTACCATCCGCCATATATAATTTCAATTTCAGTTTCTTTTGAAATTCTTTCCAATGTAAATACATACATATGTGAAGTCCTCAAGTGGTACACTTTTTTTGTTTTAAATGTAAATTACCGGTCTATGTCAATCTGTGTTCGGTCATCACAGTGTTTGTTTTTCAAGATTACTGTTGGATATATATAAATTCAATTTTAATTTCCTTTCAAAATAAACCCAATGACGTTACATACATACGTGAGGTCCTGAAGTGGTACACATTTTTTGTTTTATGTGTAAATTACCTATCTATGTCAATCTGTGTTCGATCATCACAGGGTTTGATCTTGAAGATTACCATCCGCCATATATAAATTCAATTTCAGATTCTTCTGAAATTCTTTCCAATGTAAATACATACATATGTGAAGTCCTGAAGTGGTACACATTTTTTGTTTTATATGTAAATTACCCGTCTATGTCAATCTGTGTTCGGACATCACAGTGTTTGTTCTTCAAGATTCCCATCCGCCATATATAAATTCAATTTTAATATCCTTTCAAAGTACCCCTAATGATGTTACATACATACGTGAGGTCCTGAAGTGGTAAAATTTTTTTGCTTTATATGTTAATTACCTGTCTACGTCAAACTGTGTTCGGTCATCGCAGTGTTTGTTCTTGAAGATTACCATCCGCCATATATAAATTCAATTTCAGTTTCTTTTGAAATTCCTTCCAATGTAAATACATACATATGTGAAGTCCCGAAGTGGTACACTTTTTTGTTTTATACGTGAATTATCGGTCTATATCAAACTGTGTTCGGTCATCACAGTGTTTGCTCTTCAAGATTACTGTTGGTTATATATAAATTCAATTTTAATTTCCTTTCAAAATAAAACCCAATGACGTTACATACATACGTGATGTCCTGAAGTGGTACACATTTTTTGTTTTATGTGTAAATTACCTATCTATGTCAATCTGTGTTCGGTCATCACAGTGTTTGTTCCTCAAGATTACCGTCGACTATTTATAAATTCAATCTTAATTTCTTTCCGAATTACCTCCAATATAAATACATACATATGTGAAATCCTGAAGTGGTAAACTTTTTTTGTTTTATATGTAAATTACCGGTCTATGTCAATCTGTGTTCGGTCATCACAGTCTTTTTTCTTGAAGATTACCGTCCACCAAATATAAAATCAATATAAATTTCCTTTCAAAGTACCCCCAATGATGTTACATACAAAAGTTAGGTCCTGAAGTGGTACACCTTTTCTGCTTTATATGTTAATTACCTGTCTACGTCAAACTGTGTTCGGTCATCGCAGTGTTTGTTCTTGAAGATTACCATCCGCCATATATAAATTTAATTTCAATCTCCTTTCAAAGTACCCCTAATGATGTTACATACATAAGTGAGGTCCGGAAGTGGTAAACTTTTTTTGTTTTATATGTAAATTACCTGTCTATGTCAATCAGTGTTAGGTCATCACAGTGTTTGTTCTTGAAGATTACCATCCGCCATATATAAATTCAATTTCATTTTCTTTTGAAATTCCTTCCAATGTAAATACATACATATGTGAAGTCCTGAAGTGGTAAACTTTTTTTGTTTTATACATAAATTATCGGTCTATGTCGATCTGTGTTCGTTCATCACAGTTTTTGTTTTTCAAGATAACTGTTGGCTATATATAAATTCAATTTTAATTTCCTTTCAAAATACCCCCAATGATGTTACGTGCATACGTGAGGTCTTGAAGTGTTACACCTTTTTTTGCTTTATATGTAAATTACCTGTCTATGTCAATCTGCGTTCGGTCATCACAGTGTTTGTTCTTGAAGATTACCATCCACCATATATAAATTTAATTTCAATTTCCTTTCAAAGTAATCCTAATGATGTTACATACATAAGTGAGGTCCGGAAGTGGTACAACTTTTTTCTTTTATATGTAAATTAACTGTCTATGTCAATCTGCGTTCGGTCATCACAGTGTTTGTTCTTGAAGATTCCCATCCGCCATATATAAATTCAATTTTAATATCCTTTCAAAGTACCCCTAATGATGTTACATACATACGTGAGGTCCTGAAGTGGTAAAATTTTTTTGCTTTATATGTTAATTACCTGTCTACGTCAAACTGTGTTCGGTCATCGCAGTGTTTGTTCTTGAAGATTACCATCCGCCATATATAAATTTAATTTCAATCTCCTTTCAAAGTACCCCTAATGATGTTACATACATAAGTGAGGTCCGGAAGTGGTACAACTTTTTTCTTTTATATGTAAATTACCTTTCTATGTCAATCTGTGTCAGGTCATCACAGTGTTTGTTCTTGAAGATTACCATCCGCCATATATAAATTCAATTTCATTTTCTTTTGAAATTCCTTCCAATGTAAATACATACATATGTGAAGTCCTGAAGTGGTAAACTTTTTTTGCTTTATATGTAAATTAACGTCTATGTCAATCTGTGTTCGGTCATCACAGTGTTTGTTCTTGAAGATTACCATCCGCCATATATAAATTCAATTTCAGTTTCCTTTGAAAGTACCCCTAATGATGTAACATACATAAGTGAGGTCGTTTTTTTGTTTTATCCGTAAATTATCGGTCTATGTCTATCTGTGTTCGGTCATCACAGCTTTTGTTTTTCAAGATTACTGTTGGCTATATATAAATTCAATTTTAATTTCCTTTCAAAATACCCCCAATGATGTTACATACATACGTGTGGTCCTGAAGTGGTAAACTTTTTTTTGCTTTATATGTAAATTACCTGTCTGTGTCAATCTGTGTTCGGTCATCACAGTGTTTGTTCTTGAAGATTACCATCCGCCATATATAAATTCTATTTCAGATTCTTTTGAAATTCTTTCCAATGTAAATACATACACATGTGAAGTCCCGCAGTGGTACACTTTTTTTGCATTATACGTAAATTATCGGTCTATGTCAATCTGTGTTCGGTCATCACAGTGTTTGAATCCTGAAGATTACTATCCGCTATATATAAATTTAATTTCAATTTCCTTTCAAAGTACCCCTAATGATGTTACATACATAAGTGAGGTCCTGAAGTGGTAAACTTTTTTGGTTTATATGTAAATTACCTATCTATGTCAATCTGTTTTCGGTCATCAAAGTGTTTGTTATTGAAGATTACCATCCGCCATATATAAATTCAATTTCAGTTTCTTTTGAAATTCCTTCCAATGTAAATACATACATATGTGAAGTCCTGAAGTGGTACACTTTTTTTGTTTTATATGTAAATTATCGGTCTATGTCAATCTGTATTCGGTCATCACAGTGTTTGTTCTTGAAGATTACCATCCGCCATATATAAATTTAATTTCAATTTCCTTTCAAAGTACCCCTAATGATGTTACATACATAAGTGAGGTCCTGAAGTGGTAAACTTTTTTTGCTTTATATGTAAATTACCCGTCTATGTCAATCTGTGTTTGGTCATCACAGGGTTTGTTCGTCAAGATTACCGTAGGCTATTTATAAATTCAATATTGATTTCATTTCAAATTACCTCCAATATAAATACATACACATGTGAAGTCCGGAAGTGGTGAACTTTTTTTGTTTTATATGTAAATTACCTGTCTATGTCAATCTGTGTTCGGTCATCACAGTTTTTGTTCTTCAAGTTTACTATCCGCCATATATAAATTCAATTTCAATTTCTTTTGAAATTCTTTCCAATGTAAATACATACATATGTGAAGTCCTGAAGTGGTACACTTTTTTTGTTTTATACGTAAATTATCGGTCTATGTCAATCTGTGTTCGGTCATCACAGTGTTTGTTCTTCAAGATTACTGTTGGCTATATATAAATTCAATTTTAATTTCCTTTCAAAATACCCCCAATGACGTTACATACATACGTGAGGTCCTGAAGTGGTACACATTTTTTGTTTTATGTGTAAATTACCTATCTATGTCAATCTGTGTTCGGTCATCAGAGTGTTTGTTCTTGAAGATTACCATCCGCCATATATAAATTCAATTTCAGATTCTTTTGAAATTCTTTCCAATGTAAATACATACATATTTGAGGTCCTGAAGTGGTAGACGCTTTTTCATTTATATGTAAATTACTGGTCTATGTCAATCTGTGTTCGGTCATCACAGTGTTATTTCTTGAAGATTTCCTTCCACCATATATAAATTTAATTTCAATTTCCTTTCAAAGTACCCCTAATGATGTTACATACATAAGTGAGGTCCTGAAGTGGTAAACTTTTTTTGCTTTATATGTAAATTACCCGTCTATGTCAATCTGTGTTCGGTCATCACAGTGTTTGTTCTTGAAGATTACCATCCGCCATATATAAATTCAATTCCAGATTCTTTTCAAATTATTTCCAATGTAAATACATTCATAAGTGAGGTCCTGAAGTGGTACATTTTTTTTGTTTTATACGTAAATTATCGGTCTATGTCAATCTGTGTTCGGTCATCACAGGGTTTGTTCTTCAAGATTACTGTTGGTTATATATAAATTCAATTTTAGTTTCCTTTCAAAATAACCCCAATGACGTTACATACATACGTGAGGTCCTGAAGTGGTACACATTTTTTGTTTTATGTGTAAATTACCTATCTATGTCAATCTGTGTTCGGTCATCAAAGTGTTTGTTCTTGAAGATTACCATCCGCCATATATATTTTCAATTTCAGTTTCTTTTGAAATTCCTTCCAATGTAAATACATACATATGTGAAGTCCTGAAGTGGTTAACTTTTTTTGCTTTATATGTAAATTACCCGTCTATATCAAACTGTGTTCGGTCATCTCAGTGTTTGTTCTTCAAGATTACCATCCGCCATATATAAATTCAATTTCAGTTTCTTTTGAAATTCTTTCCAATGTAAATACATACATATGTGAAGTCCTCAAGTGGTAAACTTTTTTGCATTATATGTAAATTACCGGTCTATGTCAATCTGTATTCGGTCATCACAGTGTTTGTTCTTGAAAATTACCATCCACCATATATAAATTTAATTTCACTTTCCTTTCAAAGTACCCCTAATGATGTTACATACATAAGTGAGGTCCTGAAGTGGTAAACTTTTTTTGCTTTATATGTAAATTACCCGTCTATGTCAATCTGTGTTTGGTTATCACAGTGTTTGTTCCTCAAGATTACCTTCGGCTATTTATAAATTCAATATTAATTTCTTTTCAAATTACCTCCAGTATAAATACATACATATGTGAAGTCCGGAAGTGGTAAACTTTTTTTGTTTTATATGTAAATTACCTGTCTATGTCAATCTGTGTTCGGTCATCACAGTGTTTGTTCTTGAAGATTACCATCCGCCATATATAAATTCAATTTCAGTTTCTTTTGAAATTCCTTCCAATGTAAATACTTACATATGTGAATTCCTGAAGTGGTACACTTTTTTTGTTTTATACGTAAATTATCGGGCTATGTCAATCTGTGTTCGGTCATCACAGTGTTTGTTCAACAAGATTACTGTTGGCTATATATAAATTCAATTTTAAATTCCTTTCAAAATACCCCCAATGACGTTACATACATACGTGAGGTCCTGAAGTGGTACATATTTTTTGTTTTATTTGTAAATTACCTGTCTATGTCAATCTGTGTTCGGTCATCACAGTGTTTGTTCTTGAAGATTACCATCCGCCATATATAAATACAATTTCAATTTCTTTTCAAATTGCTTCAAATGTAAATACATACATATGTGAAGTCCTGAAGGGGTACACTTTTTTTTGTATTATATGTAAATTACCCGTCTATGTCAATCTGTGTTTGGTCATCACAGTGTTTGTTCTTGAAGATTACCATCCGCCATATATAAATTTAATTTCAATTTCCTTTCAAAGTACCCCTAATGATGTTACATACATAAGTGAGGTCCGGAAGTGGTAAACTTTTTTTGCTTTTTATGTAAATTACCCGTCTATATCAAACTGTGTTCGGTCATCACAGTGTTTGTTCTTCAAGATTACCATCCTCCATATATAAATTTAATTTTAATTTACTTTCAAAATACCCCCAATGATGTTACATGCATACGTGAGGTCCTGAAGTGGTACACCTTTTTGTTTTATGTGTAAATTACCTGTCTAAGTCAATCAGTGTTAGGTCATCACAGTGTTTGTTCTTGAAGATTACCATCCGCCATATATAAATTCAATTTCAGATTCTTTTGAAATTCTTTCCAATGTAAATACATACATATGTGAAGTCCTGAAGTGGTAAACTTTTTTTGCTTTATATGTAAATTACCCGTCTATGTCAATCTGTGTTTGGTCATCACAGTGTTTGTTCTTGAAGATTACCATCCGCCATATATAAATTTAATTTCAATTTCCTTTCAAAGTACCCCTAATGATGTTACATACATAAGTGAGGTCCGGAAGTGGTAAACTTTTTTTGGTTTATATGTAAATTACCTGTCTATGTCAATCTGTGTTCGGTCATCACAGTGTTTGTTCTTGAAGATTACCATCCGCCATATATAAATTCAATTTCAGTTTCCTTTGAAATTCCTTCCAATGTAAATACATACATATGTGAAGTCCTGAAGGGGTACACTTTTTTTGTTTTATATGTAAATTATCGGTCTATGTCAATCTGTATTCGGTCATCACAGTGTTTGTTCTTGAAGATTACCATCCGCCATATATAAATTTAATTTCAATTTCCTTTCAAAGTACCCCTAATGATGTTACATACATAAGTGAGGTCCGGAAGTGGTAAACTTTTTTGTTTTATATATAAATTACCTGTCTATGTCAATATGTGATTGGTCATCACAGCGTTTGTTCTTGAAAATTACCATCCACCATAAATAAATTTAATTTTAATTTCCTTTCAAAATACCCCCAATGATGTTACATGCATACGTGAGGTCCTGAAGTGGTACACCTTTTTGTTTTACGTGTAAATTACCTATCTATGTCAATCTGTGTTCGGTCATCAAAGTGTTTGTTCTTGAAGATTACCATCCGCCATATATAAATTCAATTTCAGTTTCCTTTGAAATTCCTTCCAATGTAAATACATACATATGTGAAATCCTGAAGTGGTAAACTTTTTTTGCTTTATATGTAAATTACCCGTCTATGTCAATCTGTGTTTGGTCATCACAGTGTTTGTTCTTGAAGATTACCATCCGCCATATATAAATTTAATTTCAATTTCCTTTCAAAGTACCCCTAATGATGTTACATACATAAGTGAGGTCCGGAAGTGGTGAACTTTTTTTTGCTTTATATGTAAATTACCCGTCTATGTCAATATGTGTTCGGTCATCACAGTGTTTGTTCTTGAAAATTACCATCCACCATATATAAATTTAATTTTAATTTCCTTTCAAAATACCCCCAATGATGTTACATGCATACGTGAGGTCCTGAAGTGGTACACCTTTTTGTTTTATACGTAAATTACCCGTCTATGTCAATCTGTGTTCGGTCATCACAGTGTTTGTTCCTTAAGATTACCTTCCGCCATATATAAATTCAATTTAAGTTTCTTTTGAAATTCCTTGCAATGTAAATACATACATAAGTGAGGTCCTGAAGTGGTAAACTTTTTTTGCTTTATATGTAAATTACCCGTCTATGTCAATCTGTGTTTGGTCATCACAGTGTTTGTTCCTCAAGATTACCTTCGGCTATTTATAAATTCAATTTCAATTTCATTCCGAATTACCTCCAATATAAATACATACATATGTGAAGTCCGGAAGTGGTAAACTTTTTTTATTTTATATGTATATTACGTGTATATGTCAATCTGTGTTCGGTCATCACATTGTTTGTTCTTGAAGATTACCATTCGCCATATTTAAATTTAATTCCAATTTCCTTTCAAAGTACCCCCAATGATGTTACATACATAAGTGAGGTCCGGAAGTGGTAAACTTTTTTTGTTTTATATATAAATTACCTGGCTGTGTCAATCTGTGTTCGGCCATCACAGTGTTTGTTCTTGAAAATAACCATTCGCCATATTTAAATTTAATTTCAATTTCCTTTCAAAGTACCCCTAATGATGTTACATACATATGTGAGGTCCGGAAGTGGTAAACTTTTTTTGTTTTATATATAAATTACCTGGCTGTGTCAATCTGTGTTCGGCCATCACAGTGTTTGCTCTTCAAGATTACCATCCGCCATATATAAATTCAATTTCAGTTTCTTTTGAAATTCTTTCCAATGTAAATACATACATATGTGAAGTCCTCAAGTGGTACACTTTTTTTGTTTTAAATGTAAATTACCGGTCTATGTCAATCTGTGTTCGGTCATCACAGTGTTTGTTCTTCACGATTACTGTTGGTTATATATAAATTCAATTTTGATTTCCTTCAAAATAACCCCAATGACGTTACATACATACGTGAGGTCCTGAAGTGGTACACATTTTTTGTTTTATGTGTAAATTACCTATCTATGTCAATCTGTGTTCGGTCATGAAAGTGTTTGTTCTTGAAGATTACCATCCGCCATATATAAATTCAATTTCAGTTTCTTTTGAAATTCCTTCCAATGTAAATACATACATATGTGAAGTCCTGAAGTGGTAAACTTTTTTTGCTTTATATGTAAATTACCCGTCTATGTCAATCTGTGTTCGGTCATCACAGTGTTTGTTCTTAAAGATTACCATCCACCATATATAAATGAAATTTCAATTTCCTTTCAAAGTACCCCTAATGATGTTACATACATAAGTGAGTTCCTGAAGTGGTAAACTTTTTTGCTTTATATGTAAATTACCCGTCTATGTCAATCTGTGTTTAGTCATCACAGTGTTTTTTCCTCAAGTTTACAGTCGTATTTTTATAAATTCAATATTAATTTCATTCCGAATTTCCTCCAATATATATACATACATATGTGAAGTCCGGAAGTGGTAAACTTTTTTTGTTTTATATATAAATTACCTGTCTATGTCAATCTGTGTTCGGTCATCACAGTGTTTGTTCTTGAAGATTACCATCCGCCATATATAAATTTAATTTCAATTTCCTTTCAAAGTACCCCTAATGATGTTACATACATAAGTGAGGTCCGGAAGTGGTAAACTTTTTTCGTATTATATATAAATTACCTGTCTATGTCAATCTGTGTTCGGCCATCACAGTGTTTGCTCTTCAAGATTACCGTCCGCCATATATAAATCCAATTTCAATTTCTTTTCAAATTACCTCCAATGTAAATACATACATATGTGAAGTCCTGAAGTGGTACACTTTTTTTGTTTTATACGTAAATTACCGGTCTATGTCAATCTGTGTTCGGTCATCACAGTGTTAGTTCTTGAAGATTTCCTTCCACCATATATAAATTTAATTTCAATTTCATTTCAAAGTACCCCTAATGATGTTACATACATAAGTGAGGTCCTGAAGTGGTAAACTTTTTTTGCTTTATATGTAAATTACCTGTCTATGTCAATCTGTGTTCGGTCATCACAGTGTTTGTTGTTGAAGATTACCATCCGCCATATATAAATTCAATTTCAGTTTCCTTTGAAATTCCTTCCAATGTAAATACATACATATGTGAAGTCCTGAAGTGGTAAACTTTTTTTGCTTTATATGTAAATTACCGGTCTATGTCAATCTGTGTTCGGTCATCACAGTGTTTGTCCTTGAAGATTAGCATCCGCCATATATAAATTTAATTTCAATCTCCTTTCAAAGTACCCCTAATGATGTTACATACATAAGTGAGGTCCTGAAGTGGTAAACTTTTTTTGCTTTATATGTAAACTACCCGTCTATGTCAATCTGTGTTTGGTCATCACAGTGTTTGTTCCTCAAGATTACCATCCGCCATATATAAATTCAATTTAAGTTTCTTTTGAAATTCCTTGCAATGTAAATACATACATAAGTGAGGTCCTGAAGTGGTAAACTTTTTTTGCTTTATATGTAAATTACCCGTCTATATCAATCTGTGTTCGGTCATCACAGTGTTTGTTCTTGAAGATTTCCTTCCACCATATATAAATTTAATTTCAATTTCCTTTCAAAGTACCCCTAATTATGTTACATACATAAGTGAGGTCCTGAAGTGGTTAACTTTTTTTGTATTATATTTAAATTACCTGTCTATGTCAATCTGTGTTCGTTCATCACAGTGTTTGTTCTTGAAGATTACCATCCGCCATATATCAATTCAATTTGAGTTTCTTTTGAAATTCCTTCCAATGTAAATACATACACATGTGAAGTCCGGAAGTGGTAAACTTTTTTTTCTTTTATATGTAAATTACCCGTCTATGTCAATCTGTGTTTGGTCATCACAGTGTTTCTTCTTCAAGATTACCGTCCACCAAATATAAATTCAATTTTAATTTCCTTTGAAAGTACCCCCAATGCTGTTACATACATAAGTTAGGTCCTGAAGTGGTAAACCTTTTCTGTTTTATATGTTAATTACCTGTCTACGTCAAACTGTGTTCGCTCATCACAGTGTTTGTTCTTGAAGATTACCATCCGCCATATATAAATTCAATTTAAGTTTCTTTTGAAATTCCTTGCAATGTAAATACATACATAAGTGAGGTCCTGAAGTGGTAAACTTTTTTTGCTTTATATGTAAATTACCTGTCTATGTCAATCTGTGTTTGGTCATCACAGTGTTTTTTCTTGAAGATTTCCTTCCACCATATATAAATTTAATTTCAATTTCCTTTCAAAGTACCCCTAATGATGTTACATACATAAGTGAGGTCCTGAAGTGGTAAACTTTTTTTGCTTTATATGTAAATTACCAGTCTATGTCAATCTGTGTTCGGTCATCACAGTGTTTGTTCTTCAAGATTACCATCCGCCATATATAAATTCAATTTAAGTTTCTTTTGAAATTCCTTGCAATGTAAATACATACATAAGTGAGGTCCTGAAGTGGTAAACTTTTTTTGCTTTATATGTAAACTACCCGTCTATGTCAATCTGTGTTTGGTCATCACAGTGTTTGTTCCTCAAGATTACCATCCGCCATATATAAATTCAATTTAAGTTTCTTTTGAAATTCCTTGCAATGTAAATACATACATAAGTGAGGTCCTGAAGTGGTAAACTTTTTTTGCTTTATATGTAAATTACCGGTCTATGTCAATCTGTTTTCGGTCATCACAGTGTTTTTTCTTGAAGATTTCCTTCCACCATATATAAATTTAATTTCAATTTCCTTTCAAAGTACCCCTAATGATGTTACATACATAAGTGAGGTCCTGAAGTGGTAAACTTTTTTTGCTTTATATGTAAATTACCGTTCTATGTCAATCTGTGTTCGGTCATCACAGTGTTTGTTCTTGAAGATTACCATCCGCCATATATAACTTCAATTTAACTTTCTTTTGAAATTCCTTTCAATGTAAATACATGCATATGTGAAGTCCTGAAGTGGTACACTTTTTTTGTTTTATACGTAAATTACCAGTCTATGTCAATCTGTGTTCGGTCATCACAGTGTTTGTTCTTCAAGATTACCGTCCACCAAATATAAATTCTATTTGAATTTCCTTTCAAAGTACCCCTAATGATGTTACATACATAAGTGAGGTCCTGAAGTGGTACACATTTTCTGTTTTATATGTTAATTACCTGTCTACGTCAAACTGTGTTCGGTCATCACAGAGTTTGTTCTTGAAGAAAACCATCCGCCATATATAAATTTAATTTCAATCTCCTTTCAAAGTACCCCTAACGATGTTACATACATAAGTGAGGTCCGGAAGTGGTTAACTTTTTTTGTTTTATATGTAAATTACCTGTCTATGTCAATCTGTGTTCGGTAATCACAGTGTTTGTTCTTCAAGATTACCATCCGCCATATATAAATTCAATTTCAGTTTCTTTTGTAATTCCTTCCAATGTAAATACATACATATGTGAATTCCTGAAGTGGTACACTTTTTTTGTTTTATACATAAATTATCGGTCTATGTCGATCTGTGTTCGGTCATCACAGTTTTTGTTTTTCAAGATAACTGTTGGCTATATATAAATTCAATTTTAATTTCCTTTCAAAATACCCCCAATGATGTTACATGCATACGTGAGGTCTTGAAGTGTTACACTTTTTTTGTTTTATATATAAATTACCTGTCTATGTCAATCTGTGCTCGGTCATCACAGTGTTTGTTCTTGAAGATTACCATCCACCATATAGAAATTTAATTTCAATTTCCTTTCAAAGTATCCCTAATGATGTTACATACATAAGTGAGGTCCTGAAGTGGTAAAATTTTTTTGCTTTATATGTTAATTACCTGTCTACGTCAAACTGTGTTCGGTCATCGCAGTGTTTGTTCTTGAAGATTACCATCCGCCATATATAAATTTAATTTCAATCTCCTTTCAAAGTACCCCTAATGATGTTACATACATAAGTGAGGTCCGGAAGTGGTAAACTTTTTTTGTTTTATATGTAAATTACCTGTCTATGTCAATCAGTGTTAGGTCATCACAGTGTTTGTTCTTGAAGATTACCATCCGCCATATATAAATTCAATTTCATTTTCTTTTGAAATTCCTTCCAATGTAAATACATACATATGTGAAGTCCTGAAGTGGTAAACTTTTTTTGCTTTATATGTAAATTAACGTCTATGTCAATCTGTGTTCGGTCATCACAGTGTTTGTTCTTGAAGATTACCATCAGCCATATATAAATTCAATTTCAGTTTCCTTTGAAAGTACCCCTAATGATGTAACATACATAAGTGAGGTCGTTTTTTTGTTTTATACGTAAATTATCGGTCTATGTCTATCTGTGTTCGGTCATCACAGTGTTTGTTCCCCAAGATTACTGTTGGCTATATATAAATTCAATTTTAAATTCCTTTCAAAATACCCCCAATGACGTTACATACATACGTGAGGTCCTGAAGTGGTAAACTTTTTTTCCTTTATATGTAAATTACCCGTCTACGTCAATCTGTATTCGGTCATCACAGTGTTTGTTCTTGAAGATTACCATCCGCCATATATAAATTCAATTTCAGTTTCTTTTGAAATTCCTTCCAATGTAAATACTTACATATGTGAAGTCCTGAAGTGGTACACTTTTTTTGTTTTATACGTGAATTATCGGTCTATGTCAATCTGTGTTCGTTCATCACAGTGTCTGTTCTTCAAGATTACTGTTGGTTATATATAAATTCAATTTTAATTTCCTTCAAAATAACCCCAATGACGTTACATACATACGTGAGGTCCTGAAGTGGTACACATTTTTTGTTTTATGTGTAAATTACCTATCTATGTCAATCTGTGTTCGGTCATCAAAGTGTTTGTTCTTCAAGATTACCATCCGCCATATATAAATTCAATTTCAGATTCTTTTGGAATTCTTTCCAATGTAAATACATACATATGTGAAGTCCTGAAGTGGTACACTTTTTTTGTTTTAAATGTAAATTACCGGTCTATGTCAATCTGTGTTCGGTCATCACAGTGTTTTTTCTTGAAGATTTCCTTCCGCCATATATAAATTTAATTTCAATCTCCTTTCAAAGTACCCCTAATGATGTTACATACATAAGTGAGGTCCTGAAGTGGTAAACTTTTTTTGCTTTATATGTAAATTACCCGTCTATGTCAATCTGTGTTTGGTCATCACAGCGTTTGTTCCTCAAGTTTACCGTCGGCAATTTATAAATGAAACTTAATTTCTTTTCAAATTACCTCTAATATAAATACATACACATGTGAAGTACGTAAGTGGTAAACTTTTATTGTTTTATATGTAAATTACCTGTCTATGTCAATCTGTGTTCGGTCATCACAGTGTTTGTTCTTGAAGATTACCATCCGCTATATATAAATTGAATTTCAATTTCCTTTCAAAGTACCCCTATTGATGTTACATACATAAGTGAGGTCCGGAAGTGGTATACTTTTTTTGGTTTATATGTAAATTACCTGTCTATGTCAATCTGTGTTCGGTCATCACAGTGTTTGTTCTTCAAGATTACCATCCGCCATATATAAATATAATTTCAATTTCTTTTCAAATTACCTCCAATGTAAATACATACATATGTGAAGTCCTGAAGTGGTACACTTTTTTTGTTTTATACGTAAATTACCGGTCTATGTCAATCTGTGTTCGGTCATCACAGTGTTTTTTCTTGAAGATTTCCTTCCACCATATATAAATTTAATTTCAATTTCCTTTCAAAGTACCCCTAATGATGTTACATACATAAGTGAGGTCCTGAAGTGGTAAACTTTTTTTGGTTTATATGTAAATTACCTGTCTATGTCAATCTGTGTTCGGTCATCACAGTGTTTGTTCTTGAAGATTACCATCCGCCATATATAAATTCAATTTCAGTTTCCTTTGAAATTCCTTCCAATGTAAATTCATACATATGTGAAGTCCTGAAGTGGTACACTTTTTTTTGTATTATATGTAAATTACTGGTCTATGTCAATCTGTGTTCGGTCATCACAGTGTTATTTCTTGAAGATTTCCTTCCACCATATATAAATTTAATTTCAATTTCCTTTCAAAGTACCCCTAATGATGTTACATACATAAGTGAGGTCCTGAAGTGGTAAACTTTTTTTGCTTTTTATGTAAATTACCCGTCTATATCAAACTGTGTTTGGTCATCATAGTGTTTGTTCCTCAAGATTACCGTCGGCTATTTATAAATTCAATCTTAATTTCTTTCCGAATTACCTCCAATATAAATACATACATATGTGAAATCCTGAAGTGGTAAACTTTTTTTCCTTTATATATAAATTACCCGTCTACGTCAATCTGTGTTCGGACATCACAGTGTTTGTTCTTGAAAATTACCGTCCACCAAATATAAAATCAATATAAATTTCCTTTCAAAGTACCCCCAATGATGTTACATACATAAGTGAGGTCCGGAAGTGGTAAACTTTTTTTGGTTTATATGTAAATTACCTGTCTATGTCAATCTGTGTTCGGTCATCACAGTGTTTGTTCTTGAAGATTACCATCCGCCATATATAAATTCAATTTCATTTTCTTTTGAAATTCCCTTCAATGTAAATACATACATATATGAGGTCCTGAAGTGGTAGACGCTTTTTCATTTATATGTAAATTACCGGTCTATGTCAATCTGTGTTCGGTCATCACAGTGTTTTTTCTTGAAGATTTCCTTCCACCATATATAAATTTAATTTCAATTTCCTTTCAAAGTACCCCTAATGATGTTACATACATAAGTGAGGTCCTGAAGTGGTAAACTTTTTTTGCTTTATATGTAAATTACCCGTCTATGTCAATCTGTGATTGGTCATCACAGTGTTTGTTCCTCAAGATTACCGTCGGCTATTTATAAATTCAATATTAATTTCTTTTCAAATTACCTCCAATATAAATACATACACATGTCAAGTCCGGAAGTGGTGAACTTTTTTTGTTTTATATATAAATTACCTGTCTATGTCAATCTGTGTTCGGCCATCACAGTGTTTGCTCTTCAAGATTACCGTCCGCCATATATAAATTCAATTTCAATTTATTTTCAAATTACCTTCAATGTAAATACATGCATATGTGAAGTCCTGAAGTGGTACACTTTTTTTGTTTTATACGTAAATTACCAGTCTATGTCAATCTGTGTTCGGTCATCACAGTGTTTGTCCTTGAAGATTACCATCCACCATATATAAATTTAATTTCAATTTCCTTTCAAAGTACCCCTAATGATGTTACATACATAAGTGAGGTCCTGAAGTGGTAAACTTTTTTTGCTTTATATGTAAATTACCTGTCTATGTCAATCAGTGTTAGGTCATCACAGTGTTTGTTCTTGAAGATTACCATCCGCCATATATAAATTCAATTTCAGTTTCATTTGAAATTCCTTCCAATGTAAATACATACATATGTGAGGTCCTGAAGTGGTAAACTTTTTTTGCTTTATATGTAAATTACCCGTCTATGTCAATCTGTGTTTGGTCATCACAGTGTTTCTTCTTCAAGATTACCGTCCACCAAATATAAATTCAATTTTAATTTCCTTTGAAAGTACCCCCAATGCTGTTACATACATAAGTTAGGTCCTGAAGTGGTAAACATTTTCTGTTTTATATGTTAATTACCTGTCTACGTCAAACTGTATTCGGTCATCACAGTGTTTGTTCTTGAAGCTTACCATCCGCCATATATAAATTTAATTTCAATCTCCTTTCAAAGTACCCCTAATGATGTCACATACATAAGTGAGGTCCGGAAGTGGTAAACTTTTTTTGTTTTATATATAAATTACCTGTATATGTCAATCTGTGTTCGGTCATCACAGTATTTGTTCTTGAAGATTACCATCCGCCATATATAAATTCAATTTCAGTTTCTTTTGAAATTCCTTCCAATGTAAATACTTACATATGTGAATTCCTGAAGTGGTACACTTTTTTTGTTTTATACGTAAATTATCGGGCTATGTCAATCTGTGTTCGTTCATCACAGTTTTTGTTTTTCAAGATAACTGTTGGCTATATATAAATTCAATTTTAATTTCCTTTCAAAATACCCCCAATGATGTTACATGCATACGTGAGGTCTTGAAGTGGTACACCTTTTTTGTTTTATATGTAAATTACCTGTCTATGTCAATCTGCGTTCGGTCATCACAGTGTTTGTTCTTCAAGATTACCATCCGCCATATATAAATTTAATTTCAATTTCCTTTCAAAGTACCCCTAATGATGTTACATACATAAGTGAGGTCCTGAAGTGGTACACCTTTTTTGTATTATATGTAAATTAACTGTCTATGTCAATCTGCGTTCGGTCATCACAGTGTTTGTTCTTGAAGATTACCATCCACCATATATAAATTTAATTTCAATTTCCTTTCAAAGTATTCCTAATGATGTTCCATACATACGTGAGGTCCTGAAGTGGTAAAATTTTTTTGCTTTATATGTTAATTACCTGTCTACGTCAAACTGTGTTCGGTCATCGCAGTGTTTGTTCTTGAAGATTACCATCCGCCATATATAAATTTAATTTCAATCTCCTTTCAAAGTACCCCTAATGATGTTACATACATAAGTGAGGTCCGGAAGTGGTAAACTTTTTTTTATATGTAAATTACCTTTCTATGTCAATCTGTGTCAGGTCATCGCAGTGTTTGTTCTTGAACATTATAATCCGCAATATATAAATTCAATTTCAGTTTCTTTTGAAAATCCTTCCAATGTAAATACATACATATGTGAAGTCCTGAAGTGGTAAACTTTTTTGCTTTATATGTAAATTAACGTCTATGTCAATCTGTGTTCGGTCATCACAGTGTTTGATCTTGAAGATTACCATCCGCCATATATAAATTCAATTTCAGTTTCCTTTGAAAGTACCCCTAATGATGTAACATACATAAGTGAGGTCGTTTTTTTGTTTTATCCGTAAATTATCGGTCTATGTCTATCTGTGTTCGGTCATCACAGCTTTTGTTTTTCAAGATTACTGTTGGCTATAAATAAATTCAATTTTAATTTGCTTTCAAAATACCCCCAATGATGTTACATACATACGTGAGGTCCTGAAGTGGTAAGCTTTTTTTTGCTTTATATGTAAATTACCCGTCTATGTCAATCTGTGTTCGGTCATCACAGTGTTTGTTCTTGAAGATTACCATCCGCCATATATAAATTCAATTTCAGTTTCTTTTGAAATTTCTTCCAATGTAAATACATACATATGTGATGTCCGGAAGTGGTACACTTTTTTTGTTTTATACGTAAATTAGCGGTCTATGTCAATCAGTGTGCGGTCATCACAGTGTTTGTTCTTCAAGATTACTGTTGGCTATATATAAATTCAATCCTAATTTCTATTAAAATAACCTCCAATGTAAATACATACATATGTGAAGTCCTGAAGTGGTACACATTTTTTCTTTTATCTGTACAATACCGGTCTATGTCAATCTGTGTTCGGTCATCACAGTGTTTGTTCATGAAGATTACCATCCGCCATATATAAATTCAATTTCAGTTTCTTTTGCAATTCCTTCCAATGTAAATACATACATATGTGAAGTCCTGATGTGGTAAACATTTTTTGCTTTATATGTAAATTACCCGTCTATGTCAATCTGTGTTCTGTCATCACAGTGTTTGTTCTTGAAGATTACCATCCGCCATATATAAATTCAATTTCAGTTTCTTTTGAAATTTCTTCCAATGTAAATACATACATATGTGAAGTCCTCAAGTGGTACAATTTTTTTGTTTTATACGCAAATTATCGGTCTATGTCAATCTGTGTTCGGCCATCACAGTGTTTGTTCTTCAAGATAACTGTTGGTTATATATTAATTCAATTTTAATTTCATTTCAAAATAAACCTAATGATTTTACATACATAAGTGAGGTCCGGAAGTGGTAAACTTTTTTTGTTTTATATATAAATTACCTGTCTATGTCAATCTGTGTTTGGATATCATAGTGTTTGTTCTTGAAGATTACCATCCGCCATATATAAATTTAATTTTAATTTCCTTTCAAAATACCCCCAATGCTGTTACATACATAAGTTAGGTCCTGAAGTGGTAAACTTTTTTTGCTTTATGTGTAAATTACCTATCTATGTCAATCTGTGTTCGGTCATCAAAGTGTTTGTTCTTGAAGATTACCATCCGCCATATATAAATTTAATTTCAATTTCCTTTCAAAGTACCCCTAATGATGTTACATACATAAGTGAGGTCCGGAAGTGGTAAACTTTTTTTGTTTTATATATAAATTACCTGTCTATGTCAATCTGTGTTCGGCCATCACAGTGTTTGCTCTTCAAGATTACCATCCGCCATATATAAATTCAATTTCAATTTCTTTTCAAATTACCTCCAATGATGTTACATACATAAGTGAGGTCCTGAAGTGGTACACATTTTTTGTTTTATGTCTAAATTACCTATCTATGTCAATCTGTTTTCGGTCATCAAAGTGTTTGTTATTGAAGATTACCATCCGCCATATATAAATTCAATTTCAGTTTCTTTTGAAATTCCTTCCAATGTAAATACATACATAAGTGAGGTCCTGAAGTGGTAAAATTTTTTTGCTTTATATGTAAATTACCGGTCTATGTCAATCTGTATTCGGTCATCACAGTGTTTGTTCTTGAAGATTACCATCCGCCATATATAAATTTAATTTCAATTTCCTTTCAAAGTACCCCTAATGATGTTACATACATAAGTCAGGTCCTGAAGTGGTAAACTTTTTTTGCTTTATATGTAAATTACCCGTCTATGTCAATCTGTGTTTGGTCATCACAGTGTTTGTTCCTCAAGATTACCGTCGGCTATTTATAAATTCAATCTTGATTTCTTTTCAAATTACCTTCAATTTAAATACATACATATATGAGGTCCTGAAGTGGTAGACGCTTTTTCATTTATATGTAAATTACCGGTCTATGTCAATCTGTGTTCGGTCATCACAGTGTTTGTTCTTGAAGATTACCATCCGCCATATATAAATTTAATTTCAATTTCCTTTCAAAGTACCCCTAATGATGTTACATACATAAGTGAGGTCCGGAAGTGGTAAACTTTTTTTGTTTTATATATAAATTACCTGTCTATGTCAATCTGTGTTCGGCCATCACAGTGTTTGCTCTTCAAGATTACCATCCGCCATATATAAATTCAATTTCAATTTCTTTTCAAAATACCCCCAATGATGTTACATACATACGTGTGGTCCGGAAGTGGTGAACATTTTTGGTTTTATATGTAAATTACCTGTCTATGTCAATCTGTGTTCGGTCATCAAAGTGTTTGTTATTGAAGATTACCATCCGCCATATATAAATTCAATTTCAGTTTCTTTTGAAATTCCTTCCAATGTAAATACATACATATGTGAAGTCCTGAAGTGGTAAAATTTTTTTGCTTTATATGTAAATTACCGGTTTATGTCAATCTGTATTCGGTCATCACAGTGTTTTTTCTTGAAAATTACCATCCGCCATATATAAATTTAATTTCAATTTCCTTTCAAAGTACCCCTAATGATGTTACATACATAAGTGAGGTCCGGAAGTGGTAAACTTTTTTTGTTTTATATATAAATTACCTGTCTATGTCAATCTGTGTTCGGCCATCACAGTGTTTGTTCTTGAAGATTACCATCCGCCATATATAAATACAATTTCAATTTCTTTTCAAATTACCTCCAATGACGTTACATACATACGTGAGGTCCTGAAGTGGTACACATTTTTTGTTTTATGTGTAAATTACCTATCTATGTCAATCTGTTTTCGGTCATCAAAGTGTTTGTTATTGAAGATTACCATGCGCCATATATAAATTCAATTTCAGATTCTTTTGAAATTCTTTCCAATGTAAATACATACATATGTGAAGTCCTGAAGTGGTACACTTTTTTTGTTTTAAATGTAAATTACCGGTCTATGTCAATCTGTGTTCGGTCATCACAGCTTTTGTTTTTCAAGATTACTGTTGGCTATATATAAATTCAATTTTAATTTCCTTTCAAAATACCCCCAATGATGTTACATGCATACGTGAGGTCCTGAAGTGGTATACGTTTTTTGTTTTATATGTAAATTACCGGTCTATGTCACTCTGTGTTCGGTCTTCGCAGTGTTTATTCCCCAAGATTACCGTCGGCTATTTATAAATTCAATTTCAGTTTCTTTTCAAATTTCCTCAAATGTAAATACATACATATGTGAAGTCCTGAAGTGGTACACTTTTTTTGTTTTATATGTAAATTAACCGTCTATGTCAATCTGTGTTCGGTCATCACAGTGTTTGTTCTTCAAGATTACCGTCCGCCATATATAAATTCAATTTCAATTTCTTTTCAAATTACCTCCAATATAAATACATACATATGTGAAGTCCGGAAGTGGTAAACTTTTTTGCTTTATATGTAAATTACCAGTCTATATCAGACTGTTTTCTGTCATCACAGTGTTTGTTCTTGAAGATTACCATCCGCCATATATAAATTCAATTTCAGTTTCTTTTGAAATTCCCTCTAATATAAATACATACATACGTGTAGTCCTGAAGTGGTAAACTTTTTTTGCTTTATATGTAAATTACCCGTCTATATCAATCTGTGTTCTGTCATCACAGTGTATGTTCTTCAAGATTACTGTTGGCTACATATAAATTCAATGTTAATTTCCTTTCAAAGTACCGCTAATGATGTTACATACATAAGTGAGGTCCTGATGTGTTAAACTTTTTTTGATTTATATGTAAATTACCCGTCTATATCAAACTGTTTTCGGTCATCACAGTGTTTGTTCTTCAAGATTACCGTCCGCCATATATAAATTCAATTTCAGTTTCTGTTGAAATTCCTTCCAATATAAATACATACATATGTGTAGTCCTGAAGTGGTACACTTTTTTTGTTTTATATGTAAATTACCGGTCTATGTCAATCTGTGTTCGGTCATCACAGTGTTTGTTCTTCAAGATTACCGTCCACCAAATATAAATTCAATTTTAATTTCCTTTGAAAGTACCCCCAATGCTGTTACATACATAAGTTAGGTCCTGAGTGGTAAACTTTTTTTGCTTTATATTTAAATTACACGTCTATATCAAACTGTGTTCGTTCATCACAGTGTTTGTTCTTCAAGATTACCATCCGCCATATATAAATTCAATTTCACTTTCTTTTGAAATTCCTTCCACGGTAAATACATACATAAGTGAAGTCCTGAAGTGGTACACTTTTTTTGTTTTATACGTAAATTATCGGTCTATGTCAATCTGTGTTCGGTCATCACAGTGTTTGTTCTTCAAGATTACTGTTGTCTATATATAAATTCAATTTTAATTTCCTTTCAAAATAACCCCAATGATGTTACATACATACGTGAGGTCCTGAAGTGGTACACATTTTTTGTTTTATGTGTAAATTACCTATCTATGTCAATCTTTGTTCGGTCATCAAATTGTTTGTTCTTGAAGATTACCATCCGCCATATATAAATTCAATTTCAGTTTCTTTTGAAATTCCTTCCAATGTAAATACATACATATGTGAAGTCCTGAAGTGGTAAACTTTTTTTGCATTATATTTAAATTACCCGTCTATATCAAACTGTGTTCGGTCATAACAGTGTTTGTTCTTGAAGATTACCATCCGCCATATATAAATTAAATTTCAGTTTCTTTTCAAATTCCTACCAATGTAAATACATACATATGTGAAGTCCCGAAGTGGTACACTTTTTTTGCATTATATGTAAATTACCCGTCTATATCAAACTGTGTTCGGTCATCTCAGTGTTTGTTCTTCAAGATTACCATCCGCCATATATAAATTCAATTTCAGATTCTTTTGAAATTCTTTCCAATGTAAATACATACATATGTGAAGTCCTGAAGTGGTACACTTTTTTTGTTTTATACGTAAATTATCGGTCTATGTCAATCTGTGTTCGGTCATCACAGTGTTTGTTCTTCAAGATTACTGTTTGCTATATATAAATTCAATTTTAATTTCCTTTCAAAATACCCCCAATGCTGTTACATACATACGTGAGGTCCTGAAGTGGTACACATTTTTTGTTTTATGTGTAAATTACCTATCTATGTCAATCTTTGTTCGGTCATCAAATTGTTTGTTCTTGAAGATTACCATCCGCCATATATAAATTCAATTTCAGTTTCCTTTGGAATTCCTTCCAATGTAAATACATATATATGTGAAGTCCTGAAGTGGTACACTTTTTTTGTTTTAAATGTAAATTACCGGTCTATGTCAATCTGTGTTCGGTCATCACAGTGTTTGTTCTTCACGATTACCGTCCACCAAATATAAATTCAATTTTAATTTCCTTTCAAAGTATGCCTAATAATGTTAAATACATAAGTTAGGTCCTGAAGTGGTAAACTTTTTTGCTTTATATGTAAATTACCCGTCTATATCAAACTGTGTTCGGTCATCTCAGTGTTTGTTCTTCAAGATTACCATCCGCCATATATAAATTCAATTTCAGTTTCTTTTGAAATTCTTTCCAATGTAAATACATACATATGTGAAGTCCTCAAGTGGTACACTTTTTTTGGTTTATACGCAAATTATCGGTCTATGTCAATCTGTGTTCGGTCATCACAGTGTTTGTTCTTCAAGATTACTGTTGGTTATATATAAATTCAATTTTAATTTCCTTTCAAAATAACGCCAATGACGTTACATACATACGTGAGGTCCTGAAGTGGTACACATTTTTTGTTTTATGTGTAAATTACCTATCTATGTCAATCTTTGTTCGGTCATCAAAGTGTTTGTTCTTGAAGATTACCATCCGCCATATATAAATTCAATTTCAGTTTCTTTTGAAATTCCTTCCAATGTAAATACATACATTTGTGAAGTCCTGAAGTGGTAAACTTTTTTTGCTTTATATGTAAATTACCCGTCTATATCAAACTGTGTTCGGTCATCTCAGTGTTTGTTCTTCAAGATTACCATCCGCCATATATAAATTCAATTTAAGTTTCTTTTGAAATTCCTTCCAATGTAAATACATACATATGTGAAGTCCTCAAGTGGTACACTTTTTTTGTTTTAAATGTAAATTACCGGTCTATGTCAATCTGTGTTCGGTCATCACAGTGTTTGTTCTTCACGATTACCGTCCACCAAATATAAATTCAATTTTAATTTCCTTTCAAAGTACCCCCAATGCTGTTACATACATAAGTTAGGTCCTGAAGTGGTAAACTTTTTTTGCTTTATATGTAAACTACCCGTCTATATCAAACTGTGTTCGGTCATCACAGTGTTTGTTCTTCAAGATTACTTTTGGCTATATATAAATTCAATTTCAGATTCTTTTGGAATTCTTTCCAATGTAAATACATACATATGTGAAGTCCTGAAGTGGTACACTTTTTTTGTTTTAAATGTAAATTACCGGTCTATGTCAATCTGTGTTCGTTCATCACAGTGTTTGTTCTTCAAGATTACCATCCGCCATATATAAATTCAATTTCAATTTATTTTCAAATTACCTCCAATATAAATACATACATATGTGAAGTCATGAAGTGGTACACTTTTTTTGTTTTATACGTAAATTATCGATCTATGTCAATCTGTGTTTGGATATTACAGTGTTTGTTCTTCAAGATTACTGTTGGTTATATATAAATTCAATTTTAATTTCCTTTCAA
Source organism: Diplolepis rosae (assembly GCA_030998225.1). Taxonomy (NCBI): domain Eukaryota; kingdom Metazoa; phylum Arthropoda; class Insecta; order Hymenoptera; family Diplolepididae; genus Diplolepis; species Diplolepis rosae. Next base: position 639,371 of record JAPYXD010000546.1, read on the forward strand.
AATAACCCCAATGACGTTACATACATACGTGAGGTCCTGAAGTGGTACCCATTTTTTGTTTTATGTGTAAATTACCTATCTATGTCAATCTTTGTTCGGTCATCAAAGTGTTTGTTCTTGAAGATTACCATCCGCTATTTATAAATTCAATTTAAGTTTCTTTTGAAATTCCTTCCAATGTAAATACATACATAAGTTAAGTCCTGAAGTGGTAAACTTTTTTTGCTTTATATGTAAATTACCCGTCTATATCAAACTGTGTTCGGTCATCTCAGTGTTTGTTCTTCAAGATTACCATCCGCCATATATAAATTCAATTTCAGTTTCTTTTGAAATTCTTTCCAATGTAAATACATACATATGTGAAGTCCTCAAGTGGTACACTTTTTTTGTTTTAAATGTAAATTACCGGTCTATGTCAATCTGTGTTCGGTCATCACAGTGTTTGTTCTTCACGATTACCGTCCACCAAATATAAATTCAATTTTAATTTCCTTTCAAAGTACCCCTAATGATTTTACATACATAAGTTAGGTCCTGAAGTGGTAAACTTTTTTTGCTTTATATGTAAATTACACGTCTATATCAAACTGTGTTCGGTCATCACAGTGTATGTTCTTCAAGATTACTGTTTGCTATATATAAATTCAATTATAATTTCCTTTCAAAATACCCCCAATGACGTTACATACATACGTGAGGTCCTGAAGTGGTACACATTTTTTGTTTTATGTGTAAATTACCTATCTATGTCAATCTGTGTTCGGTCATCACAGTGTTTGTTCTTCAAGATTACCATCCGCTATATATAAATTCAATTTTAGTTTCTTTTGAAATTCCTTCCAATGTAAATACATACATATGTGAAGTCCTCAAGTGGTACACTTTTTTTGTTTTATACGTAAATTATCAATCTATGTCAATCTGTGTGTGGTCATCACAGTGTTTGTTCTTCAAGATTACCATCCGCCATATATAAATTCAATTTCAATTTCTTTTGAAATTCCTTCCAATGTAAATACATACATATGTGAAGTTCTCAAGTGGTACACTTTTTTTGTTTTATACGCAAATTATCGGTCTATGTCATTCTGTGTTCGATCATCACAGTGTTTGTTCTTCAAGATTGCCGTCCACCAAATATAAATTCAATTTTAATTTCCTTTCAAAGTACGCCTAATAATGTTAAATACATAAGTTAGGTCCTGAAGTGCTAAATATTTTTTGCTTTATATGTCAAATACCCGTCTATATCAAACTGTTTTCTGTCATCACAGTGTTTGTTCTTGAAGATTACCATCCGCCATATATAAATCCAATTTCAGTTTCTTTGAAATTCCTTCCAATATAAATACATACATATGTGAAATCCTGAAGTGGTAAACTTTTTTTCCTTTATATATAAATTACCCGTCTACGTCAATCTGTGTTCGGACATCACAGTGTTTGTTCTTCAAGATTCCCATCCGCCATATATAAATTCAATTTTAATATCTTTTGAAATTCCTTCCAATGTAGATACATACATATGTGAAGTCCTCAAGTGGTACACTTTTTGTGTTTTATACGCAAATTATCGGTCTATGTCAATCTGTGTTCGGTCATCAAAGTGTTTGTTCTTCAAGATTACTGTTGGCTATATATGTATTCAGTTTTAATTTCCTTTCAAAGTACGCTTAATAATGTTATATACGTAAGTTAGGTCCAGGAGTGGTAAACTTTTTTGCTTTATATGTAAATTACCCGTCTATATCAAACTGTTTTCGGTCATCACAGTGCTTGTTCTTCAAGGCTACCATCCGCCATATATAAATTCAATTTCAGTTTCTGTTGAAATTCCTTCCAATATAAATACTTACATATGTGAAGTCCTGAAGTGGTAGACTCTTTTTGTTTTATATGTAAATTACCCGTCTATGTCAATCTGTGTTCGGTCATCACAGTGTTTGTTCTTGAAGATCACCATCCGCCATATATAAATTCAATTTCAGTTTCTTTTGAAATTCCTTCCAATGTAAATACATACATATGTGAAGTCCCGAAGTGGTACACTTTTTTGTTTTATACGTGAATTATCGGTCTATATCAAACTGTGTTCGGTCATCACAGTTTGTTCTCCAAGATTACTGTTGGCTATATATAAATTCAATTTTAATTTCGCTTCAAATTGCCTCCAATGTAAATACATACATATGTGAAGTCCCGAAGTGGTATTCTTTTTGGTTTTATATGTAAATTACCGGTCTATGTCAATCTGTGTTCGGTCAACACAGTGTTTGTTCTTCAAGATTACCGTCCACCAAATATAAATTCAATTTTAATTTCCTTTCAATGTACCCCTAGTAATGTTACATTCATAAGTGAGGTCCTGAAGTGGTACATTTTTTTTGTTTTATACGTAAATTATCGGTCTATGTCAATCTGTGTTCGGTCATCACAGTGTTTGTTCTTCAAGATTACTGTTGGTTATATATAAATTCAATTTTAATTTCCTTTCATAATACCCCCAATGATTTTACATACATATGTGAAGTCCTGAAGTGGTACACTTTTTTTGTTTTATATGTAAATTACCGGTCTATGTCAATCTGTGTTCGGTCATCACAGTGTTTGTTCTTGAAGATTACCATCCGCCATATATAAATTCAATTTCAGATTCTTTTGGAATTCTTTCCAATGTAAATACATACATATGTGAAGTCCTGAAGTGGTACACTTTTTTTGTTTTAAATGTAAATTACCGGTCTATGTCAATCTGTGTTCGGTCATCACAGTGTTTGTTCTTCAAGATTGCTGTTGGCTATATATAAATTCAATCCTAATTTCTATTAAAATTACCTTCAATGTAAATACATACATACGTGAGGTCCTGAAGTGGTAAAATTTTTTTGCTTTATATGTAAATTACCTGTCTATGTCAATCTGTGTTCGGTCATCACAGTGTTTGTTCTTGAAGATTACCATCCGCCATATATAAATTCAATTTCAGTTTCTTTTGAAATTCTTTCCAATGTAAATACATACATATGTGAAGTCCTCAAGTGGTACACTTTTTTTGTTTTAAATGTAAATTACCCGTCTATATCAAACTGTGTTCGGTCATAACAGTGTTTGTTCTTGAAGATTACCATCCGCCATATATAAATTCAATTTCAGTTTCCTTTGAAATTCCTTCCAATGTAAATACATACATATGTGAAATCCTGAAGTGGTAAACTTTTTTGCATTATATATAAATTACCTGTCTATATCAAACTGTGTTCGGTCATCACAGTGTTTGTTCTTCAAGATTACCATCCGCCATATATAAATTCAATTTCAGTTTCTTTTGAAATTCTTTCCAATGTAAATACATACATATGTGAAGTCCTCAAGTGGTACATTTTTTTTGTTTTATACGTAAATTATCGGTCTATGTCAATCTGTGTTCGGTCATCACAGTGTTTGTTCTTCAAGATTACTGTTGTCTATATATAAATTCAATTTTAATTTCCTTTCAAAATACCCCCAATGCTGTTACATACATAAGTTAGGTCCTGAAGCGGTACACATTTTTTGTTTTATGTGTAAATTACCTATCTATGTCAATCTGTGTTCGGTTATCAAAGTGTTTGTTCTTGAAGATTACCATCCGCCATATATAAATTCAATTTCAGTTTCCTTTGAAATTCCTTGCAATGTAAATACATACATATGTGAAGTCCCGAAGTGGTACACTTTTTTTGTTTTATATGTAAATTACCGGTCTATGTCAATCTGTGTTCGGTCATCACAGTGTTTGTTCTTCAAGATTACCGTCCACCAAATATAAATTCAATTTTAATTTCCTTTGAAAGTACCCCTAATGATGTTACATACATAAGTTAGGTCCTGAAGTGGTAAACTTTTTTTGCTTTATATGTAAATTACCCGTCTATATCAAACTGTGTTCGGTCATCTCAGTGTTTGTTCTTCAAGATTACCATCCGCCATATATAAATTCAATTTCAGTTTCTTTTGAAATTCTTTCCAATGTAAATACATACATATGTGAAGTCCTCAAGTGGTACACTTTTTTTGTTTTATACGTAAATTATCGATCTATGTCAATCTGTGTTTGGATATTACAGTGTTTGTTCTTGAAGATTACCATCCGCCATATATAAATTCAATTTCAGTTTCCTTTGAAATTCCTTCCAATGTAAATACATACATATGTGAAGTCCTGAAGTGGTACACTTTTTTTGTTTTAAATGTAAATTACCGGTCTATGTCAATCTGTGTTCGGTCATCACAGTGTTTGTTCTTCACGATTACCGTCCACCAAATATAAATTCAATTTTAATTTCCTTTCAAAGTACCCCTAATACTGTTAAATACATAAGTTAGGTCCTAAAGTGGTAAACTTTTTTTGCTTTATATGTAAATTACCCGTCTATATCAAACTGTGTTCGGTCATCTCAGTGTTTGTTCTTCAAGATTACCATCCGCCATATATAAATTCAATTTCAGTTTCTTTTGAAATTCTTTCCAATGTAAATACATACATATGTGAAGTCCTCAAGTGGTACATTTTTTTTGTTTTATACGTAAATTATCGGTCTATGTCAATCTGTGTTCGGTCATCACAGTGTTTGTTCTTCAAGATTACTGTTGGTTATATATAAATTCAATTTGAATTTCCTTTCAAAGTACCCCTAATGATTTTACATACATATATGAGGTCCAGAAGTGGTACAACTTTTTTCTTTTATGCGTAAATTACCGGTTTATGTCAATCTGTATTCGGTCATCACAGTGTTTGTTCTTGAAGATTACCATCCGCCATATATAAATTCAATTCCAGATTCTTTTCAAATTCTTTCCAATGTAAATACATATATATGTGAAGTCCTGAAGTGGTAAACTTTTTTTGCTTTATATGTAAATTACCCGTCTATATCAAACTGTGTTCGGTCATCTCAGTGTTTGTTCTTCAAGATTACCATCCGCCATATATAAATTCAATTTCAGTTTCTTTTGAAATTCTTTCCAATGTAAATACATACATATGTGAAGTCCTCAAGTGGTACACTTTTTTTGTTTTAAATGTAAATTACCGGTCTATGTCAATCTGTGTTCGGTCATCACAGTGTTTGTTCTTCACGATTACCGTCCACCAAATATAAATTCAATTTTAATTTCCTTTCAAAGTACCCCTAATGATTTTACATACATATATGAGGTCCTGAAGTGGTAAACTTTTTTTGCTTTATATGTAAATTACACGTCTATATCAAACTGTGTTCGGTCATCACAGTGTTTGTTCCTTAAGATTACCTTCGGCTATTTATAAATTCAATTTAAGTTTCTTTTGAAATTCCTTGCAATGTAAATACATACATAAGTGAGGTCCTGAAGTGGTAAACTTTTTTTGCTTTATATGTAAATTACCCGTCTATGTCAATCTGTGTTTGGTCATCACAGTGTTTGTTCTTGAAGATTACCGTCCGCCATATATAAATCCAATTTCAATTTCTTTTCAAATTACCTCCAATGTAAATACATATATATGTGAAGTCCTGAAGTGGTACACTTTTTTTGTTTTATACGTAAATTATCGGTCTATGTCAATCTGTTTTCGGTCATCACAGTGTTTGTTCTTCAAGATTACCGTCCACCAAATATAAATTCAATTTTAATTTCCTTTCAAAGTACCCCTAATGATGTTACATACATAAGTTAGGTCCTGAAGTGGTAAACTTTTTTTGCTTTATATGTAAATTACCTGTCTATGTCAATCTGTGTTCAGTCATCACAGTGTATATTCTTCAAGATTACCATCCGCCATATATAAATTCAATTTCAGTTTCTTTTGAAATTCCTTCCAATGTAAATACATACATATGTGAAGTCCTGAAGTGGTACAATTATTTTGTTTTATACTTACATTATCGGTCTATGTCAATCTGTGTTCTGTCATCACAGTGTATGTTCTTCAAGATTACTGTTTGCTATATATAAATTCAATTATAATTTCCTTTCAAAGTACCCCTAATGATGTTACATACATACGTGACGTCCTGAAGTGGTACACATTTTTTGTTTTATATGTAAACTACCCGTCTATGTCAATCTGTGTTCGGTCATCACAGTGTTTGTTCTTCAAGTTTACCATCCGCCATATATAAATTCAATTTCAGTTTCTTTTGAAATTCCTTCCAATGTAAATACATACATATGTGAAGTCCTCAAGTGGTACACTTTTTTTGTTTTATACGTAAATTATCAATCTATGTCAATCTGTGTGTGGTCATCACAGTGTTTGTTCTTCAAGATTACTGTAGGCTATATATAAATTCAATTATAATTTCCTTTCAAAGTACGCCTAATAACGTTAAATACATAAGTTAGGTCCTGAAGTGGTAAACTTTTTTGCTTTATATGTAAATTACCCGTCTATGTCAATCTGTGTTCGGTCATCACAGTGTTTGTTCTTCAAGATTACCATCCGCCATATATAAATTCAATTTCAGATTCTTTTGAAATTCTTTCCAATGTAAATACATACATATGTGAAGTCCTGAAGTGGTACACTTTTTTTGTTTTAAATGTAAATTACCGGTCTATGTCAATCTGTGTTCGGCCATCACAGTGTTTGCTCTTCAAGATTACTGTTGTCTATATATAAATTCAATTTTAATTTCCTTTCAAAATAACCCCAATGACGTTACATACATACGTGAGGTCCTGAAGTGGTACACATTTTTTGTTTTATGTGTAAATTACCTATCTATGTCAATCTTTGTTCGGTCATCAAATTGTTTGTTCTTCAAGATTACCATCCGCCATATATAAATTCAATTTCAGTTTCTTTTGAAATTCTTTCCAATGTAAATACATACATATGTGAAGTCCTCAAGAGGTACACTTTTTTTGTTTTAAATGTAAATTACCGGTCTATGTCAATCTGTGTTCGGTCATCACAGTGTTTTTTCTTGAAGATTTCCTTCCACCATATATAAATTTAATTTCAATTTCCTTTCAAAGTACCCCTAATGATGTTACATACATAAGTGAGGTCCTGAAGTGGTAAACTTTTTTTGCTTTATATGTAAATTACCCGTCTATGTCAATCTGTGTTTGGTCATCACAGTGTTTGTTCCTCAAGATTACCGTCGGCTATTTATAAATTCAATCTTGATTTCTTTACAAATTACGTCCAATATAAATACATACACATGTGAAGTCCCGAAGTGGTACACCTTTTTTGTATTATATGTAAATTACCTGTCTATGTCAATCTGTGTTCGGTCATCGCAGTGTTTGTTCCCCAAGATTAACTACCGCCATATATAAATTTAATTTTAATTTCCTTTCAAAGTACCCCTAATGATGTTACATACATAAGTGAGGTCCGGAAGTGGTGAACTTTTTTTGTTTTATATGTAAATTACCTGTCTATGTCAATCTGTGTTCGGTCATCACAGTGTTTGTTCTTCAAGATTACCATCCGCCATATATAAATTCAATTTTAGTTTCTTTTGAAATTCCTTTCAATGTAAATACATGCATATGTCAAGTCCTCAAGTGGTACACCCTTTTTGTTTTATATGTAAATTAACCGTATGAGTTAATCTGTGTTCGTTCCTCAAAAGTTTTGCTCATCAAGATTGCTTTCGGCCATAGATAAATTCGATTTCAATTTCCTTTCTAAATCGTCCAGTGATGTTACATGCATATGTCAAGTCCTCAAGTGGTACACCCTTTTTGTTTTATATGTAAATTACCCGTATGAGTTAATCTGTGTTCCTACCTCAATGTTTTTCCTCATCAAGATTGCTTTCGACCATAGATAAATTCGATTTTAATTTCCTTTCAAAATATCTCCAATGATAATACCTACATATGTGATGTCAATAAGTGGTACACTTTTTTGCTCTAAAGTGAATTAACCTTCTAAGTCAATTTTCGTTCGATACCTTGCAGTTTTCGATCTGCAGGAGGATCTTCTTCCATATATAAATTCAATTTGAATTTTTTTTATAATACCTCCATTGATAATACATGCATATGTCAAGTCCTCAAGTGGTACACCCTTTTTGTTTTATATGTAAATTAACCGTATGAGTTAATCTGTGTTCGTTCCTCAAAAGTTTTGCTCATCAAGATTGCTTTCGGCCATAGATAAATTCGATTTTAATTTCCTTTCAAAATACCTCCAATGATAATACATTCATATGTGAATTCCATAAGTGGTACACTTTTTTTGTTTTATATGTAAATTACCCGTATGAGTTAATCTGTGTTCCTACCTCAATGTTTTTCCTCATCAAGATTGCTTTCGACCATAGATAAATTCGATTTTAATTTCCTTTCAAAATACCTCCAATGATAATACATTCATATGTGAATTCCATAAGTGGTACACTTTTTTTGTTTTATATGTAAATTACCCGTATGAGTTAATCTGTGTTTTTTCCTCAAAAGTTTTGCTCATCAAGATTGCTTTCGGCCATAGATAAATTCGATTTTAATTTCCTTTCAAAAACGTCCAGTGATGTTATATGCATATGTCAAGTCCTCAAGTGGTACACCCTTTTTGTTTTATATGTAAATTACCCGTATGAGTTAATCTGTGTTTTTTCCTCAAAAGTTTTGCTCATCAAGATTGCTTTCGGCCATAGATAAATTCGATTTTAATTTCCTTTCAAAAACGTCCAGTGATGTTACATGCATATGTCAAGTCCTCAAGTGGTACACACTTTTTGTTTTATATGTAAATTACCCGTATGATTTAATCTGTGTTCTCTCCTCAAAAGTTTTGCTCATCAAGATTGCTTTCGGCCATAGATAAATTCGATTTCAATTTCCTTTCTAAATCGTCCAGTGATGTTACATGCATATGTCAAGTCCTCAAGTGGTACACCCTTTTTGTTTTATATGTAAATTACCCGTATGAGTTAATCTGTGTTCGTTCCTCAAAGTTTTTGCTCATCAAGATTGCTTTCGACCATAGATAAATTCGATTTTAATTTCCTTTCAAAAACGTCCAGTGATGTTACATGCATATTTCAAGTCCTCAAGTGGTACACCCTTTTTGTTTTATATGTGAATTACCCGTATGAGTTAATCTGTGTTTTTTCCTCAAAAGTTTTGCTCATCAAGATTGCTTTCGGCCATAGATAAATTCGATTTTAATTTCCTTTCAAAATCGTCCAGTGATGTTACATGCATATGTCAAGTCCTCAAGTGGTACACCCTTTTTGTTTTAATATGTAAATTACCCGCTTGATTTAATCTGTGTTCTTTCCTCAAAGTTTTTGCTCATCAAGATTACTTTCGGCAATAGATAAATTCGATTTTAATTTCCTTTCAAAAACGTCCAGTGATGTTACATGCATATTTCAAGTCCTCAAGTGGTACACTTTTTTTGTTTTATATGTAAATTACCCGTTTGATTTAATCTGTGTTTTTTCCTCAAAAGTTTTGCTCATCAAGATTGCTTTCGGGCATAGATAAATTCGATTTCAATTTACTTTCAAAATCGTCCAGTGATGTTACATGCAGATGTCAAGTCCTCAAGTGGTACACCCTTTTTGTTTTATATGTAAATTACCCGTATGAGTTAATCTGTGTTCGTTCCTCAAAAGTTTTGCTCATCAAGATTGCTTTCGGCCATAGATAAATTCGATTTGAATTTACTTTGAAAAACGTCCAGTGATGTTACATGCATATGTCAAGTCCTCAAGTGGTACACCCTTTTTGTTTTATATGTAAATTACCCGTATGAGTTAATCTGTGTTCGTTCCTCAAAGTTTTTGCTCATCAAGATTACTTTCGGCCATAGATAAATTCGATTTTAATTTCCTTTCAAAAACGTCCAGTGATGTTACATGCATATTTCAAGTCCTCAAGTGGTACACCCTTTTTGTTTTATATGTGAATTACCCGTATGAGTTAATCTGTGTTTTTTCCTCAAAAGTTTTGCTCATCAAGATTGCTTTCGGCCATAGATAAATTCGATTTTAATTTCCTTTCAAAATCGTCCAGTGATGTTACATGCATATGTCAAGTCCTCAAGTGGTACACACTTTTTGTTTTATATGTAAATTACCCGTATGATTTAATCTGTGTTCTTTCCTCAATGTTTTTCCTCATCAAGATTGCTTTCGACCATAGATAAATTCGATTTTAATTTCCTTTCAAAAACGTCCAGTGATGTTACATGCATATTTCAAGTCCTCAAGTGGTACACCCTTTTTGTTTTATATGTAAATTACCCGTTTGATTTAATCTGTGTTCTTTCCTCAAAAGTTTTGCTCTTCATGATTGCTTTCGGGCATAGATAAATTCGATTTCAATTTACTTTGAAAAACGTCCAGTGATGTTACATGCATATGTCAAGTCCTTAAGTGGTACACCCTTTTTGTTTCATATGTAAATTACCCGTATGAGTTAATCTGTGTTCGTTCCTCAAAAGTTTTGCTCATCAAGATTGCTTTCGGGCATAGATAAATTCGATTTCAATTTACTTTGAAAAACGTCCAGTGATGTTTCATGCATATGTCAAGTCCTTAAGTGGTACACCCTTTTTGTTTTATATGTAAATTACCCGTATGAGTTAATCTGTGTTCGTTCCTCAAAGTTTTTGCTCATCAAGATTACTTTCGGCCATAGATAAATTCGATTTTAATTTCCTTTCAAAAACGTCCAGTGATGTTACATGCATATTTCAAGTCCTCAAGTGGTACACCCTTTTTGTTTTATATGTAAATTACCCGTATCAGTTAATCTGTGTTTTTTCCTCAAAATTTTTGCTCATCAAGATTGCTTTCGGCCGTAGATAAATTCGATTTTAATTTCCTTTCAAAATCTTCCAGTGATGTTACATGCATATGTCAAGTCCTCAAGTGGTACACCCTTTTTGCTTTATATGTAAATTACCCGTATGAGTTAATCTGTGTTTGTTCCTCAAAGTTTTTGCTCATCAAGATTACTTTCGGCCATAGATAAATTCGATTTTAATTTCCTTTCAAAATACCTCCAATGATAATACATTCTTATGTGAATTCCATAAGTGGTACACTTTTTTTGTTTATTATGTAAATTACCCGTATGAGTTAATCTGTGTTCGTTCCTCAAAGTTTTTGCTCATCAAGATTACTTTCGGCCATAGATAAATTCGATTTTAATTTCCTTTCAAAAACGTCCAGTGATGTTACATGCATATGTCAAGTCTTCAAGTGGTACACCCTTTTTCTTTTATATGTAAATTACTTGTATGAGTTAATCTGTGTTCGTTCCTTAAAGTTTTTGCTCATCAAGATTGCTTTCGGCCATAGATAAATTCGATTTTAATTTCCTTTCAAAAACGTCCAGTGATGTTACATGCATATGTCAAGTCCTCAAGTGGTACACCCTTTTTGTTTTATATGTAAATTACCCGTATGAGTTAATCTGTGATCGTTCCTCAATGTTTTTGCTGATCAAGATTGCTTTCGACCATAGATAAATTCGATTTTAATTTCCTTTCAAAAACGTCCAGTGATGTTACATGCATAATTCAACTCCTCAAGTGGTACACTTTTTTTGTTTTATATGTAAATTACCCGTTTGATTTAATCTGTGTTCTTTCCTCAATGTTTTTGCTCATCAAGATTGCTTTCGACCATAGATAAATTCGATTTTAATTTCCTTTCAAGAACGTACAGTGATGTTACATGCATATGTCAAGTCCTCAAGTGGTACACCCTTTTTGTTTTATATGTAAATTACCCGTATCAGTTAATCTGTGTTTTTTCCTCAGAAGTTTTGCTCATCAAGATTGCTTTCGGCCATAGATAAATTCGATTTTAATTTCCTTTCAAAAACGTCCAGTGATGTTACATGCATATGTCAAGTCCTCAAGTGGTACACCCTTTTTGTTTTATATGTAAATTACCCGTATGAGTTAATCTGTGTTCGTTCCTCAAAGTTTTTGCTCATCAAGATTACTTTCGGCCATAGATAAATTCGATTTTAATTTCCTTTCAAAAACGTCCAGTGATGTTACATGCATATTTCAAGTCCTCAAGTGGTACACCCTTTTTGTTTTATATGTGAATTACCCGTATGAGTTAATCTGTGTTTTTTCCTCAAAAGTTTTGCTCATCAAGATTGCTTTCGGCCATAGATAAATTCGATTTCAATTTCCTTTCTAAATCGTCCAGTGATGTTACATGCATATGTCAAGTCCTCAAGTGGTACACCCTTTTTGTTTTATATGTAAATTACCCGTATGAGTTAATCTGTGTTCGTTCCTCAAAGTTTTTGCTCATCAAGATTACTTTCGGCCATAGATAAATTCGATTTTAATTTCCTTTCAAAATACCTCCAATGATAATACATTCATATGTGAATTCCATAAGTGGTACACTTTTTTTGTTTTATATGTAAATTACCCGTTTGATTTAATCTGTGTTCTTTCCTCAAAGTTTTTGCTCATCAAGATTACTTTCGGCCATAGATAAATTCGATTTTAATTTCCTTTCAAAAACGTCCAGTGATGTTACATGCATATTTCAAGTCCTCAAGTGGTACACCCTTTTTGTTTTATATGTGAATTACCCGTATGAGTTAATCTGTGTTTTTTCCTCAAAAGTTTTAGTCATCAAGATTGCTTTCGGCCATAGATAAATTCGATTTTAATTTCCTTTCAAAAACGTCCAGTGATGTTACATGCATATGTCAAGTCCTCAAGTGGTACACACTTTTTGTTTTATATGTAAATTACCCGTTTGATTTAATCTGTGTTCGTTCCTCAAAAGTTTTGCTCATCAAGATTGTTTTCGGCCATAGATAAATTCGATTTCAATTTCCTTTCTAAATCGTCCAGTGATGTTACATGCATATGTCAAGTCCTCAAGTGGTACACCCTTTTTGTTTTATATGTAAATTACCCGTATGAGTTAATCTGTGTTCGTTCCTCAAAGTTTTTGCTCATCAAGATTGCTTTCGACCATAGATAAATTCGATTTTAATTTCCTTTCAAAAACGTCCAGTGATGTTACATGCATATTTCAAGTCCTCAAGTGGTACACCCTTTTTGTTTTATATGTGAATTACCCGTATGAGTTAATCTGTGTTTTTTCCTCAAAAGTTTTGCTCATCAAGATTGCTTTCGGCCATAGATAAATTCGATTTTAATTTCCTTTCAAAATCGTCCAATGATGTTACATGCATATGTCAAGTCCTCAAGTGGTACACCCTTTTTGTTTTATATGTAAATTACCCGCTTGATTTAATCTGTGTTTTTTCCTCAAAATTTTTGCTCATCAAGATGACTTTCGGCCATAGATAAATTCGATTTTAATTTCCTTTCAAAAACGTCCAGTGATGTTACATGCATATTTCAAGTCCTCAAGTGGTACACCCTTTTTGTTTTATATGTAAATTACCCGTTTGATTTAATCTGTGTTTTTTCCTCAAAAGTTTTGCTCATCAAGATTGCTTTCGGGCATAGATAAATTCGATTTCAATTTACTTTCAAAATCGTCCAGTGATGTTACATGCAGATGTCAAGTCCTCAAGTGGTACACCCTTTTTGTTTTATATGTAAATTACCCGTATGAGTTAATCTGTGTTCGTTCCTCAAAAGTTTTGCTCATCAAGATTGCTTTCGGCCATAGATAAATTCGATTTCAATTTACTTTGAAAAACGTCCAGTGATGTGACATGCATATTTCAAGTCCTCAAGTGGTACTCCCTTTGGTTTTATATGTAAATTACCCGTATGAGTTAAGCTGTGTTTTTTCCTCAAAATTTTTGCTCATCAAGATTGCTTTCGGGCATAGATAAATTCGATTTCAATTTCCTTTCAAAATCGTCCAGTGATGTTACATGCATATGTCAAGTCCTCAAGTGGTACACCCTTTTTGTTTTATATGTAAATTACCCGTATGAGTTAATCTGTGTTCGTTCCTCAAAGTTTTTGCTCATCAAGATTACTTTCGGCCATAGATAAATTCGATTTTAATTTCCTTTCAAAATACCTCCAATGATAATACATTCATATGTGAATTCCATAAGTGGTACACTTTTTTTGTTTATTATGTAAATTACCCGTATGAGTTAATCTGTGTTCGTTCCTTAAAGTTTTTGCTCATCAAGATTACTTTCGGCCATAGATAAATTCGATTTTAATTTCCTTTCAAAAACGTACAGTGATGTTACATGCATATGTCAAGTCTTCAAGTGGTACACCCTTTTTCTTTTATATGTAAATTACTTGTATGAGTTAATCTGTATTCGTTCCTTAAAGTTTTTGCTCATCAAGATTACTTTCGACCATAGATAAATTCGATTTCAATTTCCTTTCTAAATCGTCCAGTGATGTCACATGCATATGTCAAGTCCTCAAGTGGTACACCCTTTTTGTTTTATATGTAAATTACCCGTATGAGTTAATCTGTGTTCGTTCCTCAAAGTTTTTCCTCATCAAGATTGCTTTCGACCATGGATAAATTCGATTTTAATTTCCTTTCAAAAACGTCCAGTGATGTTACATGCATATGTCAAGTCCTCAAGTGGTACACACTTTTTGTTTTATATGTAAATTACCCGTATGATTTAATCTGTGTTCTTTCCTCAATGTTTTTGCTCATCAAGATTGCTTTCGACCATAGATAAATTCGATTTTAATTTCCTTTCAAAAACGTCCAGTGATGTTACATGCATATTTCAACTCCTCAAGTGGTACACCCTTTTTGTTTTATATGTGAATTACCCGTATGAGTTAATCTGTGTTTTTTCCTCAAATGTTTTGCTCATCAAGATTGCTTTCGGCCATAGATAAATTCGATTTTAATTTCCTTTCAAAATCGTCCAGTGATGTTACATGCATGTGTCAAGTCCACAAGTGGTACACCCTTATTGTTTTATATGTAAATTACCCGTATGAGTTAATCTGTGTTCGTTCCTCAAAGTTTTTGCTCATCAAGATTACTTTCGGCCATAGATAAATTCGATTTTAATTTCCTTTCAAAAACGTCCAGTGATGTTACATGCATATTTCAAGTCCTCAAGTGGTACACCCTTTTTGTTTTATATGTGAATTACCCGTATGAGTTAATCTGTGTTTTTTCCTCAAAAGTTTTGCTCATCAAGATTGCTTTCGGCCATAGATAAATTCGATTTCAATTTCCTTTCAAAATCGTCCAGTGATGTTACATGCATATGTCAAGTCCTCAAGTGGTACACCCTTTTTGTTTTATATGTAAATTACCCGTATGAGTTAATCTGTGTTCGTTCCTCAAAGTTTTTGCTCATCAAGATTACTTTCGGCCATAGATAAATTCGATTTTAATTTCCTTTCAAAATACCTCCAATGATAATACATTCATATGTGAATTCCATAAGTGGTACACTTTTTTTGTTTTATATGTAAATTACCCGTTTGATTTAATCTGTGTTTTTTCCTCAAAAGTTTTGCTCATCAAGATTGCTTTCGGGCATAGATAAATTCGATTTCAATTTACTTTCAAAATCGTCCAGTGATGTTACATGCAGATGTCAAGTCCTCAAGTGGTACACCCTTTTTGTTTTATATGTAAATTACCCGTATGAGTTAATCTGTGTTCGTTCCTCAAAAGTTTTGCTCATCAAGATTGCTTTCGGGCATAGATAAATTCGATTTCAATTTACTTTGAAAAACGTCCAGTGATGTTACATGCATATGTCAAGTCCTTAAGTGGTACACCCTTTTTGTTTTATATGTAAATTACACGTATGAGTTAATCTGTGTTCGTTCCTCAAAAGTTTTGCTCATCAAGATTGCTTTCGGGCATAGATAAATTCGATTTCAATTTACTTTGAAAAACGTCCAGTGATGTTACATGCATATGTCAAGTCCTCAAGTGGTACACCCTTTTTGTTTTATATGTAAATTACCCATATGAGTTAATCTGTGTTCGTTCCTTAAAGTTTTTGCTCATCAAGATTACTTTCGGCCATAGATAAATTCGATTTCAATTTCCTTTCAAAAACGTCCAGTGATGTTACATGCATATGTCAAGTCTTCAAGTGGTACACCCTTTTTGTTTTATATGTAAATTACCCGTATGAGTTAATCTGTGATCGTTCTTCAATGTTTTTGCTGATCAAGATTGCTTTCGACCATAGATAAATTCGATTTTAATTTCCTTTCAAAAACGTCCAGTGATGTTACATGCATATTTCAAGTCCTCAAGTGGTACACCCTTTTTGTTTTATATGTAAATTACCCGTATGAGTTAATCTGTGTTCGTTCCTCAAAGTTTTTGCTCATCAAGATTACTTTCGGCCATAGATAAATTATAAATAATACATTCTTATGTGAATTCCATAAGTGGTACACTTTTTTTGTTTATTATGTAAATTACCCGTATGAGTTAATCTGTGTTCGTTCCTCAAAGTTTTTGCTCATCAAGATTACTTTCGGCCATAGATAAATTTGATTTTAATTTCCTTTCAAAAACGTCCAGTGATGTTACATGCATATGTCAAGTCCTCAAGTGGTACACCCTTTTTGTTTTATATGTAAATTACCCGTATGAGTTAATCTGTGTTCGTTCCTCAAAGTTTTTGCTCATCAAGATTACTTTCGGCCATAGATAAATTCGATTTTAATTTCCTTTCAAAAACGTCCAGTGATGTTACATGCATATGTCAAGTCCTCAAGTGGTACACCCTTTTTGTTTTATATGTAAATTACCCGTATGAGTTAATCTGTGTTCGTTCCTCAAAAGTTTTGCTCATCAAGATTGCTTTCGGGCATAGATAAATTCGATTTCAATTTACTTTGAAAAACGTCCAGTGATGTTACATGCATATGTCAAGTCCTCAAGTGGTACACCCTTTTTGTTTTATATGTAAATTACCCGTATGAGTTAATCTGTGTTCGTTCCTCAAAAGTTTTGCTCATCAAGATTGCTCTCGGCCATAGATAAATTCGATTTCAATTTCCTTTCAAAAACGTCCAGTGATGTTACATGCATATGTCAAGTCCTCAAGTGGTACACCCTTTTTGTTTTATATGTAAATTACCCGTATGAGTTAATCTGTGTTCGTTCCTCAAAGTTTTTGCTCATCAAGATTACTTTCGGCCATGGATAAATTCGATTTTAATTTCCTTTCAAGAACGTACAGTGATGTTACATGCATATGTCAAGTCCTCAATTGGTACACCCTTTTTGTTTTATATGTAAATTACCCGTATGAGTTAATCTGTGTTTTTTCCTCAAAAGTTTTGCTCATCAAGATTGCTTTCGGCCATAGATAAATTCGATTTTAATTTCCTTTCAAAATATCTCCAATGATAATACCTACATATGTGAATTCCATAAGTGGTACACTTTTTTTGTTTTATATGTAAATTACCCGTATGAGTTAATCTGTGTTCGTTCATCAAAGTTTTTGCTCATCAAGATTGCTTTCGGCCATAGATAAATTCGATTTTAATTTCCTTTCAAAAACGTCCAGTGATGTTACATGCATATGTCAAGTCCTCAAGTGGTACACCCTTTTTGTTTTATATGTAAATTACCCGTATGAGTTAATCTGTGTTCGTTCCTCAAAGTTTTTGCTCATCAAGATTACTTTCGGCCATAGATAAATTCGATTTTAATTTCCTTTCAAAATACCTCCAATGATAATACATTCATATGTGAATTCCATAAGTGGTACACTTTTTTTGTTTTATATGTAAATTACCCGTTTGATTTAATCTGTGTTCTTTCCTCAATGTTTTTGCTCATCAAGATTGCTTTCGACCATAGATAAATTCGATTTTAATTTCCTTTCAAAAACGTCCAGTGATGTTACATGCATATGTCAAGTCCTCAAGTGGTACACCCTTTTTGTTTTATATGTAAATTACCCGTATGAGTTAATCTGTGTTCGTTCCTCAAAAGTTTTGCTCATCAAGATTGCTTTCGGGCATAGATAAATTCGATTTCAATTTACTTTGAAAAACGTCCAGTGATGTTACATGCATATGTCAAGTCCTCAAGTGGTACACCCTTTTTGTTTTATATGTAAATTACCCGTATGAGTTAATCTGTGTTCGTTCCTCAAAAGTTTTGCTCATCAAGATTGCTCTCGGCCATAGATAAATTCGATTTCAATTTCCTTTCAAAAACGTCCAGTGATGTTACATGCATATGTCAAGTCCTCATGTGGAACACCCTTTTGGTTTTATATGTAAATTACCCGTATGAGTTAATCTGTGTTCGTTCCTCAAACTTTTTGCTCATCAAGATTGCTTTCGACCATAGATAAATTCGATTTTAATTTCCTTTCAAAAACGTCCAGTGATGTTACATGCATATTTCAAGTCCTCAAGTGGTACACCCTTTTTGTTTTATATGTGAATTACCCGTATGAGTTAATCTGTGTTTTTTCCTCAAAAGTTTTGCTCATCAAGATTGCTTTCGGCCATAGATAAATTCGATTTTAATTTCCTTTCAAAATACCTCCAATGATAATACATTCATATGTGAATTCCATAAGTGGTACACTTTTTTTGTTTTATATGTAAATTACCCGTTTGATTTAATCTGTGTTTTTTCCTCAAAAGTTTTGCTCATCAAGATTGCTTTCGGGCATAGATAAATTCGATTTCAATTTACTTTCAAAATCGTCCAGTGATGTTACATGCAGATGTCAAGTCCTCAAGTGGTACACCCTTTTTGTTTTATATGTAAATTAACCGTATGAGTTAATCTGTGTTCGTTCCTCAAAAGTTTTGCTCATCAAGATTGCTTTCGGCCATAGATAAATTCGATTTTAATTTCCTTTCAAAAACGTCCAGTGATGTTACATGCATATGTCAAGTCCTCAAGTGGTACACCCTTTTTGTTTTATATGTAAATTACCCGTATGAGTTAATCTGTGATCGTTCCTCAATGTTTTTGCTGATCAAGATTGCTTTCGACCATAGATAAATTCGATTTTAATTTCCTTTCAAAAACGTCCAGTGATGTTACATGCATATGTCAAGTCCTCAAGTGGTACACCCTTTTTGTTTTATATGTAAATTACCCGTTTGATTTAATCTGTGTTCTTTCCTCAATGTTTTTGCTCATCAAGATTGCTTTCGACCATAGATAAATTCGATTTTAATTTCCTTTCAAAAACGTCCAGTGATGTTACATGCATATTTCAACTCCTCAAGTGGTACACCCTTTTTGTTTTATATGTGAATTACCCGTATGAGTTAATCTGTGTTTTTTCCTCAAATGTTTTGCTCATCAAGATTGCTTTCGGCCATAGATAAATTCGATTTTAATTTCCTTTCAAAATCGTCCAGTGATGTTACATGCATGTGTCAAGTCCACAAGTGGTACACCCTTATTGTTTTATATGTAAATTACCCGTATGAGTTAATCTGTGTTCGTTCCTCAAAGTTTTTGCTCATCAAGATTACTTTCGGCCATAGATAAATTCGATTTTAATTTCCTTTCAAAAACGTCCAGTGATGTTACATGCATATTTCAAGTCCTCAAGTGGTACACCCTTTTTGTTTTATATGTGAATTACCCGTATGAGTTAATCTGTGTTTTTTCCTCAAAAGTTTTAGTCATCAAGATTGCTTTCGGCCATAGATAAATTCGATTTCAATTTCCTTTCAAAATCGTCCAGTGATGTTACATGCATATGTCAAGTCCTCAAGTGGTACACCCTTTTTGTTTTATATGTAAATTACCCGTTTGATTTAATCTGTGTTCTTTCCTCAAAGTTTTTGCTCATCAAGATTACTTTCGGCCATAGATAAATTCGATTTTAATTTCCTTTCAAAATACCTCCAATGATAATACATTCATATGTGAATTCCATAAGTGGTACACTTTTTTTGTTTTATATGTAAATTACCCGTTTGATTTAATCTGTGTTCTTTCCTGAAAAGTTTTCCTCATCAAGATTGCTTTCGCCCATTGATAAATTCGCTTTCAATTTCCTTTAAAAAACGTCCAGTGATGTTACATGCATATGTCAAGTCCTCTAGTGGTACACCCTTTTTGTTTTATATGTAAATTACCCGTATGAGTTAATCTGTGTTCGTTCCTCAAAAGTATTGCTCATCAAGATTGCTTTCGGCCATAGATAAATTCGATTTCAATTTACTTTGAAAAACGTCCAGTGATGTTACATGCATATGTCAAGTCCTTAAGTGGTACACCCTTTTTGTTTTATATGTAAATTACACGTATGAGTTAATCTGTGTTCGTTCCTCAAAGTTTTTCCTCATCAAGATTGCTTTCGACCATATATAAATTCTATTTTAATTTCCTTTCAAAATCGTCCAGTGATGTTACATGAATATGTCAAGTCCTCAAGTGGTACACACTTTTTGTTTTATATGTAAATTACCCGTATGATTTAATCTGTGTTCTTTCCTCAATGTTTTTGCTCATCAAGATTGCTTTCGACCATAGATAAATTCGATTTTAATTTCCTTTCAAAAACGTCCAGTGATGTTACATGCATATTTCAACTCCTCAAGTGGTACACCCTTTTTGTTTTATATGTGAATTACCCGTATGAGTTAATCTGTGTTTTTTCCTCAAATGTTTTGCTCATCAAGATTGCTTTCGGCCATAGATAAATTCGATTTTAATTTCTTTTCAAAATCGTCCAGTGATGTTACATGCATGTGTCAAGTCCTCAAGTGGTACACCCTTTTTGTTTTATATGTAAATTACCCGTATGAGTTAATCTGTGTTCGTTCCTCAAAGTTTTTGCTCATCAAGATTACTTTCGGCCATAGATAAATTCGATTTTAATTTCCTTTCAAAAACGTCCAGTGATGTTACATGCATATTTCAAGTCCTCAAGTGGTACACCCTTTTTGTTTTATATGTGAATTACCCGTATGAGTTAATCTGTGTTTTTTCCTCAAAAGTTTTAGTCATCAAGATTGCTTTCGGCCATAGATAAATTCGATTTCAATTTCCTTTCAAAATCGTCCAGTGATGTTACATGCATATGTCAAGTCCTCAAGTGGTACACCCTTTTTGTTTTATATGTAAATTACCCGTATGAGTTAATCTGTGTTCTTTCCTCAAAGTTTTTGCTCATCAAGATTACTTTCGGCCATAGATAAATTCGATTTTAATTTCCTTTCAAAATACCTCCAATGATAATACATTCATATGTGAATTCCATAAGTGGTACACTTTTTTTGTTTTATATGTAAATTACCCGTTTGATTTAATCTGTGTTTTTTCCTAAAAAGTTTTGCTCATCAAGATTGCTTTCGGGCATAGATAAATTCGATTTCAATTTACTTTGAAAAACGTCCAGTGATGTTACATGCGTATGTCAAGTCCTCAAGTGGTACACCCTTTTTGTTATTTATGTAAATTACCCGTATGAGTTAAGCTGTGTTTTTTCCTCAAAAGTTTTGCTCATCAAGATTGCTTTCGGGCATAGATAAATTCGATTTCAATTTCCTTTCAAAATCGTCCAGTGATGTTACATGCATATGTCAAGTCCTCAAGTGGTACACCCTTTTTGTTTTAATATGTAAATTACACGTATGAGTTAATCTGTGTTCGTTCCTCAAAAGTTTTGCTCATCAAGATTGCTTTCGGGCATAGATAAATTCGATTTCAATTTACTTTGAAAAACGTCCAGTGATGTTACATGCATATGTCGAGTCCTCAAGTGGTACACCCTTTTTGTTTTATATGTAAATTACCCGTATGAGTTAATCTGCGTTCGTTCCTTAAAGTTTTTGCTCATCAAGATTACTTTCGGCCATAGATAAATTCGATTTCAATTTCCTTTCAAAAACGTCCAGTGATGTTACATGCATATGTCAAGTCCTCAAGTGGTACACCGATTTTTTTTTATATGTAAATTACCCGTATGAGTTAATCTGTGTTCCTACCTCAATGTTTTTCCTCATCAAGATTGCTTTCGACCATAGATAAATTCGATTTTAATTTCCTTTCAAAAACGTCCAGTGATGTTACATGCATATGTCAAGTCCTCAAGTGGTACACCCTTTTTGTTTTATATGTAAATTACCCGTATGAGTTAATCTGTGTTCGTTCCTCAAAAGTTTTGCTCATCAAGATTGCTTTCGGCCATAGATAAATTCGATTTCAATTTCCTTTCAAAAACGTCCAGTGATGTTACATGCATATGTCAAGTCCTCAAGTGGTACACCCTTTTTGTTTTATATGTAAATTACCCGTATGAGTTAATCTGTGTTCGTTCCTCAAAGTTTTTGCTCATCAAGATTACTTTCGGCCATAGATAAATTCGATTTTAATTTCCTTTCAAAATACATCCAGTGATGTTACATGCATATGTCAAGTCCTCAAGTGGTACACCCTTTTTGTTTTATATGTGAATTACCCGTATGAGTTAATCTGTGTTTTTTCCTCAAAAGTTTTGCTCATCAAGATTGCTTTCGGCCATAGATAAATTCGATTTTAATTTCCTTTCAAAATCGTCCAGTGATGTTACATGCATATGTCAAGTCCTCAAGTGGTACACCCTTTTTGTTTTATATGTAAATTACCCGTATGAGTTAATCTGTGTTCGTTCCTCAAAGTTTTTGCTCATCAAGATTACTTTCGGCCATAGATAAATTCGATTTTCATTTCCTTTGAAAATACCTCCAATGATAATACATTCTTATGTGAATTCCATAAGTGGTACACTTTTTTTGTTTATTATGTAAATTACCCGTATGAGTTAATCTGTGTTCGTTCCTCAAAGTTTTTGCTCATCAAGATTGCTTTCGGCCATAGATAAATTCGATTTTAATTTCCTTTCAAAAACGTCCAGTGATGTTACATGCATATGTCAAGTCCTCAAGTGGTACACCCTTTTTGTTTTATATGTAAATTACCCGTATGAGTTAATCTGTGTTCGTTCCTCAAAGTTTTTGCTCATCAAGATTACTTTCGGCCATAGATAAATTCGATTTTAATTTCCTTTCAAAATACCTCCAATGATAATACATTCATATGTGAATTCCATAAGTGGTACACTTTTTTTTGTTTTATATGTAAATTACCCGTTTGATTTAATCTGTGTTCTTTCCTCAATGTTTTTGCTCATCAAGATTGCTTTCGACCATAGATAAATTCGATTTTAATTTCCTTTCAAAAACGTCCAGTGATGTTACATGCATATGTCAAGTCCTCAAGTGGTACACCCTTTTTGTTTTATATGTAAATTACCCGTATGAGTTAATCTGTGTTCGTTCCTCAAAAGTTTTGCTCATCAAGATTGCTTTCGGGCATAGATAAATTCGATTTCAATTTACTTTGAAAAACGTCCAGTGATGTTACATGCATATGTCAAGTCCTCAAGTGGTACACCCTTTTTGTTTTATATGTAAATTACCCGTATGAGTTAATCTGTGTTCGTTCCTCAAAAGTTTTGCTCATCAAGATTGCTCTCGGCCATAGATAAATTCGATTTCAATTTCCTTTCAAAAACGTCCAGTGATGTTACATGCATATGTCAAGTCCTCAAGTGGTACACCCTTTTTGTTTTATATGTAAATTACCCGTATGACTTAATCTGTGTTCGTTCCTCAAAGTTTTTGCTCAACAAGATTGCTTTCGACCATAGATAAATTCGATTTTAATTTCCTTTCAAAAACGTCCAGTGATGTTACATGCATATTTCAAGTCCTCAAGTGGTACACCCTTTTTGTTTTATATGTGAATTACCCGTATGAGTTAATCTGTGTTTTTTCCTCAAAAGTTTTGCTCATCAAGATTGCTTTCGGCCATAGATAAATTCGATTTTAATTTCCTTTCAAAATACCTCCAATGATAATACATTCATATGTGAATTCCATAAGTGGTACACTTTTTTTGTTTTATATGTAAATTACCCGTTTGATTTAATCTGTGTTTTTTCCTCAAAAGTTTTGCTCATCAAGATTGCTTTCGGGCATAGATAAATTCGATTTCAATTTACTTTCAAAATCGTCCAGTGATGTTACATGCAGATGTCAAGTCCTCAAGTGGTACTCCCTTTGGTTTTATATGTAAATTACCCGTATGAGTTAAGCTGTGTTTTTTCCTCAAAATTTTTGCTCATCAAGATTGCTTTCGGGCATAGATAAATTCGATTTCAATTTCCTTTCAAAATCGTCCAGTGATGTTACATGCATATGTCAAGTCCTCAAGTGGTACACCCTTTTTGTTTTATATGTAAATTACACGTATCAGATAATATGAGTTCGTTACTCAAAAGTTTTGCTCATCAAGATTGCTTTCGGCCATAGGTAAATTCGATTTTAATTTCGTTTCCAAAACGTCCAGTGATGTTACATGCATATGTCAAGTCCTCAAGTGGTACACCCTTTTTGTTTTATATGTAAATTACCCGTATGAGTTAATCTGTGTTCGTTCCTCAAAATTTTTGCTCATCAAGATTGCTTTCGACCATAGATAAATTCGATTTTAATTTCCTTTCAAAAACGTCCAGTGATGTTACATGCATATTTCAAGTCCTCAAGTGGTACACCCTTTTTGTTTTATATGTAAATTACCCGTTTGATTTAATCTGTGTTCTTTCCTCAATGTTTTTGCTCATCAAGATTGCTTTCGACCATAGATAAATTCGATTTTAATTTCCTTTCAAAAACGTCCAGTGATGTTACATGCATATTTCAACTCCTCAAGTGGTACACCCTTTTTGTTTTATATGTGAATTACCCGTATGAGTTAATCTGTGTTTTTTCCTCAAATGTTTTGCTCATCAAGATTGCTTTCGGCCATAGATAAATTCGATTTTAATTTCCTTTCAAAATCGTCCAGTGATGTTACATGCATGTGTCAAGTCCACAAGTGGTACACCCTTATTGTTTTATATGTAAATTACCCGTATGAGTTAATCTGTGTTCGTTCCTCAAAGTTTTTGCTCATCAAGATTACTTTCGGCCATAGATAAATTCGATTTTAATTTCCTTTCAAAAACGTCCAGTGATGTTACATGCATATTTCAAGTCCTCAAGTGGTACACCCTTTTTGTTTTATATGTGAATTACCCGTATGAGTTAATCTGTGTTTTTTCCTCAAAAGTTTTAGTCATCAAGATTGCTTTCGGCCATAGATAAATTCGATTTCAATTTCCTTTCAAAATCGTCCAGTGATGTTACATGCATATGTCAAGTCCTCAAGTGGTACACCCTTTTTGTTTTATATGTAAATTACCCGTATGAGTTAATCTGTGTTCTTTCCTCAATGTTTTTGCTCATCAAGATTGCTTTCGGCCATAGATAAATTCGATTTTAATTTCCTTTCAAAATACCTCCAATGATAATACATTCATATGTGAATTCCATAAGTGGTACACTTTTTTTGTTTTATATGTAAATTACCCGTTTGATTTAATCTGTGTTCTTTCCTCAAAAGTTTTGCTCATCAAGATTGCTTTCGGGCATAGATAAATTCGATTTCAATTTCCTTTCAAAATCGTCCAGTGATGTTACATGCATATGTCAAGTCCTCAAGTGGTACACCCTTTTTGTTTTATATGTGAATTACCCGTATGAGTTAATCTGTGTTCGTTCCTCAAAAGTTTTGCTCATCAAGATTGCTTTCGGCCATAGATAAATTCGATTTCAATTTACTTTCTAAATCGTCCAGTGATGTTACATGCATATGTCAAGTCCTCAAGTGGTACACCCTTTTTGTTTTATATGTAAATTAAACGTATTAGTTAATCTGTGTTCGTTCCTCAAAAGTTTTGCTCATCAAGATTACTTTCGGGCATAGATAAATTCGATTTCAATTTACTTTGAAAAACGTCCAGTGATTTTACATGAATATTTCAAGTCCTCAAGTGGTACACCCTTTTTGTTTTATATGTAAATTACCCATATGAGTTAATCTGTGTTCGTTCCTTAAAGTTTTTGCTCATCAAGATTACTTTCGGCCATAGATAAATTCGATTTCAATTTCTTTTCAAAAACGTCCAGTGATGTTACATGCATATTTCAATTCCTCAAGTGGTACACCCTTTTTGTTTTATATGTAAATTACCCATATGAGTTAATCTGTGTTCGTTCCTCAAAGTTTTTTCCTCATCAAGATTGCTTTCGACCATAGATAAATTCGATTTTAATTTCCTTTCAAAAACGTCCAGTGATGTTACATGCATATGTCAAGTCCTCAAGTGGTACACCCTTTTTGTTTTATATGTAAATTACCCGTATGAGTTAATCTGTGTTCGTTCCTCAAAAGTTTTTCTCATCAAGATTGCTTTCGGGCATAGATAAATTCGATTTTAATTTACTTTAAAAATACCTCCACTGATGTTACATGCATATGTCAAGTCCTCAAGTGGTACACCCTTTTTGTTTTATATGTAAATTACCCGTATGAGTTAATCTGTGTTCGTTCCTCAAAGTTTTTGCTCATCAAGATTACTTTCGGCCATAGATAAATTCGATTTTAATTTCCTTTCAAAAACGTCCAGTGATGTTACATGCATATTTCAAGTCCTCAAGTGGTACACCCTTTTTGTTTTATATGTGAATTACCCGTATGAGTTAATCTGTGTTTTTTCCTCAAAAGTTTTAGTCATCAAGATTGCTTTCGGCCATAGATAAATTCGATTTCAATTTCCTTTCAAAATCGTCCAGTGATGTTACATGCATATGTCAAGTCCTCAAGTGGTACACCCTTTTTGCTTTATATGTAAATTACCCGTATGAGTTAATCTGTGTTCGTTCCTCAAAGTTTTTGCTCATCAAGATTACTTTCGGCCATAGATAAATTCGATTTTAATTTCATTTCAAAATACCTCCAATGATAATACATTCTTATGTGAATTCCATAAGTGGTACACTTTTTTTGTTTATTATGTAAATTACCCGTATGAGTTAATCTGTGTTCGTTCCTCAAAGTTTTTGCTCATCAAGATTGCTTTCGGCCATAGATAAATTCGATTTTAATTTCCTTTCAAAAACGTCCAGTGATGTTACATGCATATGTCAAGTCCTCAAGTGGTACACCCTTTTTGTTTTATATGTAAATTACCCGTATGAGTTAATCTGTGTTCGTTCCTCAAAGTTTTTGCTCATCAAGATTACTTTCGGCCATAGATAAATTCGATTTTAATTTCCTTTCAAAATACCTCCAATGATAATACATTCATATGTGAATTCCATAAGTGGTACACTTTTTTTGTTTTATATGTAAATTACCCGTTTGATTTAATCTGTGTTCTTTCCTCAATGTTTTTGCTCATCAAGATTGCTTTCGACCATAGATAAATTCGATTTTAATTTCCTTTCAAAAACGTCCAGTGATGTTACATGCATATGTCAAGTCCTCAAGTGGTACACCCTTTTTGTTTTATATGTAAATTACCCGTATGAGTTAATCTGTGTTCGTTCCTCAAAAGTTTTGCTCATCAAGATTGCTTTCGGCCATAGATAAATTCGATTTCAATTTACTTTGAAAAACGTCCAGTGATGTTACATGCATATGTCAAGTCCTCAAGTGGTACACCCTTTTTGTTTTATATGTAAATTACCCGTATGAGTTAATCTGTGTTCGTTCCTCAAAAGTTTTGCTCATCAAGATTGCTCTCGGCCATAGATAAATTCGATTTCAATTTCCTTTCAAAAACGTCCAGTGATGTTACATGCATATGTCAAGTCCTCAAGTGGTACACCCTTTTTGTTTTATATGTAAATTACCCGTATGAGTTAATCTGTGTTCGTTCCTCAAAGTTTTTGCTCATCAAGATTACTTTCGGCCATAGATAAATTCGATTTTAATTTCCTTTCAAAAACGTCCAGTGATGTTACATGCATATTTCAAGTCCTCAAGTGGTACACCCTTTTTGTTTTATATGTAAATAAACCGTATGAGTTAATCTGTGTTCTTTCCTCAAAGTTTGTGCTCATCAAGATTGCTTTCGACCATAGATAAATTCGATTTTAATTTCCTTTCAAAAACGTCCAGTGATGTTACATGCATATTTCAAGTCCTCAAGTGGTACACCCTTTTTGTTTTATATGTGAATTACCCGTATGAGTTAATCTGTGTTTTTTCCTCAAAAGTTTTAGTCATCAAGATTGCTTTCGGCCATAGATAAATTCGATTTCAATTTCCTTTCAAAATCGTCCAGTGATGTTACATGCATATGTCAAGTCCTCAAGTGGTACACCCTTTTTTGTTTTATATGTAAATTACCCGTATGAGTTAATCTGTGTTCGTTCCTCAAAATTTTTGCTCATCAAGAATTCTTACGAACAAAGATAAATTCGATTTAAATTTACTTTATAAATCGTCCAGTGATGTTACATGCATATGTCAAGTCCTCAAGTGGTACACCCTTTTTGTTTTATATGTGAATTACCCGTATGAGTTAATCTGTGTTCGTTCCTCAAAAGTTTTGCTCATCAAGATTGCTCTCGGCCATAGATAAATTCGATTTCAATTTACTTTGAAAAACGTCCAGTGATGTTACATGCATATGTCAAGTCCTCAAGTGGTACACCCTTTTTGTTTTATATGTAAATTACCCGTTTGATTTAATCTGTGTTCTTTCCTCAATGTTTTTGCTCATCAGGATTGCTTTCGACCATAGATAAATTCGATTTTAATTTCCTTTCAAAAACGTCCAGTGATGTTACATGCATATGTCAAGTCCTCAAGTGGTACACTTTTTTTGTTTTATATGTAAATTACCCGTATGAGTTAATCTGTGTTTTTTCCTCAAAAGTTTTGCTCATCAAGATTGCTTTCGGCCATAGATAAATTCGATTTTAATTTCCTTTCAAAATCGTCCAGTGTTGTTACATGCATATGTCAAGTCCTCAAGTGGTACACCCTTTTTGTTTTATATGTAAATTACCCGTATGAGTTAATCTGTGTTCGTTCCTCAAAGTTTTTGCTCATCAAGATTACTTTCGGCCATAGATAAATTTGATTTTAATTTCCTTTCAAAAACGTCCAGTGATGTTACATGCATATGTCAAGTCCTCAAGTGGTACACCCTTTTTGTTTTATATGTAAATTACCCGTATGAGTTAATCTGTGTTCGTTCCTTAAAGTTTTTGCTCATCAAGATTACTTTCGGCCATAGATAAATTCGATTTCAATTTCCTTTCAAAAACGTCCAGTGATGTTACATGCATATGTCAAGTCTTCAAGTGGTACACTTTTTTTGTTTTATATGTAAATTACCCGTTTGATTAAATCTGTGTTCTTTCCTCAATGTTTTTGCTCATCAAGATTACTTTCGACCATAGATAAATTCTATTTTAATTTCCTTTCAAAAACGTCCAGTGATGTTACATGCATATTTCAATTCCTCAAGTGATACACCCTTTTTGTTTTATATGTAAATTAACCGTATGAGTTAATCTGTGTTCGTTCCTCAAAAGTTTTGCTCATCAAGATTGCTTTCGGCCATAGATAAATTCGATTTCAATTTCCTTTCTAAATCGTCCAGTGATGTTACATGCATATGTCAAGTCCTCAAGTGGTACACCCTTTTTGTTTTATATGTAAATTACCCGTATGAGTTAATCTGTGTTCGTTCCTCAAAGTTTTTGCTCATCAAGATTACTTTCGGCCATAGATAAATTCGATTTTAATTTCCTTTCAAAATACCTCCAATGATAATACATTCATATGTGAATTCCATAAGTGGTACACTTTTTTTGTTTTATATGTAAATTACCCGTTTGATTTAATCTGTGTTCTTTCCTCAAAAGTTTTGCTCATCAAGATTGCTTTCGGGCATAGATAAATTCGATTTCAATTTACTTTCAAAATCGTCCAGTGATGTTACATTAATATGTGAATTCCATTTGTGGTACACTTTTTTTGTTTTATATGTAAATTACCCGTATGAGTTAATCTGTGTTCGTTCCTCAAAAGTTTTGCTCATCAGGATTGCTTTCGGGCATAGATAAATTCGATTTCATTTTACTTTGAAAAACGTCCAGTGATGTTACATGCATATGTCAAGTCCTTAAGTGGTACACCCTTTTTGTTTTATATGTAAATTACACGTATGAGTTAATCTGTGTTCGTACCTCAAAAGTTTTGCTCATCAAGATTGCTTTCGGGCATAGATAAATTCGATTTCAATTTACTTTGAAAAACGTCCAGTGATGTTACATGCATATGTCAAGTCCTCAAGTGGTACACCCTTTTTGTTTTATATGTAAATTACCCGTATGAGTTAATCTGTGTTCGTTCCTTAAAGTTTTTGCTCATCAAGATTACTTTCGGCTATAGATAAATTCGATTTTAATTTCGTTTCAAAAACGTCCAGTGATGTTACATGCATAAGTCATGTCCTCAAGTGGTACACTTTTTTTGTTCTATATGTAAATTACCCGTATGAGTTAATCTGTGTTCCTACCTCAATGTTTTTCCTCATCAAGATTGCTTTCGACCATAGATAAATTCGATTTTGATTTCCTTTCAAAAACGTCCAGTGATGTTACATGCATATGTCAAGTCCTCAAGTGGTACACCAGGAATGTTGTATATGAAAATAAACCGTATGAGTTAATCTGTGTTCGTTCCTCAAAAGTTTTTGCTCCTCAAGATTGCTTTCGGGCATAGATAAATTCGATTTCAATTTACTTTGAAAAACGTCCAGTGATGTTACATGCATATGTCAAGTCCTCAAGTGGTACACCCTTTTTGTTTTATATGTAAATTACCCGTATGAGTTAATCTGTGTTCGTTCCTCAAAGTTTTTGCTCATCAAGATTACTTTCGGCCATAGATAAATTCGATTTTAATTTCCTTTCAAAAACATCCAGTGATGTTACATGCATATGTCAAGTCCTCAAGTGGTACACCCTTTTTGTTTTATATGTGAATTACCCGTATGAGTTAATCTGTGTTTTTTCCTCAAAAGTTTTGCTCATCAAGATTGCTTTCGGCCATAGATAAATTCGATTTCAATTTCCTTTCAAAATCGTCCAGTGATGTTACATGCATATGTCAAGTCCTCAAGTGGTACACCCTTTTTGTTTTATATGTAAATTACCCGTATGAGTTAATCTGTGTTCGTTCCTCAAAGTTTTTGCTCATCAAGATTACTTTCGGCCATAGATAAATTCGATTTTAATTTCGTTTCAAAAATACCTCCAATGATAATACATTCTTATGTGAATTCCATAAGTGGTACACTTTTTTTGTTTATTATGTAAATTACCCGTATGAGTTAATCTGTGTTCGTTCCTCAAAGTTTTTGCTCATCAAGATTGCTTTCGGCCATAGATAAATTCGATTTTAATTTCCTTTCAAAAACGTCCAGTGATGTTACATGCATATGTCAAGTCCTCAAGTGGTACACCCTTTTTGTTTTATATGTAAATTACCCGTATGAGTTAATCTGTGTTCGTTCCTCAAAGTTTTTGCTCATCAAGATTACTTTCGGCCATAGATAAATTCGATTTTAATTTCCTTTCAAAATACCTCCAATGATAATACATTCATATGTGAATTCCATAAGTGGTACACTTTTTTTGTTTTATATGTAAATTACCCGTTTGATTTAATCTGTGTTCTTTCCTCAATGTTTTTGCTCATCAAGATTGCTTTCGACCATAGATAAATTCGATTTTAATTTCCTTTCAAAAACGTCCAGTGATGTTACATGCATATGTCAAGTCCTCAAGTGGTACACCCTTTTTGTTTTATATGTAAATTACCCGTATGAGTTAATCTGTGTTCGTTCCTCAAAAGTTTTGCTCATCAAGATTGCTTTCGGCCATAGATAAATTCGATTTAATTTACTTTGAAAAACGTCCAGTGATGTTACATGCATATGTCAAGTCCTCAAGTGGTACACCCTTTTTGTTTTATATGTAAATTACCCGTATGAGTTAATCTGTGTTCGTTCCTCAAAAGTTTTGCTCATCAAGATTGCTTTCGGCCATAGATAAATTCGATTTTAATTTCCTTTCAAAAACGTCCAGTGATGTTACATGCATATGTCAAGTCCTTAAGTGGTACACCCTTTTTGTTTTATATGTAAATTACCCGTATGAGTTAACCTGTGTTCGTTCCTCAAAGTTTTTGCTCATCAAGATTGCTTTCGACCATAGATAAATTCGATTTTAATTTCCTTTCAAAAACGTCCAGTGATGTTACATGCATATTTCAAGTCCTCAAGTGGTACACCCTTTTTGTTTTATATGTGAATTACCCGTATGAGTTAATCTGTGTTTTTTCCTCAAAAGTTTTGCTCATCAAGATTGCTTTCGGCCATAGATAAATTCGATTTTAATTTCCTTTCAAAATCGTCCAGTGATGTTACATGCATATGTCAAGTCCTCAAGTGGTACACCCTTTTTGTTTTATATGTAAATTACCCGTATGAGTTAATCTGTGTTCGTTCCTCAAAGTTTTTGCTCATCAAGATTACTTTCGGCCATAGATAAATTCGATTTTAATTTCCTTTCAAAATACCTCCAATGATAATACATTCTTATGTGAATTCCATAAGTGGTACACTTTTTTTGTTTATTATGTAAATTACCCGTATGATTTAATCTGTGTTCTTTCCTCAATGTTTTTGCTGATCAAGATTGCTTTCGACCATAGATAAATTCGATTTTAATTTCCTTTCAAAAACGTCCAGTGATGTTACATGCATATGTCAAGTCCTCAAGTGGTACACCCTTTTTGTTTTATATGTAAATTACCCGTATGAGTTAATCTGTGTTCGTTCCTCAAAGTTTTTGCTCATCAAGATTACTTTCGGCCATAGATAAATTCGATTTTAATTTCCTTTCAAAATACCTCCAATGATAATACATTCATATGTGAATTCCATAAGTGGTACACTTTTTTTGTTTTATATGTAAATTACCCGTTTGATTTAATCTGTGTTCTTTCCTCAATGTTTTTGCTCATCAAGATTGCTTTCGACCATAGATAAATTCGATTTTAATTTCCTTTCAAAAACGTCCAGTGATGTTACATGCATATGTCAAGTCCTCAAGTGGTACACCCTTTTTGTTTTATATGTAAATTACCCGTATGAGTTAATCTGTGTTCGTTCCGCAAAGTTTTTGCTCATCAAGATTACTTTCGGCCATAGATAAATTTGATTTTAATTTCCTTTCAAAAACGTCCAGTGATGTTACATGCATATGTCAAGTCCTCAAGTGGTACACCCTTTTTGTTTTATATGTAAATTACCCGTATGAGTTAATCTGCGTTCGTTCCGCAAAGTTTTTGCTCATCAAGATTACTTTCGGCCATAGATAAATTTGATTTTAATTTCCTTTCAAAAACGTCCAGTGATGTTACATGCATATGTCAAGTCCTCAAGTGGTACACCCTTTTTGTTTTATATGTAAATTACCCGTATGAGTTAATCTGTGTTCGTTCCTCAAAGTTTTTGCTCATCAAGATTACTTTCGGCCATAGATAAATTCGATTTTAATTTCCTTTCAAAATACCTCCAATGATAATACATTCATATGTGAATTCCATAAGTGGTACACTTTTTTTGTTTTATATGTAAATTACCCGTTTGATTTAATCTGTGTTCTTTCCTCAATGTTTTTGCTCATCAAGATTGCTTTCGACCATAGATAAATTCGATTTTAATTTCCTTTCAAAAACGTCCAGTGATGTTACATGCATATGTCAAGTCCTCAAGTGGTACACCCTTTTTGTTTTATATGTAAATTACCCGTATGAGTTAATCTGTGTTTTTTCCTCAAAAGTTTTGCTCATCAAGATTGCTTTCGGCATTAGATAAATTCGATTTCAATTTCCTTTCAAAAACGTCCAGTGATGTTACATGCATATGTCAAGTCCTCAAGTGGTACACCCTTTTTGTTTTATATGTGAATTACCCGTATGAGTTAATCTGTGTTTTTTCCTCAAAAGTTTTGCTCATCAAGATTGCTTTCGGCCATAGATAAATTCTATTTTAATTTCCTTTCAAAAACGTCCAGTGATGTTACATGCATATTTCAAGTCCTCAAGTGGTACACCCTTTTTGTTTTATATGTGAATTACCCGTATGAGTTAATCTGTGTTTTTTCCTCAAAAGTTTTGCTCATCAAGATTGCTTTCGGCCATAGATAAATTCGATTTTAATTTCCTTTCAAAATCGTCCAGTGTTGTTACATGCATATGTCAAGTCCTCAAGTGGTACACCCTTTTTGTTTTATATGTAAATTACCCGTATGAGTTAATCTGTGTTCGTTCCTCAAAGTTTTTGCTCATCAAGATTACTTTCAGCCATAGATAAATTCGATTTTAATTTCCGTTCAAAATACCTCCAATGATAATACATTCATATGTGAATTCCATAAGTGGTACACTTTTTTTGTTTATTATGTAAATTATCCGTATGAGTTAATCTGTGTTTTTTCCTCAAAAAGTTTTGCTCCTCAAGATTGCTTTCGACCATAGATAAATTCGAGTTTACTTTCCTTTCAATATCGTCCTGTGATTTTACATGCATATGTCAATTCCTCAAGTGGTACACCCTTTTTGTTTTATATGTAAATTACCCGTATGAGTTAATCTGTGTTCGTTCCTCAAAGTTTTTGCTCATCAAGATTACTTTCGGCCATAGATAAATTCGATTTTAATTTCCTTTCAAAATACCTCCAATGATAATACATTCATATGTGAATTCCATAAGTGGTACAATTTTTTTGTTTTATATGTAAATTACCCGTTTGATTAAATCTGTGTTCTTTCCTCAATGTTTTTGCTCATCAAGATTACTTTCGACCATAGATAAATTCTATTTTAATTTCCTTTCAAAAACGTCCAGTGATGTTACATGCATATTTCAATTCCTCAAGTGGTACACCCTTTTTGTTTTATATGTGAATTACCCGTATGAGTTAATCTGTGTTCTTTCCTCAATGTTTTTCCTCATCAAGATTGCTTTCGGCCATAGATAAATTCGATTTCAATTTCCTTTCTAAATCGTCCAGTGATGTTACATGCATATGTCAAGTCCTCAAGTGGTACACCCTTTTTGTTTTATATGTAAATTACCCGTATGAGTTAATCTGTGTTCGTTCCTCAAAGTTTTTGCTCATCAAGATTACTTTCGGCCATAGATAAATTCGATTTTAATTTCCTTTCAAAATACCTCCAATGATAATACATTCTTATGTGAATTCCATAAGTGGTACACTTTTTTTGTTTATTATGTAAATTACCCGTATGAGTTAATCTGTGTTTTTTCCTCAAAAGTTTTGCTCATCATGATTGCTTTCGGCCATAGATAAATTCGATTTTATTTTCCTTTCAAAATCGTCCAGAGATGTTACATGCATATGTCAAGTCCTCAAGTGGTACACCCTTTTTGTTTTATATGTAAATTACCCGTATGAGTTAATCTGTGTTCGTTCCTCAAAGTTTTTGCTCATCAAGATTACTTTCGGCCATAGATAAATTCGATTTTAATTTCCTTTCAAAATACCTCCAATGATAATACGTTCATATGTGAATTCCATGAGTGGTACACTTTTATTGTTTTATATGTAAATTACCCGTATGAGTTAATCTGTGTTTTTCCCTCAAAAGTTTTGCTCATCAAGATTGCTTTCGGCCATAGATAAATTCGATTTTAATTTCCTTTCAAAATCGTCCAGTGTTGTTACATGCATATGTCAAGTCCTCAAGTGGTACACCCTTTTTGTTTTATATGTAAATTACCCGTATGAGTTAATCTGTGTTCGTTCCTCAAAGTTTTTGCTCATCAAGATTACTTTCGGCCATAGATAAATTCGATTTTAATTTCCTTTCAAAATACCTCCAATGATAATACATTCATATGTGAATTCCATAAGTGGTACACTTTTTTTGTTTATTATGTAAATTACCCGTATGAGTTAATCTGTGTTTTTCCCTGAAAAGTTTTGCTCATCAAGATTACTTTCGGCCATAGATAAATTTGATTTTAATTTCCTTTCAAAAACGTCCAGTGATGTTACATGCATATGTCAAGTCCTCAAGTGGTACACCCTTTTTGTTTTATATGTAAATTACCCGTATGAGTTAATCTGTGTTCGTTCCTCAAAGTTTTTGCTCATCAAGATTACTTTCGGCCATAGATAAATTCGATTTTAATTTCCTTTCAAAATACCTCCAATGATAATACATTCATATGTGAATTCCATAAGTGGTACACTTTTTTTGTTTTATATGTAAATTACCCGTTTGATTTAATCTGTGTTCTTTCCTCAATGTTTTTGCTCATCAAGATTACTTTCGGCCATAGATAAATTCGATTTTAATTTCCTTTCAAAATACCTCCAATGATAATACATTCATATGTGAATTCCATAAGTGGTACACTTTTTTTGTTTTATATGTAAATTACCCGTTTGATTAAATCTGTGTTCTTTCCTCAATGTTTTTGCTCATCAAGATTACTTTCGACCATAGATAAATTCTATTTTAATTTCCTTTCAAAAACGTCCAGTGATGTTACATGCATATTTCAAGTCCTCAAGTGGTACACCCTTTTTGTTTTATATGTGAATTACCCGTATGAGTTAATCTGTGTTCGTTCCTCAAAAGTTTTGCTCATCAAGATTGCTTTCGGCCATAGATAAATTCGATTTCAATTTCCTTTCAAAAACGTCCAGTGATGTTACATGCATATGTCAAGTCCTCAAGTGGTACACCCTTTTTGTTTTATATGTAAATTACCCGTATGAGTTAATCTGTGTTTTTTCCTCAAAAGTTTTGCTCATCAAGATTGCTTTCGGCCATAGATAAATTCGATTTTAATTTCCTTTCAAAATCGTCCAGTGATGTTACATGCATATGTCAAGTCCTCAAGTGGTACACACTTTTTGTTTTATATGTAAATTACCTGTATGAGTTAATCTGTATTCGTTCCTCAAAGTTTTTGCTCATCAAGATTACTTTCGTTCATAGATAAATTCGATTTTCATTTCCTTTGAAAATACCTCCAATGATAATACATTCTTATGTGAATTCCATAAGTGGTACACTTTTTTTGTTTATATGTAAATTACCCGTATGATTTAATCTGTGTTCTTTCCTCAATGTTTTTGCTGATCAAGATTGCTTTCGACCATAGATAAATTCGATTTTAATTTCCTTTCAAAAACGTCCAGTGATGTTACATGCATATGTCAAGTCCTCAAGTGGTACACCCTTTTTGTTTTATATGTAAATTACCCGTATGAGTTAATCTGTGTTCGTTCCTCAAAGTTTTTGCTCATCAAGATTACTTTCGGCCATAGATAAATTTGATTTTAATTTCCTTTCAAAAACGTCCAGTGATGTTACATGCATATGTCAAGTCCTCAAATGGTTCACCCTTTTTTTTTATATGTAAATTACCCGTATGAGTTAATCTCTGTTCGTTCCTTAAAGTTTTTGCTCATCAAGATTACTTTCGGCCATAGATAAATTCGATTTTAATTTCCTTTCAAAATACCCTTAATGATAATACATTCATATGTGAATTCCATAAGTGGTACACTTTTTTTGTTTTATATGTAAATTACCCGTTTGATTTAATCTGTGTTCTTTCCTCAATGTTTTTGCTCATCAAGATTGCTTTCGACCATAGATAAATTCGATTTTAATTTCCTTTCAAAAACGTCCAGTGATGTTACATGCATATGTCAAGTCCTCAAGTGGTACACCCTTTTTGTTTTATATGTAAATTACCCGTATGAGTTAATCTGTGTTCGTTCCTCAAAAGTTTTGCTCATCAAGATTGCTTTCGGCATTAGATAAATTCGATTTCAATTTCCTTTCAAAAACGTCCAGTGATGTTACATGCATATGTCAAGTCCTCAAGTGGTACACCCTTTTTGTTTTATATGTGAATTACCCGTATGAGTTAATCTGTGTTTTTTCCTCAAAAGTTTTGCTCATCAAGATTGCTTTCGGCCATAGATAAATTCTATTTTAATTTCCTTTCAAAAACGTCCAGTGATGTTACATGCATATTTCAAGTCCTCAAGTGGTACACCCTTTTTGTTTTATATGTGAATTACCCGTATGAGTTAATCTGTGTTTTTTCCTCAAAAGTTTTGCTCATCAAGATTGCTTTCGGCAATAGATTAATTCGATTTTATTTTCCATTCAAAAACGTCCAGTGATGTTATATGCATATGTCAAGTCCTCAAGTGGTACACCCTTTTTGTTTTATATGTAAATTACCCGTATGAGTTAATCTGTGTTCGTTCCTCAAAGTTTTTGCTCATCAAGATTACTTTCAGCCATAGATAAATTCGATTTTAATTTCCTTTCAAAATACCTCCAATGATAATACATTAATATGTGAATTCAATAAGTGGTACACATTTTTTGTTTTTTATGTGAATTACCCGTATGAGTTAATCTGTGTTTTTTCCTCAAAAGTTTTGCTCATCAAGATTGCTTTCGGCCATAGATAAATTCGATTTTAATTTCCTTTCAAAATCGTCCAGTGTTGTTACATGCATATGTCAAGTCCTCAAGTGGTACACCCTTTTTGTTTTATATGTAAATTACCCGTATGAGTTAATCTGCGTTCGTTCCGCAAAGTTTTTGCTCATCAAGATTACTTTCGGCCATAGAAAAATTCGATTTTAATTTCCTTTCAAAATACCTCCAATGATAATACATTCATATGTGAATTCCATAAGTGGTACACTTTTTTTGTTTTATATGTAAATTACCCGTTTGATTAAATCTGTGTTCTTTCCTCAATGTTTTTGCTCATCAAGATTACTTTCGACCATAGATAAATTCTATTTTAATTTCCTTTCAAAAACGTCCAGTGATGTTACATGCATATTTCAAGTCCTCAAGTGGTACACCCTTTTTGTTTTATATGTAAATTACCCGTATGAGTTAATCTGTGTTCGTTCCTCAAAGTTTTTGCTCATCAAGATTACTTTCGGCCATAGATAAATTTGATTTTAATTTCCTTTCAAAATCGTCCAGTGAAGTTACATACATATGTGAAGTCCTCAAGTGGTACACTTTTTTTGTTTTATATGTAAATTACCCGTATGAGTCAATCTGTGTTCGTTCCTCAAAGTTTTTGCTCATCAAGATTACTTTCGGCCATAGATAAATTCGATTTTAATTTCCTTTCAAAATACCTCCAATGATAATACATTCATATGTGAATTCCATAAGTGGTACACTTTTTTTGTTTATTATGTAAATTACCCGTATGAGTTAATCTGTGTTTTTTCCTCAAAAGTTTTGCTCATCAAGATTGCTTTCGGCCATAGATAAATTCGATTTTAATTTCCTTTCAAAATCGTCCAGTGTTGTTACATGCATATGTCAAGTCCTCAAGTGGTACACCCTTTTTGTTTTATATGTAAATTACCCGTATGAGTTAATCTGTGTTCGTTCCTCAAAGTTTTTGCTCATCAAGATTACTTTCGGCCATAGATAAATTTGATTTTAATTTCCTTTCAAAAACGTCCAGTGATGTTACATGCATATGTCAAGTCCTCAAGTGGTACACCCTTTTTGTTTTATATGTAAATTACCCATATGAGTTAATCTGTGTTCGTTCCTTAAAGTTTTTGCTCATCAAGATTACTTTCGGCCATAGATAAATTCGATTTTAATTTCCTTTCAAAATACCTCCAATGATAATACATTCTTATGTGAATTCCATAAGTGGTACACTTTTTTTGTTTATTATGTAAATTACCCGTATGAGTTAATCTGTGTTTTTTCCTCAAAAGTTTTGCTCATCAAGATTGCTTTCGGCCATAGATAAATTCGATTTTAATTTCCTTTCAAAATCGTCCAGTGTTGTTACATGCATATGTCAAGTCCTCAAGTGGTACACCCTTTTTGTTTTATATGTAAATTACCCGTATGAGTTAATCTGTGTTCGTTCCTCAAAGTTTTTGCTCATCAAGATTACTTTCGGCCATAGATAAATTTGATTTTAATTTCCTTTCAAAAACGTCCAGTGATGTTACATGCATATGTCAAGTCCTCAAGTGGTACACCCTTTTTGTTTTATATCTAAATTACCCGTATGAGTTAATCTGTGTTCGTTCCTTAAAGTTTTTGCTCATCAAGATTGCTTTCGGCCATAGATAAATTCGATTTCAATTTCCTTTCAAAAATGTCCAGTGATGTTACATGCATATGTCAAGTCCTCAAGTGGTACACCCTTTTTGTTTTATATGTGAATTACCCGTATGAGTTAATCTGTGTTTTTTCCTCAAAAGTTTTGCTCATCAAGATTGCTTTCGGCCATAGATAAATTCGATTTTAATTTCCTTTCAAAATCGTCCAGTGATGTTACATGCATATGTCAAGTCCTCAAGTGGTACACCCTTTTTGTTTTATATGTAAATTACCCGTAT
Source organism: Diplolepis rosae (assembly GCA_030998225.1). Taxonomy (NCBI): domain Eukaryota; kingdom Metazoa; phylum Arthropoda; class Insecta; order Hymenoptera; family Diplolepididae; genus Diplolepis; species Diplolepis rosae. The sequence goes on from JAPYXD010000546.1 coordinate 679,674, forward strand.
GAGTTAATCTGTGTTCGTTCCTCAAAGTTTTCGCTCATCAAGATTACTTTCAGCCATAGATAAATTCGATTTTAATTTCCTTTCAAAATACCTCCAATGATAATACATTCTGATGTGAATTCCATAAGTGGTACACTTTTTTTGTTTATTATGTAAATTACCCGTATGAGTTAATCTGTGTTTTTTCCTCAAAAGTTTTGCTCATCAAGATTGCTTTCGGCCATAGATAAATTCGATTTTAATTTCCTTTCAAAATCGTCCAGTGTTGTTACATGCATATGTCAAGTCCTCAAGTGGTACACCCTTTTTGTTTTATATGTAAATTACCCGTATGAGTTAATCTGTGTTCGTTCCTCAAAGTTTTTGCTCATCAAGATTACTTTCGGCCATAGATAAATTCGATTTTAATTTCCTTTCAAAATACCTCCAATGATAATACATTCATATGTGAATTCCATAAGTGGTACACTTTTTTTGTTTTATATGTAAATTACCCGTTTGATTAAATCTGTGTTCTTTCCTCAATGTTTTTGCTCATCAAGATTACTTTCGACCATAGATAAATTCTATTTTAATTTCCTTTCAAAAACGTCCAGTGATGTTACATGCATATTTCAATTCCTCAAGTGATACACCCTTTTTGTTTTATATGTGAATTACCCGTATGAGTTAATCTGTGTTCGTTCCGCAAAGTTTTTGCTCATCAAGATTACTTTCGGCCATAGATAAATTCGATTTCAATTTCCTTTCTAAATCGTCCAGTGATGTTACATGCATATGTCAAGTCCTCAAGTGGTACACCCTTTTTGTTTTATATGTAAATTACCCGTATGAGTTAATCTGTGTTCGTTCCTCAAAGTTTTTGCTCATCAAGATTACTTTCGGCCATAGATAAATTCGATTTTAATTTCCTTTCAAAATACCTCCAATGATAATACATTCATATGTGAATTCCATAAGTGGTACACTTTTTTTGTTTATTATGTAAATTACCCGTATGAGTTAATCTGTGTTTTTTCCTCAAAAGTTTTGCTCATCAAGATTGCTTTCGGCCATAGATAAATTCGATTTTAATTTCCTTTCAAAATCGTCCAGTGTTGTTACATGCATATGTCAAGTCCTCAAGTGGTACACCCTTTTTGTTTTATATGTAAATTACCCGTATGAGTTAATCTGTGTTCGTTCCTCAAAGTTTTTGCTCATCAAGATTACTTTCGGCCATAGATAAATTTGATTTTAATTTCCTTTCAAAAACGTCCAGTGATGTTACATGCATATGTCAAGTCCTCAAGTGGTACACCCTTTTTGTTTTATATGTAAATTACCCGTATGAGTTAATCTGTGTTCGTTCCTCAAAGTTTTTGCTCATCAAGATTACTTTCGGCCATAGATAAATTCGATTTTAATTTCCTTTCAAAACACCTCCAATGATAATACATTCTTATGTGAATTCCATAAGTGGTACACTTTTTTTGTTTATTATGTAAATTACCCGTATGAGTTAATCTGTGTTTTTTCCTCAAAAGTTTTGCTCATCAAGATTGCTTTCGGCCATAGATAAATTCGATTTTAATTTCCTTTCAAAATCGTCCAGTGTTGTTACATGCATATGTCAAGTCCTCAAGTGGTACACCCTTTTTTGTTTTATATGTAAATTACCCGTATGAGTTAATCTGTGTTCGTTCCTCAAAGTTTTTGCTCATCAAGATTACTTTCGGCCATAGATAAATTTGATTTTAATTTCCTTTCAAAAACGTCCAGTGATGTTACATGCATATGTCAAGTCCTCAAGTGGTACACCCTTTTTGTTTTATATGTAAATTACCCGTATGAGTTAATCTGCGTTCGTTCCGCAAAGTTTTTGCTCATCAAGATTACTTTCGGCCATAGATAAATTCGATTTTAATTTCCTTTCAAAATACCTCCAATGATAATACATTCATATGTGAATTCCATAAGTGGTACACTTTTTTTGTTTTATATGTAAATTACCCGTATGAGTTAATCTGTGTTTTTTCCTCAAAAGTTTTGCTCATCAAGATTGCTTTCGGCCATAGATAAATTCGATTTTAATTTCCTTTCAAAATCGTCCAGTGTTGTTACATGCATATGTCAAGTCCTCAAGTGGTACACCCTTTTTGTTTTATATGTAAATTACCCGTATGAGTTAATCTGTGTTCGTTCCTCAAAGTTTTTGCTCATCAAGATTACTTTCGGCCATAGATAAATTTGATTTTAATTTCCTTTCAAAAACGTCCAGTGATGTTACATGCATATGTCAAGTCCTCAAGTGGTACACCCTTTTTGTTTTATATCTAAATTACCCGTATGAGTTAATCTGTGTTCGTTCCTCAAAAGTTTTGCTCATCAAGATTGCTTTCGGCCATAGATAAATTCGATTTCAATTTCATTTCAAAAACGTCCAGTGAAGTTACAGGCATATGTCAAGTCCTCAAGTGGTACACCCTTTTTGTTTTATATGTGAATTACCCGTATGAGTTAATCTGTGTTTTTTCCTCAAAAGTTTTGCTCATCAAGATTGCTTTCGGCCATAGATAAATTCTATTTTAATTTCCTTTCAAAAACGTCCAGTGATGTTACATGCATATGTCAAGTCCTCAAGTGGTACACCCTTTTTGTTTTATATGTAAATTACCCGTTTGAGTTAATATGTGTTCGTTCGTCAAAGTTTTTTCTCATCAAGATTGCAGTCCGTCATAGTTAAATTCGATTTTAATTTCCTTTCAAAATACCTCCAATTATAATACCTACATATGAGAAGTCAATAAGTGGTACACTATTTTGCTCTATATGTGACTAACCTTCCAAGTCAACTTTCGTTCGATACCTTGCAGTTTTCGCTCTACGCGAGGGGCTTCCTCCATACATAAATTTAGTTTGAATTTTTTTTATAATACCTCCATTGATCATACATGCATATGCCAAGTCCTCAAGTGGTACACCCTTTTTTTTTTATATGTAAATTACCCGTATGAGTTAATCTGTGTTCGTTCCTCAAAAGTTTTGCTCATCAAGATTGCTTTCGGGCATAGATAAATTCGATTTCAATTTACTTTGAAAAACGTCCAGTGATGTTACATGCATATGTCAAGTCCTCAAGTGGTACACCCTTTTTGTTTTATATGTAAATTACCCGTATGAGTTAATCTGTGTTCGTTCCTCAAAAGTTTTGCTCATCAAGATTGCTCTCGGCCATAGATAAATTCGATTTCAATTTCATTTCAAAAACGTCCAGTGATGTTACATGCATATGTCAAGTCCTCAAGTGGTACACCCTTTTGGTTTTATATGTAAATTACCCGTATGAGTTAATCTGTGTTCGTTCCTCAAAGTTTTTGCTCATCAAGATTGCAGTCCGTCATAGTTAAATTCGATTTCAATTTCCTTTCAAAATACCTCCAATGATAATACCTATATATGCGAAGTCAATAAGTGGTACACTATTTTGCTCTATATGTGACTAACCTTCCAAGTCAACTTTCGTTCGATACCTTGCAGTTTTCGCTCTACGCGAGGGGCTTCCTCCATACATAAATTTAGTTTGAATTTTTTTTATAATACCTCCATTGATCATACATGCATATGCCAAGTCCTCAAGTGGTACACTTTTTTTGTTTAATATGTAAATTACCCGTTTGATTTAATCTGTGTTCGTTCCTCAAAATTTTTGCTCATCAAGATTGCTTTCGGCCATAGATAAATTCGATTTTAATTTCCTTTCATAATCGTCAAGTGTAGTTACATGCATATGTCAAGTCCTCAAGTGGTACACCCTTTTTGTTTTTTATATGTAAATTACCGGAATGAGTTAATCTGTGTTCGTTCCGCAAAGTTTTTGCTCATCAAGATTACTTTCGGCCATAGATAAATTTGATTTTAATTTCCTTTCAAAAACGTCCAGTGATGTTACATGCATATGTCAAGTCCTCAAGTGGTACACCCTTTTTGTTTTATATGTAAATTACCCGTATGAGTTAATCTGTGTTCTTTCCTCAATTTTTTTGCTCATCAAGATTGCTTTCGACCATAGATAAATTCTATTTTAATTTCATTTCAAAAACGTCCAGTGATGTTACATGCACATGTCAAGTCCTCAAGTGGTACAACCTTTTTGTTTTATATGTAAATTACCCGTATGAGTTAATCTGTGTTCGTTCCTCAAAAGTTTTGCTCATCAAGATTGCTCTCGGCCATAGATAAATTCGATTTCAATTTCCTTTGAAAAACGTCCAGTGATGTTACATGCATATGTAAAGTCCTCAAGTGCTACACCCTTTTTGTTTTATATGTAAATTACCCGTATGAGTTAATCTGTGTTCGTTCCTTCATGGACGAAATTCAATTTGAATTTCTTTTATAATACCTCCAATTATGTTACATACATATGTGAAGTCCTGAACTGGTACCCTTTTTTTATTTTATATGTAAATTACCTGTATATGTCAATTTGTGTTCGGTCCTCAAAGGTTTTGCTCTTCCAGATTGCCGACCGCCATAGATAAATTCGATTTTAATTTCCTTTCAAAATACCTCCAATGATAATACATTCATATGTAAATTCAATAAGTGGTACACCCTTTTTGTTTTATATGTAAATTACCCGTATGAGTTAATCTGTGTTCGTTCCTCAAACTTTTTGCTCATCAAGATCGCAGTCCGTCATAGTTAAATTCGATTTCAATTTCCTTTCAAAATACCTCCAATGATAATACATTCATATGTGAATTCCATAAGTGGTACACTTTTTTTGTTTTATATGTAAATTACCCGTATGAGTTAATCTATGTTCTTTCCTCTATGTTTTTCCTCATCAAGATTGCTTTCGTCCATAGATAAATTCGATTTCAATTTCCTTTCAAAATACCTCCAATGATAATACATGCATATGTCAAGTCCTCAAGTGGTACACCCTTTTTGTTTTATATGTAAATTACCCATATGAGTTAATCTGTGTTCGTTCCTCAAAAGTTTCGCTCATCAAGATTGCTTTCGGCCATAGATAAATTCGATTTCAATTTCCTTTCAAAATCGTCCAGTGATGTTACATGCATATGTCAAGTCCTCAAGTGGTACACCCTTTTTGTTTTAATATGTAAATTACCCGTATGAGTTAATCTGTGTTCTTTCCTCAATGTTTTTCCTCATCAAGATTGCTTTCGACCATAGGTAAATTCGATTTTAATTTCCTTTCAAAATATCTCCAATGATAATAGCTACATATGTGATGTCAATAAGTGGTACACTTTTTTGCTCTGTATGTGAATTAACCTTCCAAGTCAATTTTCGTTCGATACCTTGCAGTTTTCGCTCTGCGCGAGGGGCTTCCTCCATACATAAATTTAATTTAAATTTTTTTTATAATACCTCCATTGATCATACATGCATATGTCAAGTCCTCAAGTGGTACACCCTTTTTGTTTTATATGTAAATTACCCGTATGAGTTAATCTGTGTTCGTTCCTCAAAGTTTTTACTCATCAAGATTACTTTCGGCAATAGATAAATTCGATTTTAATTTCCTTTCAAAAACGTCCAGTGATGTTACATGCATATTTCAAGTCCTCAAGTGGTACACCCTTTTTGTTTTATATGTAAATTACCCGTATGAGTTAATCTGTGTTCGTTCCTCAAAAGTTTTGCTCATCAAGATTGCTTTCGGCCATAGATAAATTCGATTTCAATTTCCTTTCTAAATCGTCCAGTGATGTTACATGCATATTTCAAGTCCTCAAGTGGTACACCCTTTTTGTTTTATATGTAAATTACCCGTATGAGTTAATCTGTGTTCGTTCCTCAAAATTTTTGCACATCAATATTGCTTTCGGCCATAGATAAATTCGATTTTAATTTCCTTTCTAAATCGTCCAGTGATGTTACATGCATATTTCAAGTCCTCAAGTGGTACACCCTTTTTGTTTTATATGTGAATTACCCGTATGAGTTAATCTGTGTTTTTTCCTCAAAAGTTTTGCTCATCAAGATTGCTTTCGGCCATAGATAAATTCGATTTCAATTTCCTTTCAAAATCGTCCAGTGATGTTACATGCATATGTCAAATCCTCAAGTGTTACACCCTTTTTGTTTTATATGTAAATTACCCGTATGAGTTAATCTGTGTTCGTTCCTCAAAGTTTTTGCTCATCAAGATAGCTTTCGGTAATATTTAAATTCGATTTTAATTTCATTTCAAAATACCTCCAATGATAATACATTCATATGTGAATTCCATAAGTGGTACACTTTTTTGTTTATTATGTAAATTACCCGTATGAGTTAATCTGTGTTCGTTCCTCAAAGTTTTTGCTCATCAAGATTGCTTTCGGCCATAGAAAAATTCGATTTCAATTTCCTTTCAAAAACGTCCAGTGATGTTACATGCATATGTCAAGTCCTCAAGTGGTACACCCTTTTTGTTTTATATGTAAATTACCCGTATGAGTTAATCTGTGTTCGTTCCTCAAATTGTTTGATCATCAAGATTGCAGTCCGTCATAGTTAAATTCGATTTCAATTTCCTTTCAAAATACCTCCAATGATAATACCTACATATGCGAAGTCAATAAGTGGTACACTATTTTGCTCTATATGTGACTAACCTTCTAAGTCAATTTTCCTTCGATACCTTGCAGTTTTCGATCTGAAGGAGGATCTTCTTCCATATACAAATTCAATTTGAATTTTTTTATAATACATCCATTGATAATACATGCATATGTCAAGTCCGCAAGTGGTACACTTTTTTTGTTTTATATGTAAATTACCCGTATGAGTTAATCTGTGTTCCTACCTCAATGTTTTTCCTCATCAAGATTGCTTTCGACCATAGATAAATTCGATTTTAATTTCCTTTCAAAATACCTCCAATGATAATACATACATATGTGAAGTCAATAATTGGTACACTTTTTTGCTCTATATGTGAATTAACCTCCTAAGTCAATTTTCGTTCCACACCTTGCAGTTTTCGTTCTGGGCGAGGAGCTTCTTCCATTGATAAATTCAATTTAAATTTTTTTTATAATACCCCCAATGATGTTACATGCATATGTGAAGTCCTGAAGTGGTCTTTTTTTTTGTTTTATATGGACATTACCCGTTAGAGTAAAACTGTGTTCGGTACTCAAAGTTTTTTCTCATCAAGATTTTATTCCGTTACAGAAAAATTCGATTTTAATTTCCTTTCAAAATACCTCCAACGATAATACCTACATATGTGATGTCAATAAGTGGTACACTTTTTTGCTCTATATGTGAATTAACCTTCTAAGTCAATTTTCTTTCGATACCTTGCAGTTTTCGCTGTGAAGGAGGGGCTGCTTCCATAGATAAATTCAATTTTAATTTTTTTTATAATACCCCCAATGATGTTACATGCATATGTGAAGTCCTCAAGTGGTACACCCTTTTTTGTTTTATATGTAAATTAACCGTATGAGTTAATCTGTGTTCGTTCCTCAAATGTTATGCTCTTCCAGATAACTTTCGTCCATAGATAAATTCGATTTTAATTTCCTTTCAAAATACCTCCAATGATAATACATTCATATGTGAATTCCATAAGTGGTACACTTTTTTTGTTTTATATGTAAATTACCCGTATGATTTAATCTGTGTTCTTTCCTCAATGTTTTTGCTGATCAAGATTGCTTTCGACCATAGATAAATTCGATTTTAATTTCCTTTCAAAAACGTCCAGTGATGTTACATGCATATTTCAAGTCCTCAAGTGGTACACCCTTTTTGTTTTATATGTAAATTACCCGTATGAGTTAATCTGTGTTTTTTCCTCAAAAGTTTTGCTCATCAAGATTGCTTTCGGCCATAGATAAATTCGATTTTAATTTCCTTTCAAAAACGTCCAGTGATGTTACATGCATATGTCAAGTCCTCAAGTGGTACACCCTTTTTGTTTTATATGTAAATTACCCGTATGAGTTAATCTGTGTTCGTTCCTCAAAGTTTTTGCTCATCAAGATTACTTTCGGCCATAGATAAATTCGATTTTAATTTCCTTTCAAAATACCTCCAATGATAATACATTCATATGTGAATTCCATAAGTGGTACACTTTTTTTGTTTTATATGTAAATTACCCGTTTGATTTAATCTGTGTTCTTTCCTCAATGTTTTTGCTCATCAAGATTGCTTTCGGCCATAGATAAATTCGATTTCAATTTCCTTTCAAAAACGTCCAGTGATGTTACATGCATATGTCAAGTCCTCAAGTGGTACACCCTTTTTGTTTTATATGTAAATTACCCGTATGAGTTAATCTGTGTTCGTTCCTCAAAGTTTTTACTCATCAAGATTACTTTCGGCAATAGATAAATTCGATTTTAATTTCCTTTCAAAAACGTCCAGTGATGTTACATGCATATTTCAAGTCCTCAAGTGGTACACCCTTTTTGTTTTATATGTAAATTACCCGTATGAGTTAATCTGTGTTCGTTCCTCAAAAGTTTTGCTCATCAAGATTGCTTTCGGCCATAGATAAATTCGATTTCAATTTCCTTTCAAAATCGTCCAGTGATGTTACATGCATATGTCAAGTCCTCAAGTGGTACACCCTTTTTGTTTTAATATGTAAATTACCCGTATGAGTTAATCTGTGTTCTTTCCTCAATGTTTTTCCTCATCAAGATTGCTTTCGACCATAGGTAAATTCGATTTTAATTTCCTTTCAAAATATCTCCAATGATAATACCTACATATGTGATGTCAATAAGTGGTACACTTTTTTGCTCTGTATGTGAATTAACCTTCCAAGTCAATTTTCGTTCGATACCTTGCAGTTTTCGCTCTGCGCGAGGGGCTTCCTCCATACATAAATTTAATTTGAATTTTTTTTATAATACCTCCATTGATCATACATGCATATGCCAAGTCCTAAAGTGGTACACTTTTTTTGTTTTATATGTAAATTACCCGTTTGATTTAATCTGTGTTCTTTCCTCAATGTTTTTGCTCATCAAGATTGCTTTCGACCATAGATAAATTCGATTTTAATTTCCTTTCAAAAACGTCCAGTGATGTTACATGCATATGTCAAGTCCTCAAGTGGTACACCCTTTTTTTTTTTATATGTAAATTACCCGTATGAGTTAATCTGTGTTCGTTCCTCAAAAGTTTTGCTCATCAAGATTGCAGTCCGTCATAGTTAAATTCGATTTCAATTTCCTTTCAAAATACCTCCAATGATAATACCTACATATGCGAAGTCAATAAGTGGTACACTATTTTGCTCTATATGTGACTAACCTTCCAAGTCAATTTTCGTTCGATACCTTGCAGTTTTCGATCTGAAGGAGGATCTTCTTCCATATACAAATTCAATTTGAATTTTTTTATAATACATCCATTGATAATACATGCATATGTCAAGTCCTGAAGTGGTACACTTTTTTTGTTTTATATGTAAATTACCCGTATGAGTTAATCTGTGTTCTTTCCTCAATGTTTTTCCTCATCAAGATTGCTTTCGACCATAGATAAATTCGATTTTAATTTCCTTTCAAAATATCTCCAATGATAATACATACATATGTGAAGTCAATAATTGGTACACTTTTTTGCTCTATATGTGAATTAACCTCCTAAGTCAATTTTCGTTCCACACCTTGCAGTTTTCGTTCTGGGCGAGGAGCTTCTTCCATTGATAAATTCAATTTAAATTTTTTTTATAATACCCCCAATGATGTTACATGCATATGTGAAGTCCTGAAGTGGTCTTTTTTTTTGTTTTATATGGACATTACCCGTTAGAGTAAAACTGTGTTCGGTACTCAAAGTTTTTTCTCATCAAGATTTTATTCCGTTACAGAAAAATTCGATTTTAATTTCCTTTCAAAATACCTCCAACGATAATACCTACATATCTGAAGTCAATAAGTGGTACACTTTTTTGCTCTATATGTGAATTAACCTTCTAAGTAAATTTTACTTCGATACCTTGCAGATTTCGCTCTGAACAAGGCGCTTCTTCCATACACAAATTCAATTTTAATTTTTTATAATACCCCCATTGATGTTACATGCATATGCCAAGTCCTCAAGTGGTACACCCTTTTTTTTTTATATGTAAATTACCCGTATGATTTAATCTGTGTTCTTTCCTCAATGTTTTTGCTGATCAAGATTGCTTTCGACCATAGATAAATTCGATTTTAATTTCCTTTCAAAAACGTCCAGTGATGTTACATGCATATTTCAAGTCCTCAAGTGGTACACCCTTTTTGTTTTATATGTAAATTACCCGTATGAGTTAATCTGTGTTTTTTCATCAAAAGTTTTGCTCATCAAGATTGCTTTCGGCCATAGATAAATTCGATTTTAATTTCCTTTCAAAAACGTCCAGTGATGTTACATGCATATGTCAAGTCCTCAAGTGGTACACCCTTTTTGTTTTATATGTAAATTACCCGTATGAGTTAATCTGTGTTCGTTCCTCAAAGTTTTTGCTCATCAAGATTACTTTCGGCCATAGATAAATTCGATTTTAATTTCCTTTCAAAATACCTCCAATGATAATACATTCATATGTGAATTCCATAAGTGGTACACTTTTTTTGTTTTATATGTAAATTACCCGTTTGATTTAATCTGTGTTCTTTCCTCAATGTTTTTGCTCATCAAGATTGCTTTCGACCATAGATAAATTCGATTTTAATTTCCTTTCAAAAACGTCCAGTGATGTTACATGCATATGTCAAGTCCTCAAGTGGTACACCCTTTTTGTTTTATATGTAAATTACCCGTATGAGTTAATCTGTGTTCGTTCCTCAAAAGTTTTGCTCATCAAGATTGCTTTCGGCCATAGATAAATTCGATTTCAATTTCCTTTCAAAATCGTCCAGTGATGTTACATGCATATGTCAAGTCCTCAAGTGGTACACCCTTTTTGTTTTAATATGTAAATTACCCGTATGAGTTAATCTGTGTTCTTTCCTCAATGTTTTTCCTCATCAAGATTGCTTTCGACCATAGGTAAATTCGATTTTAATTTCCTTTCAAAATATCTCCAATGATAATACCTACATATGTGATGTCAATAAGTGGTACACTTTTTTGCTCTGTATGTGAATTAACCTTCCAAGTCAATTTTCGTTCGATACCTTGCAGTTTTCGCTCTGCGCGAGGGGCTTCCTCCATACATAAATTTAATTTGAATTTTTTTTATAATACCTCCATTGATCATACATGCATATGCCAAGTCCTCAAGTGGTACACTTTTTTTGTTTTATATGTAAATTACCCGTTTGATTTAATCTGTGTTCTTTCCTCAATGTTTTTGCTCATCAAGATTGCTTTCGACCATAGATAAATTCGATTTTAATTTCCTTTCAAAAACGTCCAGTGATGTTACATGCATATGTCAAGTCCTCAAGTGGTACACCCTTTTTGTTTTATATGTAAATTACCCGTATGAGTTAATCTGTGTTCGTTCCTCAAAGTTTTTGCTCATCAAGATTGCAGTCCGTCATAGTTAAATTCGATTTCAATTTCCTTTCAAAATACCTCCAATGATAATACCTACATATGCGAAGTCAATAAGTGGTACACTATTTTGCTCTATATGTGACTAACCTTCCAAGTCAATTTTCGTTCGATACCTTGCAGTTTTTCGATCTGCAGGAGGATCTTCTTCCATATACAAATTCAATTTGAATTTTTTTATAATACATCCATTGATAATACATGCATAAGTCAAGTCCTCAAGTGGTACACTTTTTTTGTTTTATATGTAAATTACCCGTTAGAGTAAAACTGTGTTCGGTACTCAAAGTTTTTTCTCATCAAGATTTTATTCCGTTACAGAAAAATTCGATTTTAATTTCCTTTCAAAATACCTCCAACGATAATACCTACATATGTGAAGACAATAAGTGGTACACTTTTTTGCTCTATATGTAAATTTAATTTCTAAGTCAATTTTCTTTCGATACCTTGCAGATTTCGCTCTGAACAAGGCGCTTCTTCCATACACAAATTCAATTTTAATTTTTTTATAATACCCCCAATGATGTTACATGCATATGTCAAGTCCTCAAGTGGTACACCCTTTTTGTTTTATATGTAAATTACCCGTATGAGTTAATCTGTGTTCGTTCCTCAAAGTTTTTGCTCATCAAGATTACTTTCGGCCATAGATAAATTCGATTTTAATTTCCTTTCAAAATACCTCCAATGATAATACATTCATATGTGAATTCCATAAGTGGTACACTTTTTTTGTTTTATATGTAAATTACCCGTATGATTTAATCTGTGTTCTTTCCTCAATGTTTTTGCTGATCAAGATTGCTTTCGACCATAGATAAATTCGATTTTAATTTCCTTTCAAAAACGTCCAGTGATGTTACATGCATATTTCAAGTCCTCAAGTGGTACACCCTTTTTTGTTTTATATGTAAATTACCCGTATGAGTTAATCTGTGTTTTTTCCTCAAAAGTTTTGCTCATCAAGATTGCTTTCGGCCATAGATAAATTCGATTTTAATTTCCTTTCAAAAACGTCCAGTGATGTTACATGCATATGTCCAAGTCCTCAAGTGGTACACCCTTTTTTGTTTTATATGTAAATTACCCGTATGAGTTAATCTGTGTTCGTTCCTCAAAGTTTTTGCTCATCAAGATTACTTTCGGCCATAGATAAATTCGATTTTAATTTCCTTTCAAAATACCTCCAATGATAATACATTCATATGTGAATTCCATAAGTGGTACACTTTTTTTGTTTTATATGTAAATTACCCGTTTGATTTAATCTGTGTTCTTTCCTCAATGTTTTTGCTCATCAAGATTGCTTTCGGCCATAGATAAATTCGATTTTAATTTCCTTTCAAAAACGTCCAGTGATGTTACATGCATATGTCAAGTCCTCAAGTGGTACACCCTTTTTGTTTTATATGTAAATTACCCGTATGAGTTAATCTGTGTTCGTTCCTCAAAGTTTTTACTCATCAAGATTACTTTCGGCAATAGATAAATTCGATTTTAATTTCCTTTCAAAAACGTCCAGTGATGTTACATGCATATTTCAAGTCCTCAAGTGGTACACCCTTTTTGTTTTATATGTAAATTACCCGTATGAGTTAATCTGTGTTCGTTCCTCAAAAGTTTTGCTCATCAAGATTGCTTTCGGCCATAGATAAATTCGATTTCAATTTCCTTTCAAAATCGTCCAGTGATGTTACATGCATATGTCAAGTCCTCAAGTGGTACACCCTTTTTGTTTTAATATGTAAATTACCCGTATGAGTTAATCTGTGTTCTTTCCTCAATGTTTTTCCTCATCAAGATTGCTTTCGACCATAGGTAAATTCGATTTTAATTTCCTTTCAAAATATCTCCAATGATAATACCTACATATGTGATGTCAATAAGTGGTACACTTTTTTGCTCTGTATGTGAATTAACCTTCCAAGTCAATTTTCGTTCGATACCTTGCAGTTTTCGCTCTGCGCGAGGGGCTTCCTCCATACATAAATTTAATTTGAATTTTTTTTATAATACCTCCATTGATCATACATGCATATGCCAAGTCCTCAAGTGGTACACTTTTTTTTTTAATATGTAAATTACCCGTTTGATTTAATCTGTGTTCTTTCCTCAATGTTTTTGCTCATCAAGATTGCTTTCGACCATAGATAAATTCGATTTTAATTTCCTTTCAAAAACGTCCAGTGATGTTACATGCATATGTCAAGTCCTCAAGTGGTACACCCTTTTTGTTTTATATGTAAATTACCCGTATGAGTTAATCTGTGTTCGTTCCTCAAAAGTTTTGCTCATCAAGATTGCAGTCCGTCATAGTTAAATTCGATTTCAATTTCCTTTCAAAATACCTCCAATGATAATACCTACATATGCGAAGTCAATAAGTGGTACACTATTTTGCTCTATATGTGACTAACCTTCCAAGTCAACTTTCGTTCGATACCTTGCAGTTTTCGATCTGAAGGAGGATCTTCTTCCATATACAAATTCAATTTGAATTTTTTTATAATACATCCATTGATAATACATGCATATGTCAAGTCCTGAAGTGGTACACTTTTTTTGTTTTATATGTAAATTACCCGTATGAGTTAATCTGTGTTCTTTCCTCAATGTTTTTCCTCATCAAGATTGCTTTCGGCCATAGATAAATTCGATTTTAATTTCCTTTCAAAATACCTCCAATGATAATACATACATATGTGAAGTCAATAATTGGTACACTTTTTTGCTCTATATGTGAATTAACCTCCTAAGTCAATTTTCGTTCCACACCTTGCAGTTTTCGTTCTGGACGAGGAGCTTCTTCCATAGATAAATTCAATTTTAATTTTTTTTATAATACCCCCAATGATGTTACATGCATATGTGAAGTCCTGAAGTGGACTTTCTTTTTGTTTTATATGGACATTACCTGTATATGTCAATTTGTGTTCGGTCCTCAAAGGTTTTGCTCTTCCAGATTGCCGTCCGCCATAGATAAATTCGATTTTAATTTCCTTTCAAAATATCACCAATGATAACACCTACACATGTGATGTCAATAAGTGGTACACTTTTTTGCTCTAAAGTGAATCAACCTTCTAAGTCAATTTTCGTTCGATACCTTGCAGATTTCGCTCTGAGCGAGGGACTTCCTCCATACATAAATTTAATTTAAATTTTTTTTATAATACCTCCATTGATCATACATGCATATGTCAAGTTCTCAAGTGGTACACCCTTTTTGTTTTATATGTAAATTACCCGTATGAGTTAATCTGTGTTCGTTCCTCAAAGTTTTTGCTCATCAAGATTACTTTCGGCCATAGATAAATTCGATTTTAATTTCCTTTCAAAATACCTCCAATGATAATACCTACATACGTGAAGTCAATAAGTGGTACAATATTTTGCTCTATATGTGAATTAACCTTCTAAGTCAATTTTCGTTCGAAACCTTGAAGTTTTCGCTCTGCATGAGCGGCTTCCTCCACAAATAAATTCAATTTGAATTTTTTTATAATACCCCCAATGATATTACATGCATATGTGAAGTCTTGAAGTGGTACAGCTATTTTGTTTTATATGTAAATTACCCGTTAGAGTAAAACTGTGTTCGGTACTCAAAGTTTTTTCTCATCAAGATTTTATTCCGTTACAGAAAAATTCGATTTTAATTTCCTTTCAAAATACCTCCAACGATAATACCTACATATCTGAAGTCAATAAGTGGTACACTTTTTTGCTCTATATGTGAATTAACCTTCTAAGTCAATTTTCCTTCGATACCTTGCAGATTTCGCTCTGAACAAGGCGCTTCTTCCATACACAAATTCAATTTTAATTTTTTTATAATACCCCCAATGATGTTACATGCATATGTCAAGTCCTCAAGTGGTACACCCTTTTTGTTTTATATGTAAATTACCCGTATGAGTTAATCTGTGTTCGTTCCTCAAAGTTTTTGCTCATCAAGATTACTTTCGGCCATAGATAAATTCGATTTTAATTTCCTTTCAAAATACCTCCAATGATAATACATTCATATGTGAATTCCATAAGTGGTACACTTTTTTTGTTTTATATGTAAATTACCCGTATGATTTAATCTGTGTTCTTTCCTCAATGTTTTTGCTGATCAAGATTGCTTTCGACCATAGATAAATTCGATTTTAATTTCCTTTCAAAAACGTCCAGTGATGTTACATGCATATTTCAAGTCCTCAAGTGGTACACCCTTTTTGTTTTATATGTAAATTACCCGTATGAGTTAATCTGTGTTTTTTCCTCAAAAGTTTTGCTCATCAAGATTGCTTTCGGCCATAGATAAATTCGATTTTAATTTCCTTTCAAAAACGTCCAGTGATGTTACATGCATATGTCAAGTCCTCAAGTGGTACACCCTTTTTGTTTTATATGTAAATTACCCGTATGAGTTAATCTGTGTTCGTTCCTCAAAGTTTTTGCTCATCAAGATTACTTTCGGCCATAGATAAATTCGATTTTAATTTCCTTTCAAAATACCTCCAATGATAATACATTCATATGTGAATTCCATAAGTGGTACACTTTTTTTGTTTTATATGTAAATTACCCGTTTGATTTAATCTGTGTTCTTTCCTCAATGTTTTTGCTCATCAAGATTGCTTTCGACCATAGATAAATTCGATTTTAATTTCCTTTCAAAAACGTCCAGTGATGTTACATGCATATGTCAAGTCCTCAAGTGGTACACCCTTTTTGTTTTATATGTAAATTACCCGTATGAGTTAATCTGTGTTCTTTCCTCAATGTTTTTCCTCATCAAGATTGCTTTCGACCATAGATAAATTCGATTTTAATTTCCTTTCAAAATATCTCCAATGATAATACCTACATATGTGATGTCAATAAGTGGTACACTTTTTTGCTCTAAAGTGAATCAACCTTCTAAGTCAATTTTCGTTCGATACCTTGCAGTTTTCGATCTGCAGGAGTATCTTCGTCCATATATAAATTCAATTTGAGTTTTTATTATAATACCTCCATTGATAATACATGCATATGTCAAGTCCTCAAGTGGTACACCCTTTTTGTTTTATATGTAAATTACCCGTATGAGTTAATCTGTGTTCTTTCCTCAATGTTTTTCCTCATCAAGATTGCTTTCGACCATAGATAAATTCGATTTTAATTTCCTTTCAAAAACGTCCAGTGATGTTACATGCATATGTCAAGTCCTCAAGTGGTACACCCTTTTTGTTTTATATGTAAATTACCCGTATGAGTTAATCTGTGTTCGTTCCTCAAAAGTTTTGCTCATCAAGATTGCTCTCGGCCATAGATAAATTCGATTTCAATTTCCTTTCAAAAACGTCCAGTGATGTTACATGCATATGTCAAGTCCTCAAGTGGTACACCCTTTTGGTTTTATATGTAAATTACCCGTATGAGTTAATCTGTGTTCGTTCCTCAAAGTGTTTGCTCATCAAGATTGCAGTCCGTCATAGTTAAATTCGATTTCAATTTCCTTTCAAAATACCTCCAATGATAATACCTACATATGCGAAGTCAATAAGTGGTACACTATTTTGCTCTATATGTGACTAACCTTCCAAGTCAACTTTCGTTCGATACCTTGCAGTTTTCGCTCTACGCGAGGGGCTTCCTCCATACATAAATTTAGTTTGAATTTTTTTTATAATACCTCCATTGATCATACATGCATATGCCAAGTCCTCAAGTGGTACACTTTTTTTGTTTTATATGTAAATTACCCGTTTGATTTAATCTGTGTTCTTTCCTCAATGTTTTTGCTCATCAAGATTGCTTTCGACCATAGATAAATTCGATTTTAATTTCCTTTCAAAAACGTCCAGTGATGTTACATGCATATGTCAAGTCCTCAAGTGGTACACCCTTTTTGTTTTATATGTAAATTACCCGTATGAGTTAATCTGTGTTCTTTCCTCAATGTTTTTCCTCATCAAGATTGCTTTCGACCATAGATAAATTCGATTTTAATTTCCTTTCAAAATATCTCCAATAATAATACCTACATATGTGATGTCAATAAGTGGTACACTTTTTTGCTCTAAAGTAAATTAACCTTCTAAGTCAATTTTCGTTCGATACCTTGCAGTTTTCGATCTGAAGGAGGATCTTCTTCCATATACAAATTCAATTTGAATTTTTTTATAATACATCCATTGATAATACATGCATATGTCAAGTCCTCAAGTGGTACACCCTTTTTGTTTTATATGTAAATTACCCGTATGAGTTAATCTGTGTTCGTTCCTCAAAAGTTTTGCTCATCAAGATTGCTTTCGGCCATAGATAAATTCGATTTTAATTTCCTTTCAAAAACGTCCAGTGATGTTACATTCATATGTGAATTCCATAAGTGGTACACTTTTTTTGTTTTATATGTAAATTACCCGTATGAGTTAATCTGTGTTCCTACCTCAATGTTTTTCCTCATCAAGATTGCTTTCGACCATAGATAAATTCGATTTTAATTTCCTTTCAAAATATCTCCAATGATAATACCTACATATGTGATGTCAATAAGTGGTACACTTTTTTGCTCTAAAGTGAATTAACCTTCTAAGTCAATTTTCGTTCGATACCTTGCAGTTTTCGATCTGCAGGAGGATCTTCTTCCATATACAAATTCAATTTGAATTTTTTTATAATACATCCATTGATAATACATGCATATGTCAAGTCCTCAAGTGGTACACCCTTTTTGTTTTATATGTAAATTACCCGTATGAGTTAATCTGTGTTCTTTCCTCAATGTTTTTCCTCATCAAGATTGCTTTCGACCATAGATAAATTCGATTTTAATTTCCTTTCAAAATATCTCCAATAATAATACCTACATATGTGATGTCAATAAGTGGTACACTTTTTTGCTCTAAAGTGAATCAACCTTCTAAGTCAATTTTCGTTCGATACCTTGCAGTTTTCGATCTGAAGGAGGATCTTCTTCCATATACAAATTCAATTTGAATTTTTTTATAATACATCCATTGATAATACATGCATATTTCAAGTCCTCAAGTGGTACTCCCTTTGGTTTTATATGTAAATTACCCGTATGAGTTAAGCTGTGTTTTTTCCTCAAAAGTTTTGCTCATCAAGATTGCTTTCGGGCATAGATAAATTCGATTTCAATTTCCTTTCAAAATCGTCCAGTGATGTTACATGCATATGTCAAGTCCTCAAGTGGTACCTCCCTTTTTGTTTTAATATGTAAATTACCCGTATGAGTTAATCTGTGTTCTTTCCTCAATGTTTTTCCTCATCAAGATTGCTTTCGTCCATAGATAAATTCGATTTCAATTTCCTTTCAAAATACCTCCAATGATAATACCTACATATGCGAAGTCAATAAGTGGTACACTATTTTGCTCTATATGTGACTAACCTTCCAAGTCAACTTTCGTTCGATACCTTGCAGTTTTCGATCTGCTGGAGGATCTTCTTCCATATACAAATTCAATTTGAATTTTTTTTATAATACCTCCATTGATAATACATGCAGATGTCAAGTCCTCAAGTGGTACACCCTTTTTGTTTTATATGTAAATTACCCGTATGAGTTAATCTGTGTTCTTTCCTCAATGTTTTTCCTCATCAAGATTGCTTTCGACCATGGATAAATTCGATTTTAATTTCCTTTCAAAATATCTCCAATAATAATACCTACATATGTGATGTCAATAAGTGGTACACTTTTTTGCTCTAAAGTAAATTAACCTTCTAAGTCAATTTTCGTTCGATACCTTGCAGTTTTCGATCTGAAGGAGGATCTTCTTCCATATACAAATTCAATTTGAATTTTTTTATAATACATCCATTGATAATACATGCATATGTCAAGTCCTCAAGTGGTACACCCTTTTTGTTTTATATGTAAATTACCCGTATGAGTTAATCTGTGTTCGTTCCTCAAAAGTTTTGCTCATCAAGATTGCTTTCGGCCATAGATAAATTCGATTTCAATTTCCTTTCAAAAACGTCCAGTGATGTTACATGCATATGTCAAGTCCTCAAGTGGTACACCCTTTTTGTTTTATATGTGAATTACCCGTATGAGTTAATCTGTGTTTTTTCCTCAAATGTTTTGCTCATCAAGATTGCTTTCGGCCATAGATAAATTCGATTTTAATTTCCTTTCAAAATCGTCCAGTGATGTTACATGCATATGTCAAGTCCTCAAGTGGTACACCCTTTTTGTTTTATATGTAAATTACCCGTATGAGTTAATCTGTGTTCGTTCCTCAAAGTTTTTGCTCATCAAGATTACTTTCGGCCATAGATAAATTCGATTTTAATTTCCTTTCAAAAACGTCCAGTGATGTTACATGCATATTTCAAGTCCTCAAGTGGTACACACTTTTTGTTTTATATGTAAATTACCCGTATGAGTTAATCTGTGTTTTTTCCTCAAAAGTTTTGCTCATCAAGATTGCTTTCGACCATAGATAAATTCGATTTTAATTTCCTTTCAAAAACGTCCAGTGATGTTACATGCATATGTCAAGTCCTCAAGTGGTACACACTTTTTGTTTTATATGTAAATTACCCGTTTGATTTAATCTGTGTTTTTTCCTCAAAAGTTTTGCTCATCAAGATTGCTTTCGGGCATAGATAAATTCGATTTTAATTTCCTTTCAAAATCGTCCAGTGATGTTACATGCATATGTCAAGTCCTCAAGTGGTACACCCTTTTTGTTTTATATGTAAATTACCCGTATGAGTTAATCTGTGTTCGTTCCTTAAAGTTTTTGCTCATCAAGATTACTTTCGGCCATAGATAAATTCGATTTCAATTTCCTTTCAAAAACGTCCAGTGATGTTACATGCATATGTCAAGTCTTCAAGTGGTACACCCTTTTTCTTTTATATGTAAATTACCCGTATGAGTTAATCTGCGTTCGTTCCGCAAAGTTTTTGCTCATCAAGATTGCAGTCCGTCATAGTTAAATTCGATTTTAATTTCCTTTCAAAATACCTCCAATGATAATACCTACATATGCGAAGTCAATAAGTGGTACACTATTTTGCTCTATATGTGAATTGACATTCAAGTCAATTTTCTTTAGATACATTGCAGTTTTCTCTCTGCGCGATGTGCTTCCTCCATACATAAATTTAATATGAATTTTTTTTATAATACCTCCATTGATAATACATGCATATGTCAAGTCCTCAAGTGGTACACCCTTTTTGTTTTATATGTAAATTACCCGTATGAGTTAATCTGTGTTCGTTCCTCAAAAGTTTTGCTCATCAAGATTGCTTTCGGCCATAGATAAATTCGATTTCAATTTCCTTTCAAAAATGTCCAGTGATGTTACATGCATATGTCAAGACCTCAAGTGGTACACCCTTTTTGTTTTATATGTAAATTACCCGTATGAGTTAATCTGTGTTCGTTCCTCAAATGTTTTGCTCATCAAGATTGCTTTCGGCCATAGATAAATTCGATTTCAATTTCCTTTCAAAAATGTCCAGTGATGTTACATGCATATGTCAAGTCCTCAAGTGGTACACCCTTTTTGTTTTATATGTAAATTACCCGTTTGAGTTAATATGTGTTCGTTCCTCCAAAGTTTTGCTCATCAAGATTTCATTCCGTCACAGATGAATTCTATTTTAATTTCCTTTCAAAATACCTCCAATGATAATACCTACATATGAGAAGTCAATAAGTTGTACACTTTTTTGCTCTATATGTGAATTAACCTTCCAAGTCAATTTTCGTTCGATACCATGCAGTTTTCGCTCTGCGCGAGGGGCTTCCTCCATACATAAATTTAATATGAATTTTTTTTATAATACCTCCATTGATCATACATGCATATGTCAAGTCCGCAAGTGGTACACCCTTTTTGTTCTATATTAAATTACCCATATGAGTTAATCTGTGTTCGTTCCTTAAAGTTTTTGCTCATCAAGATTACTTTCGGCCATAGATAAATTCGATTTCAATTTCCTTTCAAAAACGTCCAGTGATGTTACATGCATATGTCAAGTCTTCAAGTGGTACACCCTTTTTCTTTTATATGTAAATTACCCGTATGAGTTAATCTGTGTTCGTTCCTCAAAGTGTTTGCTCATCAAGATTGCAGTCCGTCATAGTTAAATTCGATTTCAATTTCCTTTCAAAATACCTCCAATGATAATACCTACATATGCGAAGTCAATAAGTGGTACACTATTTTGCTCTATATGTGACTAACCTTCCAAGTCAACTTTCGTTCGATACCTTGCAGTTTTCGCTCTACGCGAGGGGCTTCCTCCATACATAAATTTAGTTTGAATTTTTTTTATAATACCTCCATTGATCATACATGCATATGCCAAGTCCTCAAGAGGTACACTTTTTTTGTTTAATATGTAAATTACCCGTTTGATTTAATCTGTGTTCTTTCCTCAATGTTTTTACTCATCAAGCATGCTTTCGACCATAGATGAATTCGATTTTAATTTCCTTTCAAAAACGTCCAGTGATGTTACATGCATATGTCAAGTCCTCAAGTGGTACACCCTTTTTTTTTATATGTAAATTACCCGTATGAGTTAATCTGTGTTCCTACCTCAATGTTTTTCCTCATCAAGATTGCTTTCGACCATAGATAAATTCGATTTTAATTTCCTTTCGAAATATCTCCAATGATAATACCTACATATGTGATGTCAATAAGTGGTACACTTTTTTGCTCTAAAGTGAATTAACCTTCTAAGTCAATTTTCGTTCGATACCTTGCAGTTTTCGATCTGCAGGAGGATCTTCTTCCATATATAAATTCAATTTTAATTTTTTTATAATACCCCCAATGATGTAACATGCATATGTGAAGTCCTCAAGTGGTACACCCTTTTTGTTTTATATGTAGATTACCCGTATGAGTTAATCTGTGTTCGTTCCTCAAAAGTTTTGCTCATCAAGTTTGCTTTCGGCCATAGATAAATTCGATTTCAATTTCCTTTCAAAAACGTCCAGTGATGTTACATGCAAATGTCAAGTCCTAAAGTGGTACACCCTTTTTGTTCTATATTAAATTACCCGTTTGAGTTAATTCTGTGTTCGTTCGTCAAAGTTTTTGCTCATCAAGATTACTTTCGGCCATAGATAAATTCGATTTCAATTTCCTTTCAAAAACGTCCAGTGATGTTACATGCATATGTCAAGTCCTCAAGTGGTACACCTTTTTTGTTTTATATGTAAATTACCCGTATGAGTTAATCTGTGTTCGTTCCTCAAAAGTTTTGCTCATCAAGATTGCTTTCGGCCATAGATAAATTCGATTTCAATATCCTTTCAAAAACGTCCAGTGATGTTACATGCATATGTCAAGTCCTCAAGTGGTACACCCTTTTTGTTTTATATGTAAATTACCCGTATGAGTTAATCTGTGTTCGTTCCTCAAAAGTTTTGCTCATCAAGATTGCATTCCGTCACAGATGAATTCTATTTTAATTTCCCTTTCAAAATACCTCCAATGATAATACCTACATATGAGAAGTCAATAAGTTGTACACTTTTTTGCTCTATATGTGAATTAATCTTCCAAGTCAATTTTCGTTCGATACCATGCAGTTTTCGCTCTGCGCCAGGGACTTCCTCCATACATAAATTTAATTTAAATTTTTTTTATAATACCTCCATTGATCATACATGCATATGTCAAGTTCTCAAGTGGTACACCCTTTTTGTTTTATATGTAAATTACCCGTATGAGTTAATCTGTGTTTTTTCCTCAAATGTTTTGCTCATCAAGATTGCAGTCCGTCATAGTTAAATTCGATTTCAATTTCCTTTCATAATACCTCCAATGATAATACCTACATATGCGAAGTCAATAAGTGGTACACTATTTTGCTCTATATGTGACTAACCTTCCAAGTCAATTTTCGTTCGATACCTTGCAGTTTTCGCTCTGCGCGAGGGGCTTCCTCCATACATAAATTTAATTTGAATTTTATTTATAATACCTCCATTGATCATACATGCATATGCCAAGTCCTCAAGTGGTACACTTTTTTTGTTTTATATGTAAATTACCCGTTTGCTTTAATCTGTGTTCTTTCCTCAATGTTTTTGCTCATCAAGATTGCTTTCGACCATAGATAAATTCGATTTTAATTTCCTTTCAAAATATCTCCAATGATAATACCTACATATGTGATGTCAATAATAGGAAAACTATTTTTCTAAAAATAGAATTAAACTTCTAAGTAAATTTTAGTTCGATACCTTGCAGATTTCGATATGCAGGAGGATCTTCTTCCATACACAAATTCAATTTGAATTTTTTTATAATACCCCCAATGATGTTACATGCATATGTAAAGTCCTCAAGTGCTACACCCTTTTTGTTTTATATGTAAATTACCCGTATGAGTTAATCTGTGTTCGTTCCTCAAAAGTTTTGCTCATCAAGATTGCTTTCGGCCATAGAAAAATTCGATTTCAATTTCCTTTCAAAAACGTCCAGTGATGTTACATGCAAATGTCAAGTCCTAAAGTGGTACACCCTTTTTGTTCTATATTAAATTACCCGTTTGAGTTAATCTGTGTTCGTTCCTCAAAGTTTTTGCTCATCAAGATTACAGTCCGTCATAGTTAAATTCGATTTCAATTTCCTTTCAAAAACGTCCAGTGATGTTACATGCATATGTCAAGTCCTCAAGTGGTACACCCTTTTTGTTTTATATGTAAATTACCCGTATGAGTTAATCTGTGTTCGTTCCTCAAAGTTTTTGCTCATCAAGATTGCAGTCCGCCATAGATAAATTCGATTTTAATTTCCTTTCAAAATACCTCCAATGATAATACCTACATATGCGAAGTCAATAAGTGGTACACTATTTTGCTCTATATGTGACTAACCTTCCAAGTCAACTTTCGTTCGATACCTTGCAGTTTTCGCTCTACGCGAGGGGCTTCCTCCATACATAAATTTAGTTTGAATTTTTTTTATAATACCTCCATTGATCATACATGCATATGCCAAGTCCTCAAGAGGTACACTTTTTTTGTTTAATATGTAAATTACCCGTTTGATTTAATCTGTGTTCGTTCCTCAAAATTTTTGCTCATCAAGATTGCAGTCCGTCATAGTTAAATTCGATTTTAATTTCCTTTCAAAATACCTCCAATGATAATACCTACATATGCGAAGTCAATAAGTTGTACACTTTTTCGCTCTATATGTGAATTAACCTTCCAAGTCAATTTTCGTTCGATACCTTGAATATTACGCGCTGAGCGAGGGACTTCCTCCATACATAAATTTAATTTAAATTTTTTTTATAATACCTCCATTGATCATACATGCATATGTCAAGTCCTCAAGTGGTACACCCTTTTTGTTTTATATGTAAATTACCCGTATGAGTTAATCTGTGTTCGTTCCTCAAAGTTTTTGCTCATCAAGATTACTTTCGGCCATAGATAAATTCGATATTAATTTCCTTTCAAAATATCTCCAATGATAATACCTACATATGTGAAGTCAATAAGTGGTACACCCTTTTTGTTTTATATGTAAATTACCCGTTTGAGTTAATCTGTGTTCGTTCCACAAAGTTTTTGCTCATCAAGATTGCAGTCCGTCATAGTTAAATTCGATTTTAATTTCCTTTCAAAATACCTCCAATGATAATACCTACATATGTGAAATCAATAAGTGGTACACTATTTTGCTCCATATGTGAATTAACCTTCTAAGTCAATTTTCGTTCGATACCTTGCAGTTTTCGCTCTGCATGAGCGGCTTCCTCCACAGATAAATTCAATTTGAATTTTTTTATAATACCCCCAATGATGTTACATGCATATGTAAAGTCCTCAAGTGCTACACCCTTTTTGTTTTATATGTAAATTACCCGTATGAGTTAATCTGTGTTCGTTCCTCAAAGTTTTTGCTCATCAAGATTACTTTCGGCCATAGATAAATTCGATTTTAATTTCCTTTCAAAATACCTCCAATGATAATACATTCATATGTGAATTCCATAAGTGGTACACTTTTTTTGTTTTATATGTAAATTACCCGTATGAGTTAATCTGTGTTCTTTCCTCAATGTTTTTCCTCATCAAGATTGCTTTCGACCATAGATAAATTCGATTTTAATTTCCTTTCAAAATATCTCCAATGATAATACCTACATATGTGATGTCAATAAGTGGAAAATTTTTTTGCTCTAAAGTGAATCAACCTTCTAAGTCAATTTTCGTTCGATACCTTGCAGTTTTCGATCTGCAGGAGGATCTTCTTCCATATATAAATTCAATTTGAATTTTTTTTATAATACCTCCAATGATAATACATTCATATGTGAATTCCATAAGTGGTACACCCTTTTTGTTTTATATGTAAATTAACCGTATGAGTTAATCTGTGTTCGTTCCTCAAAAGTTTTGCTCATCAAGATTGCTTTCGGCCATAGATAAATTCGATTTCAATTTCCTTTCAAAAACGTTCAGTGATGTTACATGCATATGTCAAGTCCTCAAGTGGTACACCCTTTTTGTTTTATATCTAAATTACCCGTATGAGTTAATCTGTGTTCGTTCCTTAAAGTTTTTGCTCATCAAGATTGCTTTCGGCCATAGATAAATTCGATTTCAATTTCCTTTCAAAAATGTCCAGTGATGTTACATGCATATGTCAAGTCCTCAAGTGGTACACCCTTTTTGTTTTATATGTAAATTACCCGTTTGAGTTAATCTGTGTTCGTTCCTCCAAGTTTTTTCTCATCAAGATTGCAGTCCGTCATAGTTAAATTCGATTTTAATTTCCTTTCAAAATATCTCCAATGATAATACCTACATATGTGAAGTCAATAAGTGGTACACTATTTTGCTCTATATGTGAATTAACCTTCTAAGTCAATTTTCTTTCGATACCTTGCACTTTTTGCTCTGAACGAGGGGCTGCTTCCATAGATAAATTAGATTTTAATTTCCTTTCAAAATACCTCCAATGATAATACATTCATATGTTAATTCCATAAGTGGTACAATTTTTTTGTTTTATATGTAAATTGCCCGTATGAGTTAATCTGTGTTCGTTCCTCAAAAGTTTTGCTCATCAAGATTGCTTTCGGCCATAGATAAATTCGATTTCAATTTCCTTTCAAAATCGTCCAGTGATGTTACATGCATATGTCAAGTCCTCAAGTGGTACACCCTTTTTGTTTTATATGTAAATTACCCGTATGAGTTAATCTGTGTTCGTTCCTCAAAAGTTTTGCTCATCAAGATTGCTTTCGGCCATAGAAAAATTCGATTTCAATTTCCTTTCAAAAACGTCCAGTGATGTTACATGCATATGTCAAGTCCTCAAGTGGTACACCCTTTTTGTTTTAATATGTAAATTACCCGTATGAGTTAATCTGTGTTCGTTCGTCAAAGTTTTTTCTCATCAAGATTGCAGTCCGTCATAGTTAAATTCGATTTTAATTTCCTTTCAAAATATCTCCAATGATAATACCTACATATGTGAAGTCAATAAGTGGTACACTATTTTGCTCTATATGTGAATTAACCTTCTAAGTCAATTTTCTTTCGATACCTTGCACTTTTTGCTCTGAACGAGGGGCTGCTTCCATAGATAAATTAGATTTTAATTTCCTTTCAAAATACCTCCAATGATAATACATTCATATGTTAATTCCATAAGTGGTACAATTTTTTTGTTTTATATGTAAATTGCCCGTATGAGTTAATCTGTGTTCGTTCCTCAAAGTTTTTGCTCATCAAGATTGCTTTCGGCCATAGATAAATTCGATTTCAATTTCCTTTCAAAAACGTCCAGTGATGTTACATGCATATGTCAAGTCCTCAAGTGGTACACCCTTTTTGTTTTATATGTAAATTACCCGTATGAGTTAATCTGTGTTCGTTCCTCAAAGTTTTTGCTCATCAAGATTGCAGTCCGTCATAGTTAAATTCGATTTTAATTTCCTTTCAAAATACCTCCAATGATAATACCTACATATGCGAAGTCAATAAGTGGTACACTTTTTTGCTCTATATGTGAATTGACATTCCAAGTCAATTTTCGTTCGATACCTTGCAGTTTTCTCTCTGCGCGAGGGGCTTCCTCCATACATAAATTTAGTTTGAATTTTTTTTATAATACCTCCATTGATCATACATGCATATGTCAAGTCCTCAAGTGGTACACCCTTTTTGTTTTATATGTAAATTACCCGTATGATTTAATGTGTGTTCGTTCCTCAAATGTTTTGCTCATCAAGATTGCTTTCGGCCATAGAAAAATTCGATTTTAATTTCCTTTAAAAAACGTCCAGTGATGTTACATGCATATGTCAAGTCCTCAAGTGGTACACCCTTTTTGTTTTATATGTAAATTACCCGTATGAGTTAATCTGTGTTCGTTCCTCAAAGTTTTGCTCATCAAGATTACTTTCGGCCATAGATAAATTCGATATTAATTTCCTTTCAAAATACCTCCAATGATAATACCTACATATGTGAAGTCAATAAGTGGTACACCTTTTTTATTTTGTATGTAAATTACCCGTAACAGTTAATCTATGTTCGGATCTCAAAGGTTTTTCTCATCAAGATTGCATTCCGTCACAGATGAATTCTATTTTCATTTCCTTTCAAAATACCTCCAATGATAATACCTACATATGAGAAGTCAATAAGTTGTACACTTTTTTGCTCTATATGTGAATTAACCTTCCAAGTCAATTTTCGTTCGATACCATGCAGTTTTCGCTCTGCGCCAGGAGCTTCCTCCATACATAAATTTAATATGAATTTTTTTTATAATACCTCCATTGATCATACATGCATATGTCAAGTCCTCAAGTGGTACACCCTTTTTGTTTTATATGTAAATTACCCGTATGAGTTAATATGTGTTCGTTCCTCAAAGTTTTTGCTCATCAAGATTACTTTCGGCCATAGATAAATTCGATATTAATTTCCTTTCAAAAAATCTCCAACGATAATACCTACATATGTGAAATCAAGAAGTGGTACACCCTTTTTGTTTTATATGTAAATTACCCGTATGAGTTAATCTGTGTTCGTTCCTCAAAGTGTTTGCTCAACAAGATTGCAGTCCGTCATAGTTAAATTCGATTTTAATTTCTTTTCAAAATACCTCCAATGATAATACCTACATATGCGAAGTCAATAAGTGGTACACTATTTTGCTCTATATGTGACTAACCTTCCAAGTCAATTTTCGTTCGATACCTTGCAGTTTTCGCTCTGCGCGAGGGGCTTCCTCCATACATAAATTTAATTAGAATTTTTTTTATAATACCTCCATTGATCATACATGCATATGCCAAGTCCTCAAGTGGTACACTTTTTTTGTTTTATATGTAAATTACCCGTTTGATTTAATCTGTGTTCTTTCCTCAATGTTTTTGCTCATCAAGATTGCTTTCGACCATAGATAAATTCGATTTTAATTTCCTTTCAAAATATCTCCAATGATAATACCTACATATGTGATGTCAATAAGTGGTACACGTTTTTGCTCTAAAGTGAATTAACCTTCTAAGTCAATTTTCGTTCGATACCTTGCAGATTTCGATCTGCAGGAGGATCTTCTTCCATATATAAATTCAATTTTAATTTTTTTATAATACCCCCAATGATGTTACATGCATATGTGAAGTCCTCAAGTGGTACACCCTTTTTGTTTTATATGTAAATTACCCGTATGAGTTAATCTGTGTTCGTTCCTCAAAAGTTTTGCTCATCAAGATTGCTCTCGGCCATAGATAAATTCGATTTCAATTTCATTTCAAAAACGTCCAGTGATGTTACATGCATATGTCAAGTCCGAAAGTGGTACACCCTTTTTGTTCTATATTAAATTACCCGTTTGAGTTAATCTGTGTTCGTTCCTCAAAGTTTTTGCTCATCAAGATTGAATTCGGCCATAGATAAATTCGATTTCAATTTCCTTTCTAAATCGTCCAGTGATGTTACATGCATATGTCAAGTCCTCAAGTGGTACACCCTTTTTGTTTTATATGTAAATTACCCGTATGAGTTAATCTGTGTTCGTTCCTCAAAGTTTTTGCTCATCAAGATTGCAGTCCGTCTCAGATGAATTCGATTTCAATTTCCTTTCAAAATACCTCCAATGATAATACCTACATATGCGAAGTCAATAAGTGGTACACTATTTTGCTCTATATGTGACTAACCTTCCAAGTCAACTTTCGTTCGATACCTTGCAGTTTTCGCTCTACGCGAGGGGCTTCCTCCATACATAAATTTAGTTTGAATTTTTTTTATAATACCTCCATTGATCATACATGCATATGCCAAGTCCTCAAGAGGTACACTTTTTTTGTTTAATATGTAAATTACCCGTTTGATTTAATCTGTGTTCTTTCCTCAATGTTTTTACTCATCAAGATTGCAGTCCGTCATAGTTAAATTCGATTTTAATTTCCTTTCAAAATACCTCCAATGATAATACCTACATATGCGAAGTCAATAAGTTGTACACTTTTTCGCTCTATATGTGAATTAACCTTCCAAGTCAATTTTCGTTCGATACCTTGCAGTTTTCGCTCTGAGCGAGGGTCTTCCTCCATACATAAATTCAATTTGAATTTTTTTTATAATACCTCCATTGATCATACATGCATATGTCAAGTCCTCAAGTGGTACACCCTTTTTGTTTTATATGTAAATTACCCGTATGAGTTAATCTGTGTTCGTTCCTCAAAGTTTTTGCTCATCAAGATTACTTTCGGCCATAGATAAATTTGATTTTAATTTCATTTCAAAATACCTCCAATGATAATACCTACATATGTGAAGTCAATAAGGGGTACACCCTTTTTGTTTTATATGTAAATTACCCGTTTGAGTTAATCTGTGTTCGTTCCACAAAGTTTTTGCTCATCAAGATTGCAGTCCGTCATAGTTAAATTCGATTTTAATTTCCTTTCAAAATACCTCCAATGATAATACCTACATATGTGAAATCAATAAGTGGTACACTATTTTGCTCCATATGTGAATTAACCTTCTAAGTCAATTTTTCGTTCGATACCTTGCAGTTTTCGGTCTGCATGAGCGGCTTCCTCCACAGATAAATTCAATTTGAATTTTTTTATAATACCCCCAATGATGTTACATGCATATGTAAAGTCCTCAAGTGCTACACCCTTTTTGTTTTATATGTAAATTACCCGTATGAGTTAATCTGTGTTCGTTCCTCAAAGTTTTTGCTCATCAAGATTACTTTCGGCCATAGATAAATTCGATTTTAATTTCATTTCAAAATACCTCCAATGATAATACATTCATATGTGAATTCCATGAGTGGTACAGTTTTTTGTTTTATATGTAAATTACCCGTATGAGTTAATCTGTGTTCCTACCTCAATGTTTTTCCTCATCAAGATTGCTTTCGACCATAGATAAATTCGATTTTAATTTCCTTTCAAAATATCTCCAATGATAATACCTACATATGTGATGTCAATAAGTGGTACACTTTTTTGCTCTAAAGTGAATTAACCTTCTAAGTCAATTTTCGTTCGATACCTTGCAGTTTTCTATCTGCAGGAGGATCTTCTTCCATATATAAATTCAATTTGAATTTTTTTATAATACCCCCAATAATGTTACATGCATATGTGAAGTCCTCAAGTGGTACACCCTTTTTGTTTTATATGTAAATTACCCGTATGGGTTAATCTGTGTTCGTTCCTCAAAAGTTTTGCTCATCAAGATTGCTTTCGGCCATAGATAAATTCGATTTCAGTTTCCTTTCAAAAACGTCCAGTGATGTTACATTCAAATGTCAAGTCCTAAAGTGGTGCACCCTTTTTGTTTTATATTAAATTACTTGTTTGAGTTAATCTGTGTTCGTTCCTCAAAGTTTTTGCTCATCAAGATTGCTTTCGGCCATAGATAAATTCGATTTCAATTTCCTTTCAAAAACGTCCAGTGATGTTACATGCAAATGTCAAGTCCTAAAGTGGTACACCCTTTTTGTTTTATATGTAAATTACCCGTATGAGTTAATCTGTGTTCGTTCCTCCAAGTTTTTTCTCATCAAGATTGCAGTCCGTCATAGTTAAATTCGATTTTAATTTCCTTTCAAAATATCTCCAATGATAATACCTACATATGTGAAGTCAATAAGTGGTACACTATTTTGCTCTATATGTGAATTAACCTTCTAAGTCAATTTTTCTTTCGATACCTTGCACTTTTTGCTCTGAACGAGGGGCTGCTTCCATAGATAAATTAGATTTTAATTTCCTTTCAAAATACCTCCAATGATAATACATTCATATGTTAATTCCATAAGTGGTACAATTTTTTTGTTTTATATGTAAATTGCCCGTATGAGTTAATCTGTGTTCGTTCCTCAAAAGTTTTGCTCATCAAGATTGCTTTCGGCCATAGATAAATTCGATTTCAATTTCCTTTCAAAATCGTCCAGTGATGTTACATGCATATGTCAAGTCCTCAAGTGGTACACCCTTTTTGTTTTATATGTAAATTACCCGTATGAGTTAATCTGTGTTCGTTCCTCAAAAGTTTTGCTCATCAAGATTGCTTTCGGCCATAGAAAAATTCGATTTCAATTTCCTTTCAAAAACGTCCAGTGATGTTACATGCATATGTCAAGTCCTCAAGTGGTACACCCTTTTTGTTTTATATGTAAATTACCCGTTTGAGTTAATATGTGTTCGTTCGTCAAAGTTTTTTCTCATCAAGATTGCAGTCCGTCATAGTTAAATTCGATTTTAATTTCCTTTCAAAATATCTCCAATGATAATACCTACATATGTGAAGTCAATAAGTGGTACACTATTTTGCTCTATATGTGAATTAACCTTCTAAGTCAATTTTCTTTCGATACCTTGCACTTTTTGCTCTGAACGAGGGGCTGCTTCCATAGATAAATTAGATTTTAATTTCCTTTCAAAATACCTCCAATGATAATACATTCATATGTTAATTCCATAAGTGGTACAATTTTTTTGTTTTATATGTAAATTGCCCGTATGAGTTAATCTGTGTTCGTTCCTCAAATGTTTTGCTCATCAAGATTGCTTTCGGCCATAGATAAATTCGATTTCAATTTCCTTTCAAAAATGTCCAGTGATGTTACATGCATATGTCAAGTCCTCAAGTGGTACACCCTTTTTGTTTTATATGTAAATTACCCGTATGAGTTAATCTGTGTTCGTTCCTCAAAGTTTTTGCTCATCAAGATTGCAGTCCGTCATAGTTAAATTCGATTTTAATTTCCTTTCAAAATACCTCCAATGATAATACCTACATATGCGAAGTCAATAAGTGGTACACTATTTTGCTCTATATGTGAATTGACATTCCAAGTCAACTTTCGTTCGATACCTTGCAGTTTTCGCTCTTCTGCGAGGGGCTTCCTCCATACATAAATTTAGTTTGAATTTTTTTTATAATACCTCCATTGATCATACATGCATATGCCAAGTCCTCAAGAGGTACGACCTTTTTTTTTTATATGTAAATTACCCGTATGAGTTAATCTGTGTTCGTTCCTCAAATGTTTTGCTCATCAAGATTGCTTTCGGCCATAGATAAATTCGATTTCAATTTCCTTTCAAAAATGTCCAGTGATGTTACATGCATATGTCAATACCACAAGAGGTACACCCTGTTAGTTTTATATGTAAATTACCCGTTTGGAGTTAATCTGTGTTCGTTCCGCAAAGTTTTTGCTCATCAAGATTACTTTCGGCCATAGATAAATTCGATATTAATTTCCCTTTCAAAATATCTCCAATAATAATACCTACATATGTGAAGTCAATAAGTGGTACACCTTTTTTATTTTGTATGTAAATTACCCGTAACAGTTAATCTATGTTCGGATCTCAAAGGTTTTTCTCATCAAGATTGCATTCCGTCACAGATGAATTCTATTTTCATTTCCTTTCAAAATACCTCCAATGATAATACCTACATATGAGAAGTCAATAAGTTGTACACTTTTTTGCTCTATATGTGAATTAACCTTCCAAGTCAATTTTCGTTCGATACCATGCAGTTTTCGCTCTGCGCGAGGGGCTTCCTCCATACATAAATTTAATATGAATTTTTTATAATACCTCCATTGATCATACATGCATATGTCAAGTCCGCAAGTGGTACACCCTTTTTGTTCTATATTAAATTACCCGTTTGAGTTAATCTGTGTTCGTTCGTCAAAGTTTTTGCTCATCAAGATTACTTTCGGCCATAGATAAATTCGATTTCAATTTCCTTTCAAAAACTTCCAGTGATGTTACATGCATATGTCAAGTCCTCAAGTGGTACACACTTTTTGTTTTATATGTAAATTACCCGCATGAGTTAATCCGTGTTCGTTCCTCAAAGTTTTTGCTCATCAAGATTGCAGTCCGTCATAGTTAAATTCTATTTTAATTTCCTTTCAAAATACCTCCAATGATAATACCTATATATGCGAAGTCAATAAGTGGTACACTATTTTGCTCTATATGTGACTAACCTTCCAAGTCAACTTTCGTTCGATACCTTGCAGTTTTCGCTCTACGCGAGGGGCTTCCTCCATACATAAATTTAATTTGTTTTTTTAAAATACCTCCATTGATCATACATGCATATGTCAAGTCCTCAAGTGGTACACACTTTTTGTTTTATATGTAAATTACCCGCATGAGTTAATCCGTGTTCGTTCCTCAAAGTTTTTGCTCATCAAGATTGCAGTCCGTCATAGTTAAATTCTATTTTAATTTCCTTTCAAAATACCTCCAATGATAATACCTACATATGCGAAGTCAACAAGTGGTACACTATTTTGCTCTATATGTGACTAACCTTCTAAGTCAATTTTCGTTCGATACCTTGCAGTTTTCTCTCTGAGCGAGGGGCTTCCTCTATAGATAAATTTAATTTGAATTTTTTTTATGATACGCTCAATGATGTTACATGCATGTGTCAAGTCCTCACGTGGTACACCCTTTTTGTTTTATATGTAAATTACCCGTATGAGTTAATCTGTGTTCGTTCCTCAAAAGTTTTGCTCATCAAATTGTTTTCGGCCATAGATAAACTCGATTTTATTTTCCTTTTAAAATACCTCTAATGATAATACATACATATGTGAAGTCAATAATTGGTACACTTTTTTGCTCTATATATGAATTAACTTCCTAAGTCAATTTTTGTTCCACACCTTGCAGTTTTCGCTCTGTACGAGGAGCTTCTTCCATAGATAAATTCAATTTTAATTTTTTTTATAATACACCCAATGATGTTACATGCATATGTGAAGCCCTGAAGTGGTCTTTTTTTTTGTTTTATATGGACATTACCTGTATATGTCAATTTGTGTTCGGTCCTCAAATGTTATGCTCTTCCAGATTGCCGTCCGCCATAGATAAATTCGATTTTAATTTCCTTTCAAAATACCTCCAATGATAATACATTCATATGTGAATTCCATAAGTGGTACACTTTTTTTGTTTTATATGTAAATTACCCGTATGAGTTAATCTGTGTTCCTTCCTCAAAAGTTTTGCTCATTAAGATTGCTTTCGGCCATAGATAAATTCGATTTCAATTTCCCTTCAAAAACGTCCAGTGATGTTACATGCATATGTCAAGTCCTCAAGAGGTACACCCTTTTTGTTTAAATGTAAATTACCCGTATGAGTTAATCTGTGTTCGTCCCTCAAAAGTTTTGCTCATCAAGATTGCTTTCGGCCATAGATAAATTCGATTTCAATTTCCTTTCAAAAACGTCCATTGATCATACATGCATATGTCAAGTCCTCAAGTGGTACACCCTTTTTGTTTTATATGTAAATTACCCGTATGAGTTAATCTGTGTTCGTTCCTCAAAGTTTTTGCTCATCAAGATTGCAGTCCGTCATAGTTAAATTCGATTTTAGTTTCCTTTCAAAATACCTCCAATGATAATACCTACATATGCGAAGTCAATAACTGGTACACTTTTTTGCTCTATATGTGAATTAACCTTCCAAGTCAATTTTCGTTCGATACCTTGCAGTTTTCGCTCTGCGCGAGGGGCTTCCTCCATACATAAATTTAATTTAAATTTTTTTATAATACCTCCATTGATCATACATGCATATGTCAAGTCCTCAAGTGGTACACCCTTTTTGTTTTATATGTAAATTACCCGTATGAGTTAATCTGTGTTCGTTCCTCAAAGTTTTTGCTCATCAAGATTGCATTCCGTCATAGTTAAATTCGATTTTAATTTCCTTTCAAAATATCTCCAATGATAATACCTACATATGTGAAGTCAATAAGTGGTACACCTTTTTTATTTTGTATGTAAATTACACGTCTATGTTAATCTGTGTTCTGTCCTCAAAGTTAATGCTCTTCAAGTTTGCAGTCCGTCATAGATCAATTCGACTTTAATTTCCTTGAAAAATACCTCCAATGATAATACCTACATATCTGAAGTCAATAAGTGGTACAATTTTTTTCTCTATATGTGAATTAACCTTCTAAGTCAATTTTCCTTCGATACCTTGCAGATTTCGCTCTGAACAAGGCGCTTCTTCCATACACAAATTCAATTTTAATTTTTTTATAATACCCCCAATGATGTAACGTACACATGTGAAATCCTCAAGTGGTACCCTTTTTTTATTTTATATGTAAATTACCTGTCTATGTCAATCTGTGTTTGGTCCTTACAGTTTTTGTTCTTCAAGATTGCCGTCCGCCATAGATAAATTCGATTTTAATTTCCTTTCAAAATTCCTCCATTGATAATACATGCATATGTGAAATCCCTAAGTGGTACACTTTTTTGTTTTATATGTAAATTACCCGTCTATTTTAACCTGTGTTCTGTCCTCAAAGTTAATGCTCTTCAAGGTTGCCGTCCTCCATAGATAAATTCAATTTTAATTTCCTTTCAAAATTCCTCCAGTGATAATACTTACATATGTGAAGTCAATAAGTGGTACACTTTTTTGCTCTATATGTGAATTAACCTTCTAAGTCAATTTTCGTTCGATACCTTGCAGTTTTCGCTCTGCACGAGGATCTTCTTCCATATATAAATTCAATTTGAATTTTTTTATAATACCCCCAATGATGTTACATGCATATGTGAAGTCCTCAAGTGCTACACCCTTTTTGTTTTATATGTAAATTACCCGTATGAGTTAATCTGTGTTCGTTCCTCAAAAGTTTTGCTCATCAAGATTGCTTTCGGCCATAGAAAAATTCGATTTCAATTTCCTTTCAAAAACCTCCAGTGATGTTACATGCAAATGTCAAGTCCTAAAGTGGTGCACCCTTTTTGTTTTATATTAAATTACTTGTTTGAGTTAATCTGTGTTCGTTCCTCAAAGTTTTTGCTCATCAAGATTGCTTTCGGCCATAGATAAATTCGATTTCAATTTCCTTTCAAAAATGTCCAGTGATGTTACATGCAAATGTCAAGTCCTATAGTGGTACACCCTTTTTGTTTTATATGTAAATTAACCGTATGAGTTAATCTGTGTTCGTTCCTCCAAGTTTTTGCTCATCAAGATTGCAGTCCGTCATAGTTAAATTCGATTTTAATTTCCTTTCAAAATATGTCCAATGATAATACCTACATATGTGAAGTCAATAAGTGGTACACTATTTTGCTCTATATGTGAATTAACCTTCTAAGTCAATTTTCTTTTCGATACCTTGCAGTTTTTGCTCTGAACGAGGGGCTGCTTCCATAGATAAATTAGATTTTAATTTACTTTCAAAATACATACAATGATAATACATAAATATGATAATCCCATAAGTGGTTCACTTTTATTGATTTATATGTAAATTGCCCGTATGAGTTAATCTGTGTTCGTTCCTCAAAAGTTTTGCTCATCAAGATTGCTTTCGGCCATAGATAAATTCGATTTCAATTTCCTTTCAAAAACGTCCAGTGATGTTACATGCATATGTCAAGTCCTCAAGTGGTACACCCTTTTTGTTTTATATGTAAATTACCCGTATGAGTTAATCTGTGTTCGTTCCTCAAATGTTTTGCTCATCAAGATTGCTTTCGGCCATAGAAAAATTCGATTTCAATTTCCTTTCAAAAATGTCCAGTGATGTTACATGCATATGTCAAGTCCTCAAGTGGTACACCCTTTTTGTTTTATATGTAAATTACCCGTTTGAGTTAATATGTGTTCGTTCGTCAAAGTTTTTTCTCATCAAGATTGCAGTCCGTCATAGTTAAATTCGATTTTAATTTCCTTTCAAAATATCTCCAATGATAATACCTACATATGTGAAGTCAATAAGTGGTACACTATTTTGCTCTATATGTGAATTAACCTTCTAAGTCAATTTTCTTTCGATACCTTGCACTTTTTGCTCTGAACGAGGGGCTGCTTCCATAGATAAATTAGATTTTAATTTCCTTTCAAAATACCTCCAATGATAATACATTCATATGTTAATTCCATAAGTGGTACAATTTTTTTGTTTTATATGTAAATTGCCCGTATGAGTTAATCTGTGTTCGTTCCTCAAATGTTTTGCTCATCAAGATTGCTTTCGGCCATAGATAAATTCGATTTCAATTTCCTTTCAAAAATGTCCAGTGATGTTACATGCATATGTCAAGTCCTCAAGTGGTACACCCTTTTTGTTTTATATGTAAATTACCCGTTTGAGTTAATCTGTGTTCGTTCCACAAAGTTTTTGCTCATCAAGATTGCAGTCCGTCATAGTTAAATTCGATTTTAATTTCCTTTCAAAATACCTCCAATGATAATACCTACATATGCGAAGTCAATAAGTGGTACACTATTTTGCTCTATATGTGAATTAACATTCCAAGTCAATTTTCGTTCGATACCTTGCAGTTTTCTCTCTGCGCGAGGGGCTTCCTCCATACATAAATTTAATTTAAATTTTTTTTATAATACCTCCATTGATCATACATGCATATGTCAAGTTCTCAAGTGGTACACCCTTTTTGTTTTATATGTAAATTACCCGTATGAGTTAATCTGTGTTTTTTCCTCAAAAGTTTTGCTCATCAAGATTGCTTTCGGCCATAGATAAATTCGATTTCAATTTCCTTTCAAAAACGTCCAGTGATGTTACATGCATATGTCAAGACCTCAAGTGGTACACCCTTTTTGTTTTATATGTAAATTACCCGTATGAGTTAATCTGTGTTCGTTCCGCAAAGTTTTTGCTCATCAAGATTACTTTCGGCCATAGATAAATTCGATATTAATTTCCTTTCAAAATATCTCCAATAATAATACCTACATATGTCAAGTCCTCAGGTGGTACACCCTTTTTTTGTTATATGAAAATTACCCGTATGAGTTAATCTGTGTTCTTTCCTCAATGTTTTTGCTCATCAAGATTGCTTTCGACCATAGAAAAATTCGATTTTAATTTCCTTTCAAAATATCTCCAATGATAATACCTACATATGTGATGTCAATAAGTGGTACACTTTTTTGCTCTAAAGTGAATTAACCTTCTAAGTCAATTTTCGTTCGATACCTTGCAGTTTTCGATCTGCAGGAGGATCTTCTTCCATATATAAATTCAATTTTAATTTCATTTCAAATACGTCCAGTGATGTTACATGCATATGTGAAGTCCTCAAGTGGTACACCCTTTTTGTTTTATATGTAAATTACCCGTATGAGTTAATCTGTGTTCGTTCCTCAAAAGTTTTGCTCATCAAGATTGCTTTCGGCCATAGATAAATTCGATTTCAATTTCCTTTCAAAAACGTCCAGTGATGTTACATGCATATGTCAAGTCCTCAAGTGGTACACCCTTTTTGTTCTATATTAAATTACCCGTTTGAGTTAATCTGTGTTCGTTCGTCAAAGTTTTTGCTCATCAAGATTACTTTCGGCCATAGATAAATTCGATTTCAATTACCTTTCAAAAACTTCCTGTGATGTTACATGCATATGTCAAGTCCTCAAGTGGTACACCCTTTTTGTTTTATATGTAAATTACCCGTATGAGTTAATCTGTGTTCGTTCCTCAAACTTTTTGCTCATCAAGATTGCAGTCCGTCATAGTTAAATTCGATTTCAATTTCCTTTCAAAATACCTCCAATGATAATACCTACATATGCGAAGTCAATAAGTGGTACACTTTTTTGCTCTATATGTAAATTAACCTTCTAAGTCAATTTTCGTTCGATACCTTGCAGTTTTCGCTCTGCACAAGGGGCTTCCTCCATAGATAAATTCAATTTGAATTTTTTTTATAATACGCTCAATGATGTTACATGCATGTGTCAAGTCCTCACGTGGTACACCCTTTTTGTTTTATATGTAAATTACCCGTATGAGTTAATCTGTGTTCGTTCCTCAAAAGTTTTGCTCATCAAATTGTTTTCGGCCATAGATAAATTCGATTTTATTTTCCTTTTAAAATACCTCTAATGATAATACATACATATGTGAAGTCAATAATTGGTACACTTTTTTGCTCTATATATGAATTAACTTCCTAAGTCAATTTTTGTTCCACACCTTGCAGTTTTCGCTCTGTACGAGGAGCTTCTTCCATAGATAAATTCAATTTTAATTTTTTTTATAATACACCCAATGATGTTACATGCATATGTGAAGCCCTGAAGTGGTCTTTTTTTGTATTATATGGACATTACCTGTATATGTCAATTTGTGTTCGGTCCTCAAAGGTTTTGCTCTTCCAGATTGCCGTCCGCCATAGATAAATTCGATTTTAATTTCCTTTCAAAATACCTCCAATGATAATACATTCATATGTGAATTCCATAAGTGGTACACTTTTTTTGTTTTATATGTAAATTACCCGTATGAGTTAATCTGTGTTCCTTCCTCAAAAGTTTTGCTCATTAAGATTGCTTTCGGCCATAGATAAATTCGATTTCAATTTCCTTTCAAAAACGTCCAGTGATGTTACATGCATATGTCAAGTCCTCAAGTGGTACACCCTTTTTGTTTTATATGTAAATTAACCGTATGAGTTAATCTGTGTTCGTTCCTCAAAAGTTTTGCTCATCAAGATTGCTTTCGGCCATAGATAAATTCGATTTCAATTTCCTTTCAAAAACGTCCAGTGATGTTACATGCATATGTCAAGTCCTCAAGTGGTACACCCTTTTTGTTTTATATGTAAATTAACCGTATGAGTTAATCTGTGTTCGTTCCTCAAAGTTTTTGCTCATCAAGATTGCAGTCCGTCATAGTTAAATTCGATTTTAGTTTCCTTTCAAAATACCTCCAATGATAATACCTACATATGCGAAGTCAATAAGTGGTACACTTTTTTGCTCTATATGTGAATTAACCTTCTAAGTCAATTTTCGTTCGATACCTTGCAGTTTTCGCTCTGCGCGAGGGGCTTCCTCCATACATAAATTTAATTTAAATTTTTTTTATAATACCTCCATTGATCATACATGCATATGTCAAGTCCTCAAGTGGTACACCCTTTTTGTTTTATATGTAAATTACCCGTATGAGTTAATCTGTGTTCGTTCCTCAAAGTTTTTGCTCATCAAGATTGCATTCCGTCATAGTTAAATTCGATTTTAATTTCCTTTCAAAATATCTCCAATGATAATACCTACATATGTGAAGTCAATAAGTGGTACACCTTTTTTATTTTGTATGTAAATTACACGTCTATGTTAATCTGTGTTCTGTCCTCAAAGTTAATGCTCTTCAAGTTTGCAGTCCGTCATAGATCAATTCGACTTTAATTTCCTTGAAAAATACCTCCAATGATAATACCTACATATCTGAAGTCAATAAGTGGTACAATTTTTTTCTCTATATGTGAATTAACCTTCTAAGTCAATTTTCCTTCGATACCTTGCAGATTTCGCTCTGAACAAGGCGCTTCTTCCATACACAAATTCAATTTTAATTTTTTTATAATACCCCCAATGATGTAACGTACACATGTGAAATCCTGAAGTGGTACCCTTTTTTTATTTTATATGTAAATTACCTGTCTATGTCAATCTGTGTTTGGTCCTTACAGTTTTTGTTCTTCAAGATTGCCGTCCGCCATAGATAAATTCGATTTTAATTTCCTTTCAAAATTCCTCCATTGATAATACACGCATATGTGAAATCCATAAGTGGTACACCCTTTTTGTTTTATATGTAAATTACCCGTCTATTTTAACCTGTGTTCTGTCCTCAAAGTTAATGCTCTTCAAGGTTGCCGTCCGCCATAGATAAATTAAATTTTAATTTCCTTTCAAAATACCTCCAGTGATAATACTTACATATGTGAAGTCAATAAGTGGTACACTTTTTTGCTCTATATGTGAATTAACCTTCTAAGTCAATTTTCGTTCGATACCTTGCAGTTTTCGCTCTGCACGAGGAGATTCCTCCATAGATGAATTCAATTTGAATTTTTTTTATAATACGCTCAATGATGTTACATGCATTTGTGAAGTCCATAAGTGTTACACCATTTTTTTTTATATGTAAATTACCCGTATGAGTTCATCTGTGTTCGTTCCGCCAAGTTTTTGCTCAGCAAGAGTGCAGTCCGTCCTAGGTCAATTCGATGTTAATTGCCATACAAAATATCTCCCAGGATACTACCTACATATGCGAAGTCAATAAGTGGTACACTTTTTTGCTCTATATGTGAATTAACCGTCTTATTCAATTTTCATTTGATATCTTGCAGTTGTCGCTCTGTACGAGGGGCTTCCTCCATGGACGAAATTCAATTTGAATTTCTTTTATAATACCTCCAATTATGTTACATACATATGTGAAGTCCTGAACTGGTACCCTTTTTTTATTTTATATGTAAATTACCTGTCTATGTCAATCTGTGTTCGGTCCTCAAAAGTTTTGCTCTTCCAGATTGCCGTCCGCCATAGATAAATTCAATTTTAATTTCCTTTCAAAATACCTCCAGTGATAATACTTACATATGTGAAGTCAATAAGTGGTACACTTTTTTGCTCTATATGTGAATTAACCTTCTAAGTCAATTTTCGTTCGATACCTTGCAGTTTTCGCTCTGCACGAGGAGATTCCTCCATAGATGAATTCAATTTGAATTTTTTTTATAATACGCTCAATGATGTTACATGCATTTGTGAAGTCCATAAGTGTTACACCATTTTTTTTTATATGTAAATTACCCGAATGAGTTAATCTGTGTTCTTTCCTCAAAAGTTTTGCTCACAAGATTGCTTCCGGCCATAGATAAATTCGATTTTAATTTCCTTTTAAAATACCTCTAATGATAATACATACATATGTGAAGTCAATAAGTGGTACACTTTTTTGCTCTATATGTGAATAAACCTTCTAAGTCAATTTTCGTTCGATACCTTGCAGTTTTCGCTCTGCGCGAGGGGCTTCCTCCATAGATAAATTCAATTTTAATTTCCTTTCAAAATTCCTCCAGTGATAATACTTACATATGTGAAGTCAATAAGTGGTACACTTTTTTGCTCTATATGTGAATTAACTGTCTTATTCAATTTTCATTTGATATCTTGCAGTTGTCGCTCTGTACCAGGGGCTTCCTCCATGGACGAAATTCAATTTGAATTTCTTTTATAATACCTCCAATTATGTTACATGCATATGTCAAGTCCTCAAGTGGTACACCCTTTTTGTTTTATATGTAAATTACCCGTATGAGTTAATCTGTGTTCGGTCCTCAAAAGTTTTGCTCTTCCAGATTGCCGTCCGCCATAGATAAATTCAATTTTAATTTCCTTTCAAAATACCTCCAGTGATAATACTTACATATGTGAAGTCAATAAGTGGTACACTTTTTTTGTTTTATATGTAAATTACCCGTATGATTTAATCTGTGTTCGGTACTCAAAGTGTTTGCTCATCAAATTGCTTTCGGCCATAAATAAACTCGATTTTAATTTCCTTTCAAAATACCTCTAATGATAATACATACATATGTGAAGTCTATAAGTGGTACACTTTTTTGCTCTATATGTGAATTAACCGTCTTATTCAATTTTCATTTGATATCTTGCAGTTGTCGCTCTGTACGAGGGGCTTCCTCCATGGACGAAATTCAATTTGAATTTCTTTTATAATACCCCCCATGATGTTACATGCAGATGTGAAGTCCTGAAGTGGTCTTTTTTTATTTTATATGTAAATTACCTGTCTATGTCAATTTGTGTTCGGTCCTCAAAAGTTTTGCTCTTCCAGATTGCCGTCCGCCATAGATAAATTCAATTTTAATTTCCTTTCAAAATACCTCCAGTGATAATACTTACATATGTGAAGTCAATAAGTGGTACACTTTTTTTGTTTTATATGTAAATTACCCGTATGATTTAATCTGTGTTCGGTACTCAAAGTGTTTGCTCATCAAATTGCTTTCGGCCATAGATAAACTCGATTTTGTTTTCCTTTTAAAATATCTCTAATGATAATACATACATATGTGAAGTCAATAATTGGTACAATTTTTTGCTCTATATGTGAATTAACCTCCTAAGTCAATCTTTGTTCCACACCTTGCAGTTTTCGCTCTGTACGAGGAGCTTCTTCCATAGAAAAATTCAATTTTTATTTTTTTATAATACCCCCAATGATGTTACATGCATATGTGAAGTCCTGAAGTGGTCTTTTTTTTTGTTTTATATGGACATTACCTGTATATGTCAATTTGTGTTCGGTCCTCAAATGTTATGCTCTTCCAGATAACTTTCGTCCATAGATAAATTCGATTTTAATTTCCTTTCAAAATACCTCCAATGATAATACATTCATATGTGAATTCCATAAGTGGTACACTTTTTTTGTTTTATATGTAAATTACCCGTATGATTTAATCTGTGTTCTTTCCACAATGTTTTTGCTGATCAAGATTGCTTTCGACCATAGATAAATTCGATTTCAATTTCCTTTCAAAATATCTCCAATAATAATACCTACACGAAGAAAAATGGAGATCAGGAGAATACGAGCGATTACTGAGAATTAAGAATGATTACTATAAAAGAGAAGGGAGTATT
This sequence comes from Diplolepis rosae, assembly GCA_030998225.1. Lineage (NCBI taxonomy): Eukaryota > Metazoa > Arthropoda > Insecta > Hymenoptera > Diplolepididae > Diplolepis > Diplolepis rosae. Next base: position 724,203 of record JAPYXD010000546.1, read on the forward strand.
TGACAGCACAAGACTGATTCCCAAACAGTGTAACACTCTCTTCTGTCATGCAATAATTTTTCCTATTTTCTAGTAATCACCCATATTTCTCTGATCTCCATTTTTCTCCGTGTACATATGTGAAGTCAATAAGTGGTACACCTTTTTTATTTTGTATGTAAATTACCCGTAAGAGTTAATCTGTGTTCGGAACTCAAAGGTTTTTCTCATCAAGAATGCATTCCGTCACAGATGAATTCAATTTTAATTTCCTTTCAAAATTCCTCCAATGATAATACCTACATATGTGAAGTCAATAAGTGGTACACTTTTTTGCTCTATATGTGAATTAACCTTCTAAGTCAATTTTCTTTCGATACCTTGCAGTTTTAGCTCTGAACGAGGGGCTGCTTCCATAGATAAATTCGATTTTAATTTCCTTTCAAAATACCTCCAATGATAATACATTCATATGTGAATTCCATAAGTGGTACACTTTTTTTGTTTTATATGTAAATTACCCGTATGAGTTAATCTGTGTTCCTTCCTCAAAAGTTTTGCTCATTAAGATTGCTTTCGGCCATAGATAAATTCGATTTCAATTTCCTTTCAAAAACGTCCAGTGATGTTACAGGCATATGTCAAGTCCTCAAGTGGTACACCCTTTTTGTTTTATATGTAAATTACCCGTATGAGTTAATCTGTGTTCGTTCCTCATAAGTTTTGCTCATCAAGATTGCTTTCGGCCATAGATAAATTCGATTTCAATTTCCTTTCAAAAACGTCCAGTGATGTTACATGCATATGTCAAGTCCTCAGGTGGTACAACCTTTTTGTTTTATATGTAAATTAACCGTATGAGTTAATATGTGTTCGTTCCTCAAAGTTTTTGGTCATCAAGATTGCAGTCCGTCATAGTTAAATTCGATTTTAGTTTCCTTTCAAAATACCTCCAATGATAATACCTACATATGCGAAGTCAATAAGTGGTACACTTTTTTGCTCTATATGTGAATTAACCTTCTAAGTCAATTTTCTTTCGATACCTTGCAGTTTTCGCTCTGCGCGAGGGGCTTCCTCCATACATAAATTTAATTTGAATTTTTTTTATTATACCTCCATTGATCATACATGCGTATGTCAAGTCCTCAAGTGGTACGCCCTTTTTGTTTTATATGTAAATTACCCGTTTGAGTTAATCTGCATTCGTTCCTCAAAGTTTTTGCTCATCAAGATTGCATTCCGTCACAGATAAATTCGATTTTAATTTCCTTTCAAAATACCTCCAATGATAATAACAACATATGTGAATTCCATAAGTGGTACACTTTTTTTGTTTTATATGTAAATTACACGTCTATGTTAATCTGTGTTCTGTCCTCAAAGTTAATGCTCTTCAAGTTTGTAGTCCGTCATAGATAATTTCGATTTTAATTTCCTTGAAAAATACCTCCAATGATAATACCTACATATCTGAAGTCAATAAGTGGTACAATTTTTTTCTCTATATGTGAATTAACCTTCTACGTCAATTTTCCTTCGATACCTTGCAGTTTTCGCTCTGAAGAAGGGGCTTCTTCCATACAAAAATTCAATTTTAATTTTTTTATAATACACCCAATGATGTAACGTACACATGTGAAAATAAAGAAGTGGTACCCTTTTTTTATTTTATATGTAAATTACCTGTCTATGTCAATCTGTGTTTGGTCCTTACAGTTTTTGTTCTTCAAGATTGCCGTCCGCCATAGATAAATTCGATTTTAATTTCCTTTCAAAATTCCTCCATTGATAATACATGCATATGTGAAATCCCTAAGTGGTACACTTTTTTGTTTTATATGTAAATTACCCGTCTATTTTAACCTGTGTTCTGTCCTCAAAGTTAATGCTCTTCAAGTTTGTAGTCCGTCATAGATAATTTCGATTTTAATTTCCTTGAAAAATACCTCCAATGATAATACCTACATATGTGAAGTCAATAAGTGGTACACTTTTTAGCTCTAAAAGGGAATTAACCTTCTAAGTCAATTTTCGTTCGATACCTTGCAGTTTTCGCTCTGCATGAGGAGCTTCTTCCATAGACGGAATTCAATTTTAATTTCTTTTATAATACCTCCAATTATGTTACATACATATGTGAAGTCAATAAGTGGAACACTTTTTTGCTCTATATGTAAATTTACTTTCTAAGTCAATTTTCGTTCGATACCTTGCAGTTTTCGCTCTGTGCGAGGGCTTCCTCCATAGATTAATTCAATTTTAATTTCCTTTCAAACTACCTCCAGTGATAATACTTACATATGTGAAGTCTATAAGTGGTACACTTTTTTGCTCTATATGTGAATTAACTGTCTTATTCAATTTTCATTTGATATCTTGCAGTTGTCGCTCTGTACGAGGGCTTCCTCCATGGACGAAATTCAATTTGAATTTCTTTTATAATACCTCCAATTATGTTACATGCATTTGTGAAGTCCATAAGTGGTACCCTTTTGTTAATTTATATGTAAATTACCTGTCTATGTCAATTTGTTCGGTCCTCAAAAGGTTTGCTCTTCCAGATAGCCGTCCGCCATCGATAAATTCGATTTTAATTTCCTTTCAAAATACCTCCAATGATAATACCTATATATGTGAAGTCAATAAGTGGTACACTTTTTTCGTTTTATATGTAAATTACCCGTATGATTTAATCTGTGTTCGGTACTCAAAAGTGTTTGCTCATCAAATTGCTTTCGGCCATAAATAAAACCGATTTTAATTTCCTTTCAAAATACCTCTACTGATAATACATACATATGTGAAGTCTATAAGTGGTACACTTTTTAGCTCTATATGTGAATTAACCGTCTTATTCAATTTTCATTTGATATCTTGCAGTTGTCGCTCTGTACGAGGGGCTTCCTCCATGGACGAAATTCAATTTGAATTTATTTTATAATACCTCCAATTATGTTACATACATATGTGAAGTCCTGAACTGGTACCCTTTTTTATTTTATATGTAAATTACCTGTCTATGTCAATTTGTGTTCGGTCCTCAAAAGTTTTGCTCTTCCAGATTGCCGTCCGCCATAGATAAATTCAATTTTAATTTCCTTTCAAAATACCTCCAGTGATAATACTTACATATGTGAAGTCAATAAGTGGTACACTTTTTTTGTTTTATATGTAAATTACCCGTATGATTTAATCTGTGTCCGGTACTCAAAGTGTTTGCTCATCAAATTGCTTTCGGCCATAAATAAACTCGATTTTAATTTCCTTTCAAAATACCTCTAATGATAATACATACATATGTGAAGTCTATAAGTGGTACACTTTTTTGCTCTATATGTGAATTAACCGTCTTATTCAATTTTTATTTGATATCTTGCAGTTGTCGCTCTGTACGAGGGGCTTCCTCCATGGACGAAATTCAATTTGAATTTTTTTTATAATACCTCCAATTATGTTACATACATATGTGAAGTCCTGAACTGGTACCCTTCTTTTTATTTTATATGTAAATTACCTGTATATGTCAATTTGTGTTCGGTCCTCAAAGGTTTTTGCTCTTCCAGATTGCCGACCGCCATAGATAAATTCGATTTTAATTTCCTTTCAAAATACCTCCAATGATAATACATTCATATGTAAATTCAATAAGTGGTACACTTTTTTTGATTTATATGTAAATTACCCGTATGAGTTAATCTGTGTTCGTTCCTCAAAGTTTTTGCTCATCAAGATTGCAGTCCGTCATAGTTAAATTCGATTTTAGTTTCCTTTCAAAATACCTCTAATGATAATACCTACATATGCGAAGTCAATAAGTGGTACACTTTTTTGCTCTATATGTGAATTAACATTCCAAGTCAATTTTCGTTCGATACCTTGCAGTTTTCGCTCTGCGCGAAGGGGCTTCCTCCATACATAAATTTAATTTGAATTTTTTTTATTATACCTCCATTGATCATACATGCGTATGTCAAGTCCTCAAGTGGTACGCCCTTTTTGTTTTATATGTAAATTACCCGCTTGAGTTAATCTGTGTTCGTTCCTCAAAGTTTTTTGCTCATCAAGATTGCATTCTGTCACAGATAAAATCGATTTTAATTTCCTTTCAAAATACCTCCAATGATAATAACAACATATGTGAAGTCAATAAGTGTTACACCTTTTTTTTTTTGTATGTAAATTACACGTCTATTTTAATCTGTGTTATGTCCTCAAATTTAATGCTCTTCAAGTTTGCAGTCCGTCATAGATAAATTCGATTTAAATTTCCTTGAAAAATACCTCCAATGATAATACCTACATATCTGAAGTCAATAAGTGGTACAATTTTTTTCTCTATATATGAATTAACCTTCTATGTCAATTTTCCTTCGATACCTTGCAGATTTCGCTCTGAACAAGGAGCTTCTTCCATACACAAATTCAATTTTAATTTTTTTATAATACACCCAATGATGTAACGTACACATGTGAAAATAAAGAAGTGGTACCCTTTTTTTATTTTATATGTAAATTACCTGTCTATGTCAATCTGTGTTTGGTCCTTACAGTTTTTGTTCTTCAAGATTGCCGTCCGCCATAGATAAATTCGATTTTAATTTCCTTTCAAAATTCCTCCATTGATAATACATGCATATGTGAAATCCCTAAGTGGTACACTTTTTTGTTTTATATGTAAATTACCCGTCTATTTTAACCTGTGTTCTGTCCTCAAAGTTAATGCTCTTCAAGGTTGCAGTCCGTCATAGATAAATTCGATTTTAATTTCCTTGAAAAATACCTCCAATGATAATACCTACATATGTGAAGTCAATAAGTAGTACACTTTTCAATTTTCGTTCGATACCTTGCAGTTTTCGCTCTGCATGAGGAGCTTCTTCCATAGACGGAATTCAATTTTAATTTATTTTATAATACCTCAAATGATAATACATACATATGTGAAGTCAATAAGTGGTACACTTTTTTGCTCTATATGTAAATTTACTTTCTAAGTCAATTTTCGTTCGATACCTTGCAGTTTTCGCTCTGTGCGAGGGCTTCCTCCATAAATAAATTCAATTTTAATTTCCTTTCAAAATACCTCCAGTGATAATACTTACATATGTGAAGTCAATAAGTGGTACACTTTTTTGCTCTATATGTGAATTAACTGTCTTATTCAATTTTCATTTGATATCTTGCAGTTGTCGCTCTGTACGAGGGGCTTCCTCCATGGACGAAATTCAATTTGAATTTCTTTTATAATACCTCCAATTATGTTACATACATATGTGAAGTCCTGAACTGGTACCCTTTTTTTATTTTATATGTAAATTACCTGTCTATGTCAATTTGTGTTCGGTTCTCAAAAGTTTTGCTCTTCCAGATTGCCGTCCGCCATATATAAATTCAATTTTAATTTCCTTTCAAAATTCCTCCAGTGATAATACTTACATATGTGAAGTCAATAAGTGGTACACTTTTTTTGTTTTATATGTAAATTACCCGTATGATTTAATCTGTGTTCGGTACTCAAAGTGTTTGCTCATCAAATTGCTTTCGGCCATAAATAAAACCGATTTTAATTTCCTTTCAAAATACCTCTACTGATAATACATACATATGTGAAGTCTATAAGTGGTACACTTTTTTGCTCTATATGTGAATTAACCGTCTTATTCACTTTTCATTTGATATCTTGCAGTTGTCGCTCTGTACGAGGGGCTTCCTCCATGGACGAAATTCAATTTGAATTTCTTTTATAATACCTCCAATTATGTTACATACATATGTGAAGTCCTGAACTGGTACCCTTTTTTTATTTTATATGTAAATTACCCGTATGAGTTAATCTGTGTTCGGTCCTCAAAAGTTTTGCTCTTCCAGATTGCCGTCCGCCATAGATAAATTCAATTTTAATTTCCTTTCAAAATACCTCCAGTGATAATACTTACATATGTGAAGTCAATAAGTGGTACACTTTTTTTGTTTTATATGTAAATTACCCGTATGAGTTAATCTGTGTTCGGTACTCAAAGTTTTTGCTCATCAAATTGCTTTCGGCCATAAATAAACTCGATTTTAATTTCCTTTCAAAATACCTCTAATGATAATACATACATATGTGAAGTCTATAAGTGGTACACTTTTTTGCTCTAGGTGTGAATTAACCATCTTATTCAATTTTTATTTGATATCTTGCAGTTGTCGCTCTGTACGAGGGGCTTCCTCCATGGACGAAATTCAATTTGAATTTCTTTTATAATACCTCCAATTATGTTACATACATATGTGAAGTCCTGAACTGGTACCCTTCTTTTATTTTATATGTAAATTACCTGTATATGTCAATTTGTGTTCGGTCCTCAAAGGTTTTGCTCTTCCAGATTGCCGACCGCCATAGATAAATTCGATTTTAATTTCCTTTCAAAATACCTCCAATGATAATACATTCATATGTAAATTCAATAAGTGGTACACTTTTTTTGATTTATATGTAAATTACCCGTATGAGTTAATCTGTGTTCGTTCCTCAAAGTTTTTGCTCATCAAGATTGCAGTCCGTCATAGTTAAATTCGATTTTAGTTTCCTTTCAAAATACCTCTAATGATAATACCTACATATGCGAAGTCAATAAGTGGTACACTTTTTTGCTCTATATGTGAATTAACATTCCAAGTCAATTTTCGTTCGATACCTTGCAGTTTTCGCTCTGCGCGAGGGGCTTCCTCCATACATAAATTTAATTTGAATTTTTTTATTATACCTCCATTGATCATACATGCGTATGTCAAGTCCTCAAGTGGTACGCCCTTTTTGTTTTATATGTAAATTACCCGCTTGAGTTAATCTGTGGTCGTTCCTCAAAGTTTTTGCTCATCAAGATTGCATTCCGTCACAGATAAAATCGATTTTAATTTCCTTTCAAAATACCTCCAATGATAATAACAACATATGTGAATTCCATAAGTGGTACACTTTTTTTGTTTTATATGTAAATTACACGTCTATGTTAATCTGTGTTCTGTCCTCAAAGTTAATGCTCTTCAAGTTTGTAGTCCGTCATAGATAATTTCGATTTTAATTTCCTTGAAAAATACCTCCAATGATAATACCTACATATGTGAAGTCAATAAGTGGTACACTTTTTAGCTCTATATATGAATTAACCTTCTACGTCCATTTTCCTTCGATACCGTGCAGATTTCGCTCTGAACACGGCGCTTCTTCCAGACACAAATTCAATTTTAATTTTTTTATAATACACCCAATGATGTAACGTACACATGTGAAAATAAAGAAGTGGTACCCTTTTTTTATTTTATATGTAAATTACCTGTCTATGTCAATCTGTGTTTGGTCCTTACAGTTTTTGTTCTTCAAGATTGCCGTCCGCCATAGATAAATTCGATTTTAATTTCCTTTCAAAATTCCTCCATTGATAATACATGCATATGTGAAATCCCTAAGTGGTACACTTTTTTGTTTTATATGTAAATTACCCGTCTATTTTAACCTGTGTTCTGTCCTCAAAGTTAATGCTCTTCAAGGTTGCAGTCCGTCATAGATAAATTCGATTTTAATTTCCTTGAAAAATACCTCCAATGATAATACCTACATATGTGAAGTCAATAAGTAGTACACTTTTTAGCTCTAAAAGGGAATTAACCTTCTAAGTCAATTTTCGTTCGATACCTTGCAGTTTTCGCTCTGCATGAGGAGCTTCTTCCATAGACGGAATTCAATTTTAATTTCTTTTATAATACCTCCAATTATTTTACATACATATGTGAAGTCAATAAGTGGAACACTTTTTTGCTCTATATGTGAATAAACCTTCTAAGTCAATTTTCGTTCGATACCTTGCAGTTTTCGCTCTGCGCGAGGGGCTTCCTCCATAGATAAATTCAATTTTAATTTCCTTTCAAAATACCTCCAGTCATAATACTTACATATGTGAAGTCTATAAGTGGTACACTTTTTTGCTCTATATGTGAATTAACTGTCTTATTCAATTTTCATTTGATATCTTGCAGTTGTCGCTCTGTACGAGGGGCTTCCTCCATGGACGAAATTCAATTCGAATTTCTTTTATAATACCTCCAATTATGTTACATACATATGTGAAGTCCTGAACTGGTACCCTTTTTTTATTTTATATGTAAATTACCTGTCTATGTCAATTTGTGTTCGGTCCTCAAAAGTTTTGCTCTTCCAGATTGCCGTCCGCCATAGATAAATTCAATTTTAATTTCCTTTCAAAATACCTCCAGTGATAATACTTACATATGTGAAGTCAATAAGTGGTACACTTTTTTTGTTTTATATGTAAATTACCCGTATGATTTAATCTGTGTTCGGTACTCAAAGTTTTTGCTCATCAAATTGCTTTCGGCCATAAATAAACTCGATTTTAATTTCCTTTCAAAATACCTCTAATGATAATACATACATATGTGAAGTCTATAAGTGGTACACTTTTTTGCTCTAGGTGTGAATTAACCATCTTATTCAATTTTCATTTGATATCTTGCAGTTGTCGCTCTGTACGAGGGGCTTCCTCCAGGGACGAAATACAATTTGAATTTCTTTCATAATACCTCCAATTATCTTACATACATATGTGAAGTCCTGAACTGGTACCCTTTTTTTGTTTTATATGTAAATTAACCGTATATGTCAATTTGTGTTCGGTCCTCAAAGGTTTTGCTCTTCCAGATTGCCGTCCGCCATAGATAAATTCGATTTTAATTTCCTTTCAAAATACCTCCAATGATAATACATTCATATGTGAATTCTATAAGTGCTACACTTTTTTTGTTTTATATGTAAATTACCCGTATGAGTTAATCTGTGTTCGGTCCTCAAAGTTTTTGCTCATCAAGATTGCAGTCCTTCATAGTTAAATTCGATTTTAGTTTCCTTTCAAAATACCTCTAATGATAATACCTACATATGTGAAGTCAATAAGTGGTACACTTTTTAGCTCTGAAAGGGAATCAACCTTCTAAGTCAATTTTCGTTCGATACCTTGCAGTTTTCTCTGTGCATAAGGAGCTTCTTCCATAGACGGAATTCAATTTTAATTTCTTTTGTAATACCTCCAATTATGTTACATACATATGTGAAGTCATGAAGTGGTCCACTTTTTTGTTTTATATGAACATTACATGTCTATGTCAATCTGCGTTCAGTCCTCAAAGGTTTTGCTCTTCCAGATTGCCGTCCGCCATAGATAAATTCGATTTTAATTTCCATGAAAAATACCTCCAATGATAATACCTACATATGTGAAGTCAATAAGTGGTACACTTTTTTGCTCTATATGGGAATTAACCTTCTAAGTCAATTTTCGTTCGATACCTTGCAGTTTTCGCTCTTCACTAGGAGATTCCTCAATAGATAAATTCAATTGGAATTTTTTTTATAATACGCTCAATGATGATACATGCATATGTGAAGTCCTTAAGTTGTACAGCTTTTTTGTTTTATATGTAAATTACCCGTTAGAGTTAAACCGTGTTCGGTACTCAAAGTTTTTTCTCATCAAGATTTTATTCCGTCACAGATAAATTCGATTTTAATTTCCTTGAAAAATACCTCCAATGATAATACCTACATATGTGAAGTCAATAAGTGGTACACTTTTTAGCTCTAAAAGGGAATTAACCTTCTACGTCAATTTTCCTTCGATACCTTGCAGTTTTCGCTCTGAAGAAGGGGCTTCTTCCATACAAAAATTCAATTTTAATTTTTTTATAATACACCCAATGATGTAACGTACACATGTGAAAATAAAGAAGTGGTACCCTTTTTTTATTTTATATGTAAATTACCTGTCTATGTCAATCTGTGTTTGGTCCTTACAGATTTGTTCTTCAAGATTACCGTCCGCCATAGATAAATTCGATTTCAATTTCCTTTCAAAAACGTCCAGTGATGTTACATGCATATGTCAAGTCCTCAGGTGGTACAACCTTTTTGTTTTATATGTAAATTAACCGTATGAGTTAATATGTGTTCGTTCCTCAAAGTTTTTGGTCATCAAGATTGCAGTCCGTCATAGTTAAATTCGATTTTAGTTTCCTTTCAAAATACCTCCAATGATAATACCTACATATGCGAAGTCAATAAGTGGTACACTTTTTTGCTCTATATGTGAATTAACCTTCTAAGTCAATTTTCTTTCGATACCTTGCAGTTTTAGCTCTGAACGAGGGGCTGCTTCAATAGATAAATTCGATTTTAATTTCCTTTCAAAATACCTCCAATGATAATGATAAGTGGTACACTTTTTTTGTTTTATATGTAAATTACCCGTATGAGTTAATCTGTGTTCCTTCCTCAAAAGTTTTGCTCATTAAGATTGCTTTCGGCCATAGATAAATTCGATTTCAATTTCCTTTCAAAAACGTCCAGTGATGTTACATGCATATGTCAAGTCCTCAGGTGGTACACCCTTTTTGTTTTATATGTAAATTACCCGTTTGAGTTAATCTGTGTTCGTTCCACAAAGTTTTTGCTCATCAAGATTGCAGTCCGTCATAGTTAAATTCGATTTTAGTTTCCTTTCAAAATACCTCCAATGATAATACCTACATATGCGAAGTCAATAAGTGGTACACTTTTTTGCTCTATATGTGAATTAACCTTCTAAGTCAATTTTCCTTCGATACCTTGCAGTTTTCGCTCTGAAGAAGGGGCTTCTTCCATACAAAAATTCAATTTTAATTTTTTTATAATACACCCAATGATGTAACGTACACATGTGAAAATAAAGAAGTGGTACCCTTTTTTTATTTTATATGTAAATTACCTGTCTATGTCAATCTGTGTTTGGTCCTTACAGTTTTTGTTCTTCAAGATTGCCGTCCGCCATAGATAAATTCCATTTTAATATCCTTTCAAAATTTCTCCATTGATAATACATGCATATGTGAAATCCCTAAGTGGTACACTTTTTTGTTTTATATGTAAATTACCCGTCTATTTTAACCTGTGTTCTGTCCTCAAAGTTAATGCTCTTCAAGGTTGCAGTCCGTCATAGATAAATTCGATTTTAATTTCCTTGAAAAATACCTCCAATGATAATACCTACATATGTGAAGTCAATAAGTGGTACACTTTTTAGCTCTAAAAGGGAATTAACCTTCTAAGTCAATTTTCGTTCGATACCTTGCAGTTTTCTCTGTGCATAAGGAGCTTCTTCCATAGACGGAATTCAATTTTAATTTCTTTTGTAATACCTCCAATTATTTTACATACATATGTGAAGTCCTGAAGTGGTCCACTTTTTTGTTTTATATGAACATTACATGTCTATGTCAATCTGTGTTCAGTCTTCAAAGGTTTTGCTGTTCTAGATTGCCGTCCGCCATAGATAAATTCAATTTTAATTTCCTTTCAAAATATCTCCAATGATAATACCTACATATGTGAAGTCAATAAGTAGTACACTTTTTAGCTCTAAAAGGGAATTAACCTTCTAAGTCAATTTTCGTTCGATACCTTGCAGTTTTCGCTCTGCATGAGGAGCTTCTTCCATAGATAAATTCAAATTTAATTTCTTTTCAAAATACCTCCAGTGATAATACATGCATTTCTGAAGTCCATAAGTGGTACACCATTTTTGTTTTAAATGTAAATTACCCGTATGAGTTAATCTGTGTTCGGTACTCAAAGTTTTTGCTCATCAAATTGCTTTCGGCCATAAATAAACTCGATTTTAATTTCCTTTCAAAATACCTCTAATGATAATACATACATATGTGAAGTCTATAAGTGGTACACTTTTTTGTTCTATATGTGAATTAACCGTCTTATTTAATTTTCATTCGATACCTTGCAGTTTTCGCTCTGTACGAGGGGGTTCCTCCATGGACGAAATTCAATTTGAATTTCTTTTATAATACCTCCAATTATGTTACATACATATGTGATGTACTGAAGTGGTACCCTTTTGTTATTTTTTATGTAAATTACCTGTCTATGTCAATTTGTGTTCGGTCCTCAAAAGTTTTGCTCTTCCAAATTGCCGTCCGCCATAGATAAATTCAATTCTAATTTCCTTTCAAAATACCTCCAGTGATAATACTTACATATGTGAAGTCAATAAGTGGTACACTTTTTTGCTCTATATGTGAATAAACCTTCTAAGTCAATTTTTGTTCGATACCTTGCAGTTTTCGCTCTGCACGAGGAGCTTCCTCCATAAATAAATTCAATTTTAATTTTGTTTATAAAAAGCTCAATGATTTTAAATTAATTTGTGAAGTCCATAAGTGGTACACCCTTTTTTTTTATATGTAAATTACCCGTATGAGTTAATCTGTTTTCGGTACTCAAAGTTTTTGCTCATCAAATTGCTTTCGGCCATAAATAAATTCAATTTTAATTTCCTTTCAAAATACCTCCAGTGATAATACTTACATATGTGAAGTCAATAAGTGGTACACTTTTTTGCTCTATATGTGAATAAACCTTCTAAGTCAATTTTTGTTCGATACCTTGCAGTTTTCGCTCTGCGCGAGGGGCTTCCTCCATAGATAAATTTAATTTGAATTTTTTTTATAATACGCTCAATGATGTTACGTGCATATGTCAAGTCCTCACGTGGAATACCCTTTTTGTTTTATATGTAAATTACCCGTATGAGTTAATCTGTGTTCGTTCCTCAAAAGTTTTGCTCATCAAATTGTTTTCGGCCATAGATAAACTCGATTTTATTTTCCTTTTAAAATACCTCCAATGATAATACATACATATGTGAAGTCAATAATTGGTACACTTTTTTGCTCTATATGTGAATTAACCTCCTAAGTCAATTTTCGTTCCACACCTTGCAGTTTTCGTTCTGGACGAGGAGCTTCTTCCATAGATAAATTCAATTTTAATTTTTTTTATAATACCCCCAATGATGTTACATGCATATGTGAAGTCCTGAAGTGGACTTTCTTTTTGTTTTATATGGACATTACCTGTATATGTCAATTTGTGTTCGGTCCTCAAAGGTTTTGCTCTTCCAGATTGCCGTCCGCCATAGATAAATTCGATTTTAATTTCCTTTCAAAATACCTCCAATGATAATACATTCATATGTGAATTCCATAAGTGGTACACTTTTTTTGTTTTATATGTAAATTACCCGTATGAGTTAATCTGTGTTCGTTCCTCAAAAGTTTTGCTCATCAAGATTGCTTTCGGCCATAGATAAATTCGATTTCAATTTCCTTTCAAAAACGTCCAGTGATGTTACATGCATATGTCAAGTCCTCAAGTGGTACACCCTTTTTGTTTTAATATGTAAATTACCCGTATGAGTTAATCTGTGTTCTTTCCTCAATGTTTTTCCTCATCAAGATTGCTTTCGACCATAGATAAATTCGATTTTAATTTCCTTTCAAAATATCTCCAATAATAATACCTACACGGAGAAAAATGGAGATCAGGAGAATACGAGCGATTACTGAGAATTAAGAATGATTACTATAAAAGAGAAGAGAGTATTTGACAGCACAAGACTGATGCCCAAACAGTGTAACACTCTCTTCTGTCATGCAATAATTTTTCCTATTTTCCAATAATCACCCATATTTCTCTGATCTCCATTTTTCTCCGTGTACATATGTGAAGTCAATAAGTGGTACACCTTTTTTATTTTGTATGTAAATTACCCGTAAGAGTTAATCTGTGTTCGGAACTCAAAGGTTTTTCTCATCAAGATTGCATTCCGTCACAGATGAATTCAATTTTAATTTCCTTTCAAAATACCTCCAATGGTAATACCTACATATGCGAAGTCAATAAGTGGTACACTTTTTTGCTCTATATGTGAATTAACCTTCTAAGTCAATTTTCTTTCGATACCTTGCAGTTTTAGCTCTGAACGAGGGGCTGCTTCAATAGATAAATTCGATTTTAATTTCCTTTCAAAATACCTCCAATGATAATACATTCATATGTGAATTCCATAAGTGGTACACTTTTTTTGTTTTATATGTAAATTACCCGTATGAGTTAATCTGTGTTCGTTCCTCAAAAGTTTTGCTCATCAAGATTGCTTTCGGCCATAGATAAATTCGATTTCAATTTCCTTTCAAAAACGTCCAGTGATGTTACATGCATATGTCAAGTCCTCAGGTGGTACACCCTTTTTGTTTTATATGTAAATTAAACGTATGAGTTAATCTGTGTTCGTTCCTCAAAGTTTTTGCTCATCAAGATTGCAGTCCGTCATAGTTAAATTCGATTTTAGTTTCCTTTCAAAATACCTCCAATGATAATACCTACATATGCGAAGTCAATAAGTGGTACACTTTTTTGCTCTAGATGTGAATTAACATTCCAAGTCAATTTTCGTTCGATACCTTGCAGTTTTCGCTCTGCGCGAGGGGCTTCCTCCATACATAAATTTAATTTTAATTTTTTTATAATACCCCCAATTATGTAACGTACACATGTGGAATCCCGAAGTGGTACCCTTTTTTTATTTTATATGTAAATTACCTGTCTATGTCAATCTGTGTTTGGTCCTTACAGTTTTTGTTCTTCAAGATTGCCGTCCGCCATAGATAAATTCGATTTTAATTTCCTTTCAAAAACGTCCAGTGATGTTACAGGCATATGTCAAGTACTCAAGTGGTACACCCCTTTTGTTTTATATGTAAATTACCCGTATGAGTTAATCTGTGTTCGTTCCTCAAAAGTTTTGCTCATCAAATTGCTTTCGGCAATAGATAAACTCGATTTTGTTTTCCTCTTAAAATATCTCTAATGATAATACATACATATGTGAAGTCAATAATTGGTACACTTTTTTGCTCTATATGTGAATTAACCTCCTAAGTCAATTTTTTGTTCCACACCTTGCAGTTTTCGTTCTGGGCGAGGAGCTTCTTCCATTGATAAATTCAATTTAAATTTTTTTTATAATACCCCCAATGATGTTACATGCATATGTGAAGTCCTGAAGTGGTCTTTTTTTTTGTTTTATATGGACATTACCTGTATATGTCAATTTGTGTTCGGTCCTCAAATGTTATGCTCTTCCAGATTGCCGTCCGCCATAGATAAATTCGATTTTAATTTCCTTTCAAAATACTTCCAGTGATAATACATTCATATGTGAATTCCATAAGTGGTACACCCTTTTTGTTTTATATGTAAATTACCTGTATGAGTTAATCTGTATTCGTTCCTCAAAAGTTTTGCTCATCAAGATTGCTTTCTACCATAGATAAATTCGATTTTAATTTCCTTTCAAAATATCTCCAATGATAATACCTACACGGAGAAAAATGGAGATCAGGAGAATACGAGCGATTACTGAGAATTAAGAATGATTACTATAAAAGAGAAGAGAGTATTTGACAGCACAAGACTGATTCCCAAACAGTGTAACACTCTCTTCTGTCATGCAATAATTTTTCCTATTTTCCAATAATCACCCATATTTCTCTGATCTCCATTTTTCTCCGTGTACATATGTGAAGTCAATAAGTGGTACACTTTTTTTATTTTGTATGTAAATTACCCGTAAGAGTTAATCTGTGTTCGGAACTCAAAGGTTTTTCTCATCAAGGTTGCATTCCGTCACAGATGAATTCAATTTTAATTTCCTTTCAAAATACCTCCAATGATAATACCTACATATGCGAAGTCAATAAGTGGTACACTTTTTTGCTCTATATGTGAATTAACCTTCTAAGTCAATTTTCTTTCGATACCTTGCAGTTTTAGCTCTGAACGAGGGGCTGCTTCAATAGATAAATTCGATTTTAATTTCCTTTCAAAAACGTCCAGTGATGTTACATGCATATGTCAAGTACTCAAGTGGTACACCCTTTTTGTTTTATATGTAAATTACCCGTATGAGTTAATCTGTGTTCGTTCCTCATAAGTTTTGCTCATTAAGATTGCTTTCGGCCATAGATAAATTCGATTTCAATTTCCTTTCAAAAACGTCCAGTGATGTTACATGCATATGTCAAGTCCTCAGGTGGTACACCCTTTTTGTTTTATATGTAAATTAAACGTATGAGTTAATCTGTGTTCGTTCCTCAAAGTTTTTGCTCATCATGATTGCAGTCCGTCATAGTTAAATTCTATTTTAGTTTCCTTTCAAAATACCTCCAATGATAATACCTTCATATGCGAAGTCAATAAGTGGTACACTTTTTTGCTCTAGATGTGAATTGACATTCCAAGTCAATTTTCGTTCGATACCTTGCAGTTTTCGCTCTGCGCGAGGGGCTTCCTCCATACATAAATTTAATTTGAATTTTTTTATAATACCTCCATTGATCATACATGCATATGTCAAGTCCTCAAGTGGTACACCCTTTTTGTTTTATATGTAAATTACCCGTTTGAGTTAATCTGCATTCGTTCCTCAAAGTTTTTGCTCATCAAGATTGCATTCCGTCACAGATAAATTCGATTTTAATTTCCTTTCAAAATACCTCCAATGATAATAACAACATATGTGAATTCCATAAGTGGTACACTTTTTTTGTTTTATATGTAAATTACACGTCTATGTTAATCTGTGTTCTGTCCTCAAAGTTAATGCTCTTCAAGTTTGTAGTCCGTCATAGATAATTTCGATTTTAATTTCCTTGAAAAATACCTCCATTGATAATACATGCATATGTGAAATCCATAAGTGGTACACTTTTTTTGTTTTATATGTAAATTACACGTCTATGTTAATCTGTGTTCTGTCCTCAAAGTTAATGCTCTTCAAGTTTGTAGTCCGTCATAGATAATTTCGATTTTAATTTCCTTGAAAAATACCTCCAATGATAATACCTACATATGTGAAGTCAATAAGTGGTACACTTTTTAGCTCTAAAAGGGAATTAACCTTCTACGTCAATTTTCCTTCGATACCTTGCAGTTTTCGCTCTGCATGAGGAGCCTCTTCCATAGACGCAATTCAATTTTATTTTCTTTGTTAATACCTCCAATTATGTTACATACATATGTGAAGTCCTGCAGTGGTCCACTTTTTTGTTTTATATGACCATTACATGTCTATGTGAATCTGTGTTCAGTCTTCAAAGGTTTTTCTCTTCTAGATTGCCGTCCGCCATAGATAAATTCGATTTTAATTTCCTTGAAAAATACCTCCAATGATAATACCTACATATCTAAAGTCAATAAGTGGTACAATTTTTTGCTCTATATGTGAATTAACCTTCTAAGTCAATTTTCCTTCGATAACTTGCAGATTTCGCTCTGAAGAAGGGGCTTCTTCCATACAAAAATTCAATTTTAATTTTTTTATAATACACCCAATGATGTAACGTACACATGTGAAAATAAAGAAGTGGTACCCTTTTTTTATTTTATATGTAAATTACCTGTCTATGTCAATCTGTGTTTGGTCCTTACAGTTTTTGTTCTTCAAGATTGCCGTCCGCCATAGATAAATTCGATTTTAATTTCCTTTCAAAATTCCTCCATTGATAATACATGCATATGTGAAATCCCTAAGTGGTACACCCTTTTTGTTTTATATGTAAATTACCCGTCTATTTTAACCTGTGTTCTGTCCTCAAAGTTAATGCTCTTCAAGGTTGCAGTCCGTCATAGATAAATTCGATTTTAATTTCCTTGAAAAATACCTCCAATGATAATACCCACATATGTGAAGTCAATAAGTGGTACACTTTTTAGCTCTAAAAGGGAATTAACCTTCTAAGTCAATTTTCGTTCGATACCTTGCAGTTTTCGCTCTGCATGAGGAGCTTCTTCCATAGACGGAATTCAATTTTAATTTCTTTTATAATACCTCCAATTATTTTACATACATATGTGAAGTCCTGAAGTGGTCCACTTTTTTGTTTTATATGAACATTACATGTCTATGTCAATCTGTGTTCAGTCTTCAAAGGTTTTGCTGTTCTAGATTGCCGTCCGACATAGATAAATTCAATTTTAATTTCCTTTCAAAATATCTCCAATGATAATACCTACATATGTGAAGTCAATAAGTGTTACACTTTTTAGCTCTAAAAGGGAATTAACCTTCTAAGTCAATTTTCGTTCGATACCTTGCAGTTTTCGCTCTGAACGAGGAGCTTCTTCCATAGATAAATTCGATATTAATTTCCTTTCAAAATACCTCCAATGATAATACCTACATATGTGAAGTCAATAAGTGGTACACTTTTTAGCTCTGAAAGGGAATCAACCTTCTAAGTCAATTTTCGTTCGATACCTTGCAGTTTTCTCTGTGCATAAGGAGCTTCTTCCATAGACGGAATTCAATTTTAATTTCTTTTGTAATACCTCCAATTATTTTACATACATATGTGAAGTCCTGAAGTGGTCCACTTTTTTGTTTTATATGAACATTACATGTCTATGTCAATCTGTGTTCAGTCTTCATAGGTTTTGCTGTTCTAGATTGCCGTCCGACATAGATAAATTCGATATTAATTTCCTTTCAAAATACCTCCAATGATAATACCTACATATGTGAAGTCAATAAGTGGTACACTTTTTAGCTCTGAAAGGGAATCAACCTTCTAAGTCAATTTTCGTTCGATACCTTGCAGTTTTCGCTCTGCATGAGGAGCTTCTTCCATAGACGGAATTCAATTTTAATTTCTTTTATAATACCTCCAATTATTTTACATACATATGTGAAGTCCTGAAGTGGTCCACTTTTTTGTTTTATATGAACATTACATGTCTATGTCAATCTGTGTTCAGTCTTCAAAGGTTTTGCTGTTCTAGATTGCCGTCCGACATAGATAAATTCAATTTTAATTTCCTTTCAAAATATCTCCAATGATAATACCTACATATGTGAAGTCAATAAGTGTTACACTTTTTAGCTCTAAAAGGGAATTAACCTTCTAAGTCAATTTTCGTTCGATACCTTGCAGTTTTCGATCTGCAGGAGGGGCTTCCTCCATACATAAATTTAATTTGAATTTTTTTTATAATACCTCCATTGATAATACATGCATATGTCAAGTCCTCAAGTGGTACACCCATTTGGTTTTATATGTAAATTAACCGTTTGAGTTAATCTGCATTCGTTCCTCAAAGTTTTTGCTCATCAAGATTGCATTCCGTCACAGATAAATTCGATTTTAATTTCCTTTCAAAATACCTCCAATGATAATAACAACATATGTGAATTCCATAAGTGGTACACTTTTTTTGTTTTATATGTAAATTACACGTCTATGTTAATCTGTGTTCTGTCCTCAAAGTTAATGCTCTTCAAGTTTGCTGTCCGTCATAGATAAATTCGATTCTAATTTCCTTGAAAAATACCTCCATTGATAATACATGCATATGTGAAATCCATAAGTGGTACACCCTTTTTGTTTTATATGTAAATTACCCGTCTATTTTAACCTGTGTTCTGTCCTCAAAGTTAATGCTCTTCAAGATTGCCGTCCGCCATAGATAAATTCGATTTTAATTTCCTTTCAAAATTCCTCCATTGATAATACATGCATATGTGAAATCCCTAAGTGGTACACTTTTTTGTTTTATATGTAAATTACCCGTCTATTTTAACCTGTGTTCTGTCCTCAAAGTTAATGCTCTTCAAGGTTGCAGTCCGTCATAGATAAATTCGATTTTAATTTCCTTGAAAAATACCTCCAATGATAATACCTACATATGTGAAGTCAATAAGTAGTACACTTTTTAGCTCTAAAAGGGAATTAACCTTCTAAGTCAATTTTCGTTCGATACCTTGCAGTTTTCGCTCTGCATGAGGAGCTTCTTCCATAGACGGAATTCAATTTTAATTTCTTTTATAATACCTCCAATTATTTTACATACATATGTGAAGTCCTGAAGTGGTCCACTTTTTTGTTTTATATGAACATTACATGTCTATGTCAATCTGTGTTCAGTCTTCAAAGGTTTTGCTGTTCTAGATTGCCGTCCGACATAGATAAATTCAATTTTAATTTCCTTTCAAAATATCTCCAATGATAATACCTACATATGTGAAGTCAATAAGTGTTACACTTTTTAGCTCTAAAAGGGAATTAACCTTCTAAGTCAATTTTCGTTCGATACCTTGCAGTTTTCGCTCTGAACGAGGAGCTTCTTCCATAGATAAATTTAATTTTAATTTCTTTTCAAAATACCTCCATTGATAATACATGCATTTGTGAAGTCCATAAGTGGTACACCCTTTTTTTTTATATGTAAATTACCCGTATGAGTTAATCTGTTTTCGGTACTCAAAGTTTTTGCTCATCAAATTGCTTTCGGCCATAAATAAACTCGATTTTAATTTCCTTTCAAAATACCTCTAATGATAATACATACATATGTGAAGTCTATAAGTGGTACACTTTTTTGTTCTATATGTGAATTAACCGTCTTATTTAATTTTCATTCGATACCTTGCAGTTTTCGCTCTGTACGAGGGGGTTCCTCCATGGACGAAATTCAATTTGAATTTCTTTTATAATACCTCCAATTATGTTACATACATATGTGAAGTACTGAAGTGGTACCCTTTTGTTATTTTTTATGTAAATTACCTGTCTATGTCAATTTGTGTTCGGTCCTCAAAAGTTTTGCTCTTCCAAATTGCCGTCCGCCATAGATAAATTCAATTCTAATTTCCTTTCAAAATACCTCCAGTGATAATACTTACATATGTGAAGTCAATAAGTGGTACACTTTTTTGCTCTATATGTGAATAAACCTTCTAAGTCAATTTTCGTTCGATACCTTGCAGTTTTCGCTCTGCACGAGGAGATTCCTCCATAGATAAATTCAATTTGAATTTTTTTTATAATACGCTCAATGATGTTACATGCATTTGTGAAGTCCATAAGTGGTACACCATTTTTTTTTATATGTAAATTACCCGTATGAGTTAATCTGTGTTCTTTCCTCAAAAGTTTTGCTCACCAGATTGCTTCCGGCCATAGATAAATTCGATTTTAATTTCCTTTTAAAATACCTCTAATGATAATACATACATATGTGAAGTCAATAAGTGGTACACTTTTTTGCTCTATATGTGAATAAACCGTCTTATTCAATTTTCATTTGATATCTTGCAGTTGTCGCTCTGTACGAGGGCTTCCTCCATGGAAGAAATTCAATTTTAATTTCCTTTCAAAATTCCTCCAGTGATAATACTTACATATGTGAAGTCAATAAGTGGTACACTTTTTTGCTCTATATGTGAATTAACCTTCTAAGTCAATTTTCGTTCGATACCTTGCAGTTTTCGCTCTGCGCGAGGGGCTTCCTCCATAGATAAATTTAATTTTAATTTCTTTTCAAAATACCTCCAGTGATAATACATGCATTTGTGAAGTCCATAAGTGGTACACCCTTTTTTTTTATATGTAAATTACCCGTATGAGTTAATCTGTTTTCGGTACTCAAAGTTTTTGCTCATCAAATTGCTTTCGGCCATAAATAAACTCGATTTTAATTTCCTTTCAAAATACCTCTAATGATAATACATACATATGTGAAGTCTATAAGTGGTACACTTTTTTGCTCTAGGTGTGAATTAACCATCTTATTCAATTTTCATTTGATATCTTGCAGTTGTCGCTCTGTACGAGGGGCTTCCTCCATGGACGAAATTCAATTTGAATTTCTTTTATAATACCCCCCATGATGTTACATGCATATGTGAAGTCCTGAAGTGGTCTTTTTTTTGTTTTATATGTAAATTACCCGTATGAGTTAATCTGTGTTCGGTCCTCAAAAGTTTTGCTCTTCCAGATTGCCGTCCGCCATAGATAAATTCAATTCTAATTTCCTTTCAAAATACCTCCAGTGATAATACTTACATATGTGAAGTCAATAAGTAGTACACTTTTTAGCTCTAAAAGGGAATTAACCTTCTAAGTCAATTTTCTTTCGATACCTTGCAGTTTTAGCTCTGAACGAGGGGCTGCTTCCATAGATAAATTCGATTTTAATTTCCTTTCAAAATACCTCCAATGATAATACATTCATATGTGAATTCCATAAGTGGTACACTTTTTTTGTTTTATATGTAAATTACCCGTATGAGTTAATCTGTGTTCGTTCCTCAAAAGTTTTGCTCACCAGATTGCTTCCGGCCATAGATAAATTCAATTTTAATTTCCTTTCAAAATTCCTCCAGTGATAATACTTACATATGTGAAGTCAATAAGTGGTACACTTTTTTGCTCTATATGTGAATAAACCTTCTAAGTCAATTTTCGTTCGATACCTTGCAGTTTTCGCTCTGCACGAGGAGATTCCTCCATAGATAAATTCAATTTGAATTTTTTTTATAATACGCTCAATGATGTTACATGCATTTGTGAAGTCCATAAGTGGTACACCATTTTTTTTTATATGTAAATTACCCGTATGAGTTAATCTGTGTTCTTTCCTCAAAAGTTTTGCTCACCAGATTGCTTCCGGCCATAGATAAATTCGATTTTAATTTCCTTTTAAAATACCTCTAATGATAATACATACATATGTGAAGTCAATAAGTGGTACACTTTTTTGCTCTATATGTGAATAAATCTTCTAAGTCAATTTTCGTTCGATACCTTGCAGTTTTCGCTCTGCGCGAGGGGCTTCCTCCATAAATAAATTCAATTTTAATTTCTTTTATAATACCCCCCATGATGTTACATGCATATGTGAAGTCCTGAAGTGGTCTTTTTTTTGTTTTATATGAACATTACCTGTATATGTCAATTTGTGTTAGGTCCTCAAAGGTTTTGCTCTTCCAGATTGCCGTCCGCCAAAGATAAATTCAATTTTAATTTCCTTTCAAAATACCTCTAATGATAATACATACATATGTGAAGTCTATAAGTGGTACACTTTTTTGCTCTATATGTGAATTAACCGTCTTATTCAATTTTCATTTGATATCTTGCAGTTGTCGCTCTGTACGAGGGGCTTCCTCCATGGACGAAATTCAATTTGAATTTTTTTTATAATACCTCCATTAATAATACATGCATATGTCAAGTCCTCAAGTGGTACACACTTTTTGTTTTATATGTAAATTACCCGTATGAGTTAATCTGTGTTCGTTCCTCAAGAGTTTTGCTCATCAAGATTGCTTTCGGCCATAGATAAATTCGATTTTAATTTCCATCAAAAACGTCCAGTGATGTTACCTGCATATGTCAAGTCCTCAAGTGGTACACCCTTTTTGTTTTATATGTAAATTACCCGTATGAGTTAATCTGTGTTCGTTCCTCAAGAGTTTTGCTCATCAAGATTGCTTTCGGCCATAGATAAATTCGATTTTAATTTCCATGAAAAATACCTCCAATGATAATACCTACATATGTGAAGTCAATAAGTGGTACACTTTTTTGCACTATATGTGAATTAACCTTCTAAGTCAATTTTCGTTCGATACCTTGCAGTTTTCTCTCTGAGCGATGGGCTTCCTCTATAGATAAATTTAATTTGAATTTTTTTTATAATACGCTCAATGATGTTACATGCATATGTCAAGTCCTCACGTGGTACACCCTTTTTGTTTTATATGTAAATTACCCGTATCAGTTAATCTGTGTTCGTTCATCAAAAGTTTTGCTCATCAAATTGTTTTCGGCCATAGATAAACTCCATTTTATTTTCCTTTTAAAATACCTCTAATGATAATACATACATATGTGAAGTCAATAATTGGTACACTTTTATTGTTTTATATGTAAATTACCGGTATGAGTTAAACTTTGTTCGTTCCTCAAAAAGTTTTGCTCATCAAGATTGCTTTCGGGCATAGATAAATTCGATTTCAATTTACTTTCAAAAACGTCCAGTGATGTTACATGCATATGTCAAGTCCTCAAGTGTTACACCCTTTTTGCTTTATATGTAAATTACCCGTATGATTTAATCTGTGTTCTTTCCTCAATGTTTTTGCTCATCAAGATTGCTTTCGACCATAGGTAAATTCGATTTTAATTTCCTTTCAAAATATCACCAATGATAATACCTACACGGAGAATAATTTGAGATCAGGAGAATACGAACGATTACTGAGAATTAAGAATGATTACTATAAAAGAGAAGAGAGTATTTGACAGCACAAAACTGATTCCCAAACAGTGTAACACTCTCTTCTGTCACCCAATAATTTTTCCTATTTTCCAGTAATCACCCATATTTCTCTGATCTCCATTTTTCTCCGTGTACATATGTGAAGTCAATAAGTGGTACACCTTTTTTATTTTGTATGTAAATTACCCGTATGCGTTAATCTGTGTTCGTTCCTCAAAGTTTTTGCTCATCAAGATTGCAGTCCGTCATAGTTAAATTCGATTTTAGTTTCCTTTCAAAATACCTCCAATGATAATACCTACATATGCGAAGTCAATAAGTGGTACACTTTTTTGCTCTATATGTGAATTAACCTTCTAAGTCAATTTTCTTTCGATACCTTGCAGTTTTAGCTCTGAACGAGGGGCTGCTTCCATAGATAAATTCGATTTTAATTTCCTTTCAAAAACGTCCAGTGATGTTACATGCATATGTCAAGTCCTCAAGAGGTACACCCTTTTTGTTTAAATGTAAATTACCCGTATGAGTTAATCTGTGTTCGTCCCTCAAAAGTTTTGCTCATCAAGATTGCTTTCGGCCATAGATAAATTCGATTTCAATTTCCTTTCAAAAACGTCCATTGATCATACATGCATATGTCAAGTCCTCAAGTGGTACACCCTTTTTGTTTTATATGTAAATTACCCGTATGATTTAATCTGTGTTCTTTCCTCAATGTTTTTGCTCATCAAGATTGCTTTCGACCATAGATAAATTCGATTTTAATTTCCTTTCAAAATATCTCCAATGATAATACCTACACGGAGAAAAATGGAGATCAGGAGAATACGAACGATTACTGAGAATTAAGAATGATTACTATAAAAGAGAAGAGAGTATTTGACAGCACAAAACTGATTCCCAAACAGTGTAACACTCTCTTCTGTCACCCAATAATTTTTCCTATTTTCCAGTAATCACCCATATTTCTCTGATCTCCATTTTTCTCCGTGTACATATGTGAAGTCAATAAGTGGTACACCTTTTTTATTTTGTATGTAAATTACCCGTATGAGTTAAACTTTGTTCGTTCCTCAAAAGTTTTGCTCATCAAGATTGCTTTCGCCCATAGATAAATTCGATTTTAATTTCCTTTCAAAAACGTCCAGTGATGTTACATGCATATTTCAAGTCCTCAAGTGGTACACCCTTTTTGTTTTATATGTAAATTACCCGTATGATTTAATCTGTGTTCTTTCCTCAATGTTTTTGCTCATCAAGATTGCTTTCGACCATAGATAAATTCGATTTTAATTTCCTTTCAAAATATCTCCAATGATAATACCTACATATGTGATGTCAATAAGTGGTACACTTTTTTGCTCTAAAGTGAATTAACCTTCTAAGTCAATTTCTTTCGATACCTTGCAGTTTTAGCTCTGAACGAGGGGCTGCTTCCATAGATAAATTCGATTTTACTTTCCTTTCAAAATTCCTCCATTGATAATACATGCATATGTGAAATCCATAAGTGGTACACTTTTTTTGTTTTATATGTAAATTACCCGTATGAATTAATCTGTGTACGTTCCTCAAAAGTTTTGCTCATTAAGATTGCTTTCGGCCATAGATAATTCCGATTTTAATTTCCTATCAAAAACGTCCAGTGATGTTACCTGCATATGTCAAGTCCTCAAGTGGTACACCCTTTTTGTTTTATATGTAAATTACCCGTATGAGTTAATGTGTGTTCGTTCCTCAAAGTTTTTGCTCATCATGATTGCAGTCCGTCATAGTTAAATTCGATTATAATTTCCTTTCAAAATACCTCCAATGATAATACCTACATATGCGAAGTCAATAAGTGGTACACTTTTTTGCTCTATATGTGAATTAACCTTCCAAGTCAATTTTGTTTCGATACCTTGCAGTTTTCGCTCTGCGCGAGTGGCTTCCTCCATACATAAATTTAATTTGAATTTTTTTATAATACCTCCATTGAACATTCATGCATATGTCAAGTCCTCAAGCGGTACACCCTTTTTGTTTTATATGTAAATTACCCGCTTGAGTTAGTCTGTGTTCGTTCCTCAAAGTTTTTGCTCATCAAATTGTTTTCGGCCATAGATAAATTCGATTTTATTTTCCTTTTAAAATACCTCTAATGATAATACATACATATGTGAAGTCAATAATTGGTACACTTTTATTGTTTTATATGTAAATTACCCGTATGAGTTAATCTGTGTTCTTTCCTCAATGTTTTTGATCATCAAGAATGCTTTCGACCATAGATAAATTCGATTTTAATTTCCTTTCAAAATATCTCCAATGATAATACCTACATATGTGATGTCAATAAGTGGTACACTTTTTTGCTCTAAAGTGAATTAACCTTCTAAGTCAATTTTCGTTCGATACCTTGCAGTTTTCGATCTGCAGGAGGATCTTCTTCCATATATACACACTATTTGAATTTTTTTTATAATACCTCCATTGATAATACATGCATATGTCAAGACCTCAAGTGGTACACCCTTTTTGTTTTATATGTAAATTACCCGTATGAGTTAATCTGTGTTCGTTCCTCAAAAGTTTTGCTCATCAAGATTGCTTTCGGCCATAGATAAATTCGATTTTAATTTCCTTTCAAAATACCTCCAATGATAATACATTCATATGTGAATTCCATAAGTGGTACACTTTTTTTGTTTTATATGTAAATTACCCGTATGAGTTAATCTGTGTTCTTTCCTCAATGTTTTTGCTCATCAAGATTGCTTTCGACCATAGATAAATTCGATTTTAATTTCCTTTCAAAATATCTCCAATGATAATACCTACATATGTGATGTCAATAAGTGGTACACTTTTTTGCTCTAAAATGAATTAACCTTCTAAGTCAATTTTCGTTCGATACATTGCAGTTTTCGCTCTGCGCGAGGGGCTTCCTCTATACATAAATTTAATTTGAATTTTTTTTATAATACCTCCATTGATCATACATGCATATGTCAAGTCCTCAAGTGGTACACCCTTTTTGTTTTATATGTAAATTACCCGTTTGAGTTAATCTGTGTTCGTTCCACAAAGTTTTTGCTCATCAAGATTACTTTCGGCCACAGATAAATTCGATATTAATTTCCTTTCAAAATATCTCCAATGATAATACCTACATATGTGAAGTCAATAAGGGTACACCTTTTTTATTTTGTACGTAAATTACCCGTAAGAGTTAATCTGTGTTCGGTACTCAAAGGTTTTTCTCATCAAGACTGCATTCCGTCTCAGATGAATTCGACTTTAATTTCCTTTCAAAATACCTCCAATGATAATACCTACATATGCGAAGTCAATAAGTGGTACACTTTTTTGCTCTATATGTAAATTAACCTTCTAAGTCAATTTTCGTTCGATACCTTGCAGTTTTCGCTCTTCACTAGGAGATTCCTCAATAGATAAATTCAATTGGAATTTTTTTTATAATACGCTCAATGATGATACATGCATATGTGAAGTCCTTAAGTTGTACAGCTTTTTTGTTTTATATGTAAATTACCCGTTAGAGTTAAACCGTGTTCGGTACTCAAAGTTTTTTCTCATCAAGATTTTATTCCGTCACAGATAAATTCGATTTTAATTTCCTCAAAAACACCTCCAATGATAATACCTACATATTTGAAGTCAATAAGTGGTACACATTTTTGTTCTATATGTGAATTAACCTTCTAAGTCAATTTTCGTTTGATACCTTGCAGTTTTCGCGTTGCACGAGGGGCTTCCTGCATACATAAATTCAATTTGAATTTTTTTTACAATACCCCCAATGATGATACATGCATATGTGAAGTCCTGGAGTTGTACAGTTTTTCGTTTTATATGTAAATTACCCGTTAAAGTTAAACTGTGTTCGGTACTCAAAGGTTTTTCTCATCAAGATTGCATTCCGTCACAGATGAATTCGATATTAATTTCCTTTCAAAATATCTCCAATGATAATACCTACATATGTGAAGTCAATAAGTGGTACACCTTTTTTATTTTGTAGCTAAATTACCCGTAAGAGTTAATCTGTGTTCGGTACTCAAAGGTTTTTCTCATCAAGATTGCATTCCGTCTCAGATAAATTCGACTTTAATTTCCTTTCAAAATACCTCCAATGATAATACCTACATATGTGAAGTCAATAAGTGGTACACTATTTTGCTCTATATGTGAATTAACCTTCTAAGTCAATTTTCGTTCGATACCTTGCAGTTTTCGCTCTGCATGAGCGGCTTCCTCCACAGATAAATTAAATTTGAATTTTTTTTATAATACCCCCAATGATGCTACATGCATATGTGAAGTCCTGAAGTTGTACAGCTTTTTTGTTTTATATGTAAATTACCCGTTAGAGTTAAACCGTGTTCGGTACTCAAAGTTTTTTCTCATCAAGATTTTATTCCGTCACAGATAAATTCGATTTTAATTTCCTTAAAAACACCTCCAATGATAATACCTACATATTTGAAGTCAATAAGTGGTACACATTTTTGTTCTATATGTGAATTAACCTTTTAAGTCAATTTTCGTTCGATACCTTGCAGTTTTCGCGCTGCACGAGGGGCTTCCTGCATACATAAATTCAATTTGAATTTTTTTTATAATACCCCCAATGATGATACATGCATATGTGAAGTCCTGAAGTTGTACAGCTTTTTTGTTTTATATGTAAATTACCCGTTAGAGTTAAACTGTGTTCGGTACTCAAAGGTTTTTCTCATCAAGATTGCATTCCGTCACAGATGAATTCGATTTTAATTTCCTTTCAAAATACCTCCAATGATAATACCTACATATCTGAAGTCAATAAGTGGTACACTTTTTTGCTCTATATGTGAATTAACCTTCTGAGTCAATTTTCGTTCGATACCTTGCAGTTTTCTCTCTGCGCGTGGGGCTTCCTCTATAAATAAATTTAATTTGAATTTTTTTTATAATACCTCCATTGATAATACATGCATATGTCAAGTCCTCAAGTTGTACACCCTTTTTGTTTTATATGTAAATTACCCGTTAGAGTTAAACTGTGTTCGTTTCTCAAAGTTTTTGCTCATCAAAATTGCTTTCGGCCATAGATAAATTCGATTTTAATTTCCTTTCAAAATACGTCCAATGATAATACCTATATATGTGAAGTCAATAAATGGTACACTTTTTTGCTCTATATGTGAATTAACCTTCTAAGTCAATTTTCGTTCGATACCTTGCAGTTTTCGCGCTGCAAGAGGGGCTTCCTGCATACATAAATTCAATTTGAATTTTTTTTATAATACCCCCAATGATGATACATGCATATGTGAAGTCCTGAAGTTGTACAGCTTTTTTGTTTTATATGTAAATTACCCGTTAGAGTTAAACTGTGTTCGTTCCTCAAAGTTTTTGCTCATCAAAATTGCTTTCGGCCATAGATAAATTCGATTTTAATCTTCTTTTAAAATACCTCTAATGATAATACATACATAAGTGAAGTCAATAATTGGTACACTTTTTTGCTCTATATGTGAATTAACCTCCTAAGTCAATTTTCGTTCCACACCTTGCAGTTTTAGCTCTGTAGGAGGAGCTTCTTCCATAGATAAATTCAATTTTAATTTCTTTTGTAATACCTCCAATTATGTTACATACATATGTGAAGTCATGAAGTGGTCCACTTTTTTGTTTTATATGAACATTACATGTCTATGTCAATCTGCGTTCAGTCATCAAAGGTTTTGCTCTTCCAGATTGCCGTCCGCCATAGATAAATTCGATTTTAATTTCCATGGAAAATACCTCCAATGATAATACCTACATATGTGAAGTCAATAAGTGGTACACTTTTTTGCACTATATGTGAATTAACCTTCTAAGTCAATTTTCGTTCGATACCTTGCAGTTTTCTCTCTGAGCGAGGGGCTTCCTCTATAGATAAATTTAATTTGAATTTTTTTTATAATACGCTCAATGATGTTACGTGCATATGTCAAGTCCTCACGTGGTACACCCTTTTTGTTTTATATGTAAATTACCCGTATGAGTTAATCTGTGTTCTTTCCTCAAAGTTTTTTCTCATCAAGATTGCATTCCGTCACAGATAAATTCGATTTTAATTTCCTTTCAAAATACCTCCAATGATAATACCTACATATCTTAAGTCAATAAATGGTACACTTTTATGCTCTATATGTGAATTAACCTTCTAAGTCAATTTTCTTTCGATACCTTGCAGTTTTCGCTCTGGACGAGGGGCTGCTTCCATAGATAAATTCAACTTTAATTTTTTATATAATACCCCCAATGATGTAACGTACATATGTGAAGTCCTGAAGTGGAATCTTTTTTTTATTTTATATGTAAATTACCTGTCTGTGTCAATCTGTGTTTGGTCCTTACAGTTTTTGTTCTTCAAGATTGCCGTCCGCCATAGATAAATTCGATTTTAATTTCCTTTCAAAATATCTCCAATGATAATACCTACATATGTGAAGTCAATAGGTGGTACACCTTTTTTATTTTATATGTAAATTACCCGTAAGAGTTAATCTGTGTTCGGTACTCACAGTTTTCTCTCATCAAGATTGCATTCCGTCACAGATAAATTCGATTTTAATTTCCTTTCAAAATACCTCCAATGATAATACATGCATTTGTGAAGTCCATAAGTGGTACCCTTTTGTTATCTTATATCTAAATTACCTGTCTATGTCAATTTGTGTTCGGTATCCTCAAAAGTTTTGGTCTTCCAGATTGCCGTCCGCCAACGATAAATTCGATTTTAATTTCCTTTCAAAATACGTCCAATGATAATACCTATATATGTGAAGTCAATAAGTGGTACACTTTTTTGCTCTATATGTGAATTAACCTTCTGAGTCAATTTTCGTTCGATACCTTGCAGTTTTCTCTCTGCGCGTGGGGCAACCTCTATAGATAAATTTGATTTGAATTTTTTTTATAATACCTCCATTGATAATACATGCATATGTCAAGTCCTCAAGTTGTACACCCTTTTTGTTTTATAAGTAAATTACCCGTATGAGTTAATCTGTGTTCGTTCCTCAAAGTTTTTGCTCATCAAAATTGCTTTCGGCCATAGATAAATTCGATTTTAATTTTCTTTTAAAATACCTCTAATGATAATACCTACATATGTGAAGTCAATAATTGGTACACCTTTTTTATTTTATATGTAAATTACCCGTAAGAGTTAATCTGTGTTCGGTACTCAAAGGTTTTTCTCATCAAGATTGCATTCCGTCACAGATGAATTCGATTTTAATTTCATTTCAAAATACCTCCAATGATAATACCTACATATGTGAAGTCGATAAGTGGTACAATATTTTGCTCTATATGTGAATTAACATTCTAAGTCAATTTTCGTTCGATACCATGCAGTTTTCGCTCTGCATGAGGGGCTTCCTCCACAGATAAATTCAATTTTAATTTTTTTTATAATACCCCCAATGATGCTACATGCATATGTGAAGTCGTGAAGTGGTACACCCTTTTTGTTTTATGTGTAAATTACCCGTATGAGTTAAACTGTGTTCGTTCCTCAAAGTTTTTGCTGATCAAGATTGTTTTCGGCAATAGATAAATTCGATTTTAATTTCCTTGAAAAATACCTCCAATGATAATACCTACATATCTGAAGTCAATAACTGGTACACTTTTTTGCTCTATATGTGAATAAACCTTCTAAGTCAATTTTCGTTCGATACCTTGCAGTTTTCGCTCTGCGCAAGGGGCTTCCTCCATAGAAAAATTTAATTTGAATTTTTTTTATAATACCCCCAATGATGTTACATGCATATTTCAAGTCCTCAAGTGGTACACCCTTTTTTAATTTATATGTAAATTACCTGTCTATGTCAATCTGTGTTTGGTCCTTACAGTTTTTGTTCTTCAAGATTGGCGTCCGCCATAGATAATTTCGATTTTAGTTTCCTTTCAAAATTCCTCCATTGATAATACATGCATATGTGAAGTCAATAAGTGGTACACCTTTTTTATTTTGTATGTAAATTACACGTCTATGTTAATCTGTGTTCTGTCCTCAAAGTTAATGCTCTTCAAGTTTGCAGTCCGTCATAGATAAATTCGATTTCAATTTCCTTTCAAAATACCTCCAATGATAATACCTACATATGTGAAGTCAATAAGTGGTACAGTTTTTTGCTCTAAAAGGGAATTAACCTTGTAAGTCAATTTTCGTTTGATACCTTGCAGTTGTCTCTCTGTACACGGAGCACCCTCCATAGACGAAATTCAATTTGAATTACTTTTATAATACCTCCAATTATGTTACATGCATATGTGCAGTCGTGAAGTGGTACACCTTGTCTGTATTATATGTAAATTTCCCTTTTGAGTTAATCTGTGCTCGGTTCTCAAAGTTTTTGCTCATCAAGATTGCTTTCGACCGTAGATAAATTCGATTTTAATTTCCTTTCAAAATATCTCCAATGATAATACCTACATATGTGAAGTCAATAAGTGGTACACTATTTTGCTCTATATGTGAATTAACCTTCTAAGTCAATTTTCGTTCGCTACTTTGCAGTTTTCGCTCTGCATGAGGGGCTTCCTCCACAGATAAATTCAATTTTAATTTTTTTTATAATACCCCCAATGATGTTACATGCATATGTGAAGTCCTGAAGTGGTACACCCTTTTTGATTTATATGTAAATTACCCGTATGAGTTAATCTGTGTTCTGTCCTCAAAGGTAATGCTCTTCAAGTTTGCAGACCGTCATAGATAAATTCGATTTTAATTTCCTTGAAAAATACCTCCAATGATAATACCTACACATGTGAAGTCAATAAGTGGTACACTTTTTTGCTCTAAAAGGGAATTAACCTTGTAAGTCAATTTCCGTTTGATACCTTGCAGTTGTCGCTCTGTACACGGAGCTCCCTCCATAGACGAAATTTAATTTGAATTTCTTTTCTAATACCTCCAATTATGTTACATACATATGTGAAGTCCTGAAGTGGTACCCTTTTTTAATTTCATATGTAAATTACCCGTATGAGTTAATCTGTGTTCGGTACTCAAAGTTTTGTCTAATCAAGATTGCATTCCGTGACAGATAAATTCGATTTTAATTTCCTTTTAAAATACCTTTAATGATAATACATACATATGTGAAGTCAATAAGTGGTACACTTTTTTGCTCTATATGTGAATAAACCTTCTAAGTCAATTTTCGTTCGATACCTTATAGTTTTCGCTCTGCGCGAGGGGCTTCCTCCATAGATAAATTTAATTTGAATTTTTATTTTAATACCCCCAAAGATGTTACATGCATATATGCAGTCCTGAAGTGGTACACCTTTTCTGTATTATATGTAAATTTCCCTTTTGAATTAATCTGTGCTCGGTCCTCATAGTTTTTGCTCATCAAGTTTGTTTTCGGCAATAGATAAATTCGATTTTAATTGCTTTCAAAATACCTCCAATGATAATACCTACATATGCGAAGTCAATTAGTGGTACACTTTTTTGCTCTATATGTAAATTAACCTTCCAAGTCAATTATCGTTCGATACCTTGCAGTTTTCCTCTCTGCGCGTGGGGCTTCCTCTATAGATAAATTTAATTTGAATTTTTTATAATACCTCCATTGATAATACATGCATATGTCAAGTCCCCAAGTTGTACACCCTTTTTGTTTTATATGTAAATTACCCGTATGAGTTAATCTGTGTTCGTTCCTCAATGTTTTTGCTCATCAAGATTGCAGTCCGTCATAGATAAATTCGATTTTAATTGCTTTCAAAATACCTCCAATGATAATACCTACATATGCGAAGTCAATTAGTGGTACACTTTTTTGCTCTATATGTAAATTAACCTTCCAAGTCAATTTTCGTTCGATACCTTGCAGTTTTCGCTCTGCGCGAGGGGCTTCCTCCATACATAAATTTAATTTGAATTTTTTTTATAATACCTCCATTGATCATACATGCATATGTCAAGTCCTCAAGTGGTACACCCTTTTTGTTTTATATGTAAATTACCCGTATGAGTTAATCTGTGTTCGTTCCTCAAAGTTTTTGCTCATCAAGACTGCATTCCGTCTCAGATGAATTCGACTTTAATTTCCTTTCAAAATACCTCCAATGATAATACCTACATATGCGAAGTCAATAAGTGGTACACTTTTTTGCTCTATATGTAAATTAACCTTCTAAGTCAATTTTCGTTCGATACCTTGCAGTTTTCGCTCTGCGCAAGGGGCTTCCTCCATAGAAAAATTTAATTTGAATTTTTTTTATAATACCTCCATTGATAATACATGCATATGTCAAGTCCTCAAGTGGTACACCCTTTTTGTTTTATATGTAAATTACCCGTATGAGTTAATCTGTGTTCGTTCCTCAAAGTTTTTGCTCATCAAGATTACTTTCGGCCATAGATAAATTCGATTTTAATTTCCTTTCAAAATATCTCCAATAATAATACCTACATATGTGATGTCAATAATTGGTACACCTTTTTTATTTTGTATGTAAATTACCCGTAAGAGTTAATCTGTGTTCGGTATTCAAAGGTTTTTCTCATCAAGATTGCATTCCGTCACAGATGAATTCGATTTTAATTTCCTTTCAAAAATACCTCCAATGATAATACCTACATATGTGAAGTCAATAAGTGGTACACTATTTTGCTCTATATGTGTATTAACCTTCTAAGTCAATTTTCGTTCGATACCTAGCAGTTTTCGCTCTGCATGAGGGGCTTCCTCCACAGATAAATTCAATTTGAATTTTTTTTATAATACCCCCAATGATGTTACATGCATATGTGAAGTCCTGAAGTGGTACACCCTTTTTGTTTTATATGTAAATTACCCGTATGAGTTAATCTGTGTTCGTTCCTCAAAGTTTTTGCTCATCAAGACTGCATTCCGTCTCAGATAAATTCGATTTTAATTGCTTTCAAAATACCTCCAATGATAATACCTACATATGCGAAGTCAATTAGTGGTACACTTTTTTGCTCTATATGTAAATTAACCTTCCAAGTCAATTATCGTTCGATACCTTGCAGTTTTCGCGCTGCACGAGGGGCTTCCTCCATATATAAATTCAATTTGAATTTTTTTTATAATACCACCAATGATAATACATTCATACTTGAATTCCATAAGTGGTACACTTTTTTTGTTTTATATGTAAATTACCCGTATGCGTTAATCTGTGTTCGTTCCTCAAAAGTTTTGCTCATCAAATTGTTTTCGGCCATAGATAAACTCGATTTTATTTTCCTTTTAAAATACCTCTAATGATAATACATACATATGTGAAGTCAATAATTGGTACACTTTTATTGTTTTATATGTAAATTACCCGTATGAGTTAATCTGTGTTCTTTCCTCAAAGTTTTTTCTCATCAAGATTGCATTCCGTCACAGATAAATTCGATTTTAATTTCCTTTCAAAATACCTCCAATGATAATACCTACATATGCGAAGTCAATTAGTGGTACACTTTTTTGCTCTATATGTAAATTAACCTTCCAAGTCAATTATCGTTCGATACCTTGCAGTTTTCGCGCTGCACGAGGGGCTTCCTCCATATATAAATTCAATTTGAATTTTTTTTATAATACCTCCATTGATCATAAATGCATATGTCAAGTCCTCAAGTGGTACACTTTTTTTGTTTTATATGTAAATTACCCGTATGCGTTAATCTGTGTTCGTTCCTCAAAAGTTTTGCTCATCACGATTGCTTTCGACCATAGATAAATTCGATTTTAATTTCCTTGAAAAATACCTCCAATGATAATACCTACATATGTGAAGTCAATAAGTGGTACACTTTTCTGCTCTAAGAGGGAATTAACCTTGTAAGTCATTTTTCGTTTGATACTTTGAAGTTGTCGCTCTGTACACGGAGCTCCCTCCATAGACGAAATTCAATTTGAATTTCTTTTATAATACCTCCAATTATGTTACATGCATATGTGAAGTCCTGAAGTGGTCTTTTTTTTGTTTTATATGAACATTACCTGTATATGTCAATTTGTGTTAGGTCCTCAAAGGTTTTGCTCTTCCAGATTGCCGTCCGCCATAGATAAATTCGATTTTAATTTCCTTTCAAAATACCTCTAATGATAATACATACATATGTGAAGTCTATAAGTGGTTCACTTTTTTGCTCTATATGTGAATTAACCCTCTTATTCAATTTTCGTTCGATACGTTGCAGTTTTCGTTCCCTACACGGAGCTTTCTCCATAGACGGAATTCAATTTGAATTTCTTTTATAATACCTCCAATTAAGTTACATACATATGTTAAGTCCATAAGTGGTACACTTTTTTTGTTTTATATGTTAATTACCCGTCTATGTTAATCTGTGTTCAGTCCTCACAGTTTTTGATTTTCAAGAGTGTCGCCCGCCATAGACAAATTCAATTTTAATTTCCTTTAAAAATACCTCCATTGATAATACATATACATATACATAATACATAATACATAATACATATACATGATAGTACAGTGGTACACCCTTTTTTTTATATATAAATTACCCGTATGAGTTAATCTGTGTTCGTTCCTCAAAGTTTTTGCTCATCAAGATTGCTTTCGGCCATAGTGAAACATTTACGATTTTTATTATGCAATATTTAATTTGTTTTCTCACATTTTACTTTGTTTCGAAGCTGTTTTTCTTTTGGTCTCTGACATTTGGTCAATTTTAATTCGCTGTTACTTTCAGAGCACACGTCAGATTTAAAGTGTCAAAAGGGACCCACATGGAGTGTTTCGGCGGGCTTTTAAAAAAAAAAAAAAACTCACTATTTTCTTTTGATCTTTTCGATCACACGAAACAAATCAATCAGACGGGTTGTGATCCGTTCCTCTATTAAAATTGTGGTTTCTCTAGCGTCCAGGTTTTCTGCAAATAGAAAACGGAACGAAATGAGAGATCGTGTAGATTCTCTAATCTAAAATATAACGGCTCGCGATGGTTCGAGTAAGGAGGACTTCCACCTGAAAATAAAGTAGGGTCGAGTTAAGAGCACAGCTTTAAATTCACACCAGAAAAACCCCCACAACTACGCGTCAGTAATAACTACTCATGTATCTATATAATAGGGAAATAATGTTTGTTGAGTTCGAACGTGCAAAAATATCACTTTTAACCTGCGTAATTTTCAACCTAATTGGTTTTATTTCTAGGGTCGTTTGTCATCATTTATTTCAGCACGCTATTTCTCTAATTGTGGATACAATTTTGTAAACTTGTTTATTCGATAGATCGGATATATGGTATTAGCAAGGTTTTGGCAATTGTCCTCGATGTCCCTTATAGCAGGCTTCAAGGTGAACGCTTGCCAACGAGGTGTGGTTACATTTCTAAATAATCCTGCGATTCCTCTTAAGAGTACAAAACAGTCTCATTTAGCAGTAAGCACAGAGATGGTGGGAAATAAAGAAACTGCGATGTCCCAATTGGCTTCAAAGCAGTTATACTTCATAGGGAAAGGATGTTTTACGAGCAGCCACGATGTAACGAATTATTCGCTTCCAAAGAAACTGTCGTGGAGGAATCTATCGAAGGAAGAAGCTATCACTTTCCGCGTTATTTTCACGGCACGAAAACTCGAACTTTTAAACTTCCACTATCCCCACAACTTTATCTTATTTAAATGATCTTAACTCCCTAACAAGGAGATTTGGTCCGCATGTAGTAAGCGGATTCTCGAAATCTATCGTCCAGGTGATGCTACAATGCACCTAGGCGTCAGACGAGCTCCGTTATTCTTTGTACAAGTGATCCGAGGGTTAACTTCGACCTACCTGGAAGTAGGTATTCCTGGCGAAGTGATTCTCGTCGATTCTGGACTTACCTCGTCACCTCGGTTGATTTCTAATTTGTCCCTATCAATCCCTACCTATCTGAATTTGGAGAAAGAAGGGCTAGTTTAGTAATTTCCAATTCGTTTTAATCACCTGATGGGGAGCCAATAAGAATTGTTAAATGAAATTCATTGGAAAAATTAAGTTTTTATTAAATAATTAATATTTTGCTAAATAATCTAGTTTCCACGGTGCGCGCTTCGCTAGGCGTTAAAAAGAGCCTTTCCAGGTATTTTTACCCTTGCTAGGTCCCGAGAAAAATGACCTTTTGCATCTTCATGCATTTAGGTATTAGAGGAAAAGAGAAAACCTGATTATTAATAAAGGAAAATAGATCCACGTGTCGTCATTTCATGAACGGCCTTGACCCACAGTTTAGGAGCAAGACATGCACACAAATATTTTCATTAGTGTAAATGCCAACACTAGTTATGTAATTCATTTCTAATCTCTGTTTGAAGTAACGAATTAAAATTAGATAAGAATAATTCGCGAGTTCAATATTGTGATTCTTATAAAGTAATAAATTGAAATATATATGTAGAGATTAAATTAGTAAGCGATATTTTATCGTAATGGAGACTGGATCGTCTTAATGCCCCCCTAAACGAATTGATCTTTTACCTAGCAAGAGATTGATTTGTTTACGAATATGTGAAGATCATAACGGACACCATATAAAGATGATGCAGACATACTGATTATTAATTGGTTATCGTTTTGGAAAGTATAAAAAAACTGTTACCTGAATACCCTCTTAAATGTGTTTTAATTATCTTGATTTTGCGCAGTGCTGCCTCAATGCCTCAATGCACCCGATCTACCTACTTCGCGCTTAAATATCTCGATTGTTCCCGTATCTAGACTCTTTCCCTACGATTTTTTTCTTTTACATTAAATTTTAAACTAGGCAGATTACATAAGTGTATAGGTTTCTTAGTGCCTAACGCCTATTTACCTAATTTGGTTCTATTCTTATTTGATGCGATATCATTTCAATACCCCCACCCCCCCAAACTAAGTTTATTTATATTTATAAATTATTATTAAATTACTATGAAAACAATTATTCACTAATTTTTTTCAACCATAATAGATATAGTTATTATTACCATATTTTGCGATTATAATTTCGCCTTACGATAACATCAATTATACCACTACCATTGTTCTTATTAACTATCTGATACAAAAAAAGGAATAAGAGTTGATAAAAAAAAGACAATGAAGCAAAAAAAAAAATAAAAACCAACAAAATTTGTATCATTCAAGGAAAGAGTTTCTCTATTATCCTTAGTTTTGTTCTTTTTAGAGAATGTGACGCAAAAATAAAATTATCCTTTTTTATTGTTTTTTGTTAGTGTGCTTCCAGGTGTGGGTAAACACTTGTGTATCCCGGGTTGTAGACTCCTTTTCCCGTAAACATTAACCAGGTCTGCAGAGACCAGCCGTCTCTCCGAGATATTCCATGTCCCATGAACGTCTCCCCGCTGATTCTCGCAGGCTGAAAGTGTATGCATGGAGTATTGATTAAGTCGGCAAACGACTTACATGTTTCCCGACTCCAAATGTTACCTGAGGGTGGTTTTATCCCTCTTACCCCACACTGGTTGGCAAAAGCTGGTACTTGTGCGTGGTCTTTTCCAAGGTAGAAAATATTCGCGATGTCAACGTCCAGGTTCATTCCTTCGTCCACGTCAAAGACTACCACTTCTGGACTTGTCTCGTGGACAAAGATGTATCCCCTACCGGTCTGGTCATCGGAGTCCGCGTATGCAATAGGAAACATTAAAGGGGCATCCTCCTCTCTTATCCTTAGCCAAGAGGGTTTTTCTCTGTATATTTCGTCCAATTCCATTTTCAACTGGACGTACTCCTGCTCGCGACTCCAGTTTCTGGCCACAAAATCCGAGGGGCTACAACAGTATATGGGCCTGAGGTCGTAGGACATCCCGACGCTAACAGGTGGTTTCGGAAATTGGTCAGAAGATCCCGCCGATTCCTGGGCATCCCCGCACCATGGTGTTTGGGACATCTGGAGTGATTGCTAATATAAACAAAATACAATAAAGAGAAATTCCTCATAAGAAAAAAAAATTTCGGGTGGCAGGCTTGGAAAACGAACTGTGGTGAATGGCAGGGGTAAAAAAAAAGAGAATGCTCATGGGTGTGGAGAGATAAAGGTGGTGTTTATTGATATGCATCAAAGTACTGCCTTGTTGGGTTCAGATTCTTTATGTATATTTTGTCTCTTATCCTTATGAATAGCTCTGAGTCGTTCGCAGATCTCTCCAATTCCTCAAAGAAGTTATCTGCGTAGTCCTCGAAGGATAGGTCGTGTAGTTCTTCCACCTTCCTTGTTTTTGGGAGCGTCCGGCGAGTGTTAAGGTCTTCTTCCATTTGTACATGCAATTAGAAATAACATTTGTACAACTAGTAACTTACTTGATATTATGTAGAAAACGGCACAAAAGCACAACAGTTACACGTTCAGTTCGATTGGCATTAACTGACAACTGGCTTTGGTCATGCTTTGAAAATTGGCAACTTCTACGTTGAAGGAAAACAAATACGTCCTTAATAATATTGTGCTTAATATATTGAAACTCTCGACGTGAGGTTTGCCTTAATATTTTAAATTCACAGTTAAATAATTATAGCTATGGAAAAATGTTTTTGTTTTTTTTTTTCGAACAACTTGTTTTGTTCATTTTTTCAATTTTCAACAAACAGAAGATTACTTTTCACATTAACTTATGCTTAAGTGGTATATAGCTTAAACATAACATAATTATGCCCTTTACGTATATTGCTTTGGCAAGCTATTTATTCTTTTGTATCTTAACTTATTTTCTATTGATTCCACCAGGAACTGTGGTTTTCTTTTACAAGTGATCTAAAAAACCTAGATAGTTCTCGGTGGATCCTTTCCACGATATTGCCTTGTGGGTGTCTTATTGAAGAAAACACTTGTTGAATACTTCTCTCTTTAAGAAAGTTTGACCATTGTGGAGGGGTGAATTGTGTTCCATGGTCAGTTATTATTTTCACAGGTTTTCCAAACTTGGGAAAATGGTCCTTGCTTAGCTTGCTAATTACAGCCTTAGTGTTGGCCCTTCTTAATGGATACAAAACCACGAATTTCGAGAATGCATCAATGGTTGACAGGATGTATTTGAATCCGCCCTTTGACGATGGTAATGGACCATAGAAATCAATTGAGAGGATCTCGTTGGGTTTTTCTGGAAGGTAATTTTGCTTTTCAGAAAAACAAGTTTGGTTGCTAACCTTGTTTCTCTGACATGAATCACAAGTTGATAAACGTTGTCTGACCATTATTGACAGTTTTGGATAATAGAAGTATTCATTTAGCATCTTGATTACCTTTAAAGGGCCAATGTGGGCATACATTTCGTGACATTCATCTATCAAGTCACGAATAATGCTTTTGATCACACATAAACGTTTATTTTCCCCATTTACGAAGTATAATAAACCATCATAAATTTTATATTTGCTGGTTTTCTTCTCTTCGACTTCATTGATTTTCTGTTGTAAAGTAGGGTCCAATTTTTGCTCCTGACTGAAATTTTGTAGTTGGTTTCGCAATCTAGATGAGGGCCTTTTTGCCAAAGCATACAAGATTATTTTACTATTACCATGGTTCACCTTTTGATCATCTTTACTTCCAGATAATCGACTTAGAGTGTCTGCCACTGAGTTATTTTTACCAGGGCAGTGCTCCATTGAAATGTTGTGACGTCTTCTGAAATTACTTACTTTCTTTTTTCTCCGAATCTTATTTTTCTTTACTATTTCTCCAAATTTTAAGAGCGGTTTTACATTATAAATTATTTTATACCTTTCGACGAAATTCTCAATCTTTTGTAAATAGCTAAGACTAGAAACCTTTCAAGATAAATTTGAAACGCAGCTGCACCAATATGAATACCGAAAATTTACTTAGATTATCATAAAATATAATAAACTTTGTACCTCTAT
Organism: Diplolepis rosae; assembly: GCA_030998225.1. Lineage (NCBI taxonomy): Eukaryota > Metazoa > Arthropoda > Insecta > Hymenoptera > Diplolepididae > Diplolepis > Diplolepis rosae. The sequence goes on from JAPYXD010000546.1 coordinate 766,087, forward strand.
ATTTCGACCAAAACGCGTCGCCCACAATCGTATTTCCTTTTCAAATACAAACGTCTACCAGCCTCTAACAAGATAAATTCATAAAGCTCCAAACAAATACAAGTAGTAAATAGTCCAGTATTTAGCCATTACAGGAAATCATAAACAGCTTAGGCTGTCACTCAAAAGGGACCGCGCTGGTACCCCGCCCATGAAAAGACAAATAGATACAAAGTGCACTCTCTGTCTAGATAAGATCGTAGGCCTATTCAACATAGAAAATAAAACTTTCGAAAATAATATTTTATAAAATAATTAAATTATATAAGAAATTAACATTACTTTTAATATTATTCAGTATGTTATGAATAGGAAAAGAAATTATTTTGACTAATAAGAGAAATGCAACTTGCATCTATTTTATTTTTTAACTAACGTTTGAAACTTATAGAATGTAAACTAATAGCAATTTAGTTAAAAGTTGTTAATAATCAGGGATCTACTTTACCGACGTGATAATTTACGGAAAGTTATTTAAGAAGGTAAAATACCAGGTTATAAATTACTGAAAATTCTTCAAACATTTCTCATTGTATTTTAAATTAAATCTAATAAATTCAAACATCAATTTATTTGATAATTGAAAATATTTCATATTTATTTTCAATAGTAATTTAATAAACCAAACTATTTTACTTTCATAAAAATATACATTTATTCTTTACAATCATATTTCAAACTTCATAAAATCTTAAATCAATCTGAGTTACAAAAACCCCAAACTAACTCGTAATTAACATTCAGAAATATAATTGTATTAGATAATTAATAATGCAACTAAACCAATGTTATTCAGAATTTTAAGTAATAGTAATGTTCTGTTTTACCGACACAATCATGTATTCAGATATATATTTTATTAGTAATTTTGTACGCAACCTTCAAATCAAAATGATTTGTTTTAAATGTTAAATTACATAAAAAATACAAATAAAAATGTTAAAACAAAGCAATAGAAAATTAAATTCAAAGTCAGATTTTAGAATTAGTACTTATATCTTCAGAAATGAATTTCAGTAAGATAAAACTTATATATAAATTTATCTTCCCAAATGTAAGAATTATATGTATTTAAACAAAAAATTTAACGGTTAATAAGATTAATTTAGAAATTTAACTTCGAAATAAACATTAATTTTAAGCAATAACGATTCTTTGGAATTTGAAACATGACTAATTTAATGTAAATTCACGATTTTGTAAGTTAATTTAAGACATAAATAAAATATTTCATAGTTTGACTCTTCGATTAGTTAAAAATTACTAAACCTGTAAACATAATTGTTTAAATAATTAATTTTTAAAGTATTTTATTTTATAATATACATGTAGCGCAATCTCTTGGGAAATCAATGAATCTGGAAAAGTTTGGAAACTCCTACAAGGCCCAACCCAATGGGTCAGCCCTTAAGATTTTCGTCGACTATTGCGGGGGCGTAACTATATCACTATAGACAGCCAACCAATCAAACAACTAAAACTGCTAGTTTCAACTTCCCTAAAAGTTTCTCAAGTAGAAAGGGAAAAGTTGAGAATACATAAAAGCTATGCATTTTCATTTTTTTCAAACTAGTTTCGAAGTTCCGAAGTTCCGAAGTTCCGAAATTCCGAAGTTCCGCAGTTCCGTTAAGTTCCGTTTCTCTACAATCTCCTTTTTTTTGAAAAATTCTGCTTCACCACAATATCACCAAAAACGTTCTCTTCAAATTACCAAATATCGTTTATTTTTATACAAAGCAACCTTTATAAGTACCGTCGGTCGTGATAATATCAAAGTTATTATAATTCCAAGTTTCACCACTTCATCGATTTCTCCAGGGATTATTTAAGGAAATATCTTCTTTTTGTACTCAAAAAGAAAATAATAAAGTAAGTAAAATAAAAACTACATTGCTATCTAACTATATCTTCTCTCTTTTATTTGAATATTTAAATTTTTGTGTTTCCTCCATATGAATATCTGGGTGCCAGTAACTAATCTGGTATCGATATTCATACCTATCTCTCCTTGACTTATCCCCGAGTGTTTAAACGATCTGGTGTGCTCCTTAATAAGATGTGCAATTTCGTTTAAATCCTCACCCCCCTTCTTCCAATTTTAAATAATTCCCCTAGGATAAGAAAGAAATTTTTACTTTATTCTAACTGCCAAATTAATCTTAAAATTGTTCCTGAGTTATTAGAGTGAAAACTCTAGACTCAAAAATCTACTTTTTAAATTGTCATTCCGACAATTTAAAACTTGTGTGACTTTAGACGTCACAATGTCATAATCTTGGATGGCCATAATTCACCTAGTGAGCCTTCCACTTAAGAGTTTACACGTTTTTAGAAATATCGAAGCCTTATGGTCGGTTCTTATTACGATGTTTCCACCCATTACATAGGAACGAAATTTTTGCAGGGCCCAAACGATCGCCAACAGCTCTTTTTCAGTAGTGTAGTATGCCAGCTCAGCACCCTTCAACGTGCGGCTAGCATAAACGATTGGGCACGTTAGTTTCCATCCTCATCGAGTTGGAAAACAACAGCACCCAGTGCCAAATCACTTGCATCTGTTTGCAGGTAAAAAGGCTTCTTAATATCTGGGTAGTTTAACAGGACAGAGCTGCATAAAAGGGTTTTTATTTCTTTAAAAGCTTGCTCTATCTTGTCATCCCATGACGATTTAACCCCTTTTTTCAGTAGTTCCAAAAGTGGAACTATTTTTAAGGGCTATCTAGGGCTCTGACTGGGGCTGCTGTACTTGTTTTGAGGCAGAAAGGCGTTACGCAGAATTCGTAACATTTCCCTTCGTGTAGGAAAGCCGTATATTTTTTTGATTCTTCGGTAAGGGGAATTTGCCAAAAGCTACTAGTCAGGTCCATTGTAGACATTATTTTACTCCCTCCACATCTTTGAAACAGCACTTCTGTGGGTTCAGCACATTCGTAGTCATTAAACATGATTTCGTTCAATTTTCGGGCATCCAAACAGATTCTTACGCTTCCATCTTTTTTTAGACTGGTTACTAATGGGTTTACGTAGGGGCTATTGGATCTACGAATAATTCCTAGTTGTAATAAATTATTTATTTCCGCAGTTAACAGTTCCCTCAACCTCAACGGTATGGGATAAGTTTTAATGATGAAAGGGTGATCGTCTTTAATTTTCAGCTTGTGTTTATATATTGAAATCCGTCCGGGTTTCTTGGAAAATATGTCCCTATATTTTTTTAAAACCTCCCAAAATTTCCTCTTTTCTTGTCCGTCAAGTAGCTCGTATCTTGCCACCTTTTCTTCAATTTCAACATCTGTTATGCGGTATTTTTCTTCGATTTTATCATACTCCTTGATGCTTCTAAATTCTTCATTTTTTTCTGGGTAATTATCTCCAATCACTAAGTCCTTTGGATTAATATTTATTAATTCCTCGTCAGGCTCCATATTTATTTCATGGATAAGCCTGATACTTTTTTCTTCATTATTTAAAAATTTAATTTCAATTAGTTTATCCTCATTTCGCAGTACAATATTATTTTCCTCCATATCGATCCTTCCCTTGAACTTTTTGAGTAAATCTGCGCCCAGAATACAGTTTTTATTTAGTTTGGGTATTATTATAAATACGCAAGAATATGTTTCTTCATTTAGGTTCAAATCCGCATACAATTGGTGCTTTAGTTTTACAGGTTTTACGCCCGTGTCTCCTACTACGCTTGTACTAACAATTGGTAATATCTCGCAGCTCTTCAATTTATTTTTATTGTTTTCAAAGAAGTTTTCGGATATGCAAGTGATTTCGCTGCCAGTATCTATTAGTGCTTCCGTTTCAATTCCTTGAATTTTGACACGAATATTTGGGCACCTATCATCATTATCTGTAATTTTAATATCTTCTGACTCAAGTAAGTCCTCCCTAACGTTTAATTCTAGAGGTCTTTTCACGTTTTTCGACCCTGGGTTTGCCTCTAATACATTAATATTTAACTGCCCGGGGCTCTCTAGTTTCCCTGGTTATCTGATACCTCGACGTCGTTAACAATATTTGACATGCATGGTTCGCTATCATTTATTAAATTTAAATTCTCATTGCTACACCTTTGCATTGTGCGTGGCGCGTTAGTAACCACACGCACTTTCCTTATTCCTTCATTCGTATTTCCGGAGTTTCCCCGCTGAGCCCCGTTGTCGCCGTTTCTAGGCTGCCCATGTTCGTTAACGCCTCTATACGGAGTGTTTACATTATCATTTCGATGATACACACCATTTTGTACATATCCATTACCGCTTGCTCTCGAGTTATAACTTCTTTCTTTTACATCACGCCCATTATTATCGTGGGCCCGGTTTGCGCCAAGATGGCCTGGAAGATTTAAGTCACGCCTATCGAAACGAGAGTTATATCCGGGCAAAGAAGTTGGACGACTTCTATAACCGTTTGGACTGAAACCTGATCCACGATTATAATTTACATTTCGTTGCACATTGTCTTGACTTATTTCGTAATTGAGGGTGGTGGAATTAGGTCTTTAGCATTATTAACCATTTTAATTGCATACTCTACTCGCGATAAGTTCCTATTTGGAATAAATTTCCCAAATTGCAATTCGGAGCTGATCTGAAAGCAAATATTCTCGTTCCAGTATTTTTTTAAGAACTTTTCTCTGAAAGAGTTAATGTTTTCTTGGTCTGAAGAAACCAACTCCCACCACTCTCTAGCAATGCCCTCTAGGCACGCAAAAATGACGTAATTGAAATCATCCGTATCAATGTCAGTTGCGCTAATGTATCGTTCAAAGTCTTTTAAAAATCGCATGGGCCTTTCGCGCTTATGCCCAGAGAATTTTGGCACGGGATATTTGTTTATCTAAGGTGAGACTGCTGAAGAACTACCCTGGATTTTCTGTAGTTTATTTTCTAAGATGAACTGGTGGTCTTCCAGATGCTTAATTCTCTTTTCATGTGCCATTTTCTTTGCAATGAGATCACCGCTTAAACAGTGAAGTTCCTCAGAAGCCTCACTCAATGTATTTATTTTAGCTTCAACCTTTTTTACATTTTTCTCCAACTCTAGATTCTTATATTCGCATTCCGCTTTACGCATTTGGTCGCAACTATCCATCCTGTCTACAATTAAATCAGTGAATTCGCTGAATTGCCTCGCCGTTTTTCGTTTGAAGTCGGATATTTTTTTCGATTTTTTCTTAACCGCGTTTATAACATTGGCTTGATTATTGACAACGCTTTTTATCTTAACACCGATAGATTTAAGCTTTAACAACATATGATCGAGATCAGCAATATCTTCTTCATCGGATTCTGTTATTTCTTCAAAGTGCAAGGATGAGCAACATGACTCATTGTGGACGGATTCGCGCGTTATATTATTTTCATTTAATGATAAGTCAAGCGCCGCATTTTGGCCATTTGAACCCTCGTAATTTCCAGCTAGTAACTGGGTAGTGTTCCTCAACAGCTCGCCCATGTTGAAACTATTAGTCATCATGGATTGAGATTGTTTCAAGGACTTTTTAAGTTGATTATCCGAGTTTACCATTATTATTATTTATTAAATAATAGAAGAGGTATAAAAAAAATGGTACGGAAATATTTATGAACACTTTTAATTCGGATCTATAAATAACCGTTGTGTAACCAGGTTAACAATTATTGTCGCTAAGCATTAACCAGTTGCAAAAATAATATTTAGCCTATTCTAATTTTCCTATCAATATTTTGACAATTTAAATTACTATTATAATCTCTTAACTCTTAGAACTTAAAGGATAATTACTGGATAATCATATAGAGAGAAAAAGAAATTTTGATTATCAAAATAAAATGTTTCTATCTAAAAAAAAATTACCCGTGGACAGGTTGATTTTCCTTATTCTCCTCTCCTTTATTCTCTTCATTTGAACAAAACAAATACCATTAGAAAACCTTTTTGCATGTTGAATTTTACTAAAAGAAGATTCTTAGTGACTTATGTCAATATTTTGATTGTTTAAAGTTTTATCAAAAAAAAAAACAAGAACCTCCATAAGAAATTCAAAAAAAAGGAACATATGCTTCAGTAAAAATTATTAATTTTAATATTTTTTCATTGAGCAGTGGATTAAATTTATGCTAATTAAATACCGAATTTACTAAATATTTGCCTTCGCCTATACAATATTAGTAAATTAAACCTGTGAATTTTTTGTTCATGAGTACTAAATAAAAAAAAATAATTCTCATATAATTTCATTCAATATAAAAAAAATATATTTCATGGCTTTAGTTTTATTTCAATTCAAAATTATTCCACTTATTGCTAGGTAATAATTTTGGTTCGCTTTTAATTTTATCAAATACATCGGACTTTATTTTCCTACAATTTACTTTCTCTATTTATTATTAAGGAGACAGACATACAAATTCCGTATCCCTCATGCACGAGTCATGCTGCTAAATGTCAAAGTCAGCTGAGCCTTATTATTGACTACGAGCTGTGTTTTGACAGCGTACCTTCACCTGAGTACTGAGTACAACACCCTCGTGCTTTATTTTGCTATCGCACGCGTGGACAAGGAAATTAAAGTTGTTCACTAGGAAATTATTACGGCGATAGCCTCTATTTGACTTTATTTTTAATTTACAAGTTCAAACCTTTTACTTGTTGCCACGTGAAAAGACGATGTTATTTAATTCTAACGGACTACCAATTAAAGAAAATATTAATTATTGAATATTTTATTTTCAGCGCCAGAAACGCTCTCTTCGAAATTAACCTTCATGCCCCACGTTGGGCGCCAGTTGAAACATTTACGATTTTTATTATGCAATATTTAATTTGTTTTCTCACATTTTACTTTGTTTCGAAGCTGTTTTTCGTTTGGTTTCTAACATTTGGTCAATTCTAATTCGCTCTTACTTTCAGAGCACACGTCAGATTTAAAGTGTCAAAAGGGACACACATGAAGGTGGAGCGTTTCGGCGGGCTTTTCAAAAAAAAAAAAAAAACTCACTATTTTCTTTTGATCTTTTCGATCACACGAAACTAATCAATCAGACGGGTTGAGATCCGTTTCTCTATTAAAATTGTGGTTTCTCTAGCGTCCAGGTTCTCTGCAAATAGAAAACGGAACGAAATGAGAGATCGTGTAGATTCTCTAATCTAAAATATAACGGCTCGCGATGGTTCGAGTAAGGAGGACTTCCACCTGAAAATAAAGTTGGGTCGAGTTAAGAGCACAGCTTTAAATTCACACCAGAAAAACCCCCACAACTACGCGTCACTAAAAACTACTCATATATCTATATAATAGGGAAATAATGTTTGTTGCGTTCGAACGTGCAAAAATATCAGTTTTAACCTGCGTAATTATCAACCTAATTGGTTTGATCGCTAGGGTCGTTTGTCATCATTTATTTCAGCACGCTATTTCTCTAATTGTGGATACAATTGCGTAAACTTCTTTATTCGATAGATCGGATATATGGTATTAGCAAGGTTTTGGCAATTGTCCTCGATGTCCCTTATAGCAGGCTTCAAGGTGAACGCTTGCCAACGAGGTGTGGTTAAATTTCTAAATAATCCTGCGATGCCTCTTAAGAGTACAAAACAGTCTCATTTAGCAGTAAGCACAGAGATGGTGGGAAATAAAGAAACTGCGATGTCCCAATTGTCTTCAAAGCAGTTATACTTCATAGGGAAAGGACGTTTTACGAGCAGCTCCGATGTAACGAATTATTCGCTTCCAAAGGAACTGTCGTGGAGGAATCTATCGAAGGAAGAAGCTATCACTTTCCGCGTTATTTTCACGGCACGAAAACTCGAACTTTTAAACTTCCACTATCCCCACAACTTTATCTTATTTAAATGCTCTTAACTCCCTAACAAGGAGAGTTGGTCCGCATGTAGTAAGCGGATTCTCGAAATCTATCGTCCAGGTGATGCTACAATGCACCTAGGCGTCAGACGAGCTCCGTTATTCTTTGTACAAGTGTTCCGAGGGTTAACTTCGACCTACCTGGAAGTAGGTATTTCTGGCGAAGTGATTCTCGTCGATTCTGGACTTACCTCGTCACCTCGGTTGATTTCTAATTTGTCCCTATCAATCCCTACCTATCTGAATTTGGAGAAAGAAGGGCTAGTTTAGTAATTTCCAATTCGTTTTAATCACCTGATGGGGAGCCAATAAGAATTGTTAAATGAAGTTCATTGGAAAAATTAAGTTTTTATTAAATAATTAATATTTTGCTAAATAATCTAGTTTTCACGGTGCGCGCTTCGCTAGGCGTTAAAAAGAGCCTTTCCAGGTATTTTTACCCTTGCTAGGTCCCGAGAAAAATGACCTTTTGCATCTTCATGCATTTAGGTATTAGAGGAAAAGAGAAAACCTGATTATTAATAAAGGAAAATAGATCCACGTGTCGTCATTTCATGAACGGCCTTGACCCACAGTTTAGGAGCAAGACATGCACACAAATATTTTCATTAGTGTAAATGCCAACACTAGTTATGTAATTCATTTCTAATCTCTGTTTGAAGTAACGAATTAAAATTAGATAAGAATAATTCGCGAGTTCAATATTGTGATTCTTATAAAGTAATAAATTGAAATATATATGTAGAGATTAAATTAGTAAGCGATATTTTATCGTAATGGAGACTGGATCGTCTTAATGCCCCCCTAAACGAATTGATCTTTTACCTAGCACGAGATTGATTCGTTTACGAATATGTGAAGATCATAACGGACACCATATAAAGATGATGCAGACATACTGATTATTAATTGGTTATCGTTTTGGAAAGTATAAAAAAACTGTCACCTGAATACCCTCTTAAATGTGTTTTAATTATCTTGATTTTGCGCAGTGCTGCCTCAATGCCTCAATGCACCCGATCTACCTACTTTGCGCTTAAATATCTCGATTGTTCCCGTATCTAGACTCTTTCCCTACGATTTTTTTCTTTTACATTAAATTTTAAACTAGGCAGATTACTTAAGTGTATAGGTTTCTTAGTGCCTAACGCCTATTTACCTAATTTTGTTCTATTCTTATTTGATGCGATATCATTTCAATACCCCCACCCCCCTAAACTAAGTTTATTTATATTTATAAATTATTATTAAATTACTATAAAAACAATTATTCACTAATTTTTTCAACCATAATAGATATAGTTATTATTACCATATTTTGCAATTATAATTTCGCCTTACGATTACATCAATTATACCACTACCATTGTTCTTATTAACTATCTGATACAAAAAAAGGAATAAGAGTTGATAAAAAAAAGACAATGAAGCAAAAAAAAAAATAAAAACCAACAAAATTTGTATCATTCAAGGAAAGAGTTTCTCTATTATCCTTAGTTTTGTTCTTTTTAGAGAATGTGACGCAAAAATAAAATTATCCTTTTTTATTGTTTTTTGTTAGTGTGCTTCCAGGTGTGGGTAAACACTTGTGTATCCCGGGTTGTAGACTCCTTTTCCCGTAAACATTAACCAGGTCTGCAGAGACCAGCCGTCTCTCCGAGATATTCCATCTCCCATGAACGTCTCCCCGCTGATTATCGCAGGCTGAAAGTGTATGCATGGAGTATTGATTAAGTCGGCAAACGACTCACATGTTTCCCGACTCCAAATGTTACCTGAGGGTGGTTTTAAGCCCTCTTACCACACACTGGATGGCAAAAGCTGGTACTTGTGCGTGGTCTTTTCCAAGGTAGAAAATATTCGCGATGTCAACGTCCAGGTACATTACTTCGTCCACGTCAAAGACTACCACTTCTGGACTTGTCTCGTGGACAAAGATGTATCCCCTACCGGTCTGGTCATCGGAGTCCACGTATGCAATAGGAAACATTAAAGGGGCATCCTCCTCTCTTATCCTTAGCCAAGAGGGTTTTTCTCTGTATATTTCGTCCAATTCCATTTTCAACTGGACGTACTCTTGCTCGCGACTCCAGTTTCTGGCCACAAAATCCGCGGGGCTACAACAGTATATGGGCCTGAGGTCGTAGGACATCCCCACGCTAACAGGTGGTTTCGGAAATTGGTCAGAAGATCCCGCCGATTCCTGGGCATCCCCGCACCATGGTGTTTGGGACATCTTGAGTGATTTCTAATATAAACAAAATACAATAAAGAGAAATTCCTCATAAGAAAAAAAAATTTCGAGTGATAGTCAAATTGTTCCGATACTTTACCCGTTTAAAAAATTTTGATGCAAATCAACATTATTATACTCACAATTAACATTGTTAACTTTATAAAGGGAGAAAACTTACGAAATCATGACAACATTCTTTGTCAGTTTCAATTTTGTTGTCAAAATCTTTAAACTGATCAATTGTTTTGAAAGGCAGATCAAAGCTGTGTTTTTCTTCGAAAGGCTTCTGTGACACACAATTTATACGAGCAACTGATTCAAACATCGTCATAAGCGTCATTTGATTAGCACTAGTCTCCTTCATGTCTGGTCGAAGTCCTCTTATTTCTCTCAATAGTACCTGGTCTACATAAAAGTAATAAAATATCGATTCAAAAATGAAATCAGAAAAATGAATTCATTAATTTAAAGTGATCATTTAAATTTTTTAACACGTAGATGAACTTAATAGAATCCAAATATATCTTACAAATTTTATTGGTACTTTCATAAGGCGTATTTTTTTATGGCTGTTTATTAAAGCTATTGACTTCCTTCTCACTTTTTTTGGATTTTAACATTTGAGGTAATTTCTTTACAGTGTTACACAACTGTGACTGTCCCTTCGAACCTGCGCGAAGCAAACCAAAGCGAAATTAAACCGTATTGAAATGTAATTGAGTATAAAGTAGATATATAATAAAATACTTCAAAATAAATCTCTTTTTAATTAAAATTCAATATTAAATTTTGAGAACATTTTGAAACTGTAGTTGGAAAATATTATAAAAATGCTTAATATTAATATATATCTGCAGGTTCAAATACTCACGCTGAACGTCTCTCCTTCTTTTACTCTCAAATAGAGTTTCTTTTACCCTTGGTTTATCAGATAAGTTAGATGTACACTCAAAATCGCTTGAAATGTCTGTAATAACATTATACACATTTTCAACATGGATCAAAAAGTATACATTTATTTTAGTATGAACCTAACTATATATACCTACCTTTACTACTTGATTGTGTCGTTCTTTTTTCAGTAGAGATTTTTTTACTAATTGCTCCTAATTTTTTATCGCATTTTTCTTAATCAACGGATAACTCGTTCTCAAAAGATCGATTCGTGTAAAACTGATCAGAGAAAGAGGTTCAATATTCTGCAAAGGAAAGATATTGTGTCATATAAAATGATGATATTCATCAGGATAATAAATAAATTTATTAAGTTCAAATTATTGTTTGCCTTTGTCGATATGTTCTGTTGCAGAATGACTGTCACTTTCAAAATGTGAAAATTGATCATGATTATTAAGGTAGTTGTCGTGCCAATAATCAGTTCTCTGGAAAATAAAGTTTTTTTTTGATTTTATGACTTGAAATGATATTATCAGTCGTATCTTATGAAAGAAATAAGATAATTTTTAATGAAAAGAATTTTAAATTTACGATAAATAAAACTTTTAATAATCTTTTTTATAATTGAATTTTTCTTTACTATAGCTCTTTACCAAATTTTAAAAAATTATGCGATTTTAATAAATTACAAATCACTTTTTCAAGAAAAAGATTTCCTACAAATTCACCGTTTCTGATTTTTAAAAATAAATTCTTTCATGTCTGAAACCATCAAAAAAACATTTTCCAAAACGAAATTTTTATAAACAAATTGTTGAATTTGATAATAATTTATTCATTTTCGAAAATTGGAAATGGTCAAGTTGTAGGAAATCTTTTTCTTGAAAAAGTGATTTGTAATTTATTAAAATCGCATAATTTTTTAAAATTTGGTAAAGAGCGATAGTAAAGAAAAATTCAATTATTAAAAAGATTATTAAAAGTTTTATTTATCGTAAATTTTAAATTTTTTCCATTAAAAATTATCTTATTATTATTAATATTATATATTTTTGGCACGACAACTACCTTAAACAGTTATTTTACATTGAAGTACAATTATAATAAAATACTGTAAAATAAATCTCTTTTTAATTAGAATTGAATATTAAATTTTCAGCCAATTTCAAAATTTTAGCTGAAAAATATTATGAAAATTATTAATATAAATATATGTATGTTACTCAAATACTTACACTGAACATCTTTCCTTTTTTCACTCTTAAATAGAGTTTCTTTTACCCTTGATTTACCAGATAAGTTAGATTTACACTCAAAATTATTAAGCTTGTCCACTGCTTCTGCATAGGTTTCTATGGAAATATTTAAAAGTCACTTTAGTAAAACACTACTTAATAACTTAGGGAAATAATTAATTTTTATGAAATATTGTTATTACATCATATATATTCTCAGAGCTATATTTTTTAGCATTTTATTCTTATTGACTTAAGTTCTAAATTTTTATAGGGAATAAGCCCTAACACGAGAAAAATGAATATTTTTAAACTTACGTCCATCACCAATAAGCTTCACCGTATATTCTTGCAGGATAAAAAAATTTAATTTTAGGATGTAACATTTGATATAAATTAATATTTTCATATTGTCCCAGTTAACGAAAAGTTTTTCAAAATTCATATTATTCATGGATTAATAAAATCGATATAATGATTCTGAATCACGTTTTTCTGAAGAGAGAAAATTCTGTTAAATCCTTATAAATTATCATTAGAGGTTATTGTTTTAAATAGAGTGAATAAAATATTAGCAAATTTTATACTATCAGTTGAAGAAACTAATTTTTAAAGTATATAATACTTACGTTACACTTGAACACTATAGCCACGTGGTAAATATGCCGGTGCTATCTCGATTTCAATAGTGTAAACATGGATAACCAAAACACAGATTTTTAGCTTACCACAAACACTTCAAAATACTTCAAAAACTTTATTGCTTTAGCATGAGCTACGGATAAAAAATAAAAAAAAATATCCTTATGGTAACTAGCGCGATTTTTTAGGCTAATAGAGATTCATACAGATGAAATATTGCGACGAATTTTTTCGTAATGATATTCATGAAGTTGCCAGCAATGCGAATCGAATGAGGGACCTATCGAAAACATTTGAAATAATCGTGGTGAATTCGAATCAAATATACAGTAAAAGTCAATCAAATTGCGTTTTGTTTGATTTACATAAAGAAATATACTTGATAAATATATCCTACATTTTGAAATTAATCTTGTGTCATCCTGTCAACCCATTCAGTCATATTCTCTCTACAGGAGACAGATTATTATGAAGTGCAATCATAGATTTTTACGAGTAAAATAAATTAAATAAAATAGATTATATAAACTAAAATTACGGAATAAATAATTTATTAAAAAATATTTTTTTTTACATCGGCTCAAATTAATCTAAATAAAGCTTACTTGATTAAAATGAGTAGAAAAAAATGTTTTGATGGTTTTACAAAAAATTTGAATGAAAGGATTAATGCAATAAATTATTGATGATACTTTCTTTACCTCCATAGTACAGTGGCTGATTTTAAACTCAAGCATCTCTAATAATTGAAATAGAAAACTTTTTATTTAGGAAAAATTTTGCAAAGAAAAGTATTTTTCTGCCTTTCAAATCTATTATTTTTAAAAATAGTTAAAAACGGTTACTTACTTCTGTGAAAAATTTCGTGGATCAAAAATTCCACATTGAAAATTTCAAAGGCACATCGCTAGTGATAAATCATAACTATTTGAGGTTTGGAAAGGTTATATGATTATAATTAATTTACTTACCTTGGTCTTCATTGCGTAAGGAATACTAGCAATTTACCTGTGTCTTCGAACACGTAAAGTGCTCTTAGCTTTTGGCATTTTTTGATCAATTTTTTCAACTTTTATTATAATTCACTCAACTTCATAAACCCCTAAATTAAAATAAATAACACAATAACATAAAAGCATTATAGCGCTAATAACAGCAGAGTAGATGGCGTGGCGACTATTTATCAACTATCCCTCTCTGGCCCTCATCAGAACCGCACAATTTTCCTTATTACGGCCCCAAGTGGCCAACATCATCGGGCCATCATCGCAAACTCGGACCAAATTAGGCAATTTCTGCACGGGATGTGAAGTCAATAAGTGGTACACTTTTTTGCACTATATGTGAATTAACCTTCTAAGTCAATTTTCGTTCGATACCTTGCAGTTTGCGCTCTGTACGAGGAGCTTCTTCCATCGATAAATTTAATTTGAATTTTTTTTATAATACACCCAATGATGTTACATGCATATGTGAAGTCTGGAAGTGGTACACTGTTTTTGTTTTATATGTAAATTACCCGTCTATTTTAAACTGTGTTCGGTCCACAAAGTCAATGCTCTTCAAGGTTGCAGTCCGCCATAGATAAATTCGATTTTAATTTCCTTTCAAAATACCTCAATTGATAATACCTACATATGTGAAGTCAATGAGTGGTACACTTTTTTGCTCTATATGTGAATTGACCTTCTAAGTCAATTTTCGTTCGATACCTTGCAGTTTTCGCTCTGTACGACGGGCATCCTCCATAGATAAATTCAATTTGAATATTTTTTATAATACGCTCAATGATGTTACATGGATATGTCAAGTCCTCACGTGGTACAACCTTTTTGTTTTATATGTAAATTACCCGTTTGAGTAAATCTGTCTTCGTTCCTCAAAGTTTCTGCTCATCAAGATTGCAGTCCGTCATAGATAAATTCAATTTTAATTTCCTTTCAAAATACGTACAATGATAATAAATGCATATGTGAAGTCAATAAGTGGTACACTTTTTTGCTCCATATGTGAATTAACCATCTAAGTCATCTTTCGTTCCGTACCTTGCACTTTTCGCTCTGTACGAGGGGCATCCTCCATAGATGAATTCAATTTGAATATTTATTATAATACCCCCAATGATGTTACATACATACGTGAGGTCCAAAAGTGGTGCCCTTTTTTTATTTTATATGTAAATTACCCGTCTATGTTAAACTGTGTTCGGTCCACAAAGTCAATGCTCTTCAAGGTTGCAGTCCGCCATAGATAAATTCGATTTTAATTTCCTTTCAAAATACCTCAATTGATAATACCTACATATGTGAAGTCAACAAGTGGTACACTTTTTTGCTCCATATGTGAATTAACCGTCTTATTCAATTTTCGTTTTATACCTTGCAGTTTTTGCTCTGTACGAGGGGCTTCCTCCATAGACGAAATTCAATTTTAATTTCTTTTATAATACCTCCAATTATGTTACATACATATGTGAAGTCCTGAACTGGTACCCTTTTTTTATTTTATATGTAAATTACCAGTCTATGTTAATCTGTGTTCGGTCCTCAAAGTAAATGCTCTATAAGGTTGCAGTCCGCCATAGATAAATTCGATTTTAATTTCCTTTCAGAATCCCTCCAATGATAATACATGCATATGTGAAGTCAATAAGTTTTACACTTTTTTTGTTTCATATTCAAAGTACCCATCTATGTTAATCTGTGTTCGGTCCTCAAAGTTATTGCTGTTCAATATTGCATTCCCCAATAGATAAATGCGTTTTTAATTTCCTTTCGAAATACCTCAAGTGATAATACACGCATATGTAAAGTCTATAAGTGGTACACATTTTTTGTTTTATATATAAATTACCCGTCTATGTTAATCTGTGTTCGTTCCTCAAAGTTAATGCTCTACAAGGTTGCAGTCAACCATAGATAATTTCGATTTTAATTTCCTTTCACAATTCCCTCCAATGATAATACATGCATATGTGAAGTCAATAAGTGGTACACTTTTTTGCTCTATATGTGAATTACCCGTCTAAGTCAATGTTCGTTCGATACCTTGTACTTTTCGCTCTTTACGAGGGGCTTCCACCATAGACGAAATTCAATTTTAATTCCTTTTATAATACCTCCAATTATGTTACATGCATATGTCAAGTCCTGAAGTGGTACACCAGTTTGTTTTATATGTAAATTACCCGTACGAGTTAATCTGTGTTCGGTCCTCAAACGGTTTGCTTTTCCAGATTGGCTACCGCCATAGAAAAATTCAATTTTAATTTCCTTTCAAGATACGTACAATGATAATAAATACATATGTGAAGTCAATAAGTGGTACACTTTTTTGCTCAATATGTGAATTAACCATCTGTCATCTTTCGTTCTTTACCTTGCAGTTTTCGCTCTGTACGAGGGGCATCCTCCATAGATAAAATCAATTTGAATATTTTTTATAATACCCCCAATGATGTTACATACATACGTGAGGTCCAAAAGTGGTGCCCTTTTTTTATTTTATATGTAAATTACCCGTCTATGTTAAACTGTGTTCGGTCCACAAAGTCAATGCTCTTCAAGGTTGCAGTCCGCCATAGATAAATTCGATTTTAATTTCCTTTCAAAATACCTCAATTGATAATACCTACATATGTGAAGTCAACAAGTGGTACACTTTTTTGCTCCATATGTGAATTAACCATCTAAGTCATCTTTCGTTCCGTACCTTGCAGTTTTCGCTCTGTACGAGGGGCATCCTGCATAGACGGAATTCAATTTTAATTTATTTTATAATACCTCCAATTATGATACATACATATGTGAAGTCCTGAAGTGGTACCCTTTTTTTATTTTATGAGTAAATTACCAGTCTATGTTAATCTGTGTTCGGTCCTCAAAGTTAATGCTCTATAAGGTTGCAGTCCGCCATAGATAAATTCGATTTTAATTTCCTTTCAGAATCCCTCCAATGATAACACATGCACATGTGAAGTCAATAAGTTTTACACTTTTTTTGTTTCATATTCAACGTACCCATCTATGTTAATCTGTGTTTGGTCCTCAAAGTTGTTGCTGTTCAATATTGCATTCCCCAATAGATAAATGCGTTTTTAATTTCCTTTCGAAATACCTCAAGTGATAATACACGCATATGTGAAGTCTATAAGTGGTACACTTTTTTTGTTTTATATGTAAATTACCCGTCTATGTTAATCTGTGTTCGGTCCTCAAAGTTAATGCTCTACAAGGTTGCAGTCAACCATAGATAAATTCGATTTTAATTTCCTTTCCAAATCCCTCCAATGATAATACATGCATATGTGATGTCAATAAGTGGTACACTTTTTTGCTCTATATGTGAATTACCCGTCTAAGTCAATGTTCTTTCCATACCTTGTACTTTTCGCTCTTTACGAGGGGCTTTCTCCATAGACGAAATTCAATTTTAATTCCGTTTATAATACCTCCAATGATGTTAAATACATATGTGAAGTCCTGAAGTGGTACACCTTTTTTGCTCTATATGTGAATTAACCTTCTAAGTCAATTTCCGTTCGATACCTTGCAGTTTTCGCTCTGCACGAGGAGCTACTTCCATAGATAAATTCAATTTGAATTTTTTTTATAATACGCCCAATGATGTTACATGCATATGTCAAGTCCTGAAGTGGTCCACTTTTTTTGTTTTATATGAAAATTACCTGTCTATGTCAATCTGTGTTCGGTCCTCAAAGTTAATGCTCTATAAGGTTGCAGTCCGCCATAGATAAATTCGATTTTAATTTCCTTTCAGAATCCCTCCAATGATAATACATGCATATGTGAAGTCAATAAGTTTTACACTTTTTTTGTTTCATATTCAGAGTACCCATCTATGTTAATCTGTGTTCGGTCCTCAAAGTTATTGCTCTCCAATATTGCATTCCCCAATAGATAAATGCGTTTTTAATTTCCTTTCGAAATACCTCAAGTGATAATACACGAATATGTAAAGTCTATAAGTGGTACACTTTTTTTGTTTTATATGTAAATTACCCGTCTATGTTAATCTGTGTTCGGTCCTCAAAGTTAATGCTCTACAAGGTTGCAGTCAACCATAGATAAATTCGATTTTAATTTCCTTTCAAAATCCCTCCAATGATAATACATGCATATGTGAAGTCAATTAGTGGTACACTTTTTTGCTCTATATGTGAATTGACCTTCTAAGTCAATTTTCGTTCGATACCTTGCAGTTTTCGCTCTGTACGACGGGCATCCTCCATAGATAAATTCAATTTGAATATTTTTTATAATACGCTCAATGATGTTACATGGATATGTCAAGTCCTCACGTGGTACAACCTTTTTGTTTTATATGTAAATTACCCGTTTGAGTAAATCTGTCTTCGTTCCTCAAAGTTTCTGCTCATCAAGATTGCAGTCCGTCATAGATAAATTCAATTTTAATTTCCTTTCAAAATACGTACAATGATAATAAATGCATATGTGAAGTCAATAAGTGGTACACTTTTTTGCTCTATATGTGAATTACCCGTCTAAGTCAATGTTCGTTCGATACCTTGTGCTTTTCGCTCTTTACGAGGGGCATCCTCCATAGATGAATTCAATTTGAATATTTATTATAATACCCCCAATGATGTTACATACATACGTGAGGTCCAAAAGTCCAATATGTAAATTACCCGTCTATGTTAAACTGTGTTCGGTCCACAAAGTCAATGCTCTTCAAGGTTGCAGTCCGCCATAGATAAATTCGATTTTACTTTCCTCTCAAAATACCTCAATTGATAATACCTACATATGTGAAGTCAACAAGTGGTACACTTTTTTGCTCCATATGTGAATTAACCATCTAAGTCATCTTTCGTTCCGTACCTTGCAGTTTTCGCTCTGTACGAGGGGCATCCTGCATAGATGAATTCAATTTGAATATTTTTTATAATACCCCCAATGATGTTACATACATATGTGAAGTCCTGAAGTGGTACCCTTTTTTTATTTTATATGTAAATTACCAGTCTATGTTAATCTGTGTTCGGTCCTCAAAGTTAATGCTCTATAAGGTTGCAGTCAACCATAGATAAATTCGATTTTAATTTCCTTTCAAAATCCCTCCAATGATAATACATGCATATGTGAAGTCAATAAGTTTTACACTTTTTTTGTTTCATATTCAGAGTACCCATCTATGTTAATCTGTGTTCGGTCCTCAAAGTTATTGCTCTTCAATATTGCATTCCCCAATATGTAAATGCGTTTTTAATTTCCTTTCAAAATCCCTCCAATGATAATACATGCATATGTGAAGTCAATTAGTGGTACACTTTTTTGCTCTATATGTGAATTAACCATCTGTCATCTTTCGTTCCGCACCTTGCAGTTTTCGCTCTGTACGAGGGGAATCCTCCATAGATAAAATCAATTTGAATATTTTTTATAATACGCCCAATGATGTTACATACATACGTGAGGTCCAAAAGTGGTGCCCTTTTTTTATTTTATATGTTAATTACCCGTCTATGTTAAACTGTGTTCGGTCCACAAAGTCAATGCTTTTCAAGGTTGCAGTCCGCCATAGATAAATTCGATTTTAATTTCCTTTCAAAATACCTCAATTGATAATACCTACATATGTGAAGTCAACAAGTGGTACACTTTTTTGTTCCATATTTGAATAACCGCCTTATTCAATTTTCGTTTTATACCTTGCAGTTTTTGCTCTGTACGAGGGGCTTCCTCCATAGACGGAATTCAATTTTAATTTATTTTATAATACCTCCAATTATGTTACATACATATGTGATGTCCTGAAGTGGTACACCTTTTTTATTTTATGAGTAAATTACCCGTCTATGTTAAACTGTGTTCGGTTCACAAAGTCAATGCTCTTCAAGGTTGCAGTCCGCCATAGATAAATTCGATTTTAATTTCCTTTCAAAATTCCCTCCAATGATAATACATGCATATGTGAAGTCAATAAGTGGTACACTTTTTTGCTCTATATGTGAATTACCCGTCTAAGTCAATGTTCGTTCGATACCTTGTACTTTTCGCTCTTTACGAGGGGCTTCCACCATAGACGAAATTCAATTTTAATTCCTTTTATAATACCTCCAATTATGTTACATACATATGTGATGTCCTGAAGTGGTACACCTTTTTTGCTCTATATGTGAATTAACCTTATAAGTCAATTTCCGTTCGATATCTTGCAGTTTTCGCTCTGCACGAGGAGCTTCTTCCATAGATAAATTCAATTTGAACTTTTTTTGTAATACGCCCAATGATGTTACATGCATATGTCAAGTCCTCAAGTGGTGCACCCTTTTTGTTTTATATGCTAATTATCCGTATGAGTTAATCTGAGTTCGTTCCTCAAAGTTTTTGCTCATCAAGGTTGCAGTCCGTCATAGATAAATTCGACTTTAATTTCCTTTCACAATACCTCCAATGATAATACCTACATATTTGAAGTCAATAAGTGGTACACTTTTTTTCTCTGACAGAGAATTAACCTCCTAAGTCAATTTTCGTTCGATACCTTGCAGTTTTCGCTCTCCACGAGGATCTTCTTCCATAGATAAATTCAATTTGAATTTTTTCTATAATACGCCCAATGATGTTACATGCATATGTCAAGTCCTCAAGTGGTACACCCTTTTTGTTTTATACGTAAATTACCCGTATGAGTTAATCTGTGTTCGGTCCTCAAAGTTTTTGCTCATCAAGATTGCTTTCGGCCATAGATAAATTCGATTTTAATTTCCTTTCAAAATAGCTCCAATGATAATACATTTATAATTGAAGTGAATCAGTTGTACCGATTTTTTTTTTACATGTAAATTTCCCTTTTGAGTTAATCTGTGCTCGGTACTCAAAGCTTTTGCTCTTTAAAATTGCAGTCCGTCATAGATAAAATCGATTTTAATTTCCTTTCAAAATACCTCCAATGATAATACCTACATATGTGAAGTCCATGAGTGGTACACTTTTTTTCTCTAACAGAGAATTAACCTTCTAAGTCAATTTTCGTTCGATACCTACCAGTTTTCCCTCTGCACGAGGGGCTTCCGTCATAGATACATTTAATTTGAATATTTTTTATAATACACCCAATGATGTTACATACATACGTGAGGTCCAAAAGTGGTGCTCTTTTTTTATTTTATATGTAAATTACCCGTCTATGTTAATCTGTGTTCGGTCCTCAAAGTTATTGCTCTTCACGTTTGCAGTCCGCCATTCATAAATTCGATTTTAAATTCCTTTCAAATTACCTCCAATGATAATACCTACATATGTGAAGTCCATAAGTGATACATTTTTTTGCTCTGAAAGAGAATTAACCTTCTAATTCAATTTTCGTTCGATACCTTGCAGTTTTCGCTCTTTACGAGGGGCAGTCGCCATAGATAAATTCAATTTGAATTTTTATTATAATACGCCCAATGATGTTACATGCATATGTCAAGTCCTCAAGTGGTGCACCCTTTTTGTTTTATATGCTAATTATCCGTATGAGTTAATCTGAGTTCGTTCCTCAAAGTTTTTGCTCATCAAGATTACTTTCGGCCATAGATAAATTCGATTTTAATTTCCTTTCAAAATAGCTCCAATGATTATACATACATATGTGAAGTCAATAAGTGGAACACTTTTTTGCTCTATATGTAAATTTACTTTCTAAGTCAATTTTCGTTCGATACCTTGCAGTTTTCGCTCTGCACGAGGGGCTTCCTCCAGAGATAAATGCAATTTGAACTTTTTTTGTAATACGCCCAATGATGTTACATGCATATGTCAAGTCCTCAAGTGGTACACTTTTTCTCCTTTATATGCAAATTACCCGTCTATGTTAATCTGTGTTCGTTCCTCAAAGTTAAGGCTCTCCAAGTTTGCCGTCCGCCATAGATAAATTCGATTTTAATTTCCTTTCAAAATAGCTCCAATGATAAAACATTCATATGTGAAGTGAATCAGTTGTACACATTTTTTATTTTATATGTAAATTAGCCATTTACGTCATTTTGAGTTTTGTCCCTTGCAGTTTTCGTTCTGTACGAGGGGTTTCCAACATGGATATATTCAATTTCAATTTCTTTTATAATACCCCCAATGATGTTACATGCAGTTGTGAAGTCCTGAAGTGGCACACCTTTTTTGTTTTATATGTAAATTACCCATCTATGTTAATCTGTGTTCGGTCCTCAAAGTTATTGCTCTTCAAGATAGCAGTCCGCCATAGATAAATTCGTTTTTAATTTCCTTTCAAAATACCTCATACGTTAATACATACATATGTAACGTTCACGAGTGGTACACGTTTTTTGTTTTATATGTAAATTTACCGTGTAAGTCAAGAATCGTTTGTTCCTTGCTTTTTTTTGCTCTGTACGAGGGCCTTTCACCGTAGATAAATTCAATTTGAAATTCCTTTCAAAATACCCTTAACGATGTTACATACATATGTGAGATCCTGAAGTGGTACCCCTTTTTTTGCTTTATATGTGAATTAACCGTCTAAGTCAATTTTCGTTCGGTAGCGCATATGGCTGTATTTTTTCCAAATTTTTCTGCTGAGGGGGCAAACATGAAAAAATTGTTTGAACAATTTAATTGCATATATCTGTACCTAATTAACAAAATATAAATTATAAAATTATTTATCTTAAAACCTAACGTAATAATCTAGAAAATGAAACAAACCTAAAATCGATTTGATTATTTCACCCGGAAATAATGAATTATAAGTATAAGAGAATTTAGCATTTTATCCAATTTTGACAAAGGTTTATATTAATAAATCTCTCAAAATTTTTTTTTTTTTTAAATCCCGATATACGTGTTGGTTAATTTATTAAAAAGAAGCTATAAATTTTTTTTAATGCATTATATAAAATTTAAATGAAATACATATTTTGAAAATATACAACACGGAAAATAAAAGAACCTTCTTATATATATGCCGCTAAATTCATCGTATAATTCGTTTGTTTAATTTAATTTAATGTGACTTCATGCAATTGCACGAAAAATCAATATCAATATTGTTTCGGTTTTGGGCGTACTTTCGGATGGAGATCAAGAAAAATAGTATACAACCCACGGCCAGAATGTGTGTTGCCCTGGGTTCGTAATATACTATTACACAAGATACTTTTTGATAATAAATAATGCAATTTTTTAATGTATATTTCAAACTTTAGTTTCATTAAACTTTATACGTAGTTATGATAAAACTTTGTGCTAAATATCAATTAATAATTATACTATATATATCAACAATCATAATTATAAAAATTAATTAATTAATTACATTAATTTAAAAATAAATCATTATTATATGGAAAATTTGTGAAAAAAGTTGATTCATTTTTACTTGAGTATGGCTAAAAAACTCTAGTTACGACACTTTCTCTCACAAGTTCTGAATAACTCTTGCTGTCACTATATAAGAAAGTTTCGAATTTATGTCTCATCATTGTAAGCGAGCGTGAGCGTGATTCGACGAAAGCGTATCGTACTATATATAAGTGTAGTTATTAGGTTCATATATGTAAGGTTAAATGTTTAAGTGTATTTGTGATTAAAAATACGATTGGCTACGACTGAATGGTGTGAATGTATTTGTATTCTGTTTATGTATGTATGTATTATAACCTGAATTTAATTTACATCGATTGAATAAAGGATTTAAGGAGGTTAGGTTAGGTTATATTTCGAATAAACATGAATTATTGTTCGAATCATCAGTCAAATTTTTACAAGTTTATTAATTAACACTAACTGTACAAAATTCGGGGTAAACTATTTGACCCCGGGCAACCTAACCCGAACACAAAACCAATACCGGAAACTAACCTTGAATTCTACTCATGGAATTCGTTGAGCGCCAGGTTATTTCCTACAAATAACCAAAGTTAATATTTAAACACAACTTATTAATTTATTAATGGACCGGTACATTCAGGCGGGTCACCCTGTACATTTTTAAATGAAGTTACAGGGACCACAGAAATACCGCGGAGAGCGCGGGGTAGGAAATCGCGTCTCTGCTCGCGATCACGGACACTTGTAAGTTCGACAATGAAATTTCCGATTTTTCTCGGGCGCAAACAACATGCCCATAAATGACCTCGCGAGATCCAAATAACGAGATTCGCGAACACTTAATTTAATTCTAATTAATCAAATAACGAGGCCGACCCATAATCTGCCACCTCGGAATCTTAGTGGCGAGGTGTTGCGTCGCACACCAACTAAAATTCTATCACTTACTTTATTTCACTACCAATAAAAAGAAATTCCAACAACTAGAGAAAATAGGTCAAAAGCTACCTGTGATTTTTCGGCGTCCTCGCCAGCATCCACGACTTTTCATTTCTGGTAGCGTTTTATTAAAATGCAGCTCCACAATTCCCTTCCTTTTACCACTTGAAACTACAAACGCCGAACAGAGAATGAGTAACTATGGCGAGATCCGCTGGCGTGCTCGCGAAAACGGAAGACGGTGGCGCTTACAAAGCTTACTGACATTACCGATATTTACGCTTATTTCATATTCGCGAGGAACAGATGGCAAAAGTACGCCGATCTTTAGCGCCGCTACGTGGCGATTACCGGAACTAACCTCGTCGCATAGGTTAGTTTGTTGACAACCTGTCAACAAAGCGACAACGAACTCCTCTCCTTAGTGTTCTTGAGCAGGCGGGACTCACATCCGCCTGACGCACCAAGGATCCTCTTCCTGGTGTGCTGAAGTGTCGTTGTGCTGTCCAGTTATTCCTTCCATCGCTCGTGGTGGAACTTTGGCCGTGACGCGAGTATTGATCGCCATCGAGCGGGCGGTGATCTCATGGTGCTCGCATGTGAATGTGAAAATAAAATAATAGAATTAATGACAAAATTAAGTGCTTTGCGTGGTTGAAACCCTTAGTCTGGCAAATAGGGAATAGGTTCCCCGGGAGTCTAACCTCTCCCTTCAGGTAACCTGTGATTTAATTTATATATAAAAAGAAACAATAACCTAAATGTGAGTCAAAGTCAGGAGCCTGCCGAGCACATTACGCTCGACCCCTGACTTTCGACTGTCACAGACATTCTCGGGCATGATTCTCTGCTCGAGGTTTCCAAAATTAACGATCTTTAAAACAATTCTTGTGCGTGGCAAAATACCACGTCACAACTCCCCCCACCCAAGATGAGGCCTAAGGGGGCCGAACAGGAGCTTGACCATCTTTCTCTGTAATATTTTACTTTATTGTTAATGTTTTGGACCGAAAAATGACAGTTCATTGACCAACAGATTCCTAGGTGCCAGACTGTAGGTTTCAATTGATTTTACATAATATTATTCTTATGCTAATGAAATACTAACTAGAACCTTACCCTCTATTTACTTTTAATATTCATGTGTATGACGGTCCCGCTCATGATGGAAACCCGTTCCGATTCAGCTAAAAGCCGCTATGAATAGACTTAAGCTACTGTTCTACTCTACTTGTAACTTAGGCTAGGTTTAGGCTGATTAAATTTAACACTGATTATAAGTATAAATTATTTATTTGTTGGGGTATCTACCCCCCCCCCCCCCCCAACTTGGGCTCACAGGCTCTGTCTAGTAAAAAAAAGATAATAATAAAGAAAAGGGAATTAAACAAAAAAAAATTGAGATAATAAAAAAAACACAAAAAAAACAAAAGAAAAATCAATTGCCCTCTTCGGAGCGCTGTGGTTTGTTCCACAGTGGGCAGTGTAAGTACTTATGCCCCGGTTGGCGGCACTTGTGGCACAGGCCCTTTATCGCCTTGTGCCGGTCCCAATAGCCGGCATTCTTGGTTCTCCTGAATGCCGGGTCCCTTTGGATCCTCAGGAGGGCCCTTTGTGTTGAGTCCCGGGGCGTTGTGCAGCTGCTCGGCTCTCCACGGGTCAGCTCTGGCTGCCGCCGCTCTTGGGGGCCTTGCTGCTGCTGCTGCTGGAGTTCTAGCGGTTGGTAAGGTTGGTAAGGTTGGGCGACTGCTACCGTCGCACCTGGATCTGACCTCACCACGAAGGCCCTCACCTCCTGCAGCAGCCGTTCCATGGACGAGTCGCTGCTGGACCCCGACCCCGATACGGAAGCTATTGGAGTCAATGCCTTCTTTTGCCGCTCCATCTTCGGCTCCCTTACGGCTTTGGGAGCAACCTCCCGGTCCTCGGTCATGGACCCCAAAACAATGCCTCTTCCGACTGAAATAAAATTTTCCGTATAGGTACCGCCATTCACGGTGGTTTTC
This sequence comes from Diplolepis rosae, assembly GCA_030998225.1. NCBI lineage: Eukaryota > Metazoa > Arthropoda > Insecta > Hymenoptera > Diplolepididae > Diplolepis > Diplolepis rosae. The sequence continues at coordinate 792,255 of JAPYXD010000546.1, forward strand.
ACTTGGCTATCGCATGCCCCCAGGTTAATCAACTGACCATTCATCAATCACTAAAGCGAACTACTATTGCATGCATTTACTATGCTTACTCATCGTCTGGCTCTACATCGCCCTCGGCTTCACCTGGAACTACGTCCGTATCTTCGGCGGAATCCCAACCTTCTATTTCGAGTAATTCCCGGTCGAGGGATGAGTCCCTTTCCGGATCGACGGGTTCCTCCTCATCCGCATCCTGCAAATACCTCTGAAGGTGCGACACGTGGTCCGACCGGCGAGTTGGCCTTCCTGTGACGCAATCCTATAGACATTGGGGGAGATAACCTCCACGACTACATAGGGGCCGGTGAACTTAGGCGCCAACTTATTGCCCACGTTGCCTGCCGCACTTGACAATATCTGATTTCGTTTCTTGACCAAATCGCCTACCTTAAAGACCTGGTCCCGGTGGCGACGGTCATAGTATTTAGCCTGCCTGACGAATGCCTGGTCTTGACATTGCGAAATCTTATCGCGTAAGTGTGAAAGTTTAGACATACGAGCTGCCCAATAACCTACGTTCGCAGGGGGCAGCTCGTTTCCCCCCTCCCCAAGACGGCGAAAACTTTTTCGCGGACGTGGCTCACGTCCCATATTCAGGAACGCGGGGGTGGCATTAACCGTCGTGTGAAATGCCATATTATAGGCGAATCTGAAATCGTGAATATAGGCGTCCCAGTCTCGGTGATCGTCTCCTATAAACGATTTGATCATTGTTTTAAGGACCCGATTGGTCGGTTCCACTGGGTTCGCCTGTGGATGATATAGAGGAGTGAAGGAATGGTGATTACCGAATTTTGTAGCGAGTACCTTCACTAGATTATTATTATATTCGGTGCCGGTATCCGAATTTAGGACCCCTGGAGTTCCCCAGCGGGTAATGACTGCGTCCAAAAACGAGTCCATGATTTTTTTCCCGTTGGCCGCCTTTAATGGTTCAACCTCGATCCACTTTGTGAATAGGTCCTGAAAGAGTACAATGTATTCAAATCCTCGTTTACTTCGAGGGAACGGGCCCATAATATCAGTGGCTACGACTGACCAGGGTTTCCGGACTATCCGCTGAGTCATGATACCCTTCGATTGGGCTTGCTCAGGTTTATTCAATTGACACGCCACACATTTACGAACGAATGCGGCGATGTCCTTATACATCCCCGGCCAGTAATACTGGATTGCGGACCGATGATACGTCTTATCTATGCCTAAGTGGCCGGCCTCCGGGGCTTCATGCGATTCGATTAATATTTGCGCGCGGTGATTCTTAGGTACCACCAATTTCCAAGCGTCTAAGTCGGCCATTAAGTCCTCTAACAAAGGGTTGGATCTGTACTTGTACAGCCTTTCGTCTACGACTTTCCAGCCGTGAAACTTATTTGGCGAGTTGGTCACATCTTCGCGCCTCCGCGAGTACCACTCGTCTTTGATTGGCTCGAGTACAGACAGTTTCTCGACTCTCTCATTCTCGAACATGTGGGACAATGCATGCGGTACGTGGTGCATAGCTCCCTTACGATGAACTATATCAATGTCATATTCTAGGAGGTCTAGAGCCCATCGAGCTAATCGGCCTGTCGGATTACGCAAATTATGCAACCACTTTAGGCTGCTATGATCCGTTATTACTGTGAAGTGGTACCCTTCCAGATAATACCGAAACTTCCGGATCGCCCATACGACGGCCAAGCACTCCTTTTCCGTTTTTGAGTAGTTCCGCTCCGCCTCAGATAGTACCCGACTCGCATATGCAATTACTCGTTCCTGACCGTCCTGTGTCTGGGTGACTACAACCCCTAGCCCCGATTCGCTTGCATCCGTCTGCACGCAGAATGGCAATTCGAAATTCGGATACGCTAGCACAGGTGAGGATATTAAGGCGTTTTTAAGGGCCACGAACGCTCCTTCCTGATCATCGCCCCAATGGTAAGGCTGATCCTTCTTGGTCAGTCGCGTGAGTGGTTCGCACAATTTCGCATAATCTTTAATAAAACGCCGATACCATGATGTAGCCCCGATAAACCGCCGCAATTGTCTAAGGTTTCGAGGGTGTGGATATTCTAAAATCGGCCTGACCTTATCGTCATCGACCACGAGGCCGTCTTGGTTAATTTTAAATCCGAGGTACTTAACCTCCGAGCGGCAAAAATGACACTTATCCGGGCTCAAAGTGAGTCCGTCTTCAGTTAGCCGATTGATGGTCTTCTCAAGCCAGTACAGGTGATCCCGAAAGTTCTCTGTGACGACTATCACGTCGTCCAGGTACGCAAAGACGTACGGTCTCATGTCCGACGTTATGACCTGGTCCATTAGCCTTTGGAAGGTTCCGGGAGCTCCAGTGAGACCAAACGGCATACGTCTGTACTGGTAGAGACCTCTACCCGGGATGATGAAAGCAGTCTTTGGTTTGCTTTCTTCGCTAAGTGGTATCTGATGGTACGCCTTGTTCAGATCGATTGTCGAGATGTAACGAGCAACGCTTAATTTGTCCAATATCTTCGTCACGAATGGGATCGGGTATGCGTCTTTCTTAGAGATCTCATTCACCTTGCGAAAATCTATGCACAGACGGTATGAGCCGTCTCCCTTGCGAACCATGACTACTGGATTACCATTCACTGGTACATGGCTCGATCAGCTCTTGGTCTATTAGCTGCTCAGCAATCTTGACGAATTCATCGCACACCTTAGGCGACATTCGATGATTCTTTTGCTTGATCGGCGGGTGCCCCTGAGTGTCGATGACATGCTCTACCAGCTTAGTGGCCGGCAACTTATCCGGTTGAGGCGGAATAACCCGACCGAGGAAAGCTTCAAGCTGGTCTCTTTCAATTTCAGAGAGCAATGCGATACCCCTACAGGTATCGGGGTCGTTCTTGAATTTGGAGTCGAAGGCAAACTTAATGATTGGTTTCTCCGATAACCATAGTTGCCGCACCTTGCCATCGATGACCAGACCAAACTGTGTTACCAAGTCCCTGCCCAATATGCACGAGTCGTTTTTCCAGGCAGTATCCGGACCGTCATTAAATGAGTGACACCATTAAAGGTGACCGGCAAGAGGGCGGTGCCCAATACGGGTTCAATATTTCCGTTGGCCATCAGCACGATACTTGATCGACTTCGATCAACCTTACATTCTCCCGACGCGATCAGGGGAACGTTTAGTGAACCCAAGAAGGTCTTTGTTGACCCGGTGTCGACCAGCGAATAAAAATTGGCACCACCTACTTCGATATCGAGGTATGGCCGCGACGTGATGTCGGGTTCTGAGCAGGAATCACGCGTACTCAGAACTTCAGACAAGTCAACCACTTCTCTACTTGAAGATGGTTGTGGTTGAGAAGCTATTCCAACCCCACCTTCTAACTTAGGCAGGAGTTGGCTTCCCGAGTTGCCATCAGCCATATCACTCGACTCTGGTAGTTTTACGACATTTGAGCACCGCTCGTCTACTTCGAGTGAGCTCTGAACACTGTAGGGATCAAGCATTACAGTGCCTGTCGATGCGAAGTGACTAGATTCGTGTAACGGAGGAATCACGCATCCGTTATCGCATAAACCTTTGAGATGAGGTCGACTTCGATTAATACCGGCCTGAGTGTCATCAAGTGTGGCCAATTTAGGGCCAACGAACGCGTCTGAATTAATTGCACTTTCTGGGCATAGGCGGTCATCGTGTCCGCTGCCGTGGGGCGTCTGAAGCTGAGTTAGTTTGTAATTCAGAACCGGGCTACCTCCCGAGTCCTGAGATGAGTCGAGGTTCGATTTATGAGAATTTTCAAATACCAATGAAGGTTTTGAACCGTAAGTCGAGTCCGAATTGAATAATGATTTCGTCGTAACTGAATTTAGGGTCTGCCGGGGAACAAAAGGAAGAGCATTGACCCTGAGCTTGCTCTCCTCTACACGTTTCCCAGGCAATAATCGGAGTCGCATGTTCGTTTCACCCGATCATGCTTACCGCATATGTGGCAGAACCTCACCCAGGGGGTCGGACATTGTCTCCACTCGTGGTCCTTTTTACCACAATTAAAACAGGGGGGTTTCGCTTTTGGAGTTCGCTCTATAACCGGAGCGCGGCCTCCATGACGCGCAGCCTGAGTGCCTCCACTTGGCACGGCTGGGTTGCTGCTATTGTTATTCTTATTGAACTGCCGATAGATTCTATTTGGGCCAGTTTGATTATTGCCCCTCTGATTACCTTCGTTGGTTCTCTCGGAGCGCGAGTTTAGATCGTCTAGCTTTTTACCAAGTTCGGATACTGAATGAACAAGTCGATTCACGGTTGTATTCATTTCTCGGCCCGACCTTTCTTTATTAGGTTGAAACGACCTTGGCCTATTCCTACTTGAATAGGCGAACTCGGGGAAGAACGATTCTTCCGGTCGTGGGGGGACTCTTTCGACTTTAAGAGTTTCGAGCATCCTCTCGACGTCTGTCGCCAGCGTAGTGAGCTGGTCATAATCCCTAAATTCGTGCCTCCGAATGGCAGGCTTGAGTTCAGGTCGCATGTTCATGTAGGCCCTGTCCATTTGTTCGATCAACGACACCGGGCGTTCGAATTTCTGATATAACCCTTGGAGACAGGTCAAGTAGTCGGCAGTCAATTCGTCCTCGCCTTGAACTCTACCAGCCACCTGCTCATCTAGTCTCCATTGATAATTTATGTCCCCGAACCTCGCACGGAATGCCGCCCTGAAGTGGGCCCAGGTTGGCCAAGAGCTCATGTTTTGTCTGAACCACTGCAAAGCGAGGCCATCTAACAAGAACGCAAAGCTATCATCACCTCCTCTTCACTGAGGAACGATACCGCGCGGCCTTCTTTCAGGCGTGCGAGAAAATTGTCGACGCTTGTTCTTCTATCACCCGAATACGTTATGCCCCAATTTTTGACAACTGCGTCGAGTGTCCGATTGAATCTGCTTGAGGCAGATAGGGGTCTTGGTTCTAATCCCGTTCCAGTCCCTTTATTGGTCTGGCTAAACGAAAAGCTAGGGTCCCACGCCACTTTACGCTCCCTTAATGGCGATGAGTGAACATCTCGCTCGTAGCGAGTATGGAACGTACTTCCTGTGGCGTCGAACGGTGAAGGCGGCTCAATATCGCCGGACGCAAAAATTTTACCCGAGGGTGCCACGCTTCCTATATTCGGATGCATCGAATGGCCCAACGAGTGCTCACTTAGTCGGGAGTAATCTATGACGCGGGGGGGGGTGGATCTGTACCCAGATCTCTCCTAATGTGAGTATGGCGATTCGCCTCATCTAGGGTAGGTCGGGTAGCTACTTCATCTAAATGAGGGTCGGAAGTGAATTCAGGACTTTCAACTGCCGATTTCGCAGGCTGGTGGCATGACTCATCAGTGCCATCCGGATTACCTGATGTCCGGTGTGAATCGCGATGCGCGCTTATGGGCTGCTCCGAGGCCAGCTCCTGTTGTCTCGCAGCGGCCGAGGATAGTCCGGTCTCGTTAATTCGCGATAATATGAGCTCGCCCATTTTATAAATCGCGTCATACAATTCGGTCTTTATTTGTTCGGTCCCGCGCTTTACCGAATCAAGCAACTCCGTTCTTGTCACCACATCCGGAGGCTGGGGAATGGAACCTACTGTTTCCGAAATCGACGTGCTGTTCTTCACCGGAGACTGGTTCATAAACAACGTCTGGAATTGCGACGGCGTATTCTGAAGAGCCGAAAGCACCTTCAAGCGAAACGTTTCCGATTGGTAGATTTTCTTAATGACGTTTTCCGGATCAAGATCCGGAAGTCTACTCGCACTTGAGACCGAAATGTTGTCCGAACGAACCGAATCATTATCTCTCTCCGATCCGCGTTTATGGCCTCTGTTACTTATTTGCGTTTCAGGGTAATCCTCTGGGGCCCATCTCACGTTTGGTTCACCCATATTTCTTCGAAATGCCCGTATGGCACGATCTAACATGATCTCATAACTTCTTATTGGACTGTGTCCATTCCTTTCTAGGAGTTCGCGTAACTCATCCTCCGAGTATTCCAATACATGCGGAGGAACTTCATATTTAGGGTCCGTCATTTTACTTAATATTTCCGAACGAGCTATTATATTGTGGAGAGAACACAAAAAAAATAATTGCTAAAGGCAGTCGCAAACTGTGACTACGACGCGTATAGCCTGTTAGCTATATCGAGGTGAGTTAGTTCGTCAAAGCCAATCCTGTATTCCTGCAGCCCTATCTATTGCTGTTTGAATCTATATCACGTACCCGAAATTATACCCTTCGGAGTGAATATGTACTTGAATTTGATTTCAATCCGCTCAAGGAAGGAATTTGGAGATGCCAGGATTGCGCCAGTTTTCAGACAAAGCGTATCTAGGCTTGCTAGGATAGAGCCAGGTTTGAGCCATGATTGATCCGGTTTATTTCCAGGCTTGCCACGTTTGAGCCAGGATTGCTAAAATTGAGTTCAGGTTGGCGTCACATACAAGCCAGCTCTCTAAAGCCGAACCGAATGCGATGTCACTTCTTGTTCGAGATTCTATACTGGAATCGAACTTTGATAATCAAAAATCTATTGATATTCGTTGGAGACCTCGTTCCAAACTATTCAAAATTCTACAAATAGCGCTTCTATTTTGAACCAGGGCAGGCGAAACTTCAAAGCCTAACCTGATAATTGAGCGATGAGTGACCTCGCATTCGTTTGGCGTTTAAAACTTGAATAACATCAGCACTAGGCAGGTATTATGGAATACCTATTCATTTAAACAATGTAACAAAACTTACACACAAATCAAAGAAGCATAAAAATTGTTAAACAGCCAATTACTACAGCTACACAATTATAATAATTATTAAATAAGTTGATTCCAGACTGGCGAATCTTCAAAACCAGTCCTGAACCCATAGAGCCTGACGTGACAACTGTTAACGAAAATTAAATCCAAGTCTTCTATCTACTATCACTGTATCGGAATTGGCTTAGATGAATTTATAATTTCTATAAAAAAAAATGTTAATAAATTTTTAAACAATAATTGGAGGTTATGGACCATCCCAGTTTATCTGTGGTCGATATCTCGTCTCCTCTCAGTACACTCCAGTTCCAGGAATTTTGGTCCATTTATCTTAAATTCTATTGTTCTAAGATAAATTCCTATTCAGCAAAGTATTCAAGATGGCTGATTTACTCTACAGCTTCCTTACCGGATGCTGGTTGGAGCCAAAATTCCTGAATGTCAAGACCACCTTCTAATAAGTACCAAAAATTTCCAATTTCTAATTTTCATTTATTCCAACCAAATGTCACGTCAGTTTCCAATTCTGAAGCAGTCGATCACAATTGTTACGTCTACTAAAAATTATTTTTCTAGAAGCGGGGTTCCATCATGCCGACCCACCGCTGAGATTCTGAGTTCGAACGTGTCCGTGATTCGCCACGCTATGACGCTACTCAAGCCCTACGTTGGGCGCCATTTTATAACCTGAATTTAATTTTCAACGATAGAATAAAGGATTTTATATAAACATGAATTATTGTTCGAATCATCAGTCAAATTTTTACAGGTTTATTAATTAACACTAACTGTACAAAATTCGGGGTAAACTATTTGACCCCGGGCAACCTAACCCGAACACAAAACCAATACCGGAAACTAACCTTAAATTTTACTCATAGAATTCGTTGAGCGCCAGGTTATTTCCTACAAATAACCAAAGTTAATATTTAAATACAACTTATTAATTTATTAATGGACCGGTACACTCAGGCGGGTCACCCTGTACATTTTTAAATGAAGTTACAGGGACCACAGAAATACCGCGGAGAGCGCGGGGTAAGAATTAGCTTCTCTGCTCGCGATCACGGACACTTGTAAGTTCGACAATGAAATTTCCGATTGTTCTCGGGCGCAAACAACATGCCCATAAATGACCTCGCGAGATCCAAATAACGAGATTCGCGAACACTGAATTTAATTCTAATTAATCAAATAAGGAGGCCGACCCATAGTCTGCCACCTCGGAATCTTAGTGGCGAGGTGTCTCGTCGCACACCAACTAAAATTCTATCACTTACTTTATTTTACTACCAATAAAAAGAAATTCCAACAACTAGAGAAAATTGGTCAAAAGCTACCTGTGATTTTTCGGCGTCCCCGCCAGCATCTACGACTTGTCATTTCTAGTAGCGTTCTATTAAAATGCAGCTCCACAATTCCCTTCCTTTTACCACTTGAAACTACAAACGCCGAACAGAGAATGATTAAATATGGCGAGATCCGCTGGCGAGCTCGCGAAACCGGAAGACGGTGGCGCTTACAAAGCTTACCGACATTACCGATATTTACGCTTAGTTCATATTCGCGAGCAACAGATGGCGAAGGTACGCTGATCTTTAGCGCCGCTACGTGGCGACTACCGGAACTAACCTCGTCGCATAGGTTAGTTTGTTGACAACCTGTCAACAAAACGACAATGAACTCCTCTCCTTGGTGTTCTTGAGCAGGCGGGACTCACATCCGCCTGACGCACCAAGGATCCTCTTCCTGGTGTGCTGAAGTGTCGTGGTGCTGTCCAGTTATTTCTTCCATCGCTCGTGGTGGAACTTCGGCCGTGACGCGAGTATTGATCGCCATCGACCGGGCGGTGATCTCGTGGTGCTCGCGTGTGAATGTGAAAATAAAATAATACAATTAAAGACAAAATTCAGTGTTTTACGTGGTTGAAACCCTTAGTCTGGCAAATAGAGAATAGGTTCCCCGGGAGTCTAACCTCTCCCTTCAGGTAACCTGTCATTTAATTTATATATAAGAAAGAAACAATAACATAAATGTGAGTCAAAGTCAGGAGCCTGCCGAGCACATTACGCTCGACCCCTGACTTTCGACTGTCACAGACAGCCTCGGGCATGATTCTCTGCTCGAGGTTCCCAAAATTAACGATCTTTAAAACAATTCTTGTGCGTGGCAAAATACCACGTCACAGTATGTATCGGATGTCTAATGGCAAGTTCGTGGTAAGAATTTTTTTGTTATTTAAGAGAACCATGACAACGTATTCTTATAGAGTTGGCCATCGCCCTACCCTCGAAAAATGGGAAACCGGTAATATGTGCAGTTTTAGATGACTAGAAGAGAGTTGACTATAAATGCTGAACATTTATAGACTGTCTTCTCACATTCTCGTAACCGTCGTCACACATTCGCCTCAATCTCGACGGTAGAGACTGAGACGAGTCTTAGGATTTCGACTCGGGTTAATACATATATATTTGAAGTCCTGAAGTGATACTCATTTTTTGCTTTCTATATGCATTAACCGTCCAAATCAATTTTCGTTCGCTCCATTATTGTGGAACTTTCCCTAATATATTTTAAAAAATATTTCGCATAAAGTCGGGGAATTTCCCAATTATCTTGTAGAAAAGATCCTCTTTAATGTGAATTGGAAATAAAAATAGGAATTTAATGAATTTTTTTTATAAATTATAAAGTTTATTTTGTTTACTCATACATATATTTATCGACAATAAAAACCATACAGTAAAATTTATTTTTTCGAAAAAGAACAATATGATTGGGGAAAATTCCCCAAAATATAAGTGATTTACTTAGTCACTAAAATTTTAGGGAATATTCCCTACTTTTTCTGGAATTTATCTACTTTTTTGGGGAAAATTCCCCAGTTTCTTGGGGAAAGGTATGTGTACCCTAAAATGTGGGATTTTCCCCAATAATTGGTGGGGAAAATTCCACAAAATATTATTGATTTACTTATTGACTAAATTTTTGGGGAATATTCCCTACTGTTTCTGGAATTTATCCTTTTTTTGAGGGAAAATGTAAAACAACCGTCTAAGTCAATCTGTGTTTGGTCCTCACTGTTTTTGTTCTTCAAGATTGCTGTCCGCCATAGATAAATTCACTTTTAATTTCCTTGCAAAATATCTCTAATGATAATACATACAAATGTGAAGTTAATAAGTGGTACACTTTTTTTGTTTCATACAAGTATGTGAATCAACCGTCTAAGTCAATTTTCGTTTGGTCCCTTGCAGTTTTTAAATTAAAAATTTTTTTCTACAATACCGTCTAATTCATTATCTGTACGGTCCTCACAGTTATTGCTCTTTACGAGTGCCGTTCGCCCTAGATAAATTATATTTAAATTTTTTTTATAATCCCCCCAATTATGTTACATATTCTAACGTGGTAAATTACGTTAAATTTTTTTACCTCGACCGACAACGACAGGTTCGAGCTCAAGCCACCTTCTTTTATATAAAACACGAAATTGTCAAGAATAGTCTGAGAGCTGCTTGTAAAATTCTTTTATTTTATTTTCTTTTCTGGCCGTTTTATTTTTTTTTTGTTTCATTACTGACACTAGCTTGAAAGGCGCTGCCAAGAAGATCGCTATCTTCGCACGTCAGAGGGTTTCTCAGGCAAGCCACATAGGGCATCACCCGACAGGCATGGCCCAATAATTAAATAAATTGTAGACTTAATTTGTTCCTTAACACTGCTCAGTTCATTTTTTTGGTTCCTTCTGCCAGAGCTTCTATGTTTTAGCTTAGTTTCTTCCCTAACCGAAGATACCTTCACCTGATCCGAACTCCCGAATCCATCCAGCCCTTGCCGGAACCCTTGCTTAGCTTTGCTTCTTTTGTTTCTGCATGCGAAATATTATTTGCAGGGTCTTCAAATTTATAAATATGGCGTCGGGAGACGCCAGGCACTCATCCTAGAAGCCGCCTAAATAACGCCGGTGACATCGTGTTTAATCCCGAATCCTCGGGTCCGCCTTGATAAGAGCATTTTATTTTGTCGTTTCAGCGGAAGTCACTCGTTATAAATGGCGCCCAACGGCTAAAAGAAGTTCATCGGGATGAAAATTCCACAAAGGTCTTGTCCTTACTTTTAGAACAATCTTTCTGAGTAAAGAGGGAATAGAATTAGCCGCAGAATTGAACCAAGAGAACAAACCCTTTGAAGTTAAAGCTATTCTATTCCCGAATGATAACATAGAGTCAGTTTTAGGGCAAGTGGCGCTACCTATCACCCTATATGTCATCCAAAAATGCGTAGAGTACAAAGTGGTACCGGATTTGAAGTACCAATGTGTTCTGGGCATGGATGCCCTCCGACAATTTAGATTAATCGTGGATGGCAACGCCAACGTTATCCGCATGGCTTAAGACGACGAAGTTTACCGCAAAGCCACTATATACTTATTGTACAACTTATCGTATGTGCATCGTCTTCAGGGAAATAAACCAAGGCAGTAAAAAGGACGCTTATCCGGACTTCCTGTCACGGCTTGAGCAGGACCTAGATGGTCCTGAAGAGGTCGCCACAATGGACAAAACCGAGGACGATTGGTATCTTAAGCGCCTCTCGGACATCAAGAAGAAACCGTGCGCGTTCCCTATGTGGAATGTAGAAAAAGGACTTTTGTACCACCACCGTCCGAATAAATGGCTCGATTCCATCCTCCCAGACTTAGATTCGTGGAAGATGATCCTCCCTTAATAGCATCATGCTGCAGCTCTGGCTGAGGCACATGATCAGCCTGAAGCGGAACATTTAGGGGTGGATAAAACATACCATCGTATCGCCACCCGCTATTATTGGCCGTGTTATTATCACGACTTTGCACAGTACGTTAGACTCTGCGATATTTGCCAACGTTGTAACGTTCTAACGAATCAACCGACTATTGAAGACAATGATGATCTCGTTCATCAAGGATACTGAGCGTAAATAGGACGTCGACCTTAATGAATTCCGCTTCGCGTTCAACACCGCGTATTGTTCGTCTTTGAAGACCTCGCCTTCGTTTTTAAATTTCGGCCGAGATCCGCTGCCCCAGGGCACTCTTCATGAGAAGCATGAGCGTACCATATCAGAACCTCCTTGTCCCGGGAATGTCGACACCCGGTCCAAGAGAGTCAAAAGGCTCAAAGCCTTGAGAGAACTCATGAAGAGACATTTGGATGCCGCCCATAATAAGCACGCTTTCCTCGGCGAATAAAGGAAATACCGCCTCGTTGACTAACAAATTCGACAACGTATTCACGGTTTTGCGAGTAATCTCGCGTACGATATACGAACTCGTGGATGAAAGAGGCAAGCCGGTTGGTTGAGTGCACACCAAAGACCTCAAACCGTGTCTAGAGGCCGCTGCCTCAGAGTAGCGCCCTCCAATACCTTACATCTGCTTTATTTTAGGTGGTGGTCGCATGATTCGGGAGGAGTTGTTTGTCCTTGTCCGTTCAAATATTGCAAATATAACGACATTATCTCTATATTTTGCAAATTACCGGATTTTCTAATACTAAAGTTATACAATGCAAAGTAGAAATTCACCGTGCGATAACTCATTATGGTATGCATTCCCATATTTTTGTGGTCACAAATGGTCACAGCGAATATATACAAGAAGTCTCACGAGACCAATGTAAACAGATGTAACACCTTCTATCCAAACATCGAAATTAAAAATAAACGAGACATCATATCACACAGTCACATTGGCTGGCTCTACAACAATTAACACAATTTTCCGAATCTTATGGTACATGGAACAGTCTAATAGTTCAAGCAATATTTAAAATCACCCTAAAAGAACATTATGCAACAGTTCATTTAAATACTGATGAAATTCAATTACGATCGGGAGTGATATATACACTTTCAAAAACATATTGCACACATATGGAAGATGGGCAAACGTTAGGTAAATGAAGTTTGCAACGTTGATGTAGCAACGAAAAAGTAATTTCGGAGCATTTGGGGTTGAAGACGACAAACATCTACGTAAGGTTTGGGGATATATTTTTTTCCTAATTGAATGGCACTAAATGCTAGAATATCTAGTCTTAAAATTTTAGGTGTCGAGCATTGTTCGATTTTCCAAATTTTTTATTCATATTTTTGTGCATTTGTGGTTTAAAACGCGTTATTAATGTCTAAGACATTAGTGTGTACGCTCTGGACATGAGTGGTTCATGTCTAGCGAGGACCCAGTGATGTCTATTTTAAATTTTCGTCTTCGGACATGAACCACTCCTGTCCGGACGCTACTGAGTCATGTTTTTTTTCCTTAGTGTGCCAATTTCAAGTTGGAGTAGTTTTTATAGCACGCGCGATGTATGGTAACTGCTGTTTTGTTCTTTAAACATCACTCATTTTCCTTGTGATTTCGCAAATTTGCCGATTTGATTAGCGTTTGAATGCCTTTTTCTCTAATTGTGATATTATCGGAAAGACTTAAAGCCTTCTTACAAATAAAACAATCACTCATGTTTGGTCGGCTGCACGAGATGCATGACGGAGCGCGCAACTTTCAGACGCTACGGTAAGTAAACAATTGCTCTTAGAAGAAAAAGTTTTCGAACAAAAAATTGTAGAGGATCGTGTGAATTACAACTTTTGCCCGAAAATTTTTGCGACAGCGCTGAAATAAAAAAAGATATTCGATCTAAAAAGAATTTCAACCCTCTTTTTATTTTTATAATCGATTTTTAAGCAACAAATAAGCAAAATACGAGAAAACATAACACGAACTAATTTTTAGAACTCATTTTTTTCGTGAAATATGGTATCAACTGTTTTTTTGATTAAATCAAAAATACGACTGTTATTCGCGATACAAGAAATCACTCCTTAATTTAAGATGGGGGATAACATGCAAAGGGTTGATGGTCGAAAACTTGGGTTTAAGCTTCCTACACGGTACCCTAAAGATGGCAAAAAAAAATTTTCTTACCCAATGAATTGCAATAATACCTATAGGAATCGGGAATCGGGGAATATCTCTAACGAATTTATTCAATAAATAAATAATCGCCAAAATTGCTGAAACCGTTTGGGGTCGATTCTGGACTCTTTTTATTAATTTTGGTACAACTAGCGCAGGATTAATAGGCGTTATAATCATAATTAGAGGAATTAAAATAATAGCAGATACTATTATACATGGATACACATTACATAATTTATTCGGATGGTATTTTCACTTACTAGGCACATTCTGCGACTCAGTCACTAATCTACTTTTACACCTAGGAACGAGACAACTTCTGAGAAAGCCTACTAAGAGAGATAAGGAAGGTCCAGACGCATCGGGGCCACAGTCAGACGGACAGAAACGCGACATTCTAATAAAACCAGTACAACCTACAAATACAGGTAAAAAACAAACCGATATGTACATTAATTTTAATGAACGCTGATAAAATGAAAGATAACAGAAATCGCGGAAAATTGCCGAGTCACGCGACAATATGGCGAATCACGTACATTCCCGCGCGTCACCACCCGAGAGAAATGGACTTGACTAATTTATTTTAATTATTCAATTTCTTTTTCTCTCTAACCATCAAAGAAAGGCTACCGATATAACAAAAGGGCACTCGCGAAAAAGAGAGAGAAGAGAGGCGAAGTGGCTGCGGTGCAGGTGACAGACGCCATAAAACGTTCAAGTCAATTTGTGCTTCCGCTCGGAATTCCGAGCCACTTGCCAAGAGAAATTTTAACGAAAGTCACTCACGCTACCTGTATTAAGTCTCCAATCTCCGGGACGAACCGCAAAATAAATTCACCTTCCATCTTTCGATCGGATTACAAAATCAAAGTCCTCCTTCCAATTTGGCACTTGCCTCAACGAGTCGTAGGACGAGAGTGACGATGGCCGACGCGACGCTGACAGAATTCCCGACCTGCCCCACGAATTACGTGCGTGACCCAATTGCGAACCCGGAAACAGGTCACATGTCAAATATCCAATTCGTCCCTGGTCCTGCGGTCCCGGACGCCATTAGGCCAACCGGCCTCATGAATGGCACGCTGATGGGCGGCTACAATCTCCGGGCGCTGGACGAGGTACTGGCCTGGCCTGGTCCTCCTTCTGCCCGCCAGCACCTCATCCGACTCCCAGAGCTCCGAGCATGTTGGGCAAGTGGCTTCGTCCTCCCCGGCTCACCGCACCCGAAACAGACCAACGCGTTCGGGCGACGGCATTCCGGGGAGCCACGTTTGTGGCCCCTTAGCGCGCATGCCCAATAGGCCTTGTAGAGGAGCCGATAGTCCGACCTCGGTTTAGGGGCTCCCCTACGTAGCTACTCCTCTCTGGTTAGTTCCTGGGGCAAGGCCCTTGCCCATCGTGCCTCGTCAAGTATCTGCCGGTTCAGTTTAAGGGTCGGCTCACGGACCTGCGGCTTCGAGGTCGAAGGCTTCGGAAAGGGGTCAAAGGGGCCAGCCGTTGGTGCTTCCTCAGGTGTTGGAGTTTGGCGACCAGCAAGGTGACTCGGAAGTTGAAAGAAAAGGGGACAGAGAGCCTACATTACTTATTTTGTTCCTAGACTCACACCAAAATCACTTCCCCAAGCAACGCCTTCATTCAGATCATCGCTGGCGACGTAAGGTTTCAAATGTCTCACGTGCTCCTTGCCTGCATACTTCCCTCTGGAGTCCACCAGACCAAAGACTACCGGGGACAACCGTCGCTCAACCTTATACGGCCCGGAAAACTTGTCGGACAATTTCGCCGCGATATCTTTCTCCTTATTTGACAAAGTCTGTCACGAGGTTTTTCCCGATCTATAATTCCTAAATTTCCGAGATCCTTTATATCGTCTTTAAAACCTATCTCATCGACGATCCGATCGCTAACTATCGAGTCGAACTCGTCGATGCCAGACATGTTCACGCCTCTAAATTCCGGCATATGTATTGTTGCGAGAACTGTTGTGGTTGTTGTTACCGGGCCCGGGACTCTCGAAGCGCATCCGATACTAATCCTTATGTCTAAATCGGATTTTTCTTCGGTCACGGAAGGATGAGAGGCAGTGCAGACCGGTCTCACTGCTTCTTTTCCCCGTTTCCCGAGCACTTAGGGCAATTTTTTGTTGTGTAGCCCTCCGTTTTGCATCGGTAGCACGCTAGCTTCCTCGGTAGGGGGCAGCCTGCTTGGTAATGGCCGGGCTTCTGACACCTAAAACAAATCACTTCTTTCTCGGTATCTGTGTCCTTTGAGACTTTTTCAGCAGAGGTGCTCGGACTTTGCTGACCTCCCCCCACCTTAAAATCTGACCCGGTGCCTCAAGAGTTTTTGGGACTTCTAGATCCTCCTCTCTTCTTCGGTTTATCCCTAGGGAATCCCATAGGGTGGCCCTTGTTCCTTGAATCGTGCCCATCCATGTTTCCCTGGCTCTTGGTATCCCGGCTTGCGAGGTGTGGCCCTCCCGAGCTCCTCGGAGGGGTTGTTGCCTCGGAAATCGCCGAAGCCGAAGTTCGTTTGTGCCTACCTATTTGGACCTATTCATTGAAGTCTCGGAATTCAAACTTCCGGATCACCTTTTTAAACTCGGGTCTTAGTCCGCGATAAGCGCAATCCAACTGCTCGACCAATGGCACCTTAACCTTCAGCATCGCGATTAGTCCTCGTAAGTGGGTCAAATAATCGTCTATACTTTCTTTCGGACCCTGCGTACGGTTAAATATTTGTTCGCGGACTCGTGCTTCGAAGTCAAAGTTTCCGAACCTTCGCCTAAAAGCAATCTTAAATTCTGGCCAATTCCGCCAGTCATCATCGCTGATTCGGAACCACAAGAGAGCTACGTCTTTTAATAGCAATGGCAGGGCTCTCAGCAGGTTGACATCACTTATAGGAGTGATCCCCCGACAATCCTCCAGACGAGATAAGAAGTCTTCGACGCTAGCTCCTGGTTTGCCGCTGAAAGAGATCTTCCAATTATATACAAATCGGCTGAGATCCTGTATATCGCGCCGGGGCTCAAATCGAGAGCTAGTAAGCCCTAATCCACGGTTTTCCGGGTAGCCACTCATATGTCCACGTTCATGCAACCCGGTGTCCTCGTGGAACATACCGACGTTTCTTGCTCCCCCAGTACCCTGAAGTCGGCTACGCTGGCCCTGGTCCTCGCGTGTTCTTTGCCCATGGTCTCCATCCAAGTTTAGGGACCTAAAATCCGCCTCATACCGAGAAAAACGGTTCGGTCCCCCTTCCGAGTCATCACCAACTCTGCTTGGCCCACGCGTAGGCTCGTCCGGTGCCCCAGTCTGGTTAATCGTATCCAGGTTGGTGTCCAAATTGAGGTGCAGATCCAATCGTCCGTCCCTAATGGGCCCACCCCGGTTACCAAATCCCTCCGGTACGCGGTCCAATCGATCTGCGCTCGAGGAATATAAGTGCCGTGCTGGGCGGCTGGTGGCACTAGAGGGCTAAAATTCCTTTTTCCAGGCGGCTTACCCAGTCCTCCTCGCACTATATCTTGAAACCTGGGCTCTCCTCGTTGCTGCTCGGAAGATGGTACACCCCTAACGCTTGGTCGCACATCTTCGGTTATCTCTACCGACGCCCGTGAGGGTCTCGTCGGCGGGAATATTGGATCCAGTAACTGGAGTGAATCACGTGGCCCGGTATAGGTGATGTTTGCATACCCGTATGCCAATGCTACGCCATCTAGCATCACGAGGGCAGATGGCGTTATTCTTGACGTAGTGACGCCATGAGCCAATTCTCATAGTACCCGCCATGGTCGTGATTGGAAAACTGGGTATGAACTCGCTGGCCGTGACTGTAACCGGAGCTGTAGCTGGTCCCGGGATTTCATCTAAAATGCCTTCCAGGTCATGTGCCGATAATCCTTTTATGTCAGCCAAGTCGACCGAATTATCCCGCGTCGCGTTCGAAGAAGTGTCCGAGAAACCTTCGCCCGAGAATCCTTTTACCCGGAACACGTAATTCCGAAGTCGCCTAATCTTCGACCGTCTATCTCCCGCATTGACCAGTTCGACCTCGTCTAGGGCCTCTCCTAATTCTGGTTCCGACATTTCCGACAGGTAGATCAAGACCTGCTCTGATGTGGAGCACGCGAGAATATCCACTATCAGAGATATGACGGTTATTCCTAATCTTCTGGTCGATAGCGACACTACCTAGCACTGTATAGCTCGGAATTCAAAATCGCAATGTAAATAATTTCAAATGTCTAATTACTACAGAAATCCAGCGCACTTTAGGCAGCCAGTAATTTCTCCTAAATCCACCAGTAGAATTTTCCGAAAGATGCTAATTGAAACTACCGAGAAATCCTATTTTTCAATTATTCCCAAAAAATTCTGATATCAGCGAAAATCATCTTATTTCCCGTATTTCGGAAATCTCAGAAGTCTATGAGATCAATAACCGCAAATTTCACTTAAAAGTCCATTAAAATTCATGATTAAATACTTCGAGTTACGAATTCCGTCTTTGAATAAGCTGATAATCGCGAAACAACCTTCAAAATCCGTCTTTACTCCCCATATAACGAATTAAAAAAAAAGTGTATCTTATTTACAAAAATTCTACCGAACCTGTTCAATTCTAGTAGACTTATCAGAATTTTGACGAATTTAACTTATCTCGCCCGTAAGAAAGTCATTTGACATGAATATAAAATCTACTTAAAAATCCATTCCAATTCCGAACTTTCAAAATGTCCAAATTATTCCCCAAAATTTTTGGTTCCGAATTTTATCTTCAAATTTTCCTTCCGACCAATACTTGCGACCAGAATAACCGGGAAAAAATTTTTTCCAATAAGTCTTAAATAATCTTCCCGAGTTAAACCCGAAAAATCTCCTAGGCCGATGATGATAGTGGTCGTTGACTCTCGACCTTGCTTCGCGACTCGGAAGTTTACTTCCAGAAGAGAAAAAAAATTTTTTATTCTTCTCTTGTTAAAAAGTTTCCAACAAAATTTTCAAATTTCTAATAAAATTTTCAAATTTCCAATAAAATTCTCAAATTTCCAATTTGACACTTTGTATCCTTTAATCTAATAGAAGGCAGGTTTTCCTTATTAAATCCAATTATTACCGCTCGTTAGGTCTAAGCAAGAGTTCGTGGTCTGCGGGTATTGGACAGGTTATCTAAATTCCAAAAACAATTCCTAAAGTCTTTAAGTCAGTGAATTTTACCCATAAGCGGTCAAACACTGCGCTTCCGAGTTCCAGCTACTTTCAAGTTTCATGTACCAGCTCAATTAATCTTGATGCCCCTATTCTCAAAATTCCAAAAAAGGAAGAAAATGTCAAATCATACCATCAAAACAAAGAATATACAATGCATATAAAATCACAACTGTCATTTAAAATCAGAATCCCAAGTATCGAGTGTTCTCTCTCTCTCACGCGTGGGCTCCGTCCGTCTCGGAAACTTGAAAGAGACACTTCAAATCTTTCAAATTTCTCAAAAGATATTTTCGAGAGAAATTCTGAAGTCGTGGTATCCCCAAATTTTCAAATTTCCAACTTCCGGGTATCCACTTTTATTTTCAAAATTTCTCAATTCAGAATAATATCAATATTTTCTACTTAAGAAAATCTTGATTTCCAACAATTGCTCCAATTTCAAAAAAAAAAATTTCAAAACTAATAATATCAAAATCTTCTACTTAAGAAAATCTTGATTTCCAACAATTGCTCCAATTTCAAAAAAAAAATTTCCAAAATTTTCGAATTCCAACTCACAAAATCTTCCAATTTTCTTAAATTACCATTCCTGACTTTGTAAGTTCGAATAAGTTCCTTGGTTCCGGAAATTTGATTTATTTCCAATTTTTGGGTTAATATTTTTAATTAAATTCTACTTTTCAAATTTCACACAAAAAACTAAATTTTACCAAAAATTCGATTTAAAATTTTTTTTTATTTACAAAAAATTTTAAATCTTTTAACTAAATTTTTTTTTCATCTTATTCTTAAATTAATATTTTTAATTAAATTCTGGCCTGTTGTCCGGGCAAAATAACTATTTTCGACTATGCCCGGCCCCACGTTGGGCGCCAGTTGATATGCAGGTTCTACCCGTGACCTAGCAACTCTTTAAACGGGCTGGCCCAACTAATTTTCTCTAGTGTAAAATGAGACTCGAAATTCCAGAAACCAGCACAAGGTGAGGTCAAACAATGTCACAACAGATTACCGGGTAAATAATTAAAACACCAGAATTTAATTAATTAACATGTATCGGCTTAACAAGATTTATTGAAACAACTTATTGAAACAAATCAAAATGGATTTACTAAAAAGCCTAAAATATGTACATTAATTTTAATGAACGCAGATAAAATGAATGATAACAGAAATCTCGGAAAATTGCCGAGTCACGCGACAATATGGCGAATCACGTACATTCCCGCGCGTCACCACCCGAGAGAACTAGACTTGACTAATTTATTTTAATTATTCAATTTCTTTTTCTGTCTAACCATCAAAGAAAGGCAACCGATATAACAAAAGGGCACTCGCGAAAAAGAGAGAGAAGAGAGGCGAAGTGGCTGCGGTGCAGGTGACAGACGCCATAAAACGTTCAAGTCAATTTGTGCTTCCGCTCGGAATTCCGAACCACTTGCCAAGAGAAATTTTAACGAAAGTCACTCACGCTACCTGTATTAAGTCTCCAATCTCCGGGACGAACCGCAAAATAAATTCACCTTCCATCTTTCGATCGGATTACAAAATCAAAGTCCTCTTTCCAATTTGGCACTTGCCTCAACGAGTCGTAGGACGAGAGTGACGATGGCCGACGCGACGCTGACAGAATTCCCGACCTGCCCCACGAATTACGTGCGTGACCCAATTGCGAACCCGGAAACAGGTCACATGTCAAATATCCAATAGACGACTAGGCAACTCGTGTCTAGTATAATAATTGCCCTCGGCAAATAATTTCCATCAACACGCGGTTCTATCATTTGCAACGAATGGCACGTGTGGTATAATGACACCATTGTAATTAGTGTTCATTTACATCAAACTGCATAAATTTAGTATCACAAAATGTCTAAGATACTAAATATCAAGCCCCCAGGGTCTATGCGCCCTAGGGTACGTTTTCCGTGTCACGTGGCGGCGTCTGGTAGTGTTGTGCGACGCTCTCCAACGATCGATGGCGGCGATAATCGAAGCGTCGATCTATCGTGGCTCGAAACTCGACATGGCGGCCAGGGTTGACATGGACTCGGTAGCCGGCTGTGCCTCATCCTCGACGCTGCTGTCCTCCGGTGGTGCTGTCCTCGTATTGCTCATGGAACAGACGGGACAGGAAGCGTGAGTGTGTGCAGTGCGTGATTAGTGTATTTCGAGTGCTCTCGGGTGACGACGAAGTGCGGGCTCTCGTCACACGACGGTTTTAATTACCAGAATTACCAAATATTTGCGATTTTTTAAATAACAAAATTTACCGCAAATGAAAAAAGCGCCATCAACTCCGTAACGTTGATACTGCTACCTAATTTTTTCAGACAAATATATCTTTTGCCCTCTACAAAACGACCCCCAATATGCTAAGCATTTGATTACAACCCCGTAGCAAAAGACCTCAAAACTATCCTTATCCTCCTTATAAACCCACGGTCTCTCCCATTTTTCACCATCGAATTTTGCTTGCAGATTCAAATCCTCTTTAAAGCCATTAAACTCTTCAAAAAGGTTACAATATTCTTGCAAATCAAAGAAAAGAGCTTCAAAACTTGATATTGGCTTTGCAGCTTCCATCATAAAAAACCTTCACTATCATAAATAAAACTGACACCTTCAATCCTTCCACACTCAATATAAACCTTTACCCTTCCATAAATTCTTACGTCTTTTCTATTTTAAAATGTAGTAATAGACATTCCTCACCTTCTAATAAAAGAGGATCAATTTCAAGACTTCAAAATAAACACAAATTTTTTTTTGCTGCATTTTAATTGCCTTATACCTTGAGAAACTTTCCCTTTTTTACATATCTAACAGATCTCATTTAAAACTAGTACTAGTACTGCTACATTTCCAAATAAAATGTCAAAAGTTTTTTTTACTAGCTTTTCATTACTCTTTACTTTTAAGAAAACTTTCACCTCCACACATAAATAACATTCTTTATTACCACTACTATACTTCAGTTTATTTGCATCAGTCGCTTTCTCACAACAGACACTATCTTATCTCTAAGCAAATCATCACCAAACCTACCTTCATCAAATCATCACCATTTTCTTCAAGAAATCATGAATAACTAAAGGTCTCAACTTTAAACAAACGGAAGGAAATTACTTACCTTACAAATTTTGTCGATTATATCACTGTAAATTTTCACAATTTCAATATAGGAATGATCCCAACACGAAAGGAGCAGGAATATAAGAGCCTAAAAAACGTGGATGGAATGCAGCCACAAGACTTTCCATTAACTTACAATTATTTATTACTATGTTGGTGTCTTGCAATGCACTCTTCTGTTTTATTCATATACTACAACAAAACCCCCCAAAAAAGATTCTGCTCATTTCGTTACCTAACTATTCCAGAACCTGAAAAATTGAACTATGAATGTAAATTAGACTGGCATTCTATCGCACACGTACCACATATCTACCTAAAATGTTACGGCTGTCGAAAGAACTAATATACCCACGATTTAATGAATCAGATTGTCTAGAATGTATAGAGCAATTTTTGAAGAGAATAGAAATAGAAATGCACGGAAACATTTAATTCCTTTTGTAAAAAAACTAAGCATTCTATACAGCCTAAATAGAAACAATTTAAAAATTGTTAGAACTCACATCATACTTTTTTTTTTAATGTAAAAATTATTTTTCCTACGACTTAATTCAAATTATATTCAATAAATATAATACAGCAGTAGTAAAACTAAAATGCCAATACAATTTATAACAATTTTATTTTTATTTTACAAAAAAACAAGAGAAATGACTTCCCTATAGAAAAATTTCCTTAAGGTTGAATGTGAGTCCCATTCTCGTACAAATAGTAGAGTCCCGTGAGGCGCCGTCGAGCTATGCTGTTTTTTAAAAAAATTCATGGGCTCGCTCGGTGAAAATTTTAGTGTGGTACTGGCTTAGAATTCGTAGTATGTGTTTATACGTATAGTCACAATGCTATGCCAGCGGCCGACTCGTAGATCGTGCAACACTGGAATTTAAACCTAACTGTGATATGCGTTTGAAAAGCTGGATGTCAAAGGTTATCCTTAATAGTTAAAAGAATGTTAGGTCAAGTGAGATGGAAAGGGAGATTTATAAAAAACAAAACTTTAGACTATGAAGTGCGTCAAAAATTGGGACTGGTTGAAGCGAGGAAAAGAAAATATTCTGCCGGCAATTTCACGTATGCTTCCAAGCTGGTTGTGTGTGTGTGTGTGTTTGATGTTTTTGTTTTGTTGTTTTTGTGTTTGTTTTTGTTTGATGTTTTTTTCAAAAATTTATATTTTCAAGCAGCACAAATACCGACATTTTTTAAATTTCTCTACCAGAGTGTTTAATTACTACAAAATAAAATGTGGAGAGTGCCTATGCATTGCTTATGAATTACGTGTTAAAATAGTCAACTTTGACATTAATTATCTCTGGACCTGTACAGTTGAAAAATTTGAAATTAATTTAGCATGTAAATAATTATTCTATTTAATTATCAGCTCCTTTTTTTAAAAACTCTACCAGAGATCGATTCTTTTACATACAACCTTAAAGGAGGAAGTGCTGTTTAAATACTTAACGAGATAAGTATTGAATATAATTTTCGCAAACGCGAAATTCGCCCAGGCGAATATGCTGAACTACCCCCAATTAGGGCAAAATGTAGTATAATAAAAGATAACTGCGAATATGTCCATATAGGTAAATACGCAAGTAATAAAAAGGAAGCGAAACAAAATGCCGCCAACAAATTTTAAAAACAATTTCTAACTACTATATTTTTTCCGAAGAAAAAATTGACAGAAACTTTGTTGGCGAAGAAGAAATTAATCTCATCTACGACTCAAATTTATCCAGCACTCAAATCAAATTGTATAAGCGGACGAACTCCTGTGAAAAATGTTACAAACGTGGACACTTAGCCAAAAATTGTTACGGGCCAGAGCGAAACAAAAATTACAATCCATGAATAATTTCATTACACTCAGCCTAGGCTTTCTCTAATTATACTACCGGTTTACTATGGACATAATTATCTTATTGTTATTATCCTTTCTTCTTTTATTTCTTATCAGTATATGTGATCAACGATTCTAATATTATTCAATATCTATTATCAATGTTATATATGTTAACTTTTCTTTTATGTACAATTAATGATTCATAATGATTTCTAGATTTCATTTTTACAAATGTATACAGTAACAATCATAATACTTGAAAATTACTCTTCAATATTTTATATCAAATTAATAAATTTTTATAAGTTTTCCTTTTTTATCAACAACCATATTGTTTACGAATTTGTATAATTACTAATAATCAAATTTTTTTTATTACTATATGTATAAAATATGTAATCAATGATGTAATACTCCAAGCTGTTTATCTTTTGTTATCATATTGTACATTTATGTAATATATTGTTATAAATTTTTATTTTTTCATCACAACAAAAAATTAAAAATGTTAATTCTAATAACTATGTTTCAACGAAATGTTTGACACAATATAATTGTTAAATTAACTTTAAAAATATGTTAAAATATTCAAGGAACTAATGAAGGAATCGAGGCAACATTATATTTTCCAGTTAAATTATACGAGATACGAAAAAACGTTATAATACAATATTATTTTCTACATAAAGACCTACAAATTTGAATTGTAACATTTTTTCATAAGATTCATATTTTTCTTTGTAATTTAAAAAAAAAATATTGAAAATCCAAAATTCAATTTTTTAACAATAATATGTGAAATACGAAAAAAACGTAAAGATACAAAGTTGTTCGTTTCAAAAAGATCTACAAGTTTTGTCTCACACAGTTTATGAAAAAACATATATTTTTTGTTTCAATTCCAAAAAATACGATTAAAATTCAAGAATTCCATTTTTTAGACAAAATATATGAGATACATAAAAAACGTTAAGATTGAAAATTATTTGCCTAAATGAGGTCTACAAATTCTCATTAAGACATTTTGGGACAGGATGTATATTTTATGTTTTGATTTTTAATATTAAAAAAATTCGATTTTTTTCACCAAAATATGTAAGGTACGAAATAAGCATTGTTCTTCAAAATCGTTTCCTTAAATAAAGTCTACGATTGTTTTTTCTTTTTAAGAGATTTGGAAGAAAATAAATTATTTTAACCATGTAATTTATTAAAAAGTTACTGAAATGCATACAGAAAATCGAGCGCGAAGCGCGAGCGTCATGATGAGAATGTGTTCCTTAAGGCCGATAGAGCCTTAAGTAAATTGAATTTCCTGTTTCACTTAAACTGAAAAAGAAATTGAGTGACTTTGAGAAGATGTGTAATTCACATCACCTGTAATATTATTATAAAATTGGTTTGAGCTTCAGTATCAAATTATAATAAATAAACTTGAATGTATGTGAAGAGCACAAGAATAACAAGCGCGAAGCGCGAGGTGCAGAAAGAACGGAGCGCGAAGCACGACGATTAAATCGCGCGCCCCAGGCGCGCTCAAACTTGCGAGCGATGAGAATGTGCCCGTGAAGCGGGCAGATTTTTTTCAATGTGACACTTGAAAATTTCGAGATATAATTTTTTTAAATTTGGCACTCGGAAAATTTTTTTTTCCAACAGCTCACTGTAAAAGCAGTTTTGAATATAAAATGTAACCCTTGCACTTGAAATGCGCGAAAGAGTACAAGCTTTCAAAAAAGTTATAGCACACATTTCGTTGTTTTTTTTGTAATAACAATATAGTACATTTTTATAAACAATTAATTTTTTTTTAAATTTGGAACTAATTTTTTTCCGATATTTTGGTTTTTAAATCTTTGTTGAAGTTTTTTCAATATGCAGGCAACTACGCTTAAGCTTGATTAGGCATGCTCGGACTCGAAGCACGTGTGGCAGTGAATGCAGTGACCGCTGTTTTAGTTTTCTGTTAATGTTCCTCAAGTGTTCACCTATTTCAAATTAATACAGGAATGCCAAGCTCTCGATTTAAACATGTATGCTGCAATGCGTTTAATAAAAAAATCATAGTGGAAAAAAGCAAAAAAAAATTTGCGCCGCGTTTCGTCCTCGATACTCGAAAAATTGAAAATTTTCAAACCGGATGATGTTTCTTGTACACAATGCAGAATAGAAGCAAATGAAATGGAGATGGAAGATTTTTGTTGTAAGTACATTCAAACTTGTGCGTAGACTATTCCAAAACGAATCATTAGTTATAATAATGTATTGATGATTGAAGTTTTACAATAAAATTACTCTAAATGATACACTTAAGACGCAAATTTGTTTTTTACTTTTTTCCAGTATGATTTTTTTTATTAAACGGATTGCAGCAGACATGTTTAAATCGAAAATTTGGCATTTCTGTATTAATTTGAAATAGGTGAACACTTGAGGGACATTCACAGAAAACTAAAACAGCGGTCACTGCATTCACTGCCACACGTGCTTCGAGTCCGAGCATGCCTAATCAAGCTTAAGCGTAGTTGCAGCGTGCGAGCTCGCTCGTTGCAACGCGCGGGACAGATTTTATAAATTAATTACACGTACAGTTTTCATTTTTCCATTCCGAAATTTTGCCTGCATATTGAAAAAACTTCAACAAAGATTTAGTAACAAAAAAATCGGAAAAAAATTAGTTCCAAATTTTTAAAAAATTCAATTGTTTATAAAAATGTACTATATTGTTATTACAAAAAAAACAACGAAATGTGTGCTATAACTTTTTTGAAAGCTTGTACTCTTTCGCGCATTTCAAGTGCAAGGGTTACATTTTATATTCAAAACTGCTTTTACAGGGAGCTGTTGGAAAAAAAAATTTCCCGAGTGCCAAATTTAAAAAAAATGATATCTCGAAATTTCCAAGTATCACATTGAAAAAAAAAAATAATAATAATAATATTTTCGAAGTAAAAGGCAAAAAAAATGTTTCGTCGAAAATAAAATTTTGACTGTAAATCTCCCATGAAATGACCCACATATTTTTCATTTCCATGGCGCTTACTCAATAATTTCATATGTTAATGAATATATTTTATATAATCAACTTTTCTTGTTATAATTTATAAAAATTTCAATTAGAAAATTACGAGCAAATTTTTTCTTAGTGAGAAGAGATAAACACGTCAAGTAAGTTAATTCAAAGCGATATCAAAAAAATATTTTTCAATTGAACTTTTACTTGTGACGTAAAATGTTTTCTATGTAAGCAAATACAATTTGTTTGATTAGGATGGGAATTTGACGAATGAGAACTTATTTTTTAGGGAAAAGTATTCTTCAAAATTTTACCACGTCCAATTGGTAACCGAATAAGTTTTTTACTTGCTTGAAGTAATGAAAAAGATTTTTCATAATAGTTTGGCTTCGGACCATTCTCCCCTTTCGGCCGACGACTTAGTGTCAGCAATAACATTGCTTTTTCCGGCCAATGTTCAATACGAACGTCATAATTTTGGATGGCTATTATCCACCTAGTTAACTTTTCACTTAAAAGCTTTCCCACTCTTGACGTAAGAACGAAATTTTAGCTAGGCGAACGACCGTCAATAGTTTTTTTGCGTTATATAGTATGCCAGCTCAGCACCTTTTAAGATGTGGCTAAAATAAACAATAGAGGAAGGATTCACGTCTTCGTAAAGTTGGAAAAGGACGGCCCTTAGGGTTACGCCACTGACATCTGTGGCCCGAGTCGAACTATTGATTCTCTTTTGCTTCTCTTGATACTCTCTTGATTCTCTTTTGCTTCTCTTGATACTCTCTTGATTCTCTTTTGCTTCTCTTTATACTCTCTTGATCCTCTTTTGCTTCTCTTGATACTCTTTTGATTCTCTTTTGCTTCTCTTGATACTTTCTGGATTCTTTTTTTCTTCTTTCTCTGCTCTTTCTGTCATATACAGTCTGTTCAACAAGAGCGAGTTCTCGGTTCTTCGAAAACTATTAGAGATTTTTAAACTTTTTTTTTTTAAATGAAAGTAAATTTAAAGGACTACGGCGCAATTACCACGGCAATTCAGTAGCGCTCGAATCGTCGGAGAGAGCAGACGTGAGTCATAATGAGTTCTGTTTACGCGAAACGTTTTGAAGCGGTCTTTTTGTGTACCCACCCAAAGGGACCACTTATGTTCTATACAGCCGCTGCTAAATACATCAAAAGGAGGGCAGATCAATGAGATCAATAAGTCCTCACAAAATGTACCAGTTGGGGCTCAAAATATTAAAAGAAGTATATTTGTAAAGAACATCTCTTAATAGACTACTGTTGAATTTTCAGCTGAATCCGTCACGTTGTTCAACTTTCTCAATCGATCAAAGCAAACAAGTCCTGTGAATCCAATAAAATGCAGGAAAACACATTTCGTGCAGTAATTCAACACTTCTATATAAAAGGCAATACATCAAAAGAAATGAAGGTCGAGTTGGATGAAGTTCATAAAATTTTCCTTTGTGTTTTTACTACTAAAATACAGCCTGAATGTGGTCAAGCTACAAGTGTCATGGTCTGTTCTTAGCGATGAAATCTTTGATTTTCGTTGCCACGGTTGTGACCAGATTGCCACGGTTGTGACATTTTTCCTACTTTTGGCGCAGTTGACTGCTGTAAGTGGTTTCATAGAACGACAAAATACATTCGATAACAAAGTACACAATATTTATTATATTTTTCTTGCAAACAAAATTAAATTCACATGTTTTTTTACGTTGAATAATTACATAATAAATGAAAAGTAAAACCAAATTATTGCACCAAATCAAGCTTCGATAAATAGTAATCTTTCTTTTTGGTTTCCTATTTTATTAGCATTGGAAACCGACGTTTTCATTTTCGTAATATCTTGCTGACGTTTTTCAGTAGCCTTCATTGATTTTTTAGAAACAAGTCGCGTTTTACAACGTACCATTTTTCCTAAAAAAAAGTATACATTGTGTAGATATTCAAAAGATAGGGATAGATACGAAAATAATTATTGCGTGCGTCTTGAAATAAATTTGAGGAATAAAATGAATTAGTGTGAAAGGCGTATAATGCTTGACACAGTGTTCGCAGAACGTGGACGTAAACGGCCCCGACCATGGGCCCTACCAACTCATGGCTTCTTCCTCGCTCCACTGCCATAGGTTGGTTGAATGAGGAAGACACAATGAGCTCGATGCATCTATGGTGGAGGCCGGTTACGTCCACGTTCTGCGAACACTGGCTTGACAAGAATATTTATTCACACAAATAATAAAAAATATAAATATTCCTTTTTTTAATTCTTATATTGAAGTAGGAAAATATTTATTGTCCCAAAATATTCAAAGTTGCACAAGTATTCTTCAAACTAACGATTATGTAAAAAAATATCGATGCGTTTTGTGAATTACAACATTCATGAATACTACAAAAATACTAAAAAAAATACTGGTAATCTATATGAAAGGTAATGTTTTCTGCATCGAATTTTATAACGCTGAATATAAATCTATAATAATATTAGATAATCTTTCAACTTCAAAAAATACCAAAACAATTATGAAAAATACTAAAAGTATAAGGGAAAAAAAACCTAAACTTCAGTGACTTGAAAATCACAAAAATCGTACGCCGTTACATTAAATACAAACATGAAAAATCTACAACTCTGGACTCCAAAGGTTGTATGACTTTAAAAATAAAAAAATTGAAAAATCTTACTCTAGTAACCAGATCGTCAAAGAATTAAAATTACAAAATACCGAAGGAAATATATTTTTTTCGAAAAACCCCTCCCAAAAATTTTCTTTACCTACGCCCCTGATTCCTATTATTTTGTGCAGCATCACACAATATTTTTATAATATTAACCACAATACATTGTTAAAATCAGTTGTGCACAACAAATTCACATTCCATAAAGTTTTTCTCCCAAGTAAAAAAACTGCCACGGTTGTGACATTTCGAACTGCCACGGTTGTGACATTTTGATAGTTATTTGATCATTAAAGAGAAGCGGTTTGAGTTAGGAAATTTTCCGAAATATTTTGAGGTTCTGCTAGCAAACGTCAATAAAAAATAGTTAAATGCACGATAAATTATTTGATGCTCAAAAGATACAAGTGCCACGGTTGTGACATACACTTTTTATACGTACCGTTTTTTGATATTTCTCGGGTGATAAAATACACACAATTTTTTTTTAGACTGACATATCGCTGTCAAAACGTAAAGAGATCACTGCTGATTCGAATTGACAAATGCACTGCGCAAAACAAAGCACGATACAAAAGAACCAAAATAATAATTCAAAGCATGTAATTTTTATCAAAACTGATGGACACTTTTTAAAGACAAGTTAGGTAATTTGAAAAACGTGCAAAAATTACAAAAACTTCAAATATTACAGGTACAATTACTTATTGCTGACACGTATATCTCATTTACTATTTCGCGAAAGATTCAAGTCATGATTAGATAAAATTTTCAGGAAATCACGGTTGAGGACATGCCACGGTACTGACATTTGGAGTGCATTATGTGTTTCAGAAAAATGAAGATGCATATCTGAACAAATAATTCATCGGGGTTAGTAAAATAAAAGTTCTTTAAACGTGTTCATGTACTCAATCATTTGAAAAATGCTAAGCTAAGCGTACAATCCTCAAAAGACACAAAACTGCATCCTCGCAGAGAATCACCCATCTCTCCCGGAAAAAAAAGTTATCATACAACCGATTTTATTTAAAATTTTGATCACCTGAATTTCTGAAAGTACAAACATTACACATGGTCATTACATCTGTCTATTCTCGTACTTCTGAGTTTCTAAAGTCTTAAGTAACTTCTAATTTAATTTTTAAAAAACCAAAAATAGCACATAAAATTGCGAATATTCTACTTTAGACAATATCAAGTACAAACTGTAAGGTTTTTCTAAAGTCAAGTATTATATTCGCAATCCTTAAAACCCCCGAGTAATAAGTTTCAAGCGGATTCGATTGATTTTGAAAAGAACTTTTCGCCATCTTGGAACCGCCATTTTTGATTTTTGAAATCAGAATACAGATTTGTAATCAGCGACCCCAAACACCCCTAGATACCAAGTAGTATGAAAATCTAACATTCAAAAAAGAATTCCTACACCAAGTTATGATTAAAAAAAAAAATGTTTACATCAAGTATTGTCTTTTGTAATGAAAACAAAATTTTTGTAAAATCAACGAAACCTGATCAACAAAATTTTTTTGTTGCCGTCAGAATTTTTTTTCCAGTGTATATTTTTCATATAATATGCATTACTCGAAACAAGACACAACGGATTCAACGAATGTGAATGCATCCCTCGCTTCGCTCGAGCAGCAAACTTCACACTTGTTGCAATCGCTGTGTTTCAACACTTATAATGCAATATACTATTTTGACCTCCTAGTAGAAAAAAATCATGTGCAACACGAGAAAAATATTTATTTTACTCGTGTGTTTGTTGCCCTCGCTTTTCTCGCGCATCAAACTCCGCACTCACAAAATAAACTTTTTTTCCCTAGTTGCACAATATACTATTGTTTACTCCGCAGGAATCAATAAAAAACTTTATGAATCCTCAGCAGGAAAAGTAATTTTCGTTAATTTTCAAATTACTGTTAGGAATATGGAAATATGTTATTTACCGAAGAAAATAATTATCGCTTGATTCTATCTAAGACAGTCAATTTACGTAGTTAAATTTGTTTCTAAGTATGTTTTTAATTCAGATATTCAGGCAAACGGTTATTTTAATCAGTTTCCAAGTTACCCTGACCCAATGAATCTAGTTCCAGATAATTTTATGAGAGTCAACGACTGAGAGGTCATTATATCATTTTTGAAAGTTTATTTAAAAAGTGATAAAAAAATATGGAAATATATAAAATAAGTTTTCTAATACTTTCATAGTTGATTTGAAAACAAAATCAAAATTCAAATAATATATGCACTTTTCTTTACCTAACCTAAAATTTCTATAATTTGATCCTCTGAAGTTGAAAATGGTTATGTCAATCTGTTGCAATAGAATTTGATTATTCTCTCATAGCTATTTAGAATGTCTAACATATATTTTGTTTTAAACACAGGTGTTTCTCAAGTGAACAATTTGATTCTGAATATTTCCGTAATGCTGAAACATGGGGTGGCCACGAGTAAATAATTAGATTTTTGATTGCTGCTGAGCTTTCGATAAAATTGTACAGTATTGTTTATAAATGATATTTATGGAAAACACTGTAGATTCTTAAGAAGTACTTTAAAATGCATGCGCAAAGGGGTATGAGGGCTTGACAGTTGCTTGATTGTGGGGGTGTGCGATGTAGAATCGAGATACGCATGTACTTTTCGTCGACCTAGATCCTATTTCGAGGTCAAGCACGGTCACTTTCAAATATTTCAATAATTTAGCCTATTTATGCTCGTCTGACAAAAGTCACATACTCACCACTTGAGCAGTAGAACAAATTTTCACTAATTTTATAATATTTAACATTTTTTATGATATTTACCAAATTAAAACATAATTGTAAACTGTTAAAATATTGATTTACAATACAAATAATTGTATGAAAGTATAATTTGTCATTGTCAATTAAAATGTTTGTAAGTGAATCCTCGTAAGGAGAGTTTGCAATTTTTGTACAGATATATTATTTTCATAAAAATTGTTTTACTTGTAACAAAACAGCCATACTATAAAATTAATACTTACTCACAAATTTCGAGTAAAAGTTCACAAAAAAATTTTTAATCTCGTTGTCATTTCAACAATTTTATGGATTAATAATTGATTTCCGCAATTTTATTGTAGCAGATTTTTTTCATTGATTTTTGTTTGTATATGATATTGAACTCGAATCGATGTCAAAAAACAAGTGCTGTGTTGAAAAGTGTATGTTAGGAATAATAAACAACTGTCAGTACCACTACGCTGAAGTTATTTTAACCGCTTTTATATCAAATAATAATTTTAATGTTTTTAAGGTATATGATACTTTAAAATGATTGAAAAAATTGTTTTGTAATTCAATTATAATTATTAATTACGAGTTATCAACAGTAGCGATATTTCAACTCATTTACTGCAATTTCAATCTCGCATGTTTACAAAGCTTATATTGTAGGTTTACGATTTCGTTTTATTGGCAGATCATGAATACGTTCCGAAAACTAATCATAATTCTGTTTCTGCAAATAAAATATGTATTTCAATATCATTTTGTATAAAGTAAATATATTATTCTTTCAAAAATGCATGTTGAAAATTCGAAATGTTTAATTTGAGGTATTTTTACTTGATTTTGCTATTTGAATAATTTACTGCGGTTCTCCAGGTGTTATAATATAATTTTAAAAGAATTTGATATCTTTCGGTGGAAGCAGTTGACCGGCAATCAAAAGACCTGGGCTCGAATCCCAGCACAGTTAAAAGCGTCTTTTTTCCACAGAAATATTTCAAATTCTTTAAAAATTTGAATTTATTGGCAATTTATTTGCATTATTTGCGATATAAGAGTTTGAAATTGTCTACGAGGATACCTGTCGACAACGTATCCTATCTGATATGCGACTAGTGATCCTCCGATAATGTAGGCAGTGACACAAATTTCAAACTCAACTAATTAATTTGTTGTAATATAATCTCGAAACTAACCTTGCTGAGTCGCAAGTGGCAATGGCTGTCCGTATTGCAGTGTGTATACTTCCTATAATTTTATATCAAAGTGTATTCAAATCTGATCGAAAATGGAAAGAGTTGATAAAAGCAAATCTATTCCAAAAGAGGTGAGAACGATGGGAAAAGTTCAGATTAAAGATAGAATCTTTGCAAAAGAAGCAAAAGAAACTTCATTTAAAATAATATAAATCTAAAAACATTTAGGTATTCCTGTTGCGTGATTTGAATTTTGAAAATTTGTTAGTATAAAAGAGGAATTTTATTTGAAATAAAATATGTTTCAAGAGATTTATTCATTTAATGGTACATTATTGTGATTTTTAAAAGTTTTTAATCAATTTATTAAGGTCGCTTTGTCATACCTATGTTTTATAATTTAAATTAATTACAATGTTCAAATCTTCTTAATTAAATGTAACTTCACTGAAAATGAAATTGCAGTATTACGCGCATCATGCAAAACCGCAGTAATACCAAAACTTTATAATTTTTTTAGATTGCTATATTCTATGTAAAAATATGATATCTTTTCTGAGTTTTATAAACGTATTCTATTTCATTAATATCAAATACTGCAGTGACGCGTTTGATACATTTAAGAAAAAAAGCAGACTTCTACAGTTAATGTTAAATAGTGAAAAAATGTCTGAGTTCCATTACCGTAAGCACATGTAACATTTTGTGGGACATGATACATAAAAATTAAAGAATCACCCCTATATTGGCGCCAGCTCGATAACCATTTTCTTGCTGTGAAAAGTGGCGGCGTCCACTCCAAGAGTCAGTATGAACGCGTTCACGCTCATGTGAAGACGTGACTTGTCCATTGCTCAATTTGAGGAACGTGCTTATACTGAAGGACCTGTAAATGTACCTCGAGGCTTTGAATCCGTAATTTTGCGCCTTTGCTACACTTTGGTAATAAGTGGTGTTCTCATCTTTCCATAAATAAGGGACAAAATTATCATTTACTCGTTTTTTCTCACTATAATTTTATTTTTTCTAATCAGAATACACTCTAAATTTGAATAAGTAGGAAAATACTAACTGAAATACCATGAAATCGTTTACTCATTGCTTTGGTGAGTACTTTTGCTAATAACTAGCAGTTTTCTAATAATTCACATAGTTAACTTCTACTAATTTGGTAAATAATAATAATTTTGCAATATTTTCATTAGTGGTTTTCTAATAATTTGTTCGTTAACCAGCCAAATCCGACAAAAATTGTTAAAAAAAAAATTGCAATACTGGTTTATGATAGTACTCATAAATCTCTATTATTTATCCTAATAACATTTTTCGATTAAACCTAAATCAGGAAAGTTACAATATGTTAAAACTTGAAAAAAGTCAATATCTAAATTCCATTTTTTAGTCAAATTAAACGAGATACGAAAAAACGTTATCATACAAAATTGTTTGCTGCAAAAAGATCTACAAATTTGAATCTCACCATTTTTTTTTATAAAATGAATATTTTTCTTTTCAATTTGAAAAAATACTATTGAAAATCGAAAATTCAAGTTTTTAACTATAATATGTGAAACATGAAAAAAATGTAAGAATTCAAAATTATTTACTTCAAAAAGGTATACAAATTTTGTGTGGCACTGTTTCAGATAAAATGTATATTTTTCTTTTCAATTTCAATAAATACGACTGAAATTCAAAAATTAAATTTTTTAAACAAAATATGTGGGATATGAAAGAAACGTTAAGGTAGAACATTATTTGTCTAAATGAGATCTACAAATTCTCATTAGGACATTTTTCGGCAGGATGTATATTTTATGTTTTGATTTCAAAAAACACTATTAAAAATAAAAAATTTCGTTTTTAAACCAAGATATGTGAGATACAAAGAAAGCGTTGAAATGCAAAATCCTTTGCTTTTTTTTTTTTTTTTTTTTGGTGAGGAGGAAAAAATGGCAAAATCTTTTATAGACGTTGTACAGGACTCTCCTAGGACGGGTCTAGGCATGAATTTTTTTCTATTGTGCAATATTTGGAAGAAAAGCAATTATTTTAATCATGTAATCTATTAGAAAGTTACAGAAATGTATGCAGAAAATCAAATTTCTTTTTTCATTTGAAATCAGAAACAAATTTATTAACTATGAGGAAATTTAATTTGTGTCCAAACGGGCGGAAAAATTCGCATTGCATGCTTGTGCATAGGGCGGCATGGAGTCAATTGTGCCTCGGCGTCAAAATCGGGCGAAATGTTCATACCGCCCGAAACTTGACTGCCCGCTGCTAACTACGCACTCGCACGCAACGCGACTTTTTCCACCAATTTGGACACAAAACGTCGTGTGCACTTCGAGCGACATGGTAGCGATGTGACTCGTGTGAATACTGCCCTCGCTACGCTCGGGCGGGTACACTTCGCACTCGTCACAATCGCCACCATGCCCCCCTTGTACACAATCTACTATTACATCTACATTATTATAAAATTGACTTGAGCTTCAGTACCAGATTACAAGAAATAAACTTAAATGTATGCGAAGAATATGAGAGCGAGCGCAATGCGCGATGATGGAATCGCGCGCTTAATCTTGCGAGCGAAACGAGCTGTGCGCGAAAATAATGTGCCAGCGAAGCGGACAGATTTTTTAAAATTCGTTTCGCAATACAATGTAAGTATTTAAAACTAATTAAGTTGAGATATTTCTACAAAAACCTATGTAGAAGTCAAAAAATTTTAATAATGTGAAATACACTGTTAAAAATCTTATTAATAATAGTAGACTTTAATACACAAATGGTAAATAAAAATAAATAGATTTGTATGTTTTGAAAAATTAATAAACTTTCATATTAAATTTAATATCTTTTTAATCATAGTATATTAAAATGAACAAACATTATGAAATTATACACGGTTACTCATTTTAATCTATAATCCCAAATATCTTCTAAAATACTTTATCTACGAAAAAATGGTTCGGACAAAGGTTGAACAGGACCGAGGGGGGCATTTGAGTGTACCATCAATTTTGAATGCATAGAAGCGGTGAAATTTTCATTTTTTTAAGGGGTGCTCGAGGTGAATGGAGGGGGGGGGGGGCGAGGGTAGTAAATTTTAGGCGGAATTGACTTCTTATTATTAGTAGATACTGTAGGATTTTTTTCGAATTTTTTGGACCAAATCTGAATTGTGCCAATAACCGGCCTTAGAGACCCTTTCCCGCTCTTTTCAAATCTGCAGTCAAAAATAGGGGTTTTGATTCAAGAAAATTGTCTTACCTCCATTTGACCTTGACAAATTACCTCAAGGTCAAAATTGATGGTACATTCAAATTTCCCCCTCGGTCCTGGTCAACCTTTGTCCGAACCATTTTTTCGTAGATAAAGTATTTTAGAAGATATTTAGGATTATAGATTAAAATGGGTAACCGTGTATACACATGTGTATTCAAATTCAAATAAAAGTTTGTATTTTTCAATATGAAAGCATTTCAACTTTAATATACGTTACTGAAAAAAGCTTCCGTTACATGTAAGGGAAGTTTAATACAGGAATTTCTAACAGCGCAGTGTAGCAATTTTATAACCACGTGTTTAATTGATCTTGATTATTTCGAAATGTATGGCTTGAAACAAAACCTGTTGTAGACGTCATGAAGATTGCAAATTTCAAAATACAAATGGGATAATATTTGAGCTTTATAAATAATTATATTTTGCATAAAATTGTTTTATAAAAGAAAAATTACATCCCTGCTTGATAAGCAAAGTTTGTTGTAAATTTGTTTTATACACAGTGTGTCCCAAAAATAACCGAACTTTATATTTAAATCATACAACATGCAGCGCGATCTATTGAAAATTTGAAGCATTAAAAAGATAGATTCATCCTCTTTCAAACGCACCTAAATTCATGTAAATCGAAATGACAGATGTGAAAGTTACAGCCATTTCAATAAAAGAAAAAGTGTGCTAATGTTATAAAACAAAAATGGAACAAAGAGCAAATATAAAATTTTGTGTTAAACTTGAAAAAAAATTCGCTGAGACATACGAATTGATGAAAAAAGTTTATGGTGATGATAGCATGAGTCTTACTCAAGTTTATACGTGGTTTACACGATTTAAAAATGGCAAATTTTACTGTGAGAATGCTGGCAGAAGAATTAAGTTTCTCTTACTGTACAATCTACACAATATTAACTGAATATTTGGGAAAAAGAAAGGTCTTTGCACGTTTTGTTCCACATCAGTTAAATGCACCACCTCACAAGACCAAAAAAGTCAACGAATTTTTGATGAAAAAACAGATTTGTGTCATGGACTACCCTCCGTATTCGCCTGATCTATCACCGCGTGACTATTTTCTGTTCCCTTAACTAAAAACTGCAATGAAAGGGACTTTTTACGATGAAGTTCCAACCATTCAATCAGCTGTGACACAGGTGCTAAAGAACATCCCAAAAACCGAGTTTAAAAAGTCTATGCATAAATTGGTTCATCGTTCCAAACGTTGTATTGAGTCTAATGGCACCTATTTTGAATAAATAATAACTTTCAAAGATAATATAATGTGTATCTTATTCTATATCCAAAAAGTTCGGTTATTTTGGGACACACTGTGTACGTAATAAAATTATGTTCAAATCGTACATTGCACAAAGCTCTATAGCTATGTTAATTACACGGAGATAATGTAGACTATGTAATGTACAATAAAAAATACAAAGTAGCACTGTAATTTTTCAAGTCATACAATGTAATTGGTGCAAGATAATTAGTAAGGACTGTATCCGACAGAAAATACTATCAAGAAAATAAGATCTCTTCCAAGATAAGTTGAAAAATTCGAAATAAACGCATTGAATTTCCGTATTCATTTTCGAAAAGCTTTACTTTTATTTAGAGAATATTTTTAGAGCTAGAGTCATAGTAATCGGTTTATTTGTGTATGCGTACTATAGTTTAGCTTTGTAAGTT
Source organism: Diplolepis rosae (assembly GCA_030998225.1). Lineage (NCBI taxonomy): Eukaryota > Metazoa > Arthropoda > Insecta > Hymenoptera > Diplolepididae > Diplolepis > Diplolepis rosae. The sequence goes on from JAPYXD010000546.1 coordinate 830,886, forward strand.
ACTATCATCAAAATTTTATGCATATGAATCATATTAGTTGGTGAGTTTGATGTATTTGTAGAACTTACATATACGTTAATAACAAGATTATCTTTTATCATTCTTGGCATGAAATTTTTATAAGACTATCAAAAAGTTTACCGCACTATGCGGTAAATTTTTAAGTCCACGGGCGTAAAACTTTTTGTGTTTTTAGGACGCTCTCTTGAGCAGTGTGGTACTCTGTACCGTACAGCTTGGTAAATTTTCAAATCCGTGATCGTAACTCTTCTTGCATTTTCGGATCATTCTCTTGAGCTACACCTTACATTGTACCGAGAGGTTTGGTACTTCGCTAAAAAATTTCTGTATCAAATTTCCATTACATGTTATGGAAGTTTTAATAATCAATGTATATTCAATTTAAAATACTTTCATCTTCAAAATACAAAATTTTATTTGAATTTTAATACACATGTATATATATACGAGCGGTGTTCAATAAGTCCGTGACTTTGAAATGAAGAACACTTTTTATAACAAAAATTCCAATTTATTTTTCAACATAGTCCCCTTTTAACTGTATACATTTATCATAGCTTTACTCAAGCTTCTTTATGCCCTCTAAAAAGTAAATTTTATCAAACCCCTCAAAATACTCATTTGTCGCAGCATTTTCGATCTCTTCGTTCAATGAAAATCTCTACCTCCAAGCCAAGTTTTCATGTTAGGAAATAAAAAACAATCGGAAGAAGACAAATCTGGAAAATAAGGTGAATAAGGAAGTATTTCGTAGCGTAAATGAAATAATTTGGCCGTTGAAATGGCACTCGTGTGAGCTCGTGCATTGTCAGGGTGGAAAAGCACTTTTTTTACGCCAGATGGGGCCTCTTTTCCCTCAGTATGGTATCAAATCGATCTAATAATGAGATATTCTACTCTCCTGTAATAGTTTATCCCTTCTGTAGATAATCGATTAATATTATACCATGTGAGTCCCGAAGAATTGTGGCCATGACCTTACCGGCTGATGGAACCATCTTCGCTTTTTCAGCGCAGATTCGCCAGGCCCAGTCCACATTTTTGACTGATTTTTTGTTTCTGGCGTATAATAATGAATCCTCGTTTCATCAACAGTTACATAACGTCACAAAACTTCTTTTGAATTGCGTTGAAATAGGCCCAAACATTGCTCAGATGCAACCACACGAGCCCGCTTGTGATCGGCTGTGAGCAAACGCGGCACTCTTCTTGCAGACAGCTTTCTCGTGCCCAAAAATTCATGTCAAATTTACCATACGCGTCCCACTGAAATGTTTATAGTTTCACTAATCTTACGCACTTTCAATCGACGATCGTTGAGTACGATGTTGTGGATTTTATCGACCATTTGTTGAGAAGTCACCTCTTTTGTACGGCCAGATCGCTCAGCACCATGAAACGGTCACAATTCACTTCAGCTGATTGCGCCCACGACATACTAAAGGTATAGTACACGCGGCGCAGTAGGAACTCAGGGGTAGTGGTACCAACAGTCTCCGCTAGGCTCGCAGCGCAAGCTTGCCCGCTTTAAACCTGAAACAGCGTGTCTATAACCGAGCGCACTCAATTCTCAGCGGTATTTCCAGCCGGGGTCTCAGGACCTCCAGCCAGGGTTCCACTTACTCGGCATCGGTCAGACTCTCAGTCTGAACTGTCCACCCTTCAGAGAAGCAGCCAAAGGACTATCAAAGAAGATAGTGGTGATTATATTTGCTGAGTGACTCTAGGTACGCTGCCTAGGCTCTGGAGCGCTGATTAATTTTTTATAGTTGTTTACTTGCATTACTCTCTGGGTACGCTACTCTAGGCTCCAGAAAGTAACAGTGTCTCCAGAACGTGGGATTTTTCGGCCCCCACCACGTTCCCATCTGGGAGAAACACATGCAAACGTGGCGTGTCAGTGTGTCGACTCTGCTACACACTGCGGTCACCAGCTTCGTGTAAAGCCGAAGGTAAACGAAGACGGACTTCGTTACAATGCTTGAGTTTTCAAGTTATTTTTAGATTTCACGCTTTCGTTTATCGAGTCGAAATTAAGAATTGTACTTTTCTCGAGTACGTGCAAAAGAGGCGCGAAGCAGACGACGAATTTGAATTTACGAAGTATATAGTTCAAGAAATAACACTTTTCTTCAATTTCTTGAAGAAAGTCTGCATGAAATAAACATCAGTATGATCTTGGAAAATTTCATGAGGATTTCAACACTTCAAAAATAAACTTTCAGTGAAATTTAGTCACAATAAATGTATAAAATTTGAATCAATATATAATTTTCCATTCAAATTTATATACTTCCTACTAATTTTGTACATTTAACAATTTTTCAATTAGAACAATATTTTCTATCAAGATAAAATGAACATAAAATTCAAGTTCATAATTTATATTTTCAGTTATATGTTAGAAATATTTTCATCTCACATTTTTGTAGCCTAAGCACAAACTTTTCATTCCAAAACTTAAAATCTCCACGGAAATGGAAAATTGTCTAATAGCAGTAGATAAATTAAAAAGCTAAAATATGTGTTTATTGGTATTTCCATATTAACATATAAATATCAATCAAATTCAAATTTTACATAAAAACTTTTGTTTGAAGTGTTCAAATGTTTTAACAATTTGACAAGATTTTATGGAGGAGTGCAATCTTTTGGATGAAATATTTTGTAGTTCTTAATTTGTCTGTCCGTCTGAAATCGTAGTAAGATTTGAACAGTAAACAACAAATTTTCCAATAGAATTCAGGATCAATAATAATTGATTCAGGAAATACTTCAACTCTGTAGAGCATTTTTGTATTTCGAATTCAAAATGTGTGCTTAAGCCACAAAAAAGTAAGCTGAAAATATAGATATAAAACTAATTATGTCATGTTTATGTCATCTTAATGGAAAATACTTTGCATATAATTCTCTAATTCGATATTTTTTTAATGTATGAACATTCAAGAAATTGATAAATATTCCATCTTTTTATAGCAACTAAAAATTTCCGGATAATGCTTTGATTGAGAAAGCTAAAAATTTGTCAAATATTGATATAAATTGCAATTTTACAATTGCATTATTTTTCAAATATTTTAACATCTCTTCAATCTTGATAATTCTTAAAGAAGTTTATTTCATGTGAGTGACTTTTTCTTTTTCTAATGAAAGATTTCGTAATTCTAAATTCGGCCCAATTAGTAACATTGTAAAAAGATTTTAAAACTTCATAAAAATATTTTTTCTGTTTTATTCAAAGTCAATAAATATTCAATGTTTGGAATCGAAATATTAAGTAAATGATTTTTAATTTCTGGGAATAAACTGCTTTTATAAGACAATCTTTCTTCTTTGTGAGAAATTTCAATTTTAAAATTAAAATTCTACGCATAGGATACAAAAACATAATATGAAAATACTTTTATTACAGAATCTTGAAATATACAAGTTGACCAATTTTTAATCGAGTAAATCGGCTACTTTAAGCAAAAAATTATGTTAAAAATATTTTATCAAAAAAAAATTAGACACATTAAATTACCGTTTAAAATCCACATTCATAGATTGATGGTAAAAGCAGTTTAAAGTTTTTTAATCTTACGCTTTAGTGACGTATGCACAGACTTTTAATCAGATAAATGAAATGCTTTATAGAAAGTCAAAATTTTCTTATTACTGCACTTAATCAAATTTATAAAGTAAAAATATTTTTTAATTGATGCTTTCACTCAATTCTTTAAACATTCATTAATTGAAAATTGTACTCAAAATTTAATCATGCAGCGTTCCAATATTCCCACAATGTTACAAAATCTTATTAATCATTATTTTAGTCGAATTATTTTCAAAATATTTAAAAAATAAATGTAAATATTTTGATTAAATACTCTGTCAAATTTTGCATTTGACTGATCTTGCAAAACTGTTGAAAGTTTTGAATACCGATAGAAGAAACTTTAAATGAAATTTTATGTCCATAAATGCTTAAAGTTCTATAAGGAAATATCAACTACAACATTCTCAAATTTTATAAATAAACTACTAAATTCAAAAAGTTTCGGATTTTTTAAAAAACTGTACAAATTTCAAATATGAATCAGTCAAAATCTACTGATTATCAGTGAAATTTGACTGATTTAAATAACTAAAAACAGGTTACTGTGAATCAGTCAAATTTCACTGATTACTTCAGTGAAAAGTAACTGATTTAACAGTGAAAAATATTGTTTCCACTGATGATTCAGTGAAAAGGCAAATCACTGATTCAATCAGTGAAAATTTGACTGATTCAGATTTAGAGTCTATACAAATTTCAAATATAAAGTGTACTCTGTACATTAATCAAACAAATTTAGAAGATGAATATTTTAATAAATATTCCTAAATATTATTGGAATATGATACATATCGAATTTAGGGCTGATCGAGTAACACAAATTGAGTTGACCGTCCTGTTTCCTAAGCGATTTCTTTTGGGAGTTTTCGCGTCCGTGAGCATGGAGAAACCTCGCTCCGCCTCAGCATTTGAATGAGGAAGACTCCGAACATGATTCAATACTGAGGTCAAATTTGGAAAAAGTTTTTCTCCTGTACTCGTCGAAGATACACCGATACTAGACCACATTTCGTCAAAAGATAAATTCGACCACTTTTCTTTGAGTTCCTGTCTGATTTTGAGTAAAGAATCCCACTCTTTTTGTACACCTATTCTATCAAACGACCCTAAATCTAGACAAACTTTCTAGACCATAGGAAAAGTTTCGCTTCGATCAGCATAGAAAGCTACTTGAGGCCAGAAAACAGCAACGCAAGACAAAAAGATGTCATCAAAAGGAAGTCGATTGCGAATTTCTTCGCTTGCTGTGACATAAAATTTCAAGCAATTACGAAGAAATAGATCAACTTCTACTATTTGCAATTTCTTGTTTGTAAGTTGCTGCTGGAAATATTCTCGCGTTTCCTTACCAACGTCAATGTCTTGAAGCGGCTTTTGATTACTAGGATCTGCAAAGTTAACATTTCTAATGATTTGAAAGAATAAATTCGGTTGAAGAAGACCCTCTTTCAAATAACTGCTAAGGATCCATACTCATTGTGAACAATAAATTATACGACGAAGGAAAACAGAATTATTTGAAAAGAATTAATAAGATGAAAAGTCGATAAAATTGAGCGAATGTGAATAATTTGTAATCTGCACACAAATTAAGTTTCACAAAATAAACTTACCTACAAGCATCAAACAATAACGTACGTAAGAGCACTCACGTATCACCAAATAATAATATAATATTCTTACTTTTGCCGTTTTCAATAAGGAATTACGATAAAAATATGAAGAATCCACACTCTTGCCTTCTCAAATAACGCATAAAGAGAGAATCAAGTATATCTTAGAAGAAAACAAAAGAAGGTTGCTATTATTATTTGTTTTCGTCTCCAATTTGACCTCTATACCGTTCGTTTGCGATTTAAAACATTGGTAACTTTTTGGCTATTAATCTGATTGAGCTACAACTTTTCAGAAAACTTTCTTTACTAAAGTATTAAAATTTTTCTCCTGTAGATAGTTTCAGAAAATGTAGACACTTAATACAATATTAATAAAATCGTAAAATTCTGAAAATTTGTTAAGCTAGCGCGAGTGGAAGTAGAGAAAACAATTTTTTTTTTAAATGTACTTCTCCCAATTACTTGAAAAATTAGAAGTTTTAAAAATGTTTGCAAAAGGAAAAACGATGTGCCTTGAAAGTGTACATAAAATTTATTGAACTATTACTAGTAAACTCTACCTCCGTGGTGGTGTGGAAAGGAGTTTTATTTCAGAATATTTGGGATTCTCTAAGAATGAACCAGCTTTTTTATTTTAATATTTCAAATGTGTTTTCTTTCTTTTATGTTTAAGGCAAAAACTAGATCTAAAAAAAGCAAAAAAACCTATTTCTCTAATTGCGTCCAAGATTAGAGCCGAATCTATGCAACCGATTGTTAAAGGTTTTAAAAGTTTTCGCTTTAGTTTAAAAAGCAAGTCTTCATAGTATTTTACTAAGTAATGAAAGTATGTCTACAATTGTTTTCTTAAGTCCTACCCAAAGGTCAAACATGGTGCAAAAATGTCGTAAAATAAGAAAAATGTCTGAGTACTTTGAAGAAGTTTTTCTAAATCGATATGTATCATATTCCAATAATATTTAGGAATACTTATTAAAATATTCATCTTCTAAATTTGTTTGATTAATGTACAGAGTACACTTTATATTTGAAATTTGTATAGACTCTAAATCTGAATCAGTCAAATTTTCACTGATTGAATCAGTGATTTGCCTTTTCACTGAATCATCAGTGGAAACAATATTTTTCACTGTTAAATCAGTTACTTTTCACTGAAGTAATCAGTGAAATTTGACTGATTCACAGTAACCTGTTTTTAGTTATTTAAATCAGTCAAATTTCACTGATAATCAGTAGATTTTGACTGATTCATATTTGAAATTTGTACAGTTTTTTAAAAAATCCGAAACTTTTTGAATTTAGTAGTTTATTTATAAAATTTGAGAATGTTGTAGTTGATATTTCTATTTAGAACTTTAAGTATTTATGGACATAAAATTTCACTTAAAGTTTCTTCTATCGGTATTCAAAACTTTCAACAATTTTGCAAGATCAGTCAAATGCAAAATTTGACAGAGTATTTAATCAAAATATTTACATTTATTTTTTAAATATTTTGAAAATAATTCGACTAAAATAATGATTAATAAGATTTTGTAACATTGTGGGAATATTGGAACGCTGCATGATTAAATTTTGAGTACAATTTTCAATTAATGAATGTTTAAAGAATTGAGTGAAAGCATCAATTAAAAAATATTTTTACTTTATAAATTTGATTAAGTGCAGTAATAAGAAAATTTTGACTTTCTATAAAGCATTTCATTTATCTGATTAAAAGTCTGTGCATACGTCACTAAAGCGTAAGATTAAAAAACTTTAAACTGCTTTTACCATCAATCTATGAATGTGGATTTTAAACGGTAATTTAATGTGTCTAATTTTTTTTTGATAAAATATTTTTAACATAATTTTTTGCTTAAAGTAGCCGATTTACTCGATTAAAAATTGGTCAACTTGTATATTTCAAGATTCTGTAATAAAAGTATTTTCATATTATGTTTTTGTATCCTATGCGTAGAATTTTAATTTTAAAATTGAAATTTCTCACAAAGAAGAAAGATTGTCTTATTAAAGCAGTTTATTCCCAGAAATTAAAAATCATTTACTTAATATTTCGATTCCAAACATTGAATATTTATTGACTTTGAATAAAACAGAAAAAATATTTTTATGAAGTTTTAAAATCTTTTTACAATGTTACTAATTGGGCCGAATTTAGAATTACGAAATCTTTCATTAGAAAAAGAAAAAGTCACTCACATGAAATAAACTTCTTTAAGAATTATCAAGATTGAAGAGATGTTAAAATATTTGAAAAATAATGCAATTGTAAAATTGCAATTTATATCAATATTTGACAAATTTTTAGCTTTCTCAATCAAAGCATTATCCGGAAATTTTTAGTTCCTATAAAAAGATGGAATATTTATCAATTTCTTGAATGTTCATACATTAAAAAAATATCGAATTAGAGAATTATATGCAAAGTATTTTCCATTAAGAAGACATAAACATGACATAATTAGTTTTATATCTACATTTTCAGCTTACTTTTTGTGGCTTAAGCACACATTTTGAATTCGAAATACAAAAATGCTCTACAGAGTTGAAGTATTTCCTGAATCAATTATTATTGATCCTGAATTCTATTGGAAAATTTGTTGTTTACTGTTCAAATCTTACTACGGTTTCAGACGGACAGACAAATTAAGAACTACAAAATATTCCATCCAAAAGATTGCACTCCTCCATAAAATCTTGTCAAATTGTTAAAACATTTGAACACTTCAAACAAAAAGTTTTTATGTAAAATTTGAAGTTGATTTATATTTATATGTTAATATGGAAATACCAATAAACACATATTTTAGCTTTTTAATTTATCTACTGCTATTAGACAATTTTCCATTTCCGTGGAGATTTTAAGTTTTGGAATGAAAAGTTTGTGCTTAGGCTACAAAAATGTGAGATGAAAATATTTCTAACATATAACTGAAAATATAAATTATGAACTTGAATTTTATGTTCATTTTATCTTGATAGAAAATATTGTTCTAATTGAAAAATTGTTAAATGTACAAAATTAGTAAGAAGTATATAAATTTGAATGGAAAATTATATATTGATTCAAATTTTATACATTTATTGTCACTAAATTTCACTGAAAGTTTATTTTTGAAGTGTTGAAATCCTCATGAAATTTTCCAAGATCATACTGATGTTTATTTCATGCAGACTTTCTTCAAGAAATTGAAGAAAAGTTTTATTTCTTGAACTATATACTTCGTAAATTCAAATTCGTCGTCTGCTTCGCGCCTCTTTTGCACGTACTCGAGAAAAGTACAATTCTTAATTTCGACTCGATAAACGAAAGCGTGAAATCTAAAAATAACTTGAAAACTCAAGCATTGTAACGAAGTCCGTCTTCGTTTACCTTCGGCTTTACACGAAGCTGGTGACCGCAGCGTGTAGCAGAGCCGACACACTGACACGCCACGTTTGCATGTGTTTCTCCCAGATGGGAACGTGGTGGGGGCTGAAAAATCCCACGTTCTGGAGACACTGGAAAGTAATAGATGAGCAATATCTCTTTGGGTACGCTGCTCCAGGCTCCAACAGACATATTGACTTCTCTCTCACCTTGCATCTCTTTCTGGGTACGCTGCACCAGGCTCCAGGAACTGATAGGTGGCAACGTTTCTATCGGCACGCCATCCAGGCTCCAATAGATAACCTTTAAATATCTTTTTCTTATAACTCTCGCTCTGGGTACGCTGCACCAGGCTCCAGTGCGAGTAAGTTTTTCAACCAAGTGCACCGTCGTTCGTTTAATTAATCTTTTCTTGCAGCAGCGCCACCTATGTTTTGTAAATTGCGTTATTTCTCCACATATCTCCGCATAGCGCTCGTCACTGAGCAGCATTACCGTTGAATATTTTATAAAAATTGAATATATCTTCTGACGATAGTAGCGCCATCTGTGCATTGTAAAAGACGAGTATTTCTATATTTTCTTATATTTCTCTACGCTGTGTTAGCCATTGAGAAACACCATCGTCGAACATTGCATTAAGTTTAAATATATCTTTCGCGATAGTCGTGCCATCTATATAGTTAAATATGCGAGTATTTTGATATTTTCTTATATTTTCTTTACATTGTGTTAGCCACTGAGCAACACCATCGTCGAATATTGCATAAAGTTCTAATGTATCTTTCGCGATAGCAGCGCCATCTATACTGTATGAAGTGTGAGTATTTCGATATTTTTTTACATTTCTCTGCTTAGTGTTAGCCACCGAGCAACACAATCGTCGAATATTGTATAAAATTTAAATATATCCTCTTGCGATAGTAGCGCCACCTGTATATTGTGAAATACGATTATTTAAATATTGTCTTATATTTCTCTACGTCGTGTCTATGGCTTTGTATACGCACTGATATTAGTTGGTATTCTCCTAGAATAGTAACATATTTACGACAACAGCACTATCTTTCGAGAAGTCATAGACTTATTGAAGAGCCCTCGTATATATTATATATATATATATATATTATTATAATGTTGGTTATTTTCATATATTTTGATTGAAAAGTTATCAAATTTAATACGAATGTATATATATTTGATAGGTTTTCGTGTAATTCCTTTTGCAGTGCTGCACGTGAAAATTTACCGAAACGCTTCTATATCCAAATTTTACTACAACTCTCGGTAACGTTTACCGATCCAATTGTGTAGAACGAGTTTCACTACTTACCTATACTAATTGATAGATTGCGTAGTATTGAGTGAGTATAAAATATACTTCAGCAGTAAAATTGGACCATGTACACCGAGCAGACAGTATAACTATACAATTATTGATTGCATATTTGTAATTTTGGTCAATTAATTAATTAACCAGAATGTACGACTAATTGCTCTAAACATCATATGAAGGGCTATGTTATCCTGTTAAAAGCAATGACTTTTTGTTATAATAAATTAGTGCAATTGTGGTATGTGCAATAATAAGAGATTTGTGTCGTGTAATTCAGCAAACGATTCATAGAAAACAGCCGTTGTAAATCTATGTTAATATTACCAACAAAGGCATTGATCAATATTTTAGCACGAGGCCATTTTGTAGGGTTACATCAATCACCCAGTCACGTGTGACAGGAAATTTAATGTCTCATCTGAATTAATTAATTTTGGTATACGTACCTTTCAAAATTTCTACGTCGCACTCTGGGATTCCTAATAATTTGTAGAAATCCATTATTTGATTTCGTTAATTGATTTTGATCATAAATAAATATATTATTCGTAGTTGGCACCGTACTGACAAAATATCTGTGAACAGATTAGCACCAGACGATGTACACTCACTAATGCGCAGGCGCACTTCGTCGCCTAGTCTAGAAATGCAATCCTTACATAATTAGAGGATTTATTTTCAGAGTCAAAAAAAATCATTCATTGCTAAAAATATTTTCTTTTTGCATCTCAGAGATGAGTTTTGTAACAGGAAAAATATTCTGTTGGTAGACAAAAGGAATATGCTTAATTTCAATGGATGCATTCTGAAAAGAACGTAATTTCACTATGGATAGACTTTTTTTTAGAGTGCAGAGACTTCAGGAGAATCAAGAGAGAATGTATTTCAATACAATTCAAGTTCTCTTTAAGTTCTCAAAATACGTAGATATTTCCATTTCTGCACGTTTAGAGCACTAACAGAGAACATAGTGAGATTCTCCTTTAAGTCTCGTAGGTTCTCTATACAACCGGTCCCATCCTATTGCGCATGCATCCGAGACTACGCGCGCTTATTTGAAACAGGAAAAATTGCAATTCAAATGCTCTTAAACCATAATCATTATTAAAACATACTAAAATGTAACATCAATTAACCTTTCTAACTGAAAAATTCTCAAAATTAAATTATGCGTACTGTGATTTTATTGAAGATAAGAAATTTATAATATTGTATAAATTCATAAAATTTATAACATCCTCTTCTAGTTCGTTTTAATTAGATGGAAATATTCATATTTATCGTTCTTTGTTCAAATCCCTAACATTTTAGAAAAATATAATAAATAATAGCTTTATCCTATAACCAAAGATTTTTTTATATGTATTCAATAAATATACTTAGAATTAATTTTTAATTCGTTAGTGAGAATGGTTAATTGATTTTACATTTTAGTACGTTTAATAATGATTATGGTTTAAGAGCATTTGAATTGCAATTTTTCTTATTCCAAAAAGTGCACAAAAGTATCTTAAAAGTTAAAAATATTGAATTTTTTATAATATTATAATGAAAATAAAATAATTTTCTTCCAATTCTTTTTTTTATTGTTTAAACTTTTTAAAATTTCAGTACCTATAATACTGTTCGAACTTAGCGATTACAAAATAAACAAAACTCCATAAACTTGAAGAAACTTAAAGTGGCTGTAAGCAATGAGCCCAATCTATATTATTTGTATTCTGTGATTGCCTAGATTCATCCGGAATGCCCTGCTGAAGTATCCAAAAACCATTGCTCAATCCTGGATTTATACATATAGTTTCGATTAATTGAACTCATTTTCAGTATCGTAAAAACAAATTGGTAATAATCTGATAGTCACCTGTTTGTAAGTGAGATTCATAAGGTGACGAGACTGTTGACAAACACGGTGGGCAGGAAGCAACGATAGGTTGCATAAAAATGTCGACAAAAACTGAAAACAGGAGTGTATTTGTTGATGATAACAGGTGAAAAATCTGTTTGGAATGAAATCCTAGCTGCTCCTGTTTCAACGATATCCACGTTTTACATATTCCTGATAGAATCAATTTTTGCGAAATATAAAAGGCGTGTTTCTCGATTATTGAAACATATTTATACGTCAAATATTCAAAAATGCATGTGTGTGCAAACGCGCGAGTAAATTTTTGTGTATATAGTATATTAACATATAAGTTAAGTAAGTTTTTAGCAGTTTTTAAACGTTTCCAAGATGCACCACGTGGAGGCAACTTACTTTGCACCTCTTTTTTTGTTTTTTTTTTTAGTTTTATATTTTTATAATTTTTTGGCTTGTTTTCTGTTTAAAATTTTTTTTTTAAATATTTTTATAATCTTTTTTGTTATTTAAAATTTTTTTACTCAATTTATTTTAATCTTTTGAATTGTATTAAATATTAGGTTTTTAAAGTTAAATATGCTGGGATAAAAATGTCACTACAGCTTTCTTCAATCGGTTCACAAAAGTTGGTTCTTCAATCAAATTTATTTTAAACCTATCCCAGAATTTAATAAATTCTCTATGAACGGGACTCCCCGGTCTGCTCAGACCATAATCCTAAACCATCGTTATTCAAGAATGTAATGGCTTGCTTCAAATGTGCAAGAATAATATGGATTTTGACGGTTTGAGAAATTCCAGTACTTTTCAAAGCTTCACGGAGTTCGCTTAAATTTTTATCAAAATCACTAAGATCCGCTTGTTTTGCAGAAAAGTAAGTATTAACGATTTTGTTCATTGCTTTGAATGAAATAATATAAGGCTGTAATCGAAATAGCCCTACAACCTCATAAATTTTAGGATCCTGTAATTGATCCACGTCAAGAAGTTCCCGACAATGATTGCCTTCAAAAATATCTCCTTGATAGCTTTTATGAGATATACCTAATTTATTTGGCCATAACAAAGCCTTTTCCTTTCCGATACCATCGATTTTAACTATACCAACCCAAAAGAGATGATTGACAAATCCTTGTAAGAGATGTAGTTCAGGAGGAACACACTTCTGAAGCACGTACATGTAATCATCTTCATCATTATCTTCTTCAATAAAAGGAGGATGATGAACTGTGCTATGACAGTGTTTAGCTTGTTTTTTGTCGTTGCCCATACTTTTGAATTGTAAATAGTCCTCTTTCAAATGTTTGTATCTTTTTAAATTAAGATTTTCTTCATTATTATTCGGATGATTTTCATCAATCATTTCATCAAAATTCTTCAATTCATGTAATATAATAAAACAATAAGGGCAACGGTAAGTTGCCGTCGCCGTCTGCTGTCCATTAGCAAGTAGAACAAGTTTTAAGTCTGCAAGAAATTTGAAAGGTATCTCATTCAGTTTGGTTAATTGAACTAAGGTTTTGAAATTTTCATAAGTCTCTTTAATCCGAGGAACTATGCAGAATAAAATCAATTTATAGACACTAGTCAGTTTGGGTTCATTTGTTGAAATACTTCCACCAGTGCAAAAGAAATTTACATATTAATAGATAGAATGAAGATTTACCTAGTGAATCCAGCGAGGACTATACAATTGATAACAGTTCATCTGAATCTGAAAACGAAGAATATGCAGAAATATTTTCTGACAACGAAGATGATTTTAACGACCAACCCTTATATCGAGGATCTCCGCTAACGGTCATGGAGAGTATGTTTCCTTACCAAAATGAACTAAGCATAAGAACTTCTGAAAACAAACAGAGATTTGCTCCTAATAGCTTCTGCGGATAATCCCGTAATGGGCGTAAAAGGACCAACAGTTGTTTCGCAACTTATGCCAGATTTAATTCTGGGTATGGGGCTTGATCGCATGCATGGCATTGAAGGTGGTGTCGTGAAAAAAGTATTAAATTTACTATGTAATGTTGAATACCGTGCACAACCCTTATCTTTGTATGCGTTTATTGATGTTATTAATAGTAGACTGACATCAATTAAACCTCCAAAATTTGTTCATCGCATGCCACGCTCTATTACAGAATTAATTCATTGGAAGGCGTCAGAATTAAAAATGTGGTTCTTTTATTATTCGATTCCAGTTTTGCAAGGAATTCTTAGAGAAGATTATTTTAGACATGATCTTCTATTAGTGATAGGAATCGCATTGCTTAGTTCTGACGTAATTACACCACAAATGCTCCAAATAAGTCGCGATTTTTTAAATACTTATGTTAAACAATTTCCAACTTTATATGGATTACGTTTCTGTTCAATAAATATTCACCAAATTTTGCATTATCCTTACATCGTAGAAAGACTTGGACCATTATGGGTGTATACTTGTTTCGAGTACAAGGATTTAAATGGTCAACTACTGAGACTTGTTCATGGCACTAATCATATCGATACTCAAATAGTAAATTCTCAAAATCAATTTATCGCAATGATAGAGCTTATGGAAACGCTTCCTAACGGCGAATTAAAAAGTTTTTGTCAAAAGAAAAAGCATCAAGTCAAAATCAATCAGCAAATTTTGGAGCATTGTTATAGTGTTGGAGTTTATAAGCTTACTATACGAATGTCTGAATTAATTCAAAGGGCAATGCAAAATATTCAAATTCTAAGAAATTTCAGAGTATGGACGTTTTCAAGATTGTTAAAAAATGGTACATTATATGTAGCAAATACGTATAAAGATAACTTGCAAACATGTTCATCTGTAGCGGAATACGTTCATAATCATGAATTTAAGTTAGGTGCCATACACTGTTTTGTTAAAGTTCACAATTGTGATTGTGAGATTCAGAACTGCGAATGTGAAAAATTATATTTTGCAATTTTACAATACGAAATGATTTGTCGTAATGTTTTTGAAACTGAAAGCAACTTCTTTTACCATAATAGTTTATCATTTCTACAACAATGTGAAATAGTCGAAAATGTAATCGCAATTCCAATTGCAACTCTGATATCAGTTTGTATTTACATGAATGTAGACAATTCAGTGTACATTGGATTACCAATAAATCGAAATGAGCTTGAATAAAACTATTCTAACATTAATATTTCCCGTTTAATTATTTTTGCATTGGCATTGGGTCAGTTTCTTTACGTTAAATCTTTAATTTATGGACATATTATAAAAAGGAAGCTAAAAAACAGAATGATATAAATCATAGGGAAGCTAAACAACAATTCATCAAATTAATTTAAAATTGGCGCGGGGGGTAGGCAAACGTTTCGGCCACAAATGGGGGCCCTCCTCAGTGCCAAAAAAATGGTTTTCAGGGACTTAATATCTAAGCTGTAAGTATGCAAAAATTTTGATGTACATATTAAAATAGATTTTTTCTTTTTTGTGTTTTTTGGTTTTTTGTTTTCTTAAAATTATTGTTTAATAAGAACATGCAGTTGACTTATGTAAGGGTGGGGTAAGATCCAAAATGTCCAGGGACGAGACAGCTCAAAACCCAGTCCTCAGAATTAAAACATGAACTCCAGTTCGGCAGATTCGTAGAAAGTGTTGATCGTGAAATCCACTTCTCCTCAAAAGTGAGCACAAGACAGTGTAATGGGGATGATTTTTTAAATAATATTTTTTATGTAAGAAATCAAACACAACTTTGAAAGACACAATTTTCGACACAACACACTTGAGGAGCCTGCACAACACAACACAAAACACGAACGCGGAACCGCGGATCTATGTTAATAAAAAAGGAAAATTGAAACTAAATTAAGAAATTCTCTTGAAATCTATTCTCGATTTACCATATAGTTTAATCAACATCCTCTCGCATTAAAATTTAGTAAACTAGTGTTAACTATTTCTGAATACATGTGTTTAATAGTAGATAATTATTATTTTAGACACTATTACATATCAAAAATAGTTAATACTTCATATTTAAATTATGTTGAATAATTATTATAACTCTAGAGATTTTAGAGAATCAATAGAGACTTAAAATATTATAGAGATTAATAGAGGTTTAAAGGAGAACTTAGAAAATCAACCGAAAATTGTAAAAAGTCTAAAGAGAATCAAAAGAGAACTAACAAGCATATAAGAGAATTAAAGGAGAGCTTCTAAGACTGAAGAGAAAAAACAGAGAATTTATTTAACATTATTGAGAATCAACAGAGAATCTATTTTTCGACTCGGGTGAATACGAAAAAAATACTGAAATAATCACTGAGATATCCTTGACCTTGATAATCTACAGTCAAGGTCATATTTTATTTTTTGCATAAGCGAAAGTTGGGGATGGCTTTCCAGCGTCATTGATGCGCTGAAAATGGGAAAAACAGTAAAAAAAATGCTCAAAGCATCTTTGACCTTGAAAATGTCTATTTCGAGGTGAAATTTTAGTTTCCAGCACAAACACAGTGAGCTTCAACCTCATATCATAAGGTTATATAAAATACTGCGGCATTCATTGTCAGCATGATCTAAGATCAACGACGTGAACGGGAAATTTTTTTTTGTTGCTATTTCTGTCTGGGAGTTAGTACATCTCTGTTGTTGTGCACTGAGTGCGAAACAAATATTAGCACATATTGCAGAAACTCATCTCATTTTCAAAAATACTTGAATATCAAAAAATTGTTTTATTGGTAGTATCTACAAGAGGATTAGCACTCGGTTTTCTTTTCTGTAGAGGAATGAATTTTTTACTCATTCACTTCTATAAATTTATAATATGTTGCAGATTGCTACTTTACATTCATAATTTATTCTCCAGGATTTTCACAATATGTATATAATTTTTACTATTGTAATTTTTCTTCACTATTGATCGAACGGTGTATCATACTTTTATCTTCCATAAAATGGCTGAAAATGAAGCTTGGAGCAGTGGCGAGTCCGAACTAAAAACTGAAGTATTAGGAAATGAAGACATCGGTGAAATCGATTCGGAAGACTCTTATTATAACGAAACTCAATTGTTTGAGGACGCGCATTTTCACCCATCAATCAAAGATTTTGAAGGTAGCTCCGAAATAAATTCGAATATCTCTTTTTCGGGAAATAGGCCAATCGATTATTTCAATTTTTTTTTGTGATTCTTCTTTACTCCAGCAAATTATAGAGACGAATCGTTATACAACATAAGATCCTATCACTTAATCTTCCCACGTGAAAGCTTGGTCCCCTGTCACAAAAACAGAATTGG
Source organism: Diplolepis rosae (assembly GCA_030998225.1). Taxonomy (NCBI): domain Eukaryota; kingdom Metazoa; phylum Arthropoda; class Insecta; order Hymenoptera; family Diplolepididae; genus Diplolepis; species Diplolepis rosae. The sequence continues at coordinate 847,976 of JAPYXD010000546.1, forward strand.
AAATTTTTTTTGGCTTTTCGATTCTTATGGGCCATGTCCAGAAAGGCGATCTGCAAAGTTATTGGTCCACAGATCTTTTGCTACCACTCCAATTTTTGGTCAAATAATGTCTCGCGATAGATATATTCACATCCTGCGATGTTTACATTTTCATGATAATGAAGAAATCGTAAATCATCCTTTAGTGAAAATAAAGTCAGTAATAGGACACGTACAAAGTAAATTTTTGGCAGTTCTTACTCCAGGGAAAAATTTGTGCATAGATGAAAGTCTGTTATTATGGAAAGATAGGCTTCGATTCAAGCAATATATTCCTTTGAAGAGAAATCGCTTTCGCATCAAGCTCTACATGATTGTAGATTGCGAGACGGGATTCGTATTGGGTTTTGTTGTTTACACTGATGCAGACACTGATTATAAGATGCTTGATTTGGGTGTTACTAGCGATATTGTAGCTCACTTTTTACAACCTTATTTTTATAAGGGTCATGTGGTATATATTGACAATTGGTATACATCTCCCACTTTGGCAGAATTTTTACATGATCGTGATACAGGTATGTGTGACACGGTGAAAAAAAATAGAAAGGAAATGCCAAAGCTTGAAAGCAAGTTAATTCGAGGTAAAGTACAAGTCTCTCACAGTGATGTGTGGATGGCAGTGAGGTGGGAGAGTAAAAGTAGCATTCGCATGCTTACAAGTGTGCACGAACTTGAATTCTGTGCAACTGGAAAGAAAAGTTATCTAACAAATGAAGACATTATAAAGCCAGGTATGTTCACGAGTACAATCAAAATATGGGTGGTATCGATAATGTTGACAGACAATTATCAATTACAGAAACAGTACAAAAAACAATGAAATTGTATCGAAAGCTCTTTTTTCATCTTATTGATCTTTTTCTATCTAATGCCCATGCATTATATAAAATGAGAAACGAAGGAGCTGCACCATTTCCTTCATTTCAATTACAGGTTGTTAGATCATTATTAAAACATGATCCTTCTTCAAGCATCTCTCCTTACAATGATCCTCCGACTCGATTAGTCGACCGCCATTTTCCAAAGCAAGGTACAAGTCGAAGGTGCCACTTGTGCTCTTTGCGTAAGACTGTACGTCGAACGATATACATATGAATTTTTGTTAATTTATAATTTTTTTGACATTGGTTCAGTTTCTTTTTATTTTATTTTATTAAAATTATCAATGTTATTTATAATATAAAACGCAAAAAGGAGAAGGCAAACGTTTCGGCTACATATGGGGGCCCTTTTCAGAGCCATAAATTAAAATATTAATTCAAAATTTTCGTAAAAGATAAAAATGTAGAAGATAGGCAGAATAAGGATAATCATGGAACTCAAATTTCTAAGCTTTTTTCTTTCGTGCATTTTATCCGGTTTTCTATATACAGTGAATTCTACATATTTTTTCCAATTCGTGTTGTTGCTTACTGGGCTTCTTCATTTTGAATTGCAAGCGATGAGATAAGTTTTTGAATTTCGTGATTATCCTTATTTTAACTATCTTTTACATTTTTATCTTTTACGAAAATTTTTAATTAATCTTTTAATCTATGGCACTGAAGAGGGCCCCCATATGTAGCCGAAACGTTTTCCTTCTCTTTTTTGAGTTTTTCATTATGTATAACATTGATAATTTTAATAGAAGAAAATAAAAAAAAACTAATCCAGTGCCAAATAAATGAGAAATTAACAAAAATTATGTGAATTTTGGGTCAATATAATAGCAGACATGTTACTTTACGATATACATATGCCCCAGTTGTGATACTTCTCTATGCGCAGCACCATGCTGCGACAAGTACCCCACAAAAGAGACATTGCCATAAAGTCAATCATTCCAACGCGAGAGGCAAGGGGACTCACAAAAATCAAGCACCCCAATGGGATCCCCTTTTCACCACGTCCGCGTCATTTACCCTGGGTCATGCTGAGATCTCCGGATATGCGGCAGTAGCTTACTGCGTTTGTGGTAGAAATGAAATTTGACCTCTTAATAGACGTTCTACATAACAAAAGTGCCTGCGAAATTTTTAAAATGTTTTTGACGTATTCGGCGCATCAAACTACGTTCGAAAACCTTTTCAAAACTCGGCTTATACTAGAAATGAAATTTGACCTCGAAATAGAGATTTTTAAGGTCAAGGGTGTCTGTGGGAGTTTTTTTACTATTTTTTACGTATTCAGCGGATCAAACTACATACGAAAACCTTCTAATAACTTGTCTTATATTAGAAATAAAATTTGACCTTTAATTGTCGATTTTCAAGGTCAAGGGTGTCTGCGGGAATTTCATCACTATTTTTTTCATATTCAGCGCGTGAAATTACATAGAAATACCCTCTCAAACCATCATGACAAATGAGACAAATTTTTTACATTGCACTTTACGATGCCTGCAGGGCTGGTCGATATATCGACCAGCATTCAGGTTGTGGACTCTACTTGAGATCCAGTGATTTTATGTATAAATTTTGCATTTTATAAGAGGTCGATTTGTACTGAAATTGCCCTGAGCTAAAAGGTTAAAAAAGGACGAAGTTATTAATAATGAAGTGATTGTTCCCGTTAAAACATCATGCAAGTTTATATGAATCGTGGTTAGCAAAGTAATTTGGAATAAAATTGAGTGTCCACAAACTGGTTCATTCATTGTTCACAAACTGGTGCTGAAAAAAATCTAGTGTAAGATATGAGGTTAATACTAAGGTGCATGACGTGAAGTATGTTACCGTAATTTAATGTGATGAAACTTATCCCTACTAGGAGTTCATAAGAATTTGTGTTTTTCCGGTTCGTTTTAATTCGTGAGATTTTAAAATCAAACTCTGGTTTGTCGGAATTCGTTTGCGCAAATTCGTTTAATCAAACATTAAAATAAATGCGCACGGAAAGAATTAGTCGCTTGAAAACTAGTCGACTTTGTGTACTAGTCTCGGATACGAGGAAAAGTTCATTAAAGTCTTGAAACCTCATTGTTGCAAAATGTGATCAATAATTATCTGATAATCATGAAAAATTTAAAGAGAATTCAAAAATTTTAATTGAAAATTCTAAGTTAATAGCTGTATAAAATTTGCCTCAGCGACCGCTGAAGAAAATCTAGAAGGAAAAAAAAATTATTTATGTGTCACAAGGTTAACATACACACACACAAACTTCTATTCATAGACACACGCACACAAAGTTTTCACCGGATACCTGACTTTCTGACTTATGCTATACGCTTGAATATTACTGAACCGACTTGATACTAACACATATAACGCTGTACTATACACTAACGCAGTTTCGCACGCTGATCATCAATATTTGACCGGCTCTTATATACTAACCAGGAGTTTTTTCACCGCTAGTGAGAATAGAGCCATATCTGTAGTCAGAAGGGCCCTAAGAATCTCTCTTTGTTAAATAAGATCGTGTACACCAAATGATTTATTGCTTTTGGATGTAATTTAACTGTAGTTAACAATATTATTAGAATGAAGATATGGAAAAACTTATTTAGTTATTTGTTCAAATGTAATGGATGCCTGTCAAACTTTTTTTCGACAAGTATCAATATTTTAAAATAAATAATTTTATCTTCGTTTCATTAAATGAATTTATCAGATTTTGAAAGCTTTAAAATTTTTTATTTAAATTATGAACTTTGAGAATGGAAAGATTTCAAATCTTCAGTCCATAAAAATTAAGTGCTCATGAAATTCGAGACTGAAAGTAAAAAACTAAGCAATTTTATGAAGATTTTTAATGAATAAGCAATTTTATAAATATTATGAAATTATTTCTCAAATATAGACAGTTTTAATATATTCAATTTTTATGATCATTTCTGATTATTTTATTTTATAAACTATTAGGCTTCTCGGATTTGTACATTTCTGGAGTAATAAATTTATGATTAGAATATTCCATTGAAGAAACGGTACATTCTGAACTTTTCATTTTTTTGAAGATTCTAAAATTAAGAGATTTAAACTTTAAAATCCACTGGGTACAAAATTAAATTTCAATCTAGTATATAAATGTAAAAGATCAGAAGTTTGAAAATTTTAAGAAGTAGACATTTAATATGAAAACTCTTAGAATTTAATGTATCTACAATTAAATATAGTTTCAGAAATAATATGCATCATTAAATACGCAGAAATTTCGGATCAAAACTTTAAATATTTACCCTCCATGAAATTCAATTTAATTTTAGGAATATTTAGACTCGAGAACAAAATTATTTTCTAAATACTCCCTCTTTTAAATTCCTCGACTGCCATTTAAACTCTAAAGAAACTTTTTCAAATATTGTTAAACCTTCAAAGTATTTCTTACAGAAGATCGCTTAGTTAATAAAAAACCTAGTCGACCTTAGTCGAATTTATTACTCATTTCATAAATAGTTTTCCAGTATTTCATTAAAATCCCCCGGGAAAAAGCTATGGATTAAATTAGATAGAAACGTTTCCATTAATTTCAATACCGTTTTTGAAAATTACGTTTCAATCCAGAAGAGTATTGAAGAAGTAAAAGAAACGGATTGAAATGTATCCACCTACCGAATTGGGATTAAAACGTAGTCAAAAGTACCGCTTTAGTGGAATAGAATTGACCACCCTAGCGAACTGTCTGAACGGTAGCTTTACGCTGTACCGTAAAGCCATCGTAAAGCTATCGTAAAGTAGCATTGTAACTCATGAATGAGGCAAAATAAACATTCAAAATGTTTATATCCTTATTCTACGTTGAAAATAACGATAACTGGTAATTGAAATATGCAATAATATTATTTATTTACGCTAAAAATTGAAAAAAAATATAATACCTGTCATTCAAGGCAGTGCAGTGGTTCATCACTTTCCATGTCTTCACCGTCAGAATTGAATATTTGTTAGAGTGAGATGAAAGAATAGTTGTGTCTCACTCCAACCAATGGTCAACTTTAACGGAAAAGTTCCACAAAACCTTCAATGACAGGTGTTATGTTTTTTTTAATTTTTAGCGTAAATAAATAAAATTATTGCATATTTCAATTACCAGTTAACGTTATTTTCAACGTAGAATAAGGATGAAAACATTTTGAATGTTTATTTTGCCTCATTCATGAGTTATAATGCTACTTTACGATAGCTTTACAATAGCTTTACGATAGCTTTAGGGTACAGCGTAAAGCTACCGTTCAGCCAGTTCGCTAGGGCAGAATTAGCCTCAAGAAAGAAAAAAAAAGTTTAATTATTCATGTTAAGTTTACACGTCATTTTAATTTATGAACTGAATTTATTCTCAATTATGCCAAATTTTTAGAAGAGTTTCCCAATTACATTTTTTTCATATTTAGTAAACATAGCGTTCATTGTATTATTTGACAAATTTATTTATTGTAAGATATATTAATTTCATATTAATTATTTTTCTATTGCATTTTTTAAGGTAATTCCTCTAAATTATTTAGAACAAATTTGCAAAATAAATAATTAATTAGAATTCGTGATATTCGTGATTAGAGTTCGTGATTGTCCTAAATTAATATTAATTAGTTTAAATAATGTAACTTAATATTTTTACATGTCATGGACGCTGAGTATCATCACAATTCACTTTGAAGTGAATATTTTATTTTAGTTCGCGGTATGGTTACCTCAAGTAGGTAGTTGGCTTATTCGTGGCGCTTTTGTCGTAATGACGTCACCTACTTGGCATAGATATGGCGTCTTTAAGTCTATGGAGTCCGTGCACGGTAGTATAGGCACCGTGCGTGACTGCAGCGCCATAGCATGAGTGAACTAAAGGAGGCTGTTAGAGAACTTTTACAATGTATTATAAAGGGACTTAGTTATAAAAATGTTTATTATCAATAAAAAAACAAACAAAAAAACAATTTGATTCACTTTAAAATTCGATTGTTTTCCCTTGTGAAGTATTTGTGTGAAATCAGCAGTAAAAACCAAGTATTTTCCATAATGAAAATGATATAGAAACTTGTAAATATAAGGTTAAGGTAGTTGTCGTGCCAAAAATCAGTCTCTGGAAAAAGAAGTTTTTCTATGATTTCAAGACTGGAAATTATATCATCAGCCGTTTCATATGTAAGGAAAGACACTCTTTTTAATGAAAAAATTTAAAAATTACGAAAAATAATTTTTTAATATTGTTTTATGTAATAGGATTTTTCCTTACTATCGCTTCTTACCAATTTATTAAAAATGATTCAAGTTTCTTAAATCATTGCTTATTTTTTCGGGGAAAATATTCTCTACAACTTGACCGTTTCCAATTTTTGAAAATAAATTCTTTAATGACTGAAATAATTAAAAATCAATTTTCCAAAACAAAATTTTTATAAACAAATTGCTGTATTTGATAATAATTGATTTATTTTCAAAAATTGGAAACGGTTAAGTTGTAGAGAATATTTCCCCCGAAAAAATAAGCTATGATTTAAGAAACTTCAATCATTTTCAAAAAATTGATAAGAAGCGATAGTAAAGAAATATCCTATTATAAAAAACATTATTAAAATATTATTTTTCGTAATTTTTAAATTTTTTCATTAAAAAGAGTGTCTTTTCATACATATGACACGGCTGATGATATAATTCTCAGTCTTGAAATCATAGAAAAACTTCTTTTTCCAGAGACTGTTTTTTGGCATGACGACTACCTTAAGTTAATGACAGATCAAAACAGACTAGAAAAATAATAAAGAATTAAATTGTAATTTCATGATGACACTTATAGGTACTTGTTGAGTAAATAAATATTAATTGCTTATTTTCAGATTCAAATTCATCATGGATATAATTATTAAAACTGGTTTTCAATCAATTAAACATACAATAGAATTTCAACCACGAGCCTTCTTACTGCAGCTACCCACTTATTCCTTTGATTTATTTTCCATTTAGACGTTGGAAATTTATAAAATTTACACTTACTTTTCCTGCTTGTATTTTTACAATTCACAACACAACAACTTCGGTGGCTCATTTCAGCTACATTTTTTTAATTAAAACAAAATTTAGATTTGCACATGTATTTTAATTGCTCGGAAATATAAAACAGCCTCCTTTATCGCCTAAATTATCCACTGCGTGCGCTGGCGTCGATTTAACTCTTCCTACCATGACTTCGCACGGTGCCTATAGACAGGTATGGCAACTCCCGTGGTGGGGGATGTTCCCTTCTTGTAGGCAGAATGTTTCATATTTTCGCCACGGATAGCACTAGTATCGGTTAGTGGCCGAATGACCGCACTATAGCATGTATGTATATAGATATACCCAGAACGTAGTCAGCTGTGAAAGCTGTCTAAAAACTACGTGTATTCCTTTAACTACTCGATTGCAGCGCTGCTTAAGCGGTCACTTTCAAAACTACTACCCGTCACGATAAGGGAACATCCCCCACCACGGCAGTTGCCAGACCTGTCTATACTACCATGAGCTGCTTTTTTCTCCAAGACGCTAACTTTTTTAATCTCAGCCATTTCCTGTCTTACGAATTGTCTCATCCGTATTTGAAGATAAAATTAAATTATATATGCTAACATCTCCTCAGCTTCATTGCCCAGAAAAAAAAACCGATAGAACGCGCGTCTCCTTGAATTGTGTATCTGTCATTTGCATATTCAGGAAATAAAAATTCAATCGGATGGTGACACTTGGAATCTGCCATTTGTGCGCAATGTTTTAAATCTGTCATTCAACATTGGTTAAATCGTTAAGTGAATAGGGTTGAATAAGACTGATTAACCTCAAATAATTTCTAATGGCAATGTACGATTCATTGATGTTCGCATGAATCGGTTGAAATTCCAAATGAAATGGAAGTCTTAAAAGGTCACTCTGAATAAGAGAAATACAATAAAAACAGAATACAAATTGTATTGTAAACGATTGTTCACTTTAAATACATTATTTTCTATCGGAAATATTGGTTTTCAATCTGTTAATGCTGAAATTCCAGTGACAGATACGCAATTCAGAACACCTCAAAGCCCATTCAAATTTAACGCAAGTGAATGGTTTTTTGTTTCCTGGGTGGCATGTTCTTTGCATTGAAAACTAAATTTTGTTTCAGATGAAATTAAATCATCTACAATTACGAGTAGATCAAAAGAATTGCTAGATCGGCAATGTTTGTTAAATAGATATTTGACAACTGTGATAAGCTTGTATAACTTAACATTTGGATGTATGAAATCTTTATTTATTTTTGCAAATCTACTCAAACTTTCAGGTAACTGATCACAAGAAAAAGTTATCGTATATTACTGTATTTCTTATATACAAATCCATTTTGTAAAAAAATATAAAAGTGCTTTCTTCGATATTTATATTTTTTTCGTCTTTTATCATTATATTCAATCAATTTTTGTAAGTATTGAACTTCGCGAAAAAATATGCACATATGTATTCATTTCAATATAACGTGTTTTGCGGGAAAGATAAACTACCGTTTATAATAATAATATTAAAATATTTATTTTAATTACTTTATACTTAGTATTTTTTACGCGTGTAATAAAATATCTTTATATAAAATCTGGTCTAATATTTTATTTCCAGATATGTTCATATTAATCATCACGGTACTTATTTAATTCCAAAATTTATCTTTATATCCCTTCAATCCATTCCATTTCATCCGAATTCTTCCAGTGAAATATAGATATCCAAGAAAAAACTTTTATACTTTTTTACAAAATGGATTTGTATAAGAAATATAGTGTCGTTGATGTTGCATTCAAAATCCATTTAGTATTTCTTTAGCTTCCTTCATTTCAGAAAATTTAACTGAACAAGATAAAAATATTTTATTCAGTATGAGATTTCGAATGGAATATTATCAATACTGTATAAAAGTTTCACCAATTTTTTGTTCCTTTCCTTTTGTTTAGAGATTCTTTGGCACTATCAGATTAACTGGAGGAACAAATGATCATCCTTGTACACCAACCTTCTTGCAAATATACAAGATATTAGCTGCCTTTAGCATTTTGAAACCTCCAAAACTTGGAAATTGTAGTACTTTCGATGGCAACCCTCCACAGCCCTTAATAACAATTTCAAAATTGACAGAATTACATCAGTCGAATAGTAAAAGCGCAATTCAAGAAATTCGAGAAAAGTTAAAAGCAATAATCGATTGTGAAGACACTGATTTTACTGATTTTGTAGATGGAGTAGCGCACGATTATGCTTTACCAGCTGTTAGAGATTGTTTGATTTTTTACACAACTGGTCGTATAACTGCTCACATTAAACAGCACACTCAGTTTTCGACATGCTTAAATGCATTTTTGACTACTTCTGAAATTCATGCAGATGCGATAACTTTTTCTTGTGATCAGTTACCTGAAAGTTTGAGTAGATTTGCAAAAATAAATAAAGATTTCATACATCCAAATGTTAAGTTATACAAGCTTATCACAGTTGTCAAATATCTATTTAACAAACATTGCCGGTCTAGCAATTCTTTTGATCTACTCGTAATTGTAGACGATTTAATTTCATCTGAAACAAAATTTAGTTTTCAATGCAAAGAACATGCCAATGAAGCTGTGGAGATGTTAGCATATATAATTTAATTTTATCTTCAAATACGGATGAGACAATTCGTAAGACAGGAAATGGCTGAGATTAAAAAAGTTAGCGTCTTGTAGGAAAAAGCAGCCAAGCTTTGCGACACTTAACTAGTCATTATCGATCTGTACATGTTAAAAATTTAAAATATGTTAAAAATATGCACTAGCAAATTTTATAGTAATGAATATTTTTTGTTACATTTACAAATGTTTAATTGAGTATATATTTCTCTTCACATGGTTTTTTATGTTGAACACAGGGCTTAACAAAATATTTATTTTTCATTTCATTCGTTTGAAGCTGGAAAATAAAAATGGAAAATACTTCTATTTAGAAGCTTACGCTTTTTATATATTTTTAAATATATTTTCAGTTATATGGGGATAACATAAAAAAAATTTTGTTCAGGGTCTCAAGAATTCTTCATGCGTATCCACAGTATATATTTTACGAAGTTTAATGTGCTCTTTTTTTATTTTGTATTAATTGATTTATGCAAAATGTGTATTTTATGTCCTAGAATCATTTTATGAACATTTTTTCATTTCATATTGTTCAGAAACTTAATTATTTAAAATTTTTTAAATATTTGGCTATTAGTATAATGCTAGTGTACCTAGAGAATTTAGAAATGATAATATATTATCAAATATGGATGGCGCTGCTATCGCGAAAAGATCAAGTCAATTTTTATGAGACATTTGAATACTAGGTTGCTCAGTGGCTGAGATATATATAAATAGAGATCTCGGAATGATCGTATATTACAAAGTATAGATGGCGCGGCTATTGCGAAAAGATATACACAATTTTAATGCAATATTCAAATGTGGTGTAGCTCAGTGGCTAACACAACGCTGAGATATATCAAGGGATTTTGAAATAATCATATTTTACAAAGTATAGATAGCGCTGCTGCAATTAAAAGATTAAGAAAATAGACAACAATTCACTTGGTTGACAGAAAGAGCTTCTCGTACTGGAGCCTGGTGCAGCGTATCCAGAATAAGACTCAAGATAAAAGTAGAGGAGATGTACCAGTTGCGGGACGGCTGATTCCTTCAATGTTAAAATACCAATATAGCCAATTAAAGTACACTCTAGATTCCCTATAACGAGATTTCCTGTAAAAAGGCCTTCCTTTTACGAGCGCGTCACGGTTCCCCATAACGAGCAGACGATCGACCCCTCTTCCCCCATTACTACGGAATGAAGCGCGCTCGAATTTGAAATAGTAATCAATGAGTTTGATGGCTTTTATCACAAATTAATGGGAAAATAATTGGCCAATTATTGAAAAATTACTAAATTGTGTAATTTTACATTATTTGAAATGAAAAATTTAATATTTAATTTTTCCAATTTGGAGTTTTCAATATTTTTGAGTAAAGTCGGTTATCGAACATTAAAATTGCATCAGTTTTTTTGGAAATTGTGATTTTCACACATTACGGTAAATAAGTAAAATTCTCCCTTTTTAAACAATATGTATGAAAATTTCATATAATTACAATTAATCAGTATGTATAATTTTGCGCAGTTTATTATTGTGATCAATACTACATGTGTAATACTATGTTTCAAAACGCATTTTTTATAAATTAAAACCAACAGCAACATTTTATCATTTATATTACTGTTTATTACATTTATCACCAAGACTTTTCTTTTTTTCTGGAAATATTCAAAAATACACCTAATAAGCATAGATATTTTTATTATTATATTATTATATTTTTAGTATTTTGAGTACATACCGTCAAATAAGTCAATTCCATGTTAAATACTCGCAAAAATCTTTTTTATACTTTTTTTTATTATGTGTATACAATTATTCACATGGCATCACTGACAGACTGACTGCACGCATCATATAATGCGCATAACAGCGCATAGCAACAAGTAGGATATGGAGGGGATCCCTCTCGCGCTCGATGCAGAGAGGTCTCCGACAGTGATCCCAGAACACAATCAAGCGCGCCGTGTCGGTGTGTCCCCACTTTCTCGCTTCGATTTCACACATTCGTCTGTTGAGCCAAGATCGAAAATTATGTTTCTGTCGACTTCGTGTCAAAGTGGCGTGAAGCAGACGACAAATTTAAAATCTACAAAAATATCATTTAAGATTTTATCTTTCTTTTCTGATATTTTTGAAAACATTCACTTAAAATGAATATCTAAACATTTTATTTTGAATTTTAGGATAATTTGAAGACTTAAAAAATGATTTTCTATTGAAATTTAAACTCAATAAATTTTCACAGTTTCAAAACGAAATATAAATTTCTATATTTTTTAGCTATGCAAATCAAATAATTTAATTACAAAATTATGTAGAGAATATTATATATTGAGGAGTGATAAAATATGATATTGGAGTTTGAAAAAAAAATTAATATAATTAAGTAATATGTTACGTCAGAAACGTAACATTTCTCTTCTTAAAAGATCTCCTCGTTTTATGTAAGGATCGGAAGGATCCTCTCTAAGGGATGAGGAATAGTCAGTGATTGAGAAGGGTTAGGTATATAAAATATATTTATTGACAATTAAAATTATATCGGGTAAGCACCATGGAAATGTAAATAGAATCGAAATTTGAAATACCCTCGTAGTTACCCTGAGTTGTTAATTGGTTGATGATTAATTTAGTCCAGTATGCGAGTTGAGTCTTCGTTGTAATCTTGAGATAGTTGCTGTTGTATAGTAAATTCGTAGTCCAGACGGTTGATCTAGATGATTCTTTGATCCCAGTTTTGAGAGAATTTGGAATGCGATTCCCATTCACTTTTAAGAGTTGTTTAACTCAGCGTCGAGTTAGAATTTGGGTTGAGTAGCGGTAGAAATCAGGTGAAGCTGGACTAGACTGACTGGATTGCACTCGCGGTATAGATTCGATGGCACTGGACACGCATTGGTTACATTGTAGAAATCGGACGTTGACTAACTAACTGAACTGAACTCTATTGGAACTTTCGCTTTTTATAGAACTTTGAAAGATCAAGTATGACGAGTAACATACTATGACCAGTCGCATATTATTAAAAGTTACATGCTATTAAAAGTCGCATGTTGTGACGGTAGTGCGTTGGTACTGTAGGTCTTCATTCCCTTTCTCTCTGGGTCAGTCGATTTGTAATCATGTGTGGATATTATAACGACACATGGTAATTTCATATTGATCATCCTATTGATCTGTAGATTTGTCTATAACTTGCGTCGATTGAATCACACTCGCTGTAATGCTGTCTTGATCCCTTTATTGGTTTCTTAATCTGCTTGTTAATATGGCGGTAGAGTCACGGGACGTGACACCTCCCCCCTTAATTCGAACGCGGGGAGTTAACGATCCGCGATCGAAACTTCGGTAGAAGAATACAATTTTAATCCAGGATGCTTACTCAATCAAGAACATATTTTTAATTTAATTTAACAATTCATAACATAAAACTTTCGTTTATACGTAATTATAGGAATTAACGTTTTAGATTATTGTAGCGAATTAAAAATTCTGGAAATATTACAATCATTGATTACATATATTATAGTGGTAATTAGACCAATGTTTTTTTTTATTTATAATAACTATTTAAACTTACAACATGATGATTGTTGCTGAAAAGAAGATTATAAATTGTAAAATTTTATCGATTAGATATAAAATACTAAAGAGTAATTTCCAAGAATTACGATCGATAATGTATACATTAGTAAAAATAAAATCTGGAAAGCATTATAAATTATTGATTATACATAAAAAGAGATTGAAATATATAATTTTAGTAGAGATTAAAAAAAATATCAGGATCGTTGATTACATAAATTAATTAATAGACGTCGTAACCTTGTACATTAAAGAGAAAAAACTTGGGTAAATCTAAAATTGATTTCTTGAAAACATGCATTGCTATTGCTTATTATTACTTTTACATGTTTCTAAAAATTAATTTCATGAACTTCAATTTCATTGGTGTATTATTAAATGAATAAAATAATCATAAGAAAATAGTATATTACATAACAAGGGCAGAAAGTTGAGATTCCTGCACTGCGCGCCATAATGCCCGAGGCGAAGCCGAGGGCATCATGGCACGCGGTTCAGGGCTCTCAAATTTCTGCCCATGTAGTGTATACCATTTTTCTTGCTACCCGGTCGAAAGTACGAAAATAATTGCATGTGTCCATTGGAATATATTGATGCCTGCCCCGACATTTGCGGCACGAGCGGAGCGAGTGCTGCTGGTCGAGGGGCAGGCATCAAATACATCTATAAATTAAAGTTTAGATTTCTATTTCCTTGTTTCCATCTTTGGTAATTATCATAGACTAGCATGTATCTGTCAACGGACTTTTTGGGTAAGGTGTCAGTTTCTACTATTAATTGAGCTTCAGTTTCAAAGTTTTTATTAATTTCTTCTTCATCTGTCGATTCATCAGATGATATGTCATTCATTTTTTTATGTTTATTTTTGTTACACTTCAGCCACTACTATTACATTCTAAATAATATCCACTTATTGCCACTAATAAACATTAGCAGAGAGCGGACAAATTTTGACGCTTGAGGTTATTGACGTTTTTACTCCCGCTATTATAGAGGGCGCGCATATAGCTCGACCAATATATGAAAGTTAGACTTTCTGCCGTGAAATTGGTGCCGAAACCACGTACTTTCGACTAGGGTAGTAAGAAAACAATTTTACATAATAACAGGGTGATAGATTTTCCTACAATTCTTGTACTTTTAATTGTTTTTCTAATCTTTCTTGTAAAATTAATACAGTTATTTGTGCATGAAACATATGAAGAACAGTAAATATTCAATTTGTTATTGTTGCACATTAATTTCTATTGGAAAAGCAATTTTTACATTAACAATTTTGTAACGCCATCGCACAGTTTACATTTACAGACTCAATATTTGTAGAAACTGTTCTTCCAATAGGATGGGAATCAAGAAAAGTTCCCATGATAGAAGAAAATCAAAATTGAAATTATATTTATGATGGCACCAATTATGAAGTGCTTATTTATTCTTGTCAGAAAGTCTTTTTTTCATCCAAAACAGAAGAAAAATTCAAATATTTCTATATTTTTCTTTAAGTGATAGAATAAAATGTTGATTCGAATAAAAATTAGCATTTGTCTTACGAAAAAGGTTATTAGTTTGTTTTTAAAATGTTCAATGAACGAAAACAAAAATGATTAAATCAAATATAAAGAAAGTATTTATAAGAATTTTAAAAAGGTATAATTTTTGGTGATGATATTAGATTTTTAGTTTGTGCTGAACAGAAGAGAAAAGTTGAAAAATTTTAATGCATTTGATAAGTACCTGCTAGTTTAAGAAGTTTAATTTGCTCTGAAAAAAAAGACCATGAAATATATTGAAATTTTTTCATTGCAATTTGAAGGTACAGTGAGCTTCTCGAATCTCTGAAATAGAAAAAATATGATCAGAATAAAATTTCAAAGTATCTTTTTGTTTAAAACATTTCCTGGTTTAGTTATTCTAAACGCTTTGGTTTTATGCAAAGTTTATATTATTCCAAGTTTGAATTCAAATTCAGTTAATCAATTTTGTATATTCATGTGCGATCTTTTTATTCGATTGACGTGAACTACTGTCGGTTTTTCTTTTATGTTGATTTTTACATTTCCTTTTCCTAGTACATCTAAAACTTCGTGAGGTCCTGTGTATTGATTATCCAGCTTTTTAATTTTTCCTCCTTTGAATAAAAATACATTATCCCCAATTTTTATTTCCAAGGGATTTATTTTTCTATCGTGGTACATTTTTGATTTTTTTTTTGCCTTTATGAGGTTTTCTCTTGCTTGTGTTCGAATTTCATGCAGTTGTGTGACAAAGTTGATCAAATAATCGTCATAGGTTTGCAATTTTTCATTTTAGGATAGAGGTTCACTAGAGGGTTCACGGGCTGATTTGGCAAAAACTAATTCGTAAGGCGTACATTTTGTGGCTTCGTGTACACTTGTGTTATATGAAAACATTGCTAATTCTAGCCAATCGTCCCGTTCTGAATTTTTTGCTACAAATTGTCTGAGATATTCACCTAGGACATGATGTGATCGTTAACGTGGTCCATTGGATTGAGGGTGAAAAGCTGTGGTACGAAATTGTTTGATTCTGAAGCGTTTTGCTAATCTTTTTAATAAATTGCTTAAAAAATCTCTGCCTTGATCCGTCAGTACTCCTTTTGGCGATCCAAATATGCGAATAAATTTTTTCACGAATGCATCTGCTATTGTACCAGCTTGATGATTAGGAAGAGGTATTGCTAGAGAATATTTTGTAAAATTATCTTGTATAGTAAGAATATACAGATTTCCAGATTTTGTTTCTGGTAGTGGACCAACAATATCCATTGATATTTTTTCGAAGGTAGTAGTGGGTGTATCAGTAATAATCATAGGATTTTTAGTTTTAACTCGAACTAATTTTTTTATTTGGCATTGTGAACAGCCTTGAATATACTTTTGAATATTAACTTTCATATTTTCCCAGCAAAATTTTTGGTGAATTCGATTATAGGTCTTTGTGACGCCTTTATGGCCTCCTAATGCTGAGGAGTGTGCTTCTTCAATTAATTGTGATCTTTGTTCTTTTGTTGGATATTGCGTTATACCATTACAAATTATTATTTTCGTAAGTGAATTTGCAAAAACTAAATCAAATATTAATTTTATATCTTCCCAAGCTATATGGTTGATTTTTGAAGTCTTTGAAATACTAATTGATCGTAAATTCAATTTTTAAGATAATTCGTGTAATGAATAAATTGACAATTTTATATTATTTAAGGTTTCAGATAAATTGTCTTGAATTTCCCCTTCGATCGGAAGAGCAAAATGATAATAGTTTCCTTTTCTAATTTCTTTCGCTGTTCCCTTTTGTAAGTTTTTAAATTTTGGTAAGGTTCCACGTTTTTCTAGACTTTTTGATCCATTATCTCGAGGATTTCCATTTGTTGTAACAAAATATACATAATTATCTTTCGGCATCGTTAATTGATCGCGACATTCAACGATATTTTTATTCATTAAAATTTGCCTGGTAGATTTTGATTTGGTTGGAGGGGGCTCTGGGGGTGGACGGTTTTCTTTGAATTCTGAATTATTATCCTTTTCGAGATTTTCCCTGGTTTCTATTTGTCGATTTTTGTTTATTTCAGAACTTCGTTTGTTAAAAGTGTCTTCGATATTTTCATTTTCAAAAATTTCTTCAATACAAGAACTTTCAGAGCTCTCTTCATCTTCAGGTTCTATATTGTTACGTCAGAAACGTAACACTTCTCTCTTTTAAAAGATCTCCTCGTTTTATGTAAGGATCGGAAGGATCCTCTCTAAGGGATGAGGAATAGTCAGTAAATGAGAAGGGTTGATCATATAAATATATTTACTAACAAAAGTATTTTAAGTGAGCACCATGGAAAAGATAGACATGAATATATAAAAGTTAAAATACTTAGTGATTACCCTGCGTTGGAATTTGGTCGGTGATGAAATGAGTCCAGTAGATTGGATGTGAATACTTGAGTCGTCACTTATAGATGTTGAGATAATTTCAGTCAGATCGGAAATTGTGGTCTAGCCGGTTAAGATAGTCGATTCTCTGATCCCAGGTTTTAGAGAGAATTTGGAAGGCGATTCCCTTCACTTTTTACAGTCGTTGAACTTGGCGTCGAATTAGAACTGGCCCGACTAGCGGTGAATAATTTGATGAGACTGGACTGCTTGGATTTCCTTTCAATAGTCTAAATATTCAGGATCAGATTCAGGATCAGAATCAGGATCAGAGTCGGAATCTGATTCTACTTTTGTTTGGCTTTCTTTTTGCATATTTATTTCTGGTAATTCATTTTCATATATTTGTTTTCTTGGTCTACCTCTTTCTTTTTGTTTGAGAGGGAATAATTTTTAAATTTGTAAGTAGATTATTTCTTGGCCTACCTCGAGGTTTTTTCACAAGAGGTATAGAAGAACATTTTTCGTCTAATTTTTCTTGGATTTCATTTTGATTTAAATTTTCTAGATTTTTATGCTGATTTGAATTTTTCATTCGTTCTTGTTTTTTCTTTTCACTTTTAGTAGTCATGGTTTTACATGGCGAATTTTCATAATTTGTGACAGGAAATTTTGAAGATAGTAGTTTAAATAAATTTTTATATTTGACTATATCTTTACTAATTTTGTTAAGTAATTTCTCATTTAAGATTCCATTGAAAATATCCGATAACCTCAAATTAACATCGAATATTGGTCCTTCTGAAGTTTCACTTAAGTCATTCGCATCATCTTCGGCGAATACTGAATTAAAATATTCATTTTTCGAAGTATTTCCTTTTTACATATTATTTTCTTGATTAATTTCTATAAAAGCATTCTCAAGATTCATTTTTTCTTGAGATGTCATTGAGGTATCGTCATCATCTTCGTGTAAATTTCTTGATTTTTCTTCATTAATAATAGGGTTTCTCGATAGAGCGTCTGCATTGACATTCATTTTTCCTGCTTTGTATACTACATCAAAATCATATTCTGCGAGTTTTAACTTCCAGCGCGAAACTCGTGAGGAAGGATCCTTAGATTTTTGAAACCAAACTAGTGGTTTATGATCAGTTACTAGGGTAAATTTTCATCCATATAAATAAGGACGGAAATGAGTGACACAAAATATTATTGCAAGTACTTCTTTTTCATATGTGTCATATTTTTTCTCAGCGTCACTTAAACTACGTGAAGCATATGCTATTGGCTTATTCTTGCCTATATTACCTTGTGATAATATACCTCCTATTGCGTATCCTGAGGCATCTGTTTTGAGAACAAAGGGTTACGAAAAATCGGGTCTTTGTAAAAGTGGTTCTTCACATAATCTTGATTTTAAAATGTCAAAAGCTGTTTGCTGTTTATCGGCCCATATGAAAGGGGTATCCTTTTTTAGAAGTTGATTAAGAGGATTGGCAATTTTTGAAAATCCTTCGATAAAGCTACGATAATATCCTGCTAATCCTAAAAATTGTTTGACATTCTTCTGTGTTTTTGGAACTGGAAATTCTTTTACGGCTATTATTTTTTTGGGGTCCGGTCGAACTCCATTTTTATCAATTATATGACCTAAATATTGTATCTCAGGTCGTAGAAATTCACATTTGTCTGGTTGTAAATGAAGGTTTGCTTTTCGTAGACGTTGTATTAAATTATTAAATTTTTTCTCATGTTCTTCTAGTGTATCAGCAAATATGACTATGTCGTCAAGATATACAAAGAGTTCTGTCCCTATTAATCCAGTTAAAGTAATATCCATTAACATTCATATTCTGGACTTACATTGACCCTTAATTAATAATTGAAGATATATGTTGATGTTGGTAATTGGCTTTAGGGTCCAAGGTTGATAAAAACTCAGAGTTTTACATAATCAGACGTTTCGGCTCTGATCGGAGCCCTCATCAGTGATTTATTCAAATCTAAAAATACAGAAAAAGGTTTTGCTAACATAGGATATTTTGTATAAAAAATTTTTTGTAAAAATTTAACAAGTAATTATCATTATGTTTTTACATGTAGGTAAATAAATTTTGATATTACTTTGAGGTAAATATTTCATTCACATAACCTAACAAACTGGATACCAGAAAGCATTTTTTGGAAGGTTGGAATTAAGTGTCTAAATATAAAAAATATTTTTAATTGACATTCGTGCATGGAATTGTAGATTGAAATTTTTGTGGTGTAGTTTTTAACACACACACACACACACACACACACACACACACACACACACACACACACACACACACACACACACACACACACACACACACACACACACACACACACACACACACACACACACACACACACACACACACACACACACACACACACACACACACACACACACACACACACACACACACACACACACACACACACACACACACACACACACACACACACACACACACACACACACACACACACACACACACACACACACACACACACACACACACACACACACACACACACACACACACACACACACACACACACACACACACACACACACACACACACACACACACACACACACACACACACACACACACACACACACACACACACACACACACACACACACACACACACACACACACACACACACACACACACACACACACACACACACACACACACACACACACACACACACACACACACACACACACACACACACACACACACACACACACACACACACACACACACACACACACACACACACACATACATCACGCATGCAATATATACACATATATATGTACAATATACAATGTACATATACTATATAATATGCATACGTACATACACACATACATACATACATATGACATGCACATAACATTATATATACCACACATATAAAATATTTTCAAATTCTTTAAATATTATTTCTTTTGGTATGAAGTGCAATCTGTAAATTTTATT
Source organism: Diplolepis rosae (assembly GCA_030998225.1). Lineage (NCBI taxonomy): Eukaryota > Metazoa > Arthropoda > Insecta > Hymenoptera > Diplolepididae > Diplolepis > Diplolepis rosae. The sequence goes on from JAPYXD010000546.1 coordinate 868,096, forward strand.
TAATTTAACATTTTTTTCTTTGGCATATTTTCCTTGGAAATTTGTCCGCTGTGATACTTTTTTAGCAAGAAGAACTGAAAAATTGATAGTTTTTTTGCAATGACTTAGAACATAAAGAGTCCGTAGAGTTATACAAAAGGCTTTTTCCCAATCGTGGGTATAGACAATGAGGCTGCTTATTCGGAATGTACACAAAAAGGCCATAAATTTTCATATAATATTGCACATAAAGTTTTCTTTGGTTTGAGTCTAGATCTAAAATTACCTATGTAAATATTTCTTAGGTGTAAAGCAATGAGAATAGCACTGTGTAAAATCCAGTTTTTTGGAAGTAAATTTCCGATTTTTGGTTTGACAAGTAGATGTAAGAAAAAATATTGTAAAAAATTATAAGTTGTGTAAAGAAATTTAGATGCGATTGTACATAGAAAGAAAAAAAATTTTTTACATAAATAAAGGTATGAAAAGACGTAGAGAGCCGCGAAAAAAAAATTCTAGGAGTAATTTTATCGAAATCTAATAGTAATGTCTTAGTGTTTAATGTGTAGTACTTTCAAATGTGTAGGTATGGTATTTTTTATTATTAAATTTGTGCACAATTCTATCCAAATTTTTAAATCCTATCACAGACTATATATAGAGTAAAAAAGGAGGACTAACCTTGATTAAAATTACGACTTTTTGTATAAATGTTATTATCCAGTTTTTTCTTTTTCCGTTTTTTGGGAAGACGCATAACTTAGACTGCACACATTTCTCCCCTGGGAGGTTGAATCGTAAACTGAGTTATGTTTTGGTTTTTAGGCATGCATATTGGGATGAGAGTGGAGGGTAAGATTTTCTTCCCCTTTAGGGATTTTTTTGGAAAAAGAAAAGGATGTGCTGGAGGTGGCTGGACTGTTAGGACAATGAGAAGACCATAAATTGTAACCGGAGACATAAAGGTTTCGTCGGCATATTTTGAGTGTTTCCAGAAAGTATGTGTATTTATGTATTTCAGGACTTTCAGGATTTTTTAATAATATGAATTTTGAATGGAGTTAGGCTTGGTTGTTTAAGAGAGGGAGATAAAAAACTGATAAATTTTCTGTATCAGTCCTTTGATTTACAGAATGTGAGGTACTGGCTATGTGGGTCATTTCTAGAATCATGCGTTTTTTGTAGTTATCTGATCTGTCTATTATTGTGACTTCATCAAAATTAAATTTGTGATCTTGGTGCCATGCGTGTTTCGTTAGGGCAGTCCATTTTTCTGGAGGGTTAAAGACATCTTTTTTATGCTCATGGATTCTGGTTTTTAAGGGGCGTTTGGTCGTGCCTATATAAGTAGCTTTACAATCTGAGCAAGGTATATTGTAGACGACATCAGCGGCATCAAGCAACGGGATTGGGTCCTTGGCTGATTTGAAAAGGTGTGATAGGTCGTTGATATTACGGGGAAACTCGAAATTTTTTCAGTGAGTCCTTGTACGTAAGGTAATGGTATGTACCTTGAAAGTTGACCCGCCGTGTTGGAGTGTGTGTCACATATATCTTCAATATCCAATAACCTTTGAAATGTTGCAGGGGCGGTTTTTAAACCAAAGGGCATTCTATCAAATTCATAATGGCCATGAGGTGTAGAAAATGCAGTTTTATGAGAGTCTTTAGGGTCCATTTTTATATGGTGAAAACCAGTAGCTAAATCGAATACTGAAAAATATCTGGCAGATCCGAGTGAATCGAGTATATCATTTATGTTAGGTAGTGTGTAAGAATCTCCGATTGTTTTTTCATTAAGTTTTCTGAAGTCAAGAACCATTCGCCATTTTATTTTACCTTTAGAGTCTGGTTTTTTAGGAGCAATCCAAACTGGAGTGTTATACGGTGAATGTGAAGGTTTTATTATTTTATATTTGAATAATTCGTCAACTTGTTTTGTAATTTCTTCTTTATGAACAGGGGGAAATCTATATTGTCTTGAAAAAATTGGAGAATCATCTGTAGTTGGAATTGAATGTTGCAAAACGTTAGTAGCTTCAAGTGGTTCTCCTGGGATTTGAAATCTGTCTGCACTGTTAGTAATTAATCTTTCTACATGTTCGTATTCGTCTTGATTCAAATGATCCAAACGAAGAAGTTTTTTTATTGCATTCTATTCTTTCTTCACCTGATATGTTAAAAAATCTGCATGGCTTGTTGAAAAAATTTTCGGTTTTTAAGAAGCTATCCAGAATTTGGTTAGATAAATCGTCATTACTTAAGTTTTTTAAATTGCTTGTTTGACTTGTTACATTTTGAAAATCTCTTTCTTCAAACTCTTCTAAAGTAATAGCCGGTATTGATATTGTTACTGAAATTTCGTTCGTATTTTCAAATTTTATATAAGCTTCACCGTTGCAGTTTTTTACAATTGCGTCTCCTGCATAAATTCCTTCGCTAAAATGTAGCCGAGGTACGTAACCTTCGCTTTTTTCAGTATTTTTAATTGGAACATAAAATGTTGTTACTGTTCTAGCTGGAATTGTTAATATCTGTGTCGATTCAAATGGATACAGCTTATTTTGTATTTCTAGACATTTTGATACATAATTTATATTGGCTTTATTTTCTCGAAAATATTCTGAATCTAGAACTCCGTCTTCATCTATTGGAACTTCATTAGGAATCATATTCAATATTGTTGGATATCCTAGAATGTTTATTTGTATTTGTTCCATTGTAAAAAGTGGTAAATTATTTATTCCTGTAAGTTTTAACACTATTTTTTCATTTATTGGCAAATTAGGATTTACGAAATTTTGTTTAATCAAATTTCGACCAGCACCGGTATCTATCATCATGCAAACAGGGCTTTGAAGGCCTTTTGCGCATATTATTATCATAATTGTTATTTCTGTTTCCTAAAAAGTGGTTATTCCGGTAATTATTTCTTGCAGAATTATTGTAAATATTTTCTCGTTGTTGGTGATTATTACTAGGTTGTTGATTTTGCATAACAAAATTAGGATTTTGTTTTCTGGAAACTGCTTCTTGTGCTTTGGTTAAATGATAACAATTTTCAGCAACATGATTTGGTTTTTTAAATATTATACAATTTATGTTGTTATCTCGTGCAACATTGAACCGAGTTGTTTTATTATTTATATTATTTATAGAATCATCTATTTTTAAATAATCTGAGTTTTTATTTCTCCGTAGTGCGGATGATGCTGCCAAATCTCTTTCTACGTTGATTGTGTCATTGAAAACTTCTTTAAATGATTCCTTTGTTTTTACTCGAATTTCTAATTCAGGACGCAGACCGCGAATAAAGCATTGAATAACGTCTTTTTGAAGGTTCTGTTTGAAGGTAATATCTACTTGTCCATTATTGTTGAGTCTATGAGCGTCTTCGGTTCTGTCGGCAATCTCCTTAATTCTAGCTGCATAGGAAAGTACGTTCTCTTTTTCCCACATATAGGTATTCCCTAATTCTCCTTGTAATTGATACACACTTTTTGCTGGGGCGTATACTCTTTTCAGTTTTTCAATTAATTCTTCAATATTATTATAAGTCGATCCAAAGATACATTTTCTCGCTTCTCCTGATAATTTACTTCTTAATAATTGTCCTAAATTTTCTTGAGCTGCGGGTGTTCGCAGCATTGCCTTTGCCTCATAACTTCCTTCAATAAAATGTGATAATGGAATGTTACTTCCATCAGATGAGGGTACTACTTCTAACGCGTCACGTAAGGATACTTGTTGATTATTAGGTAGGACCATTTCGTTGTTTCTAATTGGATTAACGTTTCCTGCAGGATTGTTGTGAACAATTTGTTCCATTTGTTCGTTGTCGGTACTATTATCGTCGCTATCGTGATTACTTAAAATTGTTTCGCGAGTAAGAGATTTTTCTGATAAATTTATTTTAGTTCTTTCTTCAACTGTATATTTTGGAATTATCGTTGAACTAAGTAAACTTATATCTTCGTTGTCAGTATAAGTAGTTTCGTTTTTTAATGTTTCGTCCTGATCAATTGATCCACAAATAATACTTGCATTAGTTTTTGAATTTGAATTAAGCCAATTATTCGAGTCAGATAAATTGCTTGTTCCGGCAGTTTCGAATTGTTCAAACGTTAAGGTTTTCTCTAAAGAAATATTATCTAATTGAAAAATGATATTTGTTTTGTCCTTGTTAGAAATATTTTCAAAATTATCTTTAGTTACCTTTTCATTCACAGTAACTGTTCTTTTTGGTTTAAGGGGACCAGTTTGATTTTGTGCCACAAATTTTGCAAGCTCAATATTTTTTTTGACTTGACTGCGTGTAATAGGATTTTCTTGAATTTGTGATTACCATAATTCACTTGGATTGGGTCCCGACATAGGTTATTATAAAATAAAATTTACTCATACGTACATGGAGACACTTTTAAAATTACAATATATAAATATTCATTTGGATCAACAGAAAAGTTTTTCAAATATCTTTCGTTTTTTAAAATATTTTGTAATCAATAAATGTGATTAATAATTTGTTATTAGAAAATATGAATTGTCTCAATGTTCTGAGTCAGGTAAATTTATAGTCATCAATCAAAATTCTTAAAATAATATGCCTTAATTCTACCAATTTCCATGTGCTTACAGAAAAAATATTTATTTAGAATTTTTGTTTCAAATTTATTATTATTGAAACTAATTTTGGTCCTTGTCTTACCTGGGATACTTGATATGTTTGTTACCTTGTTTTTTTTTTATATAATTGTCGAATGGTATAGGTCATAAATGGGTTTTAAATAATTGTTACACTCACAGAAAAAAATTTTTTTTATATTTTTATTATACATACATAAACAAAATTATAAAATATACAGAATTTTAGTAATGCAAGATTGGACAAGCCTGACTCAAGCACAACATCTTGGTCAATCTTTTGCAATTAAAAATATTCTGTTACTTAACAGAGTTAAAATAGAAGTTTCAAACGATACTGCATGTGCACTTGAATTTTGCCTTACCCAATTGATCGTAATCAAATGGGGACCGTTCAACGAATCTAAAAAAGGCGTATAGTCTCGTGTGCTGTTTTTTCTCGTTTTAACTCGAATTAAAACTCAGTTAACAATTTAGAATTAAAGAAGTACGAGATTAGACAGGCATGAGTTAAGCACAAAATCCTATGTAACCCTTGTACTTGCAGAAATTCAGATAATAAAATTCAAATGAAATAAGTCCTTTGATCACTTAGGTTAGCCTCAAGGTCAAATCCCTGCGTGACTCAATAGAATTTATTTTATTTTAGCACAGTTTGTACAAAATAACAAAAAATAAGGAAATTAAACAATTTTTCAAATAAAATAATTATTTAATCACTTAGGTTAGCCTCAAGGTCAGATCCCTCTGTGATTTGATAAAATTATTTTATTTTAACAAGATATGTGTGTAAAATTTCAAATAAAATAAAATGATTATTTAATCACTCAAGTTAGCCTCAAGGTCAAATCCTTTCGTGATTTTATCAAATTTATTCTATTTTAACCAATAAGTGTTTAAAATCATATAAAATATAAATGTAATTTATTAATGTTTGATTCCTATCAATTATAAAATTTCGATATCCCATTCACTGACTAAGTTTTTCCCGGCCGATGCACCAAAAAAGAGATTGGGTATGTTACTTCAGAAACGTTACATTTTTCTTCTTAAAAGATCTCCTCGTTTTATGTAAGGATGGGAAGGATCCTCTCTAAGGGATGAGGAATATTCAGTGATTGAGAATGGTTAATGATATAAAATGTATTTATTGACAACTAAAATTATATCGAGAAAGCACCATGGAAATGGAAATTGAATTGAAATTTTGAAATACCCTCGTAATTACCCTGAGTTGTGAATTAGCTGATGATTAATTGAGTCCAGTAAAGCGAATGTGGTCAGTTGAGTCTTCGTTGTAATCTTGAGATAGTTGCTGCTATATAGTAAATTCGTAGTCCAGACGGTTTATCTATTTTATTCTTTGATCCCAGTTTCAAAGAGAATTTAGAAGGCGATTCTCCTTCACTCTTTGAATTTGTTGAACTCAGCGTCGAGTTAGAATTTGGGTTGGGTAGCGGTAGAAATCTGGTGAAGCTGGACTAGACTGACTGGATTGCACTCGCGGTATAGATTTGATGGCACTGGACTCGCGTTGGTTACATTGTAGAAATCGGACGTTGACTAACTAACTGAACTGAACTCTATTGGAACTTTCGCTTTTTATAGAACTTTGAAAGGTCAACTATGACGAGTAACATGTTATGACCTGTCACATGTTATTACCATTCACATGCTATTACCAGTCGCATGTTATTACAAGTTACATGCTATTACAAGTTACATGTTGTGACTGTAGTGTGTGTGGTAAATGCATGTAGTAGTGCGTTGGTACTGTAGGTCTTCATTCCCTTTCTCTCTGGGTCAGTCGTTTTGTTACCATGTGTGGGTATTATAACAACACATGGTAATTTCATATTGATCATCCTATTGATCTGTAGATTTGTCTATAACTTGCGTCGATAAAATCACGCTCGCTATAATGCTGTCTTGATCCCTTTATTGGTTTCTTAATCTGCTTGTTACTTGTGACGGTAGAGTCGCGGGACGTGACAAATACATAAATTATATCTAATTATGCAATCGAAATTATACAGTAGAGTTTCTTCTCTGGTATAAGGCAACATTGAAAAAAATTTCATTCAAATAAAATACTCAGAAAACTAATACGTAATATTATTCACATATGGATTTCATTATAAAACTGTGAATAAAAGGTTTTAGTATTCAAAAAAACCAAAATTACATCTAAATTTGCATACGAAATTACATTTCACGATTTCTCTTATAAAAAATACAAATATAAAATATTTATTTCGAATAAAATAGTTTTTAAAAAATTTTATAGAACGTGAATCAACTATATCAATTAAAAAATTAAGTGGAAAATATTTTATTTAAAAAAAATAAGAAATAAGAAATTAAGGTTGAAAATCTACATTCCTAATTACATGGTGATAGTATGTAAAAATGTTCTCATTTTACGTTTTAGTGGCTTATATGTATACACGGAGAAAAATGGAGGGTCGAAGTTAGAGGTTCAAAATTTTGAGAGTCAGACCGGCCCTCTAGATTATCAAATAGTCCTTCCATTATTTTATTGGCATAATCAGGGAGACTCTCGATTTATGATCAGCTTGATTACCACAGAGAAACAGTCACACTATCAAGATAATCAAATCGATCCTCTGGGATGATAAAGTTGAATATCTTGTTTTAAATTTTCATTCCGACCCTCAAGGATGATCAAATCGATTATTTTTTTCTGACCCTGTACAGATGATCACTTTGATTATCTAGAAGGCTGCCCTATAGTCGATCATTATATTTAGTCAACCTGACCCTCTAGATATTCAGGCTGACCCTCCATTTTTCTCCGTGTAGACTTTTCAATGAAAAAAGCCAATGCTTTACACATAGGAAAAATTTTCTAATTGATGCAGTTGATCAAATTTATAAAACCGAAACATGTTTTAATTAATATATCGATTCAAATCTTCAAATATTTATTGACTTTAAATTTTACTGAGATTTTTCCAAGAATTTCACATAATCTCAAAAATGTTTATCTTAGGCGAATGTTTTTCAGATATCAATAAAATTTTATAGTCAATAAATGTTTAAAATTTCAAGTTAAGGTAGGTATTGATTGAAAATTTAGTAGCTTTGTTAGTTGACTATTTTAATCGTAAAATTCTTCATTTTCGTAGATTTTTCAATTTTTTAATTAAAAATCTATGCATAGGCCACAAAAACGTGAGGTGAAAATTTTGAATCATCAGCTACAATTAAACAGAAATTTTAATTCTATTGTGGTAGGGCCCTAGCTGTTTTGCCCTGTCAGTAATCAGATGCTGATCCACTTTTTCAAAAATTTTCAATAAGACAAAAGCGAAAAATAATAGTTCTAATTATAGAATGCATAACATTGTATGCAAGATTGTAGCCAATTCTGAAAAATATTTCTCTGAATGCAATGTATAAATAATCATCTTTCAGAAATTTGGGCAAACGTGTCGTTCTAATTATATAATGTCCGTAAATTAATAGTATTCATTAACGATCTTATTAGAATGGTGAGATTATGTGAAATTCTTGGAAATGTACTGAATTTATATATATATAAAGTTTTCTTAATATTATATGGAGCTCAACTGAATTTTCAAAAAATGTATCTTAAAAACTACCAAACTGTAACAGAACTTTTATAAAATTATCATAAAATTGCGTCACTGTAACTGAGTTTCAGTTGCATGTGGATGAATTTTCTGCTGCATGTAAGTGCATTGAACTTCAGTTACCAAAACGTAAAATTATTTCTATTACGAGTATCAGTATTGGCAGGGAAAGATATACAGAATATTCAACACTTTGGAACTGAAGTTTAAATAAAAAATTTTTTTCATAAATTTACTAAAACGTAACAGAATTTCCTGCAATTCTGCCTAAATTTTGGGAGGCTGTAGCTGAATAAAACTCCACTCACATGTTCTGGGAAATTGCGGTAGAAAATTTCAACAGTGTAGAATTTGTATTAGCAATTTTAAACTAATTTTCATAAATAATCCTTTGTAATTTTATACTACATTTGCACTTGCATCTATATCTTCAGTAGCATGTAGACACAAATATATACTAGTTTTTTTAGTTCATTTACATTAGAGTTGTGTTAGAATTCTATTGTTATTCCTAAGGAAGTTTTTAGATAATTTACCGATGCTTTCTGTACAATTATATGTAAATTTTCTCACGATATTTTACATTTTTTTACATTTTTTACATTACCAAAGTTTATTCCAAAATAGAGCTCATATGTGCAATATTTTATCCGCTGTTTTAAAATTTTAGAAATAAAGATCTCTGATGAGGACTCAGATTAGAGTCGAAATGTTTGAAAGTATGTGACTTTCTGAGTTATCATTTCCGGACCCTAAAGCCAATTATTAACAACAAAATCGTATAGAATTTTTACATACGATCACCATCTAATTAGGAATGTAGATTTTCAACCTTAATTTCTTATTTCTTATTTTTTTTTAAATAAAATATTTGCCACTTAATCTTTCAATTGATATAGTTGATTTACGTTCTATAAAATTTTTTAAAAACTATTTTATTCGAAATAAATATTTTATATTTGTATTTTTTATAAGAGAAATCGTGAAATGTAATTCCGTATGCAAATTTAGATGTAATTTTGGTTTTTTTGAATACTGAAACCTTTTATTCACAGTTTTATAATGAAATCCATGTGTGAATAATATTACGTATTAGTTTTCTGAGTATTTTATTTAAATGAAATTTTTTTCAATGTTGCTTTATACCAGAGAAGAAACTCTACTGTATAATTTCGATTGTATAATTAGACATAATTTATGTATTGCTTAATTATATTAACATTTTATTTTTCAAACTCCAATATCATATTTTATCATTCCTCAATATATAATATTCTCTACATAATTTTGTAATTAAATTATTTGATTTGCATAGCTAACAAATATAGAAATTGATATTTCGCTTTGAAACTTTGAAAATTTATTGAGTTTAAATTTCAATAGAAAATCATTTTTTAAGTCTTTAAATTATCCTAAAATTCAAAATAAAATGTTTAGATATTCATTTTAAGTGAACTTTTTCAAAAATATTAAAGAAAGAAAGGTAATATCTTAAATTATATATTTGTAGATTTTAAATTTGTCGTCTGCTTCATGCCACTTTGACACGAAGTCGACAGAAACATAATTTTCTATCTTGACTAGACAGACGAAAGCGTGAAATCGAAGCGAGGAAGTGGGGACACACCGATACGGCTTGCTTGATTGTGTGTGCTCCCACATGGGAGCGTGGTGGGGGCCGCCAGCTCCCACGTTCTGGGATCACTGGTCTCCGATGCTCGAGCTTCTCGTTATAGGGAATCTCGAGTGTAGTGTCAAATGTTTCTAATGACAGTAGCTAATTTTTGGTAAAACACCGATGTGGATAGTCGCATTCCTTGTGTTAGCTCAAGACATCGTGTGTGAAAACCATTTAAAAAAGTTTAATCGAATTATTTCCAAAGTGCTGTTATTCCACGTTATTCAACAGAACAAGGTGCGTGTTTTGCATATAAATTTAGTATTTTCCATCTATTTCATGATGAAATGGTGCATTGAGCCAATTTGCGAACATTCCATAAATTTATGGCGTCATCTAAAAATGGCGTCATGTTCCAGGTGCGGGACTGCTTGTGTCACGAGGTTTGGGACACTTGGATTTTTTTTACGTAAAATATATTTTTGGCATATTTACTGACATGTATCGACATTTTTATTGAACTAAAGTGTTTTTAAACAATTAAATTGATATTTTGATTTGGTTTTGTCCATTTGTCACTTAGATTGAAGTAATGCAAAAACACCATTTTTTATATTCCTTTTTGCCACTGAAATCTTCCAGAATTAATCAAAATTGAAATTTTCTCTATTTACGGTGTTTTTACTTCATATTTTCCCATTCTTAGCGGATTTTTATAGGTGTCCCGTACCTGGTGCCGAAAACTTTTTGGTCCGAAAAACATCACTACGAAAATGGTCATAATTTTTATTCTGTGTATGATATCAATATACCATTCTGAGATATAAGTTGCGCAAATATATTAGCTTTAATTTGATCCAGATATGAACTCAAAATGTTAACTGAGTCAAAAGATATGGCCGAAAAACAAAACCCATCCCGTACCTGGTACATCTCCCTTATAAAGGGTTTTCCAATAGGGACATAACAATTTTATCTATGAATAAAACACAGAAATATTTGTGATATTGAGTTCAAATTTATTGCGAGTGTAGTGCGAGCATTACATTTTATGAATGAAATTCGATATCGGTCATATGGCCACCAAGAGCCCGTTTACAGCGGTCGATTCTTTGGACCCAATTTATTACACATTTACACATATCACACATTTCATATACTACACATTTCGACCAGAACGTTGGCAATTTCGCGTTGGATGTTGTCTTTGAGGTCGCCTTAAGTTGCTGGCTTGTTGGCATAGACCAGTGACTTGATATGGCCCCATAAAAAAAAATCCAATGGCGTTAGATCGCATGAACGAGGCGATCATTCGACAGGACCATTTCTCGAGATAACACGTTCACCGAATTTTCCTCTCAATAAATCGATTGTGACGCGTGCTGTGTGGCTAGTGGCACCATCTTGTTGAAACCACATATCGTTGATGTCAACTTCATCCAATTCTGGTCACAAATAATCTTCCAACATAGCACGATAGCGCTCTCCATTTACGGTAACATGACGGTCGTTTTCATTCACGAAAAAATATAGCCTATTCACACCTCCGGCATGAGAAACGCACCAGTCACTTTTTGTGGATGCGACGGTGCCTCAAGAAGCACATTTGGGTTTGTTGCTGACCAATAACGCATATTTTGCTTACTAACAAAGCCATTGAGCCAGAAATGAGCTTAACCCTAGCGAACTGGCTGAAAGGTAGCTTTACGCTGTACCGTAAAGCTATCGTAAAGCTATCGTAAAGTAGAATTATAACTCATGAATGAGGCAAAATAAACATTCAAAATGTTTTCATCCTTATTCTACGTTGAAAATAACGTTAACTGGTAATTGAAATATGCAATAATTTTATTTATTTACGCTAAAAATTAAAAAAAACATAATACCTGTCATTGAAGGCAATGCAGTGGTTCACCTTTTGTGGAACTTCTCCGTTAAAGTTGACCATTAGTTGGAATCAGACACAACTATACTTTCATCTCACTCTAACAAATATTCAATCCTGACGGTGAAGACATGGAAAGTGATGAACCACTGCACTGCCTTGAATGACAGGTATCATATTTTTTTTAATTTTTAGCGCAAATAAATAAAATTATTGCACATTTCAATTACCAGTTAACGTTATTTTCAACGTAGAATAAGGATAAAAACATTTTGAACGTTTATTTTGCCTCATTCATGAGTTATAATGCTACTTTACGATAGCTTTACGATAGATTCACGATAGCTTTACGGTACAGCTTAAAGCTACCGTTCAGCCAGTTCGCTAGGGAATCGCTGAAGATGATTTTTTAAATAATCAAGTGGCTTTAGTTCTTGAGTCAATTTAATCTTGAAAGCATGTAGGCCAAGATCTTTTGGCATAGTACGCCACAGTGTCGATTGAGCGATTTCCAATTCTTGAGAACGACGTGAAATCGACTGATTTGGCTCATTTTGAATCGATGCACTTACGGCTGCGATTATTTCTTCGCTTCGAGAAATACGACGTCTTTTTGGCACTGGAACGTCCAATAGTGTAAATTTAGTCTCGAATTTATCCACTATAGCACGCACAGCCTGTCGGGTGGGACGATTATTACGGCCGAAAATTGGAGTAAGCGCCCTTAAAGTTGCGACCACCGACTCAGAATTTCGGTAGTAATTTTTAATAATTTCCAAACGTTGCTGGTTCGTGAACTTTACCATGATGAAAATATTGATTTTAACTAACGTTTTGACATTGACAGTTCATTTAAAAATTTTAAGAGTGCGTTCATATAAAGATACGAAATTGTTATATCCCTATTAAAAAACCCTTTATCTGTTGGAGCCTGGATGGCCTACCCAAGAATGCGTTGCAATTTGATTGCCTTTTGGAGCCTGATGCAGCGTACCCAGAAAGAGATGCAAGATCAAAAGAATATATCTGCTGGAGCCTGGATGGCGTACCCAAAGATACACATATTATAATTGCTTTCTGAAGCCTGGTGCAGCGTGCCCAGAAAGTAATGTAAAATTTTAAACAATTTAGTAGTTAATAAGTGTTCTAGAGCCTAGGAAGCAAAAATATTCACCACATCAGGCCATGCCCGCGTAATGCTTTAGTGGTGGCCCAACATAGATTTCGTCAGAGCCATCTAGCGTAAGCTCAAACCCCTAAAAGAAGATAATAGATTTATGTTCAGATCATGTTCAGACAATTCAGGAAATAATTAAATCGGAATAAACTTTGAAGTTAAATAAAATTATGTAAGTAATTATTATCAAGTAATTATTCGAATCGTATTGATAATCTTGCTTTTTGTGATTTCAGTTTCCTGATGAGTGCATCCTCACATACATGAAGTTTTAACTGTGTATCGCAGAGTACTGTCAGGCTAAACACAAATAGAGATGATCACCCAAGCGTCCCAAAATTGCAGATATACATTGAAATAACAATACTCCATGTATGTAAGGATGCACTGATCAGAAAACTGCAATCACACAAAACAAGTTTATCAATGCGATTCGAATACTTACTTAATAATAATGACATACATAGTTTTATTAAATCTCAAAGTTTATTCCTATCCGTTAGCATCTTAGCACATCTTAGTGATCATTAGTCGGATTAGTGATGTAACTACGGTGCGGTGGTCAGCGGGGTGAGGTTTGAGAAATTATACTTCAGCGCCATCTGGCGCACTTTCAAAACAAGATCAAAGTATAGTGGCCGCTATCGCCTATGCTCACGAACACGGCCTGCTTTTATTCTCCTTGTAGATAGCCCCGCGGTGTGCCCACTCCCATACGCCAAGTGGCGAAAGAAAAATAGTAATTGCTACGTCCCCTAGTCGCCGCTAGTGTGTCATCGAAATGAACGTCGTGTGGAGTCGACATGTTGTTACTTGTCTGCATGTTTTAATTGATTAAAATTCATAGCGATTTCAAGTGATTTTAATGAAATTCGATCTATAAAGTGCTAATACCTAATGTGCCAACAATTAGCAGTGCTTTACTATTTGTCCTGTAAATTAAAATAGTTGTGGCTGCAAATCGGGTAAGTCACCAATAACTTTTGTTTTGAATCTAAAATAAAACTTCTAAAGGCTTGGTTTCTCGTTTTGTGTATACAAATTCATTACGTATTATCATATTGCAAAACCCGGCAAGAAAGCTTGCATTAAAAAGTATTTTTGTCCTTCAGTTTTAAATCCGCATTTAAGTGTCAATAAAGATAAAACTCCAGTCCCCTTCAAAGCCGATTTAAGCCATGCAAAGTAACCTCAAATATAATAAAGACCGAATTTTTCCTTTTTCGCATGGGATGGCGAAAATTTCGCGCCCTTCACTGCTGGATTTGAAGTGGAGGGGGGATGGGTAGTTTTCGTGCAATCTAGTTCCTGCTACGTCTCCTAGATGTCGCTGATATAAATTCATACGCCCCGCCACCATCTGTAAGTACCCTTTCAAAATACATGGGAGTGGGCACATCGTGGATAGCCCTTTGGCTGCTTCTTCTTGGAGGGTGGTAGGCTAAGACTGTGAGTCCGGCTCACAGTGCGGCCACTACCGTGTATTTTAGGAGGGTACTTAAAAAAGTGAAAATGAGCATCAGCGCCACCAAGTTTTGATAGCAACAACTAATATCAATGCAAACAAAACCCCGGCCCCCCAACCCGATGTATTCTAGAGAGCGGAAAATTTTGAAATATATTGTATGAAATCCATTTCATAAATTTAAATGATTTAAAGTTGAAAATAATTTGTGAAAGAATAAAAATACAAGAATTTTTAAATATGAATCACAATGAACAGTTAAATACTGTACTATTACACGGAGAAAATTAGTTGAAGTAATTTTACCTAACTCTGTCGATTAAACTTGGGACTTAAGAACATTTGAACATTTATTAAATCCTAGTCGGGTAAAATTCACCCAAAGTGAATATCAAAAAGCGTTACATAGGAAATAGTAAGGAGTTGAGTGAGACGTTGTCGACGATAGGGCATCACAATGCGTCAGTGGGTTAACCTGATATGTATAAATATATCACCGACGCTTGAGGTGCTTCGAACGGTAGTTGAGTAAAATGAGCATCAGCTGTATTATTTCAACTGGCAATGATATGGTTGCTATGGTTACAGCAGATTAAAAATAACATCGGTAGCGACAATAGCGCCACCACTTGTTGATAGCAAACATTATAATTCGTTCCCCTTTTCTCCTATATGAGTGGACCCACTGTGGTCCGGCTAAAGTGCTTTTCGCAGGTCTAGTATGCGTGGTTATAGATCGACGGATTCGGGTTTGCTGTGGGCAGGCTCGCGCTGCGAGCCTAGCTGAGATTATCAGAATTGCTGTCGCTGCGTACCTGTTATGTCGTCTGGCATGCGTTGTATCTGTGGCCTTAGTAATTGCGAGTGACAGCTGATGTGACCGTCTCAAGTGGTCACAACGATTTAAATTGACTTCAATTTCAGACGAGAAACAACAGAATTGGTTTGTTCCACATACCCACTCACAGGATGGAATTAAAATGACTTCAACCTCTCAGCTTATCCTACGTAATTGAAATGAATTACTTTGTTTCACATTTTAAAAACGAATTAAAATGTCTTTAATATTACAAGTTTCTGTACGAGATTAAACAGTATCAACTGGACTTCAAATCTTTCATTCTTGTCAGAATTAAAACGTGTTCATTCTTCGTCGCAGGATTCAACGGGATTGAAACGAGCACAAACATAGAACGCTAAAATGAATTGAAGTGTTTACGTTCAAAAACGGCATTGCTTTGGATTAAAAGAGTTGAAAAATCGCCCATATTCAAACTACTTTTAATTCAATTTAATCCATACCTTTTCACCGGGCATTGAAACATTATAAGACTTTTCTTTCTGTTCAAGATTCTCCAAATAATCACCTAAATTTTAAGAGACTAATTTTTTCCGTGAGCGTCTTTTTATCCCGTTTCAAGGCGTACAAATATAACAACATAACCTGGCATAACCTCAAGTTCTCGTCAAGTCAACGCGCTAAGAAACATGCAACTTTAATATCTTTGAGGCAAAAAATATCATGTATTACATGGGACTATAGCTAATTTTTGCCCCTTATTGCATAATATATTATTAATGAATCTGGATAAAAGTATGGTGTGATTAGCAGGTAAGCCCATTTGGATTTTATTGAAATTAAAATACGTATAATTCTCATAAAAAATTTAATTAAATTGAAATTGAAGTGATTTGACCATTCACCTCAATTTAAAAAAAAACATGCATCTTCAATTTCCGTTGTTAATTATATTTTTTGGGTTTTATAATCAAAATCAAACAGTAAAGTATAAGAAATATGTGGTGTGGAACGAAGAAACCGACATTACTGTTTCAAAAATCGAACGTAAGGTTTTTAATGATCCCAAAGAGCGAAAGCATGCCTAATCGAATGAGTCTTTTCTCAAATCTGTGCAATCAAAATTGAATAAAATATAACCCATTTTGTCCGACGCTTATTTAACACAAGTTTAGCCTGCATATTGAAAAAACTTAAACAAAGATTTAGAAACAAAAAAATAGGAAAAAAATTAGTTCCAAATTTTAAAAAAATTCAATTGTTTATATAAATGTACTATATTGTTATTACAAAAAAAACAACGAAATGTTTGCTATAACTTTTTTGAAAGCTTGTACTCTTTCGCGCATTTCAAGTGCAAGGGTTACATTTTATATTCAAAACTGCTTTTACAGTGAGCTGTTGGAAAAAAAAATTTTCCCGAGTGCCAAATTTAAAAAAATTATATCTCGACATTTTCAAGTATCACATTGAAAAAAAAATACGTGTCGATTATTTTTAAAGTAAAAAGGCAAAAAAAAATGTTTCGTCGAAAAAAAAAGTTTGACTGTAAATCCCCCATGAAATGACCCATATATATATACAGGGTGTCTAAAAATCCCCGGGACGGTTGGATATTTCCTCAGGTAAAATATTTTAAAAAAAAGTGAAGGTCATTCCTGAAGTAACTTTCAACGAGGAATTCAATGGTGACCTTCATTTTGACCTTGAAGTTGACCTTCATGGCTTTTTCAAGGTCTAATTTTTTTTTTAAAATGGAAACCCCCTTTTTTCACATCTGCAATCGATATAGTGAAAAATACTACGTTCAAGTACGTACCCAAGTCATAGGTCAATTGTAACGTTCAAGGTCAATTAGAGGTTATTTGAAATTAAAAAAGTTTTCCAAGAGGTCAGTGTAATTCCTGAAGTAAATGTCAACGAGAAATTCATTGGTGAGCTCTGTATTGATCTTGGTGATGATCTTCAAGGTTTTTTCCAAGCAGTTTACGCTTACGTTTATCATTACCCAGGAACAACGACGTGGATGTAGTAAATTCTGTTCCCTTTGGGGTGCTTGATTAGCGTGAGTCCCCTTGCCTCTTACGTTTCGGGGTGCTTGATTAGCGTGTGTCCCCTTGCCTCTCACGCTTCAGTGAAGATTTTCGAACTGAAGACCTTGAGTTTCTTGACAAAAAGCTATGCGATTGTAAAAATGAGTTACAGCATTACGAATCATCTCCCTATCAATCAAAGTAGCCTCTTGCAAAATCCGATTCTGCAATTCGTCTAAGCTTTGGGGTTGCGTTGAGTATACTTTGCTTTTTAAATAACCCCAAGGAAAATAGTCAAGAGGCGTCAGATCAGGACATCTAGCAGGCCACTCGATTTCACCCCTCCTTCCAATCCACCTATGAGGGAACTGCGTATCCAAATATGCTCGAACCTCCCTACCGTAATGAGCCGCTGCTCCGTCCTGCTGGAACCAAATATTTTCAAAATTATCGCCCGTAATCTCCCTTATTCTTGGTACAATTTGGTTTCTGAGAAGCTCTTCATATGCACGGGCATTGAGATTGCCATCGATGAAGAAAGGGCCTATCAATGTATCATTCAAGATACTTTTTTTTTTTTTTTTTTTTTTTTGGTGAGGAGGAAAAATGGCAAAATCTTTTATAGACGTTGTACAGGACTCTCCTAGGACGGGTCTAGGCATACCTGTTAAAACCAAAAAAAAACCCCTCTCTCGAACCAATACACCACCCGCGGAACCACCTTTCGGCTTTAAACTTAGGCTTTAAAGCTATTAAAGCTTAGGCTTTAAGCTTTAATCTTTTGTGGATATTGTGTGTGACTCTCCAACATCCAATTAGGATTTGTGTCCGACCAATATCTACAATTTTGCCCGTTAACTTCACCTTTTAGAGTGAAAGTAGCTTCATCTGAAAATACTGTATTGTACAAGAAAAGAGGATCTCTATTAATTTTTTCTATCATGATTTCACAAAATTCAACCCGACGATCAGGATCGTTTTCATTGATCTCTTGTACCAGATGAACTTTGTAAGGATGGAAATTAATGCTTTTTAAAATATTTCGCACTATTTCAGGAGCAACGTCACGCTTATCACTAGCTCAACGTAAACTAAGGTGTGGGTTTTCAAAAAATTCTTGGGCTATGTCCATCTGCATCTCCTCAGATCCTGCAGATTTTGGCCGACCAGTTCTCTGAAGCTCCTTGATAGATCCATGATTCATGCAGCGCCTTACAGTTCTTTCAATTGTTGATTTTGAGACAGGATTTAACCCTTCTCCATTACGAAAAGTGCTATTAAAATGCAAACGAACTTGATCATAAGATCGAACTCGATCTCCCCAACCACGCATCATTAATACAGATACCCTCTCTCGTTCCGAAAGTTTAGCTTGCGCCATAATAATCTTTTAGCGAAAGATAGTAAGTATGTACTTGCGATACGTAAATTTAGTTTCGATTCGTAATATTCGTATGGAGATAGAAAACCGGTATAGGACTTACGGTATCGCCTTAGGTATTGACTAAGGTATCGAAAAACGGTATAGAACTTTTCGATATAACTCTTTGGGGAGGAACAGAACTCTCACCAGAACTCCTGGGACTTTTAATGAAAAATTTCCTATAAATATGATTTTACAATATTCAAAACGCTGTAACCAAGATCAATACAGAGCTCACCAATGAATTTCTCGTTGACATTTACTTCAGGAATTACACTGACCTCTTGGAAAACTTTTTTAATTTCGAATAACCTCTAATTGACCTTGACCGTTACAATTGACCTATGACTTGGGTACGTACTTGAACGTGGTATTTTTCGCTCTATCGATTGCAGATGTGAAAAAGGGGGTTTCCATCAAGAAAAAAACAAATTTGACCTTCAAAAAGCCATGAAGGCCAACTTCAAGGTCAACCTCAAGGTCAACTTCAAGGTCAAAGTGAAGGTCACCATTGAATTCTCCGTTAAAAAATAATTCAGGAATTGCACTGACCTCTTGGAAAACTTTGTTTATTCCAAATAACCTCTAATTGAGCTCGAACGTTACAACTGACCTATGACTTGGGTACGTATGTTAACGTAAAATTTTCCGCTCTATCGAGTGCACATGTAAAAAAGGGGGTTTTCATTTTTTTTTTAAATTAGACCTTGAAAAAGCCATGAAGGTCAACTTCAAGGTCAAAATGAAGGTCACCATTGAATTCCTCGTTGAAATTTACTTCAGGAATGATCTTCACTTTTTTGAAAAATATTTTACCTGAGGAAATATCCAACCGCCTCGGGACTTTTTAGACACCCTGTATATATGCAACAATGGCTGAACCAATGCGAAGCCAGTACCTCTTGCCGCACTCCACCCGCTTGCGACAACTAACGCGTGTTCAACTGTCCTTCTGAACTAAAAATAATAATGCTACGCGGACACCTCATCCATTAGAGGTTGATTGGCCCTGCGGAGACCCATCTCGTTAAAACACGATTTTTTCGTACAGCTGAAAGGTGCTGTGTGGTCAGTTTCTTCGTTTCACGCCACATATAATGTTTTTGGTCACTGGACAAACTTGATCGTTTCTGGTGCGTTCTTTTTCAATTTTCTCTATTCATATTGGACGCGCATCGGCAAAGGCGTATTTTATATAGAGGATGAAGCTTTTCTCTTGGGCAGCCTAGGTTAGCATCGGGTAAATTCTTCCCTGCTTCTCCATAACCGACCTAAAATAAAAAATTTCTAGAAAGGATTTTTTCTCTGGCGAGAAAAAATTGCATGTGAATTTATTTAGGAAGAAACAGGACACACACAGAAATCTTTTGAGAAACCTTACGCTAAAAGCTAGATATCCAAATTCTCCAGTCTAAACTGATTTTGATCAAAATTTAACTAACCTTCTATGTAAGAAGGAAAGGATTCTTTTTGTTTAATAGAAAACCTTGGTTGAATATCGAATTTTTAATCTTTGTTTTCTTTTTTCTATGAAATATTTTCTGAAGACATATAATTTTTTCACCAAACTCATTGTAAGATGTTTGGTTTGTGACTGATTTCTAAATGTATGGAGAGGACAGTTAGGAGGAGAAACAAGCAGGCGAAGGTGGAGGAAAATTTTTTTAAAAAATTAGAAAGCAAGATTGTGAATTGAGGGTCTCCGTGCAATAACCGTTCAGGCGCGCGAGACATCTTCCGTTTCTCTTTTCGCGAGTCAAAGTGCCGGAAAAGTGTTATCCCAGGGAAAATTTCGGAAAATGAAGGAAAAAAATATGAGATTATAGAATATCAAGAAAGGCACAAATTATGTTTCAGCAATTTTTCGATCTGACTTTTCATTTACGAAATAAAAAATACAATGTGCTTTACAAATTCGATCGAAATCAACAATTTTTGTGTGCTTAACTCGTCAAAACTTTGTTTTTTATCGACGAAATGAGCTCAAATTAGACACACTAGCGTGAAATACGTTAGCGATGCTCACAAGACTTGATTTGGGACAAAAAAAGTAATTTGTTAGTTAATATTTCAATGTTTATCAAAGCGTGTCGAGCAGCGTGTTTTTCGAGCTTCCCCAAAAATAAGTATGGAGGAAATTTTCGAGTTCGAAAACTTTCCAGCGAGAAAGTTTTTCATTAGAGTTCAAAGAAGGTATCTAGAAAATTTCACAACTCTATAACAAAAACTTCGGAAGAAACAATTGAAAATGCTTTGCGCCGGAACGTTGTAGACTGCCCAGTTCGAGCTCCCGCTTGTTTCGAGTATAGAGCAGAGTTCAGCACATTTCCGACGAATATGGAGAAAATCTGTGTATTTTCCAAGTTGGGCAGAGAGTTGAGAAAAAGAGACCAATACCATAAAAAAGGAAAGAACACCCCTGGGAACCACTTGCCTCAGAGAAATTTTTCCTCCTTTTTAATTATTGTTATTTAATAATGTCATATAGAAAACGGATAGGTGATCCGTATCAGTTCTTTCGTTGAAGTTGAATGCAGGTCCCATCCGCGTACAAATAGTAGAATCCCGTGGGGCGCCGTTGAGCTATGTTCTTTCATATTTTTTATATTTGTATATTTATATTTATTGAGCAACTGTGGTATGAGTTTGAATAGCTTGATGTCAACGATTATTGCTAACAGTTAAAAGAATGTTTTTGTTGATTTAATAGCATTTTTAATAAATAACATCCATGGTTTTGTACAACCGATTTGATTTCACGTAGGCTTCCAAGCTGGTTGAGTGTGTGTGTGTCGAGTACCTATAGCCAGGGGGTTCCAACTCCGGCGAAATCATTCTTCTCCCCGCTTCCCTCTACCTCTCCCGCACGCCACTCACAGCGAGCCCATATTGCTCCAAGTTTCTCCTCTCCAGCGCGAGGAAGTGGGGGCAAGTAGGGACCGGCAGCGAGGTATATTAACTTTTAACTTTGACCTTAAATGCTAATACTAAAGTAACATTAAAATTTAAAATGCATCGAAATCATTCATTTTCGGGTGCCGGCTCCGATGTTCTCGCTGAGTGAACGACACTTTCGCTTGCTCCAATATACTCTATCTTGCTTTATGTATGTTTATGTTTCCAAGCAGCACAAGTACGAAAATTTTTTAAATTTCTCTACCAGAGCATTTAGTTAGTACGAATTAAAATGTGGAGAGTGCCTATGCATTGCTTATGAATTACGTGTTAAAATAGTCAACTTTCACATTAATTATCTCTGCACCGGTACGGTTGAAAAATTTGAAATTAATTTAGCATATAAATAATCATTCTGTTTGAATATAAGCTCCTTTCTTAAACAAATCTACCAGAAATCTATTTTTTTATATATAACCTTAACTAAATTTGGATTTCTGGCTATATGTCATTTCTAAAATCATCCGTTTTTTGTAGTTGTCCGCTCTGTCTACGATTTGGTTATTGTCAAAGTTGAATGTGTGGTCTTGTTCCCATGCGTGTTTTGCTAAGGCAGTCCATTTGTACGGAGGGTTGTAAACATCCCTCTTATGTTTGTGGATTCTAATTTTTAGTGGTCATTTTGTAGTACCTATATAAGTGGCTGTGCAATCTGTACAGGGGATGTTGTAAACGACGTCAGCGGTGTCAAGTTATGAAATTCTGTCTTTTGCTGGTTTAAAAAAGCGGGATAGGTTATTGACATTACGTGATGCAATTTCTGTGTTAAAGGATTTAAGGATTCCTGATAATTTTTCTGAGAGACCCTGTATGTAAGGTAGTGACATGTATTTTGGAGATGGTTGTGTGTTTATGGCTGTACTTTATGTAGCTGCAAGGTTTGGTTATGTAGTCTGTGTATTGAAACATTTCGACCTTTTTGAATCCTTATTTATCAAATTTAAACATTCATAAATCTATTTTTTGCCTGATTTGGCTAAAAGTTTCGCTCTTTAAGTTCGAGTATAGATTTCAAATTTGCAATTTTTCATTACCTCAATTTTCTTAATTTTTGAGTAGTAATTTTGCCCTATTTTGTGTCAAAATAGCCTTCGTGATTCACGAGTGGGTGACACGAAGGGTGAAAATTTCGCGAGATTTTATTCTTTATTTAATGAGTAAGAAAACCGAAGAAACTCACGATTTTTAGTATTTTCCGAGTGAACAAAGGTAAGACAGAGGAATCGTCGTAAATGTTGCCCGTGGTTTATAGACTTCGCATCTAGAATTCGTAAAGAAAACTTCGATTAATTTTTTTGTTGACATACTTTCGCGCAATCGCGCCATAAAACGAAAACACGTTCTAATTTTGGGGTTTGTCCCTACACCTGAAAATAACGCTTTGGTCGACTTGCAGGTTCTTTTTGACTTCTATTCTTTTTGTGCTTTTTCATTTACACATTCCACCCTCGAAACATTCCGACAATAGCAAAAGTTTGTTTTACTCTTGTTTCTTTAAATTGAGGAAATCTTCCAATTTATCGCATCAGAGCTCTGTGGTGAATAAAAGCACTGAGGCTTACACACACAGGGATTTTCATCATGTGCGCTAGAAGATGCGTTCAACTCCTCAATTTTCAAAAAGAAAATCCTCCCAACTAACAACGTGTTACCCGTGGATTCGTTTTTCAATTCTCTGGGAGTAAGGAAGAACGTTTCAATAGTAAAGTAATCTATAGTAAACGGCACTAGATCCACAATTGAATTTATAAAAAAAAAATATATAAAATAGAAAAAGTGAGAATGTTGTCTCCCAGGTAAAGTGCCCTAAGGGGCTACGGTACCTGATCGACTATTTAAATTGTTTAAAAAAAAAATCTCAAAAGGAGAGCAACGTTCCCAATTTCTCACTCTGAGGTGAGTCAACGGGTACTAGTTGCTCAAGAATTGGAGGACGAATCCGTAAGAATCCGCGGAAAATAGCTCCCCTTGTAAAAACGCCGATATTGAAATTTGAGGAACTCTGTAAAACACCATGAAATTTAAGACAAAACGCGCCAAAATAAAAAAAATGTAAGCCTGCAAGTCCCTATCTATACGGAGGACGCGGAAAACATAAACGATCAAACCCTCCAATAGTTAGGAGCAGTGATGCTACAATGCACCACACCCAACTTTGAGCTTTGATCTATACCCAGCCAAAATTACCGCAAGAAGCGACAAGTCCTCACCTTTTGCAGGTGCGGAGCCGGACTGATTTTCGAGGATCTGCAATCAAGCACGTCGCCTCGGATTTCCACCTCTCAATTAATTCCCCCCTTCATTAATATGCGCGCGCCTCAATTAGCCACTGCGATCAAGACCAACGCGATCAATAAATTAAGAATTTTATACACGAAGTTTTCCCCCCTTTTCGCGACCGTTTTAGGGTTCGAAATCGGTATCGGAAGAAAGATAATGTTTTCGCGATTATAATGATATCTTTCAAGTTTCAAATGGTCGCATATTTCGTACGGTGGAAGCGTTCAAAAGTTGATATGCTCTGAAAACAGAAAGCATACCGCGCGGTAACGAGGAGAACGCTTTTCCCCCATTCCATTTCTCCTGGCGCGTGCTACCTGCGTAGACGTGGGCTCCCATTGGACAGCAACATGACGAATCATTGAACTCATGGAGAGATTCATATTTATTTATTCACAAAAATTAAAAAGAGAACGCACATTATTTATTCATTCATAGGGTTTGTATTTTGCTCATCTTACATATTCAATTTATTAACATTAGATAATTAGCCAATTAATCTTGATTCATTATTACTGATGATTCATATTCATAATTACAATTACCTATACAATCCAATGCTTACAATATTAATCATGCAATGATAATAAACAAATTTATTTATAATATTTAAGATTAATGATATTATCATGTAAGAGTCATTATGTTCATTGATAATGTTTAATATTCATAACATTTTTCATCATATAATAATAATTAATCGATACATAAAATTTTAGAACTGGATATCGTAGCATTTAGTGTCAGTTATGTAGGAAACAACTTTAATCGCTATATCTGGAGGGGATGTATGTCGTTTGTCAACCCCAAATGCTTAAAAATGTTGATAAAAAATTCGCACATTCAAACTGAGCTCGATATCTAATATTTTAGAACTGGATATCGTAGCATTTAGTGTCAGTAATGTAGGAAAAAACTTTAATCGCTATATCTGGAGGGGATGTATGTCGATTGTCAACCCAAAATGCTTTAAAATGTTAATAAAAATTCGTACAATCATACTGAGCTCGATACATAAAATTTTAGAAACGGATATCGTAGCATTTAGTGTCAGTTATGTAGGAAAAAACTTTAATAGCTGTATCTGGAGGGGATGTGTGTCGTTTGTCAAAGCAAAATGCTTAAAAATGTTAATAAAAAATATGTTCAATCAAACTAAGCGCGATACCTGAAAATTTAGAACTGGAAATCGTAGCATTTAGTGTCAGTTAGGTAGGAAAAACCTTTAATCCCTATATCTGAAGGGGACGTATGTTGTTTTCAACCACAAATGCATAAAAATATGAATAAAAATTTATACAATCAAACTGTGCTTGATACCTGAAACTTTAATCCCTATATCTGCAGGGGATGGTTTTTTCAACCACAAATGCCTAAAAATGTGAATAAAAATTCGTAAAATCAAACTGAGCTTGATACCTGAAATTTTAGAAGTGGATATCGTAACATTTAGTGTCAGTTAGGTAGGAAACAACTTCAATCCCTTTATCTGGAGGGGATGTGTGTCGTTTGTCAAAGCAAAATGCTTAAGAATGTTAATAAAAAATATGTTCAATCAAACTAAGCGCGATACCTGAAATTTTAGAAATGGAAATCGTAGCATTTAGTGTCAGTTACTCAGTAAAAAAATTTCCACCAGTGAACTAGCGACGATGTATATCGTTTTTAATCCATATTCTTAATAGTGTTGATAAACAATTTGTACAATCAAACTAAGTTCGATACCTGAAATTTTAGCACTGGGTATCGTAGCAGTTAGTGCCATTCATTCAGCAAGAAGAATTTCATCCACATCTCAAGCGGGGATGTTTGTCGTTTTCATCCCCAAAGGCTTGAAAATGTTAATAAGAAATTTGTACAATCAAATGATGCTGGATACTTGAAATTTTAGCACTGTATATTGTAGCAGTTAGGGTCAGTTACTCAGTGACAAAATTTCCACCCGTTAACATGCGACAATGTATGTCGTTTCTACCATAATGCTTCAAAATGTGAATAAAAAATTTGTACAATCAAACTAAGCTGGATACCTAAAATTTTAGAACTGGATATCGTAGCAGTTAGTGCCATTCATTCAGGAAGGAGAATTTCGTCCACATACCAAACGCGGATGATTGTCGTTTTCATCCCCAAAGGCTTAAAAATGTTAATAACAAATTTGTACTATCAAATGATGCTGAATACTTAAAATTTTTGCACTGCATATTGTTGCAGTTAGTGTCAGTTACTCAGTGAAAAAATTCCCACCCCTTAACTTAGCGGCGATGTATGTCGTTTTTTACCGCAAATGCTTAAAAATGTTAATAAAAAATTTGTACAATAAAATTATGCTGGATACCTAAAATTTCAGCACTGTAAATTGTAGCAGTGAGTGTCAGTTACTCAGTGAAAAAATTTCTACCCCTTAAATAGCGGGGATGTATATTTCTTCCCACCCAAAGTGCCCAAAAATGTCAATAAAAAATTTGTAGAATTAAATTACGCTGGATACTTAAAATTTCAGCACTGTATATTGTAGCAGTTAGTGCCATTCATTCAGGAAGTATGATTTCAATTGTAAAATATGCGGAAGCACTAGATGCGTAACGTAAACAAGTTGTAAAGGGATAAAGAGAGGTGAGAATTAGTGAATGAACATAGTAAAGGTATTAGCTATTTTTGGAAAAGGAACTCCGTCGCACCGTGTTATGTCAACAAACCTCCCAGACCGGTAGGCACAGGTGGAAGATTAAGCGGGGGGTCTGCCGATACGGAAAGAAGGAAAATCGGAGAAACCAAAGAGTAGGAGTACTGCTCTAGATCTTTTCCTAATATGGCAATTCTGACCACCGGAAAAGACAAGTTTAGCACGCACCGTACACAAAACCAGCATTTAACAAAACAATTCTTGGAAAACACGTGAACGCATTGTTCGCAACTCATAATGGAGGGGATTTCGCCCCAGATGAGGGCCTATAAAACTAGCTGCTAATTGGCAAAAGTCACTGTCTCTTCAACCATCGCCCGGCACTTGGCAGTGTCTTCTTCAGTCTTCGACCAGTACTCGTTTTCATCAAGTGTCATCGACCCGTCTTCAGTATAAATTCTCCAACCCCGATTGAGTATCATCGTTCCTCAATCAATTGTTCAGCTAAAACAATTTATACTCCCCAAGTTTCTCATCAAGTATCGGAGTGTACCAGCCATGAGTTCCCGACATTTTGGATTATCAGTGGTTCCTGAGAGGATTCTTAAACAAGCAAGTCCTTTTAATAACCAACAAGGAAGGAATTTATACTTAGAAATCTCTCTCTCTCTCTCTCTCTCTCTCTCTCTCTCTTGTATTTAAATATGAAAAAGTCTCATTGAATAAAGTGGATCATTTTACAATATTTGAGTAATTATTTGTTGTTGGCTTCCCTCACCCAGTTTCGGTTAGGAAATCCTCTGGATTTCTTTACCGTTCTAACCGAGGAAAACAATTTGAATATAATAATAAAGGGTAAGTGACCAAGACGTCACATACTCCTTTATTATTTTTGGTGCATCGGCCGGGAAACACAAAAAAGCTGACAACAACAAAAAGAGAGAATTTATAAATTAATTGATTAATAAAAAAATTTTTTTTAGAATAATTAAGTCTTCTGAAAACTTTCAAATATATATATATATATACCTAATAAAAAGAGAGAGATTATATTCGTAGAAATTCCTTCTTATATTATATGCAAAATATGACTTATATTTTGAGTGAAAAAGTGTTGTGTTAAAAAATTAAAATTAAAATTTGTTGGTATACTTCGCGTGTTCGCAAGCTCTGCCATCGTCAATAAAATAAAACGGTACCCTGAACAAACCTTGCATGCATTCTTTGTAGCAAGATTGTGCAAGTGAAAGGTTTAAAAAAAAAACTTTTAAATGAAGAAAATAAATTAATATTTTTTACTTTTTTTTTCCAAAATTTTGAATAAAATTTTTTCTCGCAAATTTATTTCTTATTTTCGAATTTCTGCAAGTACAAAAGGTTATTCAGGGCTTGCACTTGAGTCATCCTTGTCTAATCCAGTACTTCAAAAATTCATCACTTGGTAACTAAGATTAAATTAAAGTTTTAAAACAGAAAAGAAATTAAGCACACGAAAGCATAAGTCCTCTTTGGATTCGTCGAACGGTCACCATCATTTGGGTGAGGCAAACCTCGAAGTGCTTGTATTTTACTGTTTTAACTTTTATTTTTCCTTTGTTAACAAAAAACTGACACCTTCAATTTCTTAACGATTATCAGAGTTTTGTACATTACCTGAATTAAGCAGGAAATGTGTGCTTGAGTCGAGCCTAATTAATTTGGTACTACAACAATTCTGATTTTCGACTGTCGTGATTTCTGTGAGTCGTATAATTACTCAAGATTCTGTGCTTGAGTCTAGCTTGGCTAATTTTTTCACCACAGAAAGATCGAATAATTGAAACCACAAAATAGGATATTAAAATAAAAATTTATTTTTATTGATTTTCATTCCTGTGACTGAAATTTGTTTTGGGATATAGCTTTTCACTTTTGTGGGAAGTTATATTAAACAGCGACTAGCGAATTGCGCGCTCAGCTATCCCCAAACTAGAGTTTCAGAGGCAGATTAAGAATTAATTTAATAAATTTTGTATCCGAAATTTTGATTACTGTAATCAAAAATTTGTTTAAGAATATAGCTTTTCACTTTCGTGGGAAGTTATATTAAAAAGCGATCAGCGAATTGCGCGCTCAGCTATCCTTAAATTAGAGTTTTTGAATACCAGAATTGGAATTTTTCCTATAAAAAAAATTGCACAAGTACACTATACACCAAATTTACGTAACAAAATATTTGTTTAGAAATTAGAATTAAACGAAATTTTTTTT
This sequence comes from Diplolepis rosae, assembly GCA_030998225.1. NCBI lineage: Eukaryota > Metazoa > Arthropoda > Insecta > Hymenoptera > Diplolepididae > Diplolepis > Diplolepis rosae. The sequence continues at coordinate 896,847 of JAPYXD010000546.1, forward strand.
TTTTGAAATCAAACAACAACTAAAATAAACTCTGTAATAAAAAACATACATCTGCAAATTTGTTTGAAAAAAATATATATATATGTAAAACCAAAATATACATAAGTCATATTTTGTACAATACTGTATTTCTACATGTCTTCACCCCCAGTTAAACATACCCTAAAACGCTCCCGAGCAGGAAAAAATATAGATGAGTTGAAACTACCAACTTCTTTAATAAGAGAAATAAAAAACGACGTTGAATTTTCAGAGTTATTTGAACAATTGCTAGAGAAAAGAAGCAAATATATAAAAAATAAGATTTCGCGTAAACCAAAACGAAAAATTTGAGAAGATATAGATAAACTTTCGCAACATTCAGAAAAATCGAGTGCTTTAGATAAAACTGATCTGTTAGACATCAACGTTGGAAGCATTTCTGATCCCGATACCAGTGCTCAAAATAAATCAATAATTAAATCAAAAAACCCAAAGAGCCCATTTCTTGATAAGTTAAAAACTTTCATCAGACCGAATAATAGCATCATTATTGCAGGAGATAAGTACAACGATACACCACAATTTAACCAGTCATTTGACGATACCACAGGAGATATAACACTAAGAGAAGAATCAATATTTGAAAGCATCGCAGCAAATTCTACTTTGTATGATAAAACTTTATGCCCAGATCAATTTGGTGATATTTCAAACGATAAAATTTTTACCCTACCTCAGAAAATAAACAAATCAATAGATCCATTTGCAACAAAGTCGCAACTAAATAGGACTCCAGAATCCTTGAACCAAACAACAATATTTAACAACCCAAATTTAGAATTACAGCAAATCGGAGAAAAATTACCAAATCAAATCAATCAAAGTACGTTTGACGATTCTGCGAATACCGAACAAGCTCTTAATTCACCAAAATTTTCATACCGGTTATCAACCTGTAGGAAATCTGATAAAGAAGTTTTAATAAATAAATTACCAAATAATTTGCCGAATAATTTACCAATACAACCTACCGAAATGAATTTACCGACAAAACAACAAGTATCTCTACGAGATGCTTTAGAGATTGTTCCATATTTTGACGGATCAAATAAAGTACCATTAACAATTTTTATCGAAGCTTGTAAATAAGCCAAAGAAATGGTCCCTAATGTAGAAGAAAATTTGGTAAAATTGTTAAGAAGTAAACTTACAGGAGAAGCAAGAAGATGTATCATCGGAAATTATTACAATAATTTAGAGGACTTCATTTCAAAATTAAAAACCATTTTTGCCCCTTCAAAAACTGTATACCAGCTACAAAGAGATTTAGGCAGAATATATATGTGGGAAAATAAAAGTGTTTTATCTTATGCAATACGCATACAGGAAATTGCAGCAGAAATCCTCGAATGTCATAAACAAAATAATAATGGTAAGGAAGCTGCTGAATTTGAAAGAAACTTGGAAAGAGAACATGATGGTATATTAGGTACAGAGTTTTTCAGAAACAATAACGCAAAAATTAATTATGCAGAAAAACAGCTTGAAATAAATGAAAAAATTTACCCATTCGAAATGCAAGAAACTATATTGGTACCAGCAAGAACAATTTCAGATTTTTACGTAAGAATTAAAAACAGTGAACAAAAACAGGGATTCATTCCACAGTTACATCTATGTAATGGAGTTTATTTAGGAAATGCAATTGTCTCTAATAACAACAATAAAGCGTCCATGAAAATATTCAATACAAGCACACAACCTCAAAAGTTAATCATACCAACTGTTGAACTAATTGATTTTGAAGAAGTGTCAATACACGAAGAAAAGGAAACCAACACAAAAACAAATTTAGAAGACAGAAAAGAATTTAATTTTTCACAACAAATTTTCAGTGATTTTACTAATCAGATTCCAAAAATAAATGATTATGATCAATCATTTAACATTTCAAATAAAAATCGGGATAATTCCATTAAAGAATTATTAAGATTAGATCATTTAAATCAAGAAGAAAAGCAACATGTTGAAAATTTAATCCAAAAATATGCAGATCGTTTTCATATACCAGAAGAACCCTTAGGAGCAACAACTGTCTTACAACATAACATTCCGACGACAGATGATCAGCCTATATTTTCAAAACAATATAGATTCCCTCCAGTGCATAAAGAAGAAATTTCACGACAAGTAAATGAACTGATCAATAATAAAATGATCAAACCTTCACAATCACCATATAACACACCTGTTTGGATAGTAGCAAAGAAATTAGACGCACATGGAAATAGGAAATGGCGAATGGTACTCGATTTTAGCAAACTTAATGAAAAAACGATTGGAGATTATTACCCTTTACCGAATATTATTGATATTTTAGACCAACTAGGATCAGCACAATATTTTTCTGTATTTGATCTTGCTTCAGGATATCATCAAATAAAAATGAGTCCAGAAGATTCTCATAAGACGGCTTTTTCAACCCCCTATGGCCATTATGAATTCGACCGTATGCCATTTGGTTTGAAAAACGCACCAGCTACTTTTCAGCAATTAATGGATTTAGTTTTAACAGGACTTCAAGGAACCGAATAATTTGTCTACCTAGATGACATCGTTTTATATGCCAATTCCTTAGAAGAACACGACGAAAAATTTAACAAACTGATGGAAAGACTAAGCGCAGCAAATCTTAAATTACAACCAGATAAATGTGAATTTTTACGTCCAGAAGTTGCATACTTAGGACATATAATAGACAAAGAAGGAGTACGCCCAGACCCTAAGAAAATAGAAGCAGTTAAAAGTTTTCCAACTCCCAAAAACCCTAAAAATATTAAACAATTTTTAGGACTAGCTGGATATTACAGAAGATTCATTGATGGATTCTCTAAAATTGCAACACCCTTGAACCAACTTTTAAAACAAGATGTAAAATTCAATTGGTCAGAAAAGCAACAACAAGCATTTGAACTTCTAAAAGAAAAATTGTGTGAAGAACCCCTTTTCACAACCTTTCATTTTAACAACTGATGCGTCAGGATTCGCTATAGGAGGAATACTTTCTCAAGGTAAAATAGATAAAGATAAACCTATAGCTTATACTTCTAGATCATTGAACGATTGTGAAAGAAAATATGATACATATGAAAAAGAAGCATTAGCAATTATTTATTGTGTGACATATTTCCGCCCTTACTTATATGGACGAAAATTTACCCTGGTCACAGACCATAAACCATTAGTATGGTTTCAAAACTCGAAAGACCCTTGCTCACGAGTAACTAGGTGGAAATTAAATCTGGCAGAATATGATTTTGATGTTGCATACAAAGCAGGTAAAACTAATGTGAATGCAGACGCTTTATCTAGAAACCCTATTGATTCAGATGATATTGAAAATGATGGTATAAATAATAAGAATAATATTGAAATAAATTTAATTGAACAAAGAAATGCAAAATGCATATCTGATCTTAAATGTAAGAAAAAGGTACCAGAAACAAATCTTACATGCTATGAAAAAATTGATCATGATGTAATTGAAGGAAATATTGAAGAAAGTAATTTTACGGAATCTAAACAATTTATGAACAAGAAGAATATATCTAAAAATAAGAATAATCGAAGAAATTATGATGGATTAAAATATAAGGCTATTGAAGATGAAGATACTGATTATAGTTATCTAAGAGGAAACGAAGAGATACTGACAAATCATGGAAATTCAATTAAGTATATGAAAAATAAGGAACAAAACGATGGCATAAATAATGAAGATATTGAGAAACAAAAAATTTATGAAAATTATGAAGAAATTAACCAATTAAGCGAAGGAACGTTATTTGAAAATATTAATAAACGCTATTATGATGATTTTAGTGGAGGAAAAATTGATGCAAATGACACTGAAGAAATTAAACAATTATTAAAAGAAGAATACTTATTGAAAAATGATGACGACAATGATGGAAAAAGTTGTATTGAATTCGATTTTAAGAATACAAAAAAAGAAGCAATATATGAAGACAATGAACAAACTACTGAACAACTGGACGAGGAATTTAATATAATTAATAAAAGGTTAATTAATGTAATAATGAATAAAATAAAAAATAAGGAAAATGGAATCGCTTTTTGCAAGTCAATTAATGAAGAAATTATTTCGGAAACATTTGTTTCACAATTTTCAAATTGCGTTATGGACTCAATTCCAACTTTACTAGAAAATAAAGAAGAATGTTATGCTATGCAAACAAGGGGTCAGTTAAAAAATTTGAGAAATATGAATATGGATAAAAATAAAGATACTAATAAAAATAAACTACTAAGAAATGTCGAAATAATGAATAAGGTAGAAAAGAAACGTGGAAGGCCACGAAAGATTATTCAAGAAGTTAAATTACAGGATCCAATTAAAAAAAGAGGTAGACCCAGAAAAGTTATAAATGAATCACCTGAGAATGATAAAAAACGTACATTTATAGAATCAGAAGACGAATCTGATTCTGATGACTCTGAGGGAGACGATTTTACAGACGAAAGGCCACCCCGGAACCACCCCCTGATCAACCTTCAACATCCGGATTGCCTAGGACACAAAAAAATATAGTTGAATGCCGAGATCAATTAACGATGAGAAAAGATAATTATGCGTATTTTGTAAGCAATAAAGGAGAACCTCGCGATGTAGGCTCTAAACTTTTAGAAAAACGTGGAAAATTTCCTAATTTTAAAAATTTACAGAAAGGAATAGTCCAAAAATTACGTAAGGGAAATCAATACCATTTTGTACTTCCACTAGAAGACAAATTTAAGGCAAGTCTAGGAGAAACGACTAAAGATATTAAACTATCGATTTATTCTCTTCAATCCATGGTAAAAGAATTAAATATTAAATCAATTAGTATTGCGAAATCACCACACATTAACAATGTTTTGGGGGAAGAAATTTTGGCTACATTAAAAATAGCATTTTTGGATTCTACGATTAAAATAATAAATTGTAATGGAATCACACAATACCTTACAAAAGAGCAAAGAAATCAATTAATTGAAGAAGCTCATTCATCTGCAATTGGAGGACATAAAGGAGTAACAAAAACTTATAATAGAATCAGACAAAGATACTATTGGGAAAATATGAAATTGGACATACAAAAATATATACAACTCTGTTTACAATGTCAACTTAAAAAACTTGTTCGGGTCAAAACAAAAAACCCTATGATAATTACCGACACCCCAGGAACAGCATTTGAGAAAATTCCAATGGATATTGTTGGAAAGTTACCAACAACTTCATTACAAAATCAATATATACTTACTATTCAAGATAATTTTACTAAATGCTCTTTAGCATTCCCACTCCCAAATCACCAAGCTGGAACAATAGCAGACGCTTTTGTTAAAAAATTTATCTGCATATATGGATCCCATCACGTTCTTAAAGAATATCTTGAACAATTTATCGAAAATAATACAGTATGGGATGACTGGATTGAATTAGCAATGGTTTTATATAACACAAGTGTTCAGGAAGGGACGAAATGCACACCGTATGAATTAGTTTTTGGAAAATTAGCACGTTTACCATCGGGCGATCCTCTACCAGAACATGAAAAAATAGAAACTTATGATATGTACTTGACAAAATTGATTACGAAATTACATGAAATGCGTGGAATAGCAAGACAAAATTTAATAGCAGCTAAAGAAAAATCAAAAGAGTATTATGGCAGAAAAATTAATCCCCAAAATTTTAAAATCGGAGATAATGTATTTTTACTAGAAGGAGGAGAACTAAAGAAATTCGAAAACCAATATTCAGGACCATACGAAGTACTTGAAATATTAGGCAAAGGAAACATAAAAATTTCTGTTAAAAATAAACCTGAAATTGTTAATATTAATAGACTTAGACTTTCATATATAACCCCATCAGCAATCAATCAGAGAAGAAAGAATTAAAATTAAATAAAAATAATTACAGATAACAATGGAACAAAAACATCGCAAACGCATTGACTTATTGTGTGATTTAATCGTTAGCCAAGTTGATATAAAGGCATTATGGCCATATTTGTTTATAAATGGAATATTTAACTACGACGACTGTAACGTACCAAATTGGTCTCAAAACATAACAAAACCAGAAACAATTAAAGACATAATTCTAACTATTAAAACGAGAGGACCTTACGCATACTACGACTTACTAAGAAGCTTACGACAATCCGATCAAGAATTTTTGGCCGAAATTTTAGATATGCCCAGCTAAGTATACATTCATTAAAGTTTCAAGAAAAGAAGAACATTCTTAGCAGCCACAAACTGCTAATCAAGAAATATGATTTTGCAGGTAATCAAACCAAAAATTAAGGGAATCTACATCTTTTACCTTTTACTTTGGAACGGTACAGTACACGCCATCATTGGATATGACTGCGGGACAAATCATTTGAATACAACAACCTTATCTCTAATGGAAGTAGGAGAATGCGATATTCCGGAACCTCAGGTACAAGTAGAAAAAATATACGTTCAACTCTTACAATTAAGTGACTTTACTCTAACAAAAATTATTCAATGCAAAGTAGAAGTAGACAGAAAAATCGAATATTGTGGGATGCACTCTCACACATCAGCTGTTATTAATGGATATAGAGAATACATCCAAGAAGTCTCTAGAGATCAATGTAATAAAATGCATGAATCAGGAGTATTCTTAGCCTCTAAAAATACACAGATAACTGGTTTAAGGGTTAATAAAACATCTACACACGCTATAATGTTAGCAGGGTCAACACAGGTAAATGGACAATGCTCAGGATCACAGTATTCTGATCTTTTTGGAACACGGGAAAATGTAATAGTATATGCAAAATACCGAATAACTCTACAGGAATACCAAGCAACAATCAATATAAATACAGACAAAATTCATTTAAAATCTGGAGTAACTTGTTCACTGTCTGATACAACATGTACTGATGAACCAGGAGGTGGACAAACTTTTTGGAATCCATTACCTAATGATAATTGTAATTTCCAAAAATATACAGTACTATACGAGGGATCAGCAAACAAAACATATGATAATTCAACTCTTAACCCACAAGTTATATATTCCCTAACTACGAACGACATAACTTTCGTACTAGCACAAAAAGCTATGCAACCCGTGTGTAATTATGTTTTAGTACGTATAGAACATCCAAAATTATTAATTTTTGAAACTACTCGAGGAAATACATTTTTAGAAAATAAACAACTACTGGTTGAAAACATGGACCTCTTTACTTATATAAATTCAAAATTCATTTACGTTGAACGACACATTTTTAAGGAAATGAGTAAATTATACCACGATATTTTAACACATAAATGCCAACTTGAACAGCAAGTTTTGAAAAATTCCTTAATTATAGCAACTTAATCACCGGACGAATTTGCATATCACCTAATGAAAGGACCAGGATACATGTCTATTATAGCAGGAGAAGTAGTACATATAATCAAATGCATTCCCATCGAAGTAAAATTCAGACAAACCGATCAATGCTATTTACAACTCCCAATTCACAAAGGAAATGAAACATTATTTCTTACCCCTCGTACACACATAATTATAGGGAAAGGAACAGAAACAAGTTGCAATATTTTCTTACCATCAGTGTACTTCTTGAATGATGCATGGTATAAACTGTCACCAAAACCAACCGAATCATTGCCACCATCAATAATGAAACCAACCACAAAACCAACTTCGAAGTATACAAATCCAGCTTCTCTAGCAACAAGTGGAATTTATACACAAGCGGATTTGGACAAATTAAGAGATCATATTATGTTCCCTGCAGAAAAACCAAATGTACTAAATTCACTGGCACGAGACATATTAGGCCATTCAAAAATAAATGATAAAGTGTCTTTAATGAACCTTTTAGACGAAAAAACATTGAACAAAATAGCCGAATCAGCTTGAGGAAAATTCTGGACATTATTTACAAATTTCGGTACGGCAAGTGCAGGATTTATAGGAAAAATAATAATAATTAGAGGAATTAAACTAATAGCAGATACAATTATACACGGATATGCCCTACATAGAGTATTTGGATGGTCAATCCATCTTCTCGGTGCTCTTTGGGACTCAGTAACTAATCTTTTATTGCATCTAGGAAAACCAAAAACAAATACGGAAAAAGAAGCAGAAGAATCATCACTGGAACCACGAAACAGGGAACCTCCAGCTCCACAACAAAGAATACGAACACCACTGTACACAGAACTTACTCATACAGGTAATATACGCACCCATACTGAATCAAATCTCTACCCTCACGTTCAACTTAATGACATGGTAGAAACACCCAGCGGCCCTGTACAATTGTAATAATCAACTTGAAAAAAAAAATGCCAATTGCGACCATTACTTCTGAAAAACAAATAATTAAAGTAAGCAGGAAACCTATCGAATACTTATATAACTATTTAAAAACAAATAATAACACAATTCCACACTTCAACACTACTATCACCCACATAACGAGAAATACAACTTACCTCACAGTAGCAGTTGAATACAATAAGTACAAAATAGTAACTACCTCAAGTGTAGAAGACATAGCAAAGCAAAACGCCGCACAAACCCTTTATTACTTACTAACGGACGAACGTATGCCAGAAAGCAAATACGGAGACTATACGAATATAGTAGCTACAGAATTGGAAGAATATTGCATTGTTAATAAAATCGAAATACCAAAATATTCATATATCAAAACAAAAATTTCAGACAAAAAATTTAATTGTATAGCAATTTGTAAAATTAACAATCTAAGATTCAGTGGTATGGGAAGAACCTGCTTATATGCAAAAATTGCGGCCTCACTAAAAGCTTTAAAAGCACTAAAGTTCAAATCAACATAAGAATTAACAACCTTGAAAAATACTTGAGTATATAACGAAAAAATAGTATAAAGCCGCCCTAAAATATACAAAAATTAGATATTTACAATAAACAGAATTTTATAACCAAACAACGACAAATTAACATATGCATTCTCTTTACGAAAAGAATATGACCACGGAAACTCAATCTATACTAAACACTACACCCTCTATGAATTTAATAACACTGGAAAAAGCAGGATTGCAAAGAAATATATATAAAACTAAAGACTTAGGTATTCTTAATTACGTAAGAATTTTAAAAGATTTAACGAATGAATACGGATTAGAAGAACCAGAATTTTTAACTTATAAAGATTTCAACGTTAACAAAAGAATAATTTTTACAACACATTGCAGATTAGGAGATCATACACTAATAGCTACAGGAAATATAGCAATAATAACTGAAAATGACGCAGCATTTAAACAAATAAAATTAATACAAGAACTCTACGAGCTCTGTGAAGAAAAATACGAAGATTCAAAAACACAAAAAACTAAACTCCAAAATAAAAGCACCCAAACAGATATTCGACCAAAATTACAACCCATATGTAAAAGATGTAGAAATTCCCATCATATCGCATACAATTGTTCAAACAAAACAACGAAAACCCAAAAGAAAACAATATTCAGAAAGTTTTTAAACTTCTTTGCATAAGCAAATCTCATTCACAAATTCATTTTAATAATAAATAAATTTTTTTGCAGGATAGACACTAATATAATCTCTTTTTCTTGTTTTAGGGCACAACCAGCAGAGAAACTACCATGTATGGAAAAACCCTATTTTTTCTCAATTTTTGCACACTCATAAATTCAAATCTTATCCAAAATTCCAACCTCAATCACTATTACGTAAAGAACAAATTCGAAAATTCACCAGAACTCTATTTTGAACCAATTGAAAAAGTAAATTTTTTTGGAGAAGAAAGTCATTTGATATCCTATCTAAACATATACGAAATATTAAAAATGCAAAATTCATTGGTCCAAATTTACACAAATGCCATTGATTTTTGCAGAAACATTCAGGAAAACATATACTGTATTAAAGATTATAGTCACAAAAGATTCATTAGCCAGAAATCCAAAACAGCAAATTTAATAGAAAAAATATATTATTTGTTTAACGATACTAAAATTATCGTTCCAAAATTTTTTCCCAATTTCATAAAAAATGACTGAACTTAAAGAAGAAATAACTAATATTTTTAAAGAGGCAAAGTATTATTCATATTTATCACCACACCCTTTAAATAAAACGTTAACTGATCTTAACACTACTTTCAACATAATAAGTGTTTATAATTTTTGGATCCAAGATTACCCTGAATATAGAAACCATAAAATATCTAGAGCAAAAGAATGGCTAGATGACATACTCAGTCTATTTGATGATTACCAACTATATCTTGAAAAAATAAGCGAATTGTTGATATATGCAAAGAATGGGATTTGGCACCCAGAACTCTTTGACTCAATAGCAATAAATTCGTTTAAACAAGATCTAAATCAAAACCTTTTTGGATTCAAATTAACAGAAATAATAAAATATTCCAAAATTCAGTATTTTATATACCAACACCAATTAATCTTTACATTAACTACACCAAGACAAGAGAAAGAAGAAACTGAAATTTTTAAAATCTATGCCTTACCAATAGATCACAATCTCCCAATTAACCCAAAACCAACCATATTTATAAAATCTGAAATACAGTATATGGGACATTCTCACAACAAAAATAGTTACTTTATCGCAGATCACCATTACCTAGACTCATGCAAAAGAATAGAACACAAATTGATCTGCAATCATCCCTTATCCTGGCTTGACATACATAAAAATCCAATCTGTGAAATTCAAATATTCATGGGAAAGCTTCTCAATTCTTGTGAATATTTAATAAATTTTGACAGTTACCCACTTTTGACACCATTAGATTCTCGTTATGGCTGGCTATATTCCTCTCCCTCTCTTCAACAAGTAAAAATCGAATGTCCAAACAAACCGAATCAAATAATTAGTCTCTTAGATAATGGAAATCTAGAGATAAATCCAGAGTGTCAAATGACCAATTCGTTATTATTTAACAAATCGAAAAACTTGAAAAAACTTGGAACAGACATTATCAAACCTCAATTCAAAATATCACTCAAATCAATCGCGCCATATTTACTTCAAATGACCACTAAGAATCCTTTACATATTCAAGAAATGGCAATGGAAAAGAAGTTTCATGGAATCCAACCCTTATCGCTATTTGAATTCAAAATAAACATTTTAAATAAAATTCACGAAAATTCAGAAAAAATCTTACAAATTAAAGAGAATTACCAACACGAATTTATACTTAAAATAATAATAGGCTTAACAGTTTCATTCATATTGAACTTTATAATAATCATAATAGTTACAACAAAATTATATCTAAATCATAAAATTATGAAAAACATAACCCTAGGAAGTACACACTTACAATTGGATTTATCAGAGGACGAAAATTTGGACAATTCAACAAGTAGAAATAGTTTTCAAACAGTAATAAATATACCTATCGCTAATAATTAAAGTAAAAAATTGCCGCCACAACAAGAAACGCCATCTAGTAACAGGAGTATAAAGTAAATTCTGAGAATTTACGATCTAAATAATTATTTATCAATATTTATAAGATCTTTTTCTTTTTCTCCTAAAAAATAAAGAAACTCGCTTATTTAAATATATTTATAAACAAGAAAAAAAATAGTTTTACTACTAATATATTTAAAATCAAATTACTACAATAAATACTAAATCTGGACTCTTAAATTAATATTATACTTAAATCACAATACCTATAATCTTCTACTACATTTAACTGACAATTATATTTTTTTAATAATATTCATATTTCACTAGTATTTTACATATAAAATAAAATATATACAATTTTTTTTATATATCACAAGAAAAATACTATTAGCAACAAAAATATAATAACCTAAACTAAGAAGCATCTAAACACCAGCCCCTACGAATCAGGACTATAATCCTGAAATAATAAAAAAAAGTACAGTAAAAAAAAAAAAAAAAAAAAAAAAATATATATACAGGGTTTCCCAATAGGGGTGATATGATTTTGAATGTCCCTATCGGGCTCATTTGAACTGAAATTTTTGACGTCTGCTGTCAGTTGTCATCAGTAAGGTTTGCCATTTAATCATGAGTAGTTTCACGCTTCCACAACGTTTGGAAATTGTCCAATTATTTTATCAAAATTCGAGAAGTTTTGTCGGTGTTCAAAGAGCATATCGTGCAAAATATGGTCGTCATTCTGCTCCATCCGCGCTCTCAATTCGTCGAATAATCGATAAGTTGGAGAGTGAATTTACTCTATTGGATACTAAGCCTAAAAATCGTATTTATACAATTGGAGAGCTTGAAACCAATATCCGAGCCGCTATAGCAGCCATACCACCAGAAATGCTCCACAAAGTCATCGAAAATTGGCTTGAACGCATTCGGGTTTGCAAGAAGAGTCTCGGGGGACATTTGGCCGATATATTGTTTAAATCATAAATGGCATAGAATATCCAATATAATAAAAAAGATTTCGATCAATTCCGAATGAATATTCAGTGTTTTTTTTCAATTTCAAAACATATCACCCTTATTGGGAAACCCTTTATATATATATATTAACAAATTAAAATAATAATAAAAATCTTACCAATCGAAAAATCCCATCTATTATCTCCCACTTTTAACCCAGAACAACAAAGGACCTGTCAAAATTAACAAAGAACTGTCGAGCCAACGAAACCCTACGTTTAATACAAGATGGACCCTTTCTTATCCAATCCCAGGGTAAATGGACATACCGACCACCAATGAATTCATACATGGGATCCAAAGTTATACATGTCCCGTGGGCTAGCCACTTCTCATTTTCTCGACTGACCTAGAAATAAATTTTACTCAATTCCACTCTAATTTTTCGCTATACACTAAACAAAAATACTTACAACTTCCAATTCAATGCCCGGATTGAATAACGAGACGCGACGCTTGAACTGGACATTACTTTCCCGATAATCAATAAAAGTCGAAATGCATAAAAATTCGGAATAAAAAATATGTGTTTGCTCTTCGCGTCAAGGTGCATCTTTTTTTATTTAAAATTTTTTTATCCGGCAAATAGTTTTCGAGATAAAAATTAAAAAATTTCGTTTTTGCATAGATCAAAAATCAATGTTTTTTAAAATATAACTCGCGATTACTCGCTCAGTTCACAATGAAATGATTCGAAACATTCACCATTTTATTTCGCTGACTCTAGCGGAGCCGTCGAGTCTTAAAAAACAATAAAAATCTCTATCGTTTTTAAAATATTTAATATCAAACTCAGGGACTCTGAAACTTTTGCGCTGCGACGTTCTCGTGAAGAAAGAGTCGAGGAAATTTCAGGGATCAGAAAACTTCCAGAGAGGCGATTGTTCCCTAGGGTTCAAGGAAGTTTTTTGTAAAATTTCACGCAATTATATTCATAAACAAAGAAACAGTGCCGAGTTAAAAAAACTGTCGCGCGATCACGTGGAGCGCTTTGAGCACGAGCGCTGGCAAGTTTCAACCTGCTGAGTATTCTCGAAGGTTTTTTTCTGTTTTCACCTACTTTTTCGGGGATGGTTTTAAATTTTATTGTTAAAATTTAAAAATGAATTTATTCACACAAATCAGACATAGTAAATCAGCATAGTATTAGCTATATGTTTTTCTGTTTTAATACTCAGCAATGACACTTCTGTTTTATTATTTCCAGTAATAACGACGACACTTAACTAAATAAAATAATTGTTTAATGTAATTATGTGTCTTCGTCATGTCAAAAATTTGTAACTTTAGGATTAAGAAAGATATCGATGCTACGAAATTCATGTTTAATATGTTGTGAAGAGAATAAAACTCTTACATGAATAATATAAATGTTATTACTGGAAATAATAAAACAGAAGTGTCATTACTGAGTATTAAAATAGAAAAGCATATAGCTAATACTATGCTGCATTGATGTAAATTATGTATAGATTATTATACGAAATACAAGTCAGATTTGTGTGAATAAATTCATTTTTAGATTTTAACAATAAAATTTAAAACCATCCCCGAAAAAGTAGGTGAAAACAGGAAAAAACCTTCAAGAATACTCAGCAGTTTGAAACTTGCCAGCGCTCGTGCTCAAAGCGCTCCACGTGATCGCGCGACAGTTTTTTTAACTCGGCACTGTTTCTTTGTTTATGAATATAATTGCGTGAAATTTTACAAAAAACTTCCTTGAACCTTAAGGAACAATCGCCTCGCTGGAAGTTTTCTGAGCCCTGAAATTTCCTCTACTCTTTCTTCACGACAACGTCGCAGCGCACAAGTTTCAGAGTCCCTGAGTTTGATATTAAATATTTTATAAACAATAGAGATTTTTATTGTTTTTTAAGACTCGACGGCTCCGCTAGAGTCAGCGAAATAAAATGGTGAATGTTCCGAATCATTTCATTGTGAACTGAGCGAGTAATCGCGGGTTATATTATTAAAAACATTGATTTTTGATCTATGCAAAACGACGTTTTTTAATTTTTATCTCGAAAACTATTTGCCGGATAACAAAATTTTAAATAAAAAAAGATGCACCTTGACGCGAAGAGCAAACACATATTTTTTATTTCGAATTTTTATGCATTTCGACTTTTTATTGCTTATCGGGAAAGTAATGTCCAGTTCAAGCGTCGCGTCTCGTTATTCGATCCGGGCATTGAATTTTCCATTAGAAACCATGTACCGCTCAAGAAGATAAATGAACGGTTTGCGGAAGCCATACCCATGTCGGAAAAACTGCGTCACGTCACAAACCCTTCTCGAGACATATCTGGACTCAGAAATGAACCATTTCATTGATAGCATTATTTTTTCATCTAAAAAGTCCACATACACAGGCCGAACGACATTTCTTAGCCCATTTGCTAAAAAACGGATCTGCTCTTTGTAAATCTGTAAAATATTTTGACATTGACCTTTTTTTATTCTTTTTCTCTCAGTTTTAATATGCTGTAACATTTATAATTTCGATTAAATCAAAAAATGTTATCAGGATAATTTGTAGAGATTTATGAGCACTATCAAAGAACCATTGTTGAAATTTTTGACATTTTTTTTCTTCAAAAAGTTATTTTCAAAAATACAACAATAGTGCTCAATCCCTCAATTTTAATTGGATGTGGCTGGTTAACGAACTAATCCTTACTTTCTCGGCTCCAATAAAGTGTACCAAAACTCAATTCAATCTGACAATTCTATCAAGACAAGACACCTTCGAAAAAACCGTTTTCTGCCTCAGAGGGACTCAAAACGTAAAGATTTGATGAAAATAAGTCATTTTTCACACAAAGCTAATAAAAATGATAACTTACCCTAGTCAAAATTTTTTCGCTATTGAAAGCACACCACTCTTCTCCGACGAAAAAAGCCCCATGACGATACAATTTCACACATTCCGAAAGAACCAGTTCTTCCAAACTCCCCCTCTGCTTCGCCGGAAAATGAATCCACCAAGATGGTAAATAAAAAGTTTCAGAAGAAAACTGTACACTATACGTACAGGAACACGGTTGCGGCTCCCACGGCGATAAACATCACATTTTAGATAATAAAGACTCCATCCTTAAACGAACATCTTCGCGATTTAAAAACTCCCTCCTATATTTATCATCCTCAGAGAAATCTTGACTTTCAAGAAAATCTTCCACTTTCACGTCTTGAAATTCTACAATGTTTGCAAAATCTATAGATTCACAAACACTTTCCAGAGAAAAGTCTTCTAAAACCGCATTAGAAACACTCGCCTTGAATTCAAAAACATTCTCTGGAGGAAAATCTTCCACAACTTCACTAGAAATACACCCCTCGAATGATAAAAGATCCACTAAAGACTCCACCTCTTCTGTATCCATTACAGGAACTTCTTCCTGAGCCTCTTCTTGAGTAAGGCCGAGATCCATTAAAATTTGATCAAAAATAACATCACTGCCCGACATCTTTTCTTTTTATTTTGAGAAAAAAAAGGAAAAGTCAAGAGAAACACAGAACTCGAAAAAAGTCGAACACAAGAAAAACGAAAAGACACGAAACGAAACGCACGGAAGAACTTGGAAAACTGACACCATACAAATTAGAACTGCATACTCGCACCAATTTCAGATAAAATTAACAAATAGATCGCGAACTAGAAACCCCTTTTTATCTACGATATAATGACACGGCTATCATCCCTTCAATAACATATAACGAAATAAGAAAGCATCATCAACCAACTTCCTGCCATATAGCCTAGCCATCCCGAGACCTGATGCAAGTGTTTACTCTTCACACCTTACCTAAAACCCACTACTATCCTATTCCCACTAAATTTTTCATATCTTAAATTTTCTTTAGAAACATATCATCTCCCGTTTGATTAAATCATGATGCATAACTGGAATCATTTCCTTACAGAAACGATTCCAGCAACAGAAGCAAAGAATTTGAAGATAAAGTACCTGCAAAACAATTTCACCAAACATTTTTACATTTGCATTCATATGAAGAAAGAATCATTTGCCAACTTAAATTAATATTCAGACAAATAAATTAATGAGATTTTAGAATACTTAAATAATAATGGGTTTAAATTTAAACCTATTATTATTAATAATTTAAAATAACTCGGCAGTGTCTCTTCAACGATCGCCTGGCACTCGGCAGTGTCTCTTCAACCATCGCCCGGCACTCGGCAGTGTCTCTTCAACTATCGCCCGGCACTCGGCAGTGTCTCTTCAACCATCGCCCGTCACTCGGCAGTGTCTTTTCAACCATCGCCCGGACTCGGCAGTGTCGTCTTCAGTCCTCGACCAGTACTCGTTTTCATCAAGTGTCATCGACCCGTCTTCAGTATAAATTCACCAACCCCGATTGAGTATCATCGTTCCTTAATCAATTGTTCAGCTAAAACAATTTATACTCCCCAAGTTTCTCATCAAGTATCGGAGTGTACCAGTCGTGAGTTCCTGACATTTTGGATTATCAGTGGTTCCTGAAAGGATTCTTCAACAAGTAAGTCCTTTTAATAACCAACAAGGAAGGAATGTATACTTAGAAATCTCTCTCTCTCTCCCTCCCTCTCTCTCCCCCCCCCTCTCTCTCACGATTTATATTTAAATATGAAAAAGTTTCATTGAATAAAGTGGATCATTGTACAATATTTGAGTAATTATTTGTTGTTGGCTTCCCTCACCCAGTTTCGGTTAGGAAATCCTCTGGATTTCTTTACCGTTCTAAACGAGGAAAACAAATTAAATATAATAATAAAGGGTAAGTGACCAAGACGTCACACTCATACCAAGCGGGGATGTTTGTCGTTTTCATCCCCAAAGGCTTAAAAATGTTAATGAAAAATTTGTACTATCAAATGATGCTGGATACTTAAAATTTTATCACTGTATATTGTAGAAGTTAGTTTTAGTTACACAGTGAAAAAATTTCCATCCCTTAAATAGCGGGGATGATCATCGTTTTCTACCCCAAATACCGAAAAATGTTAATAAAAAATTTGTACAATCAAATTATGCTGGATACCTAAAATTTCAGCACTGTAAATTGTAGCAGTGAGTATCAGTTACTCAGTGAAACAATTTCCTACCTGAAACTAGCGGGGATTTATATTGCTTTCCACCCCAAATGCCCAGAAATGTTAATAAAAAATTTGTAGAAGTAAATTATGCTGGATACTTTAAATTTTATCACTGTATATTGTAGCAGTTAGTGTCAGTTACTCAGTGAAAAAATTTCTACCCCTCAAATAGCGGGGTTGTATGTTGCTTTCTACCCCAAATGCCCAAAAATGTCATGAAGAAATTTGTAGAATTAAATTACGATGGATACTTAAAATTCTAGATCTGTATATTGTAGCAGTTAGTGTCAGTTACTCAGTGAAACAATTTCCACCTCGTACCTAGCGGGGATGTATGGTGTTTTCCACCCCAAATGCCCACAAATGTTATTAAAAAATTTGTGCAACCAAACTAACCGCGATACATAAGATTATAGAACTGGATATCGTAGCAGTTAGTGCCATTTATTCATGAAGAAGAATTTCATCCGCATACCAAGCGGGCATGTTTGTCGTTTTCATCCACAAAGGGTTAAAAATGTTGATAAAAAATTTGTACAATCAAATTATGCTGGATACTTAAAATTTCAGCACTGTATATTGTAGCAGTTAGTGTCAGTTACTCAGTGAAAAAATTTCCACCCCTTAACTAGCGGGAATGTATGTACCTTTCCACCCCAAATGCCCAGAAATGTTAATACAAAATTTGTAGAATTAAATTATGCTGGATACCAAAAATTTCGGCACTGTATATTTTTGCAGTTAGTGTCAGTTGCTCAATGAACAAATTTCAACCCCTTAAATATCGGGGATGTATGTTGTTTTCCACCCTAAATGGTTAGAAATATTAATAAAATATTTCTTCAATAAAATTAAGCAGGATACTTAAAATTTTAGCACTATATATTGTAGCAGTTAGTGTCAGATACTCAGTGAAAAAATTTCAACCCCTCAACTATCCGGGATGTATGTTGTTTTCCACCCTAAATGCTTAGAAATGTTGATAAAATATTTCTACAATCAAATTATGCCGAATACCTAAAATTTCAGCACTGTATGTTGTAGCAATTAGTGTCAGTTACTCTGTGAAAAAATTTCAACCCCTTATTAGAGGGAATTTAAGTTGCCTTCCACCCCAAATGAGCAGAAATGTTAATAAAAAATTTGTAGAATTAAATTACGCGGGATACTTAAAATGTTAGCACTGTATATTGAAGCAGTTAGTGTCAGTTACTCTGTGAAAAAATTTCAACCCCTTACCTCGCGGGGATGTATGTTGCTTTCCACCCCAAATGCCCAGAAATATTAATAAAAAATTTGTAAAATCAAATAATGACGGATACCTAAAATTTGAGCACTGTATATTGTAGCAGTTAGTGCCAGTTACTCTGTGAAAAAATTTCATCCGCTTAACTAATGGGGATGTATGTTGCTTACCACCCCAAATGCCCAGAAATGTTAATAAAAAATTTGTAGAAATAAATTATGCTGGATACTTAAAATTCTAGCTCTGTATATTGTAGCAGTTAGTGTCAGTTACTCAGTGAAACAATTTCCACCCCTCAGATAGCGGGGATGTATGTTGCTTTCCACCCCAAATGCCCAAAAATGTTAAGAAGAAATTTGTAGAATTGAATTACGCTGGATACTTAAAATTCTAGCTCTGTATATTGTAGCAGTTAGTGTCAGTTACTCAGTGAAACAATTTCCACCTCGTACCTAGCGGGGATGTATGTTGCTTTCCACGCCAAATGCCCAATAATGTTAATAAAAAATTTGTAGAATTAAATTACGCTGGATAACTAATATTTCAGCACTGCCTATTGTAGCAGTTAGTGTCAGTTACTCAGTGAAAAAATTTCTACCCCTCAAATAGCGGGGTTGTATGTTGCTTTCTACCCCAAATGCCCAAAAATGTCATGAAGAAATTTGTAGAATTAAATTACGATGGATACTTAAAATTTCAGCACTGTATATTGTAGCAGTTAGGGTCAGTTACTCAGTGGAAAAATTCCCACCCCTTAACTAGCGGGGATGTATGGTGTTTTCCACCCCAAATGCCCACAAATGTTATTAAAAAATTTGTGCAACCAAACTAACCGCGATACATAAGATTATAGAACTGGATATCGTAGCAGTTAGTGCCATTTATTCATGAAGAAGAATTTCATCCGCATACCAAGCGGGCATGTTTGTCGTTTTCATCCACAAAGGGTTAAAAATGTTGATAAAAAATTTGTACAATCAAATTATGCTGGATACTTAAAATTTCAGCACTGTATATTGTAGCAGTTAGTGTCAGTTACTCAGTGAAAAAATTTCAAACCCTTAACTAGCGGGAATGAATGTACCTTTCCACCCCAAATGCCCTGAAATGTTATTAAAAAGTTTGTACAATCAAATTATGCTGGATACCAAAAATTTCGGCCCTGTATATTGTAGCAGTTAGTGTCCGATACTCAGGGAACAAATTTCAACCCCTTACCTCGCGGGGATGTATGTTGCTTTCCACCCCAAATGCCCAGAAATGTTAATAAAAAATTTGTAGAATTAAATTACGCGGGATACTTAAAATGTTAGCACTGTATATTGTAGCAGTTAGTGTCAGTTACTCTGTGAAAAAATTTCAACCCCTTACCTCCCGGGGATGTATGTTGCTTTCCACCCCAAATGCCCAGAAATGTTAATACAAAATTTGTAGAATTAAATTATGCTGAATACCTAAAATTTCGGCACTGTATATTTTTGCAGTTAGTGTCAGTTGCTCAATGAACAAATTTCAACCCCTTAAATATCGGGGATGTATGTTGTTTTCCACCCTAAATGGTTAGAAATATTAATAAAATATTTCTTCAATAAAATTAAGCAGGATACTTAAAATTTTAGCACTATATATTGTAGCAGTTAGTGTCAGATACTCAGTGAAAAAATTTCAACCCCTCAACTATCCGGGATGTATGTTGTTTTCCACCCTAAATGCTTAGAAATGTTGATAAAATATTTCTACAATCAAATTATGCCGAATACCTAAAATTTCAGCACTGTATGTTGTAGCAATTAGTGTCGGTTACTCTGTGAAAAAATTTCAACCCCTTAACTAGCGGGAATGTATGTTCCTTTCCACCCCAAATGCCCAGAAATGTTATTAAAAAATTTGTACAATCAAATTATGTAGGATACCTGAAATTTCAGCACTGTATGTTGTAGCAGTTAGTGTCAGTTACTCTGTGAAAAGATTTCAACCACTTACCTCGCGGGGATGTATTGTTTGTATATGTATGTATATATGTATGT
The DNA here is from genome assembly GCA_030998225.1 of Diplolepis rosae. NCBI lineage: Eukaryota > Metazoa > Arthropoda > Insecta > Hymenoptera > Diplolepididae > Diplolepis > Diplolepis rosae. The sequence continues at coordinate 917,759 of JAPYXD010000546.1, forward strand.
GTGTATGTATGTATGTATTATATATGTATGTTGCTTTCCACCCCAAATGCGCAGAAATGTTGATAAAAAATTTGTAGAATTAAATTATGCTGGGTACCTAAAATTTCAGAAGTGTATATTGAAGCAGTTAGTGTCAGTTACTCTGTAGCAAAATTTCAACCCCTTATTAGAGGAAATTTAAGTTGCTTTCCACCACAAATGCGCAGAAATGTTAATAAAAAATTTTTAGAATCAAATTATGCTGGACACTCAAAATGTTAGCACTGTATATTGTAGCAGATAGTGTCAGTTACTCTGTGAAAAAATTTCAACCCCTTATTAGAGGAAATTTAAGTTGCTTTCCACCACAAATGAGCAGAAATGTTAATAAAAAATTTGTAGAATTAAATTACGCTCGATAATTAAAATGTTAGCACTATATATTGTAGCAGTTAGTGTCGGTTATTCTGTGAAAGAATTTCAACCCCTTAACTAGCGGGAATGTATGTTCCTTCCCACCCCAAACGCCCAGAAATGATATTAAAAAATGTGTACAATCAAATTATGCCGAATACCTAAAATTTCAGCACTGTATATTGTAGCAGTTAGTGCCAGTTACTCTGTGAAAAAATTTCAGGCGCTTATTCAGCGGGGATGTATGTTGCTTTCCACGCCAAATGCCCAGAAATGTTAATAAAAAATTTGTACAATCAAATTATGCTGGATACCTAAAAGTTCAGCACTGTACATTGTAGCAGTTATTGTCAGTTACTCTGTGAAAAAATTTCAACCCCTTTCCATTCGGGGATGTGTGTTGTTTTCCACCCTAAATGCCCAGAAATGTTAATAAAGAATTTGTACAATCAAATTATGCCGGATACCTAAAATTCCAGCACTGTATATTGTAGCAGTTAGTGCCAGTTACTCTGTGAAAAAATTTCAACCCCTTACCTCGCGGGGATGTATGTTGCTTTACACCCCAAATGCCCAGAAATGTTAATAAAGAATTTGTAGAATTAATTTATGCAGGATACTTATAATTGTAGCAGTTAGTGTCAGTTACTCTGTGAAAAAATTTCAACCCCTTACCTCGCGGGGATGTATGTTGCTTTCCACCCCAAATGCCCAGAAATGATTATAAAAAATTTGTACAATCAAATTATGCTGGACACTCAAAATGTTAGCACTGTATATTGTAGCAGTTAGTGTCAGTTACTCTGTGAAAAAATTTCAACCCCTTACCTCGCGGGGATGTATGTTGCTTTCCACCCCAAATGCCCAGAAATGATTATAAAAAATTTGTACAATCAAATTATGTAGTAAACCTAAAATTTCAGAAATGTATATTGTAGCAGTTAGTGTCAGTTACTCTGTGAAAAAAATTCAGCCGCTTATTCAGCGGGGATGTATGTTGCTTTCCACGCCAAATGCCCAGAAATGTTAATAAAAAATTTGTACAATCAAATTATTCTGGATACCTAAAAGTTCAGCACTGTATATTGTAGCAGTTAGTGTCAGTTACTCTGTGAAAAAATTTCAACCCCTTTCCTTTGGGGGATGTGTGTTGATTTCCACCCTAAATGCCCAGAAATGTTAATAAAGAATTTGTAGAATTAATTTATGCAGGATACTTATAATTGTAGCAGTTAGTGTCAGATTCTCAGTGAAAAAATATCAACACCTTACCTATCGGGGATGTATTTTGTTTTCCACCCTACATGCCCAGAAATGTTGATAATGAATTTGTAGAATTAAATTATGCAGGATACTTAAAATTGTAGCAGTTAGTGCCAGATACTTAGTGAAAAAATTTCAACCCCTTACCTCGCGGGGATGTATGTTGCTTTCCACCCCAAATGCCCAGAAATGATTATAAAAAATTTGTACAATCAAATTATGCTGGACACTCAAAATGTTAGCACTGTATATTGTAGCAGTTAGTGTCAGTTACTCTGTGAAAAAATTTCAACCCCTTATTAGAGGGAATTTAAGTTGCTTTCCAACCCAAATGAGCAGAAATGTTAATAAGAAATTTTTAGAATTATATTATGCTGGGTATCTAAAATTTCAGCATTGTATATTGTAGCAGTTAGTGTCAGTTACTCTGTGAAAAAATTTCAAGCCCTTAACTAGCGGGAATGTATGCTGCTTTCCACCCCAAATGCGCAGAAATGTTAATAAAAAATTTGTAGAATTAAATTATGTAGGATACCTAAAATTTCAGCATTGTATATTGAAGCAGTTAGTGTCAGATACTCTGTGAAAAAATTTCAACCCCTTATTAGAAGGAATTTAAGTTGCTTTCCACCCCAAATGAGCAGAAATGTTAATTTATAAATTGGTAGATTTAAATTATGCTGGGTACCTAAAATTTCAGAAGTGTATATTGAAGCAGTTAGTGTCAGTTACTCTGTAGCAAAATTTCAACCCCTTATTAGAGGAAATTTAAGTTGCTTTCCACCACAAATGAGCAGAAATGTAAATAAAAAATTTGTAGAATTAAATTATGCTTGGTACCTAAAATTTCAGCATTGTATATTGCAGCAGTTAGTGTCAGTTACTCTGTTAAAAAATTTCAACCCCTTAACTAGCGGGAATGTATGCTGCTTTCCACCCCAAATGCCCAGAAATGTTAATAAAGAATTTGTACAATCAAATTATGCCGGATACCTAAAATTCCAGCACTGTATATTGTAGCAGTTAGTGCCAGTTACTCTGTGAAAAAAATTCAGCCGCTTATTCAGCGGGGATGTATGTTGCTTTCCACGCCAAATGCCCAGAAATGTTAATAAAAAATTTGTACAATCAAATTATTCTGGATACCTAAAAGTTCAGCACTGTATATTGTAGCAGTTAGTGTCAGTTACTCTGTGAAAAAATTTCAACCCCTTACCTCGCGGGGATGTATGTTGCTTTCCACCCCAAATGCCCAGAAATGTTGATAATGAATTTGTAGAATTAAATTATGCAGGATACTTAAAATTGTAGCAGTTAGTGTCAGATACTCCGTGAAAAAATTTCAACCCCTTACCTCGCGGGGATGTATGTTGCTTTCCACCCCAAATGCCCAGAAATGATTATAAAAGATTTGTACAATCAAATTATACTGGACACTCAAAATGTTAGCTCTGTATATTGTAGCAGCTAGTGTCAGTTACTCTGTGAAAAAATTTCAACCCCTTACGTAGCGGGGATGTATGTTGCTTTCCACACCAAATGCCCAGAAAAGTTAATAAAAAATTTGTAGAATTAAATTATAGATGGTACCTAAAATTTCAGCATTGTATATTGTAGCAGTTAGTGTCAGATACTCAGTGAAAAAATGTCAACCCCTTATTAGCGGGAATTTAAGTTGCCTTTTACCCCAAATGAGCAGAAATGTTAATTTATAAATTTGTAGATTTAAATTATGCTGGGTACCTAAAATTTCAGCATTGTATATTGCAGCAGTTAGTGTCAGTTACTCTGTGAAAAAATTTCAACCCCTTAACTAGCGGGAATGTATGCTGCTTTCCACCCTAAATGCTTAGAAATGTTGATAAAATATTTCTACAATCAAATTATGCCGAATACCTAAAATTTCAGCACTGTATGTTGTAGCAATTAGTGTCGGTTACTCTGTGAAAAAATTTCAACCCCTTAACTAGCGGGAATGTATGTTCCTTTCCACCCCAAATGCCCAGAAATGTTAATAAAAAATTTGTACAATCAAATTATTCTGGATACCTAAAAGTTCAGCACTGTATATTGTAGCAGTTAGTGTCAGTTACTCTGTGAAAAAATTTCAACCCCTTTCCTTTGGGGGATGTGTGTTGATTTCCACCCTAAATGCCCAGAAATGTTAATAAAGAATTTGTAGAATTAATTTATGCAGGATACTTATAATTGTAGCAGTTAGTGTCAGTTACTCTGTGAAAAAATTTCAACCCCTTACCTCGCGGGGATGTATGTTGCTTTACACCCCAAATGCCCAGAAATGATTATAAAAAATTTGTACAATCAAATTATGCTGGACACTCAAAATGTTAGCACTGTATATTGTAGCAGTTAGTGTCAGTTACTCTGTGAAAAAATTTCAACCCCTTATTAGAGGGAATTTAAGTTGCTTTCCAACCCAAATGAGCAGAAATGTTAATAAGAAATTTTTAGAATTATATTATGCTGGGTACCTAAAATTTCAGCATTGTATATTGCAGCAGTTAGTGTCAGTTACTCTGTGAAAAAATTTCAAGCCCTTAACTAGCGGGAATGTATGCTGCTTTCCACCCCAAATGCGCAGAAATGTTAATAAAAAATTTGTAGAATTAAATTATGCTGGGTACCTAAAATTTAAGCATTGTATATTGTAGCAGTTAGTGTCAGTTACTCTGTGAAAAAATTTTAACCCCTTTCCTATCGGGGATGTATGTTGTTTTCCACCCTTAATGCCCAGAAATGTTAATAAAGAATTTGTAGAATTAATTTATGCAGGATACTTATAATTGTAGCAGTTAGTGTCAGATTCTCAGTGAAAAAATATCAACACCTTACCTATCGGGGATGTATGTTGCTTTCCACCCAAAATGCCCAGAAATGTTAATAAAAAATTTGTAGAATTGAACTACGCAGGATACTTAAAATTGTAGCAGTTATTGTCAGATACTCGGTGAAAAAATTTCAACCCCTTACCTCGCGGGGATTTATGTTGCTTTCCACCCCAAATGCCCAGAAATGATTATAAAAAATTTGTACAATCAAATTATGCTGGACACTCAAAATGTTAGCACTGTATATTGTAGCAGTTAGTGTCAGTTACTCTGTGAAAAAATTTCAGCCGCTTATTCAGCGGGGACGTATGTTCCTTTCCACCCCAAATGCCCAGAAATGTTATTAAAAAATTTGTACAATCAAATTATGCCGGATACCTAAAATTTCAGCACTGTATATTGTAGCAGTTAGTGTCAGTTACTCTGTGAAAAAATTTCAACCCCTTTCCTATCGGGGATGTATGTTGTTTTCCACCCTTAATGCCCAGAAATGTTAATAAAGAATTTGTAGAATTAATTTATGCAGGATACTTATAATTGTAGCAGTTAGTGTCAGATACTCAGAGAAAAAATATCAACACCTTACCTATCGGGGATGTATTTTGTTTTCAACCCTAAATGCGCAGAAATGTTAATAAAAAATTTGTAGAATTAAATTATGTAGGATACCTAAAATTTAAGCATTGTATATTGTAGCAGTTAGTGTCAGTTACTCTGTGAAAATATTTTATCCCCTTAACTAGCGGGAATGTATGCTGCTTTCCACCCCAAATGCGCAGAAATGTCAATAAAAAATTTGTAGAATCAAATTATGTAGGATACCTAAAATTTCAGAACTGTATATTGAAGCAGTTAGTGTTAGTTACTCTGTAAAAAAATTTCAACCCCTTAACTAGCGGGAATGTATGTTGCTTTCCACCCCAAATGCGCAGAAATGTTAATAAAAAATTTGTAGAATTAAATTATGTAGGATACCTAAAATTTCAGAAATGTATATTGAAGCAGTTAGTGTCAGTTACTCTGTGAAAAAATTTCAACCCCTTAACTAGCGGGAATTTATGTTGCTTCCCACCCCAAATGCCAGAAATGTTAATAAAAAATTTGTAGAATTGAATTACGCATTATACTTAAAATTGTAGCAGTTAGTGTCAGATACTCGGTGAAAAATTTCAACCCCTTACCTCGCGGGGATGTATGTTGCTTTCCACCCCAAATGCGCAGAAATGTTGATAAAAAATTTGTACAATCAAATTATGTAGTATACCTAAAATTTCAGAAATGTATATTGTAGCAGTTAGTGTCAGTTACTCTGTGAAAAAATTTCAACCCGTTAACTAGAGGGAATTTATGTTGCTTTCCACCCCAAATGCGCAGAAATGTTAATAAATAATTTGTAGAATCAAATTATGCCGGACACTCAAAATGTTAGCACTGTATATTGTTGCAGTTAGTGTCAGTTACTCTGTGAAAAAATTTCAGCCGCTTATTCAGCGGGGACGTATGTTCCTTTCCACCCCAAATGCCCAGAAATGTTATTAAAAAATTTGTACAATCAAATTATGCCGGATACCTAAAATTTCAGCACTGTATATTGTAGCAGTTAGTGTCAGTTACTCTGTGAAAAAATTTCAACCCCTTTCCTATCGGGGATGTATGTTGTTTTCCACCCTTAATGCCCAGAAATGTTAATAAAGAATTTGTAGAATTAATTTATGCAGGATACTTATAATTGTAGCAGTTAGTGTCAGATACTCAGAGAAAAAATATCAACACCTTACCTATCGGGGATGTATTTTGTTTTCAACCCTAAATGCGCAGAAATGTTAATAAAAAATTTGTAGAATTAAATTATGTAGGATACCTAAAATTTCAGAACTGTATATTGAAGCAGTTAGTGTCAGTTACTCTGTGAAAATATTTCAACCCCTTAACTAGCGGGAATTTATGTTGCTTCCCACCCCAAATGCGCAGAAATGTTAATAAAAAATTTGTAGAATTAAATTATGTAGTATACCTAAAATTTCAGAACTGTATATTGAAGCAGTTAGTGTCAGTTACTCTGTTAAAAAATTTCAACCCGTTAACTAGAGGGAATTTATGTTGCTTTCCACCCCAAATGCGCAGAAATGTTAATAAAAAATTTGTAGAATTAAATTATGTAGGATACATAATATTTCAGAAATGTATATTGAAGCGGTTAGTGTCAGTTACTCTGTGAAAAAATTTCAACCCCTTAACTAGCGGGAATTTATGTTGCTTCCCACCCCAAATGCCAGAAATGTTAATAAAAAATTTGTAGAATTGAATTACGCATTATACTTAAAATTGTAGCAGTTAGTGTCAGATACTCGGTGAAAAATTTCAACCGGTTACCTCGCGGGGATGTATGTTGCTTTCCACCCCAAATGCGCAGAAATGTTGATAAAAAATTTGTACAATCAAATTATGTAGTATACCTAAAATTTCAGAAATGTATATTGAAGCAGTTAGTGTCAGTTACTCTGTGAAAAAATTAAACCCGTTAACTAGAGGGAATTTATGTTGCTTCCCATCCCAAATGCGCAGAAATGTTAATAAATAATTTGTAGAATCAAATTATGCCGGACACTCAAAATGTTAGCACTGTATATTGTTGCAGTTAGTGTCAGTTACTCTGTGAAAAAATTTCAACCCCTTATTCAGCGGGGACGTATGTTGCTTTCCACCCCAAATGCCCCGAAATGTTATTAAAAAATTTGTACAATCAAATTATGCCGGATACCTAAAATTTCAGCACTGTATATTGTAGCAGTTAGTGTCAGTTACTCTGTGAAAAAATTTCAACCCCTTTCCTATCGGGGATGTATGTTGTTTTCCACCCTTAATGCCCAGAAATGTTAATAAAGAATTTGTAGAATTAATTTATGCTGGGTACCTAAAATTTAAGCATTGTATATTGTAGCAGTTAGTGTCAGTTACTCTGTGAAAAAATTTCAACCCCTTAACTAGCGGGAATTTATGTTGCATTCCACCCAAAATGAGCAGAAATGTTAATAAAAAATTTGTAGAATTAAATTATGTAGTATACCTAAAATTTCAGAAATGTATATTGAAGCAGTTAGTGTCAGTTACTCTGTAAAAAAATTTCAACCCGTTAACTAGAGGGAATTTATGTTGCTTTCCACCCCAAATGCGCAGAAATGTTAATAAAAAATTTGTAGAATTAAATTATGTAGGATACATAATATTTCAGAAATGTATATTGAAGCGGTTAGTGTCAGTTACTCTGTGAAAAAATTACAACCCGTTAACTAGAGGGAATTTATGTTGCTTCCCACCCCAAATGCCAGAAATGTTAATAAAAAATTTGTAGAATTGAATTACGCATTATACTTAAAATTGTAGCAGTTAGTGTCAGATACTCGGTGAAAAATTTCAACCGGTTACCTCGCGGGGATGTATGTTGCTTTCCACCCCAAATGCGCAGAAATGTTGATAAAAAATTTGTACAATCAAATTATGTAGTATACCTAAAATTTCAGAAATGTATATTGTAGCAGTTAGTGTCAGTTACTCTGTGAAAAAATTTCAACCCGTTAACTAGAGGGAATTTATGTTGCTTTCCACCCCAAATGCGCAGAAATGTTAATAAAAAATTTGTAGAATCAAATTATGCTGGACACTCAAAATGTTAGCACTGTATATTGTAGCAGATAGTGTCAGTTACTCTGTGAAAAAATTTCAACCCCTTATTCAGCGGGGACGTATGTTGCTTTCCACCCCAAATGCCCAGAAATGTTATTAAAAAATTTGTACAATCAAATTATGCCGGATACCTAAAATTTCAGCACTGTATATTGTAGCAGTTAGTGTCAGTTACTCTGTGAAAAAATTTCAACCCCTTTCCTATCGGGGATGTATGTTGTTTTCCACCCTTAATGCCCAGAAATGTTAATAAAGAATTTGTAGAATTAATTTATGCAGGATACTTATAATTGTAGCAGTTAGTGTCAGATACTCAGTGAAAAAATGTCAACCCCTTATTAGCTGGAATTTAAGTTGCTTTCCACCCCAAATAAGCAGAAATGTTAATAAAAAATTTGTAGAATTAAATTATGCTGGGTACCTAAAATTTAAGCATTGTATATTGTAGCAGTTCGTGTCAGATACTCTGTGAAAATATTTTATCCCCTTAACTAGAGGGAATGTAAGGTGCTTTCCACCCCAAATAAGCAGAAATGTTAATAAAAAATTTGTAGAATTAAATTATGTAGGATACCTAAAATTTCAGAACTGTATATTGAAGCAGTTAGTGTCAGTTACTCTGTAAAAAAATTTCAACCCCTTAACTAGAGTTAATATATGTCGCTTTCCACCTCAAATGCCCAGAAATTTTAATAAAAAATTTGTAGAATTGAATTACGCAGGATACTTAAAATTGTAGCAGTTAGTGTCAGATACTCGGTGAAAAAATTTCAACCCCTTAACTCGCGGGGATGTATGTTGCTTTCCACCCCAAATGCGCAGAAATGTTGATAAAAAATTTGTACAATAAAATTATGTAGTAAACCTAAAATTTCAGAAATGTATATTGAAGCAGTTAGTGTCAGTTACTCTGTGAAAAAATTTCAACCCCTTAACTAGCGGGAATGTATGCTGCTTCCCACCCCAAATGCCAGAAATGTTAATAAAAAATTTGTAGAATCAAATTATGTAGGATACCTAAAATTTCAGAACTGTATATTGAAGCGGTTAGTGTCAGTTACTCTGTGAAAAAATTACAACCCGTTAACTAGAGGGAATTTATGTTGCTTTCCACCCCAAATGCTCAGAAATGTTAATAAATAATTTGTAGAATCAAATTATGCTGGACACTCAAAATGTTAGCACTGTATATTGATGCATTTAGTGTCAGTTACTCTGTGAAAAAAATTTCAGCCGCTTATTCAGCGGGGACGTATGTTGCTTTCCACCCCAAATGCCCAGAAATGTTATTAAAAAATTTGTACAATCAAATTATGCCGGATACCTAAAATTTCAGCACTGTTTATTGTAGCAGTTACTGTCAGTTACTCTGTGAAAAAATTTCAACCCCTTTCCTATCGGGGATGTATGTTGTTTTCCACCCTTAATGCCCAGAAATGTTAATAAAGAATTTGTAGAATTAATTTATGCAGGATACTTATAATTGTAGCAGTTAGTGTCAGATACTCAGTGAAAAAATGTCAACCCCTTATTAGCTGGAATTTAAGTTGCTTTCCACCCCAAATAAGCAGAAATGTTAATAAAAAATTTGTAGAATTAAATTATGCTGGGTACCTAAAATTTAAGCATTGTATATTGTAGCAGTTAATGTCAGTTACTCTGTGAAAAAATTTCAACCCCTTAACTAGAGGGAATTTAAGTTGCATTCCACCCAAAATGAGCAGAAATGTTAATAAAAAATTTGTAGAATTAAATTATGTAGTATACCTAAAATTTCAGTAATGTATATTGAAGCAGTTAGTGTCAGTTACTCTGTAAAAAAATGTCAACCCGTTAACTAGAGGGAATTTATGTTGCTTTCCACCCCAAATGCGCAGAAATGTTAATAAAAAATTTGTAGAATTGAATTACGCAGGATACTTAAAATTGTAGCAGTTAGTGTCAGATACACGGTGAAAAAATTTCAACCCCTTACCTCGCGGGGATGTATTTTACTTTCCACCCCAAATGCGCAGAAATGTTGATAAAAAATTTGTACAATCAAATTATGTAGTATACCTAAAATTTCAGAAATGTATATTGTAGCAGTTAGTGTCAGTTACTCTGTAAAAAAATTTCAACCCCTTAACTAGCGGGAATGTATGCTGCTTTCTACCCCAAATGCGCAGAAATGTTAATAAAAAATTTGTACAATCAAATTATGCTGGACACTCAAAATGTTAGCACTGTATATTGTTGCAGTTAGTGTCAGTTACTCTGTGAAAAAATTTCAGCCGCTTATTCAGCGGGGACGTATGTTGCTTTCCACCCCAAATGCCCAGAAATGTTATTAAAAAATTTGTACAATCAAATTATGCCGGATACCTAAAATTTCAGCACTGTTTATTGTAGCAGTTACTGTCAGTTACTCTGTGAAAAAATTTCATCCCCTTTCCTATCGGGGATGTATGTTGTTTTCCACCCTAAATGCCCAGAAATGTTAATAAAGAATTTGTAGAATTAATTTATGCTGGATACTTATAATTGTAGCAGTTAGTGTCAGATACTCAGTGAAAATATATCAACACCTTACCTATCGGGGATGTATGTTGTTTTCCACCCTGAATGCCCAGAAATGTTAATAAAAAATTTGTAGAATTACATTATGCTGGGTACCTAAAATTTAAGCATTGTATATTGTAACAGTTAGTGTCAGTTACTCTGTGAAAAAATTTCAACCCCTTAACTAGCGGGAATGTATGTTGCTTTCCACCCCAAATGCGCAGAAATGTTAATAAAAAATTTGTAGAATTAAATTATGTAGGATACCTAAAATTTCAGAACTGTATATTGAAGCAGTTAGTGTCAGTTACTCTGTTAAAAAATTTCAAACCCTTAACTAGAGGGAATTTATGTTGCTTTCCACCCCAAATGCGCAGAAATGTTAATAAAAAATTTGTAGAATTGAATTATGTAGGATACATAATATTTCAGAAATGTATATTGAAGCGGTTAGTGTCAGTTACTCTGTGAAAAAATTACAACCCGTTAACTAGAGGGAATTTATGTTGCTTCCCACCCCAAATGCCAGAAATGTTAATAAAAAATTTGTAGAATTGAATTACGCAGTATACTTAAAATTGTAGCAGTTAGTGTCAGATACTCGGTGAAAAAATTTCAACCCCTTACCTCGCGGGGATGTATGTTGCTTTCCACCCCAAATGCGCAGAAATGTTAATAAAAAATTTGTACAATTAAATTATGCTGGGGACATAAAATGTTAGCACTGTATATTGTAGCATCTAGTGTCAGTTATTCCCTGAACAAATTTCAACCCCTTATGAGGGGGAATTTAAGTTGCTTTCCACCACAAATGAGCAGGAATGTTAATAAAAAATTTGTAGAATTACATTATGCTGGGTACCTAAAATTTAAGCATTGTATATTGTAGCAGTTAGTGTCAGTTACTCTGTGAAAAAATTTCAACCCCTTACCTCGCGGGGATGTATGTTGCTTTACACCCCAAATGCCCAGAAATGATTATAAAAAATTTGTACAATCAAATTATGCTGGACACTCAAAATGTTAGCACTGTATATTGTAGCAGTTAGTGTCAGTTACTCTGTGAAAAAATTTCAACCCCTTAACTTTCGGGGATCTATGTTGCTTTCCAACCCAAATGAGCAGAAATGTTAATAAGAAATTTTTAGAATTATATTATGCTGGGTATCTAAAATTTCAGCATTGTATATTGTAGCAGTTAGTGTCAGTTACTCTGTGAAAAAATTTCAAGCCCTTAACTAGCGGGAATGTATGCTGCTTTCCACCCCAAATGCGCAGAAATGTTAATAAAAAATTTGTAGAATTAAATTATGCTGGGTATCTAAAATTTCAGCATTTTATATTGTAGCAGTTAGTGTCAGTTACTCTGTGAAAAAATTTCAACCCCTTAACTAGCGGGAATTTATGTTGCTTCCCACCCCAAATGCCAGAAATGTTGATAAATAATTTGTAGAATTAAATTATGTAGGATACCTAAAATTTCAGAACTGTATATTGAAGCTGTTAGTGTCAGTTACTCTGTAAAAAAATTTCAACCCCTTAACTAGAGGGAATTTATGTTGCTTTCTACCCCAAATGCGCAGAAATGTTGATAAAAAATTTGTTCAATCAAATTATGTAGGATATCTAATATTTCAGAAATGTATATTGAAGCAGTTAGTGTCAGTTACTCTGTTAAAAAATTTCAACCCCTTAACTAGAGGGAATTTATGTTGCTTCCCACCCCAAATGCCAGAAATGTTAATAAAAAATTTGTAGAATTGAATTACGCAGGATACTTAAAATTGTAGCAGTTAGTGTCAGATACTCGGTGAAAAAATTTCAACCCCTTACCTCGCGGGGATTTATGTTGCTTTCCACCCCAAATGCCCAGAAATGTTAATAAAAAATTTGTAGAATTAATTTATGCTGGGTACCTAAAATTTCAGCACTGTGTGTTGTAGCAGTTAGTATCGGTTATTCTGTGAAAAAATTTCAACCCCTTAACTAGCGGGAATGTATGTTCCTTTCCACCCCAAATGCCCAGAAATGTTATTAAAAAATGTGTACAATTAAATTATGCCGGATACCTAAAATTTCAGCACTGTATATTGTAGCTCCTAGTGCCAGTTACTCTGTGAAAAAATTGCAGCCGCTTATTCAGCGGGGATGTATGTTGCTTTCCACCCCAAATTCCCAGAAATGTTAATGAAAAATATGTACAATGTAATTGTGCTGGATACCTAAAATTTCAGCACTGTGGGTTTGTAGCAGTTAGTATCGGTTACTCTGTGAAAAAATTTCAACCCCTTAACTAGCGGGAATGTATGTTGCTTTCCACCCCAAATTCCCAGAAATGTTAATGAAAAATATGTACAATGTAATTGTGCTGGATACCTAAAATTTCAGCACTGTATGTTGTCGCAGTTAGTTTCGGTTACTCTGTGAAAAAATTTCAACCCCTTAACTAGCGGGAATGTATGTTGCTTTCCACCCCAAATGCGCAGAAATGTTGATAAAAAATTTGTACAATCAAATTATGTAGTATACCTAAAATTTCAGAAATGTATATTGTAGCAGTTAGTGTCAGTTACTCTGTAAAAAAATTTCAACCCCTTAACTAGTGGGAATGTATGCTGCTTTCCACCCCAAATGCGCAGAAATGTTAATAAAAAATTTGTAGAATTAAATTATGTAGGATACCTAATATTTCAGAACTGTATATTGATGCGGTTAGTGTCAGTTACTCTGTGAAAAAATTACATCCCGTTATCTAGAGGGAATTTATGTTGCTTTCCACCCCAAATGCGCAGAAATGTTAATAAAAAATTTGTAGAATCAAATTATGTAGGATACCTAAAATTTCAGAACTGTATATTGAAGCAGTTAGTGTCAGTTACTCTGTAAAAAAATTTCAACCCCTTACCTCGCGGGAATGTATGTCGCTTTCCACCCCAAATGCCCAGAAATGTTATTAAAAAATTTGTACAATCAAATTATGTAGGATACCTGAAATTTCAGCACTGTATGTTGTAGCAGTTAGTGTCAGTTACTCTGTGAAAAGATTTCAACCACTTACCTCGCGGGGATGTATGTTGCTTTCCACCCCAAATGCGCAGAAATGTTAATAAAAAATTTGTAGAATTAAATTATGCTGGGTATCTAAAATTTCAGCATTTTATATTGTAGCAGTTAGTGTCAGTTACTCTGTGAAAAAATTTCAACCCCTTAACTAGCGGGAATTTATGTTGCTTCCCACCCCAAATGCCAGAAATGTTAATAAAAAATTTGTAGAATTGAATTACGCAGGATACTTAAAATTGTAGCAGTTAGTGTCAGATACTCGGTGAAAAAATTTCAACCCCTTACCTCGCGGGGATGTATGTTGCTTTCCACCACAAATGCGCAGAAATGTTGATAAAAAATTTGTTCAATCAAATTATATAGGATATCTAATATTTCAGAAATGTATATTGAAGCAGTTAGTGTCAGTTACTCTGTGAAAAAATTAAACCCGTTAACTAGAGGGAATTTATGTTGCTTCCCATCCCAAATGCGCAGAAATGTTAATAAATAATTTGTAGAATCAAATTATGCCGGACACTCAAAATGTTAGCACTGTATATTGTTGCAGTTAGTGTCAGTTACTCTGTGAAAAAATTTCAACCCCTTACCTCGCGGGGATTTATGTTGCTTTCCACCCCAAATGAGCAGAAATGTTAATAAAAAATTTGTAGAATTAAATTATGCTTGGTACCTAAAATTTTAGCACTGTATATTGTTGCAGTTAGTGTCAGTTACTCTGTGAAAATATTTTAACCCCTTAACTAGCGGGAATGTATGTTGCTTTCAACCCCAAATGCGCAGAAATGTTAATAAAAAATTTGTAGAATTAAATTATGCTGGGTACCTAAAATTTAAGCATTGTATATTGTAGCAGTTAGTGTCAGTTACTCTGTGAAAAAATTTTAACCCCTTACCCGGCGGGGATGTATGTTGCTTTCCACCCCAAATGCGCAGAAATGTTAATAAAAAATTTGTAGAATTAAATTATGCTGGGTACCTAAAATTTCAGCATTGTATGTTGTAGCAGTTAGTGTCAGTTACTCTGTGAAAAAATTTCAACCCCTTAACTAGCGGGAATGTATGTTGCTTTCAACCCCAAATGCGCAGAAATGTTAATAAAAAATTTGTAGAATTAAATTATGCTGGGTACCTAAAATTTAAGCATCGTATATTGTAGCAGTTAGTGTCAGTTACTCTGTGAAAAAATTTCAACCCCTTAACTAGCGGGAATGTATGTTGCTTTCCACCCCAAATGCGCAGAAATGTTGATAAAGAATTTGTACAATCAAATTATGTAGGATACCTAAAATTTCAGAACTGTATATTGAAGCTGTTAGTGTCAGTTAATCTGTAAAAAAATTTCAACCCCTTAACTAGAGGGAATGTTTGCTGCTTTCCACCCCAAATGCGCAGAAATGTTAATATTAAAATTTTTAGAATTAAATTATGCTGGTCACTCAAAATTTCAGCATTGTATATTGTAGCAGTTAGTGTCAGTTACTCTGTGAAAAAATTTCATCCTCTTACCTCGCGGGGATTTATGTTGCTTTCCAGCCCAAATGCCCAGAAAGGTTAAAAAAAATTTGTAGAATTGAATTACGCAGGATACTTAAAATTGTAGCAGTTAGTGTCAGATACTCGGTGAAAAAATTTCAACCCCTTACCTCGCGGGGATGTATGTTGCTTTCCACCCCAAATGCCCAGACATGATTATAAAAAATTTGTAGAATTAAATTATGCTGGGAACCTAAAATTTCAGCATTGTATATTGTAGCAGTTAGTGTCAGTTACTCTGTGAAAAAATTTCAACCCCTTAACTAGCGGGAATGTATGTTGCTTTCCACCCCAAATGCGCAGAAATGTTGATAAAGAATTTGTACAATCAAATTATGTAGGATACCTAAAATTTCAGAAATGTATATTGAAGCAGTTATTGTCATTTACTCTGTTAATAAATTTCAAGCCCTTAACTAACGGGAATGTATGCTGCTTTCCACCCCAAATGCGCAGAAATGTTAATAAAAAATTTGTAGAATTAAATTATGCTGGGTACGTAAAATTTCAGCATTGTATATTGTAGCAGTTAGTGTCAGTTACTCTGTGAAAAAATTTCAACCCCTTAACTAGCGGGAATGTATGTTGCTTTCCACCCCAAATGCGCAGAAATGTTGATAAAAAATTTGTACAATCAAATTATGTAGGATACCTAAAATTTCAGAACTGTATATTGAAGCAGTTAGTGTCAGTTACTCTGTGAAAAAATTTCAACCCCTTAACTAGCGGGAATGTATGCTGCTTTCTACCCCAAATGCGCAGAAATGTTAATAAAAAATGTGTAGAATTAAATTATGCTGGGTATCTAAAATTTCAGCATTTTATATTGTAGCAGTTAGTGTCAGTTACTCTGTAAAAAAATTTCAACCCCTTAACTAGAGGGAATTTATGTTGCTTCCCACCCCAAATGCGCAGAAATGTTAATAAAAAATTTGTAGAATTAAATTATGCTTGGTACCTAAAATTTCAGCATTGTATATTGCAGCAGTTAGTGTCAGATACTCAGTAAAAAAATTTCAACCCCTTAACTAGCGGGAATGTATGTTGCTTTCAACCCCAAATGCGCAGAAATGTTAATAAAAAATTTGTAGAATTACATTATGCTGGGTACCTAAAATTTAAGCATTGTATATTGTAGCAGTTAGTGTCAGTTACTCTGTGAAAATATTTTAACCCCTTAACTAGCGGGAATGTATGTTGCTTTCAACCCCAAATGCGCAGAAATGTTAATAAAAAATGTGCAGAATTAAATTATGCTGGGTATCTAAAATTTCAGCATTGTATATTGTAGCAGTTAGTGTCAGTTACTCTGTGAAAAAATTTCAACCCCTTAACTAGAGGGAATTTATGTTGCTTCCCACCCCAAATGCCCAGAAATGTTAATAAAAAATTCGTAGAATTACATTATGCTGGGTACCTAAAATTTAAGCATTGTATATTGTAGCAGTTAGTGTCAGTTACTCTGTGAAAATATTTTAACCCCTTAACTAGCGGGAATGTATGTTGCTTTCAACCCCAAATGCGCAGAAATGTTAATAAAAAATTTGTAGAATTACATTATGCTGGGTACCTAAAATTTAAGCATTGTATATTGTAGCAGTTAGTGTCAGTTACTCTGTGAAAATATTTTAACCCCTTAACTAGCGGGAATGTATGTTGCTTTCCACCCCAAATGCGCAGAAATGTTAATAAAAAATTTGTAGAATTAAATTATGCTGGGTACCTAAAATTTCAGCATTGTATATTGTAGCAGTTAGTGTCAGTTACTCTGTGAAAAAATTTCAACACCTTAACTATAGGGGATGTATGTTGCTTTCCACCCCAAATGCGCAGAAATTTTAATAAAGTATTTGTACAATCAAATTATGTAGTAAACCTAAAATTTCAGAAATGTATATTGTAGCAGTTATTGTCATTTACTCTGTGAAAAAATTTCAAGCCCTTAACTAGCGGGAATGTATGCTGCTTTCCACCCCAAATGCGCAGAAATGTTAATAAAAAATTTGTAGAATTAAATTATGCTGGGTACGTAAAATTTCAGCATTGTATATTGTAGCAGTTAGTGTCAGTTACTCTGTGAAAAAATTTCAACCCCTTAACTAGCGGGAATGTATGTTGCTTTCCACCCCAAATGCGCAGAAATGTTGATAAAAAATTTGTACAATCAAATTATGTAGTATACCTAAAATTTCAGAAATGTATATTGTAGCAGTTAGTGTCATTTACTCTGTGAAAAAATTTCAACCCCTTAACTAGCGGGAATGTATGTTGCTTTCCAACCCAAATGAACAGAAATGTTAATAAAAAATTTGTAGAATTAAATTATGCTGGGTATCTAAAATTTCAGCATTGTATACTGTAGCAGTTTGTGTCAGTTACTCTGTGCAAAAATTTCAACCCCCTACCTCGCGGGGATGTATGTTGCTTTCCACCCCAAATGCGCAGAAATGTTGATAAAAAATATGTACAATGTAATTTTGCTGGATACCTAAAATTTCAGCACTGTATGTTGTAGCAGTTAGTGTCGGTTACTCTGTGAAAAAATTTCAATCCCTTACCTCGCCGGGAAGTATGTTGCTTTCCATCCCAAATGCCCAGAAATGATTATAAAAAATTTGTAGAATCAAATTATGCTGGACACTCAAAATGTTAGCACTGTATATTGTAGCAGTTAGTGTCATTTACTCTGTGAAAAAATTTCAACCCCTTATTAGAAGGAATTTAAGTTGCTTTCCAACCCAAACGAGCAGAAATGTTAATAAAAAATTTGTAGAATTAAATTATGTATGATACCTAATATTTCAGAACTGTATATTGAAGCGGTTAGTGTCATTTACTCTGTGAAAAAATTACAACCCGTTAACTAGAGGGAATTTATGTTGCTTCCCACCCCAAATGCCAGAAATGTTAATAAAAAATTTGTAGAATTGAATTATGCAAGATACTTAAAATTGTAGCAGTTAGTGTCAGTTACTCTGTGAAAAAATTTCAACCCCTTACCTCGCGGGGATGTATGTTGCTTTACACCCCAAATGCCCAGAAATGATTATAAAAAATTTGTACAATCAAATTATGCTGGACACTCAAAATGTTAGCACTGTATATTGTAGCAGTTAGTGTCAGTTACTCTGTGAAAAAATTTCAACCCCTTAACTAGCGGGAATGTATGCTGCTTTCCACCCCAAATGCGCAGAAATGTTAATAAAAAATTTGTAGAATTAAATTATGTAGGATACCTAATATTTCAGAACTGTATATTGAAGCGGTTAGTGTCAGTTACTCTGTGAAAAAATTACAACCCGTTAACTAGAGGGAATTTATGTTGCTTTCCACCCCAAATGCGCAGAAATGTTAATAAAAAATTTGTAGAATCAAATTATGTAGGATACCTAAAATTTCAGAACTGTATATTGAAGCAGTTAGTGTCAGTTACTCTGTAAAAAAATTTCAACCCCTTAACTAGAGGGAATTTATGTTGCTTTCCACCCCAAATGCGCAGAAATGTTAATAAAAAATTTGTAGAATCAAATTATGTAGGATACCTAAAATTTCAGAACTGTATATTGAAGCAGTTAGTGTCAGTTACTCTGTAAAAAAATTTCAACCCCTTAACTAGAGGGAATTTATGTTGCTTCCCACCCCAAATGCCAGAAATGTTAATAAAAAATTTGTAGAATTGAATTACGCAGGATACTTAAAATTGTAGCAGTTAGTGTCAGATACTCGGTGAAAAAATTTCAACCCCTTACCTCGCGGGGATGTATGTTGCTTTCCACCCCAAATGCGCAGAAATGTTGATAAAAAATTTGTTCAATCAAATTATGTAGGATATCTAATATTTCAGAAATGTATA
The DNA here is from genome assembly GCA_030998225.1 of Diplolepis rosae. Lineage (NCBI taxonomy): Eukaryota > Metazoa > Arthropoda > Insecta > Hymenoptera > Diplolepididae > Diplolepis > Diplolepis rosae. The sequence goes on from JAPYXD010000546.1 coordinate 936,941, forward strand.
TTGAAGCAGTTAGTGTCAGTTACTCTGTTAAAAAATTTCAACCCCTTAACTAGAGGGAATTTATGTTGCTTCCCACCCCAAATGCCAGAAATGTTAATAAATAATTTGTAGAATCAAATTATGCCGGATACCTAAAATTTCAGCACTGTATATTGTAGCTCCTAGTGCCAGTTACTCTGTGAAAAAATTGCAGCCGCTTATTCAGCGGGGATGTATGTTGCTTTCCACCCCAAATTCCCAGAAATGTTAATGAAAAATATGTACAATGTAATTGTGCTGGATACCTAAAATTTCAGCACTGTATGTTGTCGCAGTTAGTTTCGGTTACTCTGTGAAAAAATTTCAACCCCTTAACTAGCGGGATAGTATGTTCCTTTCCACCCCAAATGCCCAGAAATGTTATTAAAAAATTTGTACAATCAAATTATGCCGGATACCTAAAATTTCAGCACTGTATATTGTAGCAGTTAGTGTCAGTTACTCTGTGAAAAAATTTCAACCCCTTAACTAGCGGGAATGTATGTTGCTTTCCACCCCAAATGCGCAGAAATGTTAATAAAAAATTTGTAGAATTGAATTACGCAGGATACTTAAAATTGTAGCAGTTAGTGTCAGATACTCAGTGAAAAAATTTCAACCCCTTAACTAGCGGGAATGTATGCTGCTTTCCCCCCCAAATGCGCAGAAATGTTAATAAAAAAGGTGTACAATCAAATTATGCCGGATACCTAAAATTTTAGCACTGTATATTGTAGCAGTTAGTGCCAGTTACTCTGTGAAAAAATTTCAGCCTCTTATTCAGCGGGGACGTAAGTTGCTTTCCCCCCCAAATGCGCAGAAATGTTAATAAAAAATTTGTAGAATTAAATTATGTAGGATACCTAATATTTCAGAAATGTATATTGAAGCAGTTAGTGTCAGTTACTCTGTTAAAAAATTTCAACCCCTTAACTAGCGGGAATGTATGTTCCTTTCCACCCCAAATGCCCAGAAATGTTATTAAAAAATTTGTACAATCAAATTATGCCGGATACCTAAAATTTCAGCACTGTATATTGTAGCAGTTAGTGTCAGTTACTCTGTGAAAAAATTTCAACCCCTTTCCTATCGGGGATGTATGTTGTTTTCCACCCTTAATGCCCAGAAATGTTAATAAAGAATTTGTAGAATTAATTTATGCAGGATACTTATAATTGTAGCAGTTAGTGTCAGATACTCAGAGAAAAAATATCAACACCTTACCTATCGGGGATGTATTTTGTTTTCAACCCCAAATGCGCAGAAATGTTAATAAAAAATTTGTAGAATTAAATTATGCTGGGTACGTAAAATTTCAGCATTGTATATTGTAGCAGTTAGTGTCAGTTATTCCCTTAACAAATTTCAACCCCTTATGAGGGGGAATTTAAGTTGCTTTCCACCACAAATGAGCAGGAATGTTAATAAAAAATTTGTAGAATTACATTATGCTGGGTACCTAAAATTTAAGCATTGTATATTGTAGCAGTTAGTGTCAGATACTCGGTGAAAAAATTTCAACCCCTTAACTAGAGGGAATTTATGTTGCTTCCCACCCCAAATGCCAGAAATGTTAATAAAAAATTTGTAGAATTGAATTACGCAGGATACTTAAAATTGTAGCAGTTAGTGTCAGATACTCGGTGAAAAAATTTCAACCCCTTACCTCGCGGGGATTTATGTTGCTTTCCACCCCAAATGCCCAGAAATGATTATAAAAAATTTGTACAATCAAATTATGCTGGACACTCAAAATTTTAGCACTGTATATTGTTGCAGTTAGTGTCGGTTATTCTGTGAAAAAATTTCAACCCCTTAACTAGCGGGAATGTATGTTCCTTTCCACCCCAAATGCCCAGAAATGTTATTAAAAAATGTGTACAATTAAATTATGCCGGATACCTAAAATTTCAGCACTGTATATTGTAGCTCCTAGTGCCAGTTACTCTGTGAAAAAATTGCAGCCGCTTATTCAGCGGGGATGTATGTTGCTTTCCACCCCAAATTCCCAGAAATGTTAATGAAAAATATGTACAATGTAATTGTGCTGGATACCTAAAATTTCAGCACTGTATGTTGTCGCAGTTAGTTTCGGTTACTCTGTGAAAAAATTTCAACCCCTTAACTAGCGGGATAGTATGTTCCTTTCCACCCCAAACGCCCAGAAATGATATTAAAAAATGTGTACAATCAAATTATGCCGAATACCTAAAATTTCAGCACTGTATGTTGTAGCAATTAGTGTCGGTTACTCTGTGAAAAAATTTCAACCCCTTAACTAGCGGGAATGTATGTTCCTTTCCACCCCAAATGCGCAGAAATGTTAATAAAAAATTTGTAGAATTAAATTATGTAGGATACCTAAAATTTCAGAAATGTATATTGAAGCAGTTAGTGTCAGTTACTCTGTAAAAAAATTTCAACCCCTTAACTAGATTGAATTTATGTTGCTTTCCTCCCCAAATGCGCAGAAATGTTAATAAAAAATTTGTAGAATTAAATTATGTATGATACCTAATATTTCAGAACTGTATATTGAAGCGGTTAGTGTCATTTACTCTGTGAAAAAATTACAACCCGTTAACTAGAGGGAATTTATGTTGCTTCCCACCCCAAATGCCAGAAATGTTAATAAAAAATTTGTAGAATTGAATTATGCAAGATACTTAAAATTGTAGCAGTTAGTGTCAGATACTGTAGGATCAGCCCCTGTATAATCACCACCCGTGCCTACTTAGACGTAGGGCCTTATGCCAGGGAGGAAGACTCATTGTCACGACGCGTACTAGTCCGTTCTCAGACGCCATCACGGCACGATGGTCTCTCGAATCTTACTGTGCATTATTTTGTGTAATCTCATTTGTGAGTAAACTATGTTAACCTCAATCGGTTGTGCAGTCATTTGTGTAACTCTTAAGATCCTATTTCCTCTATAGGTTATGGGCCCAGACTCGTTGAAGAGAGACTAAAGTGATTCGTGAAAACCAATATTCGTGAGTACGGCGTATGCGCGGGGAAGCGTCCATTTTTTGAAGTTTTGCGAAAATGAATTCGACACATTCGGTACGCGTGGAAGCGCTCGGAAAAGAAAATTACGACACATGGAAAGTGCAAATGAAATTTTTGTTAATAAGAAATGAGACCTGGAAGTACGTGAATGGCAAAACAACGCGGCCAGCAGAAGGCGAACGAGCTAGTGAAGCCGCAGCGGCATGGGACGAAGCCGATCTCAAGGCACAATCGGACTTGGTTCTATCTATCCATCCCTCAGAAATAAAACAAATTAAGGGATGCAGTACGTCGCGGGAAATTTGGCTAAAGCTGGAATCCATCTACCAATCAAAAGGACCCGCCAGGAAGGCCACGCTTCTGAAACAATTGATTTTGCATAGAATGCAGGAAGGTGACGACGCTCGCGATCACATGGGTAAGTTTTTTGATGCAGTAGATAAGCTGGAGGAAATGGATATTGCTATTAATCAGGATCTCCTAGCAATATTGCTGTTGTACAGTCTACCCGACGCCTACGAAAATTTTCGCATTGCCATTGAATCGCGAGACGAACTGCCTGCCCCAGAAGTGCTGAAAATAAAAATCATTGAAGAATCAGACGCTAGGAAAAACAAAATGCGTGAAAGCACCGAGAACGCCATGGTTGTGAGTAGTGGGGGAACGAAAAGCAAGAAAGCCTGGAAACCGAGAAGTGGGGGCAAAGGCGGGAAACCCAGTACGTCACAGGGTGAGTTCAAATTTAAGTGCCACAAATGCAAGAAAGTCGGGCACATGGCAAAGGACTGTCGAGAGAAACGAGGCCTTGAACCGGAGAAGGCAGGGAACGTGGAAGAAGTCTGTCACTTCGTGGCCACTGAGGAACAAGCGAAACAACGCGCATCAAAAGTGGGGGAAACTTTGAGCGGAAATAAGTGGTGTTTGGACAGTGGATGTACATCGCACATGTGCAAAGACGGACAGAAATTTCAGAAGTTCTCTATGCCAGAACAATATTCATTGAATCTCGCAAATTGTGCTTCGACCAAAATATGTGCAAAAGGAACCGTGAAAGTAAATGTGTCGGACGATCACGATCAAAAAGTTTTGACTTTGAATAACACTCTATATGTTCCAGATCTGCGAACGAATTTGTTATCGGTCAGTAAAATCACCGACAGTGGACATGACGTCTTATTTAAAAAGAACGGTGCTTTCGTCCTAAATGAAAAGGGCGAGACAAAGTGGTGCGCGGATAGGATCGGTAATCTCTATTATGTCCAGGAAAACGTCGAGCAGACGACGTTAGCGACAGCGGATCAGAAGAAACCCGATCTGGAAACATGGCATCGCCGCATGGGTCACTTAAATGAAAGGGATCTAAAGATGATCGTCAAGGAAGAAAAACTAGTAGAGGCAGAAGAGGAGAATAGCAAGAGTTTGTCAGCCTGTAAGGTCTGTCTACAAGGTAAGCTCGCACGCCTCCCCTTTCCCACGGAATCCAAACGATCGAGTGAGCCGCTCCAAATCGTGCATACCGACCTATGTGGGCCAATGCGCAAAGAATCGATGGGAAGGGCAAAATATTTCGTCACCTTCATTGACGACCACACCAGATGGTGCGAGGTGCGATTCATAAAGAAGAAAAGCGACGTGTTTGAAGCCTTTAGGAATTATAAATTACTAATGGAAAATCAATTCGACAAATCAATAAAATGCGTGCAGTCTGACAACGGAACTGAGTACTGCAACATAGAGTTCGATGATTTCCTAAATCGAAACGGAATAAAGAGAAGGCTGACAGTCGCGCACACGCCGGAACAGAACGGAGTTGCGGAAAGAAAGAACCGTACCCTAGTAGAAATGGCCAGGTGTATGCTACTGGAGTCTAATCTGCCTCCATCGTTCTGGGGAGAAGCTGTCGCGACAGCCAACTATATCCGCAACAGAAGCCCATCGAGAAGTATAAACGGACATACCCCATACGAAATGTTATTTAAAACGAAACCAAGTATCTCGCATTTCAGGATTTTTGGGTGCAAGGCATATGCTCTCGACAAGAATCCTGGAAAAGAAAAATTTCAGGCTCGCTCTCGAGAATGTATTTTCATTGGATACTCAGAACAGTCGAAGGCTTACAGACTTTGGATTCCCACTGAAAGAAAAATCATCGCGTCGCGGGATGTTAAGTTTCTGGACGAATTCGAGAAGGAGATGGTAAAATATGACGACTTCCTTACAGAAGATGATCAAAAGAAGTCCCAGAAGCCGCAAAAAGCAGAGACTTCGGAAGAGAGATCGACTGATATAGAACTGTATTCCGCGAAAAACATAAGAAGAAATCCTGAAGTAGAACAAGTGCAAGTGGAGGACCCTGCGGAATCGTCCGAAGAAGAAGCAAACGAAGAAGTAAATCTGCGTCAAGGGGAAGCACCGGAAGCACTTCTACCTCGATTTGCAGAACAGGACGTCCAACTTAGAAGAGCACCAGGCAGACCGCAAATCGCCCGAACTGGAGCAAGAGGAAGACCGAGGAAAATTTTCAATGTGGTGGAGAATAGAAATAACCTCGAAGAGGCAGATTCAGCGCAGGAAATCGCTGGAGTAGCGGAAGTTTCTCTACGTGAAGCGATGTCTGGAAGCAATGCTAAAGAATGGAAGTCTGCCATTGAAGATGAATTTCGATCTCTGATTGGAAACGACACCTGGGAGCTTGTCAACCGTCCTCAAAGCCGAAATGTAATCAGCTGTAGAATTGTGCTTCGAAATAAGTACGGTTTGGACGGGAAAATAGAAAGGCGTAAAGCACGACTCGTAGCAAGAGGATTTACACAACGCCCCGGCATCGACTTCCACGAGACGTTTGCTCCAGTCGCTCGACTCAGCTCTTTTAGAACCTTAACAGCTCTTGCAGTCGAAAATGACTTAACGATTCATCAGCTGGACATAACCACCGCATACCTAAATGGAAGAATCGAAGAGGAAATCTACATGGATTTGCCCGAACTTCTTGAAGACTCCTTGACTGAAATAGCTGAGAAAACCAAGTTGAAAGAGACAAAAAACATCGCAGAACTTCACGTAAAGGCCATCAGGATGCTGAACAAAATAAAGACGGGAGGAAAAGTTTGTCTCCTAAAGAGAGGCTTATATGGACTGCGACAAGCTGGACGAAAGTGGCACGAGAAATTCGATGCAGAACTTCGACAGTTGGGAATGAAACCTCTCAATGCCGATCCATGCGTATACGTCGCGAATCGTGGTTCGGACGTCGTAATACTAGCAGCCTACGTAGATGACATACTGTTGGCCTCAAGGAATTTGCATTGGATGGCGGAAATCAAAAGAAAACTCGGGACTCCATTCGACGTAAAGGATCTAGGGGAAGTTCGTCATTGCCTGGGAATTGAATTCGTCAAGGGGATTCGTGAAATTCGAATTTCTCAAAGCAAATACGCCGAAGAGGTCTTAAAGCGTTTTGGAATGGAAAACGCGAAGCCAGTCGCAACGCCTGTAGATACGAGCACGAAGCTAATGAAGCCAGAATCCCACAGCAAAGAGGATATGAAGCAGTATCCCTTTCGAGAGGTCATTGGCTCATTAATGTATCTAGCTGTGGGGACACGTCCCGATATTGCATTCGCGGTCAATTCGCTCAGTCAATATAACACCTGTTATACGAAAGAACATTGGGTTGCAGCAAAGAGAGTTCTGCGTTACATAAAGGGAACTTTGAGGTATGGACTTACGTTCAAGAAAACGGAAATCGGGCTTCAAGGTTTTGCGGATGCAGACTGGGGCGCGTGCACAAACGACCGACGTTCGTACACAGGCTATGCTTTCACACTTGGTGGAGCGACGATTAGCTGGGAGGCTAAAAAGCAGCGAACAGTCGCCTTGTCAAGTACAGAGGCCGAATACATGGCCCTGACTGAAGCAGTGAAGGAAGCAATTCACCTGCGAAGATTTCTGAAAGAAATTGGGGTCCAGATGAAGGATCCAACCCCAATTTGGAACGACAATCAAGGAGCCCAGAAACTCGCACAGAATGCAGTGTTCCACAATCGAACCAAGCATATTGACATCCGTCATCATTTTGTGCGAGAAGTTTTGAAGGATGGAAGCATCAAGGTTGATTATATGCCGACCACGAAGATGATGGCCGACGTGCTGACGAAGGGACTTGGAGGTCCTAGGCATCAGGAGCACATCACGGGAATGGGAGTCGGCCCCGTATAGGAATCTGCACGCACGTTTGAGGGGAAGTGTAGGATCAGCCCCTGTATAATCACCACCCGTGCGTACTTAGACGTAGGGCCTTATGCCAGGGAGGAAGACTCATTGTCACGACGCGTACTAGTCCGTTCTCAGACGCCATCACGGCACGATGGTCTCTCGAATCTTACTGTGCATTATTTTGTGTAATCTCATTTGTGAGTAAACTATGTTAACCTCAATCGGTTGTGCAGTCATTTGTGTAACTCTTAAGATCCTATTTCCTCTATAGATACACGGTGAAAAAATTTCAACCCCTTACCTCGCGGGGATGTATTTTACTTTCCACCCCAAATGCGCAGAAATGTTAATAAAAAATTTGTAGAATTAAATTATGTAGTATACCTAAAATTTCAGAAATGTATATTGAAGCAGTTAGTGTCAGTTACTCTGTGAAAAAATTTCAACCCCTTAACTAGCGGGAATGTATGCTGCTTCCCACCCCAAATGCCAGAAATGTTAATAAAAAATTTGTTCAATCAAATTATGCTGGGTACCTAAAATTTCAGCATTGTATATTGTAGCAGTTAGTGTCAGTTACTCTGTAAAAAAATTTCAACCCCTTAACTAGAGGGAATTTATGTTGCTTCCCACCCCAAATGCCAGAAATGCTAATAAAAAATTTGTAGAATTGAATTATGTAGGATACCTAAAATTTCAGAATTGTATATTGATGCTGTTAGTGACAGTAACACTGTAAAAAAATTACAACCCCTTACCTCGCGGTAATTTATGTTGCTTCCCACCCCAAATGCCAGAAATGCTAATAAAAAATTTGTAGAATTGAATTACGCAGTATACTTAAAATTGTAGCAGTTAGTGTCAGATACTCGGTGAAAAAATTTCAACCCCTTACCTCGCGGGGATGTATGTTGCTTTCCACCCCAAATGCCCAGAAATGTTAATAAAAAATTTGTAGAATTAAATTATGCTGGGTACCTAAAATTTCAGAACTGTATATAGAAGCAGTTAGTGTCAGTTACTCTGTGAAAAAATTTCAACCCCTTAACTAGCGGGAATGTATGTTCCTTTCCACCCCAAATGCCCAGAAATGTTATTAAAAAATTTGTACAATCAAATTATGCCGGATACCTAAAATTTCAGCACTGTATATTGTAGCAGTTAGTGTCAGTTACTCTGTGAAAAAATTTCAACCCCTTTCCTATCGGGGATGTATGTTGTTTTCCACCCTTAATGCCCAGAAATGTTAATAAAGAATTTGTAGAATTAATTTATGCAGGATACTTATAATTGTAGCAGTTAGTGTCAGATACTCAGAGAAAAAATATCAACACCTTACCTATCGGGGATGTATTTTGTTTTCAACCCTACATGCCCAGAAATGTTGATAATGAATTTGTAGAATTAAATTATGCAGGATACTTAAAATTGTAGCAGTTAGTGCCAGATACTTAGTGAAAAAATTTCAACCCCTTACCTCGCGAGGATGAATGCTGCTTTCTACCCCAAATGCCCAGAAATGTTAATAAAAAATATGTACAATGTAATTATGCTGGATACCTAAAATGTTAGCACTGTATATTGTAGCAGTTAGTGTCAGTTATTCCCTTAACAAATTTCAACCCCTTATGAGGGGGAATTTAAGTTGCTTTCCACCACAAATGAGCAGGAATGTTAATAAAAAATTTGTAGAATTACATTATGCTGGGTACCTAAAATTTAAGCATTGTATATTGTAGCAGTTAGTGTCAGATACTCGGTGAAAAAATTTCAACCCCTTAACTAGAGGGAATTTATGTTGCTTCCCACCCCAAATGCCAGAAATGTTAATAAAAAATTTGTAGAATTGAATTACGCAGGATACTTAAAATTTTAGCAGTTAGTGTCAGATACTCGGTGAAAAAATTTCAACCCCTTACCTCGCGGGGATTTATGTTGTTTTCCACCCCAAATGCCCAGAAATGATCATAAAAAATTTGTACAATCAAATTATGCTGGTCACTCAAAATTTTCGCACTGTATGTTGTAGCAATTAGTGTCGGTTACTCTGTGAAAAAATTTCAACCCCTTAACTAGCGGGAATGTATGTTCCTTTCCACCCCAAATGCCCCGAAATGTTATTAAAAAATTTGTACAATCAAATTATGCCGGATACCTAAGATTTCAGCACTGTATATTGTAGCAGTTAGTGCCAGTTACTCTGTGAAAAAATTTCAGGCGCTTATTCAGCGGGGATGTATGTTGCTTTCCACCCCAAATGCCCAGAAATGTTATAAAAAATTTGTTCAATCAAATTATGTAGGATATCTAATTTTTCAGAAATGTATATTGAAGCGGTTAGTGTCAGTTACACTGTGAAAAAATTTCAACTCCTTAACTAGAGGGCATTTATGTTCTTTTCCACCCCAAATGCCCAGAAATGTTATTAAAAAATGTGTACAATTAAATTATGCCGGATACCTAAAATTTCAGCACTGTATATTGTAGCTCCTAGTGCCAGTTACTCTGTGAAAAAATTGCAGCCGCTTATTCAGCGGGGATGTATGTTGCTTTCCACCCCAAATTCCCAGAAATGTTAATGAAAAATATGTACAATGTAATTGTGCTGGATACCTAAAATTTCAGCACTGTATGTTGTCGCAGTTAGTTTCGGTTACTCTGTGAAAAAATTTCAACCCCTTAACTAGCGGGATAGTATGTTCCTTTCCACCCCAAATGCCCAGAAATGTTATTAAAAAATTTGTACAATCAAATTATGCCGGATACCTAAAATTTCAGCACTGTATATTGTAGCAGTTAGTGTCAGTTACTCTGTGAAAAAATTTCAACCCCTTTCCTATCGGGGATGTATGTTGTTTTCCACCCTTAATGCCCAGAAATGTTAATAAAGAATTTGTAGAATTAATTTATGCAGGATACTTATAATTGTAGCAGTTAGTGTCAGTTACTCTGTGAAAAAATTTCAACCCCTTACCTCGCGGGGATGTATGTTGCTTTACACCCCAAATGCCCAGAAATGTTAATAAAAAATATGTACAATGTAATTATGCTGGATACCTAAAATGTTAGCACTGTATATGTAGCAGTTAGTGTCAGTTATTCCCTGAACAAATTTCAACCCCTTATGAGGGGGAATTTAAGTTGCTTTCCACCACAAATGAGCAGGAATGTTAATAAAAAATTTGTAGAATTACATTATGCTGGGTACCTAAAATTTAAGCATTGTATATTGTAGCAGTTAGTGTCAGTTACTCTGTGAAAAAATTTCAACCCCTTATTAGCAGGAATTTAAGTTGCATTCCACCCAAAATGAGCAGAAATGTTAATAAAAAATTTGTAGAATTAAATTATGTAGTATACCTAAAATTTCAGAAATGTATATTGAAGCAGTTAGTGTCAGTTACTCTGTAAAAAAATTTCAACCCCTTAACTAGAGGGAATTTATGTTGCTTCCCACCCCAAATGCCAGAAATGCTAATAAAAAATTTGTAGAATTGAATTACGCAGTATACTTAAAATTGTAGCAGTTAGTGTCAGATACTCGGTGAAAAAATTTCAACCCCTTACCTCGCGGGGATGTATGTTGCTTTCCACCCCAAATGCGCAGAAATGTTAATAAATAATTTGTAGAATTAAATTATGTAGAATACCTAAAATTTCAGAACTGTATATTGAAGCGGTTAGTGTCAGTTACTCTGTGAAAAAATTACAACCCGTTAACTAGAGGGAATTTATGTTGCTTTCCACCCCAAATGCTCAGAAATGTTAATAAATAATTTGTAGAATCAAATTATGCTGGGTATCTAAAATTTCAGCATTTTATATTGTAGCAGTTAGTGTCAGTTACTCTGTGAAAAAATTTCAACCCCTTAACTAGCGGGAATTTATGTTGCTTCCCACCCCAAATGCGCAGAAATGTTAATAAAAAATTTGTAGAATTAAATTATGTAGTATACCTAAAATTTCAGAACTGTATATTGAAGCAGTTAGTGTCAGTTACTCTGTAAAAAAATTTCAACCCCTTAACTAGAGGGAATTTATGTTGCTTCCCACCCCAAATGCCAGAAATGTTAATAAAAAATTTGTAGAATTGAATTACGCATTATACTTAAAATTGTAGCAGTTAGTGTCAGATACTCGGTGAAAAATTTCAACCGGTTACCTCGCTGGGATGTATGTTGCTTTCCACCCCAAATGCGCAGAAATGTTGATAAAAAATTTGTAGAATTAAATTATGTAGTAAACCTAAAATTTCAGAAATGTATATTGAAGCAGTTAGTGTCAGTTACTCTGTGAAAAAATTTCAACCCCTTAACTAGCGGGAATGTATGCTGCTTTCTACCCCAAATGCGCAGAAATGTTGATAAAAAATTTGTTCAATCAAATTATGTAGGATATCTAATATTTCAGAAATGTATATTGAAGCAGTTAGTGTCAGTTACTCTGTTAAAAAATTTCAACCCCTTAACTAGAGGGAATTTATGTTGCTTCCCACCCCAAATGCCAGAAATGTTAATAAAAAATTTGTAGAATTGAATTACGCAGGATACTTAAAATTGTAGCAGTTAGTGTCAGATACTCGGTGAAAAAATTTCAACCCCTTACCTCGCGGGGATTTATGTTGCTTTCCACCCCAAATGCACAGAAATGTTGATAAAAAATTTGTTCAATCAAATTATGCTGGACACTCAAAATGTTAGCACTGTATATTGATGCATTTAGTGTCAGTTACTCTGTGAAAAAATTTCAACCCCTTAACTAGCGGGAATGTATGTTGCATTCCACCCCAAATGCGCAGAAATGTAAATAAAAAATTTGTAGAATCAAATTATGTAGGATACCTAAAATTTCAGAACTGTATATTGAAGCAGTTAGTGTCAGATACTCGGTGAAAGAATTTCAACCCCTTACCTCGCGGGAATGTATGTTGCTTCCCACCCCAAATGCCCAGAAATGTTATTAAAAAATGTGTACAATCAAATTTTGGCGGACACCTAAAATTTCAGCACTGTATATTGTAGCAGTTAGTGCCAGTTACTCTTTAAAAAAATTTCAAACCCTTAACTAGAGGGAATTTATGTTGCTTTCCACCCCAAATGCGCAGAAATGTTAATAAAAAATTTGTAGAATTAAATTATGTAGGATACCTAAAATTTCAGAACTGTATATTGAAGCTGCTAGTGTCAGATACTCGGTGAAAAAATTTCAACCCCTTACCTCGCGGGGATGTATGTTGCTTTCCACCCCAAATGAGCAGAAATGTTAATAAAAAATTTGTAGAATTAAATTATGCTGGGTATCTAAAATTTCAGCATTGTATATTGTAGCAGTTAGTGTCAGTTACTCTGTAAAAAAATTTCAACCCCTTAACTAGCGGGAATGTATGCTGCTTTCCACCCCAAATGCGCAGAAATGTTAATAAAAAATTTGTAGAATTAAATTATGTAGGATACCTAAAATTTCAGAACTGTATATTGAAGCTGTTAGTGTCAGTTACTCTGTAAAAAAATTTCAACCCCTTACCAAGCGGGAATTTATGCTTCTTTCCACCCCAAATGCGCAGAAATGTTAATAAAAAATTTGTAGAATTAAATTATGTAGTATACCTAAAATTTCAAAAATGTATATTGTAGCAGTTAGTGTCAGTTACTCTGTGAAAAAATTTCAACCCCTTAACTAGCGGGAATGTATGTTGCTTTCCACCACCAAAGGCGCAGAAATGTTGATAAAGAATTTGTACAATCAGATTATGTAGTATACCTAAAATTTCAGCATTGTATATTGTAGCAGTTAGTGTCAGTTACTCTGTGAAAAAATTTCAAGCCCTTAACTAACGGGAATGTATGCTGCTTTCCACCCCAAATGCGCAGAAATGTTAATAAAAAATTTGTAGAATTAAATTATGCTGGGTACGTAAAATTTCAGCATTGTATATTGTAGCAGTTAGTGTCAGTTACTCTGTGAAAAAATTTCAACCCCTTAACTAGCGGGAATGTATGTTGCTTTCCACCCCAAATGCGCAGAAATTTTGATAAAGAATTTGTACAATCAAATTATGTAGGATACCTAAAATTTCAGAAATGTATATTGAAGCAGTTAGTGTCAGTTACTCTGTGAAAAAATTTCAACCCCTTAACTAGCGGGAATGTATGTTGCTTTCCACCCCAAATGCCCAGAAATGTTAATAAAAAATTTGTAGAATTGAATTACGCAGGATACTTAAAATTGTAGCAGTTAGTGTCAGATACTCGGTGAAAAAATTTCAACCCCTTACCTCGCGGGGATGTATGTTGCTTTCCACCCCAAATGCCCAGAAATGTTAATAAAAAATTTGTAGAATTAAATTATGCTGGGTACCTAAAATTTCAGCATTGTATATTGTAGCAGTTAGTGTCAGTTACTCTGTGAAAAAATTTCAACCCCTTAACTAGCGGGAATGTATGTTGCATTCCACCCCAAATGCGCAGAAATGTTAATAAAAAATTTGTAGAATTAAATTATGTAGGATACCTAAAATTTCAGATTTGTATATTGAAGCTGTTAGTGTCAGTTACTCAGTGAAAAAATATCAACCCCTTACCTCGCGAGGATGTATGCTGCTTTCCACCCCAAATGCCCAGAAATGTTAATAAAAAATATGTACAATATAATTGTGCTGGATACCTAAAATTTCAGCACTGTATGTTGTAGCAGTTAGTGTCGGTTACTCCGTGAAAAAATTTCAACCCCTTACCTCGCCGGGATGCATGTTACTTTCCATCCCAAATGCCCAGAAATGTTAATAAAAAATATGTACAATGTAATTGTGCTGGATACCTAAAATTTCAGCACTGTATGTTGTAGCAGTTAGTGTCGGTTACTCCGTGAAAAAATTTCAACCCCTTACCTCGCCGGGATGCATGTTACTTTCCATCCCAAATGCCCAGAAATGATTATAAAAATTTGTACAATCAAATTATGATGGACACTCAAAATGCTAGCACTGTATATTGTAGCAGTTAGTGTCAGTTACTCTGTGAACAAATTTCAAACCCTTATTAGAGGTAATTTAAGTTGTTTTCCACCCCAAATGCGCAGAAATGTCAATAAAAAATTTGTAGAATCAAATTATGTATGATACCTAAAATTTCAGAACTGTATCTTGAAGCGGTTAGTGTCAGTTACTCTGTAAAAAAATTACAACCCCTTAACTAGAGGGAATTTATGTTGCTTCCCACCCCAAATGCCAGAAATGTTGATAAAAAATTTGTAGAATTAATTTATGCAGGATACTTATAATTGTAGCAGTTAGTGTCAGATACTCGGTGAAAAAATTTCAACCCCTTACCTCGCGGGGATGTATGTTGCTTTCCACCCCAAATGCCCAGAAATGATTATAAAAGATTTGTACAATCAAATTATGCTGGACACTCAAAATGTTAGCACTGTATATTGTAGCAGTTAGTGTCAGTTACTCTGTGAAAAAATTTCAACCCCTTAACTAGAGGGAATTTATGTTGCTTTCCACCCCAAATGAGCAGAAATGTTAATAAGAAATTTTTAGAATTATATTATGCTGGGTATCTAAAATTTCAGCATTGTATATTGTAGCAGTTAGTGTCAGTTACTCTGTGAAAAAATTTCAAGCCCTTAACTAGCGGGAATGTATGCTGCTTTCCACCCCAAATGCGCAGAAATGTTAATAAAAAATTTGTAGAATTAAATTATGCTGGGTACCTAAAATTTCAGCATTGTATATTGCAGCAGTTAGTGTCAGATACTCAGTGAAAAAATTTCAACCCCTTATTCGCGGGGATTTATGTTGCTTTCCACCCCAAATGCCAGAAATGTTAATAAAAAATTTGTAGAATTAAATTATGTAGGATACCTAAAATTTCAGAACTATATATTAAAGCGGTTAGTGTCAGTTACTCTGTAAAAAAATTACAACCCTTTAACTAGAGGGAATTGATGTTGCTTCCCACCCCAAATGCGCAGAAATGTTAATAAAAAATTTGTAGAATTAAATTATGTAGGATACCTAAAATTTCAGAACTGTATATTGAAGCTGTTAGTGTCAGTTACTCTGTAAAAAAATTTCAACCCCTTAACTAGAGGGAATTTATGTTGCTTCCCACCCCAAATGCGCAGAAATGTTAATAAATAATTTGTAGAATTAAATTATGTAGAATACCTAAAATTTCAGAACTGTATATTGAAGCTGTTAGTGTCAGTTACTCTGTTAAAAAATTTCAACCCCTTAACTAGAGGGAATTTATGTTGCTTTCCACCCCAAATGCGCAGAAATGTTGATAAAAAATTTGTTCAATCAAATTATGTAGGATATCTAATATTTCAGAAATGTATATTGAAGCAGTTAGTGTCAGTTACTCTGTTAAAAAATTTCAAACCCTTAACTAGAGGGAATTTATGTTGCTTTCCACCCCAAATGCCAGAAATGTTAATAAAAAATTTGTAGAATTGAATTACGCAGGATACTTAAAATTGTAGCAGTTAGTGTCAGATACTCGGTGAAAAAATTTCAACCCCTTACCTCGCGGGGATTTATGTTGCTTTCCACCCCAAATGCCCAGAAATGATTATAAAAAATTTGTACAATCAAATTATGCTGGTCACTCAAAATGTTAGCACTGTATATTGTTGCAGTTAGTGTCAGTTACTCTGTTAAAAAATTTCAACCCCTTAACTAGAGGGAATTTATGTTGCTTTCCACCCCAAATGCGCAGAAATGTTAATAAAAAATTTGTAGAATCAAATTATGTAGGATACCTAAAATTTCAGAACTGTATATTGAAGCAGTTAGTGTCAGTTACTCTGTAAAAAAATTTCAACCCCTTAACTAGAGGGAATTTATGTTGCTTTCCACCCCAAATGCGCAGAAATGTTAATAAAAAATTTGTAGAATTAAATTATGTAGGATACCTAAAATTTCAGAACTGTATATTGAAGCTGCTAGTGTCAGATACTCGGTGAAAAAATTTCAACCCCTTACCTCGCGGGGATGTATGTTGCTTTCCACCCCAAATGCGCAGAAATGTTGATAAAAAATTTGTACAATCAAATTTTGGCGGATACCTAAAATTTCAGCACTGTATATTGTAGCAGTTAGTGCCAGTTACTCTGCAAAAAAATTTCAAACCCTTAACTAGAGGGAATTTGTGTTGCTTTCCACCCCAAATGCGCAGAAATATTAATAAAAAATATGTAGAATCAAATTATGTAGGATACCTAAAATTTCAGAACTGTATATTGAAGCAGTTAGTGTCAGTTACTCTGTAAAAAAATTTCAACCCCTTAACTAGAGGGAATTTATGTTGCTTCCCACCCCAAATGCCAGAAATGCTAATAAAAAATTTGTAGAATTAAATTATGCTGGGTATCTAAAATTTCAGCATTTTATATTGTAGCAGTTAGTGTCAGATACTCGGTGAAAAAATTTCAACCGGTTACCTCGCGGGGATATATGTTGCTTTCCACCACAAATGCGCAGAAATGTTGATAAAAAATTTGTTCAATCAAATTATATAGGATATCTAATATTTCAGAAATGTATATTGAAGCAGTTAGTGTCAGTTACTCTGTAAAAAAATTTCAACCCCTTAACTAGAGGGAATTTATGTTGCTTTCCACCCCAAATGCGCAGAAATGTTAATAAAAAATTTGTAGAATTAAATTATGTAGGATACCTAAAATTTCAGAACTGTATATTGAAGCTGTTAGTGTCAGTTACTCTGTAAAAAAATTTCAACCCCTTAACTAGAGGGAATTTATGTTGCTTCCCACCCCAAATGCCAGAAATGTTAATAAAAAATTTGTAGAATTGAATTACGCAGGATACTTAAAATTGTAGCAGTTATTGTCAGATACTCGGTGAAAAAATTTCAACCCCTTACCTCGCGGGGATTTATGTTGCTTTCCACCCCAAATGCCCAGAAATGATTATAAAAAATTTGTACAATCAAATTATGCTGGTCACTCAAAATGTTAGCACTGTATATTGTTGCAGTTAGTGTCAGTTACACTGTGAAAAAATTTCAACCCCTTATTAGAGGGAATTTAAGTTGCCTTCCACCCCAAATGAGCAGAAATGTTAATAAAAAATTTGTAGAATTAAATTATGCTTGGTACCTAAAATTTCAGCATTGTATATTGCAGCAGTTAGTGTCAGATACTCAGTGAAAAAATATCAACCCCTTAACTAGCGGGAATGTATGCTGCTTTCCACCCCAAATGCGCAGAAATGTTAATAAAAAACTTGTAGTATTATATTATTCTGGGTACCTAAAATTTCAGCATTGTATATTGTAGCAGTTAGTGTCAGTTACTCTGTAAAAAAATTTCAACCCCTTAACTAGAGGGAATTTATGTTGCTTTCCACCCCAAATGCGCAGAAATGTTAATAAAAAATTTGTAGAATTATTTATGTAGCATACCTAAAATTTTAGAACTGTATATTGAAGCTGCTAGTGTCAGATACTCGGTGAAAAAATTTCAACCCCTTACCTCGCGGGGATTTATGTTGTTTTCCACCCCAAATGCCCAGAAATGATCATAAAAAATTTGTACAATCAAATTATGTAGGATACCTAAAATTTCAGAACTGTATATTGAAGCAGTTAGTGTCAGTTACTCTGTAAAAAAAATTTCAACCCCTTAACTAGAGGGAATTTATGTTGCTTTCCACCCCAAATGCGCAGAAATATTAATAAAAAATTTATAGAATTAAATTACGTAGGACACCTAAAATTTCAGAACGGTATATTGAAGCTGCTAGTGTCAGATACTCGGTGAAAGAATTTCAACCCCTTACCTCGCGGGAATGTATGTTGCTTCCCACCCCAAATGCCAGAAATGCTAATAAAAAATGTGTACAATCAAATTTTGGCGGATACCTAAAATTTCAGAACTGTATATTTAAGCAGTTAGTGTCAGTTACTCTGTAAAAAAATTTCAAACCCTTAACTAGAGGGAATTTATGTTGCTTCCCACCCCAAATGCTCAGAAATGTTAATAAAAAATTTGTAGAATCAAATTATGTAGGATACCTAAAATTTCAGAAATGTATATGGAAGCAGTTAGTGTCAGTTACTCTGTTAAAAAATTTCAACCCCTTAACTAGAGGGAATTTATGTTGCTTCCCACCCCAAATGCCAGAAATGCTAATAAAAAATTTGTAGAATTAAATTATGCTGGGTACCTAAAATTTCAGCATTGCATATTGTAGCAGTTAGTGTCAGATACTCAGTGAAAAAATTTCAACCCCTTACCTCGCGGGAATGTATGTCGCTTTCCACCCCAAATGCCCAGAAATGTTGATAAAAAATTTGTTCAATCAAATTATGTAGGATATCTAATATTTCAGAAATGTATATTGAAGCAGTTAGTGTCAGTTACTCTGTTAAAAAATTTCAACCCCTTAACTAGAGGGAATTTATGTTGCTTTCCACCCCAAATGCGCAGAAATGTTAATAAAAAATTTGTAGAATTAAATTATGTAGGATACCTAAAATTTCAGAACTGTATATTGAAGCTGTTAGTGTCAGTTACTCTGTAAAAAAATTTCAACCCCTTAACTAGAGGGAATTTATGTTGCTTCCCACCCCAAATGCCAGAAATGTTAATAAAAAATTTGTAGAATTGAATTACGCAGGATACTTAAAATTGTAGCAGTTAGCGTCAGATACTTGGTGAAAAAATTTTAACCCCTTACCTCGCGGGGATGTATGTTGCTTTCCACCCCAAATGCCCAGAAATGATTATAAAAGATTTGTACAATCAAATTATACTGGACACTCAAAATGTTAGCACTGTATATTGTAGCAGCTAGTGTCAGTTACTCTGTGAAAAAATTTCAACCCCTTATTAGAGGGTATTTAAGTTGCTTTCCACCCCAAATGAGCAGAAATGTTAATAAAAAATTTGTAGAATTAAATTATGCTTGGAACCTAAAATTTCAGCATTGTATATTGCAGCAGTTAGTGTCAGTTACTCTGTTAAAAAATTTCAACCCCTTAACTAGCGGGAATGTATGCTGCTTTCCACCCCAAATGCGCAGAAATTTTAATAAAAAATTTGTAGAATTAAATTATGCTGGGTACGTAAAATTTCAGCATTGTATATTGTAGCAGTTAGTGTCAGTTACTCTGTGAAAAAATCTCAACCCCTTAAGTAGCGGGAATGTATGTTGCTTTCCAACCCAAATGCGCAGAAATGTTGATAAAAAATTTGTAGAATTAAATTATGTAGGATACCTAAAATTTCAAAAACTGTATATTGAAGCTGTTAGTGTCAGTTGCTCTGTGAAAAAATTTCAACCCCTTACCTCGCGGGGATGTATGTTGCTTTCCACCCCAAATGCGCAGAAATGATGATAACAAATTTGTACCATCAAATTATGTAGGATACCTAAAATTTCAGAACTGTATATTGAAGCAGTTAGTGTCAGTTACTCTGTAAAAAAATTTCAACCCCTTAACTAGAGGGAATTTATGTTGCTTTCCACCCCAAATGCGCAGAAATGTTAATAAAAAATTTGTAGAATCAAATTACGTAGGACACCTAAAATTTCAGAACGGTATATTGAAGCTGCTAGTGTCAGATACCCGGTGAAAAAATTTCAACCCCTTACCTCGCGGGGATTTATGTTGCTTTCCACCCCAAATGCCCAGAAATGATTATAAAAAATGTGTACAATCAAATTTTGGCGGATACCTAAAATTTCAGCACTGTATATTGTAGCAGTTAGTGCCAGTTACTCTGTAAAAAAATTTCAAACCCTTAACTAGAGGGAATTTATGTTGCTTTCCACCCCAAATGCGCAGAAATATTAATAAAAAATATGTAGAATCAAATTATGTAGGATACCTAAAATTTCAGAACCGTATATTGAAGCAGTTAGTGTCAGATACTCAGTGAAAAAATTTCAACCCCTTACCTCGCGGGAATGTATGTCGCTTTCCCACCCCAAATGCCCAGAAATGTTATTAAAAAATGTGTACAATCAAATTTTGGCGGATACCTAAAATTTCAGCACTGTATATTGTAGCAGTTAGTGCCAGTTACTCTGTGAAAAAATTTCAACCCCTTAACTAGAGGGAATTTATGTTGCTTCCCACCCCAAATGCGCAGAAATGTTAATAAAAAATTTGTAGAATCAAATTATGTAGGATACCTAAAATTTCAGAACTGTATATTGAAGCAGTTAGTGTCAGTTACTCTGTAAAAAAATTTCAACCCCTTAACTAGAAAGAATTTATGTTGCTTCCCACCCCAAATGCCAGAAATGTTGATACATCATTTGTAGAATTAAATTATGCTGGGTATCTAAAATTTCAGCATTTTATATTGTAGCAGTTAGTGTCAGATACTCGGTGAAAAAATTTCAACCCCTTACCTCGCGGGGATTTATGTTGCTTTCTACCCCAAATGCACAGAAATGTTGATAAAAAATTTGTTCAATCAAATTATGTAGGATATCTAATATTTCAGAAATGTATATTGAAGCAGTTAGTGTCAGTTACTCTGTTAAAAAATTTCAAACCCTTACCTCGCGGGGATTTATGTTGCTTTCTACCCCAAATGCACAGAAATGTTAATACAAAATTTGTAGAATTAAATTATGTAGGATACCTAAAATTTCAGAACTGTATATTGAAGCTGTTAGTGTCAGTTACTCTGTAAAAAAATTTCAACCCCTTAACTAGAGGGAATTTATGTTGCTTCCCACCCCAAATGCCAGAAAAGCTAGAAAAAAAATTGGAGAATTGAAATAAGCAGTATACTTAAAATTGTAGCAGTTAGTGTCAGATACTCGGTGAAAAAATTTCAACCCCTTACCTCGCGGGGATGTATGTTGCTTTCCACCCCAAATGCCCAGAAATGATTATAAAAGATTTGTACAATCAAATTATACTGGACACTCAAAATGTTAGCACTGTATATTGTAGCAGTTAGTGTCAGTTACTCTGTGAAAAAATTTCAACCCCTTATTAGAGGGTATTTAAGTTGCTTTCCACCCCAAATGAGCAGAAATGTTAATAAAAAATTTGTAGAATTAAATTATGCTTGGAACCTAAAATTTCAGCATTGTATATTGCAGCAGTTAGTGTCAGATACTCAGTGAAAAAATTTCAACCCCTTAACTAGAGGGAATGTATGCTTCTTTCCACCCCAAATGCGCAGAAAAGATAATAAAAAATTTGTAGTATTATATTATTCTGGGTACCTAAAATTTCAGCATTGTATATTGTAGCAGTTAGTGTCAGTTACTCTGTGAAAAAAAATCTCAACCCCTTAAGTAGCGGGAATTTATGTCGCTTTCCACCCCAAATGCGCAGAAATGTTAATAAAAAATTTGTAGAATTAAATTATGTAGTATACCTAAAATTTAAAAAATGTATATTGTAGCAGTTAGTGTCAGTTACTCTGTGAAAAAATTTCAACCCCTTATTAGAGGGAATTTATGTTGCTTCCCACCCCAAATGCCAGAAATGCTAATAAAAAATTTGTAGAATTGAATTACGCAGGATAGTTAAAATTGTAGCAGTTAGTGTCAGATACTCGGTGAAAAAATTTCAACCCCTTAACTAGAGGGAATTTATGTTGTTTTCCACCCCAAATGCCCAGAAATGATCATAAAAAATTTGTACAATCAAATTATGCTGGTCACTCAAAGTGTTAGCACTGTATATTGTTGCAGTTAATGTCAGTTACACTGTGAAAAAATTTCAACCCCTTATTAGAGGCAATTTATGTTGCTTTCCACCGCAAATGCGCAGAAATGTTAATAAAAAATTTGTAGAATTAAATTATGCTTGGTACCTAAAATTTCAGCATTGTATGTTGCAGCAGTTAGCGTCAGTTACTCGGTGAAAAAATTTCAACCCCTTACCTCGCGGGGATTTATGTTGTTTTCCACCCCAAATGCCCAGAAATGATCATAAAAAATTTGTACAATCAAATTATGCTGGTCACTCAAAGTGTTAGCACTGTATATTGTTGCAGTTAATGTCAGTTACACTGTGAAAAAATTCCAACCCCTTATTAGAGGGAATTTAAGTTGCCTTCCACCCCAAATGAGCAGAAATGTTAATAAAAAATTTGTAGAATTAAATTATGCTTGGTACCTAAAATTTTAGCACTGTATATTGTTGCAGTTAGTGTCAGTTACACTGTGAAAAAATTTCAACCCCTTATTAGAGGGAATTTAAGTTGCCTTCCACCCCAAATGAGCAGAAATGTTAATAAAAAATTTGTAGAATTAAATTATGCTTGGTACCTAAAATTTCAGCATTGTATATTGCAGCAGTTAGTGTCAGTTACTCTGTTAAAAAATTTCAACCCCTTAACTAGCGGGAATGTATGCTGCTTTCCACCCCAAATGAGCAGAAATGTTAATAAAAAACTTGTAGATTTAAATTATGCTGGGAACCAATAATTTCAGCAGTGTAAATTGTAGCAGTTAGTGTCAGTTACTCGGTTAAAAAATTTCAACCCCTTACCTCGCGGGGATGTATGTTGCTTTCCACCCCAAATGCGCAGAAATGTTGATAAAAAATTTGTACAATCAAATTATGTAGTAAACCTAAAATTTCAGAAATGTATATTGTAGCAGTTAGTGTCAGTTACTCTGTGAAAAAATTTCAACCCCTTATTAGAAGGAATTTAAGTTGCTTTCCAACCCAAATGAGCAGAAATGTTAATAAAAAATGTGCAGAATTAAATTATGCTGGGTATCTAAAAATTTCAGAACTGTATATTTAAGCAGTTAGTGTCAGTTACTCTGTAAAAAAATTTCAACCCCTTAACTAGCGGGAATGTATGCTGCTTCCCACCCCAAATGCCAGAAATGTTAATAAAAAATTTGTAGAATTGAATTACGCAGGATACTTAAAATTGTAGCAGTTAGTGTCAGATACTCGGTGAAAAAATTTCAACCGGTTACCTCGCGGGGATATATGTTGCTTTCCACCACAAATGCGCAGAAATGATTATAAAAGATTTGTACAATCAAATTATGCTGGACACTCAAAATGTTAGCACTGTATATTGTTGCAGTTAGTGTCAGTTACTCTGTGAAAAAATTTCAACCCCTTACCTAGCGGGAATGTATGCTGCTTTCTACCCCAAATGCGCAGAAATGTAAATAAAAAGTTTGTAGAATTAAATTATGCTGGATACCTAAAATTTCAGCATTTTATATTGTAGCAGTTAGTGTCAGATACTCAGTGAATAAATTTCAACCCCTTATTAGAGGGAATTTAAGTTGTTTTCCACCCCAAATGAGCAGAAATGTTAATAAAAAACTTGTAGATTTAAATTATGCTGGGAACCTAAAATTTCAGCATTGTAAATTGAAGCAGTTAGTGTCAGTTACTCTGTAAAAAAATTTCAACCCCTTAACTAGAGGGAATTTATGTTGCTTCCCACCCCAAATGCCCAGAAATGTTAATAAAAAATTTGTAGAATTGAATTACGCAGGATACTTAAAATTGTAGCAGTTAGTGTCAGATACTCAGTGAAAAAATTTCAACCCCTTAACTAGCGGGAATGTATGCTGCTTTCCCCCCCAAATGCGCAGAAATGTTAATAAAAAATTTGTAGAATTAAATTATGTAGGATACCTAAAATTTCAGCATTTTATATTGTAGCAGTTAGTGTCAGATACTCAGTGAATAAATTTCAACCCCTTATTAGAGGGAATTTAAGTTGTTTTCCACCCCAAATGAGCAGAAATGTTAATAAAAAACTTGTAGATTTAAATTATGCTGGGAACCTAAAATTTCAGCATTGTAAATTGAAGCAGTTAGTGTCAGTTACTCTGTAAAAAAATTTCAACCCCTTAACTAGAGGGAATTTATGTTGCTTTCCACCCCAAATGACCAGAAATGATAATAAAAAATTTGTAGTATTATATTATTCTGGGTACCTAAAATTTCAGCATTGTATATTGTAGCAGTTAGTGTCAGTTACTCTGTGAAAAAATCTCAACCCCTTAACTGGCGGGAATGTATGCTGCTTTCCACCCCAAATGCGCAGAAATGATAATAAAAAATTTGTAGTATTATATTATTCTGGGTACCTAAAATTTCAGCATTGTATATTGTAGCAGTTAGTGTCAGTTACTCTGTGAAAAAATCTCAACCCCTTAAGTAGCGGGAATGTATGTTGCTTTCCAACCCAAATGCGCAGAAATGTTGATAAAAAATTTGTAGAATTAAATTATGTAGGATACCTAAAATTTCAAAACTGTATATTGAAGCTGTTAGTGTCAGTTGCTCTGTAAAAAAATTTCAACCCCTTACCTCGCGGGGATGTATGTTGCTTTCCACCCCAAATGCGCAGAAATGATGATAACAAATTTGTACCATCAAATTATGTAGGATACCTAAAATTTCAGAACTGTATATTGAAGCAGTTAGTGTCAGTTACTCTGTTAAAAATTTCAACCCCTTAACTCGAGGGAATTTATGTTGCTTTCCACCCCAAATGCGCAGAAATGTTAATAAAAAATTTGTAGAATTAAATTATGAATGCTACCTAAAAATTTCAGAACTGTATATTGAATCAGTTAGTGTCAGATACTCAGTGAAAAAATTTCAACCCCTTACCTCGCGGGAATGTATGTCGCTTTCCACCCCAAATGCCCAGAAATGTTATTAAAAAATGTGTACAATCAAATTTTGGCGGATACCTAAAATTTCAGCATTGTATATTGTAGCAGTTAGTGTCAGTTACTCTGTAAAAAAATTTCAACCCCTTAACTAGAGGGAATTTATGTTGCTTTCCACCCCAAATGCGCAGAAATGTTAATAAAAAATTTGTAGAATCAAATTATGTAGGATACCTAAAATTTCAGAACTGTATATTGAAGCAGTTAATGTCAGTTACTCTGTAAAAAAATTTCAACCCCTTAACTAGAGGGAATTTATGTTGCTTCCCACCCCAAATGCCAGAAATGTTAATAAAAAATTTGTAGAATTAAATTATGCTGGGTATCTAAAATTTCAGCATTTTATATTGTAGCAGTTAGTGTCAGATACTCGGTGAAAAAATTTCAACCCCTTACCTCGCGGGGATTTATGTTGCTTTCTACCCCAAATGCACAGAAATGTTGATAAAAAATTTGTTCAATCAAATTATGTAGGATATCTAATATTTCAGAAATGTATATTGAAGCAGTTAGTGTCAGTTACTCTGCTAAAAAATTTCAACCCCTTAACTAGAGGGAATTTATGTTGCTTTCCACCCCAAATGCGCAGAAATGTTAATAAAAAATTTGTAGAATTAAATTATGTAGTATACCTAAAATTTCAGAAATGTATATTGTAGCAGTTAGTGTCAGTTACTCTGTAAAAAAATTTCAACCCCTTAACTAGAGGGAATTTATGTTGCTTTCCACCCCAAATGCGCAGAAATGTTAATAAAAAATTTATAGAATTAAATTACGTAGGACACCTAAAATTTCAGAACGGTATATTGAAGCTGCTAGTGTCAGATACTCGGTGAAAAAATTTCAACCCCTTACCTCGCGGGGATGTATGTTGCTTTCCACCCCAAATGCGCAGAAATGTTGATAAAAAATTTGTTCAATCAAATTATATAGGATATCTAATATTTCAGAAATGTATATTGAAGCAGTTAGTGTCAGTTACTCTGTTAAAAAATTTCAACCCCTTAACTAGAGGGAATTTATGTTGCTTTCCACCCCAAATGCGCAGAAATGTTAATAAATAATTTGTAGAATTAAATTATGTAGGATACCTAAAATTTCAGAACTGTATATTGAAGCTGTTAGTGTCAGTTACTCTGTAAAAAAATTTCAACCCCTTAACTAGAGGGAATTTATGTTGCATTCCACCCAAAATGAGCAGAAATGTTAATAAAAAATTTGTAGAATTAAATTATGCCGGGAACCTAAAATTTCAGTAATGTATATTGAAGCAGTTAGTGTCAGTTACTCTGTAAAAAAATGTCAACCCGTTAACTAGAGGGAATTTATGTTGCTTCCCACCCCAAATGCCAGAAATGCTAATAAAAAATTTGTAGAATTGAATTACGCAGGATACTTAAAATTGTAGCAGTTAGTGTCAGATACTCGGTGAAAAAATTTCAACCCCTTACCTCGCGGGGATTTATGTTGCTTTCCACCCCAAATGCCCAGAAATGATTATAAAAAATTTGTACAATCAAATTATGCTGGACACTCAAAATGTTAGCACTGTATATTGTTGCAGTTAGTGTCAGTTACTCTGTAAAAAAATTTCAACCCCTTAACTAGCGGGAATGTATGCTGCTTTCCACCACAAATGCGCAGAAATGTTGATAAAAAATTTGTACAATCAAATTATGTAGTAAACCTAAAATTTCATAAATTTATATTGTAGCAGTTAGTGTCAGTTACTCAGTGAATAAATTTCAACCCCTTATTAGAGGGAATTTAAGTTGCTTTCCACCCCAAATGAGCAGAAATGTTAATAAAAAACTTGTAGATTTAAATTATGCTGGGAACCTAAAATTTCAGCATTGTAAATTGAAGCAGTTAGTGTCAGTTACTCTGTAAAAAAATTTCAACCCCTTAACTAGAGGGAATTTATGTTGCTTCCCACCCCAAATGCCCAGAAATGTTAGTAAAAAATTTGTAGAATTGAATTACGCAGGATACTTAAAATTGTAGCAGTTAGTGTCAGATACTCGGTGAAAAAATTTCAACCCCTTAACTAGCGGGAATTTATGTTGCTTTCCACCCCAAATGCCTATAAATGTTAATAAAAAATTTATAGAATTAAATTATGCGGGCTACCTAAAATTTCAGCATTGCATATTGTAGCAGCTAGTGTCAGTTACTCTGTGAAAAAATTTCAACCCCTTATTAGAGGGTATTTGAAGTTGCTTTCCAACCCAAATGAGCAGAAATGTTAATAAAAAATTTGTAGAATTATATTATGCTGGGTATCTAAAATTTCAGCATTGTATATTGTAGCAGTTAGTGTCAGTTACTCTGTGAAAAAATTTCAAGCCCTTAACTCGAGGGAATTTATGTTGCTTTCCACCCCAAATGCCCAGAAATGTTAATAAAAAATTTATAGAATTAAATTATGCTGGTTACCTAAAATTTCAGCATTTTATATTGTAGCAGTTAGTGTCAGATACTCAGTGAATAAATTTCAACCCCTTATTAGAGGGAATTTAAGTTGTTTTCCACCCCAAATGAGCAGAAATGTTAATAAAAAACTTGTAGATTTAAATTATGCTGGGAACCTATAATTTCAGCATTGTAAATTGAAGCAGTTAGTGTTAGTTACTCTGTAAAAAAATTTCAACCCCTTAACTAGAGGGGAATTTATGTTCCTTCCCTCCCCAAATGCCCAGAAATGTTAGTAAAAAATTTGTACAATTGATTTACGCAGGATACTTAAAATTGTAGCAGTTAGTGTCAGTTACTCTGTGAAAAAATTTCAACCCCTTAACTCGCGGGTATTTATGTTGCTTCCCACCCCAAATGCCTATAAATGTTAATAAAAAATTTATAGAATTAAATTATGCTTGCAACCTAAAATTTCAGCATTGTATATTGCAGCAGTTAGTGTCAGATACTCAGTGAAAAAATATCAACCCCTTATTAGCGGGAATTTAAGTTGCTTTCCAACCCAAATGAGCAGAAATGTTAATAAAAAATTTGTAGAATTAAATTATGCTGGGTACCTAAAATTTCAGCATTGTATATTGTAGCAGTTAGTGTCAGTTACTCTGTGAAAAAATTTCAGCCCCTTACGTACCGGGGATTTATGTTGCTTTCCACCCCAAATGCCCAGAAATGTTAATAAAAAATTTGTAGAATTAAATTATGCTGGGTACCTAAAATTTCAGCATTGTATATTGTAGCAGTTAGTGTCAGATACTCAGTGAAAAAATTTCAACCCCTTATTAGCGGGAATTTAAGTTGCTTTCCACCCCAAATGAGCAGAAATGTTAATAAAAAATGTGTAGAATTAAATTATGCTGGGTATCTAAAATTTCAGCATTTTATATTGTAGCAGTTAGTGTCAGTTACTCTGTGAAAAAATTTCAACCCCTTAACTAGCGGGAATTTATGTTGCTTCCCACCCCAAATGCGCAGAAATGTTAATAAAAAATTTGTAGAATTAAATTATGGTGGTTATCTAAAATTTCAGCATTGTATATTGTAGCAGTTAGTGTCAGTTACTCTGTGAAAAAATTTCAACCCCTTAACTAGCGGGAATTTATGTTGCTTACCACCCCAAATGCTCAGAAATTTTAATAAAAAATTTGTAGAATTAAATTATGCTGGGTACCTAAAATTTCAGCATTGTAAATTGTAGCAGTTAGTGTCAGTTACTCTGTAAAAAAATTTCAACCCCTTAACTAGAGGGAATTTAAGTTGCTTTCCACCCCAAATAAGCAGAAATGTTAATAAAAAATTTGTAGAATCAAATTATGTAGGATACCTAAAATTTCAGAACTGTATATTGAAGCAGTTAGTGTCAGTTACTCTGTAAAAAAATTTCAACCCCTTAACTAGAGGGAATTTATGTTGCTTCCCACCCCAAATGCCAGAAATGCTAATAAAAAATTTGTAGAATTAAATTATGCTGGGTACCTAAAATTTCAGCATTGCATATTGTAGCAGTTAGTGTCAGATACTCGGTGAAAAAATTTCAACCCCTTACCTCGCGGGGACTTATGTTGCTTTGCACCCCAAATGCCCAGAAATGTTGATAAAAAATTTGTTCAATCAAATTATGTAGGATATCTAATTTTTCAGAAATGTATATTGAAGCAGTTAGTGTCAGTTACACTGTGAAAAAATTAAACCCGTTAACTAGAGGGAATTTATGTTGCTTTCCACCCCAAATGCTCAGAAATGTTAATAAATAATTTGTAGAATCAAATTATGCTGGTCACTCAAAGTGTTAGCACTGTATATTGTTGCAGTTAATGTCAGTTACACTGTGAAAAAATTCCAACCCCTTAACTAGCGAGGAATGTATGCTGCTTTCCACCCCAAATGCGCAGAAATGTAAATAAAAAATTTGTAGAATTAAATTATGCTGGATACCTAAAATTTCAGCATTTTATATTGTAGCAGTTAGTGTCAGATACTCAGTGAATAAATTTCAACCCCTTATTAGAGGGAATTTAAGTTGTTTTCCACCCCAAATGAGCAGAAATGTTAATAAAAAACTTGTACATTTAAATTATGCCGGGAACCTAAAATTTCAGCATTGTAAATTGAAGCAGTTAGTGTCAGTTACTCTGTAAAAAAATTTCAACCCCTTAACTAGAGGAAATTTATGTTCCTTCCCTCCCCAAATGCCCAGAAATGTTAGTAAAAAATTTGTAGAATTGATTTACGCAGGATACTTAAAATTGTAGCAGTTAGTGTCAGTTACTCTGTGAAAAAATTTCAACCCCTTAACTAGCGGGAATTTATGTTGCTTTCCACACCAAATGCCTATAAATGTTAATAAAAAATTTATAGAATTAAATTATGCTGGCTACCTAAAATTTCAGCATTGCATATTGTAGCAGTTAGTGTCAGATACTCAGTGAAAAAAAATCAACCCCTTATTAGCGGGAATTTAAGTTGCCTTCCACCCCAAATGAGCAGAAATGTTAATACAAAATTTGTAGAATTAAATTATGCTGGGTACCTAAAATTTCAGCATTGTAAATTGTAGCAGTTAGTGTCAGTTACTCTGTAAAAAAATTTCAACCCGGTGACTAGAAGTAATTTATGTTGCTTTCCACCGCAAATGCGCAGAAATGTTGATAAAAAATTTGTACAATCAAATTATATAGGATATCTAATATTTCAGAAATGTATATTGAAGCAGTTAGTGTCAGTTACTCAGTAAAAAAATTTCAACCCCTCATTAGCGGGAATTTAAGTTGCTTTCCACCCCAAATGAGCAGAAATGTTAATAAAAAATTTGCAGAATTAAATTATGCTGGGTACCTAAAATTTCAGCATTGTAAATTGTAGCAGTTAGTGTCAGTTACTCTGTGAAAAAATTTCAACCCCTTAACTAGCGGGAATTTATGTTGCTATCCACCCCAAATGCCTATAAATGTTAATAAAAAATTTATAGAATTAAATTATGCTGGTTACCTAAAATTTCAGCATTGCATATTGTAGCAGTTAGTGTCAGATACTCAGTGAAAAAATTCAACCCCTTATTAGCGGGAATTTAAGTTGCCTTCCACCCCAAATGAGCAGAAATGTTAATACAAAATTTGTAGAATTAAATTATGCTGGGTACCTAAAATTTCAGCATTGTAAATTGTAGCAGTTAGTGTCAGTTACTCTGTAAAAAAATTTCAACCCCTTAACTAGAGGGAATTTAAGTTGCATTCCACCCAAAATGAGCAGAAATGTTAATAAAAAATTTGTAGAATTAAATTATGTAGTATACCTAAAATTTCAGTAATGTATATTGAAGCAGTTAGTGTCAGTTACTCTGTAAAAAAATGTCAACCCGTTAACTAGAGGGAATTTATGTTGCTTCCCACCCCAAGTGCCAGAAATGTTAATAAAAAATATGTAGAATTAAATTATGCTGGGTATCTAAAATTTCAGCATTTTATATTGTAGCAGTTAGTGTCAGATACTCGGTGAAAAAATTTCAACCCCTTACCTCGCGGGGATTTATGTTGCTTTCTACCCCAAATGCACAGAAATGTTGATAAAAAATTTGTTCAATCAAATTATGTAGGATATCTAATATTTCAGAAATGTATATTGAAGCAGTTAGTGTCAGTTACTCTGTAAAAAAATTTCAACCCCTTAACTAGAGGGAATTTATGTTGCTTTCCACCCCAAATGCGCAGAAATGTTAATAAAAAATTTGTAGAATTAAATTATGTAGGATACCTAAAATTTCAGAACTGTATATTGAAGCTGTTAGTGTCAGTTAATCTGTAAAAAAATTTCAACCCCTTAACTAGAGGGAATTTATGTTGCTTCCCACCCCAAATGCCAGAAATGTTAATAAAAAATTTGTAGAATTGAATTACGCAGGATACTTAAAATTGTAGCAGTTAGTGTCAGATACTCGGTGAAAAAATTTCAACCCCTTACCTCGCGGGGATTTATGTTGCTTTCCACCCCAAATGCCCAGAAATGATTATAAAAAATTTGTACAATCAAATTATGCTGGACACTCAAAATGTTAGCACTGTATATTGTTGCAGTTAGTGTCAGTTACTCTGTGAAAAAATTTCAACCCCTTATTAGAGGGAATTTAAGTTGCTTTCCACCCCAAATGAGCAGAAATGTTAATAAAAAATTTGTAGAATTAAATTATGCTTGGTACCTAAAATTTCAGCATTGTATATTGCAGCAGTTAGTGTCAGTTACTCTGTTAAAAAATTTCAACCCCTTAACTAGCGGGAATGTATGCTGCTTTCCACCCCAAATGAGCAGAAATGTTAATAAAAAACTTGTAGATTTAAATTATGCTGGGAACCTATAATTTCAGCATTGTAAATTGAAGCAGTTAGTGTTAGTTACTCTGTGAAAAAATCTCAACCCCTTAAGTAGCGGGAATGTATGTTGCTTTCCAACCAAAATGCTCAGAAATGTCGATAAAAAATTTGTAGAATTAAATTACGCTTGGTACCTAAAATTTCAGCATTGTATATTGCAGCAGTTAGTGTCAGTTACTCTGTGAAAAAATTTCAACCCCTTAACTAGCGGGAATGTATGCTGCTTTCCACCCAAAATGCGCAGAAATGTTAATAAAAAATTTGTAGAATTAAATTATGCTTGGTACCTAAAATTTCAGAAATGTATATTGTAGCAGTTAGTGTCAGTTACTCTGTGAAAAAATTTCAACCCCTTATTAGAAGGAATTTAAGTTGCTTTCCAACCCAAATGAGCAGAAATGTTAATAAAAAATTTGTAGAATTAAATTATGTAGTATACCTAAAATTTCAGAAATGTATATTGAAGCAGTTAGTGTCAGTTACTCTGTAAAAAAATTTCAAACCCTTAACTAGAGGGAATTTATGTTGCTTCCCACCCCAAATGCCAGAAATGTTAATAAAAAATTTGTAGAATTGAATTACGCAGGATACTTAAAATTGTAGCAGTTAGTGTCAGATACACGGTGAAAAAATTTCAACCCCTTACCTCGCGGGGATTTATGTTGCTTTCCACCCCAAATGCCCAGAAATGATTATAAAAAATTTGTACAATCAAATTATGCTGGACACTCAAAATGTTAGCACTGTATATTGTTGCAGTTAGTGTCAGTTACTCTGTGAAAAAATTTCAACCCCTTAACTAGCGGGAATGTATGCTGCTTTCTACCCCAAATGCGCAGAAATGTTAATAAAAAATTTGTAGAATTAAATTATGCTGGATACCTAAAATTTCAGCATTTTATATTGTAGCAGTTAGTGTCAGATACTCGGTGAAAAAATTTCAACCCCTTAACTAGCGGGAATGTATGCTGCTTTCCACCCCAAATGAGCAGAAATGTTAATAAAAAACTTGTAGATTTAAATTATGCTGGGAACCTATAATTTCAGCATTGTAAATTGAAGCAGTTAGTGTTAGTTACTCTGTAAAAAAATTTCAACCCCTTAACTAGAGGGAATTTATGTTGCTTCCCACCCCAAATGCCCAGAAATGTTAGTAAAAAATTTGTAGAATTGAATTACGCAGGATACTTAAAATTGTAGCAGTTAGTGTCAGTTACTCTGTGAAAAAATTTCAACCCCTTAACTAGCGGGAATTTATGTTGCTTCCCACCCCAAATGCCAGAAATGTTAATAAAAAATTTATAGAATTAAAATATGCTGGCTACCTAAAATTTCAGCATTGCATATTGTAGCAGTTAGTGTCAGTTACACTGTGAAAAAATTCCAACCCCTTATTAGCGGGAATTTAAGTTGCCTTCCACCCCAAATGAGCAGAAATGTTAATAAAAATTTGTAGAATTAAATTATGCTGGGTACCTAAAATTTCAGCATTGTAAATTGTAGCAGTTAGTGTCAGTTACTCTGTAAAAAAATTTCAAACCGTTAACTAGAGGGAATTTATGTTGCTTTCCACCGCAAATGCGCAGTAATGTTAATAAAAAATTTGTAGAATCGAATTATGTAGGATACCTAAAATTTCAGAAATGTATATTGAAGCAGTTATTGTCAGATACTCAGTGAAAAAATATCAACCTCTTATTAGCGGGAATTTAAGTTGCTTTCCACCCCAAATGAGCAGAAATGTTAATAAAAAATTTGTAGAATTGAATTATACTGGGTACCTAAAATTTCAGCATTGTATATTGTAGCAGTTAGTGTCAGTTACTCTGTAAAAAAATTTCAACCCCTTAACTAGAGGGAATTTATGTTGCTTTCCACCCCAAATGCCCATAAATTTTAATATAAAATTTTTAGATTTAACTTATGGTTGTTACATACAATTTCAGAATTTTTTATTTTAGCAGCTAGTGTCAGATACTCAGTGAAAAAATGTCAACCCCTTATTAGCGGGAATTTAAGTTGCATTCCACCCCAAGTGAGCAGAAATGTAATTAAAAAATTTGTAGAATTAAATTATGCTGGGTACCTAAAATTTCAGCATTGTAAATTGTAGCAGTTAGTGTAAGTTACTCTGTGAAAAAATGTCAACCCCTTATTAGCTGGAATTTAAGTTGCTTTCCACCCCAAATAAGCAGAAATGTTAATAAAAAATTTGTAGAATCAAATTATGTAGGATACCTAAAATTTCAGAACTGTATATTGAAGCAGTTAGTGTCAGTTACTCTGTAAAAAAATTTCAACCCCTTAACTAGAGGGAATTTATGTTGCTTCCCACCCCAAATGCCAGTAATGTTAATAAAAAATATGTAGAATTAAATTATGCTGGGTACCTAAAATTTCAGCATTGCATATTGTAGCAGTTAGTGTCAGATACTCGGTGAAAAAATTTCAACCCCTTACCTCGCGGGGACTTATATTGCTTTCCACACCAAATGCCCAGAAATGTTGATAAAAAATTTGTTCAATCTAATTATGTAGGATATCGAATATTTCAGAAATGTATATTGAAGCGGTTAGTGTCAGTTACTCTGTAAAAAAATTTCAACCCCTTAACTAGAGGGAATTTATGTTGCTTCCCACCCCAAATGCCAGAAATGTTAATAAAAAATTTGTAGAATTGAACTACGCAGGATACTTAAAATTGTAGCAGTTATTGTCAGATACTCGGTGAAAAAATTTCAACCCCTTACCTCGCGGGGATTTATGTTGCTTTCCACCCCAAATGCCCAGAAATGATTATAAAAAATTTGTACAATCAAATTATGCTGGACACTCAAAATGTTAGCACTGTATATTGTTGCAGTTAGTGTCAGTTACTCTGTGAAAAAATTTCAACCCCTTATTAGAGGGAATTTAAGTTGCTTTCCACCCCAAATGAGCAGAAATGTTAATAAAAAATTTGTAGAATTAAATTATGCTTGGAACCTAAAATTTCAGCATTGTATATTGCAGCAGTTAGTGTCAGATACTCAGTAAAAAAATTTCAACCCCTTAACTAGCGGGAATGTATGCTGCTTTCCACCCCAAATGAGCAGAAATGATAATAAGAAATTTGTAGTATTATATTATTCTGGGTACCTAAAATTTCAGCATTGTATATTGTAGCAGTTAGTGTCAGTTACTCTGTGAAAAAATCTCAACCCCTTAAGTAGCGGGTATGTATGTTGCTTTCCAACCCAAATGAGCAGAAATGTTTATAAAAAATTTGTACCATCAAATTATGTAGGATACCTAAAATTTCAGAACTGAATAATGAAGCAGTTAGTGTCAGTAACTCTTTAAAAAAATTTCAAAACAATAACTAGAGGGAATTTATGTAGATTCCCACCCCAAATGCCAAGAAATGTTAATAAAAAATTTGTAGAATTGAATTATGTAGGATACCTAAAATTGCAAAACTGTATATTGAAGCTGTTAGTGTCAGTTGCTCTGTAAAAAAATTTCAACCCCTTAACTAGGGGAATTTATGTTGCTTCCCACCCCAAATGCCAGAAATGCTAATAAAAAATTTGTATAATTGAAATACGCAGGATACTTTAAATTGTAGCAGTTAGTGTCAGTTACTCAGTGAAAAAATTTCAACCCCTTATTAGCGGGAATTTAAGTTGCTTTCCACCCCAAATGAGCAGAAATGTTAATAAAAAATTTGTAGAATTAAA
Source organism: Diplolepis rosae (assembly GCA_030998225.1). Taxonomy (NCBI): domain Eukaryota; kingdom Metazoa; phylum Arthropoda; class Insecta; order Hymenoptera; family Diplolepididae; genus Diplolepis; species Diplolepis rosae. The sequence continues at coordinate 972,409 of JAPYXD010000546.1, forward strand.
TTATGCTGGGTATGTAAAATTTCAGCATTGTATATTGTAGCAGTTAGTGTCAGATACTCGGTGAAAAAATTTCAACCCCTTAACTAGAGGGAATTTATGTTGCTTTCCACCCCAAATGCGCAGAAATGTTAATAAATAATTTGTAGAATTAAATTATGGAGGATACCTAAAATTTCAGAACTGTATATTGAAGCTGTTAGTGTCAGTTACTCTGTAAAAAAACTTCAACCCCTTAACTAGAGGGAATTTATGTTGCTTCCCACCCCAAATGCCAGAAATGCTAATAAAAAATTTGTAGAATTGAATTACGCAGGATACTTAAAATTGTAGCAGTTAGTGTCAGATACTCGGTGAAAAAATTTCAACCCCTTATTAGCAGGAATTTATGTTGCTTTCCACCCCAAATGCGCAGAAATGTTAATAAAAAATTTGTAGAATTAAATTATGCTGGGTAACTAAAATTTCAGCATTGTAAATTGTAGCAGTTAGTGTCAGTTACTCTGTAAAAAAATTTCAACCCCTTAACTAGAGGGAATTTATGTTGCTTTCCACCCCAAATGCGCAGAAATGTTAATACAAAATTTTGTAGAATTAAATTATGCTTGGTACCTAAAATTTCAGCATTGTATATTGCAGCAGTTAGTGTCACATACACAGTGAAAAAATTTCAACCCCTTATTAGCGGGAATTTAAGTTGCTTTCCACCCCAAATGAGCAGAAATGTTAATAAAAAATTTGTAGAATTAAATTATGCTGGGTACCTAAAATTTCAGCATTGTGTATTGTAGCAGTTAGTGTCAGTTACTCTGTGAAAAAATTTCAACCCCTTAACTAGAGGGAATTTATGTTGCTTTCCACCACAAATGCCTATAAATGTTTATAAAAAATTTATAGAATTAAATTATGCTGGTTACCTAAAATTTCAGCATTGCATATTGTTGCAGTTAGTGTCAGTTACTCTGTGAAAAAATTTCAACCCCTTATTAGCAGGAATTTAAGTTGCATTCCACCCAAAATGAGCAGAAATGTTAATAAAAAATTTGTAGAATTAAATTATGTAGTATACCTAAAATTTCAGCATTGTAAATTGTAGCAGTTAGTGTCAGTTACTCTGTTAAAAAATTTCAACCCCTTAACTCGAGGCAATTTATGTTGCTTTCCACCCCAAATGCGCAGAAATGTTGATAAAAAATTTGTACAATCAAATTATGTAGTAAACCTAAAATTTCAGAAATGTATATTGTAGCAGTTAGTGTCAGTTACTCTGTGAAAAAATTTCAACCCCTTAACTAGCGGGAATGTATGCTGCTTCCCACCCCAAATGCCAGAAATGTTAATAAAAAATTTGTAGAATTAAATTATTCTGGGTACCTAAAATTTCAGCATTGCATATTGTAGCAGTTAGTGTCAGATACTCGGTGAAAAATTTCAACCCCTTACCTCGCGGGGACTTATGTTGCTTTGCACCCCAAATGCGCAGAAATGTTGATAAAAAATTTGTTCAATCAAATTATGTAGGATATCTAATATTTCAGAAATGTATATTGAAGCAGTTAGTGTCAGTTACTCTGTAAAAAAATTTCAACCCCTTAACTAGAGGGAATTTATGTTGCTTCCCACCCCAAATGCCAGAAATGTTAATAAAAAATTTGTAGAATTGAATTACGCAGGATACTTAAAATTGTAGCAGTTAGTGTCAGATACTCGGTGAAAAAATTTCAACCCCTTACCTCGCGGGGATGTATGTTGCTTTCCACCCCAAATGCCCAGAAATGATTATAAAAGATTTGTACAATCAAATTATGCTGGACACTCAAAATGTTAGCACTGTATATTGTTGCAGTTAGTGTCAGTTACTCTGTGAAAAAATTTCAACCCCTTATTGGAGGGAATTTAAGTTGCTTTCCACCCCAAATGAGCAGAAATGTTAATAAAAAATTTGTAGAATTAAATTATGCTTGGTACCTAAAATTTCAGCATTGTATATTGCAGCAGTTAGTGTCAGTTACTCTGTTAAAAAATTTCAACCCCTTAACTAGCGGGAATGTATGCTGCTTTCCACCCCAAATGAGCAGAAATGTTAATAAGAAATTTGTAGTATTATATTATTCTGGGTAACTAAAATTTCAGAATTGTATATTGTAGCAGTTAGTGTCAGTTACTCTGTGAAAAAATTTCAAGCCCTTAACTAGCGGGAATGTATGCTGCTTTCCACCCCAAATGCGCAGAAATGTCAATAAAAAATTTGTAGAATCAAATTATGTAGGATACCTAAAATTTCAGAACTGTATATTGAAGCAGTTAGTGTCAGTTACTCTGTAAAAAAATTTCAACCCCTTAACTAGAGGGAATTTATGTTGCTTCCCACCCCAAATGCCAGAAATGTTAATAAAAAATTTGTAGAATTAAATTATGTAGGATACCTAAAATTTCAGAACTGTATATTGAAGCAGTTAGTGTCAGTTACTCTGTGAAAACATTTCAACCCCTTAACTAGCGGGAATGTATGCTGCTTCCCACCCCAAATGCCAGAAATGTTAATAAAAAATTTGTAGAATTGAATTACGCAGGATACTTAAAATTGTAGCAGTTAGTGTCAGATACTCGGTGAAAAAATTTCAACCCCTTATTAGCGGGAATTTAAGTTGCTTTCCACCCCAAATGAGCAGAAATGTTAATAAAAAATTTGTAGAATTAAATTATGCTGGGTAACTAAAATTTCAGCATTGTAAATTGTAGCAGTTAGTGTCAGATACTCGGTGAAAAAATTTCAACCCCTTAACTAGAGGGAATTTATGTTGCTTTCCACCCCAAATGCGCAGAAATGTTAATAAAAAATTTGTAGAATTAAATTATGTAGTATACCTAAAATTTCAGAACTGTATATTGAAGCAGTTAGTGTCAGATACTCGGTGAAAGAATTTCAACCCCTTACCTCGCGGGAATGTATGTTGCTTCCCACCCCAAATGCCAGAAATGCTAATAGAAAATTTGTAGAATTTAATTACGCAGTATACTTAAAATTGTAGCAGTTAGTGTCAGATACTCGGTGAAAAAATTTCAACCCCTTATTAGCGGGAATTTAAGTTGCTTTCCACCCCAAATGCGCAGAAATGTTAATAAAAAATTTGTAGAATTAAATTATGCTGGGTACGTAAAATTTCAGCATTGTATATTGTAGCAGTTAGTGTCAGTTACTCTGTGAAAAAATTTCAACCCCTTAACTAGAGGGAATTTATGTTGGTTGCCACCCCAAATGCCTATAAATGTTTATAAAAAATTTATAGAATTAAATTATGCTGGTTACCTAAAATTTCAGCATTGCATATTGTAGCAGTTAGTGTCAGATACTCAGTGAAAAAATTTCAACCCCTTATTAGCGGGAATTTAAGTTGCATTCCACCCCAAGTGAGCAGAAATGTAATTAAAAAATTTGTAGAATTAAATTGTGCTGGGTACCTAAAATTTCAGCATTGTAAATTGTAGCAGTTAGTGTCAGTTACTCTGTAAAAAAATTTCAACCCGTTAACTAGAGGTAATTTATGTTGCTTTCCACCGCAAATGCGCAGTAATGTTAATAAAAAATTTGTAGAATCGAATTATGTAGGATACCTAAAATTTCAGAATTGTATATTGCAGCTGTTATGGGCAGATACTCAGTGAAAAAATTTCAACCCCTTATTAGCGGGAATTTAAGTTGCTTTCCACCCCAAATGAGCAGAAATGTTAATAAAAAATTTGTAGAATTAAATTATGCTGGGTACCTAAAATTTCAGCATTGTAAATTGTAGCAGTTAGTGTCAGTTACTCTGTAAAAAAATTTCAACCCCTTAACTAGAGGGAATTTATGTTGCTTTCCACCCCAAATGCCTATAAATGTTTATAAAAAATTTATAGAATTAAATTATGCTGGTTACCTAAAATTTCAGCATTGCATATTGTAGCAGTTAGTGTCAGATACTCAGTGAAAAAATTTCAACCCCTTATTAGCGGGAATTTAAGTTGCATTCCACCCCAAGTGAGCAGAAATGTAATTAAAAAATTTGTAGAATTAAATTATGCTGGGTACCTAAAATTTCAGCATTGTAAATTGTAGCAGTTAGTGTCAGTTACTCTGTAAAAAAATTTCAACCCGGTAACTAGAGGGAATTTATGTTACCCCAAATGCGCAGAAATGTTAACAAAAAATTTGTAGAATCAAATTATGTAGGATACCTAAAATTTCAGAACTGTATATTGAAGCAGTTAGTGTCAGTTACTCTGTAAAAAAATTTCAACCCCTTAACTAGAGGGAATTTATTTTGCTTCCCACCCCAAATGCCAGAAATGCTAATAAAAAATTTGTAGAATTAAATTATGCTGGGTATCTAAAATTTCAGCATTTTATATTGTAGCAGTTAGTGTCAGATACTCGGTGAAAAAATTTCAACCCCTTACCTCGCGGGGATTTATGTTGCTTTCCACCCCAAATGCGCAGAAATGTTGATAAAAAATTTGTTCAATCAAATTATGTAGGATATCTAATATTTCAGAAATGTATATTGAAGCAGTTAGTGTCAGTTACTCTGTAAAAAAATTTCAACCCCTTAACTAGAGGGAATTTATGTTGCTTCCCACCCCAAATGCCAGAAATGTTAATAAAAAATTTGTAGAATTGAATTACGCAGGATACTTAAAATTGTAGCAGTTAGTGTCAGATACTCGGTGAAAAAATTTCAACCCCTTACCTCGCGGGGATGTATGTTGCTTTCCAACCCAAATGCCCAGAAATGATTATAAAAGATTTGTACAATCAAATTGTGCTGGACACTCAAAATGTTAGCACTGTATATTGTAGCAGTTAGTGTCAGTTACTCTGTGAAAAAATTTCAACCCCTTATTAGAGGGAAATTAAGTTGCTTTCCAACCCAAATGAGCAGAAATGTTAATAAAAAATTTGTAGAATTAAATTATGCTGGGTATCTAAAATTTCGGCATTGTATATTGTAGCAGTTAGTGTCAGTTACTCTGTGAAAAAATTTCAAGCCCTTAACTAACGGGAATGTATGCTGCTTTCCACCCCAAATGCGCAGAAATGTTAATAAAAAATTTGTAGTATTATATTATTCTGGGTACCTAAGATTTCAGCATTGTATATTGTAGCAGTTAGTGTCAGTTACTCTGTGAAAAAATCTCAACCCCTTAAGTAGCGGGAATGTATGTTGCTTTCCAACCCAAATGCGCAGAAATGTCGATAAAAAATTGGTACAATCAAATTATGTAGAATACCTAAAATTTCAGAACTGTATATTGAAGCTGTTAGTGTCAGTTACTCTGTAAAAGAATTTCAACCCCTCAACTAGAGGGAATTTATGTTGCTTCCCACCCCAAATGCCAGAAATGTTAATAAAAAATTTGTAGAATTAAATTATGTAGGATACCTAAAATTTTAGAACTGTATATTGAAGCTGCTAGTGTCAGTTGCTCTGTAAAAAAACGTCAAACCCTTAACTAGAGTGAATTTATGTTGCTTCCCACCCCAAATGCCAGAAATGTTAATAAAAAATTTGTAGAATTGAAATACTCAGGATACTTAAAGTTGTAGCAGTTAGTGTCAGATACTCAGTGAAAAAATTTCAACCCCTTATTAGCGGGAATTTAAGTTGCTTTCCACCCCAAATGAGCAGAAATGTTAATAAAAAATTTGTAGAATTAAATTATGCTGGGTACCTAAAATTTCAGCATTGTAAATTGTAGCAGTTAGTGTCAGATACTCGGTGAAAAAATTTCAACCCCTTAACTAGAGGGAATTTATGTTGCTTTCCACCCCAAATGCGCAGAAATGTTAATAAATAATTTGTAGAATTAAATTATGGAGGATACCTAAAATTTCAGAACTGTATATTGAAGCTGTTAGTGTCAGTTACTCTGTAAAAAAACTTCAACCCCTTAACTAGAGGGAATTTATGTTGCTTCCCACCCCAAATGCCAGAAATGCTAATAAAAAATTTGTAGAATTGAATTACGCAGGATAGTTAAAATTGTAGCAGTTAGTGTCAGATACTCGGTGAAAAAATTTCAACCCCTTAACTAGAGGGAATTTATGTTGCTTTCCACCCCAAATGCGCAGAAATGTTAATAAATAATTTGTAGAATTAAATTATGGAGGATACCTAAAATTTCAGCATTTTATATTGTAGCAGTTAGTGTCAGTTACTCTGTGAAAAAATTTCAACCCCTTAACTAGAGGGAATTTATGTTGCTTACCACCCCAAATGCCTATAAATGTTAATAAAAAATTTATAGAATTAAATTATGCTGGCTACCTAAAATTTCAGCATTGCATATTGTAGCAGTTAGTGTCAGATACTCAGTAAAAAAATTTCAACCCCTTATTAGCGGGAATTTAAGTTGCTTTCCACCCCAAATGAGCAGAAATGTTAATAAAAAATTTGCAGAATTAAATTATGCTGGGTACCTAAAATTTCAGCATTGTAAATTGTAGCAGTTAGTGTCAGTTACTCTGTAAAAAAATTTCAACCCGTTAACTAGAGGGAATTTATGTTGCTTTCCACCCCAAATGCGCAGAAATGTTAATAAAAAATTTGTAGAATTAAATTATGTAGTATACCTAAAATTTCAAAAATGTATATTGTAGCAGTTAGTGTCAGTTACTCTGTGAAAAAATTTCAACCCCTTATTAGAAGGAATTTAAGTTGCTTTCCAACCCAAATGAGCAGAAATGTTAATAAAAAATTTGTAGAATTAAATTATGCTGGGTATCTAAAATTTCAGCATTGTATATTGTAGCAGTTAGTGTCAGTTACTCTGTGAAAAAATTTCAACCCCTTAACTAGCGGGAATTTATGTTTCCTCCCACCCCAAATGCCAGAAATGTTAATAAAAAATTTGTAGAATTGAATTACGCTGGTTACCTAAAATTTCAGCATTGCATATTGTAGCAGTTAGATTCAGATACTCAGTGAAAAAATTTCAACCCCTTATTAGCAAGAATTTAAGTTGCTTTCCACCCCAAGTGAGCAGAAATGTAATTAAAAAATTTGTAGAATTAAATTATGCTTGGTACCTAAAATTTTAGCACTGTATATTGTTGCAGTTAGTGTCAGTTACTCTGTAAAAAAATTTCAACCCGTTAACTAGAGGGAATTTATGTTGCTTTCCACCCCAAATGCCCAGAAATGTTAATAAAAAATTTGTAGAATCAAATTATGTAGGATACCTAAAATTTCAGCATTGCATATTGTAGCAGTTAGTGTCAGATACTCAGTGAAAAAATTTCAAACCCTTACTAGCGGGAATTTAAGTTGCATTCCACCCCAAGTGAGCAGAAATGTAATTAAAAAATTTGTAGAATTAAATTATGCTGGGTACCTAAAATTTCAGCATTGTAAATTGTAGCAGTTAGTGTCAGTTAGTCTGTAAAAAAATTTCAACCCCTTAACTAGAGGGAATTTGTGCTGCTTTCCACCCCAAATGCGCAGAAATGTTAATAAAAAATTTGAAGTATTAAATTATTCTGGGTACCTAAAATTTCAGAACTGTATATTGTAGCAGTTAGTGTCAGTTACTCTGTGAAAAAATTTCAACCCCTTATTGGAGGGAATTTAAGTTGCTTTCCACCCCAAATGAGCAGATATGTTAATAAAAAATTTGTAGATTTAAATTATGCTGGGAACCTAAAATTTCAGCATTGTAAATTGAAGCAGTTAGTGTCAGTTACTCTGTAAAAAAATTTCAACCCCTTAACTAGAGGGAATTTATGTTGCTTCCCACCCCAAATGCCCAGAAATGTTAATAAAAAATTTGTAGAATTAAATTATGCTTGGTACCTAAAAATTCAGCATTGTATATTGCAGCAGTTAGTGTCAGATACTCAGTAAAAAAATTTCAACCCCTTAACTAGCGGGAATGTATGCTGCTTTCCACCCCAAATGCGCAGAAATGTTAATAAAAAATTTGTAGAATTAAATTATGCTGGGTACGTAAAATTTCAGCATCGTATATTGTAGCAGTTAGTGTCAGTTACTCTGTGAAAAAATTTCAACCCCTTAACTAGCGGGAATATATGTTGCTTCCCACCCCAAATGCCAGAAATGTTAATAAAAAATTTGTAGAATTAAATTATGCTGGGAACCTAAAATTTCAGCATTGTAAATTAAAGCAGTTAGTGTCAGTTACTCTGTAAAAAAATTTCAACCCCTTAACTAGAGGGAATTTATGTTGCTTCCCACCCCAAATGCAAGAAATGTTAATAAAAAATTTGTAGAATTGAATTACGCAGGATACTTAAAATTGTAGCAGTTAGTGTCAGATACTCGGTGAAAAAATTTCAACCCCTTACCTCGCGGGGATTTATGTTGCTTTCCACCCCAAATGCCCAGAAATGATCATAAAAATTTGTACAATCAAATTATGCTGGACACTCAAAATGTTAGCACTGTATATTGTTGCAGTTAGTGTCAGTTACTCTGTGAAAAAATTTCAACCCCTTAACTCGAGGCAATTTATGTTGCTTCCCACCCCAAATGCGCAGAAATTTAAATAAAAAATTTGTAGAATTAAATTATGCTGGATACCTAAAATTTCAGCATTTTATATTGTTGCAGTTAGTGTCAGATACTCAGTGAATAAATTTCAACCCCTTATTAGAGGGAATTTAAGTTGTTTTCCACCACAAATGAGCAGAAATGTTAATAAAAAACTTGTAGATTTAAATTATGCCGGGAACCTAAAATTTCAGCATTGTAAATTGAAGCAGTTAGTGTCACTTACTCTGTTAAAAAATTTCAACCCCTTAACTCGAGGGAATTTATGTTGCTTTCCACCCCAAATGCGCAGAAATGTTAATAAAAAATTTTGTAGAATTAAATTATGCTTGGTACCTAAAATTTCAGCATTGTATATTGCAGCAGTTAGTGTCACATACACAGTGAAAAAATTTCAACCCCTTAACTAGCGGGAATGTATGCTGCTTTCCACCCCAAATGCGCAGAAATGTTAATAAAAAATTTGTAGAATTAAATTATGCTGGGAACCTAAAATTTCAGCATTTTATATTGTAGCAGTTAGTGTCAGTTACTCTGTGAAAAAATTTCAACCCCTTAACTAGAGGGAATTTATGTTGCTTCCCACCCCAAATGCCAGAAATGTTAATAAAAAATTTGTAGAATTAAATTATGCTGGGAACCTAAAATTTCTGCATTGTAAATTAAAGCAGTTAGTGTCAGTTACTCTGTGAAAAAATTTCAACCCCTTAACTAGAGGGAATTTATGTTGCTTCCCACCCCAAATGCCAGAAATGCTAATAAAAAATTTGTAGAATTGAATTACGCAGGATAGTTAAAATTGTAGCAGTTAGTGTCAGATACTCGGTGAAAAAATTTCAACCCCTTAACTAGAGGGAATTTATGTTGCTTTCCACCCCAAATGCGCAGAAATGTTAATAAATAATTTGTAGAATCAAATTATGCTGGACACTCAAAATGTTAGCACTGTATATTGATGCATTTAGTGTCAGTTACTCTGTTAAAAAATTTCAACCCCTTAACTCGAGGCAATTTATGTTGCTTTCCACCCCAAATGCGCAGAAATGTTAATACAAAATTTGTAGAATTAAATTATGCTGGGTACCTAAAATTTCAGCATTGTAAATTGTAGCAGTTAGTGTCAGATACTCGGTGAAAAAATTTCAACCCCTTACCTCGCGGGGACTTATGTTGCTTTCTACCCCAAATGCCCAGAAATGTTGATAAAAAATTTGTTCAATCAAATTATGTAGGATATCTAATATTTCAGAAATGTATATTGAAGCAGTTAGTGTCAGTTACTCTGTTAAAAAATTTCAACCCCTTAACTAGAGGGAATTTATGTTGCTTTCCACCCCAAATGCGCAGAAATGTTAATAAAAAATTTGTAGAATTAAATTATGTAGGATACCTAAAATTTCAGAACTGTATATTGAAGCTGTTAGTGTCAGTTACTCTGTAAAAAAATTTCAACCCCTTAACTAGAGGGAATTTATGTTGCTTCCCACCCCAAATGCCAGAAATGTTAATAAAAAATTTGTAGAATTGAATTACGCAGGATACTTAAAATTGTAGCAGTTAGTGTCAGATACTCGGTGAAAAAATTTCAACCCCTTACCTCGCGGGGATTTATGTTGCTTTCCACCCCAAATGCCCAGAAATGATTATAAAAAATTTGTACAATCAAATTATGCTGGACACTCAAAATGTTAGCACTGTATATTGTTGCAGTTAGTGTCAGTTACTCTGTGAAAAAATTTCAACCCCTTATTAGAGGGAATTTAAGTTGCTTTCCACCCCAAATGAGCAGAAATGTTAATAAAAAATTTGTAGAATTAAATTATGCTTGGTACCTAAAATTTCAGCATTGTATATTGCAGCAGTTAGTGTCAGATACTCAGTGAAAAAATATCAACCCCTTATTAGCGGGAATTTATGTTGCTTTCCACCACAAATGCGCAGAAATGTTGATAAAAAATTTGTTCAATCAAATTATATAGGATATCTAATATTTCAGAAATGTATATTGAAGCAGTTAGTGTCAGTTACTCTGTAAAAAAATTTCAACCCCTCAACTAGAGGGAATTTATGTTGCTTTCCACCCCAAATGCGCAGAAATGTTAATAAAAAATTTGTAGAATTAAATTATGCTTGGTACCTAAAATTTCAGCATTGTATATTGCAGCAGTTAGTGTCAGTTACTCTGTTAAAAAATTTCAACCCCTTAACTAGCGGGAATGTATGCTGCTTTCCACCCCAAATGAGCAGAAATGTTAATAAAAAACTTGTAGATTTAAATTATTCTGGGAACCTAAAATTTCAGAACAGTATATTGTAGCAGTTAGTGTCAGTTACTCTGTGAAAAAATTTCAACCCCTTATTAGAAGGAATTTAAGTTGCTTTCCAACCCAAATGAGCAGAAATGTTAATAAAAAATGTGTAGAATTAAATTATGCTGGGTATCTAAAATTTCAGCATTGTATATTGTAGCAGTTAGTGTCAGTTACTCTGTAAAAAAATTTCAACCCCTTAACTAGAGGGAATTTATGTTGCTTCCCACCCCAAATGCCAGAAATGCTAATAAAAAATTTGTAGAATTGAATTACGCAGTATACTTAAAATTGTAGCAGTTAGTGTCAGATACTTGGTGAAAAATTTCAACCCCTTACCTCGCGGGGATTTATGTTGCTTTCCACCCCAAATGCCCAGAAATGATTATAAAAAATTTGTACAATCAAATTATGCTGGACACTCAAAATGTTAGCACTGTATATTGTTGCAGTTAGTGTCAGTTACTCTGTAAAAAAATTTCAACCCCTTAACTAGAGGGAATTTATGTTGCTTTCCACCCCAAATGCGCAGAAATGTTAATAAAAAATTTGTAGAATTAAATTATGCTGGGAACCTAAAATTTCAGCATTTTATATTGCAGCAGTTAGTGTCAGATACTCAGTGAATAAATTTCAACCCCTTATTAGAGGGAATTTAAGTTGTTTTCCACCACAAATGAGCAGAAATGTTAATAAAAAACTTGTAGATTTAAATTATGCTGGGAACCTAAAATTTCAGCATTGTAAATTAAAGCAGTTAGTGTCCGTTACTCTGTAAAAAAATTTCAACCCCTTAACTAGAGGGAATTTATGTTGCTTCCCACCCCAAATGCCCAGAAATTTTAATAAAAAATTTGTAGAATTGAATTACGCAGGATACTTAAAATTGTAGCAGTTAGTGTCAGATACTCTGTGAAAAAATTTCAACCCCTTAACTAGCGGGAATGTATGTTGCTTTCCACCCCAAATGCGCAGAAATTTTGATAAAGAATTTGTACTATCAAATTATGCTGGGTACCTAAAATTTCAGCATTGTATATTGTAGCAGTTAGTGTCAGTTACTCTGTAAAAAAATTTCAACCCGTTAACTAGAGGGAATTTATGTTGCTTTCCACCCCAAATGCGCAGAAATGTTAATAAAAAATTTGTAGAATTAAATTATGCTGGGTATCTAAAATTTCAGCATTTTATATTGTAGCAGTTAGTGTCAGTTACTCTGTGAAAAAATTTCAACCCCTTAACTAGCGGGAATTTATGTTGCTTCCCACCCCAAATGCCCAGAAATGTTAAAAAAATTTGTAGAATTAAATTATGCTTGGTACCTAAAATTTCAGCATTGTATATTGCAGCAGTTAGTGTCAGATACTCAGTGAAAAAATTTCAACCCCTTATTAGCGGGAATTTAAGTTGCTTTCCACCCCAAATGAGCAGAAATGTTAATAAAAAATTTGTAGAATTAAATTATGCTGGGTACCTAAAATTTCAGCATTGTAAATTGTAGCAGTTAGTGTCAGTTACTCTGTAAAAAAATTTCAACCCCTTAACTAGAGGGAATTTATGTTGCTTTCCACCCCAAATGCGCAGAAATGTTAATAAAAAAATTTATAGAATTAAATTATGCTGGCTACCTAAAATTTCAGCATTGCATATTGTAGCAGTTAGTGTCAGATACTCAGTGAAAAAATTTCAACCCCTTATTAGCGGGAATTTAAGTTGCTTTCCACCCCAAATGAGCAGAAATGTTAATAAAAAATTTGTAGAATTAAATTATGCTGGGTACCTAAAATTTCAGCATTGTAAATTGTAGCAGTTAGTGTCAGTTACTCTGTAAAAAAATTTCAACCCGTTAACTAGAGGGAATTTATGTTGCTTTCCACCCCAAATGCGCAGAAATGTTAATAAAAAATTTGTAGAATCAAATTATGTAGGATACCTAAAATTTCAGAACTGTATATTGAAGCAGTTAGTGTCAGTTACTCTGTAAAAAAATTTCAACCCCTTAACTAGAGGGAATTTATGTTGCTTCCCACCCCAAATGCCAGAAATGTTGATAAATAATTTGTAGAATTAAATTATGTAGGGTACCTAAAATTTCAGCATTTTATATTGTAGCAGTTAGTGTCAGATACTCAGTGAAAAAATTTCAACCCCTTACCTCGCGGGAATGTATGTCGCTTTCCACCCCAAATGCCCAGAAATGTTGATAAAAAACTTGTTCAATCAAATTATGTAGGATATCTAATGTTTCAGAAATGTATATTGAAGCAGTTAGGGTCAGTTACTCTGTTAAAAAATTTCAAACCCTTAACTCGCGGGGATTTATGTTGCTTTCCACCCCAAATGAGCAGAAATGTTAATAAAAAATTTGCAGAATTAAATTATGCTGGGTACCTAAAATTTCAGCATTGTAAATTGTAGCAGTTAGTGTCAGTTACTCTGTAAAAAAATTTCAACCCGTTAACTAGAGGGAATTTATGTTGCTTTCCACCCCAAATGCGCAGAAATGTTAATAAAAAATTTGTAGAATCAAATTATGTAGGATACCTAAAATTTCAGAACTGTATATTGAAGCAGTTAGTGTCAGTTACTCTGTAAAAAAATTTCAACCCCTTAACTAGAGGGAATTTATGTTGCTTCCCACCCCAAATGCCAGAAATGTTAATAAAAAATTTGTAGAATTAAATTATGCTGGGTATCTAAAATTTCAGCATTTTATATTGTAGCAGTTAGTGTCAGATACTCGGTGAAAAAATTTCAACCCCTTACCTCGCGGGGATTTATGTTGCTTTCCACCCCAAATGCACAGAAATGTTGATAAAAAATTTGTTCAATCAAATTATGTAGGATATCTAATATTTCAGAAATGTATATTGAAGCAGTTAGTGTCAGTTACTCTGTTAAAAAATTTCAAACCCTTAACTAGAGGGAATTTATGTTGCTTTCCACCCCAAATGCGCAGAAATGTTAATAAAAAATTTGTAGAATTAAATTATGTAGGATACCTAAAATTTCAGAACTGTATATTGAAGCTGTTAGTGTCAGTTACTCTGTGAAAAAATTTCAACCCCTTAACTAGAGGGAATTTATGTTGCTTTCCACCCCAAATGCGCAGAAATGTTAATAAAAAATTTGTAGAATTAAATTATGTAGGATACCTAAAATTTCAGAACTGTATATTGAAGCTGTTAGTGTCAGTTACTCTGTGAAAAAATTTCAACCCCTTATTAGCAGGAATTTAAGTTGCTTTCCAACCCAAATGCCTAGAAATGTTAATAAAAAATTTGTAGAATTAAATTATGCTTGGTACCTAAAAATTCAGCATTGTATATTGCAGCAGTTAGTGTCAGATACTCAGTGAAAAAATTTCAACCCCTTATTAGCGGGAATTTAAGTTGCTTTCCACCCCAAATGAGCAGAAATGTTAATAAAAAATTTGTAGAATTAAATTATGCTGGGTACCTAAAATTTCAGCATTGTATATTGTAGCAGTTAGTGTCAGTTACTCTGTAAAAAAATTTCAACCCCTTAACTAGAGGGAATTTGTGTTGCTTCCCACCCCAAATGCCAGAAATGTTAATAAAAAATTTGTAGAATTGAATTATGCTGGCTACCTAAAATTTCAGCATTGCATATTGTAGCAGTTAGTGTCAGATACTCAGCGAAAAAATTTCAACCCCTTATTAGCGGGAATTTAAGTTGCTTTCCACCCCAAGTGAGACGAAATGTAATTAAAAAATTTGTATAATTAAATTATGCTGGGTACCTAAAATTTCAGCATTGTATATTGTAGCAGTTAGTGTCAGATACTCAGTGAAAAAATTTTAAACCCTTATTTGAGGGAATTTAAGTTGCTTCCCACCCCAAATGCCTAGAAATGTTAATAAAAAATTTGTAGAATTAAATTATGCTGGGTACCTAAAATTTAAGCATTGTATATTGTAGCAGTTCGTGTCAGATACTCGGTGAAAAAATTTCAACCCCTTACCTCGCGGGGATGTATGTTGCTTTCCACCCCAAATGCGCAGAAATGTTGATAAAAAATTTGTACCATCAAATTATGTAGGATACCTAAAATTTCAGAACTGTATATTGAAGCAGTTAGTGTCACTTACTCTGTTAAAAAATTTCAACCCCTTAACTCGAGGGAATTTATGTTGCTTTCCACCCCAAATGCGCAGAAATGTTAATAAAAAATTTGTAGAATTAAATTATGCTTGGTACCTAAAATTTCAGCATTGTATATTGCAGCAGTTAGTGTCAGATACTCAGTGAAAAAATTTCAACCCCTTATTAGCGGGAATTTAAGTTGCTTTCCACCCCAAATGAGCAGAAATGTTAATAAAAAATTTGTAGAATTAAATTATGCTGGGTACCTAAAATTTCAGCATTGTAAATTGTAGCAGTTAGTGTCAGTTACTCTGTAAAAAAATTTCAACCCGTTAACTAGAGGGAATTTATGTTGCTTCCCACCCCAAATGCCAGAAATGTTGATAAATAATTTGTAGAATTAAATTATGCTGGGTATCTAAAATTTCAGCATTTTATATTGTAGCAGTTAGTGTCAGATACTCGGTGAAAAAATTTCAACCCCTTACCTCGCGGGGATGTATGTTGCTTTCCACCCCAAATGCGCAGAAATGTTGATAAAAAATTTGTACCATCAAATTATGTAGGATACCTAAAATTTCAGAACTGTATATTGAAGCAGTTAGTGTCAGTTACTCTGTAAAAAAATTTCAACTTCTTAACTAGAGGGAATTTATGTTGATTCCCACCCCTAATGCCAGAAATGTTAATAAAAAATTTGTAGAATTAAATTATGCTGGGTACCTAAAATTTAAGCATTGTATATTGTAGCAGTTAGTGTCAGATACTCAGTGAAAAAATTTCAACTCCTTACCTCGCGGGAATGTATGTCGCTTTCCACCCCAAATGCCCAGAAATGTTGATAAAAAATTTGTTCAATCAAATTATGTAGGATATCGAATATTTCAGAAATGTATATTGAAGCGGTTAGTGTCAGTTACTCTGTGAAAAAATTTCAACCCCTTAACTAGAGGGAATTTATGTTGCTTTCCACCCCAAATGCGCAGAAATGTTAATAAAAAATTTGTAGAATTAAATTATGTAGGATACCTAAAATTTCAGAACTGTATATTGAAGCTGCTAGTGTCAGATACTTGGTGAAAAAATTTTAACCCCTTACCTCGCGGGGATTTATGTTGCTTTCCACCCCAAATGCCCAGAAATGATTATAAAAAATTTGTACAATCAAATTATGCTGGGTACCTAAAATTTCAGCATTGTATATTGTAGCAGTTAGTGTCAGATACTCAGTGAAAAAATTTTAAACCCTTATTTGAGGGAATTTAAGTTGCTTCCCACCCCAAATGCCTAGAAATGTTAATAAAAAATTTGTAGAATTAAATTATGCTTGGTACCTAAAATTTCAGCATTGTATATTGCAGCAGTTAGTGTCAGATACTCAGTGAAAAAATATCAACCCCTTATTAGCGGGAATTTAAGTTGCCTTCCACCCCAAATGAGCAGAAATGTTAATAAAAAATTTGTAGAATTAAATTATGCTTGGTACCTAAAATTTCAGCATTGTATATTGCAGCAGTTAGTGTCAGATACTCAGTGAAAAAATATCAACCCCTTATTAGCGGGAATTTAAGTTGCTTTCCACCCCAAATGAGCAGAAATGTTAATAAAAAATTTGTAGAATTAAATTATGCTGGGTACCTAAAATTTCAGCATTGTAAATTGTAGCAGTTAGTGTCAGTTACTCTGTAAAAAAATTTCAACCCGTTAACTAGAGGGAATTTATGTTGCTTCCCACCCCAAATGCCAGAAATGCTAATAAAAAATTTGTAGAATTGAATTATGCTGGGTATCTAAAATTTCAGCATTTTATATTGTAGCAGTTAGTGTCAGATACTCGGTGAAAAAATTTCAACCCCTTACCTCGCGGGGATTTATGTTGCTTTCTACCCCAAATGCACAGAAATGTTGATAAAAAATTTGTTCAATCAAATTATGTAGGATATCTAATATTTCAGAAATGTATATTGAAGCAGTTAGTGTCAGTTACTCTGTAAAAAAATTTCAACCCCTTAACTAGAGGGAATTTATGTTGCTTTCCACCCCAAATGCGCAGAAATGTTAATAAAAAATTTGTAGAATTAAATTATGTAGGATACCTAAAATTTCAGAACTGTATATTGAAGCTGTTAGTGTCAGTTACTCTGTAAAAAAATTTCAACCCCTTAACTAGAGGGAATTTATGTTGCTTCCCACCCCAAATGCCAGAAATGTTAATAAAAAATTTGTAGAATTGAATTACGCAGGATACTTAAAATTGTAGCAGTTAGTGTCAGATACTCGGTGAAAAAATTTCAACCCCTTACCTCGCGGGGATTTATGTTGCTTTCCACCCCAAATGCCCAGAAATGATTATAAAAAATTTGTACAATCAAATTATGCTGGACACTCAAAATGTTAGCACTGTATATTGTTGCAGTTAGTGTCAGTTACTCTGTGAAAAAATTTCAACCCCTTATTAGAAGGAATTTAAGTTGCTTTCCACCCAAAATGAGCAGAAATGTTAATAAAAAATTTGTAGAATTAAATTATGTAGTATACCTAAAATTTCAGAAATGTATATTGAAGCAGTTAGTGTCAGTTACTCTGTGAAAACATTTCAACCCCTTAACTAGCGGGAATGTATGCTGCTTCCCACCCCAAATGCCAGAAATGTTAATAAAAAATTTGTAGATTTAAATTATGCTGGGTACCTAAAATATCAGCATTGTATATTGTAGCAGTTAGTGTCAGTTACTCTGAGAAAAAATTTCAACCGGTTACCTGGCGGGGATGTATGTTGCTTTCCACCCCAAATGCGCAGAAATGTTGATAAAAAATTTGTACCATCAAATTATGTAGGATACCTAAAATTTCAGAACTGTATATTGAAGCAGTTAGTGTCAGTTACTCTGTTAAAAATTTCAACCCCTTAACTCGCGGGAATTTATGTTGCTTTCCACCACAAATGCGCAGAAATGTTGATAAAAAATTTGTTCAATCAAATTATATAGGATATCTAATATTTCAGAAATGTATATTGAAGCAGTTAGTGTCAGTTACTCTGTAAAAAAATTTCAACCCGTTAACTAGAGGGAATTTATGTTGCTTTCCACCCCAAATGCGCAGAACTGTTAATAAAAAATTTGTAGAATTAAATTATGTAGGATACCTAAAATTTCAGAACTGTATATTGAAGCTGTTAGTGTCAGTTACTCTGTGAAAAAATTTCAACCCCTTAACTAGAGGGAATTTATGTTGCTTCCCACCCCAAATGCCAGAAATGCTAATAAAAAATTTGTAGAATTGAATTAGGCTGGGTACCTAAAATTTCAGCATTGCATATTGTAGCAGTTAGTGTCAGATACTCAGTGAAAGAATTTCAACCCCTTATTGGAGGGAATTTAAGTTGCTTTCCACCCCAAATGCCCAGAAATGTTGATAAAAAATTTGTTCAATCAAATTATGTAGGATATCTAATATTTCAGAAATGTATATTGAAGCAGTTAGTGTCAGTTACTCTGTGAAAACATTTCAACCCCTTAACTAGCGGGAATGTATGCTGCTTTCCACCCCAAATGCGCAGAAATGTTAATAAAAAATTTGTAGAATTAAATTATGCTGGGTATCTAAAATTTCAGCATTTTATATTGTAGCAGTTAGTGTCAGTTACTCTGTGAAAAAATTTCAACCCCTTAACTAGCGGGAATTTATGTTGCTTCCCACCCCAAATGCCAGAAATGTTAATAAAAAATTTGTAGAATTGAATTATGCTGGGTATCTAAAATTTCAGCATTTTATATTGTAGCAGTTAGTGTCAGATACTCAGTGAAAAAATTTCAACCCCTTACCTCGCGGGAATGTATGTCGCTTTCCACCCCAAATGCCCAGAAATGTTGATAAAAAACTTGTTCAATCAAATTATGTAGGATATCTAATGTTTCAGAAATGTATATTGAAGCAGTTAGGGTCAGTTACTCTGCTAAAAAATTTCAACCCCTTAACTAGAGGGAATTTATGTTGCTTTCCACCCCAAATGCGCAGAAATGTTAATAAAAAATTTGTAGAATTAAATTATGTAGGATACCTAAAATTTCAGAACTGTATATTGAAGCTGTTAGTGTCAGTTACTCTGTAAAAAAATTTCAACCCCTTAACTAGAGGGAATTTATGTTGCTTCCCACCCCAAATGCCAGAAATGTTAATAAAAAATTTGTAGAATTGAATTACGCAGGATACTTAAAATTGTAGCAGTTAGTGTCAGATACTCGGTGAAAAAATTTCAACCCCTTACCTCGCGGGGATTTATGTTGCTTTCTACCCCAAATGCACAGAAATGTTGATAAAAAATTTGTTCAATCAAATTATGTAGGATATCTAATATTTCAGAAATGTATATTGAAGCAGTTAGTGTCAGTTACTCTGTTAAAAAATTTCAAACCCTTAACTAGAGGGAATTTATGTTGCTTTCCACCCCAAATGCGCAGAAATGTTAATAAAAAATTTGTAGAATTAAATTATGCTTGGTACCTAAAATTTCAGCATTGTATATTGTAGCAGTTAGTGTCAGTTACTCTGTGAAAAAATTTCAACCCCTTAACTAGCGGGAATGTATGCTGCTTTCCACCCCAAATGCGCAGAAATGTTAATAAAAAATTTGTAGAATTAAATTATGCTGGGTAACTAAAATTTCAGCATTGTAAATTGTAGCAGTTAGTGTCAGTTACTCTGTGAAAAAATTTCAACCCCTTACCTCGCGGGGATGTATGTTGCTTTCCACCCCAAATGCGCAGAAATGTTGATAAAAAATTTGTACCATCAAATTATGTAGGATACCTAAAATTTCAGAACTGTATATTGAAGCAGTTAGTGTCACTTACTCTGTTAAAAAATTTCAACCCCTTAACTAGAGGGAATTTATGTTGCTTCCCACCCCAAATGCCAGAAATGTTGATAAATAATTTGTAGAATTAAATTATGCTGGGTATCTAAAATTTCAGCATTTTATATTGTAGCAGTTAGTGTCAGATACACGGTGAAAAAATTTCAACCCCTTACCTCGCGGGAATGTATGTCGCTTTACACCCCAAATGCCCGGAAATGTTGATAAATAATTTGTTCAATCAAATTATGTAGGATATCTAATATTTCAGAAATTTATATTGAAGCAGTTAGTGTCAGTTACTCTGTGAAAAAATTTCAACCCCTTAACTAGCGGGAATGTATGCTGCTTTCCACCCCAAATGCGCAGAAATGTTAATAAAAAATTTGTAGAATTAAATTATGCTGGGTATGTAAAATTTCAGCATTGTATATTGTAGCAGTTAGTGTCAGTTACTCTGTGAAAAAATTTCAACCCCTTAACTAGCGGGAATGTATGTTGCTTTCCACCCCAAATGCGCAGAAATGTTAATAAAAAATTTGTAGAATTAAATTATGTAGGATACCTAAAATTTCAGAACTGTATATTGAAGCAGTTAGTGTCAGTTACTCTGTAAAAAAATTTCAACCCCTTAACTAGAGGGAATTTATGTTGCTTTCCACCCCAAATGCCCAGAAATGTTAATAAAAAATTTGTAGAATTAAATTATGCTGGGTACCTAAAATTTCAAAAATGTATATTGTAGCAGTTAGTGTCAGTTACTCTGTGAAAAAATTTCAACCCCTTATTAGAAGGAATTTAAGTTGCTTTCCAACCCAAATGAGCAGAAATGTTAATAAAAAATGTGTAGAATTAAATTATGCTGGGTATCTAAAATTTCAGCATTTTATATTGTAGCAGTTAGTGTCAGTTACTCTGTGAAAAAATTTCAACCCCTTAACTAGCGGGAATTTATGTTGCTTCCCACCCCAAATGCGCAGAAATGTTGATAAAAAATTTGTTCAATCAAATTATGTAGGATATCTAATATTTCAGAAATGTATATTGAAGCAGTTAGTGTCAGTTACTCTGTTAAAAAATTTCAACCCCTTAACTAGAGGGAATTTATGTTGCTTTCCACCCCAAATGCGCAGAAATGTTAATAAATAATTTGTAGAATTAAATTACGCTTGGTATCTAATATTTCAGAAATTTATATTGAAGCAGTTAGTGTGAGTTACTCTGTAAAAAAATTTCAACCCCTTAACTAGCGGGAATGTATGCTGCTTTCCACCCCAAATGCGCAGAAATGTAAATAAAAAATTTGTAGAATTAAATTATGCTGGATACCTAAAATTTCAGCATTTTATATTGTAGCAGTTAGTGTCAGATACTCAGTGAATAAATTTCAACCCCTTATTAGAGGGAATTTAAGTTGTTTTCCACCCCAAATGAGCAGAAATGTTAATAAAAAACTTGTAGATTTAAATTATGCCGGTAACCTAAAATTTCAGCATTGTAAATTGAAGCAGTTAGTGTCAGTTACTCTGTAAAAAATTTCAACCGCTTAACTAGAGGGAATTTATGTTCCTTCCCTCCCCAAATGCCCAGAAATGTTAGTAAAAAATTTGTAGAATTGATTTACGCAGGATACTTAAAATTGTAGCAGTTAGTGTCAGTTACTCTGTGAAAAAATTTTAACCCCTTACCTCGCGAGGATGTATGCTGCTTTCCACCCCAAATGCGCAGAAATCTTAATAAAAAATTTGTAGAATTAAATTATGCTTGGTACCTAAGTTTCAGCATTGTATATTGCAGCAGTTAGTGTCAGTTATTCTGTGAATAAATTTCAACACCTTAACTAGCGGGAATGTATGCTGCTTTCCACCCCAAATGCGCAGAAATGTTAATAAAAAATTTGTAGAATTAAATTATGCTTGGTACCTAAGTTTAAATGCCCCGAAATGTTAATAAAAAATTTGCAGAATTGAATTACGCAGGATACTTAAAATTGTAGCAGTTAGTGTCAGATACTCAGTGAAAAAATTTTAAACCCTTATTTGAGGGAATTTAAGTTGCTTTCCACCCCAAATGAGCAGAAATGTTAATAAAAAATTTTTAGACTTATATTATTAGTGTCAGTTACTCTGTAAAAAAATTTTAAACCCTTAACTAGCGGGAATGTATGCTGCTTTCCACCCCAAATGCGCAGAAATGTTAATAAAAAATTTGTAGAATTAAATTATGCTGGGTATCTAAAATTTCAGCATTTTATATTGTAGCAGTTAGTGTCAGTTACTCTGTGAAAAAATTTCAACCCCTTAACTAGCGGGAATTTATGTTGCTTCCCACCCCAAATGCCAGAAATGTTAATAAAAAATTTGTAGAATTGAATTAGGCTGGGTACCTAAAATTTCAGCATTGCATATTGTAGCAGTTAGTGTCAGATACTCAGTGAAAAAATTTCAACCCCTTACCTCGCTGGGATGTATGTTGCTTTCCACCACAAATGCGCAGAAATGTTGATAAAAAATTTGTTCAATCAAATTATATAGGATATCTAATATTTCAGAAATGTATATTGAAGCAGTTAGTGTCAGTTACTCTGTAAAAAAATTTCAACCCGTTAACTAGAGGGAATTTATGTTGCTTTCCACCCCAAATGCGCAGAAATGTTAATAAATAATTTGTAGAATTAAATTATGTAGGATACCTAAAATTTCAGAACTGTATATTGAAGCTGTTAGTGTCAGTTACTCTGTGAAAAAATTTCAACCCCTTAACTAGAGGGAATTTATGTTGCTTCCCACCCCAAATGCCAGAAATGCTAATAAAAAATTTGTAGAATTGAATTACGCAGTATACTTAAAATTGTAGCAGTTAGTGTCAGATACTCGGTGAAAAAATTTCAACCCCTTACCTCGCGGGGACTTATGTTGCTTTGCACCCCAAATGCCCAGAAATGTTGATAAAAAATTTGTTCAATCAAATTATGTAGGATATCTAATTTTTCAGAAATGTATATTGAAGCGGTTAGTGTCAGTTACACTGTGAAAAAATTAAACCCGTTAACTAGAGGGAATTTATGTTGCTTTCCACCCCAAATGCGCAGAAATGTTAATAAAAAATTTGTAGAATTAAATTATGCTTGGTACCTAAAATTTCAGCATTGTATATTGCAGCAGTTAGTGTCAGTTATTCTGTGAAAAAATTTCAACCCCTTAACTAGCGGGAATGTATGCTGCTTTCTACCCCAAATGCGCAGAAATGTTAATAAAAAATTTGTAGAATTAAATTATGCTGGGAACCTAAAATTTCAGCATTGTAAATTAAAGCAGTTAGTGTCAGTTACTCTGAGAAAAAATTTCAACCCCTTACCTCGCGGGGATGTATGTTGCTTTCCACCCCAAATGCGCAGAAATGTTGATAAAAAATTTGTACCATCAAATTATGTAGGATACCTAAAATTTCAGAACTGTATATTGAAGCAGTTAGTGTCAGTTACTCTGTTAAAAATTTCAACCCCTTAACTAGAGGGAATTTATGTTGCTTCCCACCCCTAATGCCAGAAATGTTAATAAAAATTTTGTAGAATTAAATTATGATGGGTACCTAAAATTTCAGCATTGCATATTGTAGCAGTTAGTGTCAGATACTCAGTGAAAAAATTTCAACCCCTTACCTCGCGGGAATGTATGTCGCTTTCCACCCCAAATGCCCGGAAATGTTGATAAATAATTTGTTCAATCAAATTGTGTAGGATATCTAATATTTCAGAAATGTATATTGAAGCAGTTAGTGTCAGTTACTCTGTTAAAAAATTTCAACCCCTTAACTAGCGGGAATGTATGCTGCTTTCCACCCCAAATGCGCAGAAATGTTAATAAAAAATTTGTAGAATTAAATTATGCTGGGTATCTAAAATTTCGGCATTGTATATTGTAGCAGTTAGTGTCAGTTACTCTGTGAAAAAATTTCAAGCCCTTAACTAACGGGAATGTATGCTGCTTTCCACCCCAAATGCGCAGAAATGTTAATAAAAAATTTGTAGAATTAAATTATGTAGGATACCTAAAATTTCAGAACTGTATATTTAAGCAGTTAGTGTCAGTTACTCTGTAAAAAAATTTCAAACCCTTAACTAGAGGGAATTTATGTTGTTTCCCACCCCAAATGCCTAGAAATGTTAATAAAGAATTTGTAGAATTAAATTATGTAGGATACCTAAAATTTCAGAAATGTATATTGTAGCAGTTAGTGTCAGTTACTCTGTGAAAAAATTTCAACCCCTTATTAGAAGGAATTTAAGTTGCTTTCCAACCCAAATGAGCAGAAATGTTAATAAAAAATGTGCAGAATTAAATTATGCTGGGTATCTAAAATTTCAGCATTTTATATTGTAGCAGTTAGTGTCAGTTACTCTGTGAAAAAATTTCAACCCCTTAACTAGCGGGAATATATGTTGCTTCCCACCCCAAATGCACAGAAATGTTGATAAAAAATTTGTTCAATCAAATTATGTAGGATATCTAATATTTCAGAAATGTATATTGAAGCAGTTAGTGTCAGTTACTCTGTTAAAAAATTTCAACCCCTTAACTAGAGGGAATTTATGTTGCTTTCCACCCCAAATGCGCAGAAATGTTAATAAAAAATTTGTAGAATTGAATTACGCATGATACTTAAAATGTTAGCACTGTATATTGTTGCAGTTAGTGTCAGTTACTCTGTGAAAAAATTTCAACCCCTTAATTAGCAGGAATTTAAGTTGCATTCCACCCAAAATGAGCAGAAATGTTAATAAAAAATTTGAAGTATTAAATTATTCTGGGTACCTAAAATTTCAGCATTGTATATTGTAGCAGTTAGTGTCATTTACTCTGTGAAAAAATTTCAACCCCTATTAGAGGGAATTTAAGTTGCCATCCACCCCAAATGAGCGGAAATGTTAATAAAAAACTTGTAGATTTAAATAATGCTGGGAACCTAAAATTTCAGCATTGTAAATTGTAGCAGTTAGTGTCAGTTACTCTGTAAAAAAATTTCAACCCCTTAACTAGAGGGAATTTATGTTGCTTCCCACCCCAAATGCCAGAAATGTTAATAAAAAATTTGTAGAATTGAATTACGCAGGATACTTAAAATTGTAGCAGTTAGTGTCAGATACTCGGTGAAAAAATTTCAACCCCTTACCTCGCGGGGATTTATGTTGCTTTCCACCCCAAATGCCCAGAAATGATTATAAAAAATTTGTACAATCAAATTATGCTGGACACTCAAAATGTTAGCACTGTATATTGATGCAGTTAGTGTCAGTTACTCTGTTAAAAAATTTCAACCCCTTAACTAGCGGGAATGTATGCTGCTTTCTACCCCAAATGCGCAGAAATGTTAATAAAAAATTTGTAGAATTAAATTATGCTGGATACCTAAAATTTCAGCATTTTATATTGTAGCAGTTAGTGTCAGATACTCAGTGAATAAATTTCAACCCCTTATTAGAGGGAATTTAAGTTGTTTTCCACCCCAAATGAGCAGAAATGTTAATAAAAAACTTGTAGATTTAAATTATGCCGGTAACCTAAAATTTCAGCATTGTAAATTGAAGCAGTTAGTGTCAGTTACTCTGTAAAAAATTTCAACCGCTTAACTAGAGGGAATTTATGTTCCTTCCCTCCCCAAATGCCCAGAAATGTTAGTAAAAAATTTGTAGAATTGATTTACGCAGGATACTTAAAATTGTAGCAGTTAGTGTCAGTTACTCTGTGAAAAAATTTTAACCCCTTACCTCGCGAGGATGTATGCTGCTTTCCACCCCAAATGCGCAGAAATCTTAATAAAAAATTTGTAGAATTAAATTATGCTTGGTACCTGAGTTTCAGCATTGTATACTGCAGCAGTTAGTGTCAGTTATTCTGTGAAAAAATTTCAACACCTTAACTAGCGGGAATGTATGCTGCTTTCTACCCCAAATGCGCAGAAATGTTAATAATAAATTTGTAGAATTAAATTATGCTTGGTACCTGAGTTTCAGCATTGTATATTGCAGCAGTTAGTGTCAGTTATTCTGTGAAAAAATTTCAACCCCTTAACTAGCGGGAATGTATGCTGCTTTCCCCCCCAAATGCGCAGAAATGTTAATAAAAAATTTGTAGAATTGAATTACGCAGGATACTTAAAATTGTAGCAGTTAGTGTCAGATACTCAGTGAAAAAATTTCAAACCCTTATTTGAGGGAATTTAAGTTGCTTTCCACCCCAAATGAGCAGAAATGTTAATAAAAAATTTTTAGACTTATATTATGCTGGGTACCTAAAATTTCAGCATTGTATATTGCAGCAGTTAGTGTCAGATACTTAGTGATAAAATTTTGAACCCTTATTAGAGGGAACTTAAGTTGCTTTCCACCCAAAATGCGCAGAAATGTTAATAAAAAATTTGTAGCATTAAATTATGTAGGATACCTAAAATTTCAGCATTGTATATTGTAGCAGTTAGTGTCAGATACTTAGTGATAAAATTTTAAACCCTTATTAGAGGGAACTTAAGTTGCTTTCCACCCAAAATGCGCAGAAATGTTAATAAAAAATTTGTAGCATTAAATTATGTAGGATACCTAAAATTTCAGAATTGTATATTGAAGCGGTTAGTGTCAGTTTCTCTGTTAAAAAATTTCAACCCGTTAACTCGAGGGAATTTATGTTGCTTTCCACCCCAAATGCCCAGAAATGATTATAACAAATTTGTAGAATTAAATTATGCTGGGTATGTAAAATTTCAGCATTGTATATTGTAGCAGTTAGTGTCAGTTACTCTGTGAAAAAATTTCAACCCCTTAACTAGCGGGAATGTATGTTGCTTTCCACCCCAAATGCGCAGAAATTTTGATAAAGAATTTGTACTATCAAATTATGCTGGGTACCTAAAATTTCAGCATCTTAAATTGTAGCAGTTAGTGTCAGTTACTCTGTAAAAAAATTTCAACCCGTTAACTAGAGGGAATTTATGTTGCTTTCCACCCCAAATGCGCAGAAATGTTAATAAAAAATTTGTAGAATCAAATTATGTAGGATACCTACAATTTCAGAACTGTATATTGAAGCAGTTAATGTCAGTTACTCTGTAAAAAAATTTAAACCCCTTACCTCGCGAGGATGTATGCTGCTTTCCACCCCAAATGCGCAGAAATGTTAATAAAAAAATTTGTAGAATTAAATTATGCTTTGTACCTAAGTTTCAGCATTGTATATTGCAGCAGTTAGTGTCAGTTATTTTGTGAATAAATTTCATCCCCTTAACTAGCGGGAATGTATGCTGCTTTCCACCCCAAATGCGCAGAAATGTTAATAAAAAATTTGTAGAATTAAATTATGCTTGGTACCTAAGTTTCAGCATTGTATATTGCAGCAGTTAGTGTCAGTTACTCTGTGAAAAAATTTCAACCCCTTAACTAGCGGGAATGTATGTTGCTTCCCACCCCAAATGCCCAGAAATGTTAATAAAAAATTTGTAGAATTGAATTACGCAGGATACTTAAAATTGTAGCAGTTAGTGTCAGATACTCGGTGAAAAAATTTCAACCCCTTACCTCGCGGGGATGTATGTTGCTTTCCACCCCAAATGCGCAGAAATGTTAATAAAAAATTTGTAGAATTAAATTATGCTTGGTACCTAAGTTTCAGCATTGTATATTGCAGCAGTTAGTGTCAGTTATTCTGTGAAAAAATTTCAACCCCTTAACTAGCGGGAATGTATGCTGCTTTCTACCCCAAATGCGCAGAAATGTTAATAAAAAATTTGTAGAATTAAATTATGCTGGATACCTAAAATTTCAGCATTTTATATTGTAGCAGTTAGTGTCAGATACTCAGTGAATAAATTTCAACCCCTTATTAGAGGGAATTTAAGTTGTTTTCCACCCCAAATGAGCAGAAATGTTAATAAAAAACTTGTAGATTTAAATTATGCTGGGAACCTAAAATTTCAGCATTGTATATTGCAGCAGTTAGCGTCAGTTACTCTGTGAAAACATTTCAACCCCTTAACTAGCGGGAATGTATGCTGCTTCCCACCCCAAATGCCAGAAATTTTAATAAAAAATTTGTAGAATTGAATTATGCTTGGTACCTAAGTTTCAGCATTGTATATTGCAGCAGTTAGTGTCAGTTATTCTGTGAATAAATTTCAACCCCTTAACTAGCGGGAATGTATGCTGCTTTCCACCCCGAATGCGCAGAAATGTTAATAAAAAATTTGTAGAATTAAATTACGATTGGTACCTACTATTTCAGCATTGTATATTGCAGCAGTTAGCGTCAGTTACTCTGTGAAAAAATTGCAACTCCTTAACTAGCGGGAATGTATGCTGCTTTCTACCCCAAATGCGCAGAAATGTTAATAAAAAATTTGTAGAATTAAATTATGCTGGGAACCTAAAATTTCAGCATTGTATATTGTAGCAGTTAGTGTCAGTTACTCTGTAAAAAAATTTCAAACCGTTAACTAGAGGGAATTTAAGTTGCTTTCCACCCCAAATAAGCAGAAATGTTAATAAAAAATTTGTAGAATCAAATTATGTAGGATACCTAAAATTTCAGAACTGTATATTGAAGCAGTTAGTGTCAGTTACTCTGTAAAAAAATTTCAACCCCTTAACTAGAGGGAATTTATGTTGCTTCCCACCCCAAATGCCCAGAAATGTTAATAAAAAATTTGTAGAATTGAATTATGCTGGGGACCAAAAATTTCAGCAGTGGGTATGGTAGCAGATAGTGACAGATACTCTGTGACAAACTTTCAACCCCTTAACTAGAGGGAATTTATGTTGCTTTCCACCCCAAATGCCTAGCACTGCTAATAAAAAATTTATAGAATTAAATTATGCTGGGTACCTAAAATTTCAGCATTGTGTATTGTAGCAGCTAGTGTCAGATACTCAGTGAAAAAATGTCAACCCCTTATTAGCTGGAATTTAAGTTGCTTTCCACCCCAAATAAGCAGAAATGTTAATAAAAAATTTGTAGAATTAAATTATGCTGGGTACCTAAAATTTCAGCATTGTATGTTGCAGCAGTTAGTGTCAGATACTCAGTGAAAAAATTTTAAACCCTTATTTGAGGGAATTTAAGATGCTTTCCACCCCAAATGAGCAGAAATGTTAATAAAAAATTTTTAGACTTATATTATGCTGGGTACCTAAAATTTCAGCATTGTATATTGTAGCAGTTGGTGTCAGATACTTAGTGATAAAATTTTAAACCCTTATTAGAGGGAATTTAGGTTGCTTTCCACCCCAAATGAGCAGAAATGTTAATACAAAATTTGTAGAATTAAATTATGCTGGGTACCTAAAATTTCAGCATTGTAAATTGTAGCAGTTGGTGTCAGTTACTCTGTAAAAAAATTTCAACCCCTTAACTAGCGGGAATGTATGTTGCTTCCCACCCCAAATGCCCAGAAATGTTAAAAAAAATTTGTAGAATTAAATTATGCTGGGTACCTAAAATTGCAGCATTGCATATTGTAGCAGTTAGTGTCAGTTACTCTGTGAAAAAATTTCAACCCCTTATTAGCGGGAATTTAAGTTGCTTTCCACCCCAAATGTGCAGAAATGTTAATAAAATATTTTTAGACTTATATTATGCTGGGAACCTAAAATTTCAGCATTGTATATTGTAGCAGTTAGTGTCAGATACTCAGTGAAAAAATTTTAAACCCTTATTAGAGGGAACTTAAGTTGCTTTCCACCCCAAATGTGCAGAAATGTTAATAAAAAATTTGTAGAATTAAATTATGCTGGCTACCTAAAATTTCAGCATTGCATATTGTAGCAGTTAGTGCCAGATACTCTGTGAAAAAATTTCAACCCCTTAACTAGCGGGAATGTATGCTGCTTTCCACCCCAAATGCGCAGAAATGATAATAAAAAATTTGTAGTATTATATTATTCTGGGTACCTAAAATTTCAGCATTGTATATTGCAGCAGTTAGTGTCAGTTACTCTGTTAAAAAATTTCAACCCCTTAACTTAACCTGAAATGATTATAAAAATGTGTACAATCAAATTATGCTGGACACTCAAAATGTTAGCACTGTATATTGTTGCAGTTAGTGTCAGTTACTCTGTGAAAAAATTTCAACCCCTTATTAGAGGGAATTTAAGTTGCTTTCCACCCCAAATGAGCAGAAATGTTAATAAAAAATTTGTAGAATTAAATTATGCTTGGAACCTAAAATTTCAGCATTGTATATTGCAGCAGTTAGTGTCAGTTACTCTGTGAAAAAATTTCAACCCCTTAACTAGCGGGAATGTATGCTGCTTTCCACCCCAAATGAACAGAAATGTTAATAAAAAATTTGTAGAATTAAATTTTGCTGGGTATCTAAAATTTCAGCATTGTATACTGTAGCAGTTTGTGTCAGTTACTCTGTGCAAAAATTTCAACCCCCTACCTCGCGGGGATGTATGTTGCTTTCCACCCCAAATGCGCAGAAATGTTGATAAAAAATTTGTACAATCAAATTATGTAGTATACCTAAAATTTCAGAACTGTATATTGTAGCAGTTAGTGTCACTTACTCTGTTAAAAAATTTCAACTTCTTAACTAGAGGGAATTGATGTTGCTTTCCACCCCAAATGCGCAGAAATGTTAATAAAAAATTTGTAGAATTGAATTACGCTTGGTACCTAAAATTTCAGCATTGTATATTAAAGCAGTTAGTGTCAGTTACTCTGTGAAAAAATCTCAACCCCTTAACTAGCGGGAATGTATGTTGCTTTCCAACCCAAATGCGCAGAAATGTTGATAAAAAATTTGTACAAGCAAATTATGTAGGATACCTAAAATTTCAGAACTGTACATCGAAGCAGTTAGTGTCAGTTACTCTGTAAAAAAATTTCAACTTCTTAACTAGAGGGAATTGATGTTGCTTTCCACCCCAAATGCGCAGAAATGTTAATAAAAAAATTTGTAGAATTAAATTATGCTTGGTACCTAAAATTTCAGCATTGTATATTGCAGCAGTTAGTGTCAGTTACTCTGTTAAAAAATTTCAACCCCTTAACTAGCGGGAATGTATGCTGCTTTCCACCCCAAATGAGCAGAAATGTTAATAAAAAATTTGAAGTATTAAATTATTCAGGGTACCTAAAATTTCAGCATTGTATATTGCAGCAGTTAGTGTCAGTTACTCTGTTAAAAAATTTCAACCCCTTAACTAGCGGGAATGTATGCTGCTTTCCACCCCAAATGAGCAGAAATGTTAATAAAAAACTTGTAGATTTAAATTATGCTGGGAACCTATAATTTCAGCATTGTAAATTGAAGCAGGTAGTGTGAGTTACTCTGTAAAAAAATTTCAACCCCTTAACTAGAGGGAATTTATGTTGCTTCCCACCCCAAATGCCCAGAAATGTTAGTAAAAAATTTGTAGAATTGAATAACGCAGGATACTTAAAATTGTAGCAGTTAGTGTCAGATACTCGGTGAAAAAATTTCAACCCCTTACCTCGCGGGGATGTATGTTGCTTTCCACCCCAAATGCCCAGAAATGATTATAAAAGATTTGTACAATCAAATTATGCTGGACACTCAAAATGTTAGCACTGTATATTGATGCATTTAGTGTCAGTTACTCTGTTAAAAAATTTCAACCCCTTAACTCGAGGCAATTTATGTTGCTTTCCACCCCAAATGCGCAGAAATGTTAATAAAAAATTTGTAGAATTAAATTATGTAGCATACCTAAAATTTCATCAATTTATATTGTAGCAGTTAGTGTCAGATACTCAGTGAATAAATTTCAACCCCTTATTAGAGGGAATTTAAGTTGTTTTCCACCCCAAACGAGCAGAAATGTTAATAAAAAACTTGTAGATTTAAATTATGCCGGGAACCTAAAATTTCAGCATTGTAAATTGAAGCAGTTAGTGTCAGTTACTCTGTAAACAAATTTCAACCGCTTAACTAGAGGGAATTTATATTCCTTCCCTCCCCAAATGCCCAGAAATGTTAGTAAAAAATTTGTAAAATTGATTTACGCAGGATACTTAAAATTGTAGCAGTTAGTGTCAGTTACTCTGTGAAAAAATTTCAACCCCTTAACTAGCGGGAATGTATGTTGCTTTCCACCCCAAATGCGCAGAAATTTTGATAAAGAATTTGTACTATCAAATTATGCTGGGTACCTAAAATTTCAGCATTGTAAATTGTAGCAGTTGGTGTCAGTTACTCTGTAAAAAAATTTCAACCCCTTAACTAGCGGGAATGTATGTTGCTTCCCACCCCAAATGCCCAGAAATGTTAATAAAAAATTTGTAGAAACAAATTATGTAGGATACCTAAAATTTCAGAACTGTATATTGAAGCTGCTAGTGTCAGATACTCGGTGAAAAAATTTTAACCCCTTACCTCGCGGGGATGTATGTTGCTTTCCACCCCAAATGCGCAGAAATGTTAATAAAAAATTTGTAGAATTAAATTATGCTTGGTACCTGAGTTTCAGCATTGTATATTGCAGCAGTTAGTGTCAGTTATTCTGTGAAAAAATTTCAACCCCTTAACTAGCGGGAATGTATGCTGCTTTCTACCCCAAATGCGCAGAAATGTTAATAAAAAATTTGTAGAATTAAATTATGCTTGGTACCTGAGTTTCAGCATTGTATATTGAAGCAGTTAGTGTCAGTTACTCTGTGAAAAAATTTCAACCCCTTAACTAGCGGGAATGTATGCTGCTTCCCACCCCAAATGCCCAGAAATGTTAATAAAAAATTTGTAGAATTGAATTACGCAGGATACTTAAAATTGTAGCAGTTAGTGTCAGATACTCGGTGAAAAAATTTCAACCCCTTACCTCGCGGGGATGTATGTTGCTTTCCACCCCAAATGCGCAGAAATGTTAATAAATAATTTGTAGAATTAAATTATGCTTGGTACCTGAGTTTCAGCATTGTATATTGCAGCAGTTAGTGTCAGTTATTCTGTGAAAAAATTACAACCCCTTAACTAGCGGGCATGTCTGCTGCTTTCTACCCAAAATGAGCAGAAATGTTAATAAAAAATTTTTAGACTTATATTATGCTGGGTACCTAAAATTTCAGCATTGTATATTGTAGCTGTTATTGTCAGATACTTAGTGATAAAATTTTAAACCCTTATTAGAGGGAACTTAAGTTGCTTTCCACCCAAAATGCGCAGAAATGTTAATAAAAAATTTGTAGCATTAAATTATGTAGGATACCTAAAATTTCAGAATTGTAAATTGAAGCGGTTAGTGTCAGTTACTCTGTGAAAAAATTAAAAGTCTTTAACTAGAGGGAATTGATGTTGCTTTCCACCCCAAATGCCCAGAAATGATTATAAAAAATTTGTAGAATTAAATTATGCTGGGTACCCAAAATTTCAGCATTGTATATTGTAGCAGTTAGTGTCAGTAACTCTGTGAAAAAATTTCAACCCCTTAACTAGAGGGAATTTATGTTCCTTCCCTCCACAAATGCCCAGAAATGTTAGTAAAAAATTTGTAGAATTGATTTACGCAGGATACTTAAAATTGTAGCAGTTAGTGTCAGTTACTCTGTGAAAAATTTCAACCCCTTAACTAGCGGTAATGTATGTTGCTTTCCACCACAAATGCGCAGAAATGTTGATAAAGAATTCGTACAATCAAATTATGCTGGGTACCTAAAATTTCAGCATTGTAAATTGTAGCAGTTAGTGTCAGTTACTCTGTAAAAAAATTTCAACCCGTTAACTAGAGGGAATTTATGTTGCTTTCCACCCCAAATGCGCAGAAATGTTAATAAAAAATTTGTAGAATCAAATTATGTAGGATACCTAAAATTTCAGAACTGTATATTGAAGCAGTTAGTGTCAGTTACTCTGTGAAAAAATTTCAACACCTTACCTCGCGGGGATGTATGTTGCTTTACACCCCAAATGCGCAGAAACGTTAATAAAAAATTTGTAGAATTAAATTATGCTTGGTACCTAAGTTTCTGCATTGTATATTGCAGCAGTTAGTGTCAGTTACTCTGTAAAAAAATTTCAACCCCTTAACTAGCTGGAATGTATGCTGCTTTCCACCCCAAATGCGCAGAAATGTTAATAAAAAATTTGTAGAATTAAATTATGCTTGGTACCTAAGTTTCAGCATTGTATATTGCAGCAGTTAGTGTCAGTTATTCTGTGAAAAAATTTCAACCCCTTAACTAGCGGGAATGTATGCTGCTTTCTACCCCAAATGCCCAGAAATGTTAATAAAAAATTTGTAGAATTGAATTACGCAGGATACTTAAAATTGTAGCAGTTAGTGTCAGATACTCGGTGAAAAAATTTCAACCCCTTACCTTGCGGGGATTTATGATGCTTTCAACCCCAAATGCACAGAAATGTTAATAAAAAATTTGTTCAATAAAATTATGCTTGGTACCTAAGTTTCAGCATTGTATATTGCAGCAGTTAGTGTCAGTTATTCTGTGAATAAATTTCAACCCCTTAACTAGCGGGAATGTATGCTGCTTTCCACCCCAAATGCGCAGAAATGTTTATAAAAAATTTGTAGAATTAAATTATGCTGGATACCTAAAATTTTAGCATGGTATATTGTAGCAGTTAGTGTCAGATACTCAGTGAAAAAATTTTAAACCCTTATTTGAGGGAATTTAAGTTGCTTTCCACCCCAAATGAGCAGAAATGTTAATAAAAAATTTTTAGACTTATATTATGCTGGGTACCTAAAATTTCAGCATTGTATATTGTAGCAGTTAGTGTCAGATACTTAGTGATAAAATTTTAAACACTTATTAGAGGGAACTTAAGTTGCTTTCCACCCCAAATGCGCAGAAATGTTAATAAAAAATTTGTAGAATTGAATTATGTAGGATACATAATATTTCAGAAATGTATATTGAAGCGGTTAGTGTCAGTTACTCTGTGAAAAAATTACAACCCGTTAACTAGAGGGAATTTATGTTGCTTTCCACCCCAAATGCGCAGAAATGATTATAAAAAATATGTAGAATTAAATTATGCTGGGTACCCAAAATTTCAGCATTGTATATTGTAGCAGTTAGTGTCAGTAACTCTGTGAAAAAATTTCAACCCCTTAACTAGATGGAATTTATGTTCCTTCCCTCCGCAAATGCCCAGAAATGTTAGTAAATAATTTGTAGAATTGATTTACGCAGGATACTTAAAATTGTAGCAGTTAGTGTCAGTTACTCTGTGATAAAATTTCAACCCCTTAACTAGCGGGAATGTATGTTGCTTTCCAGCCCAAATGCGCAGAAATGTTGATAAAGAATTTGTACTATCAAATTATGCTGGGTACCTAAAATTTCAGCATCTTAAATTGTAGCAGTTAGTGTCAGTTACTCTGTAAAAAAATTTCAAGCCGTTAACTAGAGGGAATTTATGTTGCTTTCCACCCCAAATGAGCAGAAATGTTAATAAAAACTTGTAGATTTAAATTATGCTTGGTACCTAGGTTTCAGCATTGTCTATTGCAGCAGTTAGTGTCAGTTATTCTGTGAAAAAATTGCAACCCCTTAACTAGCGGGAATGTATGCTGCTTTCTACCCCAAATGCGCAGAAATGTTAATAAAAAATTTGTAGAATTAAATTATGCTTGGTACCTAAGTTTCAGCATTGTATATTGCAGCTGTTAGTGTCAGTTATTCTGTGAATAAATTTCAACCCCTTAACTAGCGGGAATGTATGCTGCTTCCCACCCCAAATGCGCAGAATCGTTAATAAAAAATTTGTAGAATTGAATTACGCAGGATACTTAAAATTGTAGCAGTTAGTGTCAGTTACTCTGTGAAAAAATTTCAACCCCTTACCTCGCGGGGATGTATGTTGCTTTCCACCCCAAATGCGCAGAAATGTTAATAAAAAATTTGTAGAATTAAATTATGCTTGGTACCTAAGTTTCAGCCTTGTATATTGCAGCAGTTAGTGTCAGTTATTCTGTGAAAAAATTTCAACCCCTTAACTAGCGGGAATGTATGCTGCTTTCTACCCCAAATGCGCAGAAATGTTAATAAAAAATTTGTAGAATTAAATTATGCTGGGAACCTAAAATTTCAGCATTTTATATTGTAGCAGTTAGTGTCAGATACTCAGTGAATAAATTTCAACCCCTTACTAGAGGGAATTTAAGTTGTTTTCCACCCCAAATGAGCAGAAATGTTAATAAAAACTTGTAGATTTAAATTATGCTGCGAACCTAGAATTTCAGCATTGTAAATTGAAGCAGTTAGTGTCAGTTACTCTGTAAAAAAATTTCAACCCCTTAACTAGCGGGAATGTATGCTGCTTTCCACCCCAAATGCCAGAAATGTTGATAAATAATTTGTAGAATTAAATTATGCTGGGTATCTAAAATTTCAGCATTTTATATTGTAGCAGTTAGTGTCAGATACACGGTGAAAAAATTTCAACCCCTTATTAGAGGGAATTTAAGTTGCTTTCCACCCCGAATGCGCAGAAATGTTAATAAAAAATTTGTAGAATTAAATTATGCTTGGTACCTAATATTTCAGCATTGTATGTTGCAGCAGTTAGCGTCAGTTACTCTGTGAAAAAATTGCAACCCCTTAAACTAGCGGGAATGTATGCTGCTTTCCACCCCAAATGAGCAGAAATGTTAATAAAAAATTTGCAGAATTAAATTATGCTGGGTACCTAAAATTTCAGCATTGTAAATTGTAGCAGTTAGTGTCAGTTACTCTGTAAAAAAATTTCAACCCGTTAACTAGAGGGAATTTATGTTGCTTTCCACCCCAAATGCGCAGAAATGTTAATAAAAAATTTGTAGAATCAAATTATGTAGCATACCTAAAATTTCAGAACTGTATATTTAAGCAGTTAGTGTCAGTTACTCTGTAAAAAAATTTCAAACCCTTAACTAGAGGGAATTTATGTTGCTTCCCACCCCAAATGCCCAGAAATGTTAATAAAAAATTTGTAGAATTAAATTATGTTGGTTATCTAATATTTCAGAATTGTATATTGTAGCAGTTAGTGTCAGTTACTCTGTTAAAAAATTTCAACCCCTTAACTAGAGGGAATTTATTTTGCTTTCCACCCCAAATGCCTAGCACTGTTAATAAAAAATTTATAGAATTAAATTATGCTGGGTACCTAAAATTTCAGCATTGCACATTGTAGCAGTTAGTGTCAGATACTCAGTTAAAAAATTTCAACCCCTTATTAGCTGGAATTTAAGTTGCTTTCCACCCCAAATAAGCAGAAATGTTAATAAAAAATTTGTAGAATTAAATTATGCTGGGTACCTAAACTTTAAGCATTGTATATTGTAGCAGTTCGTGTCAGATACTCAGTGACAAAATTTTAAACACTTATATGAGGGAATTTAAGTTGCTTTCCACCCCAAATGAGCAGAAATGTTAATAAAAAATTTTTAGACTTATATTATGCTGGGTACCTAAAATTTCAGCATTGTATATTGTAGCAGTTAGTGTCAGATACTTAGTGATAAAATTTTAAACCCTTATTAGAGGGAACTTAAGTTGCTTTCCACCCAAAATGCGCAGAAATGTTAATAAAAAATTTGTAGCATTAAATTATGTAGGACACCTAAAATTTCAGAATTGTATATTGAAGCGGTTAGTGTCAGTTACTCTGTAAAAAAATAACAACCCTTTAACTAGAGGGAATTGATGTTGCTTTCCACCCCAGATGCGCAGAAATGTTGATAAAAAAATTTGTAGAATTAAATTATGCTGGGTACCTAAAATTTCAGCATTGTATATTGTAGCAGTTAGTGTCAGATACTCAGTGAAAAAATTTTAAACCCTTATTTGAGGGAATTTAAGTTGCTTTCCACCCCAAATATGCAGAAATGTTAATAAAATATTTTTAGACTTATATTATGCTGGGTACCTAAAATTTCAGCATTGTAAATTGTAGCAGTTAGTGTCAGTTACTCTGTGAAAAAATTTCAACCCCTTAACTAGAGGGAATTTCTGTTGCTTCCCACCCCAAATGCCTAGAAATGTTAAAAAAAATTTGTAGAATTAAATTATGCTGGGTACCTAAAATTTCAGCATTGCATATTGTAGCAGTTAGTGTCAGATACTCAGTGAAAAAATTTCAACCCCTTATTAGCGGGAATTTAATTTGCTTTCCACCCCAAGTGAGCAGAAATGTAATTAAAAAATTTGTAGAATTAAATTATGCTGGGTAACTAAATTTTAATAATTGTGTATAGTAGCAGTTAGTGTCAGTAACTCTGTGAAAAAATTTCAACCCCTTACCTCGCGGGGGTGTATGTTGCTTTCCACCCCAAATGCGCAGAAATGTTAATAAAATATTTGTAGAATTAAATTATGCTTGGTACCTAAGTTTCAGCATTGTATATTGCAGCAGTTAGTGTCAGTTATTCTGTGAATAAATTTCAACCCCTTAACTAGCGGGAATGTATGCTGCTTTCCACCCCAAATGAGCAGAAATGTTAATAAAAAATTTTTAGACTTATATTATGCTGGGTACCTAAAATTTCAGCATTGTATATTGTAGCTGTTATTGTCAGATACTTAGTGATAAAATTTTAAACCCTTATTAGAGGGAACTTAAGTTGCTTTCCACCCAAAATGCGCAGAAATGTTAATAAAAAATTTGTAGCATTAAATTATGTAGGATACCTAAAATTTCAGAATTGTATATTGAAGCGGTTAGTGTCAGTTACTCTGTAAAAAAATTAAAAGTCTTTAACTAGAGGGAATTGATGTTGCTTTCCACCCCAAATGCCCAGAAATGATTATAAAAAATTTGTAGAATTAAATTATGCTGGGTACCCAAAATTTCAGCATTGTATATTGTAGCAGTTAGTGTCAGATACTCTGTGAAAAAATTTCAACCCCTTAACTCGAGGGAATTTATGTTCCTTCCCTCCACAAATGCCCAGAAATGTTAGTAAAAAATTTGTAGAATTGATTTACGCAGGATACTTAAAATTGTAGCAGTTAGTGTCAGTTACTCTGTGAAAAATTTCAACCCCTTAACTCGCGGTGATGTATGTTGATTTCCACCACAAATGCGCAGAAATGTTGATAAATATTTTGTTCAATCAAATTATGCTGGGTACCTAAAATTTCAGCATTGTAAATTGTAGCAGTTAGTGTCAGTTACTCTGTAAAAAAATTTCAACCCGTTAACTAGAGGGAATTTATGTTGCTTTCCACCCCAAATGCGCAGAAATGTTAATAAAAAATTTGTAGAATCAAATTATGTAGGATACCTAAAATTTCAGAACTGTATAT
Source organism: Diplolepis rosae (assembly GCA_030998225.1). Lineage (NCBI taxonomy): Eukaryota > Metazoa > Arthropoda > Insecta > Hymenoptera > Diplolepididae > Diplolepis > Diplolepis rosae. The sequence goes on from JAPYXD010000546.1 coordinate 1,011,494, forward strand.
TGAAGCAGTTAGTGTCAGTTACTCTGTAAAAAAATTTTAACCCCTTACCTCGCGAGGATGTATGCTGCTTTCCACCCCAAATGCGCAGAAACGTTAATAAAAAATTTGTAGAATTAAATTATGCTTGGTACCTAAGTTTCTGCATTGTATATTGCAGCAGTTAGTGTCAGTTTTTCTGTGAATAAATTTCAACCCCTTAACTAGCTGGAATGTATGCTGCTTTCCACCCCAAATGCGCAGAAATGTTAATAAAAAATTTGTAGAATTAAATTATGCTTGGTACCTAAGTTTCAGCATTGTATATTGCAGCAGTTAGTGTCAGTTATTCTGTGAAAAAATTTCAACCCCTTAACTAGCGGGAATGTATGCTGCTTCCCACCCCAAATGCCCAGAAATTTTAATAAAAAATTTGTAGAATTGAATTACGCAGGATACTTAAAATTGTAGCAGTTAGTGTCAGATACTCGGTGAAAAAATTTCAACCCCTTACCTCGCGGGGATGTATGTTGCTTTCCACCCCAAATGCGCAGAAATGTTAATAAAAAATTTGTAGAATTAAATTATGCTTGGTACCTAAGTTTCAGCATTGTATATTGCAGCAGTTAGTGTCAGTTATTCTGTGAAAAAATTTCAACCCCTTAACTAGCGGGAATGTATGCTGCTTTCTACCCCAAATGCGCAGAAATGTTAATAAAAAATTTGTAGAATTAAATTATGCTGGGAACCTAAAATTTTAGCATGGTATATTGTAGCAGTTAGTGTCAGATACTCAGTGAAAAAAATTTTAAACCCTTATTGGAGGGTATTTAAGTTGCTTTCCACCCCAAATGAGCAGATATGTTAATAAAAAATTTTTAGACTTATATTATGCTGGGTACCTAAAATTTCAGCATTGTATATTGTAGCAGTTAGTGTCAGATACTTAGTGATAAAATTTTAAACACTTATTAGAGGGAACTTAAGTTGCTTTCCACCCCAAATGCGCAGAAATGTTAATAAAAAATTTGTAGAATTGAATTATGTAGGATACATAATATTTCAGAAATGTATATTGAAGCGGTTAGTGTCAGTTACTCTGTGAAAAAATTACAACCCGTTAACTAGAGGGAATTTATGTTGCTTTCCACCCCAAATGCCCAGAAATGATTATAAAAAATATGTAGAATTAAATTATGCTGGGTACCCAAAATTTCAGCATTGTATATTGTAGCAGTTAGTGTCAGTAACTCTGTGAAAAAAATTTCAACCCCTTAACTAGATGGAATTTATGTTCCTTCCCTCCGCAAATGCCCAGAAATGTTAGTAAATAATTTGTAGAATTGATTTACGCAGGATACTTAAAATTGTAGCAGTTAGTGTCAGTTACTCTGTGATAAAATTTCAACCCCTTAACTAGCGGGAATGTATGTTGCTTTCCAGCCCAAATGCGCAGAAATGTTGATAAAGAATTTGTACTATCAAATTATGCTGGGTACCTAAAATTTCAGCATCTTAAATTGTAGCAGTTAGTGTCAGTTACTCTGTAAAAAAATTTCAAGCCGTTAACTAGAGGGAATTTATGTTGCTTTCCACCCCAAATGAGCAGAAATGTTAATAAAAACTTGTAGATTTAAATTATGCTTGGTACCTAGGTTTCAGCATTGTCTATTGCAGCAGTTAGTGTCAGTTACTCTGTGAAAAAATTTCAACCCCTTAACTAGCGGGTATGTATGTTGCTTTCCACCCCAAATGCGCAGAAATGTTAATAAAAAATTTGTAGAATTAAATTATGCTTGGTACCTAAGTTTCAGCATTGTATATTGCAGCAGTTAGTGTCAGTTATTCTGTGAAAAAATTTCAACCCCTTAACTAGCGGGAATGTATGCTGCTTCCCACCCCAAATGCGCAGAATCGTTAATAAAAAATTTGCAGAATTGAATTACGCAGGATACTTAAAATTGTAGCAGTTAGTGTCAGTTACTCTGTGAAAAAATTTCAACCCCTTACCTCGCGGGGATGTATGATGCTTTCCACCCCACATGCGCAGAAATGTTAATAAAAAATTTGTAGAATTAAATTATGCTTGGTACCTAAGTTTCAGCCTTGTATATTGCAGCAGTTAGTGTCAGTTATTCTGTGAAAAAATTGCAACCCCTTAACTAGCGGGAATGTATGCTGCTTTCTACCCCAAATGCGCAGAAATGTTAATAAAAAATTTGTAGAATTAAATTATGCTGGATACCTAAAATTTCAGCATTTTATATTGTAGCAGTTAGTGTCAGATACTCAGTGAATAAATTTCAACCCCTTACTAGAGGGAATTTAAGTTGTTTTCCACCCCAAATAAGCAGAAATGTTAATAAAAACTTGTAGATTTAAATTATGCTGCGAACCTAGAATTTCAGCATTGTAAATTGAAGCAGTTAGTGTCAGTTACTCTGTAAAAAAATTTCAACCCCTTAACTAGCGGGAATGTATGCTGCTTTCCACCCCAAATGCCAGAAATGTTGATAAAAAATTTGTAGAATTAAATTATGCTGGATACCTAAAATTTCGGCATTGTATATTGTAGCAGTTAGTGTCAGATACTCAGTGAAAAAATTTCAACACCTTATTAGAGGGAATTTAAGTTGCTTTCCACCCCGAATGCGCAGAAATGTTAATAAAAAATTTGTAGAATTAAATTATGCTTGGTACCTAATATTTCAGCATTGTATGTTGCAGCAGTTAGCGTCAGTTACTCTGTGAAAAAATTGCAACCCCTTAAACTAGCGGGAATGTATGCTGCTTTCCACCCCAAATGCGCAGAAATGTTAATAAAAAATTTGTAGAATTAAATTATGCTGGGTACCTAAAATTTCAGCATTGTAAATTGTAGCAGTTAGTGTCAGTTACTCTGTAAAAAAATTTCAACCCGTTAACTAGAGGGAATTTATGTTGCTTTCCACCCCAAATGCGCAGAAATGTTAATAAAAAATTTGTAGAATCAAATTATGTAGCATACCTAAAATTTCAGAACTGTATATTTAAGCAGTTAGTGTCAGTTACTCTGTAAAAAAATTTCAACCCCTTAACTAGAGGGAATTTATGTTGTTTCCCACCCCAAATGCCCAGAAATGTTAATAAAAAATTTGTAGAATTGAATTATGCTGGGTACCTAATATTTCAGCATTGTATATTGTAGCAGTTAGTGTCAGTTACTCTGTGAAAAAATTTCAACCCCTTAACTAGAGGGAATTTATGTTGCTTTCCACCCCAAATGCCTAGCACTGTTAATAAAAAATTTATAGAATTAAATTATGCTGGGTACCTAAAATTTCAGCATTGTATATTGCAGCAGTTAGTGTCACATACACAGTTAAAAAATTTCAACCCCTTATTAGCGGGAATTTAAGTTGCTTTCCACCCCAAATGAGCAGAAATGTTAATAAAAAATTTGTAGAATTAAATTATGCTGGGTACCGAAAATTTCAGCATTGTATATTGCAGCAGTTAGTGTCAGATACTCAGTGAAAAAATTTTAAACACTTATATGAGGGAATTTAAGTTGCTTTCCACCCCAAATGAGCAGAAATGTTAATAAAAAATTTTTAGACTTATATTATGCTGGGTACCTAAAATTTCAGCATTGTATATTGTAGCAGTTAGTGTCAGATACTTAGTGATAAAATTTTAAACCCTTATTAGAGGGAACTTAAGTTGCTTTCCACCCAAAATGCGCAGAAATGTTAATAAAAAATTTGTAGCATTAAATTATGTAGGACACCTAAAATTTCAGAATTGTATATTGAAGCGGTTAGTGTCAGTTACTCTGTAAAAAAATAACAACCCTTTAACTAGAGGGAATTGATGTTGCTTTCCACCCCGAATGCGCAGAAATGTTGATAAAAAATTTGTAGAATTAAATTATGCTGGGTACCTAAAATTTCAGCATTGTATATTGTAGCAGTTAGTGTCAGATACTCAGTGAAAAAATTTTAAACCCTTATTTGAGGGAATTTAAGTTGCTTTCCACCCCAAATGTGCAGAAATGTTAATAAAATATTTTTAGACTTATATTATGCTGGGTACCTAAAATTTCAGCATTGTAAATTGTAGCAGTTAGTGTCAGTTACTCTGTGAAAAAATTTCAACCCCTTAACTAGAGGGAATTTCTGTTGCTTCCCACCCCAAATGCCTAGAAATGTTAAAAAAAATTTGTAGAATTAAATTATGCTGGGTACCTAAAATTTCAGCATTGCATATTGTAGCAGTTAGTGTCAGATACTCAGTGAAAAAATTTCAACCCCTTATTAGCGGGAATTTAATTTGCTTTCCACCCCAAGTGAGCAGAAATGTAATTAAAAAATTTGTAGAATTAAATTATGCTGGGTACCTAAAATTTCAGCATTGTAAATTGTAGCAGTTAGTGTCAGTTACTCTGTGAAAAAATTTCAACCCCTTAACTAGAGGGAATTTCTGTTGCTTCCCACCCCAAATGCCTAGAAATGTTAAAAAAAATTTGTAGAATTAAATTATGCTTGGAACCTAAAATTTCAGCATTGTATATTGCAGCAGTTAGTGTCAGATACTCAGTAAAAAAATTTCAACCCCTCATTAGCGGGAATTTAAGTTGCTTTCCACCCCAAATGAGCAGAAATGTTAATAAAAAATTTGCAGAATTAAATTATGCTGGGTACCTAAAATTTCAGCATTGTAAATTGTAGCAGTTAGTGTCAGATACTCAGTGAAAAAATTTTAAACCCTTATTTGAGGGAATTTAAGTTGCTTTCCACCCCAAATGAGCAGAAATGTTAATAAAAAATTTTTAGACTTATATTATGCTGGGTACCTAAAATTTCAGCATTGTATATTGTAGCAGTTAGCGTCAGTTACTCTGTGAAAAAATTGCAACCCCTTAACTAGCGGGAATGTATGCTGCTTTCCACCCCAAATGCCAGAAATGTTAATAAAAAATTTGTAGAATTAAATTATGCTGGCTACCTAATATTTCAGCATTGTATATTGCAGCAGTTAGCGTCAGTTACTCTGTGAAAAAATTGCAACCCCTTAACTAGTAGGAATGTATGCTGCTTTCCACCCCAAATGCCAGAAATGTTAATAAAAAATTTGTAGAATTAAATTATGCTGGCTACCTAATATTTCAGCATTGTATATTGCAGCAGTTAGCGTCAGTTACTCTGTGAAAAAATTGCAACCCCTTAACTAGCGGGAATGTATGCTGCTTTCCACCCCAAATGCCAGAAATGTTAATAAAAAATTTGTAGAATTAAATTATGCTGGATACCTAAAATTTCAGCATTGTATATTGTAGCAGTTAGCGTCAGTTACTCTGTGAAAAAATTGCAACCCCTTAACTAGCGGGAATGTATGCTGCTTTCCACCCCAAATGCCAGAAATGTTAATAAAAAATTTGTAGAATTAAATTATGCTGGCTACCTAATATTTCAGCATTGTATATTGCAGCAGTTAGCGTCAGTTACTCTGTGAAAAAATTGCAACCCCTTAACTAGCGGGAATGTATGCTGCTTTCCACCCCAAATGCCAGAAATGTTAATAAAAAATTTGTAGAATTAAATTATGCTGGATACCTAAAATTTCAGCATTGTATATTGTAGCAGTTAGTGTCAGATACTCAGTGAAAAAATTTTAAACCCTTATTTGAGGGAATTTAAGTTGCTTTCCACCCCAAATGAGCAGAAATGTTAATAAAAAATTTTTAGACTTATATTATGCTGGGTACCTAAAATTTCAGCATTGTATATTGTAGCAGTTAGCGTCAGTTACTCTGTGAAAAAATTGCAACCCCTTAACTAGCGGGAATGTATGCTGCTTTCCACCCCAAATGCCAGAAATGTTAATAAAAAATTTGTAGAATTAAATTATGCTGGCTACCTAATATTTCAGCATTGTATATTGCAGCAGTTAGCGTCAGTTACTCTGTGAAAAAATTGCAACCCCTTAACTAGCGGGAATGTATGCTGCTTTCCACCCCAAATGCCAGAAATGTTAATAAAAAATTTGTAGAATTAAATTATGCTGGCTACCTAATATTTCAGCATTGTATATTGCAGCAGTTAGCGTCAGTTACTCTGTGAAAAAATTGCAACCCCTTAACTAGCGGGAATGTATGCTGCTTTCCACCCCAAATGCCAGAAATGTTAATAAAAAATTTGTAGAATTAAATTATGCTGGCTACCTAAAATTTCAGCATTGTATATTGCAGCAGTTAGTGTCAGATACTCAGTGAAAAAATATCAACCCCTTATTAGCGGGAATTTAAGTTGCTTTCCACCCTAAATGAGCAGAAATGTTAATAAAAAATTTGTAGAATTAAATTATGCTGGGTACCTAAAATTTCAGCATTGTAAATTGTAGCAGTTAGCGTCAGTTACTCTGTGAAAAAATTGCAACCCCTTAACTAGCGGGAATGTATGCTGCTTTCCACCCCAAATGCCAGAAATGTTAATAAAAAATTTGTGGAATTAAATTATGCTGGCTACCTAATATTTCAGCATTGTATATTGCAGCAGTTAGCGTCAGTTACTCTGTGAAAAAATTGCAACCCCTTAACTAGCGGGAATGTATGCTGCTTTCCACCCCAAATGCCAGAAATGTTAATAAAAAATTTGTAGAATTAAATTATGCTGGATACCTAAAATTTCAGCATTGTATATTGTAGCAGTTAGCGTCAGTTATTCTGTGAAAAAATTGCAACCCCTTAACTAGCGGGAATGTATGCTGCTTTCCACCCCAAATGAGCAGAAATGTTAATAAAAAATTTGTAGAATTAAATTATGCTTGGAACCTAAAATTTCAGCATTGTATATTGCAGCAGTTAGTGTCAGATACTCAGTAAAAAAATTTCAACCCCTCATTAGCGGGAATTTAAGTTGCTTTCCACCCCAAATGAGCAGAAATGTTAATAAAAAATTTGCAGAATTAAATTATGCTGGGTACCTAAAATTTCAGCATTGTAAATTGTAGCAGTTAGTGTCAGATACTCTGTGAAAAAATTTTAAACCCTTATTTGAGGGAATTTAAGTTGCTTTCCACCCCAAATGAGCAGAAATGTTAATAAAAAATTTTTAGACTTATATTATGCTGGGTACCTAAAATTTCAGCATTGTATATTGTAGCAGTTAGCGTCAGTTACTCTGTGAAAAAATTGCAACCCCTTAACTAGCGGGAATGTATGCTGCTTTCCACCCCAAATGCCAGAAATGTTAATAAAAAATTTGTAGAATTAAATTATGCTGGCTACCTAATATTTCAGCATTGTATATTGCAGCAGTTAGCGTCAGTTACTCTGTGAAAAAATTGCAACCCCTTAACTAGTGGGAATGTATGCTGCTTTCCACCCCAAATGCCAGAAATGTTAATAAAAAATTTGTAGAATTAAATTATGCTGGCTACCTAATATTTCAGCATTGTATATTGCAGCAGTTAGCGTCAGTTACTCTGTGAAAAAATTGCAACCCCTTAACTAGCGGGAATGTATGCTGCTTTCCACCCCAAATGCCAGAAATGTTAATAAAAAATTTGTAGAATTAAATTATGCTGGATACCTAAAATTTCAGCATTGTATATTGTAGCAGTTAGCGTCAGTTACTCTGTGAAAAAATTGCAACCCCTTAACTAGCGGGAATGTATGCTGCTTTCCACCCCAAATGCCAGAAATGTTAATAAAAAATTTGTAGAATTAAATTATGCTGGCTACCTAATATTTCAGCATTGTATATTGCAGCAGTTAGCGTCAGTTACTCTGTGAAAAAATTGCAACCCCTTAACTAGCGGGAATGTATGCTGCTTTCCACCCCAAATGCCAGAAATGTTAATAAAAAATTTGTAGATTTAAATTATGCTGGATACCTAAAATTTCAGCATTGTATATTGTAGCAGTTAGTGTCAGATACTCAGTGAAAAAATTTTAAACCCTTATTTGAGGGAATTTAAGTTGCTTTCCACCCCAAATGAGCAGAAATGTTAATAAAAAATTTTTAGACTTATATTATGCTGGGTACCTAAAATTTCAGCATTGTATATTGTAGCAGTTAGCGTCAGTTACTCTGTGAAAAAATTGCAACCCCTTAACTAGCGGGAATGTATGCTGCTTTCCACCCCAAATGCCAGAAATGTTAATAAAAAATTTGTAGAATTAAATTATGCTGGCTACCTAATATTTCAGCATTGTATATTGCAGCAGTTAGCGTCAGTTACTCTGTGAAAAAATTGCAACCCCTTAACTAGCGGGAATGTATGCTGCTTTCCACCCCAAATGCCAGAAATGTTAATAAAAAATTTGTAGAATTAAATTATGCTGGCTACCTAATATTTCAGCATTGTATATTGCAGCAGTTAGCGTCAGTTACTCTGTGAAAAAATTGCAACCCCTTAACTAGCGGGAATGTATGCTGCGTTCCACCCCAAATGAGCAGAAATGTTAATAAAAAATTTGTAGAATTAAATTATGCTTGGTACCTAAAATTTCAGCATTGTATATTGCAGCAGTTAGTGTCAGATACTCAGTGAAAAAATATCAACCCCTTATTAGCGGGAATTTAAGTTGCTTTCCACCCTAAATGAGCAGAAATGTTAATAAAAAATTTGTAGAATTAAATTATGCTGGGTACCTAAAATTTCAGCATTGTATATTGTAGCAGTTAGTGTCAGTTACTCTGTGAAAAAATTGCAACCCCTTAACTAGCGGGAATGTATGCTGCTTTCCACCCCAAATGCCAGAAATGTTAATAAAAAATTTGTGGAATTAAATTATGCTGGCTACCTAATATTTCAGCATTGTATATTGCAGCAGTTAGCGTCAGTTACTCTGTGAAAAAATTGCAACCCCTTAACTAGCGGGAATGTATGTTGCTTTCCACCCCAAATGCCAGAAATGTTAATAAAAAATTTGTAGAATTAAATTATGCTGGATACCTAAAATTTCAAAGCATTGTATATTGTAGCAGTTAGCGTCAGTTACTCTGTGAAAAAATTGCAACCCCTTAACTAGCGGGAATGTATGCTGCTTTCCACCCCAAATGCCAGAAATGTTAAAAAAAAATTTTTAGAATTAAATTATGCTGGCTACCTAATATTTCAGCATTGTATATTGCAGCAGTTAGCGTCAGTTACTCTGTGAAAAAATTGCAACCCCTTAACTAGTGGGAATGTATGTTGCTTTCCACCCCAAATGCCAGAAATGATAATAAAAAATTTGTAGAATTGAATTATGCTGGGTACCTAAAATTTCAGCATTGTATATTGTAGCAGTTAGTGTCAGATACTCAGTGAAAAAATTTTAAACCCTTATTTGAGGGAATTTAAGTTGCTTTCCACCCCAAATGAGCAGAAATGTTAATAAAAAATTTTTAGACTTATATTATGCTGGGTACCTAAAATTTCAGCATTGTATATTGTAGCAGTTAGCGTCAGTTACTCTGTGAAAAAAATTGCAACCCCTTAACTAGCGGGAATGTATGCTGCTTTCCACCCCAAATGCCAGAAATGTTAATAAAAAATTTGTAGAATTAAATTATGCTGGCTACCTAATATTTCAGCATTGTATATTGCAGCAGTTAGCGTCAGTTACTCTGTGAAAAAATTGCAACCCCTTAACTAGTGGGAATGTATGCTGCTTTCCACCCCAAATGCCAGAAATGTTAATAAAAAATTTGTAGAATTAAATTATGCTGGCTACCTAATATTTCAGCATTGTATATTGCAGCAGTTAGCGTCAGTTACTCTGTGAAAAAATTGCAACCCCCTTAACTAGCGGGAATGTATGCTGCTTTCCACCCCAAATGCCAGAAATGTTAATAAAAAATTTGTAGAATTAAATTATGCTGGATACCTAAAATTTCAGCATTGTATATTGTAGCAGTTGGCGTCAGTTACTCTGTGAAAAAATTGCAACCCCTTAACTAGCGGGAATGTATGCTGCTTTCCACCCCAAATGCCAGAAATGTTAATAAAAAATTTGTAGAATTAAATTATGCTGGCTACCTAATATTTCAGCATTGTATATTGCAGCAGTTAGTGTCAGTTAGTCTGTGAAAAAATTGCAACCCCTTAACTAGCGGGAATGTATGCTGCTTTCTACCCCAAATGCGCAGAAATATTAATAAAAAATTTGTAGAATTAAATTATGCTGGGAACCTAAAATTTCAGCATTGTAAATTAAAGCAGTTAGTGTCAGTTACTCAGTGAAAAAATTTTAAACCCTTATTTGAGGGAATTTAAGTTGCTTTCCACCCCAAATGAGCAGAAATGTTAATAAAAAATTTTTAGACTTATATTATGCTGGGTACCTAAAATTTCAGCATTGTATATTGTAGCAGTTAGCGTCAGTTACTCTGTGAAAAAATTGCAACCCCTTAACTAGCGGGAATGTATGCTGCTTTCCACCCCAAATGCCAGAAATGTTAATAAAAAATTTGTAGAATTAAATTATGCTGGCTACCTAATATTTCAGCATTGTATATTGCAGCAGTTAGCGTCAGTTACTCTGTGAAAAAATTTCAACCCCTTAACTAGCGGGAATGTATGCTGCTTACCACCCCAAATGCCAGAAATGTTAATAAAAAATTTGTAGAATTAAATTATGCTGGCTACCTAATATTTCAGCATTGTATATTGCAGCAGTTAGCGTCAGTTACTCTGTGAAAAAATTGCAACCCCTTAACTAGCGGGAATGTATGCTGCTTTCCACCCCAAATGCCAGAAATGTTAATAAAAAATTTGTAGAATTAAATTATGCTGGCTACCTAAAATTTCAGCATTGTATGTTGCAGCAGTTAGTGTCAGATACTCAGTGAAAAAATATCAACCCCTTATTAGCGGGAATTTAAGTTGCTTTCCACCCCAAATGAGCAGAAATGTTAATAAAAAATTTGTAGAATTAAATTATGCTGGGTACCTAAAATTTCAGCATTGTAAATTGTAGCAGTTAGTGTCAGTTACTCTGTGAAAAAATTGCAACCCCTTAACTAGCGGGAATGTATGCTGCTTTCCACCCCAAATGCCAGAAATGTTAATAAAAAATTTGTGGAATTAAATTATGCTGGCTACCTAATATTTCAGCATTGTATATTGCAGCAGTTAGCGTCAGTTACTCTGTGAAAAAATTGCAACCCCTTAACTAGCGGGAATGTTTGTTTGCTTTCCACCCCAAATGCCCAGAAATGTTAATAAAAAATTTGTAGAATTAAATTATGCTGGGTACCTAAAATTTCAGCATTGTGTATTGTAGCAGCTAGTGTCAGATACTCAGTGAAAAAATTTTAAACCCTTATTTGAGGGAATTTAAGTTGCTTTCCACCCCAAATGAGCAGAAATGTTAATAAAAAATTTTTAGACTTATATTATGCTGGGTACCTAAAATTTCAGCATTGTATATTGTAGCAGTTAGTGTCAGATACTTAGTGATAAAATTTTAAACCCTTATTAGAGGGAACTTAAGTTGCTTTCCACCCAAAATGCGCAGAAATGTTAATAAAAAATTTGTAGCATTAAATTATGTAGGATACCTAAAATTTCAGAATTGTATATTGAAGCGGTTAGTGTCAGTTACTCTGTAAAAAAATTAAAACCCTTTAACTAGAGGGAATTGATGTTGCTTTCCACCCCAAATGCCCAGAAATGATTATAAAAAATTTGTAGAATTAAATTATGCTGGGTACCCAAAATTTCAGCATTGTATATTGTAGCAGTTAGTGTCAGTAACTCTGTGAAAAAATTTCAACCCCTTAACTAGAGGGAATTTATGTTCCTTCCCTCCCCAAATGCCAGAAATGTTAATAAAAAATTTGTAGAATTAAATTATGCTGGCTACCTAATATTTCAGCATTGTATATTGCAGCAGTTAGCGTCAGTTACTCTGTGAAAAAATTGCAACCCCTTAACTAGCGGGAATGTATGCTGCTTTCCACCCCAAATGCCAGAAATGTTAATAAAAAATTTGTAGAATTAAATTATGCTGGCTACCTAAAATTTCAGCATTGCATATTGTAGCAGTTAGTGTCAGATACTCAGTGAAAAAATTTCAACCCCCTTATTAGCGGGAATTTAAGTTGCTTTCCACCCCAAGTGAGCAGAAATGTTAATAAAAAATTTGTAGAATTAAATTATGCTGGGTACCTAAAATTTCAGCATTGTATATTGTAGCAGTTAGCGTCAGTTACTCTGTGAAAAAATTGCAACCCCTTAACTAGCGGGAATGTATGCTGCTTTCCACCCCAAATGCCAGAAATGTTAATAAAAAATTTGTGGAATTAAATTATGCTGGCTACCTAATATTTCAGCATTGTATATTGCAGCAGTTAGCGTCAGTTACTCTGTGAAAAAATTGCAACCCCTTAACTAGCGGGAATGTAAGCTGCTTTCCACCCCAAATGCCAGAAATGTTAATAAAAAATTTGTAGAATTAAATTATGCTGGATACCTAAAATTTCAGCATTGTATATTGTAGCAGTTAGTGTCAGATACTCAGTGAAAAAATTTTAAACCCTTATTTGAGGGAATTTAAGTTGCTTTCCACCCCAAATGAGCAGAAATGTTAATAAAAAATTTTTAGACTTATATTATGCTGGGTACCTAAAATTTCAGCATTGTATATTGTAGCAGTTAGTGTCAGATACTTAGTGATAAAATTTTAAACCCTTATTAGAGGGAACTTAAGTTGCTTTCCACCCGAAATGCGCAGAAATGTTAATAAAAAATTTGTAGCATTAAATTATGTAGGATACCTAAAATTTCAGAATTGTATATTGAAGCGGTTAGTGTCAGTTACTCTGTAAAAAAATTAAAACCCTTTAACTAGAGGGAATTGATGTTGCTTTCCACCCCAAATGCCCAGAAATGATTATAAAAAATTTGTAGAATTAAATTATGCTGGGTACCCAAAATTTCAGCATTGTATATTGTAGCAGTTAGTGTCAGTAACTCTGTGAAAAAATTTCAACCCCTTAACTAGAGGGAATTTATGTTCCTTCCCTCCCCAAATGCGCAGAAATGTTAATAAAAAATTTGTAGAATTGAATTACGCAGTATACTTAAAATTGTAGCAGTTAGTGTCAGATACTCAGTGAAAAATTTCAACCCCTTAACTAGCGGGAATGTATGTTGCTTTCCACCCCAAATGCGCAGAAATGTTGATAAAGAATTTGTACTATCAAATTATGCTGGGTACCTAAAATTTCAGCATTGTATATTGTAGCAGTTAGTGTCAGTTACTCTGTAAAAAAATTTCAACCCGTTAACTAGAGGGAATTTATGTTGCTTTCCACCCCAAATGCGCAGAAATGTTAATAAAAAATTTGTAGAATTAAATTATGCTGGGTATCTAAAATTTCAGCATTTTATATTGTAGCAGTTAGTGTCAGATACTCAGTGAAAAAATTTCAACCCCTTATTAGAGGGAATTGAAGTTGCTTTCCAACCCAAATGAGCAGAAATGTTAATAAAAAATTTGTAGAATTATATTATGCTGGGTATCTAAAATTTCAGCATTGTATATTGTAGCAGTTTGTGTCAGTTACTTAGTGATAAAATTTTAAACCCTTATTAGAGGGAACTTAAGTTGCTTTCCACCCCAAATGCGCAGAAATGTTAATAAAAAATTTGTAGAATTGAATTATGTAGGATACATAATATTTCAGAAATGTATATTGAAGCGGTTAGTGTCAGTTACTCTGTGAAAAAATTACAACCCTTTAACCAGAGGGAATTTATGTTGCTTCCCTCCCCAAATGCCCAGAAATGTTAGTAAAAAATTTGTAGAATTGATTTACGCTGGATACTTAAAATTGTAGCAGTTAGTGTCAGTTACTCTGTGAAAAAATTTCAACCCCTTAACTAGCGGGAATGTATGTTGCTTTCCACCCCAAATGCGCAGAAATTTTGATAAAGAATTTGTACTATCAAATTATGCTGGGTACCTAAAATTTCAGCATTGTAAATTGTAGCAGTTAGTGTCAGTTACTCTGTAAAAAAATTTCAACCCGTTAACTAGAGGGAATTTATGTTGCTTTCCACCCCAAATGCGCAGAAATGTTAATAAAAAATTTGTAGAATTAAATTATGTAGGATACCTAAAATTTCAGAACTGTATATTGAAGCAGTTAGTGTCAGTTACTCTGTTAAAAAATTTCAACCCCTTACCTCGCGAGGATGTATGCTGCTTTCCACCCCAAATGCGCAGAAACGTTAATAAAAAATTTGTAGAATTAAATTATGCTTGGTACCTAAGTTTCTGCATTGTATATTGCAGCAGTTATTGTCAGTTTTTCTGTGAATAAATTTCAACCCCTTAACTAGCGGGAATGTATGCTGCTTTCCACCCCAAATGCGCAGAAATGATAATAAAAAATTTGTAGAATTAAATTATGCTTGGTACCTAAGTTTCAGCATTGTATATTGCAGCAGTTAGTGTCAGTTATTCTGTGAATAAATTTCAACCCTTAACTAGCGGGAATGTATGCTGCTTCCCACCCCAAATGCCAGAAATGTTAATAAAAAATTTGTAGAATTGAATTACGCAGGATACTTAAAATTGTAGCAGTTAGTGTCAGATACACGGTGAAAAAATTTCAACCCCTTACCTCGCGGGGATGTATGTTGCTTTCCACCCCAAATGCGCAGAAATGTTAATAAAAAATTTGTAGAATTAAATTATGCTTGGTACCTAAGTTTCAGCATTGTATATTGCAGCAGTTAGTGTCAGTTATTCTGTGAAAAAATTGCAACCCCTTAACTAGCGGGAATGTATGCTGCTTTCTACCCCAAATGCGCAGAAATATTAATAAAAAATTTGTAGAATTAAATTATGCTGGGAACCTAAAATTTCAGCATTGTATATTGTAGCAGTTAGTGTCAGATACTCAGTGAAAAAATTTTAAACCCTTATTTGAGGGAATTTAAGTTGCTTTCCACCCCAAATGAGCAGAAATGTTAATAAAAAATTTTTAGACTTATATTATGCTGGGTACCTAAAATTTCAGCATTGTATATTGTAGCAGTTAGTGTCAGATACTTAGTGATAAAATTTTAAACCCTTATTAGAGGGAACTTAAGTTGCTTTCCACCCAAAATGCGCAGAAATTTTAATAAAAAATTTGTAGCATTAAATTATGTAGGATACCTAAAATTTCAGAATTGTATATTGATGCGGTTAGTGTCAGTTACTCTGTGAAAAAATTACAACCCGTTAACCAGAGGGAATTTTTGTTGCTTTCCACCCCAAATGCCCAGAAATGATTATAAAAAATATGTAGAATTAAATTATGCTGGGTACCCAAAATTTCAGCATTGTATATTGAAGCAGTTAGTGTCAGTTACTCTGTGAAAAAATTTTAACCCCTTACCTCGCGAGGATGTATGCTGCTTTCCACCCCAAATGCGCAGAAACGTTAATAAAAAATTTGTAGAATTAAATTATGCTTGGTACCTAAGATTCTGCATTGTATATTGCAGCAGTTAGTGTCAGTTTTTCTGTGAATAAATTTCAACCCCTTAACTAGCGGGAATGTATGCTGCTTTCCACCACAAATGCGCAGAAATGATAATAAAAAATTTGTAGAATTAAATTATGCTTGGTACCTAAGTTTCAGCATTGTATATTGCAGCAGTTAGTGTCAGTTATTCTGTGAATAAATTTCAACCCTTAACTAGCGGGAATGTATGCTGCTTCCCACCCCAAATGCCCAGAAAGGTTAATAAAAAATTTGTAGAATTGAATTACGCAGGATACTTAAAATTGTAGCAGTTAGTGTCAGATACTCGGTGAAAAAATTTCAACCCCTTACCTCGCGGGGATGTATGTTGCTTTCCACCCCAAATGCGCAGAAATGTTAATAATAAATTTGTAGAATTAAATTATGCTTGGTACCTGAGTTTCAGCATTGTATATTGCAGCAGTTAGTGTCAGTTATTCTGTGAAAAAATTTCAACCCCTTAACTAGCGGGAATGTATGCTGCTTTCTACCCCAAATGCGCAGAAATGTTAATAAAAAATTTGTAGAATTAAATTATGCTGGGAACCTAAAATTTCAGCATTGTATATTGTAGCAGTTAGTGTCAGATACTCAGTGAAAAAATTTTAAACCCTTATTTGAGGGAATTTAAGTTGCTTTCCACCCCAAATGAGCAGAAATGTTAATAAAAAATTTTTAGACTTATATTATGCTGGGTACCTAAAATTTCAGCATTGTATATTGTAGCAGTTAGTGTCAGATACTTAGTGATAAAATTTTAAACCCTTATTAGAGGGAACTTATGTGGCTTTCCACCCAAAATGCGCAGAAATTTTAATAAAAAATTTGTAGAATTGAATTATGTAGGATACATAATATTTCAGAAATGTATATTGAAGCGGTTAGTGTCAGTTACTCTGTGAAAAAATTACAACCCGTTAACTAGAGGGAATTTATGTTGCTTTCCACCCCAAATGCCCAGAAATGATTATAAAAAATATGTAGAATTAAATTATGCTGGGTACCCAAAATTTCAGCATTGTATATTGTAGCAGTTAGTGTCAGTAACTCTGTGAAAAAAATTTCAACCCCTTAACTAGAGGGAATTTATGTTCCTTCCTTCCCCAAATGCCCAGAAATGTTAGTAAAAAATTTGTAGAATTGATTTACGCAGGATACTTAAAATTGTAGCAGTTAGTGTCAGTTACTCTGTGATAAAATTTCAACCCCTTAACTAGCGGGAATGTATGTTGCTTTCCAGCCCAAATGCGCAGAAATGTTGATAAAGAATTTGTACTATCAAATTATGCTGGGTACCTAAAATTTCAGCATTGTATATTGCAGCTGTTAGTGTCAGTTATTCTGTGAATAAATTTCAACCCCTTAACTAGCGGGAATGTATGCTGCTTCCCACCCCAAATGCGCAGAATCGTTAATAAAAAATTTGCAGAATTGAATTACG
The DNA here is from genome assembly GCA_030998225.1 of Diplolepis rosae. Classification (NCBI taxonomy): domain Eukaryota; kingdom Metazoa; phylum Arthropoda; class Insecta; order Hymenoptera; family Diplolepididae; genus Diplolepis; species Diplolepis rosae. Next base: position 1,028,405 of record JAPYXD010000546.1, read on the forward strand.
CAGGATACTTAAAATTGTAGCAGTTAGTGTCAGTTACTCTGTGAAAAAATTTCAACCCCTTACCTCGCGAGGATGTATGCTGCTTTCCACCCCAAATGCGCAGAAATGTTAATAAAAAATTTGTAGAATTAAATTATGCTTGGTACCTAAGTTTAAGCATTTTATATTGCAGCAGTTAGTGTCAGTTTTTCTGTGAATAAATTTCAACCCCTTAACTAGCGGGAATGTATGCTGCTTCCCTCCCCAAATGCCCAGAAATGCTAATAAAAAATTTGTAGAATTGAATTACGCAGGATACTTAAAATTGTAGCAGTTAGTGTCAGATACTCGGTGAAAAAATTTCAACCCCTTACCTCGCGGGGATTTATGTTGCTTTCCACCCCAAATGAGCAGAAATGTTAATAAAAAATTTGTAGAATTAAATTATGCTTGGTACCTAAAATTTTAGCACTGTATATTGCAGCAGTTAGTGTCAGATACTCAGTGAATAAATTTCAACCCCTTATTAGAGGGAATTTAAGTTGTTTTCCACCCCAAATGAGCAGAAATGTTAATAAAAAACTTGTAGATTTAAATTATGCTGGGAACCTAAAATTTCAGCATTGTAAATTGAAGCAGTTAGTGTCAGTTATTCTGTGAAAAAATTTCAACCCCTTAACTAGCGGGAATGTATGCTGCTTTCTACCCCAAATGCGCAGAAATGTTAATAAAAAATTTGTAGAATTAAATTATGCAGGGAACCTAAAATTTCGGCATTTTATATTGTAGCAGTTAGTGTCAGATACTCAGTGAAAAAATTTCAAACCCTTAAGAGAGGGAAATTAAGTTGCTTTCCACCCCGAATGCGCAGAAATGTTAATAAAAAATTTGTAGAATTAAATTATGCTTGGTACCTAATATTTCAGCATTGTATATTGCAGCAGTTAGCGTCAGTTACTCTGTGAAAAAATTGCAACCCCTTAACTAGCGGGAATGTATGCTGCTTTCTACCCCAAATGCGCAGAAATGTTAATAAAAAATTTGTAGAATTAAATTATGCTGGGAACCTAAAATTTCAGCATTGTATATTGTAGCAGTTAGTGTCAGTTACTCTGTAAAAAAATTTCAAACCGTTAACTAGAGGGAATTTATGTTGCTTTCTACCCCAAATGCGCAGAAATGTTAATAAAAAATTTGTAGAATCAAATTATGTAGGATACCTAAAATTTCAGAACTGTATATTGAAGCAGTTAGTGTCAGTTACTCTGTAAAAAAATTTCAACCCCTTAACTAGAGGGAATTTATGTTGTTTCCCACCCCAAATGCCCAGAAATGTTAATAAAAAATTTGTAGAATTGAATTATGCTGGGTACCTAAAATTTCAGCATTGTATATTTTAGCAGTTAGTGTCAGTTACTCTGTGAAAAAATTTCAACCCCTTAACTAGAGGGAATTTCTGTTGCTTCCCACCCCAAATGCCTAGAAATGTTAAAAAAAATTTGTAGAATTAAATTATGCTGGGTACCTAAAATTTCAGCAACGCATATTGTAGCAGTTAGTGTCAGATACTCAGTGAAAAAATTTCAACCCCTTAACTAGAGGGAATCTATGTTGCTTCCCACCCCAAATGCCCAGGAATGTTAATAAAAAATTTGTAGAATTGAATTATGCTGGGTACCTAAAATTTCAGTATTGTATATTGCAGCAGTTAGCGTCAGTTACTCTGTGAAAAAATTGCAACCCCTTAAACTAGCGGGAATGTATGCTGCTTTCCACTCCAAATGCCAGAAATGTTAATAAAAAATTTGTAGAATTAAATTATGCTGGGTACCTAAAATTTCAGCATTGTAAATTGTAGCAGTTAGTGTCAGTTACTCTGTGAGAAAATTTCAACCCCTTAACTAGAGGGAATTTCTGTTGCTTCCCACCCCAAATGCCTAGAAATGTTAAAAAAAATTTGTAGAATTAAATTATGCTGGGTACCTAAAATTTCAGCATTGCATATTGTAGCAGTTAGTGTCAGATACTCAGTGAAAAAATTTCAACCCCTTATTAGCGGGAATTTAAGTTGCTTTCCACCCCAAGTGAGCAGAAATGTAATTAAAAAAATTTGTAGAATTAAATTATGCTGGGTACCTAAAATTTCAGCATTGTGAATTGTAGCAGTTAGTGTCAGTTACTCTGTGAAAAAATTTCAACCCCTTAACTAGAGGGAATTTCTGTTGCTTCCCACCCCAAATGCCTAGAAATGTTAAAAAAAATTTGTAGAATTAAATTATGCTGGGTACCTAAAATTTCAGCATTGCATATTGTAGCAGTTAGTGTCAGATACTCAGTGAAAAAAATTTCATCCACTTATTAGAGGGAATTTATGTTGCTTTCCACCCCAAATGAGCAGAAATGTTAATAAAAAATATGTAGAATTAAATTATGCTGGGTACCCAAAATTTCAGCATTGTATATTGTAGCAGTTAGTGTCAGATACTCAGTGAAAAAATTTTAAACCCTTATTTGAGGGAATTTAAGTTGCTTTCCACCCCAAATGAGCAGAAATGTTAATAAAAAATTTTTAGACTTATATTACGCTGGGTACCTAAAATTTCTGCATTGTATATTGTAGCAGCTAGTGTCAGATACTTAGTGATAAAATTTTAAACCCTTATTAGAGGGAACTTAAGTTGCTTTCCACCCAAAAATGCGCAGAAATGTTAATAAAAAATTTGTAGCATTAAATTATGTAGGATACCTAAAATTTCAGAATTGTATATTGAAGCGGTTAGTGTCAGTTACTCTGTAAAAAAATTACAACCCTTTAACTAGAGGGAATTGATGTTCCTTCCCTCCCCAAATGCCCAGAAATGTTAGTAAAAAAATTTGTAGAATTGATTTACGCAGGATACTTAAAATTGTAGCAGTTAGTGTCAGTTACTCTGTGAAAAATTTCAACCCCTTAACTAGCGGGAATGTATGTTGCTTTCCACCCCAAATGCGCAGAAATGTTGATAAAGAATTTGTACAATCAAATTATGCTGGGTACCTAAAATTTCAGCATTGTATATTGCAGCTGTTAGTGTCAGTTATTCTGTGAATAAATTTCAACCCCTTAACTAGAGGGAATTTATGTTCCTTCCCTCCCCAAATGCCCAGAAATGTTAGTAAAAAATTTGTAGAATTGATTTACGCAGGATACTTAAAATTGTAGCAGTTAGTGTCAGTTACTCTGTGAAAAATTTCAACCCCTTAACTAGCGGGAATGTATGTTGCTTTCCACCCCAAATGCGCAGAAATGTTGATAAAGAATTTGTACAATCAAATTATGCTGGGTACCTAAGTTTCTGCATTGTATATTGCAGCAGTTAGTGTCAGTTTTTCTGTGAATAAATTTCAACCCCTTAACTAGCGGGAATGTATGCTGCTTTCTACCCCAAATGCGCAGAAATGTTAATAAAAAATTTGTAGAATTAAATTATGCTTGGAACCTAAGTTTCAGCATTGTATATTGCAGATGTTAGTGTCAGTTATTCTGTGAATAAATTTCAACCCCTTAACTAGCGGGAATGTATGCTGCTTCCCACCCCAAATGCGCAGAATCGTTAATAAAAAATTTGCAGAATTGAATTACGCAGGATACTTAAAATTGTAGCAGTTAGTGTCAGTTACTCGGTGAAAAAATTTCAACCCCTTACCTCGCGGGGATGTATGTTGCTTTCCACCCCAAATGCGCAGAAATGTTAATAAAAAATTTGTAGAATTAAATTATGCTTGGTACCTAAGTTTCAGCATTGTATATTGCAGCAGTTAGTGTCAGTTATTCTGTGAAAAAATTTCAACCCCTTAACTAGCGGGAATGTATGCTGCTTTCTACCCCAAATGCGCAGAAATGTTAATAAAAAATTTGTAGAATTAAATTATGCTGGATACCTAAAATTTCAGCATTTTATATTGTAGCAGTTAGTGTCAGATACTCAGTGAATAAATTTCAACCCCTTATTAGAGGGAATTTAAGTTGTTTTCCACCCCAAATGAGCAGAAATGTTAATAAAAAACTTGTAGATTTAAATTATGCTGGGAACCTAAAATTTCAGCATTGTAAATTGAAGCAGTTAGTGTCAGTTATTCTGTGAAAAAATTTCAACCCCTTAACTAGCGGGAATGTATGCTGCTTTCTACCCCAAATGCGCAGAAATGTTAATAAAAAATTTGTAGAATTAAATTATGCTGGGAACCTAAAATTTCAGCATTGTATATTGTAGCAGTTAGTGTCAGTTACTCTGTGAAAAAAATTTTAACACCTTATTAGAGGGAATTTAAGTTGCTTTCCACCCCGAATGCGCAGAAATGTTAATAAAAAATTTGTATAATTAAATTATGCTTGGTACCTAATATTTCAGCATTGTATATTGCAGCAGTTAGCGTCAGTTACTATGTGAAAAAATTGCAACCCCTTAAACTAGCGGGAATGTATGCTGATTTCCACCCCAAAATGCCAGAAATGTTAATAAAAAATTTGTAGAATTAAATTATGCTGGGTATCTAAAATTTCAGCATTGTAAATTGTAGCAGTTAATGTCAGTTACTCTGTAAAAAAATTTCAAACCGTTAACTAGAGGGAATTTATGTTGCTTTCTACCCCAAATGCGCAGAAATGTTAATAAAAAATTTGTAGAATCAAATTATGTAGGATACCTAAAATTTCAGAACTGTATATTGAAGCAGTTAGTGTCAGTTACTCTGTAAAAAAATTTCAACCCCTTAACTAGAGGGAATTTATGTTGCTTCCCACCCCAAATGCCCAGAAATGTTAATAAAAAATTTGTAGAATTGAATTATGCTGGGTACCTAAAATTTCAGCATTGTATATTTTAGCAGTTAGTGTCAGTTACTCTGTGAAAAAATTTCAACTCCTTAACTAGAGGGAATTTCTGTTGCTTCCCACCCCAAATGCCTAGAAATGTTAAAAAAAATTTGTAGAATTAAATTATGCTGGGTACCTAAAATTTCAGCATTGCATATTGTAGCAGTTAGTGTCAGATACTCAGTGAAAATATTTCAACCCCTTAACTAGAGGGAATCTATGTTGCTTCCCACCCCAAATGCCCAGGAATGTTAATAAAAAATTTGTAGAATTGAATTATGCTGGGTACCTAAAATTTCAGCATTGTATATTGCAGCAGTTAGCGTCAGTTACTCTGTGAAAAAATTGCAACCCCTTAAACTAGCGGGAATGTATGCTGCTTTCCACCCCAAATGCCAGAAATGTTAATAAAAAATGTGTAGAATTAAATTATGCTGGGTATCTAAAATTTCAGCATTTTATATTGTAGCAGTTAGTGTCAGTTACTCTGTGAAAAAATTTCAACCCCTTAACTAGCGGGAATTTATGTTGCTTCCCACCCCAAATGCGCAGAAATGTTAATAAAAAATTTGTAGAATTGAATTACGCAGTATACTTAAAATTGTAGCAGTTAGTGTCAGATACTCAGTGAAAAATTTCAACCCCTTAACTAGCGGGAATGTATGCTGCTTTCAACCCCAAATGCGCAGAAATGTTGATAAAGAATTTGTACAATCAAATTATGCTGGGTACCTAAAATTTCAGCATTGTATATTGCAGCTGTTAGTGTCAGTTATTCTGTGAATAAATTTCAACCCCTTAACTAGAGGGAATTTATGTTCCTTCCCTCCCCAAATGCCCAGAAATGTTAATAAAAAATTTGTAGAATTGAATTACGCAGTATACTTAAAATTGTAGCAGTTAGTGTCAGATACTCGGTGAAAAATTTCAACCCCTTACCTCGCGGGGATGTATGTTGCTTTCCACCCCAAATGCGCAGAAATGTTGATAAAAAATTTGTTCAATCAAATTATGCTGGGTACCTAAAATTTCAGCATTGTATATTGTAGCAGTTAGTGTCAGTTACTCTGTAAAAAAATTTCAACCCCTTAACTAGAGGGAATTCTATGTTCCTTCCCTCCCCAAATGCCCAGAAATGTTAGTAAAAAATTTGTAGAATTGATTTACGCAGGATACTTAAAATTGTAGCAGTTAGTGTCAGTTACTCTGTGAAAAATTTCAACCCCTTAACTAGCGGGAATGTATGTTGCTTTCCACCCCAAATGCGCAGAAATGTTGATAAAGAATTTGTACAATCAAATTATGCTGGGTACCTAAGTTTCTGCATTGTATATTGCAGCAGTTAGTGTCAGTTTTTTCTGTGAATAAATTTCAACCCCTAACTAGCGGGAATGTATGCTGCTTCCCACCCCAAATGCGCAGAAATGTTAATAAATAATTTGTAGAATTAAATTATGCTTGGTACCTAAGTTTCAGCATTGTATATTGCAGATGTTAGTGTCAGTTATTCTGTGAATAAATTTCAACCCCTTAACTAGCGGGAATGTATGCTGCTTCCCACCCCAAATGCGCAGAATCGTTAATAAAAAATTTGCAGAATTGAATTACGCAGGATACTTAAAATTGTAGCTGTTAGTGTCAGATACTCGGTGAAAAAATTTCAACCCCTTACCTCGCGGGGATGTATGTTGCTTTCCACCCCAAATGCGCAGAAATGTTAATAAAAAATTTGTAGAATTAAATTATGCTTGGTACCTAAGTTTCAGCATTGTATATTGCAGCAGTTAGTGTCAGTTATTCTGTGAAAAAATTTCAACCCCTTAACTAGCGGGAATGTATGCTGCTTTCTACCCCAAATGCGCAGAAATGTTAATAAAAAATTTGTAGAATTAAATTATGCTGGATACCTAAAATTTCAGCATTTTATATTGTAGCAGTTAGTGTCAGATACTCAGTGAATAAATTTCAACCCCTTATTAGAGGGAATTTAAGTTGTTTTCCACCCCAAATGAGCAGAAATGTTAATAAAAAACTTGTAGATTTAAATTATGCTGGGAACCTAAAATTTCAGCATTGTATATTGAAGCGGTTAGTGTCAGTTACTCTGTAAAAAAATTACAACCCTTTAACTAGAGGGAATTTATGTTCCTTCCCTCCCCAAATGCCCAGAAATGTTAGTAAAAAATTTGTAGAATTGGATTTACGCTGGATACTTAAAATTGTAGCAGTTAGTGTCAGTTACTCTGTGAAAAATTTCAACCTCTTAACTAGCGGGAATGTATGTTGCTTTCCCACCCCAAATGCGCAGAAATGTTGATAAAGAATTTGTACTATCAAATTATGCTGGGTACCTAAAATTTCAGCATTGTAAATTGTAGCAGTTAGTGTCAGTTACTCTGTAAAAAAATTTCAACCCGTTAACTAGAGGGAATTTATGTTGCTTTCCACCCCAAATGCGCAGAAATGTTAATAAAAAATTTGTAGAATCAAATTATGTAGGATACCTAAAATTTCAGAACTGTATATTGAAGCAGTTAGTGTCAGTTACTCTGTGAAAAAATTTTAACCCCTTACCTCGCTTGAGGATGTATGCTGCTTTCCACCCCAAATGCGCAGAAACGTTAATAAAAAATTTGTAGAATTAAATTATGCTTGGTACCTAAGTTTCTGCATTGTATATTGCAGCAGTTAGTGTCAGTTTTTCTGTGAATAAATTTCAACCCCTTAACTAGCGGGAATGTATGCTGCTTTCCACCCCAAATGCGCAGAAATGATAATAAAAAATTTGTAGAATTAAATTATGCTTGGTACCTAAGTTTCAGCATTGTATATTGCAGCAGTTAGTGTCAGTTATTCTGTGAATAAATTTCAACCCCTTAACTAGAGGGAATGTATGTTGCTTCCCACCCCAAATGCCCAGAAATGTTAATAAAAAATTTGTAGAATTGAATTACGCAGGATACTTAAAATTGTAGCAGTTAGTGTCAGATACTCGGTGAAAAAATTTCAACCCCTTACCTCGCGGGGATGTATGTTGCTTTCCACCCCAAATGCGCAGAAATGTTAATAAAAAATTTGTAGAATTAAATTATGCTTGGTACCTAAGTTTCAGCATTGTATATTGCAGCAGTTAGTGTCAGTTATTCTGTGAAAAAATTTCAACCCCTTAACTAGCGGGAATGTATGCTGCTTTCTACCCCAAATGCGCAGAAATGTTAATAAAAAATTTGTAGAATTAAATTATGCTGGGAACCTAAAATTTCAGCATTGTAAATTAAAGCAGTTAGTGTCAGTTACTCTGTAAAAAAATTTCAACCCCTTAACTAGAGGGAATTTATGTTGCTTCCCACCCCAAATGCCCAGAAAGGTTAGTAAAAAATTTGTAGATTTGAATTACGCAGGATACTTAAAATTGTAGCAGTTAGTGTCAGATACTCGGTGAAAAAATTTCAACCCCTTACCTCGCGGGGATGTATGTTGCTTTCCACCCCAAATGCGCAGAAATGTTAATAATAAATTTGTAGAATTAAATTATGCTTGGTACCTGAGTTTCAGCATTGTATATTGCAGCAGTTAGTGTCAGTTATTCTGTGAAAAAATTGCAACCCCTTAACTAGCGGGAATGTATGCTGCTTCCCACCCCAAATGCTCAGAAATGTTAATAAAAAATTTGCAGAATTGAATTACGCAGGATACTTAAAATTGTAGCAGTTAGTGTCAGATACTCGGTGAAAAAATTTCAACCCCATACCTCGCGGGGATGTATGTTGCTTTCCACCCCAAATGCGCAGAAATGTTAATAAAAAATTTGTAGAATTAAATTATGCTTGGTACCTAAGTTTCAGCATTGTATATTGCAGCAGTTAGTGTCAGTTATTCTGTGAAAAAATTGCAACCCCTTAACTAGCGGGAATGTATGTTGATTTCCACCCCAAATGCGCAGAAATGTTGATAAAAAATTTGTTCAATAAAATTATGCTGGGTACCTAAAATTTCAGCATTTTCTATTGTAGCAGTTAGTGTCAGTTACTCTGTAAAAAAATTTCAACCCCTTAACTAGAGGGAATTTATGTTGCTTCCCACCCCAAATGCCCAGAAAGGTTAGTAAAAAATTTGTAGATTTGAATTACGCAGGATACTTAAAATTGTAGCAGTTAGTGTCAGATACTCGGTGAAAAATTTCAACCCCTTAACTAGCGGGAATGTATGCTGCTTTCCACCCCAAATGCGCAGAAATGTTGATAAAGAATTTGTACAATCAAATTATGCTGGGTACCTAAGTTTCTGCATTGTATATTGCAGCAGTTAGTGTCAGTTTTTCTGTGAATAAATTTCAACCCCTAACTAGCGGGAATGTATGCTGCTTTCCACCCCAAATGCGCAGAAATGTTAATAAAAAATTTGTAGAATTAAATTATGCTTGGTACCTAAAATTTCAGCATTGTATATTGCAGATGTTAGTGTCAGTTATTCTGTGAATAAATTTCAACCCCTTAACTAGCGGGAATGTATGCTGCTTCCCACCCCAAATGCGCAGAATCGTTAATAAAAAATTTGTAGAATTGAATTACGCAGGATACTTAAAATTGTAGCTGTTAGTGTCAGATACTCGGTGAAAAAATTTCAACCCCTTACCTCGCGGGGATGTATGTTGCTTTCCACCCCAAATGCGCAGAAATGTTAATAAAAAATTTGTAGAATTAAATTATGCTTGGTACCTAAGTTTCAGCATTGTATATTGCAGCAGTTAGTGTCAGTTATTCTGTGAAAAAATTTCAACCCCTTAACTAGCGGGAATGTATGCTGCTTTCTACCCCAAATGCGCAGAAATGTTAATAAAAAATTTGTAGAATTAAATTATGCTGGATACCTAAAATTTCAGCATTTTATATTGTAGCAGTTAGTGTCAGATACTCAGTGAATAAATTTCAACCCCTTATTAGAGGGAATTTAAGTTGTTTTCCACCCCAAATGAGCAGAAATGTTAATAAAAAACTTGTAGATTTAAATTATGCTGGGAACCTAAAATTTCAGCATTGTATATTGAAGCGGTTAGTGTCAGTTACTCTGTAAAAAAATTACAACCCTTTAACTAGAGGGAATTTATGTTCCTTCCCTCCCCAAATGCCCAGAAATGTTAATAAAAAATTTGTAGAATTGAATTACGCAGGATCCTTAAAATTGTAGCAGTTAGTGTCAGATACTCAGTGAAAAATTTAAAACCCTTACCTAGCGGGAATGTATGTTGCTTTCCGCACCAAATGCGCAGAAATGTTGATAAAGAATTTGTACTATCAAATTATGCTGGGTACCTAAAATTTCAGCATTGTAAATTGTAGCAGTTAGTGTCAGTTACTCTGTAAAAAAATTTCAACCCGTTAACTAGAGGGAATTTATGTTGCTTTCCACCCCAAATGCGCAGAAATGTTAATAAAAAATTTGTAGAATCAAATTATGTAGGATACCTAAAATTTCAGAACTGTATATTGAAGCAGTTAGTGTCAGTTACTCTGTAAAAAAATTTTAACCCCTTACCTCGCGGGGATGTATGTTGTTTTCCACCCTAAATGCGCAGAAACGTTAATAAAAAATTTGTAGAATTAAATTATGCTTGGTACCTAAGTTTCTGCATTGTATATTGCAGCAGTTAGTGTCAGTTTTTCTGTGAATAAATTTCAACCCCTTAACTAGCGGGAATGTATGCTGCTTTCTACCCCAAATGCGCAGAAATGATAATAAAAAATTTGTAGAATTAAATTATGCTTGGTACCTAAGTTTCAGCATTGTATATTGCAGCAGTTAGTGTCAGTTATTCTGTGAATAAATTTCAACCCTTAACTAGCGGGAATGTATGCTGCTTCCCACCCCAAATGCCCAGAAATGTTAATAAAAAATTTGTAGAATTGAATTACGCAGGATACTTAAAATTGTAGCAGTTAGTGTCAGATACTCGGTGAAAAAATTTCAACCCCTTACCTCGCGGGGATGTATGTTGCTTTCCACCCCAAATGCGCAGAAATGTTAATAAAAAATTTGTAGAATTAAATTATGCTTGGTACCTAAGTTTCAGCATTGTATATTGCAGCAGTTAGTGTCAGTTATTCTGTGAAAAAATTTCAACCCCTTAACTAGCGGGAATGTATGCTGCTTTCTACCCCAAATGCGCAGAAATGTTAATAAAAAATTTGTAGAATTAAATTATGCTGGATACCTAAAATTTCAGCATTGTATATTGTAGCAGTTAGTGTCAGATACTCAGTGAAAAAATTTTAAACCCTTATTTGAGGGAATTTAAGTTGCTTTCCACCCCAAATGAGCAGAAATGTTAATAAAAAATTTTTAGACTTATATTATGCTGGGTACCTAAAATTTCAGCATTGTATATTGTAGCAGTTAGTGTCAGATACTTAGTGATAAAATTTTAAACCCTTATTAGAGGGAACTTAAGTTGCTTTCCACCCAAAATGCTCAGAAATTTTAATAAAAAATTTGTAGCATTAAATTATGTAGGATACCTAAAATTTCAGAATTGTATATTGAAGCGGTTAGTGTCAGTTACTCTGTAAAAAAATTACAACCCTTTAACTAGAGGGAATTGATGTTGCTTTCCACCCCAAATGCCCAGAAATGATTATAAAAAATATGTAGAATTAAATTATGCTGGGTACCCAAAATTTCAGCATTGTATATTGAAGCAGTTAGTGTCAGTTACTCTGTGAAAAAATTTTAACCCCTTACTCTCGCGAGGATGTATGCTGCTTTCCACCCCAAATGCGCAGAAACGTTAATAAAAAATTTGTAGAATTAAATTATGCTTGGTACCTAAGTTTCTGCATTGTCTATTGCAGCAGTTAGTGTCAGTTTTTCTGTGAATAAATTTCAACCCCTTAACTAGCGGGAATGTATGCTGCTTTCCACCACAAATGCGCAGAAATGATAATAAAAAATTTGTAGAATTAAATTATGCTTGGTACCTAAGTTTCAGCATTGTATATTGCAGCAGTTAGTGTCAGTTATTCTGTGAATAAATTTCAACCCTTAACTAGCGGGAATGTATGCTGCTTCCCACCCCAAATTCCCAGAAATGTTGATAATGAATTTGTAGAATTAAATTATGCAGGATACTTAAAATTGTAGCAGTTAGTGTCAGATACTTAGTGAAAAAATTTCAACCCCTTACCTCGCGGGGATGTATGTTGCTTTCCACCCCAAATGCGCAGAAATGTTAATAAAAAATTTGTAGAATTAAATTATGCTTGGTACCTAAGTTTCAGCATTGTATATTGCAGCAGTTAGTGTCAGTTATTCTGTGAAAAAATTGCAACCCCTTAACTAGCGGGAATGTATGCTGCTTTCTACCCCAAATGCGCAGAAATGTTAATAAAAAATTTGTAGAATTAAATTATGCTGGGAACCTAAAATTTCAGCATTGTAAATTAAAGCAGTTAGTGTCAGTTACTCAGTGAAAAAATTTTAAACCCTTATTTGAGGGAATTTAAGTTGCTTTCCACCCCAAATGAGCAGAAATGTTAATAAAAAATTTTTAGACTTATATTATGCTGGGTACCTAAAATTTCAGCATTGTATATTGTAGCAGTTAGTGTCAGATACTTAGTGATAAAATTTTAAACCCTTATTAGAGGGAACTTATGTTGCTTTCCACCCAAAATGCGCAGAAATTTTAATAAAAAATTTGTAGCATTAAATTATGTAGGATACCTAAAATTTCAGAATTGTATATTGAAGCGGTTAGTGTCAGTTACTCTGTAAAAAAATTACAACCCTTTAACTAGAGGGAATTGATGTTGCTTTCCACCCCAAATGCCCAGAAATGATTATAAAAAATATGTAGAATTAAATTATGCTGGGTACCCAAAATTTCAGCATTGTATATTGTAGCAGTTAGTGTCAGTAACTCTGTGAAAAAATTTCAACCCCTTAACTAGAGGGAATTTATGTTCCTTCCCTCCCCAAATGCCCAGAAATGTTAGTAAAAAATTTGTAGAATTGATTTACGCAGGATACTTAAAATTGTAGCAGTTAGTGTCAGTTACTCTGTGATAAAATTTCAACCCCTTAACTAGCGGGAATGTATGTTGCTTTCCAGCCCAAATGCGCAGAAATGTTGATAAAGAATTTGTACTATCAAATTATGCTGGGTACCTAAAATTTCAGCATTGTATATTGCAGCTGTTAGTGTCAGTTATTCTGTGAATAAATTTCAACCCCTTAACTAGCGGGAATGTATGCTGCTTCCCACCCCAAATGCGCAGAATCGTTAATAAAAAATTTGCAGAATTGAATTACGCAGGATACTTAAAATTGTAGCAGTTAGTGTCAGTTACTCTGTGATAAAATTTCAACCCCTTACCTCGCGGGGATGTATGTTGCTTTCCACCCCAAATGCGCAGAAATGTTAATAAAAAATTTGTAGAATTAAATTATGCTTGGTACCTAAGTTTCTGCATTGTATATTGCAGCAGTTAGTGTCAGTTTTTCTGTGAATAAATTTCAACCCCTTAACTAGCGGGAATGTATGCTGCTTCCCTCCCCAAATGCCCAGAAATGTTAGTAAAAAATTTGTAGAATTGATTTACGCAGGATACTTAAAATTGTAGCTGTTAGTGTCAGATACTCGGTGAAAAAATTTCAACCCCTTACCTCGCGGGGATGTATGTTGCTTTCCACCCCAAATGCGCAGAAATGTTAATAAAAAATTTGTAGAATTAAATTATGCTTGGTATCTAAAATTTCAGCATTTTATATTGTAGCAGTTAGTGTCAGATACTCAGTGAATAAATTTCAACCCCTTATTAGAGGGAATTTAAGTTGTTTTCCACCCCAAATGAGCAGAAATGTTAATAAAAAACTTGTAGATTTAAATTATGCTGGGAACCTAAAATTTCAGCATTGTAAATTGAAGCAGTTAGTGTCAGTTATTCTGTGAAAAAATTTCAACCCCTTAACTAGCGGGAATGTATGCTGCTTTCTACCCCAAATGCGCAGAAATGTTAATAAAAAATTTGTAGAATTAAATTATGCTGGGAACCTAAAATTTCAGCATTGTATATTGTAGCAGTTAGTGTCAGTTACTCAGTGAAAAAATTTCAACACCTTATTAGAGGGAATTTAAGTTGCTTTCCACCCCGAATGCGCAGAAATGTTAATAAAAAATTTGTAGAATTAAATTATGCTTGGTACCTAATATTTCAGCATTGTATATTGCAGCAGTTAGCGTCAGTTACTCTGTGAAAAAATTGCAACCCCTTAAACTAGCGGGAATGTATGCTGCTTTACACCCCAAATGCGCAGAAATGTTAATAAAAAATTTGTAGAATTAAATTATGCTGGGTACCTAAAATTTCAGCATTGTAAATTGTAGCAGTTAGTGTCAGTTACTCTGTAAAAAAATTTCAACCCGTTAACTAGAGGGAATTTATGTTGCTTTCCACCCCAAATGCGCAGAAATGTTAATAAAAAATTTGTAGAATCAAATTATGTAGCATACCTAAAATTTCAGAACTGTATATTGAAGCAGTTAGTGTCAGTTACTCGGTGAAAAAATTTCAACCCCTTAACTAGAGGGAATTTATGTTGTTTCCCACCCCAAATGCCCAGGAATGTTAATAAAAAATTTGTAGAATTGAATTATGCTGGGTACCTAAAATTTCAGCATTGTATATTTTAGCAGTTAGTGTCAGTTACTCTGTGAAAAAATTTCAACCCCTTAACTAGAGGGAATTTCTGTTGCTTCCCACCCCAAATGCCTAGAAATGTTAAAAAAAATTTGTAGAATTAAATTATGCTGGGTACCTAAAATTTCAGCAACGCATATTGTAGCAGTTAGTGTCAGATACTCAGTGAAAAAATTTCAACCCCTTAACTAGAGGGAATCTATGTTGCTTCCCACCCCAAATGCCCAGGAATGTTAATAAAAAATTTGTAGAATTGAATTATGCTGGGTACCTAAAATTTCAGCATTGTATATTGCAGCAGTTAGCGTCAGTTACTCTGTGAAAAAATTGCAACCCCTTAAACTAGCGGGAATGTATGCTGCTTTCCACCCCAAATGCCAGAAATGTTAATAAAAAATTTGTAGAATTAAATTATGCTGGGTACCTAAAATTTCAGCATTGTAAATTGTAGCAGTTAGTGTCAGTTACTCTGTGAGAAAATTTCAACCCCTTAACTAGAGGGAATTTCTGTTGCTTCCCACCCCAAATGCCTAGAAATGTTAAAAAAAATTTGTAGAATTAAATTATGCTGGGTACCTAAAATTTCAGCATTGCATATTGTAGCAGTTAGTGTCAGATACTCAGTGAAAAAATTTCAACCCCTTATTAGCGGGAATTTAAGTTGCTTTCCACCCCAAGTGAGCAGAAATGTAATTAAAAAATTTGTAGAATTAAATTATGCTGGGTACCTAAAATTTCAGCATTGTGAATTGTAGCAGTTAGTGTCAGTTACTCTGTGAAAAAATTTCAACCCCTTAACTAGAGGGAATTTCTGTTGCTTCCCACCCCAAAATGCCTAGAAATGTTAAAAAAATTTTGTAGAATTAAATTATGCTTGGTACCTAAAATTTCAGCATTGTATATTGCAGCAGTTAGTGTCAGATACTCAGTGAAAAAATATCAGCCCCTTATTAGCGGGAATTTAAGTTGCCTTCCACCCCAAATGAGCAGAAATGTTAATACAAAATTTGTAGAATTAAATTATGCTGGGTACCTAAAATTTCAGCATTGTAAATTGTAGCAGTTAGTGTCAGATACTCAGTGAAAAAAATTTTAAACCCTTATTTGAGGGAATTTAAGTTGCTTTCCACCCCAAATGAGCAGAAATGTTAATAAAAAATTTTTAGACTTATATTACGCTGGGTACCTAAAATTTCTGCATTGTATATTGTAGCAGTTAGTGTCAGATACTTAGTGATAAAATTTTAAATCCTTATTAGAGGGAACTTAAGTTGCTTTCCACCCAAAATGCGCAGAAATGTTAATAAAAAATTTGTAGCATTAAATTATGTAGGATACCTAAAATTTCAGAATTGTATATTGAAGCGGTTAGTGTCAGTTACTCTGTAAAAAAATTACAACCCTTTAACTAGAGGGAATTTATGTTGCTTTCCACCCCAAATGCGCAGAAATGTTAATAAAAAATTTGTAGAATTGAATTACGCAGTATACTTAAAATTGTAGCAGTTAGTGTCAGATACTCAGTGAAAAATTTCAACCCCTTAACTAGCGGGAATGTATGCTGCTTTCCACCCCAAATGCGCAGAAATGTTAATAAAAAATTTGTAGAATTAAATTATGCTGGGTACCTAAAATTTCAGCATTGTATATTGCAGCTGTTAGTGTCAGTTATTCTGTGAATAAATTTCAACCCCTTAACTAGCGGGAATGTATGCTGCTTCCCACCCCAAATGCGCAGAATCGTTAATAAAAAATTTGCAGAATTGAATTACGCAGGATACTTAAAATTGTAGCAGTTAGTGTCAGTTACTCTGTGATAAAATTTCAACCCCTTAACTAGCGGGAATGTATGTTGCTTTCCAGCCCAAATGCGCAGAAATGTTGATAAAGAATTTGTACTATCAAATTATGCTGGGTACCTAAAATTTCAGCATTATATATTGCAGCTGTTAGTGTCAGTTATTCTGTGAATAAATTTCAACCCCTTAACTAGAGTGGAATTTATGTTCCTTCCCTCCCCAAATGCCCAGAAATGTTAGTAAAAAATTTGTAGAATTGATTTACGCAGGATACTTAAAATTGTAGCAGTTAGTGTCAGTTACTCTGTGAAAAATTTCAACCCCTTAACTAGCGGGAATGTATGTTGCTTTCCACCCCAAAAGCGCAGAAATGTTGATAAAGAATTTGTACAATCAAATTATGCTGGGTACCCAAAATTTCAGCATTGTATATTGTAGCAGTTAGTGTCAGTAACTCTGTGAAAAAATTTCAACCCCTTAACTAGAGGGAATTTATGTTCCTTCCCTCCCCAAATGCCCAGAAATGTTAGTAAAAAATTTGTAGAATTGATTTACGCAGGATACTTAAAATTGTAGCAGTTAGTGTCAGTTACTCTGTGATAAAATTTCAACCCCTTAACTAGCGGGAATGTATGTTGCTTTCCACCCCAAATGCGCAGAAATGTTGATAAAGAATTTGTACAATCAAATTATGCTGGGTACCTAAGTTTCTGCATTGTATATTGCAGCAGTTAGTGTCAGTTTTTCTGTGAATAAATTTCAACCCCTTAACTAGCGGGAATGTATGCTGCTTTCCACCCCAAATGCGCAGAAATGTTAATAAAAAATTTGTAGAATTAAATTATGCTTGGTACCTAAGTTTCAGCATTGTATATTGCAGATGTTAGTGTCAGTTATTCTGTGAATAAATTTCAACCCCTTAACTAGCGGGAATGTATGCTGCTTCCCACCCCAAATGCGCAGAATCGTTAATAAAAAATTTGCAGAATTGAATTACGCAGGATACTTAAAATTGTAGCAGTTAGTGTCAGATACTCGGTGAAAAAATTTCAACCCCTTACCTCGCGGGGATGTATGTTGCTTTCCACCCCAAATGCGCAGAAATGTTAATAAAAAATTTGTAGAATTAAATTATGCTTGGTACCTAAGTTTCAGCATTGTATATTGCAGCAGTTAGTGTCAGTTATTCTGTGAAAAAATTTCAACCCCTTAACTAGCGGGAATGTATGCTGCTTTCTACCCCAAATGCGCAGAAATGTTAATAAAAAATTTGTAGAATTAAATTATGCTGGATACCTAAAATTTCAGCATTTTATATTGTAGCAGTTAGTGTCAGATACTCAGTGAATAAATTTCAACCCCTTATTAGAGGGAATTTAAGTTGTTTTCCACCCCAAATGAGCAGAAATGTTAATAAAAAACTTGTAGATTTAAATTATGCTGGGAACCTAAAATTTCAGCATTGTAAATTGAAGCAGTTAGTGTCAGTTATTCTGTGAAAAAATTTCAACCCCTTAACTAGCGGGAATGTATGCTGCTTTCTACCCCAAATGCGCAGAAATGTTAATAAAAAATTTGTAGAATTAAATTATTCTGGATACCTAAAATTTCGGCATTGTATATTGTAGCAGTTAGTGTCAGATACTCAGTGAAAAAAATTTTAACACCTTATTAGAGGGAATTTAAGTTGCTTTCCACCCCGAATGCGCAGAAATGTTAATAAAAAATTTGTATAATTAAATTATGCTTGGTACCTAATATTTCAGCATTGTATATTGCAGCAGTTAGCGTCAGTTACTATGTGAAAAAATTGCAACCCCTTAAACTAGCGGGAATGTATGCTGATTTCAACCCCAAATGCGCAGAACTGTTAATAAAAAATTTGCAGAATTAAATTATGCTGGGTAACTAAAATTTCAGCATTGTAAATTGTAGCAGTTAGTGTCAGTTACTCTGTAAAAAAATTTCAAACTGTTAACTAGAGGGAATTTATGTTGCTTTCCACCCCAAATGCGCAGAAATGTTAATAAAAAATTTGTAGAATCAAATTATGTAGGATACCTAAAATTTCAGAACTGTATATTGAAGCAGTTAGTGTCAGTTACTCTGTAAAAAAATTTCAACCCCTTAACTAGAGGGAATTTATGTTGCTTCCCACCCCAAATGCCCAGAAATGTTAATAAAAAATTTGTAGAATTGAATTATGCTGGGTACCTAAAATTTCAGCATTGTATATTTTAGCAGTTAGTGTCAGTTACTCTGTGAAAAAATTTCAACCCCTTAACTTGAGGGAATTTCTGTTGCTTCCCACCCCAAATGCCTAGAAATGTTCAAAAAAATTTGTAGAATTAAATTATGCTGGGTACCTAAAATTTCAGCATTGCATATTGTAGCAGTTAGTGTCAGATACTCAGTGAAAAATATTTCAACCCCTTAACTAGAGGGAATCTATGTTGCTTCCCACCCCAAATGCCCAGGAATGTTAATAAAAAATTTGTAGAATTGAATTATGCTGGGTACCTAAAATTTCAGCATTGTATATTGCAGCAGTTAGCGTCAGTTACTCTGTGAAAAAATTGCAACCCCTTAAACTAGCGGGAATGTATGTTGCTTTCCACCCCAAATGCCCAGAAATGTTAATAAAAAATTTGTAGAATTAAATTATGCTGGGTATCTAAAATTTCAGCATTTTATATTGTAGCAGTTAGTGTCAGTTACTCTGTGAAAAAATTTCAACCCCTTAACTAGCGGGAATTTATGTTGCTTCCCACCCCAAATGCGCAGAATCGTTAATAAAAAATTTGTAGAATTGAATTACGCAGTATACTTAAAATTGTAGCAGTTAGTTTCAGATACTCAGTGAAAAATTTAAACCCCTTAACTAGCGGGAATGTATGTTGCTTTCCACCCCAAATGCGCAGAAATGTTGATAAAGAATTTGTACAATCAAATTATGCTGGGTACCTAAAATTTCAGCATTGTATATTGCAGCTGTTAGTGTCAGTTATTCTGTGTATAAATTTCAACCCCCTTAACTAGAGGGAATTTATGTTCCTTCCCTCCCCAAATGCCCAGAAATGTTAGTAAAAAATTTGTAGAATTGATTTACGCAGGATACTTAAAATTGTAGCAGTTAGTGTCAGTTACTCTGTGAAAAATTTCAACCCCTTAACTAGCGGGAATGTATGTTGCTTTCCACCCCAAATGCGCAGAAATGTTGATAAAGAATTTGTACAATCATATTATGCTGGGTACCCAAAATTTCAGCATTGTATATTGTAGCAGTTAGTGTCAGTAACTCTGTGAAAAAATTTCAACCCCTTAACTAGAGGGAATTTATGTTCCTTCCCTCCCCAAATGCCCAGAAATGTTAGTAAAAAATTTGTAGAATTGATTTACGCAGGATACTTAAAATTGTAGCAGTTAGTGTCAGTTACTCTGTGAAAAATTTCAACCCCTTAACTAGCGGGAATGTATGTTGCTTTCCACCCCAAATGCGCAGAAATGTTGATAAAGAATTTGTACAATCAAATTATGCTGGGTACCTAAGTTTCTGCATTGTATATTGCAGCAGTTAGTGTCAGTTTTTCTGTGAATAAATTTCAACCCCCTAACTAGCGGGAATGTATGCTGCTTTCCACCCCAAATGCGCAGAAATGTTAATAAAAAATTTGTAGAATTAAATTATGCTTGGTACCTAAGTTTCAGCATTGTATATTGCAGATGTTAGTGTCAGTTATTCTGTGAATAAATTTCAACCCCTTAACTAGCGGGAATGTATGCTGCTTCCCACCCCAAATGCGCAGAATCGTTAATAAAAAATTTGCAGAATTGAATTACGCAGGATACTTAAAATTGTAGCAGTTAGTGTCAGTTACTCTGTGAAAAAATTTCAACCCCTTACCTCGCGGGGATGTATGATGCTTTCCACCCCAAATGCGCAGAAATGTTAATAAAAAATTTGTAGAATTAAATTATGCTTGGTACCTAAGTTTCAGCATTGTATATTGCAGCAGTTAGTGTCAGTTATTCTGTGAAAAAATTTCAACCCCTTAACTAGCGGGAATGTATGCTGCTTTCTACCCCAAATGCGCAGAAATGTTAATAAAAAATTTGTAGAATTAAATTATGCTGGATACCTAAAATTTCAGCATTTTATATTGTAGCAGTTAGTGTCAGATACTCAGTGAATAAATTTCAACCCCTTATTAGAGGGAATTTAAGTTGTTTTCCACCCCAAATGAGCAGAAATGTTAATAAAAAACTTGTAGATTTAAATTATGCTGGGAACCTAAAATTTCAGCATTGTAAATTGAAGCAGTTAGTGTCAGTTACTCTGTGAAAAAATTTCAACCCCTTAACTAGCGGGAATGTAAGCTGCTTTCCACCCCAAATGCCAGAAATGTTAATAAAAAATTTGTAGAATTAAATTATGCTGGATACCTAAAATTTCGGCATTGTATATTGTAGCAGTTAGTGTCAGATACTCAGTGAAAAAATTTTAACACCTTATTAGAGGGAATTTAAGTTGCTTTCCACCCCGAATGCGCAGAAATGTTAATAAAAAATTTGTATAATTAAATTATGCTTGGTACCTAATATTTCAGCATTGTATATTGCAGCAGTTAGCGTCAGTTACTATGTGAAAAAATTGCAACCCCTTAAACTAGCGGGAATGTATGCTGATTTCCACCCCAAATGCGCAGAAATGTTAATAAAAAATTTGTAGAATTAAATTATGCTGGGTACCTAAAATTTCAGCATTGTAAATTGTAGCAGTTAGTGTCAGTTACTCTGTAAAAAAATTTCAACCCGTTAACTAGAGGGAATTTATGTTGCTTTCCACCCCAAATGCGCAGAAATGTTAATAAAAAATTTGTAGAATCAAATTATGTAGTATACCTAAAATTTCAGAAATGTATATTGTAGCAGTTAGTGTCAGTTACTCTGTAAAAAAATTTCAACCCGTTAACTAGAGGGAATTTATGTTGCTTACCACCCCAAATGCCCAGAAATGTTAATAAAAAATTTGTAGAATTGAATTATGCTGGGTACCTAAAATTTCAGCATTGTATATTTTAGCAGTTAGTGTCAGTTACTCTGTGAAAAAATTTCAACCCCTTAACTAGAGGGAATTTCTGTTGCTTCCCACCCCAAATGCCTAGAAATGTTAAAAAAACTTTGTAGAATTAAATTATGCTGGGTATCTAAAATTTCAGCATTTTATATTGTAGCAGTTAGTGTCAGTTACTCTGTGAAAAAATTTCAACCCCTTAACTAGCGGGAATTTATGTTGCTTCCCACCCCAAATGCCAGAAATGTTAATAAAAAATGTGTAGAATTAAATTATGCTGGGTATCTAAAATTTCAGCATTTTATATTGTAGCAGTTAGTGTCAGTTACTCTGTGAAAAAATTTCAACCCCTTAACTAGCGGGAATATATGTTGCTTCCCACCCCAAATGCCCGAAATGTTAATAAAAAATTTGTAGAATTGAATTATGCTGGGTACCTAAAATTTCAGCATTGTATATTGCAGCAGTTAGCGTCAGTTACTCTGTGAAAAAATTGCAACCCCTTAAACTAGCGGGAATGTATGCTGCTTTCCACCCCAAATGCCAGAAATGTTAATAAAAAATTTGTAGAATTAAATTATGCTGGGTATCTAAAATTTCAGCATTTTATATTGTAGCAGTTAGTGTCAGTTACTCTGTGAAAAAATTTCAACCCCTTAACTAGCGGGAATTTATGTTGCTTCCCACCCCAAATGCCAGAAATGTTAATAAAAAATTTGTAGAATTAAATTATAGATGGTACCTAAAATTTCAGCATTGTGTATTGTAGCAGCTAGTGTCAGATACTCAGTGAAAAAATGTCAACCCCTTATTAGCTGGAATTTAAGTTGCTTTCCACCCCAAATAAGCAGAAATGTTAATAAAAAATTTGTAGAATTAAATTATGCTGGGTACCTAAAATTTAAGCATTGTATAATGAAGCAGTTAGTGTCAGTTACTCTGTAAAAAAATTTCAACACCTTAACTAGAGGGAATGTATGTTGCTTTCGACCCCAAATGCGCAGAAATGTTAATAAAAAATTTGTAGAATTGAATTACGCAGGGCACTATATATTGTAGCAGTTAGTGTCAGATACTCGGTGAAAAAATTTCAACCCCTTACCTCGCGGGGATGTATGTTGCTTTGCACCACAAATGCGCAGAAATGTTAATAAAATATTTGAAGACTTATGTAATCCTGTGAACCTAAAATTTCTGCATTGTGTATTGTAGCAGTTAGTGTCAGTTACTCTGTGAAAAAATTTCAGCCGCTTACGTACCGGGGATTTATGTTGCTTTCCACCCCAAATGCCCAGAAATGTTAATAAAAAATTTGTAGAATTAAATTATGCTGGGTACCTAAAATTTCAGCATTGTGTATTGTAGCAGCTAGTGTCAGATACTCAGTGAAAAAATGTCAACCCCTTATTAGCTGGAATTTAAGTTGATTTCCACCCCAAATAAGCAGAAATGTTAATAAAAAATTTGTAGAATTAAATTATGCTGGGTACCTAAAATTACACCATTGTGAATCGAAGCAGTTAGTGTCAGTTACTCTGTGAAAAAATTTCAACCCCTTAACTAGAGGGAATTTCTGTTGCTTCCCACCCCAAATGCCTAGAAATGTTAATAAAAAATTTGTAGAATTAAATTATGCTTGGTACCTAAAATTTCAGCATTGTATATTGCAGCAGTTAGTGTCAGATACTCAGTGAAAAAATATCAACCCCTTATTAGCGGGAATTTAAGTTGCCTTCCACCCCAAATGAGCAGAAATGTTAATACAAAATTTGTAGAATTAAATTATGCTGGGTACCTAAAATTTCAGCATTGTAAATTGTAGCAGTTGGTGTCAGTTACTCTGTAAAAAAATTTCAACCCCTTAACTAGCGGGAATGTATGTTGCTTCCCACCCCAAATGCCTAGCACTGTTAATAAAAAATTTATAGAATTAAATTATGCTGGGTACCTAAAATTTCAGCATTGCATATTGTAGCAGTTAGTGTCAGATACTCAGTTAGAAAATGTCAACCCCTTATTAGAGGGAATTTAAGTTGCTTTCCACCCCAAATGAGCAGAAATGTTAATAAAAAATTTGTAGAATTAAATTATGCTGGGTACCTAAAATTTCAGCATTGTATATTGTAGCAGTTAGTGTCAGATACTCAGTGAAAAAATTTTAAACGCTTATTTGAGGGAATTTAAGTTGCTTTCCACCCCAAATGATCAGAAATGATAATAAAAAAATTTTTAGACTTATATTATGCTGGGTACCTAAAATTTCAGCATTGTATATTGTAGCAGTTAGTGTCAGATACTTAGTGATAAAATTTTAAACACTTATTAGAGGGAACTTAAGTTGCTTTCCACCCAAAATGCGCAGAAATGTTAATAAAAAATTGGTAGCATTAAATTATGTAGGATACCTAAAATTTCAGAATTGTATATTGAAGCGGTTAGTATCAGTTACTCTGTAAAAAAATTACAACCCTTTAACTAGAGGGAATTGATGTTGCTTTCCACCCCCAATGCGCAGAAATGTTGATAAAAAATTTGTAGAATTAAATTATGCTGGGTACCTAAAATTTCAGCATTGTGTATTGTAGCAGCTAGTGTCAGATACTCAGTGAAAAAATTTTAAACCCTTATTAGAGGGAACTTAAGTTGCTTTCCACCCCAAATGCGCAGAAATGTTAATAAAAAATTTGTAGAATTAAATTATGCTGGGTACCTAAAATTTCAGCATTGTATGTTGTAGCAGTTAGTGTCAGATACTCAGTGAAAAAATATCAACCCCTTATTAGCGGGAATTTAAGTTGCCTTCCACCCCAAATGAGCAGAAATGTAATTAAAAAATTTTTAGAATTAAATTATGCTGGGTACCTAAAAATTTCAGCATTGTAAATTGTAGCAGTTAGTGTCAGTTACTCTGTGAAAAAATTTCAACCCCTTAACTAGAGGGAATTTCTGTTGCTTCCCACCCCAAAATGCCTAGAAATGTTAATAAAAAATTTGTAGAATTAAATTATGCTTGGTACCTAAAATTTCAGCATTGTATATTGCAGCAGTTAGTGTCAGATACTCAGTGAAAAAATATCAACCCCTTATTAGCGGGAATTTAAGTTGCTTTCCACCCCAAATGAGCAGAAATGTTAATAAAAAATTTGTAGAATTAAATTATGCTGGGTACCTAAAATTTCAGCATTGTATTTTGTAGCAGTTAGTGTCAGTTACTCTGTGAAAAAATTTCAAGCCCTTAACTAGAGGGAATTTATGTTGCTTTCCACCCCAAATGCCTAGCACTGTTAATAAAAAATTTATAGAATTAAATTATGCTGGGTACCTAAAATTTCATCATTGTGTATTGTAGCATCTAGTGTAAGATACTCTGTTAAAAAATGTAAACCCCTTACTAGCCCGAATTTAAGTTGCTTTCCACCCCAAATGAGCAGAAATGTTAATAAAAAATTTGTAGAATTAAATTATGCTGGGTACCTAAAATTTCAGCATTGTAAATTGTAGCAGTTAGTGTCAGATACTCAGTGAAAAAATTTTAAACGCTTATTTGAGGGAATTTAAGTTGCTTTCCACCCCAAATGAGCAGAAATGTTAATAAAAAATTTTTAGACTTATATTATGCTGGGTACCTAAAATTTCAGCATTGTATATTGTAGCAGTTAGTGTCAGATACTTAGTGATAAAATTTTAAACACTTATTAGAGGGAACTTAAGTTGCTTTCCACCCAAAATGCGCAGAAGTGTTAATAAAAAATTGGTAGCATTAAATTATGTAGGATACCTAAAATTTCAGAATTGTATATTGAAGCGGTTAGTGTCAGTTACTCTGTAAAAAAATTACAACCCTTTAACTAGAGGGAATTGATGTTGCTTTCCACCCCCAATGCGCAGAAATGTTGATAAAAAATTTGTAGAATTAAATTATGCTGGGTACCTAAAATTTCAGCATTGTATATTGTTGCAGTTAGTGTCAGATACTCAGTGAAAAAATTTTAAACCCTTATTAGAGGGAACTTAAGTTGCTTTCCACCCCAAATGTGCAGAAATGTTAATAAAAAATTTGTAGAATTAAATTATGCTGGCTACCTAAAATTTCAGCATTGCATATTGTAGCAGTTAGTGTCAGATACTCAGTGAAAAAATTTCAACCCCTTATTAGCGGGAATTTAAGTTGCTTTCCACCCCAAGTGAGCAGAAATGTAATTAAAAAATTTGTAGAATTAAATTATGCTGGGTACCTAAAATTTCAGCATTGTAAATTGTAGCAGTTAGTGTCAGTTACTCTGTGAAAAAATTTCAACCCCTTAACTAGAGGGAATTTCTGTTGCTTCCCACCCCAAATGCCCAGAAATGTTAATAAAAAATTTGTAGAATTAAATTATGCTGGGTACCTAAAATTTCAGCATTGTGTATTGTAGCAGCTAGTGTCAGATACTCAGTGAAAAAATGTCAACCCCTTATTAGCCCGAATTTAAGTTGCTTTCCACCCCAAATAAGCAGAAATGTTAATAAAAAATTTGTAGAATTAAATTATGCTGGGTACCTAAAATTTCAGCATTGTATATTGTAGCAGTTAGTGTCAGTTACTCTGTGATAAAATTTCAACCCCTTAACTAGCGGGAATGTATGTTGCTTTCCAGCCCAAATGCGCAGAAATGTTGATAAAGAATTTGTACTATCAAATTATGCTGGGTACCTAAGTTTCTGCATTGTATATTGCAGCAGTTAGTGTCAGTTTTTCTGTGAATAAATTTCAACCCCTTAACTAGCGGGAATGTATGCTGCTTTCCACCCCAAATGCGCAGAAATGTTAATAAAAAATTTGTAGAATTAAATTATGCTTGGTACCTAAGTTTCAGCATTGTATATTGCAGATGTTAGTGTCAGTTATTC
Source organism: Diplolepis rosae (assembly GCA_030998225.1). Lineage (NCBI taxonomy): Eukaryota > Metazoa > Arthropoda > Insecta > Hymenoptera > Diplolepididae > Diplolepis > Diplolepis rosae. Next base: position 1,054,697 of record JAPYXD010000546.1, read on the forward strand.
TGTGAATAAATTTCAACCCCCTTAACTAGCGGGAATGTATGCTGCTTCCCACCCCAAATGCGCAGAATCGTTAATAAAAAATTTGCAGAATTGAATTACGCAGGATACCTAAAATTTCAGCATTTTATATTGTAGCAGTTAGTGTCAGATACTCAGTGAATAAATTTCAACCCCTTATTAGAGGGAATTTAAGTTGTTTTCCACCCCAAATGAGCAGAAATGTTAATAAAAACTTGTAGATTTAAATTCTGCTGGGAACCTAAAATTTCAGCATTGTAAATTGAAGCAGTTAGTGTCAGTTACTCTGTAAAAAAATTTCAACCCCTTAACTAGCTGGAATGTATGCTGCTTTCCACCCCAAATGCGCAGAAATGTTAATAAAAAATTTGTAGAATTAAATTATGCTGGGAACCTAAAATTTCAGCATTGTAAATTGTAGCAGTTAGTGTCAGTTACTCTGTAAAAAAATTTCAACCCCTTAACTAGAGGGAATTTATGTTGCTTTCCACCCCAAATGCGCAGAAATGTTAATAAAAAATTTGTAGAATCAAATTATGTAGCATACCTAAAATTTCAGAACTGTATATTGAAGCAGTTAGTGTCACTTACTCTGTTAAAAAATTTCAACCCCTTATTAGCGGGAATTTAAGTTGCTTTCCACCCCAAGTGAGCAGAAATGTAATTAAAAAATTTTTAGAATTAAATTATGCTGGGTACCTAAAATTTCAGCATTGTAAATTGTAGCAGTTAGTGTCAGTTACTCTGTGAAAAAATTTCAACCCCTTAACTAGAGGGAATTTCTGTTGCTTCCCACCCCAAATGCCTAGAAATGTTAATAAAAAATTTGTAGAATTAAATTATGCTTGGTACCTAAAATTTTAGCATTGTATATTGCAGCAGTTAGTGTCAGATACTCAGTGAAAAAATATCAACCCCTTATTAGCGGGAATTTAAGTTGCTTTCCACCCCAAATGAGCAGAAATGTTAATACAAAATTTGTAGAATTAAATTATGCTGGGTACCTAAAATTTCAGCATTGTAAATTGTAGCAGTTAGTGTCAGTTACTCTGTAAAAAAATTTCAACCCCTTAACTAGTGGGAATGTATGTTGCTTTCCACCCCAAATGCCTAGCACTGTTAATAAAAAATTTATAGAATTAAATTATGCTGGGTACCTAAAATTTAAGCATTGTATATTGTAGAAGTTCGTGTGAGCTACTCAGTTAATAAATGTCTACCACTTATTAGCGGGAATTTAAGTTGCTTTCCACCCCAAATGAGCAGAAATGTTAATAAAAAATTTGTAGAATTAAATTATGCTTGGTACCTAAAATTTCAGCATTGTATGTTGCAGCAGTTAGTGTCAGATACTCAGTGAAAAAATTTTAAACGCTTATTTGAGGGAATTTAAGTTGCTTTCCACCCCAAATGAGCAGAAATGTTAATAAAAAATTTTTAGACTTATATTATGCTGGGTACCTAAAATTTCAGCATTGTATATTGTAGCAGTTAGTGTCAGATACTTAGTGATAAAATTTTAAACACTTATTAGAGGGAACTTAAGTTGCTTTCCACCCAAAATGCGCAGAAGTGTTAATAAAAAATTGGTAGCATTAAATTATGTAGGATACCTAAAATTTCAGAATTGTATATTGAAGCGGTTAGTGTCAGTTACTCTGTAAAAAAATTACAACCCTTTAACTAGAGGGAATTGATGTTGCTTTCCACCCCCAATGCGCAGAAATGTTGATAAAAAATTTGTAGAATTAAATTATGCTGGGTACCTAAAATTTCAGCATTGTATATTGTTGCAGTTAGTGTCAGATACTCAGTGAAAAAATTTTAAACCCTTATTAGAGGGAACTTAAGTTGCTTTCCACCCCAAATGTGCAGAAATGTTAATAAAAAATTTGTAGAATTAAATTATGCTGGCTACCTAAAATTTCAGCATTGTATATTGCAGCAGTTAGTGTCAGATACTCAGTAAAAAAATTTCAACCCCTTATTAGCGGGAATTTAAGTTGCTTTCAACCCCAAATGCGCAGAACTGTTAATAAAAAATTTGCAGAATTAAATTATGCTGGGTAACTAAAATTTCAGCATTGTAAATTGTAGCAGTTAGTGTCAGTTACTCTGTAAAAAAATTTCAAACTGTTAACTAGAGGGAATTTCTGTTGCTTCCCACCCCAAATGCCCAGAAATGTTAATAAAAAATTTGTAGAATTAAATTATGCTGGGTACCTAAAATTTCAGCATTGTGTATTGTAGCAGCTAGTGTCAGATACTCAGTGAAAAAATGTCAACCCCTTATTAGCCCGAATTTAAGTTGCTTTCCACCCCAAATAAGCAGAAATGTTAATAAAAAATTTGTAGAATTAAATTATGCTGGGTACCTAAAATTTCAGCATTGTATATTGTAGCAGTTAGTGTCAGTTACTCTGTGAAAAATTTCAACCCCTTAACTAGCGGGAATGTATGTTGCTTTCCACCCCAAATGCGCAGAAATGTTGATAAAGAATTTGTACAATCAAATTATGCTGGGTACCTAAGTTTCTGCATTGTATATTGCAGCAGTTAGTGTCAGTTTTTCTGTGAATAAATTTCAACCCCTTAACTAGCGGGAATGTATGCTGCTTTCCACCCCAAATGCGCAGAAATGTTAATAAAAAATTTGTAGAATTAAATTATGCTTGGTACCTAAGTTTCAGCATTGTATATTGCAGATGTTAGTGTCAGTTATTCTGTGAATAAATTTCAACCCCTTAACTAGCGGGAATGTATGCTGCTTCCCACCCCAAATGCGCAGAATCGTTAATAAAAAATTTGCAGAATTGAATTACGCAGGATACCTAAAATTTCAGCATTTTATATTGTAGCAGTTAGTGTCAGATACTCAGTGAATAAATTTCAACCCCTTATTAGAGGGAATTTAAGTTGTTTTCCACCCCAAATGAGCAGAAATGTTAATAAAAATCTTGTAGATTTAAATTATGCTGGGAACCTAAAATTTCAGCATTGTAAATTGAAGCAGTTAGTGTCAGTTACTCTGTAAAAAAATTTCAACCCCTTAACTAGCGGGAATGTATGCTGCTTTCCACCCCAAATGCGCAGAAATGTTAATAAAAAATTTGTAGAATTAAATTATGCTGGGAACCTAAAATTTCAGCATTGTAAATTAAAGCAGTTAGTGTCAGTTACTCTGTAAAAAAATTTCAACCCCTTAACTAGAGGGAATTTATGTTGCTTTCCACCCCAAATGCGCAGAAATGTTAATAAAAAATTTGTAGAATCAAATTATGTAGCATACCTAAAATTTCAGAACTGTATATTGAAGCAGTTAGTGTCAGTTACTCTGTGAAAAAATTTCAACCCCTTAACTAGCGGGAATGTATGCTGCTTCCCACCCCAAAATGCGCAGAATCGTTAATAAAAAATTTGTAGAATTGAATTACGCAGGATACTTAAAATTGTAGCAGTTAGTGTCAGATACTCGGTGAAAAAATTTCAACCCCTTACCTCGCGGGGATGTATGTTGCTTTCCACCCCAAATGCGCAGAAATGTTAATAAAAAATTTGTAGAATTAAATTATGCTTGGTACCTAAGTTTCAGCATTGTATATTGCAGCAGTTAGTGTCAGTTATTCTGTGAAAAAATTTCAACCCCTTAACTAGCGGGAATGTATGCTGCTTTCCACCCCAAATGCGCAGAAATGTTAATAAAAAAATTTGTAGAATTAAATTATGCTGGATACCTAAAATTTCAGCATTTTATATTGTAGCAGTTAGTGTCAGATACTCAGTGAAAAAATTTTAACACCTTATTAGAGGGAATTTAAGTTGCTTTCCACCCCGAATGCGCAGAAATGTTAATAAAAAATTTGTAGAATTAAATTATGCTTGGTACCTAATATTTCAGCATTGTATATTGCAGCAGTTAGCGTCAGTTACTATGTGAAAAAATTGCAACCCCTTAAACTAGCGGGAATGTATGCTGATTTCCACCCCAAATGAGCAGAACTGTTAATAAAAAATTTGCAGAATTAAATTATGCTGGGTACCTAAAATTTCAGCATTGTAAATTGTAGCAGTTAGTGTCAGTTACTCTGTAAAAAAATTTCAACCCGTTAACTAGAGGGAATTTATGTTGCTTTCCACCCCAAATGCGCAGAAATGTTAATAAAAAATTTGTAGAATCAAATTATGTAGCATACCTAAAATTTCAGAACTGTATATTTAAGCAGTTAGTGTCAGTTACTCTGTAAAAAAATTTCAAACCCTTAACTAGAGGGAATTTATGTTGTTTCCCACCCCAAATGCCCAGAAATGTTAATAAAAAATTTGTAGAATTGAATTACGCTGGGTACCTAAAATTTCAGCATTGTATATTTTAGCAGTTAGTGTCAGTTACTCTGTGAAAAAATTTCAACCCCTTAACTAGAGGGAATTTCTGTTGCTTCCCACCCCAAATGCCTAGAAATGTTAAAAAAAATTTGTAGAATTAAATTATGCTGGGTACCTAAAATTTCAGCATTGCATATTGTAGCAGTTAGTATCAGATACTCAGTGAAAATATTTCAACCCCTTAACTAGAGGGAATCTATGTTGCTTCCCACCCCAAATGCCCAGGAATGTTAATAAAAAATTTGTAGAATTGAATTATGCTGGGTACCTAAAATTTCAGCATTGTATATTGCAGCAGTTAGCGTCAGTTACTCTGTGAAAAAATTGCAACCCCTTAAACTAGCGGGAATGTATGCTGCTTTCCACCCCAAATGCCAGAAATGTTAATAAAAAATTTGTAGAATTAAATTATGCTGGGTATCTAAAATTTCAGCATTTTATATTGTAGCAGTTAGTGTCAGTTACTCTGTGAAAAAATTTCAACCCCTTAACTAGCGGGAATTTATGTTGCTTCCCACCCCAAATGCCAGAAATGTTAAAAAAAATTTGTAGAATTAAATTATGCTGGGTACCTAAAATTTCAGCATTGCATATTGTAGCAGTTAGTGTCAGATACTCAGTGAAAAAATTTCAACCCCTTATTAGCGGGAATTTAAGTTGCTTTCCACCCCAAGTGAGCAGAAATGTAATTAAAAAATTTGTATAATTAAATTATGCTGGGTACCTAAAATTTCAGCATTGTATATTGTAGCAGTTAGTGTCAGTTACTCTGTGAAAAAATTTCAACCCCTTAACTAGAGGGAATTTCTGTTGCTTCCCACCCCAAATGCCTAGAAATGTTAAAAAAAATTTGTAGAATTAAATTATGCTTGGTACCTAAAATTTCAGCATTGTATGTTGCAGCAGTTAGTGTCAGATTCTCAGTGAAAAAATATCAACCTCTTATTAGCGGGAATTTAAGTTGCTTTCCACCCCAAATGAGCAGAAATGTTAATAAAAAATTTGTAGAATTAAATTATGCTTGGAACCTAAAATTTCAGCATTGTATATTGCAGCAGTTAGTGTCAGATACTCAGTAAAAAAATTTCAACCCCTCATTTGAGGGAATTTAAGTTGCTTTCCACCCCAAATGAGCAGAAATGTTAATAAAAAATTTTTAGACTTATATTATGCTGGGTACCTAAAATTTCAGCATTGTAAATTGTAGCAGTTAGTGTCAGTTACTCTGTGAAAAAATTTCAACCCCTTAACTAGAGGGAATTTCTGTTGCTTCCCACCCCAAATGCGCAGAAATGTTAATAAAAAATTTTGTAGAATTAAATTATGCTTGTTACCTAAAATTTCAGCATTGTATATTGCAGCAGTTAGTGTCAGATACTCAGTAAAAAAATTTCAACCCCTTATTAGCGGGAATTTAAGTTGCTTTCCACCCCAAATGAGCAGAAATGTTAATAAAAAATTTGCAGAATTAAATTATGCTGGGTACCTAAAATTTCAGCATTGTAAATTGTAGCAGTTAGTGTCAGTTACTCTGTGAAAAAATTTCAACCCCTTAACTAGAGGGAATTTCTGTTGCTTCCCACCCCAAATGCCTAGAAATGTTAAAAAAAATTTGTAGAATTAAATTATGCTGGGTACCTAAAATTTCAGCATTGTAAATTGTAGCAGTTAGTGTCAGTTACTCTGTAAAAAAATTTCAACCCGTTAACTAGAGGGAATTTATGTTGCTTTCCACCCCAAATGCGCAGAAATGTTAATAAAAAATTTGTAGAATCAAATTATGTAGGATACCTACAATTTCAGAACTGTATATTGAAGCAGTTAATGTCAGTTACTCTGTAAAAAAATTTCAACCCCTTAACTAGAGGGAATTTATGTTGCTTCCCACCCCAAATGCGCAGAAATGTTAATAAAAAATTTGTAGAATTAAATTATGCTTGGTACCTAAAATTTCAGCATTGTATATTGCAGCAGTTAGTGTCAGATACTCAGTGAAAAAATTTCAACCCCTTATTAGCGGGAATTTAAGTTGCTTTCCACCCCAAATGAGCAGAAATGTTAATAAAAAATTTGTAGAATTAAATTATGCTGGGTACCTAAAATTTCAGCATTGTAAATTGTAGCAGTTAGTGTCAGTTACTCTGTGAAAAAATTGCAACCCCTTAAACTAGCGGGAATGTATGCTGATTTCCACCCCAAATGAGCAGAAATGTTAATAAAAAATTTGTAGAATTAAATTATGCTGGGTACCTAAAATTTCAGCATTGTAAATTGTAGCAGTTAGTGTCAGTTACTCTGTAAAAAAATTTCAACCCGTTAACTAGAGGGAATTTATGTTGCTTTCCACCCCAAATGCGCAGAAATGTTAATAAAAAATTTGTAGAATCAAATTATGTAGGATACCTAAAATTTCAGAACTGTATATTGAAGCAGTTAGTGTCAGTTACTCTGTAAAAAAATTTCAACCCCTTAACTAGAGGGAATTTATGTTGCTTCCCACCCCAAATGCCCAGAAATGTTAATAAAAAATTTGTAGAATTGAATTACGCTGGGTACCTAAAATTTCAGCATTGTATATTGCAGCAGTTAGCGTCAGTTACTCTGTGAAAAAATTGCAACCCCTTAAACTAGCGGGAATGTATGCTGCTTTCCACCCAAAATGCGCAGAAATGTTAATAAAAAATTTGTAGCATTAAATTATGTAGGATACCTATAATTTCAGAATTGTATATTGAAGCTGTTAGTGTCAGTTACTCTGTAAAAAAATTACAACCCTTTAACTAGAGGGAATTGATGTTGCTTTCCACCCCAAATGCGCAGAAATGTTGATAAAAATTTGTAGAATTAAATTATGCTGGGTACCTAAAATTTCAGCATTGTATATTGTAGCAGTTAGTGTCAGATACTCAGTGAAAAAAATTTTAAACCCTTATTTGAGGGAATTTAAGTTGCTTTCCACCCCAAATGTGCAGAAATGTTAATAAAATATTTTTAGACTTATATTATGCTGGGTACCTAAAATTTCAGCATTGTAAATTGTAGCAGTTAGTGTCAGTTACTCTGTGAAAAAATTTCAACCCCTTAACTAGAGGGAATTTCTGTTGCTTCCCACCCCAAATGCCTAGAAATGTTAAAAAAAATTTGTAGAATTAAATTATGCTGGTTACCTAAAATTTCAGCATTGTATATTGTAGCAGTTAGTGTCAGATACTCAGTGAAAAAAATTTCAACCCCTTATTAGCGGGAATTTAAGTTGCTTTCCACCCCAAGTGAGCAGAAATGTAATTAAAAAAATTTGTAGAATTAAATTATGCTGGGTACCTAAAATTTCAGCATTGTAAATTGTAGCAGTTAGTGTCAGTTACTCTGTGAAAAAATTTCAACCCCTTAACTAGAGGGAATTTCTGTTGCTTCCCACTCCAAATGCCTAGAAATGTTAAAAAAAATTTGTAGAGAATTAAATTATGCTGGGTACCTAAAATTTCAGCATTGCATATTGTAACAGTTAGTGTCAGATACTCAGTGAAAAAATTTCAACCCCTTATTAGCGGGAATTTAAGTTGCCTTCCACCCCAAATGAGCAGAAATGTTAATAAAAAATTTGTAGAATTAAATTATGCTGGGTACCTAAAATTTCAGCATTGTATGTTGTAGCAGTTAGTGTCAGATACTCAGTGAAAAAATTTTAAACCCTTATTTGAGGGAATTTAAGTTGCTTTCCACCCCAAATGAGCAGAAATGTTAATAAAAAATTTTTAGACTTATATTATGCTGGGTACCTAAAATTTCTGCATTGTATATTGTAGCAGTTAGTGTCAGATACTTAGTGATTAAATTTTAAACCCTTATTAGAGGGAACTTAAGTTGCTTTCCACCCAAAATGCGCAGAAATGTTAATAAAAAATTTGTAGCATTAAATTATGTAGGATACCTAAAATTTCAGAATTGTATATTGAAGCTGTTAGTGTCAGTTACTCTGTAAAAAAATTACAACCCTTTAACTAGAGGGAATTGATGTTGCTTTCCACCCCAAATGCGCAGAAATATTGATAAAAAATTTGTAGAATTAAATTATGCTGGGTACCTAAAATTTCAGCATTGTATATTGTAGCAGTTAGTGTCAGATACTCAGTGAAAAAATTTTAAACCCTTATTTGAGGGAATTTAAGTTGCTTTCCACCCCAAATGTGCAGAAATGTTAATAAAATATTTTTAGACTTATATTATGCTGGGTACCTAAAATTTCAGCATTGTAAATTGTAGCAGTTAGTGTCAGTTACTCTGTGAAAAAATTTCAACCCCTTAACTCGAGGGAATTTCTGTTGCTTTCCACCCCAAATGCCCAGAAATGTTAATAAAAAATTTGTAGAATTAAATTATGCTGGGTACCTAAAATTTCAGCATTGTGTATTGTAGCAGCTAGTGTCAGATACTCAGTGAAAAAATGTCAACCCCTTATTAGCTGGAATTTAAGTTGCTTTCCACCCCAAATAAGCAGAAATGTAATTAAAAAATTTGTAGAATTAAATTATGCTGGGTACCTAAAATTTCAGCATTGTAAATTGTAGCAGTTAGTGTCAGTTACTCTGTGAAAAAATTTCAACCCCTTAACTAGAGGGAATTTCTGTTGCTTCCCACCCCAAATGCCTAGAAATGTTAAAAAATTTTGTAGAATTAAATTATGCTTGGTACCTAAAATTTCAGCATTGTATATTGCAGCAGTTAGTGTCAGATACTCAGTGAAAAAATATCAACCCCTTATTAGAGGGAATTTAAGTTGCTTTCCACCCCAAATGAGCAGAAATGTTAATAAAAAATTTGTAGAATTAAATTATGCTGGGTACCTAAAATTTCAGCATTGTATATTGAAGCAGTTAGTGTCAGTTACTCTGTAAAAAAATTTCAACACCTTAACTAGAGGGAATGTATGTTGCTTTCCACCCCAAATGCCTAGCACTGTTAATAAAAAATTTATAGAATTAAATTATGCTGGGTACCTAAAATTTCAGCATTGCATATTGTAGCAGTTAGTGTCAGATACTCAGTTAAAAAATTTCATCCCCTTATTAGCGGGAATTTAAGTTGCCTTCCACCCCAAATGAGCAGAAATGTTAATAAAAAATTTGTAGAATTAAATTATGCTTGGTACCTAAAATTTCAGCATTGTATGTTGCAGCAGTTAGTGTCAGATACTCAGTGAAAAAATTTTAAACGCTTATTTGAGGGAATTTAAGTTGCTTTCCACCCCAAATGAGCAGAAATGTTAATAAAAAATTTTTAGACTTATATTATGCTGGGTACCTAAAATTTCAGCATTGTATATTGTAGCAGTTAGTGTCAGATACTTAGTGATAAAATTTTAAACACTTATTAGAGGGAACTTAAGTTGCTTTCCACCCAAAATGCGCAGAAATGTTAATAAAAAATTGGTAGCATTAAATTATGTAGGATACCTAAAATTTCAGAATTGTATATTGAAGCGGTTAGTGTCAGTTACTCTGTAAAAAAATTACAACCCTTTAACTAGAGGGAATTGATGTTGCTTTCCACCCCCAATGCGCAGAAATGTTGATAAAAAATTTGTAGAATTAAATTATGCTGGGTACCTAAAATTTCAGCATTGTATATTGTAGCAGTTAGTGTCAGATACTCAGTGAAAAAATTTTAAACCCTTATTTGAGGGAATTTAAGTTGCTTTCCACCCCAAATGTGCAGAAATGTTAATAAAATATTTTTAGACTTATATTATGCTGGGTACCTAAAATTTCAGCATTGTATATTGTAGCAGTTAGTGTCAGATACTCAGTGAAAAAAATTTTAAACCCTTATTAGAGGGAACTTAAGTTGCTTTCCACCCCAAATGTGCAGAAATGTTAATAAAAAATTTGTAGAATTAAATTATGCTGGCTACCTAAAATTTCAGCATTGCATATTGTAGCAGTTAGTGTCAGATACTTAGTGATAAAATTTTAAACACTTATTAGCAGGAATTTAAGTTGCTTTCCACCCCAAGTGAGCAGAAATGTAATTAAAAAATTTTTAGAATTAAATTATGCTGGGTACCTAAAATTTCAGCATTGTAAATTGTAGCAGTTAGTGTCAGTTACTCTGTGAAAAAATTTCAACCCCTTAACTAGAGGGAATTTCTGTTGCTTCCCACCCCAAATGCCTAGAAATGTTAAAAAAAATTTGTAGAATTAAATTATGCTGGGTACCTAAAATTTCAGCATTGTATATTGCAGCAGTTAGTGTCAGATACTCAGTGAAAAAATTTCAACCCCTTATTAGCGGGAATTTAAGTTGCTTTCCACCCCAAATGCGCAGAAATGTTAATAAAAAATTTGTAGAATTAAATTATGCTGGGTACCTAAAATTTCAGCATTGTATATTGTAGCAGTTAGTGTCAGTTACTCTGTGAAAAAATTTCAACCCCTTAACTAGAGGGAATTTATGTTGCTTTCCACCCCAAATGCCTAGCACTGTTAATAAAAAATTTATAGAATTAAATTATGCTGGGTACCTAAAATTTCAGCATTGCATATTGTAGCAGTTAGTGTCAGATACTCAGTTAAAAAATTTCATCCCCTTATTAGCGGGAATTTAAGTTGCTTTCCACCCCAAATGTGCAGAAATGTTAATAAAATATTTTTAGACTTATATTATGCTGGGTACCTAAAATTTCAGCATTGTATATTGTAGCAGTTAGTGTCAGATACTCAGTGAAAAAATTTTAAACCCTTATTAGAGGGAACTTAAGTTGCTTTCCACCCCAAATGTGCAGAAATGTTAATAAAAAATTTGTAGAATTAAATTATGCTGGCTACCTAAAATTTCAGCATTGCATATTGTAGCAGTTAGTGTCAGATACTTAGTGATAAAATTTTAAACACTTATTAGCGGGAATTTAAGTTGCTTTCCACCCCAAGTGAGCAGAAATGTAATTAAAAAATTTTTAGAATTAAATTATGCTGGGTACCTAAAATTTCAGCATTGTAAATTGTAGCAGTTAGTGTCAGTTACTCTGTGAAAAAATTTCAACCCCTTAACTAGAGGGAATTTCTGTTGCTTCCCACCCCAAATGCCTAGAAATGTTAAAAAAAATTTGTAGAATTAATTTATGCTGGGTACCTAAAATTTCAGCATTGTATATTGCAGCAGTTAGTGTCAGATACTCAGTAAAAAAATTTCAACCCCTTATTAGCGGGAATTTAAGTTGCTTTCCACCCCAAATGAGCAGAACTGTTAATAAAAAATTTGCAGAATTAAATTATGCTGGGTAACTAAAATTTCAGCATTGTAAATTGTAGCAGTTAGTGTCAGTTACTCTGTGCAAAAATTTCAACCCCTTAACTAGCGGGAATGTATGTTGCTTCCCACCCCAAATGCCTAGAAATGTTAAAAAAAATTTGTAGAATTAAATTATGCTTGGTACCTAAAATTTCAGCATTGTATGTTGCAGCAGTTAGTGTCAGATTCTCAGTGAAAAAATATCAACCTCTTATTAGCGGGAATTTAAGTTGCTTTCCACCCCAAATGAGCAGAAATGTTAATAAAAAATTTGTAGAATTAAATTATGCTGGGTACCCAAAATTTCAGCATTGTATATTGTAGCAGTTAGTGTCAGATACTCAGTGAAAAAATTTTAAACCCTTATTTGAGGGAATTTAAGTTGCTTTCCACCCCAAATGAGCAGAAATGTTAATAAAAAATTTTTAGACTTATATTATGCTGGGTACCTAAAATTTCTGCATTGTATATTGTAGCAGTTAGTGTCAGATACTTAGTGATAAAATTTTAAACCCTTATTAGAGGGAACTTAAGTTGCTTTCCACCCAAAATGCGCAGAAATGTTAATAAAAAATTTGTAGCATTAAATTATGTAGGATACCTAAAATTTCAGAATTGTATATTGTAGCAGTTAGTGTCAGATACTCAGTGAAAAAATTTTAAACCCTTATTTGAGGGAATTTAAGTTGCTTTCCACCCCAAATGAGCAGAAATGTTAATAAAAAATTTTTAGACTTATATTATGCTGGGTACCTAAAATTTCTGCATTGTATATTGTAGCAGTTAGTGTCAGATACTTAGTGATAAAATTTTAAACCCTTATTAGAGGGAACTTAAGTTGCTTTCCACCCAAAATGCGCAGAAATGTTAATAAAAAATTTGTAGCATTAAATTATGTAGGATACCTATAATTTCAGAATTGTATATTGAAGCTGTTAGTGTCAGTTACTCTGTAAAAAAATTACAACCCTTTAACTAGAGGGAATTGATGTTGCTTTCCACCCCAAATGCGCAGAAATGTTGATAAAAATTTGTAGAATTAAATTATGCTGGGTACCTAAAATTTCAGCATTGTATATTGTAGCAGTTAGTGTCAGATACTCAGTGAAAAAATTTTAAACCCTTATTTGAGGGAATTTAAGTTGCTTTCCACCCCAAATGTGCAGAAATGTTAATAAAATATTTTTAGACTTATATTATGCTGGGTACCTAAAATTTCAGCATTGTAAATTGTAGCAGTTAGTGTCAGTTACTCTGTGAAAAAATTTCAACCCCTTAACTAGAGGGAATTTCTGTTGCTTCCCACCCCAAATGCCTAGAAATGTTAAAAAAATTTGTAGAATTAAATTATGCTGGTTACCTAAAATTTCAGCATTGTATATTGTAGCAGTTAGTGTCAGATACTCAGTGAAAAAATTTCAACCCCTTATTAGCGGGAATTTAAGTTGCTTTCCACCCCAAGTGAGCAGAAATGTAATTAAAAAATTTGTAGAATTAAATTATGCTGGGTACCTAAAATTTCAGCATTGTAAATTGTAGCAGTTAGTGTCAGTTACTCTGTGAAAAAATTTCAACCCCTTAACTAGAGGGAATTTCTGTTGCTTCCCACTCCAAATGCCTAGAAATGTTAAAAAAAATTTGTAGAATTAAATTATGCTGGGTACCTAAAATTTCAGCATTGCATATTGTAACAGTTAGTGTCAGATTCTCAGTGAAAAAATTTCTACCTCTTATTAGCGGGAATTTAAGTTGCTTTCCACCCCAAATGAGCAGAAATGTTAATAAAAAATTTGTAGAATTAAATTATGCTGGGTACCTAAAATTTCAGAACTGTATATTGTAGCAGTTAGTGTCAGTTACTCAGTGAAAAAATATCAACCCCTTATTTGAGGGAATTTAAGTTGCTTTCCACCCCAAATGAGCAGAAATGTTAATAAAAAATTTTTAGACTTATATTATGCTGGGTACCTAAAATTTCTGCATTGTATATTGTAGCAGTTAGTGTCAGATACTTAGTGATTAAATTTTAAACCCTTATTAGAGGGAACTTAAGTTGCTTTCCACCCAAAATGCGCAGAAATGTTAATAAAAAATTTGTAGCATTAAATTATGTAGGATACCTAAAATTTCAGAATTGTATATTGAAGCTGTTAGTGTCAGTTACTCTGTAAAAAAATTACAACCCTTTAACTAGAGGGAATTGATGTTGCTTTCCACCCCAAATGCGCAGAAATATTGATAAAAAATTTGTAGAATTAAATTATGCTGGGTACCTAAAATTTCAGCATTGTATATTGTAGCAGTTCGTGTCAGATACTCAGTGAAAAAATTTTAAACCCTTATTTGAGGGAATTTAAGTTGCTTTCCACCCCAAATGTGCAGAAATGTTAATAAAATATTTTTAGACTTATATTATGCTGGGTACCTAAAATTTCAGCATTGTAAATTGTAGCAGTTAGTGTCAGTTACTCTGTGAAAAAATTTCAGCCCCTTACGTAGAGGGAATTTATGTTGCTTTCCACCCCAAATGCCCAGAAATGTTAATAAAAAATTTGTAGAATTAAATTATGCTGGGTACCTAAAATTTCAGCATTGTGTATTGTAGCAGCTAGTGTCAGATACTCAGTGAAAAAATGTCAACCCCTTATTAGCTGGAATTTAAGTTGCTTTCCACCCCAAATAAGCAGAAATGTTAATAAAAAATTTGTAGAATTAAATTATGCTGGGTACCTAAAATTTCAGCATTGTAAATTGTAGCAGTTAGTGTCAGTTACTCAGTGAAAAAATGTCAACCCCTTAACTAGAGGGAATTTCTGTTGCTTCCCACCCCAAATGCCTAGAAATGTTAATAAAAAATTTGTAGAATTAAATTATGCTTGGTACCTAAAATTTCAGCATTGTATATTGCAGCAGTTAGTGTCAGATACTCAGTGAAAAAATATCAACCCCTTATTAGCGGGAATTTAAGTTGCTTTCCACCCCAAATGAGCAGAAATGTTAATAAAAAATTTGTAGAATTAAATTATGCTGGGTACCTAAAATTTCAGCATTGTATGTTGTAGCAGCTAGTGTCAGTTACTCTGTGAAAAAATTTCATCCCCTTAACTAGAGGGAATGTATGTTGCTTTCCACCCCAAATGCCTAGCACTGTTAATAAAAAATTTATAGAATTAAATTATGCTGGGTACCTAAAATTTCAGCATTGCATATTGTAGCAGTTAGTGTCAGATACTCAGTTAAAAAATTTCATCCCCTTATTAGCGGGAATTTAAGTTGCTTTCCACCCCAAATGAGCAGAAATGTTAATAAAAAATTTCTAGAATTAAATTATGCTGGGTACCCAAAATTTCAGCATTGTATATTGTAGCAGTTAGTGTCAGATACTCAGTGAAAAAATTTTAAACGCTTATTTGAGGGAATTTAAGTTGCTTTCCACCCCAAATGAGCAGAAATGTTAATAAAAAATTTTTAGACTTATATTATGCTGGGTACCTAAAATTTCAGCATTGTATATTGTAGCAGTTAGTGTCAGATACTTAGTGATAAAATTTTAAACACTTATTAGAGGGAACTTAAGTTGCTTTCCACCCAAAATGCGCAGAAATGTTAATAAAAAATTGGTAGCATTAAATTATGTAGGATACCTAAAATTTCAGAATTGTATATTGAAGCGGTTAGTGTCAGTTACTCTGTAAAAAAATTACAACCCTTTAACTAGAGGGAATTGATGTTGCTTTCCACCCCCAATGCGCAGAAATGTTGATAAAAAATTTGTAGAATTAAATTATGCTGGGTACCTAAAATTTCAGCATTGTATATTGTAGCAGTTAGTGTCAGATACTCAGTGAAAAAATTTTAAACCCTTATTTGAGGGAATTTAAGTTGCTTTCCACCCCAAATGTGCAGAAATGTTAATAAAATATTTTTAGACTTATATTATGCTGGGTACCTAAAATTTCAGCATTGTATATTGTAGCAGTTAGTGTCAGATACTCAGTGAAAAAATTTTAAACCCTTATTAGAGGGAACTTAAGTTGCTTTCCACCCCAAATGTGCAGAAATGTTAATAAAAAATTTGTAGAATTAAATTATGCTGGCTACCTAAAATTTCAGCATTGCATATTGTAGCAGTTAGTGTCAGATACTTAGTGATAAAATTTTAAACACTTATTAGCGGGAATTTAAGTTGCTTTCCACCCCAAGTGAGCAGAAATGTAATTAAAAAATTTTTAGAATTAAATTATGCTGGGTACCTAAAATTTCAGCATTGTAAATTGTAGCAGTTAGTGTCAGTTACTCTGTGAAAAAATTTCAACCCCTTAACTAGAGGGAATTTATGTTGCTTTCCACCCCAAATGCCCAGAAATGTTAATAAAAAATTTGTAGAATTAATTTATGCTGGGTACCTAAAATTTCAGCATTGTATATTGCAGCAGTTAGTGTCAGATACTCAGTAAAAAAATTTCAACCCCTTATTAGCGGGAATTTAAGTTGCTTTCAACCCCAAATGCGCAGAACTGTTAATAAAAAATTTGTAGAATTAAATTATGCTGGGTACCTAAAATTTCAGCATTGTATATTGTAGCAGGTAGTGTCAGTTACTCTGTAAAAAAATTTCAACCCGTTAACTAGAGGGAATTTATGTTGCTTTCCACCCCAAATGCCTAGCACTGTTAATAAAAAATTTATAGAATTAAATTATGCTGGGTACCTAAAATTTCAGCATTGCATATTGTAGCAGTTAGTGTCAGATACTCAGTTAAAAAATTTCATCCCCTTATTAGCGGGAATTTAAGTTGCTTTCCACCCCAAATGTGCAGAAATGTTAATAAAATATTTTTAGACTTATATTATGCTGGGTACCTAAAATTTCAGCATTGTTTTTTGTAGCAGCTAGTGTCAGATACTCAGTGAAAAAATTTTAAACCCTTATTAGAGGGAACTTAAGTTGCTTTCCACCCCAAATGTGCAGAAATGTTAATAAAAAATTTGTAGAATTAAATTATGCTGGCTACCTAAAATTTCAGCATTGCATATTGTAGCAGTTAGTGTCAGATACTTAGTGATAAAATTTTAAACACTTATTAGCGGGAATTTAAGTTGCTTTCCACCCCAAGTGAGCAGAAATGTAATTAAAAAATTTTTAGAATTAAATTATGCTGGGTACCTAAAATTTCAGCATTGTAAATTGTAGCAGTTAGTGTCAGTTAATCTGTAAAAAAATTTCAACCCCTTAACTAGAGGGAATTTATGTTGCTTCCCACCCCAAATGAGAAGAAATGTTAATAAAAAATTTGTAGAATTAAATTATGCTTGGTACCTAAAATTTCAGCATTGTATATTGCAGCAGTTAGTGTCAGATACTCAGTGAAAAAATATCAACCCCTTATTAGCGGGAATTTAAGTTGCTTTCCACCCCAAATGAGCAGAAATGTTAATAAAAAATTTGTAGAATTAAATTATGCTGGGTACCTAAAATTTCAGCATTGTATCTTGTAGCAGTTAGTGTCAGTTACTCTGTGAAAAAATTTCAAGCCCGTTAACTAGAGGGAATTTCTGTTGCTTCCCACCCCAAATGCCTAGAAATGTTAATAAAAAATTTGTAGAATTAAATTATGCTTGGTACCTAAAATTTCAGCATTGTATATTGCAGCAGTTAGTGTCAGATACTCAGTGAAAAAAAATCAACCCCTTATTAGCGGGAATTTAAGTTGCCTTCCACCCCAAATGAGCAGAAATGTTAATACAAAATTTGTAGAATTAAATTATGCTGGGTACCTAAAATTTAAGCATTGTATATTGTAGCAGTTCGTGTCAGATACTCAGTGAAAAAATTTTAAACCCTTATTTGAGGGAATTTAAGTTGCTTTCCACCCCAAATGAGCAGAAATGTTAATAAAAAATTTTTAGACTTATATTATGCTGGGTACCTAAAATTTCTGCATTGTATATTGTAGCAGTTAGTGTCAGATACTTAGTGATAAAATTTTAAACCCTTATTAGAGGGAACTTAAGTTGCTTTCCACCCAAAATGCGCAGAAATGTTAATAAAAAATTTGTAGCATTAAATTATGTAGGATACCTAAAATTTCAGAATTGTATATTGTAGCAGTTAGTGTCAGATACTCAGTGAAAAAATTTTAAACCCTTATTTGAGGGAATTTAAGTTGCTTTCCACCCCAAATGAGCAGAAATGTTAATAAAAAATTTTTAGACTTATATTATGCTGGGTACCTAAAATTTCTGCATTGTATATTGTAGCAGTTAGTGTCAGATACTTAGTGATAAAATTTTAAACCCTTATTAGAGGGAACTTAAGTTGCTTTCCACCCAAAATGCGCAGAAATGTTAATAAAAAATTTGTAGCATTAAATTATGTAGGATACCTAAAATTTCAGAATTGTATATTGAAGCTGTTAGTGTCAGTTACTCTGTAAAAAAATTACAACCCTTTAACTAGAGGGAATTGATGTTGCTTTCCACCCCAAATGCGCAGAAATATTGATAAAAAATTTGTAGAATTAAATTATGCTGGGTACCTAAAATTTCAGCATTGTATATTGTAGCAGTTAGTGTCAGATACTCAGTGAAAAAATTTTAAACCCTTATTTGAGGGAATTTAAGTTGCTTTCCACCCCAAATGTGCAGAAATGTTAATAAAATATTTTTAGACTTATATTATGCTGGGTACCTAAAATTTCAGCATTGTAAATTGTAGCAGTTAGTGTCAGTTACTCTGTGAAAAAATTTCAACCCCTTAACTAGAGGGAATTTCTGTTGCTTCCCACCCCAAATGCCTAGAAATGTTAATAAAAATTTTGTAGAATTAAATTATGCTTGGTACCTAAAATTTCAGCATTGTATATTGCAGCAGTTAGTGTCAGATACTCAGTGAAAAAATATCAGCCCCTTATTAGCGGGAATTTAAGTTGCCTTCCACCCCAAATGAGCAGAAATGTAATTAAAAAATTTGTAGAATTAAATTATGCTGGGTACCTAAAATTTCAGCATTGTAAATTGTAGCAGTTAGTGTCAGTTACTCTGTGAAAAAATTTCAACCCCTTAACTAGAGGGAATTTCTGTTGCTTCCCACCCCAAATGCCTAGAAATGTTAAAAAAAATTTGTAGAATTAAATTATGCTGGGTACCTAAAATTTCAGCATTGCATATTGTAGCAGTTAGTGTCAGAGACTCAGTGAAAAAATTTCAACCCCTTACCTCGCGGGAATGTATGTCGCTTTCCACCCCCAATCCCCATAAATGTAAATAAAAAATTGGTAGTAGTAAATTATGCTGGGGTCCCAAACTTTCAGCATTGTGTATTGTAGCAGCTAGTGTCAGATACTCAGTGAAAAAATTTTAAACCCTTATTTGAGGGAATGTATGTCGCTTTCCACCCCAAATGCCCAGAAATGTTGATAAAAAATTTGTTCAATCAAATTGTGTAGGATATCTAATATTTCAGAAATGTATATTGAAGCAGTTAGTGTGAGTTACTCTGTAAAAAATTTCAACCCCTTAACTAGAGGGAATTTATGTTCCTTTCCACCCCAAATGCGCCAAAATGTTAATAAAAAATTTGTAGAATTAAATTATGCCGGGAACCTAAAATTTCAGCATTGTAAATTGAAGCAGTTAGTGTCAGTTACTCTGTAAAAAAATTTCAACCCCTTAACTAGAGGGAATTTATGTTCCTTCCCTCCCCCAATGCCCAGAAATGTTAGTAAAAAATTTGTAGAATTGATTTACGCAGGATACTTAAAATTGTAGCAGTTAGTGTCAGTTACTCTGTGAAAAAATTTCAACCCCTTATTAGAAGGAATTTAAGTTGCTTTCCAATCCAAATGAGCAGAAATGTTAATAAAAAATTTGTAGAATTAAATTATGCTTGGTACCTAAAATTTCAGCATTGTATATTGCAGCAGTTAGTGTCAGTTACTCAGTAAAAAAATTTCAACCCCTTAACTAGCGGGAATGTATGCTGCTTTCCACCACAAATGCCTAGAAATGTTAATAAAAAATTTGTAGAATTAAATTATGCTTGGTACCTAAAATTTTAGCATTGTATATTGCAGCAGTTAGTGTCAGATACTCAGTGAAAAAATATCAACCCCTTATTAGCGGGAATTTAAGTTGCTTTCCACCCCAAATGAGCAGAAATGTTAATAAAAAATTTGTAGAATTAAATTATGCTGGGTACCTAAAATTTCAGCATTGTAAATTGTAGCAGTTAGTGTCAGATACTCAGTGAAAAAATTTTAAACCCTTATTTGAGGGAATTTAAGTTGCTTTCCACCCCAAATGTGCAGAAATGTTAATAAAATATTTGTAGCATTAAATTATGTAGGATACCTAAAATTTCAGAATTGTATATTGAAGCTGTTAGTGTCAGTTACTCTGTAAAAAAATTACAACCCTTTAACTAGAGGGAATTGATGTTGCTTTCCACCCCAAATGCGCAGAAATATTGATAAAAAATTTGTAGAATTAAATTATGCTGGGTACCTAAAATTTCAGCATTGTATATTGTAGCAGTTAGTGTCAGATACTCAGTGAAAAAATTTTAAACCCTTATTTGAGGGAATTTAAGTTGCTTTCCACCCCAAATGTGCAGAAATGTTAATAAAATATTTTTAGACTTATATTATGCTGGGTACCTAAAATTTCAGCATTGTAAATTGTAGGAGTTAGTGTCAGTTAGTCTGTGAAAAAATTTCAACCCCTTACCTAGAGGGAATTTCTGTTGCTTCCCACCCCAAATGCCTAGAAATGTTAATAAAAAATTTGTAGAATTAAATTATGCTTGGTACCTAAAATTTCAGCATTGTATGTTGCAGCAGTTAGTGTCAGATACTCAGTGAAAAAATATCAACCCCTTATTAGCGGGAATTTAAGTTGCCTTCCACCCCAAATGAGCAGAAATGTAATTAAAAAATTTGTAGAATTAAATTATGCTGGGTACCTAAAATTTCAGCATTGTAAATTGTAGCAGTTAGTGTCAGTTACTCTGTGAAAAAATTTCAACCCCTTAACTAGAGGGAATTTCTGTTGCTTCCCACCCCAAATGCCTAGAAATGTTAAAAAAAATTTGTAGAATTAAATTATGCTTGGTACCTAAAATTTCAGCATTGTATATTGCAGCAGTTAGTGTCAGATACTCAGTGAAAAAATTTCAACCCCTTATTAGAGGGAATTTAAGTTGCTTTCCACCCCAAATGAGCAGAAATGTTAATAAAAAATTTGTAGAATTAAATTATGCTTGGTACCTAAAATTTCAGCATTGTATATTGCAGCAGTTAGTGTCAGATACTCAGTGAAAAAATTTCAACCCCTTATTAGCGGGAATTTAAGTTGCTTTCCACCCCAAATGAGCAGAAATGTTAATAAAAAATTTGTAGAATTAAATTATGCTGGGAACCTAAAATTTCAGCATTGTATATTGCAGCAGTTAGTGTCAGTTACTCTGTGAAAAAATTTCAACCCCTTAACTAGAGGGAATTTATGTTGCTTTCCACCCCAAATGCCCAGAAATCTTAATAAAAAATTTATAGAATTCAATTATGCTGGCTACCTAATATTTCAGCATTGTATATTGCAGCAGTTAGCGTCAGTTACTCTGTGAAAACATTGCAACCCCTTAACTAGCGGGAATGTATGCTGCTTTCTACCCCAAATGCGCAGAAATGTTAATAAAAAATTTGTAGAATTAAATTATGCTGGGTACCTAAAATTTCAGCATTGTAAATTGTAGCAGTTAGTGTCAGTTACTCTGTAAAAAAATTTCAACCCGTTAACTAGAGGGAATTTATGTTGCTTTCCACCCCAAATGCGCAGAAATGTTAATAAAAAATTTGTAGAATCAAATTATGTAGGATACCTAAAATTTCAGAACTGTATATTGAAGCAGTTAGTGTCAGTTACTCTGTAAAAAAATTTCAACCCCTTAACTAGAGGGAATTTATGTTGCTTCCCACCCCAAATGCCCAGAAATGTTAATAAAAAATTTGTAGAATTAAATTATGCTGGGTAACTAAAATTTCAGAATTGTATATTGTAGCAGTTAGTGTCAGTTACTCTGTGAAAAAATTTCAACCCCTTAACTAGAGGGAATTTATGTTGCTTTCCACCCCAAATGCCTAGCACTGTTAATAAAAAATTTATAGAATTAAATTATGCTGGGTACCTAAAATTTCAGCATTGTGTATTGTAGCAGTTAGTGTCAGATACTCAGTGAAAAATTTCAACCCCTTATTAGCGGGAATTTAAGTTGCTTTCCACCCCAAATGAGCAGAAATGTTAATAAAAAATTTGTAGAATTAAATTATGCTGGGTACCTAAAATTTCAGCATTGTATATTGTAGCAGTTAGTGTCAGTTACTCTGTGAAAAAATTTTAAACGCTTATTAGAGGGAACTTAAGTTGCTTTCCACCCAAAATGAGCAGAAATGTTAATAAAAAATTTTTAGACTTATATTATGCTGGGTACCTAAAATTTCAGCATTGTATATTGTAGCAGTTAGTGTCAGATACTTAGTGATAAAATTTTAAACACTTATTAGAGGGAACTTAAGTTGCTTTCCACCCAAAATGCGCAGAAATGTTAATAAAAAATTGGTAGCATTAAATTATGTAGGATACCTAAAATTTCAGAATTGTATATTGAAGCGGTTAGTGTCAGTTACTCTGTAAAAAAATTACAACCCTTTAACTAGAGGGAATTGATGTTGCTTTCCACCCCCAATGCGCAGAAATGTTGATAAAAAATTTGTAGAATTAAATTATGCTGGGTACCTAAAATTTCAGCATTGTATATTGTAGCAGTTAGTGTCAGATACTCAGTGAAAAAATTTTAAACCCTTATTTGAGGGAATTTAAGTTGCTTTCCACCCCAAATGTGCAGAAATGTTAATAAAATATTTTTAGACTTATATTATGCTGGGTACCTAAAATTTCAGCATTGTATATTGTAGCAGTTAGTGTCAGATACTCAGTGAAAAAATTTTAAACCCTTATTAGAGGGAACTTAAGTTGCTTTCCACCCCAAATGTGCAGAAATGTTAATAAAAAATTTGTAGAATTAAATTATGCTGGCTACCTAAAATTTCAGCATTGCATATTGTAGCAGTTAGTGTCAGATACTCAGTGAAAAAATTTCAACCCCTTATTAGCGGGAATTTAAGTTGCTTTCCACCCCAAGTGAGCAGAAATGTAATTAAAAAATTTTTAGAATTAAATTATGCTGGGTACCTAAAATTTCAGCATTGTAAATTGTAGCAGTTAGTGTCAGTTACTCTGTGAAAAAATTTCAACCCCTTAACTAGAGGGAATTTCTGTTGCTTCCCACCCCAAATGCCCAGAAATGTTAATAAAAAATTTGTAGAATTAAATTATGCTTGGTACCTAAAAATTCAGCATTGTATATTGCAGCAGTTAGTGTCAGATACTCAGTAAAAAAATTTCAACCCCTTATTAGCGGGAATTTAAGTTGCTTTCCACCCCAAATGAGCAGAAATGTTAATAAAAAATTTGTAGAATTAAATTATGCTGGGTACCTAAAATTTCAGCATTGTATATTGTAGCAGTTAGTGTCAGTTACTCTGTGAAAAAATTTCAACCCCTTAACTAGAGGGAATTTATGTTGCTTTCCACCCCAAATGCCAGAAATGTTAATAAAAAATTTATAGAATTAAATTATGCTGGCTACCTAAAATTTCAGCATTGCATATTGTAGCAGTTAGTGTCAGATACTCAGTGAAAAAATTTCAACCCCTTATTAGCGGGAATTAAAGTTGCTTTCCACCCCAAATGCGCAGAAATGTTGATAAAAAATTTGTACAATCAAATTATGTAGTATACCTAAAATTTCAGAAATGTATATTGTAGCAGATAGTGTCAGTTACTCTGTGAAAAAATTTCAACCCCTTATTAGAAGGAATTTAAGTTGCTTTCCAACCCAAATGAGCAGAAATGTTAATAAAAAATTTGTAGAATTAAATTATGCTTGGTACCTAAAATTTTAGCATTGTATATTGCAGCAGTTAGTGTCAGATACTCAGTGAAAAAATATCAACCCCTTAACTAGCGGGAATGTATGCTGCTTCCCACCCCAAATGCGCAGAAATGTTAATAAAAAATGTGTAGAATTAAATTATGCTGGGTATCTAAAATTTCAGCATTTTATATTGTAGCAGTTAGTGTCAGTTACTCTGTAAAAAAATTTCAACCCCTTAACTAGAGGGAATTTATGTTGCTTCCCACCCCAAATGCCAGAAATGTTGATAAATAATTTGTAGAATTAAATTATGCTGGGTATCTAAAATTTCAGCATTTTATATTGTAGCAGTTAGTGTCAGATACACGGTGAAAAAATTTCAACCCCTTACCTCGCGGGGATGTGTGTTGCTTTCCACCCCAAATGCGCAGAAATGTTGATAAAAAATGTGTAGAATTAAATTATGCTGGGTATCTAAAATTTCAGCATTTTATATTGTAGCAGTTAGTGTCAGTTACTCAGTGAAAAAATTTTAAACCCTTATTTGAGGGAATGTATGTCGCTTTCCACCCCAAATGCCCAGAAATGTTGATAAAAAATTTGTTCAATCAAATTGTGTAGGATATCTAATATTTCAGAAATGTATATTGAAGCAGTTAGTGTGAGTTACTCTGTAAAAAAATTTCAACCCCTTAACTAGAGGGAATTTATGTTCCTTTCCACCCCAAATGCGCCAAAATGTTAATAAAAAATTTGTAGAATTAAATTATGCCGGGAACCTAAAATTTCAGCATTGTAAATTGAAGCAGTTAGTGTCAGTTACTCTTTAAAAAATTTCAACCCCTTAACTAGAGGGAATTTATGTTCCTTCCCTCCCCCAATGCCCAGAAATGTTAGTAAAAAATTTGTAGAATTGATTTACGCAGGATACTTAAAATTGTAGCAGTTAGTGTCAGTTTCTCTGTGAAAAAATTTCAACCCCTTATTAGAAGGAATTTAAGTTGCTTTCCAACCCAAATGAGCAGAAATGTTAATAAATAATTTGTAGAATTAAATTATGCTTGGTACCTTAAATTTCAGCATTGTATATTGCAGCAGTTAGTGTCAGTTACTCTGTGAAAAAATTTCAACCCCTTAACTAGCGGGAATGTATGCTGCTTTCCACCACAAATGCGCAGAAATGATAATAAAAAATTTGTAGAATTAAATTATGCTGGGTACCTAAAATTTAAGCATTGTATAATGAAGCAGTTAGTGTCAGATACTCAGTGAAAAAATTTTAAACCCTTATTTGAGGGAATGTATGTCGCTTTCCACCCCAAATGCCCAGAAATGTTGATAAAAAATTTGTTCAATCAAATTTTGTAGGATATCTAATATTTCAGCATTGTATATTGCAACAGTTAGTGTCAGTTACTCTGTGAAAAAATTTCAACCCCTTAACTAGCGGGAATGTATGCTGCTTTCCACCACAAATGCGCAGAAATGATAATAAAAAATTTGTAGTATTATATTATTCTGGGTATCTAAAATTTCAGCATTTTATATTGTAGCAGTTAGTGTCAGTTACTCTGTAAAAAAATTTCAACCCCTTAACTAGAGGGAATTTATGTTGCTTCCCACCCCAAATGCCAGAAATGTTGATAAATAATTTGTAGAATTAAATTATGCTGGGTATCTAAAATTTCAGCATTTTATATTGTAGCAGTTAGTGTCAGATACTCAGTGAAAAAATTTCAACTCCTTACCTCGCGGGAATGTATGTCGCTTTCCACCCCAAATGCCCAGAAATGTTGATAAAAAATTTGTAAAATCAAATTATGCTGGGTACCCAAAATTTCAGCATTGCATATTGTAGCAGTTAGTGTCAGATACTCAGTGAAAAAATTTCAACCCCTTACCTCGCGGGAATGTATGTCGCTTTCCACCCCAAATGCCCAGAAATGTGGATAAAAAATTTGTAGAATTAAATTATGCTGGGTACCCAAAATTTCAGCATTGTATATTGTAGCAGTTAGTGGCAGATACTCAGTGAAAAAATTTTAAACCCTTATTTGAGGGAATGTATGTCGCTTTCCACCCCAAATGCCCAGAAATGTTGATAAAAAATTTGTTCAATCAAATTGTGTAGGATATCTAATATTTCAGAAATGTATATTGAAGCAGTTAGTGTGAGTTACTCTGTAAAAAAATTTCAACCCCTTAACTAGAGGGAATTTATGTTCCTTTCCACCCCAAATGCGCCAAAATGTTAATAAAAAATTTGTAGAATTAAATTATGCTGGGAACCTAAAATTTCAGCATTGTAAATTAAAGCAGTTAGTGTCAGTTACTCTGTAAAAAAATTTCAACCCCTTAACTAGAGGGAATTTATGTTGGTTCCCACCCCAAATGCCCAGAAATGTTAATAAAAAATTTGTAGAATTGAATTACGCAGGATACTTAAAATTGTAGCAGTTAGTGTCAGTTACTCTGTGAAAAAATTTCAACCCCTTATTAGAAGGAATTTAAGTTGCTTTCCAACCCAAATGAGCAGAAATGTTAATAAAAAATTTGTAGAATTAAATTATGCTGGGTATCTAAAATTTCAGCATTGTATATTGCAGCAGTTAGTGTCAGTTATTCTGTGAAAAAATTTCAACCCCTTAACTAGCGGGAATGTATGCTGCTTTCTACCCCAAATGCGCAGAAATGTTAATAAAAAATTTGTAGAATTAAATTATGCTGGGAACCTAAAATTTCAGCATTGTATATTGTAGCAGTTAGTGTCAGTTACTCTGTGAAAAAATTTTAAACCCTTATTTGAGGGAATGTATGTCGCTTTCCACCCCAAATGCCCAGAAATGTTTATAAAAAATGTGTTCAATCAAATTATGTTGGTTATCTAATATTTCAGAATTGTATATTGTAGCAGTTAGTGTCAGTTACTCTGTTAAAAAATTTCAACCCCTTACCTCGCGGGGATGTATGTTGCTTTCCACCCCAAATGCCCAGACATGATTATAAAAAATTTGTAGAATTAAATTATTCTGGGTACCTAAAATTTCAGCATTGTATATTGTAGCAGTTAGTGTCAGTTACTCTGTAAAAAAATTTCAACTTCTTAACTAGAGGGAATTTATGTTGCTTCCCACCCCAAATGCCAGAAATGTTAATAAAAAATTTGTAGAATTAAATTATGCTGGGTATCTAAAATTTCAGCATTTTATATTGTAGCAGTTAGTGTCAGATACACGGTGAAAAAATTTCAACCCCTTACCTCGCGGGAATGTATGTCGCTTTCCACCCCAAATGCCCAGAAATGTGGATAAAAAATTTGTAGAATTAAATTATGCTGGGTACCCAAAATTTCAGCATTGTATATTGTAGCAGTTAGTGTCAGATACTCAGTGAAAAAATTTTAAACCCTTATTTGAGGGAATGTATGTCGCTTTCCACCCCAAATGCCCAGAAATGTTGATAAAAAATTTGTTCAATCAAATTGTGTAGGATATCTAATATTTCAGAAATGTATATTGAAGCAGTTAGTGTGAGTTACTCTGTAAAAAAATTTCAACCCCTTAACTAGAGGGAATTTATGTTCCTTTCCACCCCAAATGCGCCAAAATGTTAATAAAAAATTTGTAGAATTAAATTATGCTGGGAACCTAAAATTTCTGCATTGTAAATTAAAGCAGTTAGTGTCAGTTACTCTGTAAAAAAATTTCAACCCCTTAACTAGAGGGAATTTATGTTGCTTCCCACCCCAAATGCCCAGAAAGGTTAGTAAAAAATTTGTAGAATTGAATTACGCAGGATACTTAAAATTGTAGCAGTTAGTGTCAGTTACTCTGTGAAAAAATTTCAACCCCTTATTAGAGGGAATTTAAGTTGCTTTCCAACCCAAATGAGCAGAAATGTTAATAAAAAATTTGTAGAATTAAATTATGCTGGGTATCTAAAATTTCGGCATTGTATATTGTAGCAGTTAGTGTCAGTTACTCTGTGAAAAAATTTTAAACCCTTATTTGAGGGAATGTATGTCGCTTTCCACCCCAAATGCCCAGAAATGTTGATAAAAAATTTGTTCAATCAAATTTTGTAGGATATCTAATATTTCAGAAATGTATATTGAAGCAGTTAGTGTGAGTTACTCTGTAAAAAAATTTCAACCCCTTAACTCGAGGCAATTTATGTTGCTTTCCACCCCAAATGCGCAGAAATGATGATAACAAATTTGTAGAATTAAATTATGCCGGGAACCTAAAATTTCAGCATTGTATATTGTAGCAGTTAGTGTCAGTTACTCTGTAAAAAAATTTCAACTTCTTAACTAGAGGGAATTTATGTTGCTTCCCACCCCAAATGCCAGAAATGTTAATAAAAAATTTGTAGAATTAAATTATGCTGGGTACCTAAAATTTCAGCATTGCATATTGTAGCAGTTAGTTTCAGATACTCAGTGAAAAAATTTCAACCCCTTACCTCGAGGCAATGTATGTTGCTTTCCACCCCAAATGCGCAGAAATGATGATAACAAATTTGTAGAATTAAATTATGCTGGGTACCCAAAATTTCAGCATTGTATATTGTAGCAGTTAGTGTCAGATACTCAGTGAAAAAATTTTAAACCCATATTTGAGGGAATGTATGTCGCTTTCCACCCCAAATGCCCAGAAATGTTGATAAAAAATTTGTTCAATCAAATTGTGTAGGATATCTAATATTTCAGAAATGTATATTGAAGCAGTTAGTGTGAGTTACTCTGTAAAAAAATTTCAACCCCTTAACTAGAGGGAATTTATGTTCCTTTCCACCCCAAATGCGCAGAAATGTTAATAAAAAATTTGTAGAATTAAATTATGCCGGGTACCCAAAATTTCAGCATTGTATATTGTAGCAGTTAGTGTCAGATACTCAGTGCAAAAATTTTAAACCCTTATTTGAGGGTATGTATGTTGCTTTCCACCACAAATGCGCAGAAATGTTGATAAAAAATTTGTTCAATCAAATTATATAGGATATCTAATATTTCAGAAATGTATATTGAAGCAGTTAGTGTCAGTTACTCTGTAAAAAAATTTCAACCCCTCAACTAGAGGGAATTTATGTTGCTTCCCACCCCAAATGCGCAGAAATGTTAATAAAAATTTGTAGAATTAAATTATGCTGGGAACCTAAAATTTCAGCATTGTAAATTAAAGCAGTTAGTGTCATTTACTCTGTAAAAAAATTTCAACCCATTAACTAGAGGGAATTTATGTTGCTTCCCACCCCAAATGCCCAGAAATGTTAATAAAAAATTTGTAGAATTGAATTACGCAGGATACTTAAAATTGTAGCAGTTAGTGTCAGATACTCAGTGAAAAAATTTCAACCCCTTAACTATGCTGCTTTCCACCCCAAATGCGCAGAAATGTTAATAAAAAATTTGTAGAATTGAATTACGCAGGATACTTAAAATGTTAGCACTGTATATTGTTGCAGTTAGTGTCAGTTACTCTGTGAAAAAATTTCAACCCCTTAACTAGAGGGAATTTATGTTGCATTCCACCCCAAATGCCTAGCACTGTTAATAAAAAATTTATAGAATTAAATTATGCTGGGTACCTAAAATTTCAGCATTGCATATTGTAGCAGTTAGTGTCAGATACTCAGTTAAAAAATTTCATCCCCTTATTAGCGAGAATTTAAGTTGCTATCCACCCCAAATGAGCAGAAATGTTAATAAAAAATTTGTAGAATTGAATTATGCTGGGTACCTAAAATTTCAGCATTGTATATTGTAGCAGTTAGTGTCAGTTACTCTGTAAAAAAATTACAACCCTTTACCTAGAGGGAATTGATGTTGCTTTCCACCCCCAAATGCCCAGAAATGATTATAAAAAATTTGTAGAATTAAATTATGCTGGGTACCCAAAATTTCAGCATTGTATATTGTAGCAGTTAGTGTCAGTAACTCTGTGAAAAAATTTCAACCCCTTAACTAGCGGGAATGTATGTTGTTTTCCACCCCAAATGCGCAGAAATGCTGATAAAAAATTTGTAGAATTAAATTATGCTGGGTACCTATATTTTCAGCATTGTATATTGTAGCAGTCAGTGTCAGATACTCAGTGAAAAAATGTTAAACCCTTGTTTGAGGGAATTTAAGTTGCTTTCCACCCCAAATGTGCAGAAATGTTAATAAAATATTTTTAGACTTATATTATGCTGGGTACCTAAAATTTCAGCATTGTATATTGTAGCAGTTAGTGTCAGATACTCAGTGAAAAAATTATAAAACCTTATTAGAGGGAACTTAAGTTGCTTTCCACCCCAATTGAGCAGAAATGTTAATAAAAAATTTGTAGAATTAAATTATGCTGGGTACCTAAAATTTCAGCATTGTATATTGTAGCAGTTAGTGTCAGTTACTCTGTGAAAAAATTTCAAACCCTTAACTAGAGGGAATTTCTGTTGCTTCCCACCCCAAATGCCTAGAAATGTTAAAAAAAAATTGTAGAATTAAATTATGCTGGGTACCTAAAATTTCAGCATTGTATATTGTAGCAGTTAGTGTCAGTTACTCTGTGAAAAAATTTCAACCCCTTAACTAGAGGGAATTTATGTTGCTATCCACCCCAAATGCCTATAAATGTTAATAAAAAATTTATAGAATTAAATTATGCTGGCTACCTAAAATTTCAGCATTGTATATTGCAGCAGTTAGTGTCAGATACTCAGTGAAAAAAAATCAACCCCTTATTAGCGGGAATTTAAGTTGCCTTTTACCCCAAATGAGCAGAAATGTTAATAAAAAATTTGTAGAATTAAATTATGCTGGGTACCTAAAATTTCAGCATTGTAAATTGTAGCAGTTAGTGTCAGTTACTCTGTAAAAAAATTTCAACCCGTTAACTAGAGGGAATTTATGTTGCTTTCCACCCCAAATGCGCAGAAATGTTAATAAAAAATTTGCAGAATCAAATTATGTACGATACCTAAAATTTCAGAAATGTATATTGAAGCAGTTAGTGTCAGTTACTCTGTAAACAAATTTCAACCTCTTAACTAGAGGGAATTTAAGTTGCTTTCCACCCCAAATGAGCAGAAATGTTAATAAAAAATTTGTAGAATTAAATTATGCTGGGTACCTAAAATTTCAGAACTGTATATTGTAGCAGTTAGTGTCAGTTACTCAGTGAAAAAATATCAACCCCTTATTAGCGGGAATTTAAGTTGCTTTCCACCCCAAATGAGCAGAAATGTTAATAAAAAATTTGTAGAATTAAATTATGCTGGGTACCTAAAATTTCAGCATTGTAAATTGTAGCAGTTAGTGTCAGTTACTCTGTAAAAAAATTTCAACCCGTTAACTAGAGGGAATTTATGTTGCTTTCCACCCCAAATGCCCAGAAATGTTGATAAAAAATTTGTTCAATCAAATTATGTAGGATATCTAATTTTTCAGAAATGTATATTGAAGCGGTTAGTGTCAGTTACTCTGTGAAAAAATTTCAACCCGTTAACTAGAGGGAATTTATGTTGCTTTCCACCCCAAATGCGAAGAAATGTTAATAAAAAATTTGTAGAATTAAATTATGTAGGATACCTAAAATTTCAGAACTGTATATTGAAGCTGTTAGTGTCAGTTACTCTGTAAAAAAATTTCAACCCCTTAACTAGAGGGAATTTATGTTGCTTCCCACCCCAAATGCCAGAAATGTTAATAAAAAATTTGTAGAATTGAATTACGCAGGATACTTAAAATTGTAGCAGTTAGTGTCAGATACTCGGTGAAAAAATTTCAACCCCTTACCTCGCGGGGATTTATGTTGCTTTCCACCCCAAATGCCCAGAAATGATTATAAAAAATTTGTACAATCAAATTATGCTGGACACTCAAAATGTTAGCACTGTATATTGTTGCAGTTAGTGTCAGTTACTCTGTGAAAAAATTTCAACCCCTTATTAGAGGGAATTTAAGTTGCTTTCCACCCCAAATGAGCAGAAATGTTAATAAAAAATTTGTAGAATTAAATTATGCTTGGAACCTAAAATTTCAGCATTGTATATTGCAGCAGTTAGTGTCAGATACTCAGTGAAAAAATTTTAACCCCTTAACTAGCGGGAATGTATGCTGCTTTCCACCCCAAATGCGCAGAAATGATAATAAAAAATTTGTAGTATTATATTATTCTGGGTACCTAAAATTTCAGCATTGTATATTGTAGCAGTTAGTGTCAGATACTCAGTGAAAAAATTTTAAACCCTTATTTGAGAGAATGTATGTTGCTTTCCACCACAAATGCGCAGAAATGTTGATAAAAAATTTGTTCAATCAAATTATATAGGATATCTAATATTTCAGAAATGTATATTGAAGCAGTTAGTGTCAGTTACTCTGTAAAAAAATTTCAACCCGTTAACTAGAGGGAATTTATGTTGCTTTCCACCCCAAATGAGCAGAAATGTTAATAAAAAATTTGTAGAATTAAATTATGCTGGGTACCTAAAATTTCAGCATTGTAAATTGTAGCAGTTAGTGTCAGTTACTCTGTAAAAAAATTTCAACCCGTTAACTAGAGGGAATTTATGTTGCTTCCCACCCCAAATGCGCAGAAATGTTAATAAAAAATTTGTAGAATTAAATTATGCTGGGTATCTAAAATTTCAGCATTTTATATTGTAGCAGTTAGTGTCAGATACACGGTGAAAAAATTATAAACTCTTATTAGAGGGAACTTAAGTTGCTTTCCACCCCAATTGAGCAGAAATGTTAATAAAAAATTTGTAGAATTAAATTATGCTGGGTACCCAAAATTTCAGCATTGTATATTGTAGCAGTTAGTGTCAGATACTCAGTGAAAAAATTTTAAACCCTTATTTGAGAGAATGTATGTCGCTTTCCACCCCAAATGCCCAGAAATGTTGATAAAAAATTTGTTCAATCAAATTGTGTAGGATATCTAATATTTCAGAAATGTATATTGAAGCAGTTAGTGTCAGTTACTCTGTAAAAAAATTTCAACCCCTTAACTAGCTGGAATGTATGCTGCTTTCTACCCCAAATGCGCAGAAATGTTAATAAAAAATTTGTAGAATTAAATTATGCTGGGAACCTAAAATTTCAGCATTGTAAATTAAAGCAGTTAGTGTCAGTTACTCTGTAAAAAAATTTCAACCCCTTAACTAGAGGGAATTTATGTTGCTTCCCACCCCAAATGCCCAGAAATTTTAGTAAAAAATTTGTAGAATTGAATTACGCAGGATACTTAAAATTGTAGCAGTTAGTGTCAGATACTCGGTGAAAAAATTTCAACCCCATACCTCGCGGGGATGTATGTTGCTTTCCACCCCAAATGCGCAGAAATGTTAATAAAAAATTTGTAGAATTAAATTATGCTGGGTACCCAAAATTTCAGCATTGTATATTGTAGCAGTTAGTGTCAGATACTCAGTGAAAAAATTTTAAACCCGTTACTCGAGGGTATTTATGTTGCTTTCCACCCCAAATGAGCAGATATGTTAATAAAAAATTTGTAGAATTGAATTATGCTGGGTACCTAAAATTTCAGCATTGTATATTGTAGCAGTTAGTGTCAGTTACTCTGTGAAAAAATTTCAACCCCTTAACAAGAGGGAATTTATGTTGCTTTCCACCCCAAATGCCTAGCACTGTTAATAAAAAAATTTATAGAATTAAATTATGCTGGGTACCTAAAATTTCAGCATTGCATATTGTAGCAGTTAGTGTCAGATACTCAGTTAAAAAATTTCATCCCCTTATTAGCGAGAATTTAATTTGCTATCCACCCCAAATGAGCAGAAATGTTAATAAAAAATTTGTTGAATTAAATTATGCTGGGTACCCAAAATTTCAGCATTGTATATTGTAGCAGTTAGTGTCAGATACTCAGTGAAAAAATTTTAAACCCTTACTTGAGGGAATTTAAGTTGCTTTCCACCCCAAATGAGCAGAAATGTTAATAAAAAATTTTTAGACTTATATTATGCTGGGTACCTAAAATTTCAGCATTGTATATTGTAGCAGTTAGTGTCAGATACTTAGTGATAAAATTTTAAACCCTTATTAGAGGGAACTTAAGTTGCTTTCCACCCAAAATGCGCAGAAATGTTAATAAAAAATTTGTAGAATTGAATTATGTAGTATACATAATATTTCAGAAATGTATATTGAAGCGGTTAGTGTCAGTTACTCTGTAAAAAAATTACAACCCTTTAACTAGAGGGAATTGATGTTGCTTCCCACCCCAAATGCCCAGAAATGATTATAAAAAATTTGTAGAATTAAATTATGCTGGGTACCCAAAATTTCAGCATTGTATATTGTAGCAGTTAGTGTCAGATACTCAGTGAAAAAATTTTAAACCCTTATTTGAGGGAATTTAATTTGCTTTCCACCCCAAATGAGCAGAAATGTTAATAAAAAATTTGTAGAATTGAATTTCGCAGGATAATTAATTTTTTAGCTCTGTATATTGTTGCAGTTAGTGTCTGTTTGTGTGTTTAAAAATTTCAACCCTTTAACTAGAGGGAATTTATGTTGCTTTCCACCCCAAATGCCTAGCACTGTTAATAAAAAATGTATAGAATTAAATTATGCTGGGTACCTAAAATTTCAGCATTGCATATTGTAGCAGTTAGTGTCAGATACTCAGTTAAAAAATTTCATCCCCTTATTAGCGAGAATTTAAGTTGCTATCCACCCCAAATGAGCAGAAATGTTAATAAAAAATTTGTAGAATTAAATTATGCAGGGTACCCAAAATTTCAGCATTGTATATTGTAGCAGTTAGTGTCAGATACTCAGTGAAAAAATTTTAAACCCTTACTTGAGGGAATTTAAGTTGCTTTCCACCCCAAATGAGCAGAAATGTTAATAAAAAATTTTTAGACTTATATTATGCTGGGTACCTAAAATTTCAGCATTGTATATTGTAGCAGTTAGTGTCAGATACATAGTGATAAAATTTTAAACCCTTATTAGAGGGAACTTAAGTTGCTTTCCACCCAAAATGCGCTGAAATGTTAATAAAAAATTTGTAGCATTAAATTATGTAGGATACCTAAAATTTCAGAATTGTATATTGAAGCGGTTAGTGTCAGTTACTCTGTAAAAAAATTACAACCCTTTAACTAGAGGGAATTGATGTTGCTTTCCACCCCAAATGCCCATAAATGATTATAAAAAATTTGTAGAATTAAATTATGCTGGGTACCCAAAATTTCAGCCTTGTATATTGAAGCAGTTAGTGTCAGTTACTCTGTGAAAAGATTTCAACCACTTACCTCGCGGGGATGTATGTTGCTTTCCACCCCAAATGCGCAGAAATGTTGATAAAAAATTTGTAGAATTAAATTATGCTGGGTACCTATAATTTCAGCATTGTATATTGTAGCAGTCAGTGTCAGATACTCAGTGAAAAAATTTTAAACCCTTATTTGAGGGAATTTAAGTTGCTTTCCACCCCAAATGTGCAGAAATGTTAATAAAATATTTTTAGACTTATATTATGCTGGGTACCTAAAATTTCAGCATTGTATATTGTAGCAGTTAGTGTCAGATACTCAGTGAAAAAATTATAAACTCTTATTAGAGGGAAATTAAGTTGCTTTCCACCCCAAATGAGCAGAAATGTTAATAAAAAATTTGTAGAATTAAATTATGCTGGGTACCTAAAATTTCAGCATTGTGTATTGTAGCAGTTAGTGTCAGTTACTCTGTGAAAAAATTTCAACCCCTTATTAGAGGGAATTTCTGTTGCTTCCCACCCCAAATGCGCAGAAATGTTAATACAAAATTTTGTAGAATTAAATTATGCTTGGTACCTAAAATTTCAGCATTGTATATTGCAGCAGTTAGTGTCAGATACACAGTGAAAAAATTTCAACCCCTTATTAGCGGGAATTTAAGTTGCTTTCCAACCCAAATGAGCAGAAATGTTAATAAAAAATTTGTAGAATTAAATTATGCTGGGTATCTAAAATTTCAGCATTGTATATTGTAGCAGTTAGTGTCAGTTACTCTGTGAAAAAATTTCAAGCCCTTAACTAGAGGGAATTTATGTTGCTTTCCACCCCAAATGCCTATAAATGTTAATAAAAAATTTATAGAATTAAATTATGCTGGCTACCTAAAATTTCAGCATTGTATATTGCAGCAGTTAGTGTCACATACACAGTGAAAAAATTTCAACCCCTTATTAGCGGGAATTTAAGTTGCTTTCCACCCCAAATGAGCAGAAATGTTAATAAAAAATTTGTAGAATTAAATTATGCTGGGTACCTAAAATTTCAGCATTGTAAATTGTAGCAGTTAGTGTCAGTTACTCTGTAAAAAAATTTCAACCCGTTAACTAGAGGGAATTTATGTTGCTTTCCACCCCAAATGCGCAGAAATGTTGATAACAAATTTGTACCATCAAATTATGTAGGATACCTAAAATTTCAGAACTGTATATTGAAGCAGTTAGTGTCAGTTACTCTGTAAAAAAATTTCAACCCCTTAACTAGAGGGAATTTATGTTGCTTCCCACCCCAAATGCCAGAAATGTTAATAAAAAATTTGTAGAATTGAATTACGCAGGATACTTAAAATTGTAGCAGTTAGTGTCAGATACTCGGTGAAAAAATTTCAACCCCTTACCTCGCGGGGATTTATGTTGCTTTCCACCCCAAATGCCCAGAAATGATTATAAAAAATTTGTAAAATCAAATTATGCTGGACACTCAAAATGTTAGCACTGTATATTGTAGCAGTTAGTGTCAGTTACTCTGTGAAAAAATTTCAACCCCTTATTGGAGGGAATTTAAGTTGCTTTCCACCCCAAATGAGCAGATATGTTAATAAAAAATTTGTAGAATTAAATTATGCTTGGTACCTAAAATTTCAGCATTGTATATTGCAGCAGTTAGTGTCAGTTACTCTGTTAAAAAATTTCAACCCCTTAACTAGCGGGAATGTATGCTGCTTTCCACCCCAAATGAGCAGAAATGTTAATTAAAAATTTGTAGTATTATATTATTCTGGGTACCTAAAATTTCAGCATTGTATATTGTAGCAGATAGTGTCCGTTACTCTGTAAAAAAATTTCAACCCCTTAACTAGAGGGAATTTATGTTGCTTCCCACCCCAAATGCGCAGAAATGTTAATAAAAAATTTGTAGAATTAAATTAAGCTGGGTATCCAAAATTTCAGCATTGTAAATTGAAGCAGTTAGTGTTAGTTACTCTGTAAAAAAATTTCAACCCCTTAACTAGAGGGAATTTATGTTGCTTCCCACCCCAAATGCCCAGAAATGTTAGTAAAAAATTTGTAGAATTGAATAACGCAGGATACTTAAAATTGTAGCAGTTAGTGTCAGATACTCGGTGAAAAAATTTCAACCCCTTAACTAGAGGGAATTTATGTTGCTTTCCAACCCAAATGCGCAGAAATGTTAATAAAAAATTTGTAGAATTAAATTATGCTGGGTACCTAAAATTTCAGCATTGTATATTGTAGCAGTTAGTGTCAGTTACTCTGTAAAAAAATTTCAACCCCTTAACTAGAGGGAATTTGTGTTGCTTCCCACCCCAAATGCCAGAAATGTTAAAAAAAATTTGTAGAATTAAGTTATGCTTGGTACCTAAAATTTCAGCATTGTGTATTGTAGCAGCTAGTGTCAGATACTCAGTGAAAAAATGTCAACCCCTTATTAGCTGGAATTTAAGTTGCTTTCCACCCCAAATAAGCAGAAATGTTAATAAAAAATTTGTAGAATTAAATTATGCTGGGTACCTAAAATTTAAGCATTGTATATTGTAGCAGTTAGTGTCAGTTACTCGGTGAAAAAATTTCAACCCCTTAACTAGAGGGAATTTATGTTGCTTCCCACCCCAAATGCCTAGCACTGTTAATAAAAAATTTATAGAATTAAATTATGCTGGCTACCTAAAATTTCAGCATTGCATATTGTAGCAGTTAGTGTCAGATACTCAGTGAAAAAATTTCAACCCCTTATTAGCGGGAATTTAAGTTGCTTTCCACCCCAAATGAGCAGAAATGTTAATAAAAAATTTGTAGAATTAAATTATGCTGGGTACCTAAAATTTCAGCATTGTAAATTGTAGCAGTTAGTGTCAGTTACTCTGTAAAAAAATTTCAACCCGTTAACTAGAGGGAATTTATGTTGCTTTCTACCCCAAATGCACAGAAATGTTGATAAAAAATTTGTTCAATCAAATTATGTAGGATATCTAATATTTCAGAAATGTATATTGAAGCAGTTAGTGTCAGTTACTCTGTGAAAAAATTTCAAACCCTTAACTAGAGGGAATTTATGTTGTTTCCCAACCCAAATGCGCAGAAATGTTAATAAATAATTTGTAGAATTAAATTATGTAGGATACCTAAAATTTCAGAACTGTATATTGAAGCTGTTAGTGTCAGTTACTCTGTAAAAAAATTTCAACCCCTTAACTAGAGGGAATTTATGTTGCTTCCCACCCCAAATGCCAGAAATGTTAATAAAAAATTTTGTAGAATTGAATTACGCAGGATACTTAAAATTGTAGCAGTTAGTGTCAGATACTCGGTGAAAAAATTTCAACCCCTTACCTCGCGGGGATTTATGTTGCTTTCCACCCCAAATGCCCAGAAATGATTATAAAAAATTTGTACAATCAAATTATGCTGGACACTCAAAATGTTAGCACTGTATATTGTTGCAGTTAGTGTCAGTTACTCTGTGAAAAAATTTCAACCCCTTATTAGAGGGAATTTAAGTTGCTTTCCACCCCAAATGAGCAGAAATGTTAATAAAAAATTTGTAGAATTAAATTATGCTTGGAACCTAAAATTTCAGCATTGTATATTGCAGCAGTTAGTGTCAGTTACTCTGTTAAAAAATTTTAACCCCTTAACTAGCGGGAATGTATGCTGCTTTCCACCCCAAATGCGCAGAAATGATAATAAAAAATTTGTAGTATTATATTATTCTGGGTACCTAAAATTTCAGCA
Source organism: Diplolepis rosae (assembly GCA_030998225.1). Lineage (NCBI taxonomy): Eukaryota > Metazoa > Arthropoda > Insecta > Hymenoptera > Diplolepididae > Diplolepis > Diplolepis rosae. The sequence goes on from JAPYXD010000546.1 coordinate 1,093,364, forward strand.
TTGTATATTGTAGCAGTTAGTGTCAGTTACTCTGTAAAAAAATTTCAACTTCTTAACTAGAGGTAATTTATGTTGCTTCCCACCCCAAATGCCAGAAATGTTAATAAAAAATTTGTAGAATTAAATTATGCTGGGTACCTAAAAGTTCAGCATTGCATATTGTAGCAGTTAGTGTCAGATACTCAGTGAAAAAATTATAAACTCTTATTAGAGGGAACTTAAGTTGCTTTCCACCCCAATTGAGCAGAAATGTTAATAAAAAATTTGTAGAATTAAATTATGCTGGGTACCCAAAATTTCAGCATTGTATATTGTAGCAGTTAGTGTCAGATACTCAGTGAAAAAATTTTAAACCCTTATTTGAGGGAATGTATGTCGCTTTCCACCCCAAATTCCCAGAAATGTTGATAAAAAAATTTGTTCAATCAAATTGTGTAGGATATCTAATATTTCAGAAATGTATATTGAAGCAGTTAGTGTGAGTTACTCTGTAAAAAAATTTTAAACCCTTATTTGAGGGAATTTAAGTTGCTTTCCACCCCAAATGAGCAGAAATGTTAATAAAAAATTTGTAGAATTGAATTATGCTGGGTACCTAAGATTTCAGCATTGTATATTGTAGCAGTTAGTGTCAGTTACTCTGTGAAAAAATTTCAACCCCTTAACAAGAGGGAATTTATGTTGCTTTCCACCCCAAATGCCTAGCACTGTTAATAAAAAATTTATAGAATTAAATTATGCTGGGTACCTAAAATTTCAGCATTGCATATTGTAGCAGTTAGTGTCAGATACTCAGTTAAAAAATTTCATCCCCTTATTAGCGAGAATTTAAGTTGCTATCCACCCCAAATGAGCAGAAATGTTAATAAAAAATTTGTAGAATTAAATTATGCTGGGTACCCAAAATTTCAGCATTGTATATTGTAGCAGTTAGTGTCAGATACTCAGTGAAAAAATTTTAAACCCTTACTTGAGGGAATTTAAGTTGCTTTCCACCCCAAATGAGCAGAAATGTTAATAAAAAATTTTTAGACTTATATTATGCTGGGTACCTAAAATTTCAGCATTGTATATTGTAGCAGTTAGTGTCAGATACTTAGTGATAAAATTTTAAACCCTTATTAGAGGGAACTTAAGTTGCTTTCCACCCAAAATGCGCAGAAATGTTAATAAAAAATTTGTAGCATTAAATTATGTAGGATACCTAAAATTTCAGAATTGTATATTGAAGCGGTTAGTGTCAGTTACTCTGTAAAAAAAATTACAACCCTTTAACTAGAGGGAATTGATGTTGCTTTCCACCCCAAATGCCCAGAAATGATTATAAAAAATTTGTAGAATTAAATTATGCTGGGTACCTAAAATTTCAGCATTGTATGTTGTAGCAGCTAGTGTCAGTTTCTCTGTGAAAAAATTTCAACCCCTTACCTCGCGGGGATGTATGTTGCTTTCAACCCCAAATGCGCAGAAATGTTAATAAAAAATTTGTAGAATTAAATTATGCTGGGTACCTAAAATTTCAGCATTGTATATTGTAGCAGCTAGTGTCAGATACTCAGTGAAAAAATTTTAAACCCTTATTTGAGGGAATTTAAGTTGCTTTCCACCCCAAATGTGCAGAAATGTTAATAAAATATTTTTAGACTTATATTATGCTGGGTACCTAAAATTTCAGCATTGTATATTGTAGCAGTTAGTGTCAGATACTCAGTGAAAAAATGTCAACCCCTTATTAGCTGGAATTTAAGTTGCTTTCCACCCCAAATAAGCAGAAATGTTAATAAAAAATTTGTAGAATCAAATTATGTAGGATACCTAAAATTTCAGCATTGTGTATTGTAGCAGCTAGTGTCAGTTACTCTGGGAAAAAATTTCAACCCCTTACGTGGCGGGGACGTATGATCCTTTCCACCCCAAATGCCCAGAAATGTTAATAAAAAATTTGTAGAATTAAATTATGCTGGGTACCTAAAATTTCAGCATTGTGTATTGTAGCAGCTAGTGTCAGATACTCAGTGAAAAAATGTCAACCCCTTATTAGCTGGAATTTAAGTTGCTTTCCACCCCAAATAAGCAGAAATGTTAATAAAAAATTTGTAGAATTAAATTATGCTGGGTACCTAAAATTTAAGCATTGTATATTGTAGCAGTTCGTGTCAGTTACTCAGTGAAAAAATTTCAACACCTTAACTAGCGGGGATGTATGTTGCTTTCCACACCAAATGCCCAGAAAAGTTAATAAAAAATTTGTAGAATTAAATTATAGATGGTACCTAAAATTTCAGCATTGTGTATTGTAGCAGCTAGTGTCAGATACTCAGTGAAAAAATGTCAACCCCTTATTAGCGGGAATTTAAGTTGCTTTCCACCCCAAATGAGCAGAAATGTTAATAAAAAATTTGTAGAATTAAATTATGCTGGGTACCTAAAATTTCAGCATTGTAAATTGTAGCAGTTAGTGTCAGTTACTCTGTAAAAAAATTTCAACCCGTTAACTAGAGGGAATTTATGTTGCTTTCCACCCCAAATGCGCAGAAATGTTGATAACAAATTTGTACCATCAAATTATGTAGGATACCTAAAATTTCAGAACTGTATATTGAAGCTGTTAGTGTCAGTTACTCTGTAAAAAAATTTCAACCCCTTAACTAGAGGGAATTTATGTTGCTTCCCACCCCAAATGCCAGAAATGTTAATAAAAAATTTGTAGAATTGAATTACGCAGGATACTTAAAATTGTAGCAGTTAGTGTCAGATACTCGGTGAAAAAATTTCAACCCCTTACCTCGCGGGGATTTATGTTGCTTTCCACCCCAAATGCCCAGAAATGATTATAAAAAATTTGTAAAATCAAATTATGCTGGACACTCAAAATGTTAGCACTGTATATTGTAGCAGTTAGTGTCAGTTACTCTGTGAAAAAATTTCAACCCATTATTAGAGGGAATTTAAGTTGCTTTCCAACCCAAATGAGCAGAAATGTTAATAAAAAATTGGTAGAATTAAATTATGCTGGGTATCTAAAATTTCAGCATTGTATATTGTAGCAGTTAGTGTCAGTTACTCTGTGAAAAAATTTCAAGCCCTTAACTAGCGGGAATGTATGCTGCTTTCCACCCCAAATGCGCAGAAATGATAATAAAAAATTTGTAGTATTATATTATTCTGGGTATCTCAAATTTCAGCATTTTATATTGTAGCAGTTAGTGTCAGTTACTCTGTGAAAAAATTTCAACCCCTTAACTAGCGGGAATTTATGTTGCTTCCCACCCCAAATGCGCAGAAATGTTAATAAAAAATTTGTAGAATCAAATTATGCTGGGTATCCAAAATTTCAGCATTGTAAATTGAAGCAGTTAGTGTCAGTTACTCTGTAAAAAAACTTCAACCCCTTAACTAGATGGAATTTCTGTTGCTTCCCACCCAAAATGCCTAGAAATGTTAATAAAAAATTTGTAGAAACAAATTATGTTGGTTACCTAAAATTTCAGAATTGTATATTGTAGCAGTTAGTGTCCGTTACTCTGTAAAAAAATTTCAACCCCTTAACTAGAGGGAATTTATGTTGATTTCCACCCCAAATGCCTAGCACTGTTAATAAAAAATTTATAGAATTAAATTATGCTGGCTACCTAAAATTTTAGCATTGTATATTGCAGCAGTTAGTGTCAGATACTCAGTGAAAAAATATCAACCCCTTATTAGCGGGAATTTAAGTTGCTTTCCACCCTAAATGAGCAGAAATGTTAATAAAAAATTTGTAGAATTAAATTATGCTGGGTACCTAAAATTTCAGCATTGTAAATTGTAGCAGTTAGTGTCAGTTACTCTGTAAAAAAATTTCAACCCGTTAACTAGAGGGAATTTATGTTGCTTTCCACCCCAAATGCGCAGAAATGTTGATAAAAAATTTGTTCAATCAAATTATATAGGATATCTAATATTTCAGAAATGTATATTGAAGCAGTTAGTGTCAGTTACTCTGTTAAAAAATTTCAACCCCTTAACTAGAGGGACTTTATGTTGATTTCCAACCCAAATGCGAAGAAATGTTAATAAATAATTTGTAGAATTAAATTATGTAGGATACCTAAAATTTCAGAACTGTATATTGAAGCTGTTAGTGTCAGTTACTCTGTAAAAAAATTTCAACCCCTTAACTAGAGGGAATTTATGTTGCTTCCCACCCCAAATGCCAGAAATGTTAATAAAAAATTTGTAGAATTGAATTACGCAGGATACTTAAAATTGTAGCAGTTAGTGTCAGATACTCGGTGAAAAAATTTCAACCCCTTACCTCGCGGGGATTTATGTTGCTTTCCACCCCAAATGCCCAGAAATGATTATAAAAATGTGTACAATCAAATTAAGCTGGACACTCAAAATGTTAGCACTGTATATTGTTGCAGTTAGTGTCAGTTACTCTGTGAAAAAATTTCAACCCCTTATTAGAGGGAATTTAAGTTGCTTTCCACCCCAAATGAGCAGAAATGTTAATAAAAAATTTGTAGAATTAAATTATGCTTGGAACCTAAAATTTCAGCATTGTATATTGCAGCAGTTAGTGTCAGATACTCAGTAAAAAAATTTCAACCCCTTAACTAGCGGGAATGTATGCTGCTTTCCACCCCAAATGCGCAGAAATGATAATAAAAAATTTGTAGTATTATATTATTCTGGGTACCTAAAATTTCAGCATTGTATATTGTAGCAGATAGTGTCAGTTACTCTGTAAAAAAATTTCAACTTCTTAACTAGAGGTAATTTATGTTGCTTCCCACCCCAAATGCCAGAAATGTTAATAAAAAATTTGTAGAATTAAATTATGCTGGGTACCTAAAAGTTCAGCATTGCATATTGTAGCAGTTAGTGTCAGATACTCAGTGAAAAAATTATAAACTCTTATTAGAGGGAACTTAAGTTGCTTTCCACCCCAATTGAGCAGAAATGTTAATAAAAAATTTGTAGAATTAAATTATGCTGGGTACCCAAAATTTCAGCATTGAATATTGTAGCAGTTAGTGTCAGATACTCAGTGAAAAAATTTTAAACCCTTATTTGAGGGAATGTATGTCGCTTTCCACCCCAAATGCCCAGAAATGTTGATAAAAAATTTGTTCAATCAAATTGTGTAGGATATCTAATATTTCAGAAATGTATATTGAAGCAGTTAGTGTGAGTTACTCTGTAAAAAAATTTTAAACCCTTATTTGAGGGAATTTAAGTTGCTTTCCACCCCAAATGAGCAGAAATGTTAATAAAAAATTTGTAGAATTGAATTATGCTGGGTACCTAAGATTTCAGCATTGTATATTGTAGCAGTTAGTGTCAGTTACTCTGTGAAAAAATTTCAACCCCTTAACAAGAGGGAATTTATGTTGCTTTCCACCCCAAATGCCTAGCACTGTTAATAAAAAATTTATAGAATTAAATTATGCTGGGTACCTAAAATTTCAGCATTGCATATTGTAGCAGTTAGTGTCAGATACTCAGTTAAAAAATTTCATCCCCTTATTAGCGAGAATTTAAGTTGCTATCCACCCCAAATGAGCAGAAATGTTAATAAAAAATTTGTAGAATTAAATTATGCTGGGTACCCAAAATTTCAGCATTGTATATTGTAGCAGTTAGTGTCAGATACTCAGTGAAAAAATTTTAAACCCTTACTTGAGGGAATTTAAGTTGCTTTCCACCCCAAATGAGCAGAAATGTTAATAAAAAATTTTTAGACTTATATTATGCTGGGTACCTAAAATTTCAGCATTGTATATTGTAGCAGTTAGTGTCAGATACTTAGTGATAAAATTTTAAACCCTTATTAGAGGGAACTTAAGTTGCTTTCCACCCAAAATGCGCAGAAATGTTAATAAAAAATTTGTAGCATTAAATTATGTAGGATACCTAAAATTTCAGAATTGTATATTGAAGCGGTTAGTGTCAGTTACTCTGTAAAAAAAATTACAACCCTTTAACTAGAGGGAATTGATGTTGCTTTCCACCCCAAATGCCCAGAAATGATTATAAAAAATTTGTAGAATTAAATTATGCTGGGTACCCAAAATTTCAGCATTGTATATTGTAGCAGTTAGTGTCAGTAACTCTGTGAAAAAATTTCAACCCCTTAACTAGCGGGAATGTATGTTGCTTTCCACCTCAAATGCGCAGAAATGTTGATAAAAAATTTGTAGAATTAAATTATGCTGGGTACCTATAATTTCAGCATTGTATATTGTAGCAGTCAGTGTCAGATACTCAGTGAAAAAAATTTTAAACCCTTATTTGAGGGAATTTAAGTTGCTTTCCACCCCAAATGTTCAGAAATGTTAATAAAATATTTTTAGACTTATATTATGCTGGGTACCTAAAATTTCAGCATTGTATATTGTAGCAGTTAGTGTCAGATACTCAGTGAAAAAATTATAAACTCTTATTAGAGGGAACTTAAGTTGCTTTCCACCCCAATTGAGCAGAAATGTTAATAAAAAATTTGTAGAATTAAATTATGCTGGGTACCTAAAATTTCAGCATTGTATATTGTAGCAGTTAGTGTCAGTTACTCTGTGAAAAAATCTCAACCCCTTAACTAGAGGGAATTTCTGTTGCTTCCCACCCCAAATGCGCAGAAATGTTAATAAAAAATTTGTAGAATTAAATTATGCTTGGTACCTAAAATTTTAGCATTGTATATTGCAGCAGTTAGTGTCAGATACTCAGTGAAAAAATATCAACCCCTTATTAGCGGGAATTTAAGTTGCTTTCCACCCCAAATGAGCAGAAATGTTAATAAAAAATTTGTAGAATTAAATTATGCTGGGTACCTAAAATTTCAGCATTGTAAATTGTAGCAGTTAGTGTCAGTTACTCTGTAAAAAAATTTCAACCCGTTAACTAGAGGGAATTTATGTTGCTTTCCACCCCAAATGCGCAGAAATGTTGATAAAGAATTTGTACAATCAAATTATGTAGGATACCTAAAATTTCAGAACTGTATATTGAAGCAGTTAGTGTCAGTTACTCTGTAAAAAAATTTCAACCCCTTAACTAGAGGGAATTTATGTTGCTTCCCACCCCAAATGCCAGAAATGTTAATAAAAAATTTGTAGAATTGAATTACGCAGGATACTTAAAATTGTAGCAGTTAGTGTCAGATACTCGGTGAAAAAATTTCAACCCCTTACCTCGCGGGGATTTATGTTGCTTTCCACCCCAAATGCCCAGAAATGATTATAAAAAATTTGTACAATCAAATTATGCTGGACACTCAAAATGTTAGCACTGTATATTGTTGCAGTTAGTGTCAGTTACTCTGTGAAAAAATTTCAACCCATTATTAGAGGGAACTTAAGTTGCTTTCCACCCCAAATGAGCAGTTTTGATAATATAAAATTTGTCGAATTAAATTATGCTTGGTACCCCAACCTTCAGCCTTGTATATTGCAGCAGTTAGTGTCAGTTACTCTGTTAAAAAATTTCAACCCCTTAACTAGCGGGAATGTATGCTGCTTTCCACCCCAAATGCGCAGAAATGATAATAAAAAATTTGTAGTATTATATTATTCTGGGTACCTAAAATTTCAGCATTGTATATTGTAGCAGTTAGTGTCAGTTACTCTGTAAAAAAATTTCAACTTCTTAACTAGAGGGAATTTATGTTGCTTCCCACCCCAAATGCCAGAAATGTTAATAAAAAATTTGTAGAATTAAATTATGCTGGGTACCTAAAAGTTCAGCATTGCATATTGTAGCAGTTAGTGTCAGATACTCAGTGAAAAAATTATAAACTCTTATTAGAGGGAACTTAAGTTGCTTTCCACCCCAATTGAGCAGAAATGTTAATAAAAAATTTGTAGAATTAAATTATGCTGGGTACCCAAAATTTCAGCATTGTATATTGTAGCAGTTAGTGTCAGATACTCAGTGAAAAAACTTTAAACCCTTATTTGAGGGAATGTATGTCGCTTTCCACCCCAAATGCCCAGAAATGTTGATAAAAAATTTGTTCAATCACATTATGTAGGATATCTAATATTTCAGAAATGTATATTGAAGCAGTTAGTGTCAGTTACTCTGTAAAAAAATTTCAACCCGTTAACTAGAGGGAATTTATGTTGCTTTCCACCCCAAATGCGCAGAAATGTTAATAAAAAATTTGTAGAATTAAATTATGCTGGGTAAGTAATATTTCAGCATTGTAAATTGAAGCAGTTAGTGTCAGTTACTCTGTAAAAAAATTTCAACCCCTTAACTAGAGGGAATTTATGTTGCTTCCCACCCCAAATGCCCAGAAATGTTAGTAAAAAATTTGTAGAATTGAATTACGCAGGATACTTAAAATTGTAGCAGTTAGTGTCAGTTACTCTGTGAAAAAATTTCAACCCCTCACGTACCGGGAATGTATGTTGCTTTCCACCCCAAATGCGCAGAAATGTTAATAAAAAATTTGTAGAATTAAATTATGCTGGGTACGTAAAATTTCAGCATTGTATATTGTAGCAGTTAGTGTCAGTTACTCTGTGAAAAAATTTCAACCCCTTAACTAGCGGGAATGTATGTTGCTTCCCACCCCAAATGCCCAGAAATGTTAAAAAAAATTTGTTGAATTAAATTATGATGGGTACCTAAAATTTCAGCATTGTATATTGCAGCAGTTAGTGTCAGATACTCAGTGAAAAAATTCCAACCCCTTATTAGAGGGAATTTAAGTTGCCTTCCACCCCAAATGAGCAGAAATGTTAATAAAAAATTTGTAGAATTAAATTATGCTGGGTACCTAAAATTTCAGCATTGTAAATTGTAGCAGTTAGTGTCAGTTACTCTGTGAAAAAATTTCAACCCCTTAACTAGCGGGAAATTATGTTGCTTTCCACCCCAAATGCCTAGCACTGTTAATAAAAAATTTATAGAATTAAATTATGCTGGCTACCTAAAATTTCAGCATTGCATATTGTAGCAGCTAGTGTCAGATACTCAGTGAAAAAATATCAACCCCTTATTAGCGGGAATTTAAGTTGCTTTCCACCCCAAATGAGCAGAAATGTTAATAAAAAATTTGTAGAATTAAATTATGCTGGGTACCTAAAATTTCAGCATTGTAAATTGTAGCAGTTAGTGTCAGTTACTCTGTAAAAAAATTTCAACCCGTTAACTAGAGGGAATTTATGTTGCTTTGCACCCCAAATGCCCAGAAATGTTGATAAAAAATTTGTTCAATCAAATTATGTAGGATATCTAATTTTTCAGAAATGTATATTGAAGCGGTTAGTGTCAGTTACACTGTGAAAAAATTAAACCCGTTAACTAGAGGGAATTTATGTTGCTTCCCATCCCAAATGCGCAGAAATGTTAATAAATAATTTGTAGAATTAAATTATGTAGAATACCTAAAATTTCAGAACTGTATATTGAAGCTGTTAGTGTCAGTTACTCTGTAAAAAAATTTCAACCCCTTAACTAGAGGGAATTTATGTTGCTTCCCACCCCAAATGCCAGAAATGTTAATAAAAAATTTGTAGAATTGAATTACGCAGGATACTTAAAATTGTAGCAGTTAGTGTCAGATACTCGGTGAAAAAATTTCAACCCCTTACCTCGCGGGGATTTATGTTGCTTTCCACCCCAAATGCCCAGAAATGATTATAAAAAATTTGTACAATCAAATTATGCTGGACACTCAAAATGTTAGCACTGTATATTGTTGCAGTTAGTGTCAGTTACTCTGTGAAAAAATTTCAACCCCTTATTAGAGGGAATTTAAGTTGCTTTCCACCCCAAATGAGCAGAAATGTTAATAAAAAATTTGTAGAATTAAATTATGCTTGGAACCTAAAATTTCAGCATTGTATATTGCAGCAGTTAGTGTCAGATACTCAGTGAAAAAATTTCAACCCCTTAACTAGCGGGAATGTATGGTGCTTTCCACCCCAATTGCGCAGTTATGTTAATTATAAATTTGTAGAATTAAATTATGGTGGGTATCTAAAATTTCAGCATTTTATATTGTAGCAGTTAGTGTCAGTTACTCTGTGAAAAAATTTCAACCCCTTAACTAGCGGGAATTTATGTTGCTTCCCACCCCAAATGCCAGAAATGTTAATAAAAAATTTGTAGAATTGAATTATGCTGGGTACCTAAAAGTTCAGCATTGCATATTGTAGCAGTTAGTGTCAGATACTCAGTGAAAAAATTATAAACTCTTATTAGAGGGAACTTAAGTTGCTTTCCACCCCAATTGAGCAGAAATGTTAATAAAAAATTTGTAGAATTAAATTATGCTGGGTACCCAAAATTTCAGCATTGTATATTGTAGCAGTTAGTGTCAGATACTCAGTGAAAAAATTTTAAACCCTTATTTGAGGGAATGTATGTCGCTTTCCACCCCAAATGCCCAGAAATGTTGATAAAAAATTTGTTCAATCAAATTGTGTAGGATATCTAATATTTCAGAAATGTATATTGAAGCAGTTAGTGTGAGTTACTCTGTAAAAAAATTTTAAACCCTTATTTGAGGGAATTTAAGTTGCTTTCCACCCCAAATGAGCAGAAATGTTAATAAAAAATTTGTAGAATTGAATTATGCTGGGTACCTAAGATTTCAGCATTGTATATTGTAGCAGTTAGTGTCAGTTACTCTGTGAAAAAATTTCAACCCCTTAACAAGAGGGAATTTATGTTGCTTTCCACCCCAAATGCCTAGCACTGTTAATAAAAAATTTATAGAATTAAATTATGCTGGGTACCTAAAATTTCAGCATTGCATATTGTAGCAGTTAGTGTCAGATACTCAGTTAAAAAATTTCATCCCCTTATTAGCGAGAATTTAAGTTGCTATCCACCCCAAATGAGCAGAAATGTTAATAAAAAATTTGTAGAATTAAATTATGCTGGGTACCCAAAATTTCAGCATTGTATATTGTAGCAGTTAGTGTCAGATACTCAGTGAAAAAATTTTAAACCTTCCTCGAGGGAATTTAAGTTGCTTTCCACCCCAAATGAGCAGAAATGTTAATAAAAAATTTTTAGACTTATATTATGCTGGGTACCTAAAATTTCAGCATTGTATATTGTAGCAGTTAGTGTCAGATACTTAGTGATAAAATTTTAAACCCTTATTAGAGGGAACTTAAGTTGCTTTCCACCCAAAATGCGCAGAAATGTTAATAAAAAATTTGTAGCATTAAATTATGTAGGATACCTAAAATTTCAGAATTGTATATTGAAGCGGTTAGTGTCAGTTACTCTGTAAAAAAAATTACAACCCTTTAACTAGAGGGAATTGATGTTGCTTTCCACCCCAAATGCCCAGAAATGTTTTTAAAAAATTTGTAGAATTAAATTATGCTGGGTACCTAAAATTTCAGCATTGTGTATTGTAGCAGTTAGTGTCAGTAACTCTGTGAAAAAATTTCAACCCCTTACCTCGCGGGGGTGTATGTTGCTTTCCACCCCAAATGCGCAGAAATGTTAATAAAATATTTGTAGAATTAAATTATGCTGGGTACCTAAAATTTCAGCATTGTATGTTGTAGCAGCTAGTGTCAGATACTCAGTGAAAAAATTTTAAACCCTTATTTGAGGGAATTTAAGTTGCTTTCCACCCCAAATGCGCAGAAATGTTAATAAAAAATTTGTAGAATTAAATTATGCTGGGAACCTAAAATTTCAGCATTGTAAATTGAAGCAGTTAGTGTCAGTTACTCTGTAAAAAAATTTCAACCCCTTAACTAGAGGGAATTTATGTTGCTTCCCACCCCAAATGCCCAGAAATGTTAGTAAAAAATTTGTAGAATTGAATTACGCAGGATACTTAAAATTGCAGGAGTTATTGTCAGTTACTCTGTGAAAAAATTTCAACCCCTTACCTAGCGGGAATGTATGTTGCTTTCGACCCCAAATGCGCAGAAATGTTAATAAAAAATTTGTAGAATTAAATTATGCTGGGTACCTAAAATTTCAGCATTGTATATTGTAGCAGTTAGTGTCAGTTACTCTGTGAAAAAATTTCAACCCCTTAACTAGCGGGAATTTATGTTGCTTCCCACCCCAAATGCCTAGAAATGTTAAAAAAAATTTGTTGAATTAAATTATGTTTGGTACCTAAAATTTCAGCATTGTATATTGTAGCAGTTAGTGTCAGATACTCAGTGAAAAAATGTCAACCCCTTATTAGCTGGAATTTAAGTTGCTTTCCACCCCAAATGAGCAGAAATGTTAATAAAAAATTTGTAGAATTAAATTATGCTGGGTACCTAAAATTTCAGCATTGTATATTGTAGCAGTTAGTGTCAGTTACTCTGTGAAAAAATTTCAACCCCTTAACTAGAGGGAATTTATGTTGCTTTCCACCCCAAATGCCTAGCACTGTTAATAAAAAATTTATAGAATTAAATTATGCTGGCTACCTAAAATTTCAGCATTGCATATTGTAGCAGTTAGTGTCAGATACTCAGTGAAAAAATTTCAACCCCTTATTAGCGGGAATTTAAGTTGCTTTCCACCCCAAATGAGCAGAAATGTTAATAAAAAATTTGTAGAATTAAATTATGCTGGGTACCTAAAATTTCAGCATTGTAAATTGTAGCAGTTAGTGTCAGTTACTCTGTAAAAAAATTTCAACCCGTTAACTAGAGGGAATTTATGTTGCTTTACACCCCAAATGCCCAGAAATGTTGATAAAAAATTTGTTCAATCAAATTATGTAGGATATCTAATATTTCAGAAATGTATATTGAAGCGGTTAGTGTCAGTTACTCTGTGAAAAAATTTCAAACCCTTAACTAGAGGGAATTTATGTTGTTTTCCAACCCAAATGCGCAGAAATGTTAATAACAAATTTGTAGAATTAAATTATGTAGGATACCTAAAATTTCAGAACTGTATATTGAAGCTGTTAGTGTCAGTTAATCTGTAAAAAAATTTCAACCCCTTAACTAGAGGGAATTTATGTTGCTTCCCACCCCAAATGCCAGAAATGTTAATAAAAAATTTGTAGAATTGAATTACGCAGGATACTTAAAATTGTAGCAGTTAGTGTCAGATACTCGGTGAAAAAATTTCAACCCCTTACCTCGCGGGGATTTATGTTGCTTTCCACCCCAAATGCCCAGAAATGATTATAAAAAATTTGTACAATCAAATTATGCTGGACACTCAAAATGTTAGCACTGTATATTGTTGCAGTTAGTGTCAGTTACTCTGTGAAAAAATTTCAACCCCTTATTAGAGGGAATTTAAGTTGCTTTCCACCCCAAATGAGCAGAAATGTTAATAAAAAATTTGTAGAATTAAATTATGCTTGGAACCTAAAATTTCAGCATTGTATATTGCAGCAGTTAGTGTCAGATACTCAGTAAAAAAATTTCAACCCCTTAACTAGCGGGAATGTATGCTGCTTTCCACCCCAAATGCGCAGAAATGATAATAAAAAATTTGTAGTATTATATTATGCTGGGTATCTAAAATTTCAGCATTTTATATTGTAGCAGTTAGTGTCAGTTACTCTGTAAAAAAATTTCAACCCCTTAACTAGCGGGAATTTATGTTGCTTCCCACCCCAAATGCCAGAAATGTTAATAAAAAATTTGTAGAATTGAATTATGCTGGGTACCTAAAAGTTCAGCATTGCATATTGTAGCAGTTAGTGTCAGATACTCAGTGAAAAAATTATAAACTCTTATTAGAGGGAACTTAAGTTGCTTTCCACCCCAATTGAGCAGAAATGTTAATAAAAAATTTGTAGAATTAAATTATGCTGGGTACCCAAAATTTCAGCATTGTATATTGTAGCAGTTAGTGTCAGATACTCAGTGAAAAAATTTTAAACCCTTATTTGAGGGAATGTATGTCGCTTTCCACCCCAAATGCCCAGAAATGTTGATAAAAAATTTGTTCAATCAAATTGTGTAGGATATCTAATATTTCAGAAATGTATATTGAAGCAGTTAGTGTGAGTTACTCTGTAAAAAAATTTTAAACCCTTATTTGAGGGAATTTAAGTTGCTTTCCACCCCAAATGAGCAGAAATGTTAATAAAAAATTTGTAGAATTGAATTATGCTGGGTACCTAAGATTTCAGCATTGTATATTGTAGCAGTTAGTGTCAGTTACTCTGTGAAAAAATTTCAACCCCTTAACAAGAGGGAATTTATGTTGCTTTCCACCCCAAATGCCTAGCACTGTTAATAAAAAATTTATAGAATTAAATTATGCTGGGTACCTAAAATTTCAGCATTGCATATTGTAGCAGTTAGTGTCAGATACTCAGTTAAAAAATTTCATCCCCTTATTAGCGAGAATTTAAGTTGCTATCCACCCCAAATGAGCAGAAATGTTAATAAAAAATTTGTAGAATTAAATTATGCTGGGTACCCAAAATTTCAGCATTGTATATTGTAGCAGTTAGTGTCAGATACTCAGTGAAAAAATTTTAAACCTTCCTTGAGGGAATTTAAGTTGCTTTCCACCCCAAATGAGCAGAAATGTTAATAAAAAATTTTTAGACTTATATTATGCTGGGTACCTAAAATTTCAGCATTGTATATTGTAGCAGTTAGTGTCAGATACTTAGTGATAAAATTTTAAACCCTTATTAGAGGGAACTTAAGTTGCTTTCCACCCAAAATGCGCAGAAATGTTAATAAAAAATTTGTAGCATTAAATTATGTAGGATACCTAAAATTTCAGAATTGTATATTGAAGCGGTTAGTGTCAGTTACTCTGTAAAAAAAATTACAACCCTTTAACTAGAGGGAATTGATGTTGCTTTCCACCCCAAATGCCCAGAAATGATTATAAAAAATTTGTAGAATTAAATTATGCTGGGTACCCAAAATTTCAGCACTGTATGTTGTAGCAGTTAGTGTCAGTTACTCTGTGAAAAGATTTCAACCACTTACCTCGCGGGGATGTATGTTGCTTTCCACCCCAAATGCGCAGAAATGTTGATAAAAAATTTGTAGAATTAAATTATGCTGGGTACCTAAAATTTCAGAAGTGTATATTGAAGCAGTTAGTGTCAGATACTCAGTGAAAAAATTTTAAACCCCTATTTGAGGGAATTTAAGTTGCTTTCCACCCCAAATGTGCAGAAATGTTAATAAAATATTTTTAGACTTATATTATGCTGGGTACCTAAAATTTCAGCATTGTATATTGTAGCAGTTAGTGTCAGATACTCAGTGAAAAAATTATAAACTCTTATTAGAGGGAACTTAAGTTGCTTTCCACCCCAATTGAGCAGAAATGTTAATAAAAAATTTGTAGAATTAAATTATGCTGGGTACCTAAAATTTCAGCATTGTATATTGTAGTAGTTAGTGTCAGTTACTCTGTGAAAAAATCTCAACCCCTTAACTAGAGGGAATTTCTGTTGCTTCCCACCCCAAATGCCCAGAAATGTTAATAAAAAATTTGTAGAATTAAATTATGCTTGGAACCTAAAATTTCAGCATTGTATATTGCAGCAGTTAGTGTCAGATACTCAGTAAAAAAATTTCAACCCCTCATTAGCGGGAATTTAAGTTGCTTTCCACCCCAAATGAGCAGAAATGTTAATAAAAAATTTGTAGAATTAAATTATGCTGGGTACCTAAAATTTCAGCATTGTATATTGTAGCAGTTAGTGTCAGTTACTCTGTGAAAAAATTTCAACTCCTTACGTCGCGGGGATGTATGTTGCTTTCCACCCAAAATGCCCAGAAATGTTAATAAAAAATTTGTAGAATTAAATTATGCTGGGTACCTAAAATTTCAGCATTGTATATTGTAGCAGTTAGTGTCAGTTACTCTGTGAAAAAATTTCAACCCCTTACGTCGCGGGGATGTATGTTGCTTTCCACCCCAAATGCCCAGAAATGTTAATAAAAATTTGTAGAATTGAATTACGCAGGGCACTATATATTATAGCAGTTAGTGTCAGTTACTCTGTAAGAAAATGTCAACCCCTTATTAGAGGGAATTTAAGTTGCTTTCCACCCCAAATGAGCAGAAATGTTAATAAAAAATATGTAGAATTAAATTATGCTGGGTACCTAAAATTTCAGAACTTTATATTGAAGCAGTTAGTGTCAGTTACTCTGTAAAAAAATTTCAACACCTTAACTAGAGGGAATGTATGTTGCTTTCCACCCCAAATGGGCAGAAATGTTAATAAAAAATTTGTAGAATTAAATTATGCTGGGTACCTAAAATTTCAGCATTGTATATTGTAGCAGTTAGTGTCAGTTACTCGGTGAAAAAATTTCAACCCCTCACCTCGCGGAGATGTATGTTGCGTTCCACCCCAAATGCCCAGAAATGATTATAAAAAATTTGTACAATCAAATTATGCTGGACACTCAAAATGTTAGCACTGTATATTATAGCAGTTAGTGTCAGTTACTCTGTGAAAAAATTTCAACCCCTTACCTTTCGGGGATGTATGTTGCTTTCCACCCCAAATGCCCAGAAATGTTAATAAAAAATTTGTATAATTGAATTACGCAGGGCACTATATATTGTAGAAGTTAGTGTCAGTTACTCTGTAAAAAAATGTCAACCCCTTAACTAGAGGGAATTTAAGTTGCTTTCCAACCCAAATGCGCAGAAATGTTAATAAAAATTTTGTAGAATTAAATTATGCTGAGTACCTAAAATTTCAGAACTTTATATTGAAGCAGTTAGTGTCAGTTACTCTGTAAAAAAATTTCAACACCTTAACTAGAGGGAATGTATGTTGCTTTCCACCCCAAATGGGCAGAAATGTTAATAAAAAATTTGTAGAATTAAATTATGCTGGGTACCTAAAATTTCAGCATTGTATATTGTAGCAGTTAGTGTCAGATACTCAGTGAAAAAATTATAAACTCTTATTAGAGGGAATTTAAGTTGCTTTCCACCCCAAATGCGCAGAAATGTTAATAAAAAATTTGTAGAATTAAATTATGCTGGGTACCTAAAATTTCAGCATTGTATGTTGTAGCAGCTAGTGTCAGTTACTCTGTGAAAAAATTTCAACCCCTTAACTAGAGGGAATTTCTGTTGCTTCCCACCCCAAATGCCTAGAAATGTTTAAAAAAATTTGTAGAATTAAATTATGCTGGGTACCTAAAATTTCAGCATTGTATATTGTAGCAGTTAGTGTCAGTTACTCTGGGAAAAAATTTCAACCCCTTACGTGGCGGGGATGTATGTTGCTTTCCACCCCAAATGCCCAGAAATGTTAATAAAAAATTTGTATAATTGAATTACGCAGGGCACTATATATTGTAGCAGTTAGTGTCAGATACTCGGTGAAAAAATTTCAACCCCTTACCTCGCGGGGATGTATGTTGCTTTCTACCCCAAATGCCCAGACATGATTATAAAAAATTTGTACAATCAAATTATGCTGGACTCTCAAAATGTTAGCACTGTATATAATAGCAGTTAGTATCAGTTACTCTGTGAAAAAATTTCAACTCCTTACGTCGCGGGGATGTATGTTGCTTTCCACCCAAAATGCCCAGAAATGTTAATAAAAAATTTGTAGAATTAAATTATGCAGGGTACCTAAAATTTCAGCATTGTATATTGTAGCAGTTAGTGTCAGTTACTCTGTGAAAAAATTTCAACCCCTTACGTCGCGGGGATGTATGTTGCTTTCCACCCCAAATGCCCAGAAATGTTAATAAAAATTTGTAGAATTGAATTACGCAGGGCACTATATATTATAGCAGTTAGTGTCAGTTACTCTGTAAGAAAATGTCAACCCCTTATTAGAGGGAATTTAAGTTGCTTTCCACCCCAAATGAGCAGAAATGTTAATAAAAAATATGTAGAATTAAATTATGCTGGGTACCTAAAATTTCAGAACTTTATATTGAAGCAGTTAGTGTCAGTTACTCTGTAAAAAAATTTCACACCTTAACTAGAGGGAATGTATGTTGCTTTCCACCCCAAATGGGCAGAAATGTTAATAAAAAATTTGTAGAATTAAATTATGCTGGGTACCTAAAATTTCAGCATTGTATATTGTAGCAGTTAGTGTCAGTTACTCGGTGAAAAAATTTCAACCCCTCACCTCGCGGAGATGTATGTTGCGTTCCACCCCAAATGCCCAGAAATGATTATAAAAAATTTGTACAATCAAATTATGCTGGACACTCAAAATGTTAGCACTGTATATTATAGCAGTTAGTGTCAGTTACTCTGTGAAAAAATTTCAACCCCTTACGTCGCGAGGATGTATGTTGCTTTCCACCCCAAATGCCCAGAAATGTTAATAAAAAATTTGTAGAATTGAATTACGCAGGGCACTATATATTGTAGAAGTTAGTGTCAGTTACTCTGTAAAAAAATGTCAACCCCTTAACTAGAGGGAATTTAAGTAGCTTTCCAACCCAAATGCGCAGAAATGTTAATAAAAATTTTGTAGAATTAAATTGTGCTGTGTACCTAAAATTTCAGAACTTTATATTGAAGCAGTTAGTGTCAGTTACTCTGTAAAAAAATTTCAACACCTTAACTAGAGGGAATGTATGTTGCTTTCCACCCCAAATGCGCAGAAATGTTAATAAAAAATTTGTAGAATTAAATTATGCTGGGTACCTAAAATTTCAGCATTGTATATTGTAGCAGTTAGTGTCAGTTACTCTGTGAAAAAATTTCAACTCCTTACGTCGCGGGGATGTATGTTGCTTTCCACTCAAAATGCCCAGAAATGTTAATAAAAAATTTGTAGAATTAAATTATGCTGGGTACCTAAAATTTCAGAATTGTATATTGAAGCAGTTAGTGTCAGTTACTCTGTAAAAAAATTTCAACACCTTAACTAGAGGGAATGTATGTTGCTTTCCACCCCAAATGCGCAGAAATGTTAATAAAAAATTCGTAGAATTGAATTACGCAGGGCACTATATATTGTAGCAGTTAGTGTCAGATACTCGGTGAAAAATTTTCAACCCCTTACCTCGCGGGGATGTATGTTGCTTTCCACCACAAATGCGCAGAAATGTTAATAAAAAATTTGTAGAATTAAATTATGCTGGGTACCTAAAATTTCAGCATTGTATATTGTAGCAGTTAGTGTCAGTTACTCTGTGAAAAAATTTCAACCCCTTACATCGCGGGGATGTATGTTGCTTTCCACCCCAAATGCCCAGAAATGTTAATAAAAAATTTGTAGAATTGAATTACGTAGGGCACTATATATTGTAGCAGTTAGTGTCAGATACTCGGTGAAAAAATTTCAACCCCTTACCTCGCGGGGATGTATGTTGCTTTCTACCCCAAATGCCCAGACATGATTATAAAAAATTTGTACAATCAAATTATGCTGGACTCTCAAAATGTTAGCACTGTATATAATAGCAGTTAGTATCAGTTACTCTGTGAAAAAATTTCAACTCCCTACGTCGCGGGGATGTATGTTGCTTTCCACCCAAAATGCCCAGAAATGTTAATAAAAAATTTGTAGAATTAAATTATGCTGGGAACCTAAAATTTCAGCATTGTATATTGTAGCAGTTAGTGTCAGTTACTCTGTGAAAAAATTTCAACCCCTTACGTCGCGGGGATGTATGTTGCTTTCCACCCCAAATGCCCAGAAATGTTAATAAAAATTTGTAGAATTGAATTACGCAGGGCACTATATATTATAGCAGTTAGTGTCAGTTACTCTGTAAGAAAATGTCAACCCCTTATTAGAGGGAATTTAAGTTGCTTTCCACCCCAAATGAGCAGAAATGTTAATAAAAAATATGTAGAATTAAATTATGCTGGGTACCTAAAATTTCAGAACTTTATATTGAAGCAGTTAGTGTCAGTTACTCAGTGAAAAAATTTCAACCCCTTACCGCCCGGGGATGTATGTTGCGTTCCACCCCAAATGCCCAGAAATGATTATAAAAAATTTGTGCAATCAAATTATGCTGGACACTCAAAATGTTAGCACTGTATATTATAGCAGTTAGTGTCAGTTACTCTGTGAAAAAATTTCAACCCCTTACGTCGCGGGGATCTATGTTGCTTTCCACCCCAAATGCCCAGAAATGTTAATAAAAAATTTGTATAATTGAATTACGCAGGGCACTATATATTGTAGAAGTTAGTGTCAGTTACTCTGTAAAAAAATGTCAACCCCTTAACTAGAGGGAATTTAAGTTGCTTTCCAACCCAAATGCGCAGAAATGTTAATAAAAAATTTGTAGAATTAAATTATGCTGGGTACCTAAAATTTCGGAACTGTATATTGAATCATTTATTGTCAGTTAGTCTGTAAAAAAATTTCAACAACTTAACTAGAGGGAATTTATGTTGCTTTCGACCCCAAATGCGCATAAATGTTAATAAAAAATTTGTAGAATTAAATTATGCTGGGAACCTAAAATTTCAGCATTGTATATTGTAGCAGTTAGTGTCAGTTACTCTGTAAGAAAATGTCAAACCCTTAACTAGAGGGAATTTAAGTTGCTTTCCAACCCAAATGCGCAGAAATGTTAATAAAAATTTTGTAGAATTAAATTGTGCTGGGTACCTAAAATTTCAGAACTGTATATTGAAGCAGTTAGTGTCAGTTACTCTGTAAAAAAATTTCAACACCTTAACTAGATGGAATGTATGTTGCTTTCGACCCCAAATGCGCAGAAATGTTAATAAAAAATTTGTAGAATTAAATTATGCTGGGTACCTAAAATTTCAGCATTGTATATTGTAGCAGTTAGTGTCAGTTACTCTGTGAAAAAATTTCAACTCCTTACGTCGCGGGGATGTATGTTGCTTTCCACTCAAAATGCCCAGAAATGTTAATAAAAAATTTGTAGAATTAAATTATGCTGGGTACCTAAAATTTCAGAACTGCATATTGAAGCAGTTAGTGTCAGTTACTGTGTAAAAAAATTTCAACACCTTAACTAGAGGGAATGTATGTTGCTTTCCACCCCAAATGCGAAGAAATGTTAATAAAAAATTTGTAGAATTAAATTATGCTGGGTACCTAAAATTTCAGCATTGTGTATTGTAGCAGTTAGTGTCAGTTACTCTCTGAAAAAATTTCAACCCCTTACCTCGCGGGGATGTATGTTGCTTTCCACCCCAAATGCCCAGAAATGTTAATAAAAAATTTGTACAACCAAATTATGTTGGACACTCAAAATGTTAGCACTGTATATTATAGAAGTTAGTGTCAGTTACTCTGTGAAAAATTTCAAACACTTAACTAGAGGGAATGTATGTTGCTTTCCACCCAAAATGCCCAGAAATGTTAATAAAAAATTTGTAGAATTAAATTATGCTGGGTACCTAAAATTTCAGCATTGTGTATTGTAGCAGTTAGTGTCAGTAACTCTGTGAAAAAATTACAACCCCTTACGTCGCGGGGATGTATGTTGCTTTCCACCCCAAATGCCCAGAAATGTTAATAAAAAATTTGTAGAATTGAATTACGCAGGGCACTATATATTGTAGCAGTTAGTGTCAGTTACTCTGTAAGAAAATGTCAAACCCTTAACTAGAGGGAATTTAAGTTGCTTTCCAACCCAAATGCGCAGAAATGTTAATAAAAATTTTGTAGAATTAAATTATGCTGGGTACCTAAAATTTCAGCATTGTATATTGTAGCAGCTAGTGTCAGTTACTCTGTGAAAAAATTTCAACCCCTTACCTCGCGGGGATGTATGTTGCTTTCCACCCCAAATGCCCAGAAATGTTAATAAAAAATTTGTAGAATTAAATTATGCTGGGTACCTAAAATTTCAGCATTGTATATTGTAGCAGTTAGTGTCAGTTACTCTGTGAAAAAATTTCAACTCCTTACGTCGCGGGGATGTATGTTGCTTTCCACCCAAAATGCCCAGAAATGTTAATAAAAAATTTGTAGAATTAAATTGTGCTGGGTACCTAAAATTTCAGAACTGTATATTGAAGCAGTTAGTGTCAGTTACTCTGTAAAAAAATTTCAACACCTTAACTAGAGGGAATGTATGTTGCTTTCCACCCCAAATGCGCAGAAATGTTAATAAAAAATTTGTAGAATTAAATTATGCTGGGTACCTAAAATTTCAGCATTGTATGTTGTAGCAGCTAGTGTCAGTTACTCTGTGAAAAAATTTCAACCCCTTACCTCGCGGGGATGTATGTTGCTTTCCACCCCAAATGCCCAGAAATGTTAATAAAAAATTTGTACAACCAAATTATGTTGGACACTCAAAATGTTAGCACTGTATATTATAGCAGTTAGTGTCAGTTCCTCTGTGAAAAAATTTCAACACCTTAACTAGAGGGAATGTATGTTGCTTTCCACCCAAAATGCCCAGAAATGTTAATAAAAAATTTGTAGAATTAAATTATGCTGGGTACCTAAAATTTCAGAACTGTATATTGAAGCAGTTAGTGTCAGTTACTGTGTAAAAAAAGTTCAACACCTTAACTAGAGGGAATGTATGTTGCTTTCCACCCAAAATGCCCAGAAATGTTAATAAAAAATTTGTAGAATTAAATTATGCTGTGTACCTAAAATTTAAGAATAGTGTATTGTAGAAGTTAGTGTCAGTTACTCTGTGAAAAAATTACAACCCCTTACGTCGCGGGGATGTATGTTGCTTTCCACCCCAAATGCCCAGAAATGTTAATAAAAAATTTGTAGAATTGAATTACGCAGGGCACTATATATTGTAGCAGTTAGTGTCAGTTACTCTGTATGAAACTGTCAAACCCTTAACAAAGGGAATTTAAGTTGCTTTCCAACCCAAATGCGCAGAAATGTTAATAAAAATTTTGTAGAATTAAATTATGCTGGGTACATAAAATTTCAGCATTGTATATTGTAGCAGTTAGTGTCAGTTACTCTGTGAAAAAATTTCAACTCCTTAAGTCGCGGGGATGTATGTTGCTTTCCACCCAAAATGCCCAGAAATGTTAATAAAAAATTTGTAGAATTAAAATATGCTGGGTACCTAAAATTTCAGCATTGTATATTGTAGCAGTTAGTGTCAGATACTCAGTGAAAAAATTTTAAACCCTTACTTGAGGGAATTTAAGTTGCTTTCCACCCCAAATGAGCAGAAATGTTAATAAAAAATTTTTAGACTTATATTATGCTGGGTACCTAAAATTTCAGCATTGTATATTGTAGCAGTTAGTGTCAGATACTTAGTGATAAAATTTTAAACCCTTATTAGAGGGAACTTAAGTTGCTTTCCACCCAAAATGCGCAGAAATGTTAATAAAAAATTTGTAGCATTAAATTATGTAGGATACCTAAAATTTCAGAATTGTATATTGAAGCGGTTAGTGTCAGTTACTCTGTAAAAAAATTACAACCCTTTAACTAGAGGGAATTGATGTTGCTTTCCACCCCAAATGCCCAGAAATGATTATAAAAAATTTGTAGAATTAAATTATGCTGGGTATCTAAAATTTCAGCATTTTATATTGTAGCAGTTAGTGTCAGTTACTCTGTGAAAAAATTTCAACCCCTTAACTAGCGGGAATTTATGTTGCTTCCCACCCCAAATGCCAGAAATGTTAATAAAAAATTTGTAGAATTGAATTACGCAGGATACTTAAAATTGTAGCAGTTAGTGTCAAAAACTCTGTGAAAAAATTTCAACCCCTTAACTAGCGGGAATGTATGTTGCTTTCCACCCCAAATGCGCAGAAATGTTGATAAAAAATTTGTAGAATTAAATTATTCTGGGTACCTATAATTTCAGCATTGTATATTGTAGCAGTCAGTGTCAGATACTCAGTGAAAAAATTTTAAACCCTTATTTGAGGGAATTTAAGTTGCTTTCCACCCCAAATGTGCAGAAATGTTAATAAAATATTTTTAGACTGATATTATGCTGGGTACCTAAAATTTCAGCATTGTATATTGTAGCAGTTAGTGTCAGATACTCAGTGAAAAAATTATAAACTCTTATTAGAGGGAACTTAAGTTGCTTTCCACCCCAATTGAGCAGAAATGTTAATAAAAAATTTGTAGAATTAAATTATGCTGGGTACCTAAAATTTCAGCATTGTATATTGTAGCAGTTAGTGTCAGTTACTCTGTGAAAAAATTTCAACCCCTTAACTAGAGGGAATTTCTGTTGCTTCCCGCCCCAAATGCCTAGAAATGTTAAAAAAAATTTGTAGAATTAAATTATGCTGGGTACCTAAAATTTCAGCATTGCATATTGTAGCAGTTAGTGTCAGATACTCAGTGAAAAAAATTTCAACCCCTCACTAGCGGGTATTTAAGTTGCTTTCCACCCCAAATGAGCAGAAATGTTAATAAAAAATTTGTAGAATTAAATTATGCTGGGTACCTAAAATTTCAGCATTGTGTATTGTAGCAGTTAGTGTCAGTTACTCTGTGAAAAAATTTCAACCCCTTAACTAGCGGGAATTTCTGTTGCTTCCCACCCCAAATGAGCAGAAATGTTAATAAAAAATATGTAGAATTAAATTATGCTGGGTACCTAAAATTTCAGAACTTTATATTGAAGCAGTTAGTGTCAGTTACTCAGTGAAAAAATTTCAACCCCTTAGCTGTCGGGGATGTATGTTGCTTTCCACCACAAATGCCCAGAAATGTTAATAAAAAATTTGTAGAATTGAATTACGCAGGGCACTATATATTGTAGCAGTTAGTGTCAGATACTCGGTGAAAAAATTTCAACCCCTTACCTCGCGGGGATGTATGTTGCTTTCTACCCCAAATGCCCAGACATGATTATAAAAAATTTGTACAATCAAATTATGCTGGACTCTCAAAATGTTAGCACTGTATATAATAGCAGTTAGTATCAGTTACTCTGTGAAAAAATTTCAACTCCTTACGTCGCGGGGATGTATGTTGCTTTCCACCCAAAATGCCCAGAAATGTTAATAAAAAATTTGTAGAATTAAATTATGCTGGGAACCTAAAATTTCAGCATTGTATATTGTAGCAGTTACTGTCATTTACTCTGTGAAAAAAATTTCAACCCCTTACGTCGCGGGGATGTATGTTGCTTTCCACCCCAAATGCCCAGAAATGTTAATAAAAATTTGTAGAATTGAATTACGCAGGGCACTATATATTATAGCAGTTAGTGTCAGTTACTCTGTAAGAAAATGTCAACCCCTTATTAGAGGGAATTTAAGTTGCTTTCCACCCCAAATGAGCAGAAATGTTAATAAAAAATATGTAGAATTAAATTATGCTGGGTACCTAAAATTTCAGAACTTTATATTGAAGCAGTTAGTGTCAGTTACTCTGTAAAAAAAAATTACACCTTAACTAGAGGGAATGTATGTTGCTTTCCACCCCAAATGGGCAGAAATGTTAATAAAAAATTTGTAGAATTAAATTATGCTGGGTACCTAAAATTTCAGCATTGTATATTGTAGCAGTTAGTGTCAGTTACTCGGTGAAAAAATTTCAACCCCTCACCTCGCGGAGATGTATGTTGCGTTCCACCCCAAGTGCCCAGAAATGATTATAAAAAATTTGTACAATCAAATTATGCTGGACACTCAAAATTTCAGCATTGTGTATTGTAGCAGTTAGTGTCAGTTACTCTCTGAAAAAATTTCAACCCCTTACGTCGCGGGGATGTATGTTGCTTTCCACCCCAAATGCCCAGAAATGTTAATAAAAAATTTGTAGAATTGAATTACGCAGGGCACTATATATTGTAGCAGTTAGTGTCAGATACTCGGTGAAAAAATTTCAACCCCTTATTTGAGGGAATTTAAGTTGCTTTCCACCCCAAATGTGCAGAAATGTTAATAAAATATTTTTAGACTTATATTATGCTGGGTACCTAAAATTTCAGCATTGTATATTGTAGCAGTTAGTGTCAGATACTCAGTGAAAAAATTATAAACTCTTATTAGAGGGAATTTAAGTTGCTTTCCACCCCAAATGAGCAGAAATGTTAATAAAAAATATGTAGAATTAAATTATGCTGGGTACCTAAAATTTCAGAACTTTATATTGAAGCAGTTAGTGTCAGTTACTCTGTAAAAAAATTTCAACACCTTAACTAGAGGGAATGTATGTTGCTTTCGACCCCAAATGCGCAGAAATGTTTCAAAAAAATTTGTAGAATTAAATTATGCTGGGTACCTAAAATTTCAGCATTGTATATTGTAGCAGTTAGTGTCAGATACTCAGTAAAAAAATTTCAACCCCTCATTAGCGGGAATTTAAGTTGCTTTCCACCCCAAATGAGCAGAAATGTTAATAAAAAATTTGCAGAATTAAATTATGCTGGGTACCTAAAATTTCAGCATTGTAAATTGTAGCAGTTAGTGTCAGTTACTCTGTGAAAAAATTTCAACCCCTTAACTAGAGGGAATTTCTGTTGCTTCCCACCCCAAGTGCCCAGAAATGTTAATAAAAAATTTGTAGAATTAAATTATGCTGGGTACCTAAAATTTCAGCATTGTGTATTGTAGCAGTTAGTGTCAGTTACTCTGTGAAAAAATTTCAACCCCTTACGTGGCGGGGATGTATGTTGCTTTCCACCCCAAATGCCCAGAAATGTTAATAAAAAATTTGTAGAATTGAATTACGCAGGGCACTATATATTGTAGCAGTTAGTGTCAGATACTCGGTGAAAAAATTTCAACCCCTTACCTCGCGGGGATGTATGTTGCTTTCTACCCCAAATGCCCAGACATGATTATAAAAAATTTGTACAATCAAATTATGCTGGACTCTCAAAATGTTAGCACTGTATATAATAGCAGTTAGTGTCAGTTACTCTGTGAAAAAATTTCAACCCCTTACCTCGCGGGGATGTATGTTGCTTTCCAACCAAAATGCCCAGAAATGTTAATAAAAAATTTGTAGAATTAAATTATGCTGGGTACCTAAAATTTCAGCATTGTATATTGTAGCAGTTAGTGTCAGTTACTCTGTGAAAAAATTTCAACCCCTTACGTCGCGGGGATGTATGTTGCTTTCCACCCCAAATGCCCAGAAATGTTAATAAAAATTTGTAGAATTGAATTACGCAGGGCACTATATATTATAGCAGTTAGTGTCAGTTACTCTGTAAGAAAATGTCAACCCCTTATTAGAGGGAATTTAAGTTGCTTTCCACCCCAAATGAGCAGAAATGTTAATAAAAAATATGTAGAATTAAATTATGCTGGGTACCTAAAATTTCAGAACTTTATATTGAAGCAGTTAGTGTCAGTTACTCTGTAAAAAAATTTCAACACCTTAACTAGAGGGAATGTATGTTGCTTTCCACCCCAAATGGGCAGAAATGTTAATAAAAAATTTGTAGAATTAAATTATGCTGGGTACCTAAAATTTCAGCATTGTATATTGTAGCAGTTAGTGTCAGTTACTCGGTGAAAAAATTTCAACCCCTCACCTCGCGGGGATGTATGTTGCTTTCCACCCCAAATGCCCAGAAATGTTAATAAAAATTTGTAGAATTGAATTACGCAGGGCACTATATATTATAGCAGTTAGTGTCAGTTACTCTGTAAGAAAATGTCAACCCCTTATTAGAGGGAATTTAAGTTGCTTTCCACCCCAAATGGGCAGAAATGTTAATAAAAAATTTGTAGAATTAAATTGTGCTGGGTACCTAAAATTTCAGAACTGTATATTGAAGCAGTTAGTGTCAGTTACTCAGTGAAAAAATTTCAACCCCTTAACTAGAGGGAATTTAAGTTGCTTTCCAACCCAAATGCGCAGAAATGTTAATAAAAATTTTGTAGAATTAAATTGTGCTGGGTACCTAAAATTTCGGAACTGTATATTGAAGCAGTTAGTGTCAGTTACTCTGTAAAAAAATTTCAACACCTTAACTAGAGGGAATGTATGTTGCTTCCCACCCCAAATGCCTAGAAATGTTAAAAAAAATTTGTAGAATTAAATTATGCTTGGTACCTAAAAATTCAGCATTGTATATTGCAGCAGTTAGTGTCAGATACTCAGTAAAAAAATTTCAACCCCTTATTAGCGGGAATTTAAGTTGCTTTCCACCCCAAATGAGCAGAAATGTTAATAAAAAATTTGCAGAATTAAATTATGCTGGGTACCTAAAATTTCAGCATTGTGTATTGTAGCAGTTAGTGTCAGTTACTCTGTGAAAAAATTTCAACCCCTTAACTAGCGGGAATGTATGTTGCTTCCCAGCCCAAATGCCCAGAAAGGTTAAAAAAAATTTGTAGAATTAAATTATGCTGGGTACCTAAAATTTCAGCATTGTATATTGTAGCAGTTAGTGTCAGATACTCGGTGAAAAAATTTCAACCCCGTACGTGGCGGGGATGTATGTTGCTTTCCACCCCAAATGCCCAGAAATGTTAATAAAAAATTTGTAGAATTGAATTACGCAGGGCACTATATATTGTAGCAGTTAGTGTCAGATACTCGGTGAAAAAATTTCAACCCCTTACCTCGCGGGGATGTATGTTGCTTTCTACCCCAAATGCCCAGACATGATTATAAAAAATTTGTACAATCAAATTATGCTGGACTCTCAAAATGTTAGCACTGTATATAATAGCAGTTAGTATCAGTTGCTCTGTGAAAAAATTTCAACTCCCTACTTCGCGGGGATGTATGTTGCTTTCCAACCAAAATGCCCAGAAATGTTAATAAAAAATTTGTAGAATTAAATTATGCTGGGAACCTAAAATTTCAGCATTGTATATTGTAGCAGTTAGTGTCAGTTACTCTGTGAAAAAATTTCAACCCCTTACGTCGCGGGGATGTATGTTGCTTTCCACCCCAAATGCCCAGAAATGTTAATAAAAATTTGTAGAATTGAATTACGCAGGGCACTATATATTATAGCAGTTAGTGTCAGTTACTCTGTAAGAAAATGTCAACCCCTTATTAGAGGGAATTTAAGTTGCTTTCCACCCCAAATGAGCAGAAATGTTAATAAAAAATATGTAGAATTAAATTATGCTGGGTACCTAAAATTTCAGAACTTTATATTGAAGCAGTTAGTGTCAGTTACTCTGTAAAAAAATTTCAACACCTTAACTAGAGGGAATGTATGTTGCTTTCCACCCCAAATGGGCAGAAATGTTAATAAAAAATTTGTAGAATTAAATTATGCTGGGTACCTAAAATTTCAGCATTGTATATTGTAGCAGTTAGTGTCAGTTACTCGGTGAAAAAATTTCAACCCCTCACCTCGCGGAGATGTATGTTGCGTTCCACCCCAAGTGCCCAGAAATGATTATAAAAAATTTGTAGAATTGAATTACGCAGGGCACTATATATTGTAGCAGTTAGTGTCAGTTACTCTGTAAGAAACTGTCAAACCCTTAACTAGAGGGAATTTAAGTTGCTTTCCAACCCAAATGCGCAGAAATGTTAATAAAAAATTTGTAGAATTGAATTACGCAGGGCACTATATATTGTAGCAGTTAGTGTCAGATACTCGGTGAAAAAATTTCAACCCCTTACCTCGCGGGGATGTATGTTGCTTTCCACCACAAATGCGCAGAAATGTTAATAAAAAATTTGTAGAATTAAATTATGCTGGGTACCTAAAATTTCAGCATTGTATATTGTAGCAGTTAGTGTCAGTTACTCTGTGAAAAAATTTCAACCCCTTACATCGCGGGGATGTATGTTGCTTTCCACCCCAAATGCCCAGAAATGTTAATAAAAAATTTGTAGAATTGAATTACGTAGGGCACTATATATTGTAGCAGTTAGTGTCAGATACTCGGTGAAAAAATTTCAACCCCTTACCTCGCGGGGATGTATGTTGCTTTCTACCCCAAATGCCCAGACATGATTATAAAAAATTTGTACAATCAAATTATGCTGGACTCTCAAAATGTTAGCACTGTATATAATAGCAGTTAGTATCAGTTACTCTGTGAAAAAATTTCAACTCCCTACGTCGCGGGGATGTATGTTGCTTTCCACCCCAAATGGGCAGAAATGTTAATAAAAAATTTGTAGAATTAAATTGTGCTGGGTACCTAAAATTTCAGAACTGTATATTGAAGCAGTTAGTGTCAGTTACTCTGTGAAAAAATTTCAACCCCTTACGTCGCGGGGATGTATGTTGCTTTCCACCCCAAATGCCCAGAAATGTTAATAAAAATTTGTAGAATTGAATTACGCAGGGCACTATATATTATAGCAGTTAGTGTCAGTTACTCTGTAAGAAAATGTCAAACCCTTATTAGAGGGAATTTAAGTTGCTTTACACCCCAAATGAGCTTAAATTTTAATAAAAAATATGTAGAATTAAATTGTGCTGAATACCTAAAATTTCAGAACTGTGTATTGAAGCAGTTAGTGTCAGTTACTCTGTAAGAAAATGTCAACCCCTTATTAGAGGGAATTTAAGTTGCTTTCCACCCCAAATGAGCAGAAATGTTAATAAAAAATATGTAGAATTAAATTGTGCTGAATACCTAAAATTTCAGAACTGTATATTGTAGCAGTTAGTGTCAGTTACTCAGTGAAAAAATTTCAACCCCTCACCTCGCGTATATGTATGTTGCGTTCCACCCCAAGTGCCCAGAAATGATTATAAAAAATTTGTACAATCAAATTATGCTGGACACTCAAAATTTCAGCATTGTGTATTATAGCAGTTAGTGTCAGTTACTCTCTGAAAAAATTTCAGCCCCTTACGTCGCGGGGATGTATGTTGCTTTCCACCCCAAATGCCCAGAAATGTTAATAAAAAATTTGTATAATTGAATTACGCAGGGCACTATATATTGTAGAAGTTAGTGTCAGTTACTCTGTAAAAAAATGTCAACCCCTTAACTAGAGGGAATTTAAGTTGCTTTCCAACCCAAATGCGCAGAAATGTTAATAAAAATTTTGTAGAATTAAATTGTGCTGTGTACCTAAAATTTCAGAACTTTATATAGAAGCAGTTAGTGTCAGTTACTCTGTAAAAAAATTTCAACAACATAACTAGAGGGAATGTATGTTGCTTTCCACCCCAAATGGGCAGAAATGTTAATAAAAAATTTGTAGAATTAAATTATGCTGGGTACCTAAAATTTCAGCATTGTATATTGTAGAAGTTAGTGTCAGTTACTCTGTAAAAAAATGTCAACCCCTTAACTAGAGGGAATTTAAGTTGCTTTCCAACCCAAATGCGCAGAAATGTTAATAAAAAATTTGTAGAATTAAATTGTGCTGGGTACCTAAAATTTCAGAACTGTATATTGAAGCAGTTAGTGTCAGTTACTCTGTAAAAAAATTTCAACACCTTAACTAGAGGGAATGTATGTTGCTTTCCACCCCAAATGCCCAGAAATGTTAATAAAAAATTTGTAGAATTGAATTACGCAGGGCACTATATATTGTAGCAGTTAGTGTCAGATACTCGGTGAAAAAATTTCAACCCCTTACCTCGCGGGGATGTATGTTGCTTTCCACCACAAATGCGCAGAAATGTTAATAAAAAATTTGTAGAATTAAATTATGCTGGGTACCTAAAATTTCAGCATTGTATATTGTAGCAGTTAGTGTCAGTTACTCTGTGAAAAAATTTCAACCCCTTACATCGCGGGGATGTATGTTGCTTTCCACCCCAAATGCCCAGAAATGTTAATAAAAAATTTGTAGAATTGAATTACGTAGGGCACTATATATTGTAGCAGTTAGTGTCAGATACTCGGTGAAAAAATTTCAACCCCTTACCTCGCGGGGATGTATGTTGCTTTCTACCCCAAATGCCCAGACATGATTATAAAAAATTTGTACAATCAAATTATGCTGGACTCTCAAAATGTTAGCACTGTATATAATAGCAGTTAGTATCAGTTACTCTGTGAAAAAATTTCAACTCCCTACGTCGCGGGGATGTATGTTGCTTTCCACCCCAAATGGGCAGAAATGTTAATAAAAAATTTGTAGAATTAAATTGTGCTGGGTACCTAAAATTTCAGAACTGTATATTGAAGCAGTTAGTGTCAGTTACTCAGTGAAAAAATTTCAACCCCTTAACTGGCGGGGATGTATGTTGATTTCCAACCCAAATGCCAAGAAATGTTAATAAAAAATTTGTAGATTTGCATTACGCAGGGCACTATATATTATAGCAGTTAGTGTCAGTTACTCTGTAAGAAAATGTCAAACCCTTATTAGAGGGAATTTAAGTTGCTTTCCAAACCCAAATGAGCAGAAATGTTAATAAAAAATTTGTAGAATTAAATTATGCTGGGTACCTAAAATTTCAGAAGTGTATATTGAAGCAGTTAGTGTCAGTTACTCTGTAGCAAAATTTCAACCCCTTATTAGAGGAAATTTAAGTTGCTTTCCACCACAAATGAGCAGAAATGTTAATAAAAAATTTGTAGAATTAAATTACGCGGGATACTTAAAATGTTAGCACTGTATATTGAAGCAGTTAGTGTCAGTTACTCTGTGAAAAAATTTCAACCCCTTACCTCGCGGGGATGTATGTTGCTTTCCACCCCAAATGCCCAGAAATGTTAATAAAAAATTTGTAGAATTAAATTACGTAGGGCACTATATATTGTAGAAGTTAGTGTCAGTTACTCTGTAAAAAAATGTCAACCCCTTAACTAGAGGGAATTTAAGTAGCTTTCCAACCCAAATGCGCAGAAATGTTAATAAAAATTTTGTAGAATTAAATTGTGCTGGGTACCTAAAATTTCAGAACTTTATATAGAAGCAGTTAGTGTCAGTTACTCTGTAAAAAAATTTCAACAACATAACTAGAGGGAATGTATGTTGCTTTCCACCCCAAATGGGCAGAAATGTTAATAAAAAATTTGTAGAATTAAATTATGCTGGGTACCTAAAATTCCAGCATTGTATATTGTAGAAGTTAGTGTCAGTTACTCTGTAAAAAAATGTCAACCCCTTAACTAGAGGGAATTTAAGTAGCTTTCCAACCCAAATGCGGAGAAATGTTAATAAAAATTTTGTAGAATTAAATTGTGCTGGGTACCTAAAATTTCAGAACTTTATATTGAAGCAGTTAGAGTCAGTTACTCTGTAAAAAAATTTCAACACCTTAACTAGAGGGAATGTATGTTGCTTTCGACCCCAAATGCGCAGAAATGTTAATAAAAAATTTGTAGAATTAAATTATGCTGGGTACCTAAAATTTCAGCATTGTATATTGTAGCAGTTAGTGTCAGTTACTCTGTGAAAAAATTTCAACTCCTTACGTCGCGGGGATGTATGTTGCTTTCCACCCAAAATGCCCAGAAATGTTAATAAAAAATTTGTAGAATTAAATTATGCTGGGTACCTAAAATTTCAGCATTGTATATTGAAGCAGTTAGTGTCAGTTACTCTGTAAAAAAATTTCAACACCTTAACTAGAGGGAATGTATGTTGCTTTCGACCCCAAATGCGCAGAAATGTTAATAAAAAATTTGTAGAATTAAATTATGCTGGGTACCTAAAATTTCAGCATTGTATATTGTAGCAGCTAGTGTCAGTTACTCTGTGAAAAAATTTCAACCCCTTACCTCGCGGGGATGTATGTTGCTTTCCACCCCAAATGCCCAGAAATGTTAATAAAAAATTTGTACAACCAAATTATGTTGGACACTCAAAATGTTAGCACTGTATATTATAGAAGTTAGTGTCAGTTACTCTGTGAAAAATTTCAACTCCTTACCTCGCGGGGATGTATGTTGCTTTCCACCCAAAATGCCCAGAAATGTTAATAAAAAATTTGTAGAATTAAATTATGCTGGGTACCTAAAATTTCAGCATTGTGTATTGTAGCAGTTAGTGTCAGTTACTCTGTGAAAAAATTTCAACTCCTTACGTCGCGGGGATGTATGTTGCTTTCCACCCCAAATGCCCAGAAATGTTTTTAAAAAATTCGTAGAATTCAATTACGCAGGGCACTATATATTGTAGCAGTTAGTGTCAGATACTCGGTGAAAAAATGTCAACCCCTTAACTAGAGGGAAATTAAGTAGCTTTCCAACCCAAATGCGCAGAAATGTTAATAAAAATTTTGTAGAATTAAATTGTGCTGGGTACCTAAAATTTCAGAACTGTATATTGAAGCAGTTAGTGTCAGTTACTCTGTAAAAAAATTTCAACAACTTAACTAGAGGGAATGTATGTTGCTTTCGACCCCAAATGCGCAGAAATGTTAATAAAAAATTTGTAGAATTAAATTATGCTGGGTACCTAAAATTCCAGCATTGTATATTGTAGAAGTTAGTGTCAGTTACTCTGTAATAAAATGTCAACCCCTTAACTAGAGGGAATTTAAGTAGCTTTCCAACCCAAATGCGCAGAAATGTTAATAAAAATTTTGTAGAATTAAATTGTGCTGTGTACCTAAAATTTCAGAACTTTATATTGAAGCAGTTAGTGTCAGTTACTCTGTAAAAAAATTTCAACACCTTAACTAGAGGGAATGTATGTTGCTTTCCACCCCAAATGCGTAGAAATGTTGATAAAAAATTTGTAGAATTAAATTATGCTGGGTACCTAAAATTTCAGCATTGTATATTGTAGCAGTTAGTGTCAGTTACTCTGTGAAAAAATTTCAACTCCTTACGTCGCGGGGATGTATGTTGCTTTCCACTCAAAATGCCCAGAAATGTTAATAAAAAATTTGTAGAATTAAATTATGCTGGGTACCTAAAATTTCAGAACTTTATATAGAAGCAGTTAGTGTCAGTTACTCTGTAAAAAAATTTCAACAACATAACTAGAGGGAATGTATGTTGCTTTCCACCCCAAATGCCCAGAAATGTTAATAAAAAATTTGTAGAATTAAATTATGCTGGGAACCTAAAATTTCAGCATTGTATATTGTAGCAGTTAGTGTCAGTTACTCTGTAAGAAAATGTCAAACCCTTAACTAGAGGGAATTTAAGTTGCTTTCCAACCCAAATGCGCAGAAATGTTAATAAAAATTTTGTAGTATTAAATTGTGCTGGGTACCTAAAATTTCAGAACTGTATATTGAAGCAGTTAGAGTCAGTTACTCTGTAAAAAAATTTCAACACCTTAACTAGAGGGAATGTATGTTGCTTTCCACCCCAAATGCGCAGAAATGTTAATAAAAAATTTGTAGAATTAAATTATGCTGGGTACCTAAAATTTCAGCATTGTATATTGTAGCAGTTAGTGTCAGTTACTCTGTGAAAAAATTTCAACCCCTTACGTCGCGGGGATGTATGTTGCTTTCCACTCAAAATGCCCAGAAATGTTAATAAAAAATATGTAGAATTAAAAAATCCAGGGTACCTAAAATTTCAGAAATTAATATTGAAGCAGTTAGTGTCAGTTACTATGTAAAAAAATTTCAACACCTTAACTAGAGGGAATGTATGTTGCTTTCCACCCCAAATGCGCAGAAATGTTAATAAAAAATTTGTAGAATTAAATTATGCTGGGTACCTAAAATTTCAGCATTGTATGTTGTAGCAGCTAGTGTCAGTTACTCTGTGAAAAAATTTCAACCCCTTACCTCGCGGGGATGTATGTTGCTTTCCACCCCAAATGCCCAGAAATGTTAATAAAAAATTTGTACAACCAAATTATGTTGGACACTCAAAATGTTAGCACTGTATATTATAGAAGTTAGTGTCAGTTACTCTGTAAAAAAATTTCAACACCTTAACTAGAGGGAATGTATGTTGCTTTCGACCCCAAATGCGCAGAAATGTTAATAAAAAATTTGTAGAATTAAATTATGCTGGGTACCTAAAATTTCAGCATTGTATATTGTAGCAGTTAGTGTCAGTTACTCGGTGAAAAAATTTCAACCCCTCACCTCGCGGGGATGTATGTTGCTTTCCACCCCAAATGCCCAGAAATGTTAATAAAAAATTTGTAGAATTGAATTACGTAGGGCACTATATATTATAGAAGTTAGTGTCAGTTACTCTGTAAAAAAATTTCAACACCTTAACTAGAGGGAATGTATGTTGCTTTCGACCCCAAATGCGCAGAAATGTTAATAAAAAATTTGTAGAATTAAATTATGCTGGGTACCTAAAATTTCAGCATTGTATGTTGTAGCAGCTAGTGTCAGTTACTCTGTGAAAAAATTTCAACCCCTTACCTCGCGGGGATGTATGTTGCTTTCCACCCCAAATGCCCAGAAATGTTAATAAAAAATTTGTACAACCAAATTATGTTGGACACTCAAAATGTTAGCACTGTATATTATAGAAGTTAGTGTCAGTTACTCTGTGAAAAATTTCAACACCTTAACTAGAGGGAATGTATGTTGCTTTCCACCCAAAATGCCCAGAAATGTTAATAAAAATTTTGTAGAATTAAATTATGCTGGGTACCTAAAATTTCAGCATTGTATATTGTAGCAGTTAGTGTCAGTTACTCGGTGAAAAAATTTCAACCCCTCACCTCGCGGGGATGTATGTTGCTTTCCACCCCAAATGCCCAGAAATGTTAATAAAAATTTGTAGAATTGAATTACGCAGGGCACTATATATTATAGCAGTTAGTGTCAGTTACTCTGTAAGAAAATGTCAACCCCTTATTAGAGGGAATTTAAGTTGCTTTCCACCCCAAATGAGCAGAAATGTTAATAAAAAATATGTAGAATTAAATTATGCTGGGTACCTAAAATTTCAGAACTTTATATTGAAGCAGTTAGTGTCAGTTACTCTGTAAAAAAATTTCAACACCTTAACTAGAGGGAATGTATGTTGCTTTCCACCCCAAATGGGCAGAAATGTTAATAAAAAATTTGTAGAATTAAATTGTGCTGGGTACCTAAAATTTCAGAACTGTATATTGAAGCAGTTAGTGTCAGTTACTCAGTGAAAAAATTTCAACCCCTTACGTCGCGGGGATGTATGTTGATTTCCAACCCAAATGCCCAGAAATGTTAATAAAAAATTTGTAGAATTGAATTACGCAGGGCACTATATATTGTAGCAGTTAGTGTCAGTTACTCTGTAAAAAAATGTCAACCCCTTACGTAGCGGGAATTTATGTTGCTTTCCAACCCAAATGCCCAGAAATGTTAATAAAAAATTTGTAGAATTAAATTATGCTGGGTACCTAAAATTTCAGAACTGTATATTGAAGCAGTTAGTGTCAGTTACTCTGTAAAAAAATTTCAACACCTTAACTAGAGGGAATGTATGTTGCTTTCGACCCCAAATGCGCAGAAATGTTAATAAAAAATTTGTAGAATTAAATTATGCTGGGTACCTAAAATTTCAGCATTGTATATTGTAGCAGTTAGTGTCAGTTACTCTGTGAAAAAATTTCAACTCCTTACGTCGCGGGGATGTATGTTGCTTTCCACTCAAAATGCCCAGAAATGTTAATAAAAAATTTGTAGAATTAAATTATGCTGGGTACCTAAAATTTCAGAACTGTATATTGAAGCAGTTAGTGTCAGTTACTCTGTAAAAAAATTTCAACACCTTAACTAGAGGGAATGTATGTTGCTTTCCACCCCAAATGCCCAGAAATGTTAATAAAAAATTTGTAGAATTGAATTACGCAGGGCACTATATATTGTAGCAGTTAGTGTCAGATACTCGGTGAAAAAATTTCAACCCCTTACCTCGCGGGGATGTATGTTGCTTTCCACCACAAATGCGCAGAAATGTTAATAAAAAATTTGTAGAATTAAATTATGCTGGGTACCTAAAATTTCAGCATTGTATATTGTAGCAGTTAGTGTCAGTTACTCTGTGAAAAAATTTCAACCCCTTACATCGCGGGGATGTATGTTGCTTTCCACCCCAAATGCCCAGAAATGTTAATAAAAAATTTGTAGAATTGAATTACGTAGGGCACTATATATTGTAGCAGTTAGTGTCAGATACTCGGTGAAAAAATTTCAACCCCTTACCTCGCGGGGATGTATGTTGCTTTCTACCCCAAATGCCCAGACATGATTATAAAAAATTTGTACAATCAAATTATGCTGGACTCTCAAAATGTTAGCACTGTATATAATAGCAGTTAGTATCAGTTACTCTGTGAAAAAATTTCAACTCCCTACGTCGCGGGGATGTATGTTGCTTTCCACCCCAAATGGGCAGAAATGTTAATAAAAAATTTGTAGAATTAAATTGTGCTGGGTACCTAAAATTTCAGAACTGTATATTGAAGCAGTTAGTGTCAGTTACTCTGTGAAAAAATTTCAACCCCTTACGTCGCGGGGATGTATGTTGCTTTCCACCCCAAATGCCCAGAAATGTTAATAAAAATTTGTAGAATTGAATTACGCAGGGCACTATATATTATAGCAGTTAGTGTCAGTTACTCTGTAAGAAAATGTCAAACCCTTATTAGAGGCAATTAAAGTTGCTTTCCAAACCCAAATGAGCAGAAATGTTAATACAAAATTTGTAGAATTAAATTGTGCTGGGTACCTAAAATTTCAGAACTGTATATTGAAGCAGTTAGTGTCAGTTACTCTGTAAAAATTTCAACCCCTTATTAGAGGGAATTTAAGTTGCTTTCCACCCCAAATGAGCAGAAATGTTAATAAAAAATTTGTAGAATTAAATTGTGCTGAATACCTAAAGTTTCAGAACTGTATATTGTAGCAGTTAGTGTCAGTTACTCGGTGAAAAAATTTCAACCCCTCACCTCGCGGAGATGTATGTTGCGTTCCACCCCAAGTGCCCAGAAATGATTATAAAAAATTTGTACAATCAAATTATGCTGGACACTCAAAATTTCAGCATTGTGTATTGTAGCAGTTAGTGTCAGTTACTCTCTGAAAAAATTTCAGCCCCTTACGTCGCGGGGATGTATGTTGCTTTCCACCCCAAATGCCCAGAAATGTTAATAAAAAATTTGTAGAATTGAATTACGCAGGGCACTATATATTGTAGAAGTTAGTGTCAGTTACTCTGTAATAAAATGTCAACCCCTTAACTAGAGGGAATTTAAGTAGCTTTCCAACCCAAATGCGCAGAAATGTTAATAAAAATTTTGTAGAATTAAATTATGCTGGGTACCTAAAATTTCAGAACTTTATATTGAAGCAGTTAGTGTCAGTTACTCTGTAAAAAAATTTCAACACCTTAACTAGAGGGAATGTATGTTGCTTTCCACCCCAAATGGGCAGAAATGTTAATAAAAAAATTGTAGAATTAAATTATGATGGGTACCTAAAATTCCAGCATTGTATATTGTAGCATTTAGTGTCAGTTACTCTGTAAGAAAATGTCAACCCCTTAACTAGAGGGAATTTAAGTAGCTTTCCAACCCAAATGCGCAGAAATGTTAATAAAAATTTTGTAGAATTAAATTGTGCTGGGTACCTAAAATTTCAGAACTTTATATTGAAGCAGTTAGAGTCAGTTACTCTGTAAAAAAATTTCAACACCTTAACTAGAGGGAATGTATGTTGCTTTCCACCCCAAATGCCCAGAAATGTTAATAAAAATTTTGTAGAATTAAATTATGCTGGGTACCTAAAATTTCAGCATTGTATATTGTAGCAGTTAGTGTCAGTTACTCTGTGAAAAAATTTCAGCCCCTTACGTCGCGGGGATTTATGTTGCCTTCCACCCCTAATGCCCAGAAATGTTAATAAAAAATTTGTAGAATTAAATTGTGCTGTGTACCTAAAATTTCAGAACTGTATATTGAAGCAGTTAGTGTCAGTTACTCTGTAAAAAAATTTCAACACCTTAACTAGAGGGAATGTATGTTGCTTTCGACCCCAAATGCGCAGAAATGTTAATAAAAAATTTATAGAATTAAATTATGCTGGGTACCTAAAATTTCAGCATTGTATATTGTAGCAGCTAGTGTCAGTTACTCTGTGAAAAAATTGCATCCTCTTACCTCGCGGGGATGTATGTTGCTTTTCACCCCAAATGCACAGAAATGTTCATAAAAAATTTGTACAACCAAATTATGTTGGACACTCAAAATGTTAGCACTGTATATTATAGCAGTTAGTGTCAGTTCCTCTGTGAAAAAATTTCAACTCCTTACGTCGCGGGGATGTATGTTGCTTTCCACCCAAAATGCCCAGAAATGATAATAAAAAATTTGTAGAATTAAATTATGCTGGGTACCTAAAATTTCAGCATTGTGTATTGTAGCAGTTAGTGTCAGTTACTCTGTGAAAATATTTCAACCACAAAAGTCGCGTGGATGTATGTTGCTTTCCACCCCAAATGCCCAGAAATGTTAATAAAAAATTCGTAGAATTCAATTACGCAGGGCACTATATATTGTAGCAGTTAGTGTCAGATACTCGGTGAAAAATTTTCAACCCCTTACCTCGCGGGGATGTATGTTGCTTTCCACCACAAATGCCAAGAAATGTTAATAAAAAATTTGTAGAATTGAATTACGCAGGGCACTATATATTGTAGAAGTTAGTGTCAGTTACTCTGTAATAAAATGTCAACCCCTTAACTAGAGGGAATTTAAGTAGCTTTCCAACCCAAATGCGCAGAAATGTTAATAAAAATTTTGTAGAATTAAATTGTGCTGTGTACCTAAAATTTCAGAACTTTATATTGAAGCAGTTAGTGTCAGTTACTCTGTAAAAAAATTTCAACACCTTAACTAGAGGGAATGTATGTTGCTTTCCACCCCAAATGCGTAGAAATGTTGATAAAAAATTTGTAGAATTAAATTATGCTGGGTACCTAAAATTTCAGCATTGTATATTGTAGCAGTTAGTGTCAGTTACTCTGTGAAAAAATTTCAACTCCTTACGTCGCGGGGATGTATGTTGCTTTCCACTCAAAATGCCCAGAAATGTTAATAAAAAATTTGTAGAATTAAATTATGCTGGGTACCTAAAATTTCAGAACTGTATATTGAAGCAGTTAGTGTCAGTTACTCTGTAAAAAAATTTCAACAACTTAACTAGAGGGAATGTATGTTGCTTTCCACCCCAAATGGGCAGAAATGTTAATAAAAAATTTGTAGAATTAAATTATGCTGTGTACCTTAAATTTCAGCATTGTATATTGAAGCAGTTAGTGTCAGTTACTCTGTAAAAAAATGTCAAACCCTTAACTAGAGGGAATTTAAGTTGCTTTCCAACCCAAATGCGCAGAAATGTTAATAAAAATTTTGTAGAATTAAATTGTGCTGGGTACCTAAAATTTCAGAACTGTATATTGAAGCAGTTAGTGTCAGTTACTGTGTAAAAAAATTTCAACACCTTAACTAGAGGGAATGTATGTTGCTTTCCACCCCAAATGCGAAGAAATGTTAATAAAAAATTTGTAAAATTAAATTATGCTGGGTACCTAAAATTTCAGCATTGTATATTGTAGCAGTTAGTGTCAGTTACTCTGTGAAAAAATTTCAACTCCTTACGTCGCGGGGATGTATGTTGCTTTCCACTCAAAATGCCCAGAAATGTTAATAAAAAATTTGTAGAATTAAATTGTGCTGGGTACCTAAAATTTCAGAACTGTATATTGAAGCAGTTAGTGTCAGTTACTCTGTAAAAAAATTTCAACACCTTAACTAGAGGGAATGTATGTTGCTTTCGACCCCAAATGCGCAGAAATGTTAATAAAAAATTTGTAGAATTAAATTATGCTGGGTACCTAAAATTTCAGCATTGTATATTGTAGCAGCTAGTGTCAGTTACTCTGTGAAAAAATTTCAACCCCTTAACTGTCGGGGATGTATGTTGCTTTCCACCCCAAATGCCCAGAAATGTTAATAAAAAATTTGTACAACCAAATTATGTTGGACACTCAAAATGTTAGCACTGTATATTATAGAAGTTAGTGTCAGTTACTCTGTGAAAAAATTTCAACACCTTAACTAGAGGGAATGTATGTTGCCTTCCACCCCTAATGCCCAGAAATGTTAATAAAAAATTTGTAGAATTAAATTGTGCTGTGTACCTAAAATTTCAGAACTGTATATTGAAGCAGTTAGTGTCAGTTACTCTGTAAAAAAATTTCAACACCTTAACTAGAGGGAATGTATGTTGCTTTCCACCCAAAATGCCCAGAAATGTTAATAAAAAATTTGTAGAATTAAATTATGCTGGGTACCTAAAATTTCAGCATTGTGTATTGTAGCAGTTAGTGTCAGTAACTCTGTGAAAAAATTACAACCCCTTACGTCGCGGGGATGTATGTTGCTTTCCACCCCAAATGCCCAGAAATGTTAATAAAAAATTTGTAGAATTGAATTACGCAGGGCACTATATATTGTAGCAGTTAGTGTCAGTTACTCTGTAAGAAAATGTCAAACCCTTAACTAGAGGGAATTTAAGTTGCTTTCCAACCCAAATGCGCAGAAATGTTAATAAAAATTTTGTAGAATTAAATTATGCTGGGTACCTAAAATTTCAGCATTGTATATTGTAGCAGTTAGTGTCAGTTACTCTGTGAAAAAATTTCAACTCCTTAAGTCGCGGGGATGTATGTTGCTTTCCACCCCAATTCCCAGAAATGTTAATAAAAAATTCGTAGAATTCAATTACGCAGGGCACTATATAGTGTAGCAGTTAGTGTCAGTTACTCTGTGAAAAATTTTCAACCCCTTACCTCGCGGGGATGTATGTTGCTTTCCACCACAAATGCGCAGAAATGTTAATAAAAAATTTGTAGAATTAAATTACGCAGGGCACTATATATTGTAGAAGTTAGTGTCAGTTACTCTGTAAAAAAATGTCAACCCCTTAACTAGAGGGAATTTAAGTAGCTTTCCAAACCAAATGCGCAGAAATGTTAATAAAAATTTTGTAGAATTAAATTGTGCTGGGTACCTAAAATTTCAGAACTGTATATTGAAGCAGTTAGTGTCAGTTACTCTGTAAAAAAATTTCAACACCTTAACTAGAGGGAATGTATGTTGCTTTCGACCCCAAATGCGCAGAAATGTTAATAAAAAATTTGTAGAATTAAATTATGCTGGGTACCTAAAATTTCAGCATTGTATATTGTAGCAGTTAGTGTCAGTTACTCTGTGAAAAAATTTCAACCCCTTACGTCGCGGGGATGTATGTTGCTTTCCACCCAAAATGCCCAGAAATGTTAATAAAAAATTTGTAGAATTAAATTGTGCTGGGTACCTAAAATTTCAGAACTGTATATTGAAGCAGTTAGTGTCAGTTACTCTGTAAAAAAATTTCAACACCTTAACTAGAGGGAATGTATGTTGCTTTCCACCCCAAATGCGCAGAAATGTTAATAAAAAATTTGTAGAATTAAATTATGCTGGGTACCTAAAATTTCAGCATTGTATATTGTAGCAGCTAGTGTCAGTTACTCTGTGAAAAAATTTCAACCCCTTACCTCGCGGGGATGTATGTTGCTTTCCACCCCAAATGCCCAGAAATGTTAATAAAAAATTTGTACAACCAAATTATGTTGGACACTCAAAATGTTAGCACTGTATATTATAGAAGTTAGTGTCAGTTACTCTGTGAAAAAATTTCAACTCCTTACGTCGCGGGGATGTATGTTGCTTTCCACCCAAAATGCCCAGAAATGTTAATAAAAAATTTGTAGAATTAAATTATGCTGGGTACCTAAAATTTCAGAAGTGTATATTGAAGCAGTTAGTGTCAGTTACTCTGTGAAAAAATTACAACCCCTTACGTCGCGGGGATGTATGTTGCTTTCCACCCCAAATGCCCAGAAATGTTAATAAAAAATTTGTATAATTGAATTACGCAGGGCACTATATATTGTAGCAGTTAGTGTCAGTTACTCTGTGAAAAAATTTCAACTCCTTACGTCGCGGGGATGTATGTTGCTTTCCACTCAAAATGCCCAGAAATGTTAATAAAAAATTTGTAGAATTAAATTGTGCTGGGTACCTAAAATTTCAGAACTGTATATTGAAGCAGTTAGTGTCAGTTACTCTGTAAAAAAATTTCAACACCTTAACTAGAGGGAATGTATGTTGCTTTCGACCCCAAATGCGCAGAAATGTTAATAAAAAATTTGTAGAATTAAATTATGCTGGGTACCTAAAATTTCAGCATTGTATATTGTAGCAGTTAGTGTCAGTTACTCTGTAAAAAAATGTCAACCCCTTAACTAGAGGGAATTTAAGTTGCTTTCCAACCCAAATGCGCAGAAATGT
Organism: Diplolepis rosae; assembly: GCA_030998225.1. Taxonomy (NCBI): domain Eukaryota; kingdom Metazoa; phylum Arthropoda; class Insecta; order Hymenoptera; family Diplolepididae; genus Diplolepis; species Diplolepis rosae. The sequence continues at coordinate 1,137,291 of JAPYXD010000546.1, forward strand.
TAATAAAAATTTTGTAGAATTAAATTGTGCTGGGTACCTAAAATTTCAGAACTGTATATTGAAGCAGTTAGTGTCAGTTACTCTGTAAAAAAATTTCAACACCTTAACTAGAGGGAATGTATGTTGCTTTCGACCCCAAATGCGCAGAAATGTTAATAAAAAATTTGTAGAATTAAATTATGCTGGGTACCTAAAATTTCAGCATTGTATATTGTAGCAGTTAGTGTCAGTTACTCTGTGAAAAAATTTCAACTCCTTACGTCGCGGGGATGTATGTTGCTTTCCACTCAAAATGCCCAGAAATGTTAATAAAAAATTTGTAGAATTTAATTGTGCTGGGTACCTAAAATTTCAGAACTGTATATTGAAGCAGTTAGTGTCAGTTACTGTGTAAAAAAATTTCAACACCTTAACTAGAGGGAATGTATGTTGCTTTCCACCCCAAATGCGAAGAAATGTTAATAAAAAATTTGTAGAATTAAATTATGCTGGGTACCTAAAATTTCAGCATTGTATATTATAGCAGCTAGTGTCAGTTACTCTGTGAAAAAATTTCAACCCCTTACCTCGCGGGGATGTATGTTGCTTTCCACCCCAAATGCCCAGAAATGTTAATAAAAAATTTGTACAACCAAATTATGTTGGACACTCAAAATGTTAGCACTGTATATTATAGCAGTTAGTGTCAGTTACTCTGTGAAAAAATTTCAACTCCTTAACTAGAGGGAATGTATGTTGCCTTCCACCCAAAATGCCCAGAAATGTTAATAAAAAATTTGTAGAATTAAATTATGCTGGGTACCTAAAATTTCAGAACTGTATATTGAAGCAGTTAGTGTCAGTTACTGTGTAAAAAAATTTCAACCCCTTACCTCGCGGGGATGTATGTTGCTTTCCACCCAAAATGCCCAGAAATGTTAATAAAAAATTTGTAGAATTAAATTATGCTGGGTACCTAAAATTTCAGCATTGTGTATTGTAGCAGTTAGTGTCAGTAACTCTGTGAAAAAATTACAACCCCTTACGTCGCGGGGATGTATGTTGCTTTCCACCCCAAATGCCCAGAAATGTTAATAAAAAATTTGTAGAATTGAATTACGCAGGGCACTATATATTGTAGCAGTTAGTGTCAGTTACTCTGTAAGAAAATGTCAAACCCTTAACTAGAGGGAATTTAAGTTGCTTTCCAACCCAAATGCGCAGAAATGTTAATAAAAATTTTGTAGAATTAAATTATGCTGGGTACCTAAAATTTCAGCATTGTATATTGTAGCAGTTAGTGTCAGTTACTCTGTGAAAAAATTTCAACTCCTTAAGTCGCGGGGATGTATGTTGCTTTCCACCCCAATTCCCAGAAATGTTAATAAAATATTTGTAGAATTGAATTACGCAGGGCACTATATATTGTAGCAGTTAGTGTCAGATACTCGGTGAAAAAATTTCAACCCCTTACCTCGCGGGGATGTATGTTGCTTTCCACCACAAATGCGCAGAAATGTTAATAAAAAATTTGTAGAATTAAATTACGCAGGGCACTATATATTGTAGAAGTTAGTGTCAGTTACTCTGTAAAAAAATGTCAACCCCTTAACTAGAGGGAATTTAAGTAGCTTTCCAAACCAAATGCGCAGAAATGTTAATAAAAATTTTGTAGAATTAAATTGTGCTGGGTACCTAAAATTTCAGAACTGTATATTGAAGCAGTTAGTGTCAGTTACTCTGTAAAAAAATTTCAACACCTTAACTAGAGGGAATGTATGTTGCTTTCGACCCCAAATGCGCAGAAATGTTAATAAAAAATTTGTAGAATTAAATTATGCTGGGTACCTAAAATTTCAGCATTGTATATTGTAGCAGTTAGTGTCAGTTACTCTGTGAAAAAATTTCAACTCCTTACGTCGCGGGGATGTATGTTGCTTTCCACCCAAAATGCCCAGAAATGTTAATAAAAAATTTGTAGAATTAAATTGTGCTGGGTACCTAAAATTTCAGAACTGTATATTGAAGCAGTTAGTGTCAGTTACTCTGTAAAAAAATTTCAACACCTTAACTAGAGGGAATGTATGTTGCTTTCCACCCCAAATGCGCAGAAATGTTAATAAAAAATTTGTAGAATTAAATTATGCTGGGTACCTAAAATTTCAGCATTGTATGTTGTAGCAGCTAGTGTCAGTTACTCTGTGAAAAAATTTCAACCCCTTACCTCGCGGGGATGTATGTTGCTTTCCACCCCAAATGCCCAGAAATGTTAATAAAAAATTTGTACAACCAAATTATGTTGGACACTCAAAATGTTAGCACTGTATATTATAGAAGTTAGTGTCAGTTACTCTGTGAAAAATTTCAACTCCTTACGTCGCGGGGATGTATGTTGCTTTCCACCCAAAATGCCCAGAAATGTTAATAAAAAATTTGTAGAATTAAATTATGCTGGGTACCTAAAATTTCAGAATTGTATATTGAAGCAGTTAGTGTCAGTTACTCTGTGAAAAAATTACAACCCCTTACGTCGCGGGGATGTATGTTGCTTTCCACCCCAAATGCCCAGAAATGTTAATAAAAAATTTGTAGAATTGAATTACGCAGGGCACTATATATTGTAGCAGTTAGTGTCAGTTACTCTGTAAGAAAATGTCAAACCCTTAACTAGAGGGAATTTAAGTTGCTTTCCAACCCAAATGCGCAGAAATGTTAATAAAAATTTTGTAGAATTAAATTATGCTGGGTACCTAAAATTTCAGCATTGTATATTGTAGCAGTTAGTGTCAGTTACTCTGTGAAAAAATTTCAACCCCTTACGTCGCGGGGATGTATGTTGCTTTCCACTCAAAATGCCCAGAAATGTTAATAAAAAATTTGTAGAATTAAATTGTGCTGGGTACCTAAAATTTCGGAACTGTATATTGAAGCAGTTAGTGTCAGTTACTGTGTAAAAAAATTTCAACCCCTTACCTCGCGGGGGTGTATGTTGCTTTCCACCCCAAATGCGCAGAAATGTTAATAAAATATTTGTAGAATTAAATTATGCTGGGTACCTAAAATTTCAGCATTGTATGTTGTAGCAGCTAGTGTCAGTTACTCTGTGAAAAAATTTCAACACCTTACCTCGCGGGGATGTATGTTGCTTTCCACCCCAAATGCCCAGAAATGTTAATAAAAAATTTGTACAACCAAATTATGTTGGACACTCAAAATGTTAGCACTGTATATTATAGAAGTTAGTGTCAGTTACTCTGTAAAAAAATTTCAACACCTTAACTAGAGGGAATGTATGTTGCTTTCGACCCCAAATGCGCAGAAATGTTAATAAAAAATTTGTATAATTGAATTACGCAGGGCACTATATATTGTAGCAGTTAGTGTCAGTTACTCTGTAAAAAAATGTCAACCCCTTAACTAGAGGGAATTTAAGTTGCTTTCCAACCCAAATGCGCAGAAATGTTAATAAAAATTTTGTAGAATTAAATTATGCTGGGTACCTAAAATTTCAGAACTTTATATTGAAGCAGTTAGTGTCAGTTACTCTGTAAAAAAATTTCAACACCTTAACTAGAGGGAATGTATGTTGCTTTCCACCCCAAATGGGCAGAAATGTTAATAAAAAATTTGTAGAATTGAATTACGCAGGGCACTATATATTGTAGAAGTTAGTGTCAGTTACTCTGTAAAAAAATGTCAACCCCTTAACTAGAGGGAATTTAAGTTGCTTTCCAACCCAAATGCGCAGAAATGTTAATAAAAAATTTGTAGAATTAAATTATGCTGGGTACCTAAAATTTCAGCATTGTGTATTGTAGCAGTTAGTGTCAGTAACTCTGTGAAAAAATTACAACCCCTTACGTCGCGGGGATGTATGTTGCTTTCCACCCCAAATGCCCAGAAATGTTAATAAAAAATTTGTAGAATTGAATTACGCAGGGCACTATATATTGTAGCAGTTAGTGTCAGTTACTCTGTAAGAAAATGTCAAACCCTTAACTAGAGGGAATTTAAGTTGCTTTCCAACCCAAATGCGCAGAAATGTTAATAAAAATTTTGTAGAATTAAATTATGCTGGGTACCTAAAATTTCAGCATTGTATATTGTAGCAGCTAGTGTCAGTTACTCTGTGAAAAAATTTCAACCCCTTACCTCGCGGGGATGTATGTTGCTTTCCACCCCAAATGCCCAGAAATGTTAATAAAAAATTTGTAGAATTAAATTGTGCTGGGTAACTAAAATTTCAGAACTGTATATTGAAGCAGTTAGTGTCAGTTACTGTGTAAAAAAATTTCAACACCTTAACTAGAGGGAATGTATGTTGCTTTCCACCCCAAATGCGCAGAAATGTTAATAAAAAATTTGTAGAATTAAATTATGCTGGGTACCTAAAATTTCAGCATTGTATATTGTAGCAGCTAGTGTCAGTTACTCTGTGAAAAAATTTCAACCCCTTACCTCGCGGGGATGTATGTTGCTTTCCACCCCAAATGCCCAGAAATGTTAATAAAAAATTTGTACAACCAAATTATGTTGGACACTCAAAATGTTAGCACTGTATATTATAGAAGTTAGTGTCAGTTACTCTGTGAAAAAATTTCAACTCCTTACGTCGCGGGGATGTATGTTGCTTTCCACCCAAAATGCCCAGAAATGTTAATAAAAAATTTGTAGAATTGAATTACGCAGGGCACTATATATTGTAGAAGTTAGTGTCAGTTACTCTGTAAAAAAATGTCAACCCCTTAACTAGAGGGAATTTAAGTTGCTTTCCAACCCAAATGCGCAGAAATGTTAATAAAAATTTTGTAGAATTAAATTGTGCTGGGTACCTAAAATTTCAGAACTGTATATTGAAGCAGTTAGTGTCAGTTACTCTGTAAAAAAATTTCAACACCTTAACTAGAGGGAATGTATGTTGCTTTCGACCCCAAATGCGCAGAAATGTTAATAAAAAATTTGTATAATTGAATTACGCAGGGCACTATATATTGTAGAAGTTAGTGTCAGTTACTCTGTAAAAAAATGTCAACCCCTTAACTAGAGGGAATTTAAGTTGCTTTCCAACCCAAATGCGCAGAAATGTTAATAAAAATTTTGTAGAATTAAATTATGCTGGGTACCTAAAATTTCAGCATTGTGTATTGTAGCAGTTAGTGTCAGTAACTCTGTGAAAAAATTACAACCCCTTACGTCGCGGGGATGTATGTTGCTTTCCACCCCAAATGCCCAGAAATGTTAATAAAAAATTTGTAGAATTGAATTACGCAGGGCACTATATATTGTAGCAGTTAGTGTCAGTTACTCTGTAAGAAAATGTCAAACCCTTAACTAGAGGGAATTTAAGTTGCTTTCCAACCCAAATGCGCAGAAATGTTAATAAAAATTTTGTAGAATTAAATTATGCTGGGTACCTAAAATTTCAGCATTGTATATTGTAGCAGCTAGTGTCAGTTACTCTGTGAAAAAATTTCAACCCCTTACCTCGCGGGGATGTATGTTGCTTTCCACCCAAAATGCCCAGAAATGTTAATAAAAAATTTGTAGAATTAAATTGTGCTGGGTACCTAAAATTTCAGAACTGTATATTGAAGCAGTTAGTGTCAGTTACTCTGTAAAAAAATTTCAACACCTTAACTAGAGGGAATGTATGTTGCTTTCCACCCCAAATGCGCAGAAATGTTAATAAAAAATTTGTAGAATTAAATTATGCTGGGTACCTAAAATTTCAGCATTGTATATTGTAGCAGCTAGTGTCAGTTACTCTGTGAAAAAATTTCAACCCCTTACCTCGCGGGGATGTATGTTGCTTTCCACCCCAAATGCCCAGAAATGTTAATAAAAAATTTGTACAACCAAATTATGTTGGACACTCAAAATGTTAGCACTGTATATTATAGAAGTTAGTGTCAGTTACTCTGTGAAAAAATTTCAACTCCTTACGTCGCGGGGATGTATGTTGCTTTCCACCCAAAATGCCCAGAAATGTTAATAAAAAATTTGTAGAATTGAATTACGCAGGGCACTATATATTGTAGCAGTTAGTGTCAGTTACTCTGTAAGAAAATGTCAAACCCTTAACTAGAGGGAATTTAAGTTGCTTTCCAACCCAAATGCGCAGAAATGTTAATAAAAATTTTGTAGAATTAAATTGTGCTGGGTACCTAAAATTTCAGAACTGTATATTGAAGCAGTTAGTGTCAGTTACTCTGTAAAAAAATTTCAACACCTTAACTAGATGGAATGTATGTTGCTTTCGACCCCAAATGCGCAGAAATGTTAATAAAAAATTTGTAAAATTAAATTATGCTGGGTACCTAAAATTTCAGCATTGTATATTGTAGCAGTTAGTGTCAGTTACTCTGTGAAAAAATTTCAACTCCTTACGTCGCGGGGATGTATGTTGCTTTCCACCCAAAATGCCCAGAAATGTTAATAAAAAATTTGTAGAATTAAATTGTGCTGGGTACCTAAAATTTCAGAACTGTATATTGAAGCAGTTAGTGTCAGTTACTCTGTAAAAAAATTTCAACACCTTAACTAGAGGGAATGTATGTTGCTTTCCACCCCAAATGCGCAGAAATGTTAATAAAAAATTTGTAGAATTAAATTATGCTGGGTACCTAAAATTTCAGCATTGTATATTGTAGCAGCTAGTGTCAGTTACTCTGTGAAAAAATTTCAACCCCTTACCTCGCGGGGATGTATGTTGCTTTCCACCCCAAATGCGCAGAAATGTTAATAAAAAATTTGTAGAATTAAATTATGCTGGGTACCTAAAATTTCAGCATTGTATGTTGTAGCAGCTAGTGTCAGTTACTCTGTAAAAAAATTTCAACCCGTTAACTAGAGGGAATGTATGTTGCTTTCCACCCCAAATGAGCAGAAATGTTAATAAAAAATATGTAGAATTAAATTATGCTGGGTACCTAAAATTTCAGAACTTTATATTGAAGCAGTTAGTGTCAGTTACTCTGTAAAAAAATTTCAACACCTTAACTAGAGGGAATGTATGTTGCTTTCGACCCCAAATGCGCAGAAATGTTAATAAAAAATTTGTAGAATTAAATTATGCTGGGTACCTAAAATTTCAGCATTGTATATTGTAGCAGTTAGTGTCAGTTACTCTGTGAAAAAATTTCAACTCCTTACGTCGCGGGGATGTATGTTGCTTTCCACCCAAAATGCCCAGAAATGTTAATAAAAAATTTGTAGAATTAAATTATGCTGGGTACCTAAAATTTCAGCATTGTATATTGAAGCAGTTAGTGTCAGTTACTCTGTAAAAAAATTTCAACACCTTAACTAGAGGGAATGTATGTTGCTTTCCACCCCAAATGCGCAGAAATGTTAATAAAAAATTTGTAGAATTAAATTATGCTGGGTACCTAAAATTTCAGCATTGTATATTGTAGCAGCTAGTGTCAGTTACTCTGTGAAAAAATTTCAACCCCTTACCTCGCGGGGATGTATGTTGCTTTCCACCCCAAATGCCCAGAAATGTTAATAAAAAATTTGTACAACCAAATTATGTTGGACACTCAAAATGTTAGCACTGTATATTATAGCAGTTAGTGTCAGTTACTCTGTGAAAAAATTTCAACTCCTTAACTAGAGGGAATTTATGTTGCCTTCCACCCCTAATGCCCAGAAATGTTAATAAAAAATTTGTAGAATTAAATTGTGCTGTGTACCTAAAATTTCAGAACTGTATATTGAAGCAGTTAGTGTCAGTTACTCTGTAAAAAAATTTCAACACCTTAACTAGAGGGAATTTAAGTTGCTTTCCAACCCAAAAGCGCAGAAATGATAATAAAAAATTTGTAGAATTAAATTATGCTGGGTACCTAAAATTTCAGCATTGTGTATTGTAGCAGTTAGTGTCAGTAACTCTGTGAAAAAATTACAACCCCTTACGTCGCGGGGATGTATGTTGCTTTCCACCCCAAATGCCCAGAAATGTTAATAAAAAATTTGTAGAATTGAATTACGCAGGGCACTATATATTGTAGCAGTTAGTGTCAGTTACTCTGTAAGAAAATGTCAAACCCTTAACTAGAGGGAATTTAAGTTGCTTTCCAACCCAAATGCGCAGAAATGTTAATAAAAATTTTGTAGAATTAAATTATGCTGGGTACCTAAAATTTCAGCATTGTATATTGTAGCAGTTAGTGTCAGTTACTCTGTGAAAAAATTTCAACTCCTTAAGTCGCGGGGATGTATGTTGCTTTCCACCCCAATTCCCAGAAATGTTAATAAAAAATTCGTAGAATTGAATTACGTAGGGCACTATATATTGTAGCAGTTAGTGTCAGATACTCGGTGAAAAATTTTCAACCCCTTACCTCGCGGGGATGTATGTTGCTTTCCACCACAAATGCGCAGAAATGTTAATAAAAAATTTGTAGAATTAAATTACGCAGGGCACTATATATTGTAGAAGTTAGTGTCAGTTACTCTGTAAAAAAATGTCAACCCCTTAACTAGAGGGAATTTAAGTAGCTTTCCAAACCAAATGCGCAGAAATGTTAATAAAAATTTTGTAGAATTAAATTGTGCTGGGTACCTAAAATTTCAGAACTGTATATTGAAGCAGTTAGTGTCAGTTACTCTGTAAAAAAATTTCAACACCTTAACTAGAGGGAATGTATGTTGCTTTCGACCCCAAATGCGCAGAAATGTTAATAAAAAATTTGTAGAATTAAATTATGCTGGGTACCTAAAATTTCAGCATTGTGTATTGTAGCAGTTAGTGTCAGTTACTCTGTGAAAAAATTTCAACCCCTTACGTGGCGGGGATGTATGTTGCTTTCCAACCCAAATGCCCAGAAATGTTAATAAAAAATTTGTAGAATTAAATTGTGCTGGGTACCTAAAATTTCAGCATTGTATATTGTAGCAGTTAGTGTCAGTTACTCTGTGAAAAAATTTCAACTCCTTACGTCGCGGGGATGTATGTTGCTTTCCACTCAAAATGCCCAGAAATGTTAATAAAAAATTTGTAGAATTAAATTATGCAGCGTACCAAAAATTTCAGAACTGTATATTGAAGCAGTTAGTGTCAGTTACTGTGTAAAAAAATTTCAACATCTTAACTAGAGGGAGTGTATGTTGCTTTCGACCCCAAATGCGAAGAAATGTTTATAAAAATTTTGTAGAATTAAATTATGCTGTGTAACTAAAATTTCAGCATTGTATATTGTAGCAGCTAGTGTCAGTTACTCTGTGAAAAAATTTCATCCTCTTACCTCGCGGGGATGTATGTTGCTTTTCACCCCAAATGCCCAGAAATGTTAATAAAAAATTTGTACAACCAAATTATGTTGGACACTCAAAATGTTAGCACTGTATATTATAGAAGTTAGTGTCAGTTACTCTGTAAAAAAATTTCAACACCTTAACTAGAGGGAATGTATGTTGCTTTCGACCCCAAATGCGCAGAAATGTTAATAAAAAATTTGTAGAATTAAATTATGCTGGGTACCTAAAATTTCAGAACTGTATATTGAAGCAGTTAGTGTCAGTTACTGTGTAAAAAAAGTTCAACACCTTAACTAGAGGGAATGTATGTTGCTTTCCACCCAAAATGCCCAGAAATGATAATAAAAAATTTGTAGAATTAAATTATGCTGGGTACCTAAAATTTCAGCATTGTGTATTGTAGCAGTTAGTGTCAGTAACTCTGTGAAAAAATTACAACCCCTTACGTCGCGGGGATGTATGTTGCTTTCCACCCCAAATGCCCAGAAATGTTAATAAAAAATTTGTAGAATTGAATTACGCAGGGCACTATATATTGTAGCAGTTAGTGTCAGTTACTTAGTGATAAAATTTTAAACCCTTATTAGAGGGAACTTAAGTTGCTTTCCACCCAAAATGCGCAGAAATGTTAATAAAAAATTTGTAGCATTAAATTATGTAGGATACCTAAAATTTCAGCATTGTATATTGTAGCAGTCAGTGTCAGATACTCAGTGAAAAAATTTTAAACCCTTATTTGAGGGAATTTAAGTTGCTTTCCACCCCAAATGTGCAGAAATGTTAATAAAATATTTTTAGACTTATATTATGCTGGGTACCTAAAATTTCAGCATTGTATATTGTAGCAGTTAGTGTCAGATACTCAGTGAAAAAATTATAAACTCTTATTAGAGGGAAATTAAGTTGCTTTCCACCCCAAATAAGCAGAAATGTTAATAAAAAATTTGTAGAATTAAATTATGCTGGGTACCTAAAATTTAAGCATTGTATATTGAAGCAGTTAGTGTCAGTTACTCTGTAAAAAAATTTCAACACCTTAACTAGAGGGAATTTCTGTTGCTTCCCACCCCAAATGAGCAGAAATGTTAATAAAAAATTTGTAGAATTAAATTATGCTTGGTACCTAAAATTTCAGCATTGTATGTTGCAGCAGTTAGTGTCAGATACTCAGTGAAAAAATATCAACCCCTTATTAGCGGGAATTTAAGTTGCCTTCCACCCCAAATGAGCAGAAATGTTAATACAAAATTTGTAGAATTAAATTATGCTGGGTACCTAAAATTTCAGCATTGTAAATTGTAGCAGTTAGTGTCAGTTACTCTGTGAAAAAATTTCAACCCCTTAACTAGCGGGAATTTCTGTTGCTTCCCACCCCAAATGCCTAGAAATGTTAAAAAAAATTTGTAGAATTAAATTATGCTGGGTACCTAAAATTTCAGAATTGTATATTGAAGCGGTTAGTGTCAGTTACTCTGTAAAAAAATTACAACCCTTTAACTAGAGGGAATTGATGTTGCTTTCCACCCCAAATGCCCAGAAATGATTATAAAAAATTTGTAGAATTAAATTATGCTGGGTACCTAAAATTTCAGCATTGTAAATTGTAGCAGTTGGTGTCAGTTACTCTGTAAAAAAATTTCAACCCCTTAACTAGCGGGAATGTATGTTGCTTCCCACCCCAAATGCCCAGAAATGTTAATAAAAAATTTGTAGAATTGAATTACGCAGTATACTTAAAATTGTAGCAGTTAGTGTCAGATACTCGGTGAAAAAATTTCAACCCCTTACCTCGCGGGGATGTATGTTGCTTTCCACCCCAAATGCGCAGAAATGTTGATAAAAAATTTGTAGAATTAAATTATGCTGCGTACCTAAAATTTCAGCCTTGTATATTGTAGCAGCTAGTGTCAGTTACTCTGTGAAAAAATTTCAAACCCTTATTTGAGGGAATTTAAGTTGCTTTCCACCCCAAATGTGCAGAAATGTTAATAAAATATTTTTAGACTTATATTATGCTGGGTACCTAAAATTTCAGCATTGTATATTGTAGCAGTTAGTGTCAGATACTCAGTGAAAAAATTATAAACTCTTATTAGAGGGAACTTAAGTTGCTTTCCACCCCAATTGAGCAGAAATGTTAATAAAAAATTTGTAGAATTAAATTATGCTGGGTACCTAAAATTTCAGCATTGTATATTGTAGCATTTAGTGTCAGTTACTCTGTTAAAAAATTTCAACCCCTTAACTAGAGGGTATTTATGTTGCTTCCCACCCCAAATGCCAGAAATGTTATAAAAAATTTGTAGAATTAAATTATGCTTGGTACCTAAAATTTCAGCATTGTATATTGCAGCAGTTAGTGTCAGATACTCAGTGAAAAAATATCAACCCCTTATTAGCGGGAATTTAAGTTGCTTTCCACCCCAAATGAGCAGAAATGTTAATAAAAAATTTGTAGAATTAAATTATGCTGGGTACCTAAAATTTCAGAACTGTATATTGTAGCAGTTAGTGTCAGTTACACTGTCAAAAAATTTCAACCCCTTAACTAGCGGGAATGTATGTTGCTTCCCACCCCAAATGCCTAGAAATGTTAATCAAAAATTTGTAGAATTAAATTATGCTGGGTACCTAAAATTTCAGCATTGTGTATTGTAGCAGTTAGTGTCAGTTACTCTCTGAAAAAATTTCAACCCCTTACGTGGCGGGGATGTATGTTGCTTTCCACCCCAAATGCCCAGAAATGTTAATAAAAAATTTGTAGAATTGAATTACGCAGGGCACTATATATTGTAGCAGTTAGTGTCAGATACTCGGTGAAAAAATTTCAACCCCTTACCTCGCGGGGATGTATGTTGCTTTCTACCCCAAATGCCCAGACATGATTATAAAAAATTTGTACAATCAAATTATGCTGGACTCTCAAAATGTTAGCACTGTATATAATAGCAGTTAGTATCAGTTACTCTGTGAAAAAATTTCAACTCCTTACGTCGCGGGGATGTATGTTGCTTTCCACCCAAAATGCCCAGAAATGTTAATAAAAAATTTGTAGAATTAAATTATGCTGGGAACCTAAAATTTCAGCATTGTATATTGTAGCAGTTAGTGTCAGTTACTCTGTGAAAAAATTTCAACCCCTTACGTCGCGGGGATGTATGTTGCTTTCCACCCCAAATGCCCAGAAATGTTAATAAAAAATTTGTAGAATTGAATTACGCAGGGCACTATATATTGTAGCAGTTAGTGTCAGTTACTCTGTATGAAACTGTCAAACCCTTAACTAGAGGGAATTTAAGTTGCTTTCCACCCCAAATGAGCAGAAATGTTAATAAAAAATATGTAGAATTAAATTATGCTGGGTACCTAAAATTTCAGAACTTTATATTGAAGCAGTTAGTGTCAGTTACTCTGTAAAAAAATTTCAACACCTTAACTAGAGGGAATGTATGTTGCTTTCCACCCCAAATGCGCAGAAATGTTAATAAAAAATTTGTAGAATTAAATTATGCTGGGTACCTAAAATTTCAGCATTGTATATTGTAGCAGTTAGTGTCAGTTACTCTGTGAAAAAATTTCAACCCCTTAACTAGCGGGAATTTATGTTGCTTCCCACCCCAAATGCAGAAATGTTAATAAAAAATTTGTAGAATTAAATTATGCTGGGTACCTAAAATTTAAGCATTGTATATTGTAGCAGTTCGTGTCAGATACTCAGTGAAAAAATGTCAACCCCTTATTAGCTGGAATTTAAGTTGCTTTCCACCCCAAATAAGCAGAAATGTTAATAAAAAATTTGTAGAATTAAATTATGCTGGGTACCTAAAATTTCAGAACTGTATATTGTAGCAGTTCGTGTCAGATACTCAGTGAAAAAATGTCAACCCCTTAACTAGAGGGAATTTCTGTTGCTTCCCACCCCAAATGCCCAGAAATGTTAATAAAAAATTTGTAGAATTAAATTATGCTGGGTACCTAAAATTTCAGCATTGTGTATTGTAGCAGTTAGTGTCAGTTACTCTGTGAAAAAATTTCAACCCCTTACGTGGCGGGGATGTATGTTGCTTTCCACCCCAAATGCCCAGAAATGTTAATAAAAAATTTGTAGAATTGAATTACGCAGGGCACTATATATTGTAGCAGTTAGTGTCAGATACTCGGTGAAAAAATTTCAACCCCTTACCTCGCGGGGATGTATGTTGCTTTCTACCCCAAATGCCCAGACATGATTATAAAAAATTTGTACAATCAAATTATGCTGGACTCTCAAAATGTTAGCACTGTATATAATAGCAGTTAGTATCAGTTACTCTGTGAAAAAATTTCAACCCCTTACGTCGCGGGGATGTATGTTGCTTTCCACACCAAATGCCCAGAAAAGTTAATAAAAAATTTGTAGAATTAAATTATAGATGGTACCTAAAATTTCAGCATTGTGTATTGTAGCAGCTAGTGTCAGATACTCAGTGAAAAAATTATAAACTCTTATTAGAGGGAATTTAAGTTGCTTTCCACCCCAAATGAGCAGAAATGTTAATAAAAAATATGTAGAATTAAATTATGCTGGGTACCTAAAATTTCAGCATTGTATATTGTAGCAGTTAGTGTCAGTTACTCGGTGAAAAAATTTCAACCCCTTAACTAGAGGGAATTTAAGTTGCTTTCCACCCCAAATTCCAGAAATGTTAATAAAAAATTTGTAGAATTAAATTATGCTTGGTACCTAAAATTTCAGCATTGTATATTGCAGCAGTTAGTGTCAGATACTCAGTGAAAAAATTTCAACCCCTTATTAGAGGGAATTTAAGTTGCTTTCCACCCCAAATGAGCAGAAATGTTAATAAAAAATTTGTAGAATTAAATTATGCTGGGTACCTAAAATTTCAGCATTGTATATTGTAGCAGTTAGTGTCAGTTACTCTGTGAAAAAATTTCAACCCTTTAACTAGAGGGAATTTCTGTTGCTTCCCACCCCAAATGCCTAGAAATGTTAATAAAAATTTTGTAGAATTAAATTATGCTGAGTACCTAAAATTTCAGCATTGTATATTGTAGCAGTTAGTGTCAGTTACTCTGTGAAAAAATTTCAGCCCCTTACGTCGCGGGGATGTATGTTGCTTTCCACCCCAAATGCCCAGAAATGTTAATAAAAAATTTGTATAATTGAATTACGCAGGGCACTATATATTGTAGCAGTTAGTGTCAGATACTCGGTGAAAAAATTTCAACCCCTTACCTCGCGGGGATGTATGTTGCTTTCTACCCCAAATGCCCAGACATGATTATAAAAAATTTGTACAATCAAATTATGCTGGACTCTCAAAATGTTAGCACTGTATATAATAGCAGTTAGTGTCAGTTACTCTGTGAAAAAATTTCAACTCCTTACGTCGCGGGGATGTATGTTGCTTTCCACCCAAAATGCCCAGAAATGTTAATAAAAATTTTGTAGAATTAAATTATGCAGGGTACCTAAAATTTCAGCATTGTATATTGTAGCAGTTAGTGTCAGTTACTCTGTGAAAAAATTTCAACCCCTTACCGCCCGGGGATGTATGTTGCGTTCCACCCCAAATGCCCAGAAATGTTAATAAAAAATTTGTAGAATTGAATTACGCAGGGCACTATATATTGTAGCAGTTAGTGTCAGTTACTCTGTAAGAAAATGTCAACCCCTTATTAGAGGGAATTTATGTTGCTTTCCACCCCAAATGCCCAGAAATGTTAATAAAAAATTTGTAGAATTAAATTGTGCTGTGTACCTAAAATTTCAGAACTGTATATTGAAGCAGTTAGTGTCAGTTACTCTGTAAAAAAATTTCAACACCTTAACTAGAGGGAATGTATGTTGCTTTCGACCCCAAATGCGCAGAAATGTTAATAAAAAATTTGTAGAATTAAATTGTGCTGGGTACCTAAAATTTCTGAACTGTATATTGTAGCAGTTAGTGTCAGTTACTCTGTGAAAAAATTTCAACTCCTTACGTCGCGGGGATGTATGTTGCTTTCCACTCAAAATGCCCAGAAATGTTAATAAAAAATTTGTAGAATTGAATTACGTAGGGCACTATATATTGTAGCAGTTAGTGTCAGATACTCGGTGAAAAAATGTCAACCCCTTAACTAGAGGGAATTTAAGTTGCTTTCCAACCCAAATGCCCAGAAATGTTAATAAAAAATTTGTAGAATTAAATTGTGCTGGGTACCTAAAATTTCAGAACTGTATATTGAAGCAGTTAGTGTCAGTTACTCTGTAAAAAAATTTCAACACCTTAACTAGAGGGAATGTATGTTGCTTTCGACCCCAAATGCGCAGAAATGTTAATAAAAAATTTGTAGAATTAAATTATGCTGGGTACCTAAAATTTTAGCATTGTATATTGTAGCAGTTAGTGTCAGTTACTCTGTGAAAAAATTTCAACTCCTTACGTCGCGGGGATGTATGTAGCTTTCCACTCAAAATGCCCAGAAATGTTAATAAAAAATATGTAGAATTAAATTATGCTGGGTACCTAAAATTTCAGAACTTTATATTGAAGCAGTTAGTGTCAGTTACTCTGTAAAAAAATTTCAACACCTTAACTAGAGGGAATGTATGTTGCTTTCCACCCCAAATGCCCAGAAATGTTAATAAAAAATTTGTAGAATTGAATTACGCAGGGCACTATATATTGTAGCAGTTAGTGTCAGATACTCGGTGAAAAAATTTCAACCCCTTACCTCGCGGGGATGTATGTTGCTTTCCACCACAAATGCGCAGAAATGTTAATAAAAAATTTGTAGAATTAAATTATGCTGGGTACCTAAAATTTCAGCATTGTATATTGTAGCAGTTAGTGTCAGTTACTCTGTGAAAAAATTTCAACCCCTTACATCGCGGGGATGTATGTTGCTTTCCACCCCAAATGCCCAGAAATGTTAATAAAAAATTTGTAGAATTGAATTACGTAGGGCACTATATATTGTAGCAGTTAGTGTCAGATACTCGGTGAAAAAATTTCAACCCCTTACCTCGCGGGGATGTATGTTGCTTTCTACCCCAAATGCCCAGACATGATTATAAAAAATTTGTACAATCAAATTATGCTGGACTCTCAAAATGTTAGCACTGTATATTATAGAAGTTAGTGTCAGTTACTCTGTGAAAAATTTCAACTCCTTACGTCGCGGGGATGTATGTTGCTTTCCACCCCAAATGCGCAGAAATGTTAATAAAAAATTTGTAGAATTAAATTGTGCTGGATACCTAAACTTTCAGAAGTGTATATTGTAGCAGTTAGTGTCAGTTACTCTGTGAAAAAATTTCAACCCCTTACGTCGCGGGGATGTATGTTGCTTTCCACCCCAAATTCCCAGAAATGTTAATAAAAAATTTGTAGAATTGAATTACGCAGGGCACTATATATTATAGCAGTTAGTGTCAGTTACTCTGTAAGAAAATGTCAACCCCTTATTAGAGGGAATTTAAGTTGCTTTCCACCCCAAATGAGCAGAAATGTTAATACAAAATTTGTAGAATTAAATTATGCTGGGTACCTAAAATTTCAGAACTGTATATTGAAGCAGTTAGTGTCAGTTACTCTGTAAAAATTTCAACCCCTTATTAGAGGGAATTTAAGTTGCTTTCCACCCCAAATGAGCAGAAATGTTAATAAAAAATTTGTAGAATTAAATTATGCTGGGTACCTAAAATTTCAGAACTTTATATTGAAGCAGTTAGTGTCAGTTACTCAGTGAAAAAATTTCAACCCCTTAGCTGGCGGGGATGTATGTTGCTTTCCACCCCAAATGCCCAGAAATGTTAATAAAAAATTTGTAGAATTGAATTACGCAGGGCACTATATATTATAGCAGTTAGTGTCAGTTACTCTGTAAGAAAATGTCAAAACCTTATTAGAGGGAATTTAAGTTGCTTTCCAAACCCAAATGAGCAGAAATGTTAATAAAAAATTTGTAGAATTAAATTGTGCTGAATACCTAAAATTTAAGAACAGTATATTGTAGCAGTTAGTGTCAGTTACTCTATGAAAAAATTTCAACCCCTTAACTTTCGGGGATCTATGTTGCTTTCCACCCCAAATGCCCAGAAATGTTAATAAAAAATTTGTATAATTGAATTACGCAGGGCACTATATATTGTAGAAGTTAGTGTCAGTTACTCTGTAAAAAAATGTCAACCCCTTAACTAGAGGGAATTTAAGTTGCTTTCCAACCCAAATGCGCAGAAATGTTAATAAAAATTTTGTAGAATTAAATTGTGCTGGGTACCTAAAATTTCAGAACTGTATATTGAAGCAGTTAGTGTCAGTTACTCTGTTAAAAAATTTCAACCCCTTAACTCGAGGCAATTTATGTTGCTTTCCACCCCAAATGCGCAGAAATGTTAATACAAAATTTGTAGAATTAAATTATGCTGGGTACCTAAAATTTCAGCATTGTAAATTGTAGCAGTTAGTGTCAGTTACTCTGTAAAAAAATGTCAACCCCTTAACTAGAGGGAATTTAAGTTGCTTTCCAACCCAAATGCGCAGAAATGTTAATAAAAAATTTGTAGAATTAAATTGTGCTGGGTACCTAAAATTTCAGAACTTTATATTGAAGCAGTTAGAGTCAGTTACTCTGTAAAAAAATTTCAACACCTTAACTAGAGGGAATGTATGTTGCTTTCGACCCCAAATGCGCAGAAATGTTAATAAAAAATTTGTAGAATTAAATTATGCTGGGTACCTAAAATTTCAGCATTGTATATTGTAGCAGTTAGTGTCAGTTACTCTGTGAAAAAATTTCAGCCCCTTACGTCGCGGGGATTTATGTTGCCTTCCACCCCAAATGCCCAGAAATGTTAATAAAAAATTTGTAGAATTAAATTGTGCTGTGTACCTAAAATTTCAGAACTGTATATTGAAGCAGTTAGTGTCAGTTACTCTGTAAAAAAATTTCAACACCTTAACTAGAGGGAATGTATGTTGCTTTCGACCCCAAATGCGCAGAAATGTTAATAAAAAATTTATAGAATTAAATTATGCTGGGTACCTAAAATTTCAGCATTGTATATTGTAGCAGCTAGTGTCAGTTACTCTGTGAAAAAATTTCATCCCCTTACCTCGCGGGGATGTATGTTGCTTTCCACCCCAAATGCCCAGAAATGTTAATAAAAAATTTGTACAACCAAATTATGTTGGACACTCAAAATGTTAGCACTGTATATTATAGAAGTTAGTGTCAGTTACTCTGTGAAAAAATTTCAACTCCTTAACTAGAGGGAATGTATGTTGCTTTCCAACCCAAATGCGCAGAAATGTTAATAAAAAATTCGTAGAATTGAATTACGCAGGGCACTATATATTGTAGCAGTTAGTGTCAGATACTCGGTGAAAAAATTTCAACCCCTTACCTCGCGGGGATGTATGTTGCTTTCCACCACAAATGCGCAGAAATGTTAATAAAAAATTTGTAGAATTGAATTACGCAGGGCACTATATATTGTAGCATTTAGTGTCAGTTACTCTGTAAGAAAATGTCAAACCCTTAACTAGAGGGAATTTAAGTTGCTTTCCAACCCAAATGCGCAGAAATGTTAATAAAAATTTTGTAGAATTAAATTGTGCTGGGTACCTAAAATTTCAGAACTGTATATTGAAGCAGTTAGTGTCAGTTACTCTGTAAAAAAATTTCAACACCTTAACTAGATGGAATGTATGTTGCTTTCGACCCCAAATGCGCAGAAATGTTAATAAAAAATTTGTAGAATTAAATTATGCTGGGTACCTAAAATTTCAGCATTGTATATTGTAGCAGTTAGTGTCAGTTACTCTGTGAAAAAATTTCAACTCCTTACGTCGCGGGGATGTATGTTGCTTTCCACTCAAAATGCCCAGAAATGTTAATAAAAAATTTGAAGAATTTAATTGTGCTGGGTACCTAAAATTTCAGAACTTTATATTGAAGCAGTTAGTGTCAGTTACTCTGTAAAAAAATTTCAACACCTTAACTAGAGGGAATGTATGTTGCTTTCCACTCAAAATGCCCAGAAATGTTAATAAAAAATTTGTAGAATTGAATTATGCTGGGTACCTAAAATTTCAGCATTGTGTATTGTAGCCGTTAGTGTCAGTTACTCTGTGAAAAAATTTCAACTCCTTAAGTCGCGGGGATGTATGTTGCTTTCCACCCCAAATGCGCAGAAATGTTAATAAAAATTTCGTAGAATTTATTTACGGAGGGCTCTATATATTGTAGCTGTTAGTGTCAGATACTCGGTGAAAAAATTTCAACCCCTTACCTCGCGGGGATGTATGTTGCTTTCCACCACAAATGCGCAGAAATGTTAATAAAAAATTTGTAGAATTGAATTACGCAGGGCACTATATATTGTAGAAGTTAGTGTCAGTTACTCTGTAAAAAAATGTCAACCCCTTAACTAGAGGGAATTTAAGTAGCTTTCCAACCCAAATGCGCAGAAATGTTAATAAAAAATATGTAGAATTAAATTATGCTGGGTACCTAAAATTTCAGAACTTTATATTGAAGCAGTTAGTGTCAGTTACTCTGTAAAAAAATTTCAACACCTTAACTAGAGGGAATGTATGTTGCTTTCCACCCCAAATGCGCAGAAATGCTGATAAAAAATTTGTAGAATTAAATTATGCTGGGTACCTAAAATTTCAGCATTGTATATTGTAGCAGTTAGTGTCAGTTACTCTGTGAAAAAATTTCAACTCCTTACGTCGCGGGGATGTATGTTGCTTTCCACTCAAAATGCCCAGAAATGTTAATAAAAAATTTGTAGAATTAATTTGTGCTGGGTACCTAAAATTTCAGAACTTTATATTGAAGCAGTTAGTGTCAGTTACTCTGTAAAAAAATTTCAACAACTGAACTAGAGGGAATGTATTTTGCTTTCCACCCCAAATGCGCAGAAATGTTAATAAAAAATTTGTAGAATAAAATTATGCTGGGTACCTAAAATTTCAGCATTTTATATTGTAGAAGTTAGTGTCAGTTACTCTGTAAAAATATGTCAACCCCTTAACTAGAGGGAATTTAAGTAGCTTTCCAACACAAATGCGCAGAAATGTTAATAAAAATTTTGTAGAATTAAATTGTGCTGTGTACCTAAAATTTCAGAACTTTATATTGAAGCAGTTAGTGTCAGTTACTCTGTAAAAAAATTTCAACACCTTAACTAGAGGGAATGTATGTTGCTTTCGACCCCAAATGCGCAGAAATGTTAATAAAAAATTTGTAGAATTAAATTATGCTGGGTACCTAAAATTTCAGCATTGTATATTGTAGCAGCTAGTGTCAGTTACTCTGTGAAAAAATTTCAACCCCTTACCTCGCGGGGATGTATGTTGCTTTCCACCCCAAATGCCCAGAAATGTTAATAAAAAATTTGTACAACCAAATTATGTTGGACACTCAAAATGTTAGCACTGTATATTATAGCAGTTAGTGTCAGTTACTCTGTGAAAAAATTTCAACTCCATAACTAGAGGGATTGTATGTTGCCTTCTACCCAAAATGCCCAGAAATGTTAATAAAAAATTTGTAGAATTAAATTATGCTGGGTACCTAAAATTTAAGCATTGTATATTGAAGCAGTTAGTGTCAGTTACTCTGTAAAAAAATTTCAACACCTTAACTAGAGGGAATGTATGTTGCTTTCCACCCAAAATGCCCAGAAATGTTAATAAAAAATTTGTAGAATTAAATTATGCTGGGTACCTAAAATTTCAGCATTGTGTATTGTAGCAGTTAGTGTCAGTAACTCTGTGAAAAAATTACAACCCCTTACGTCGCGGGGATGTATGTTGCTTTCCACCCCAAATGCCCAGAAATGTTAATAAAAAATTTGTAGAATTGAATTACGCAGGGCACTATATATTGTAGCAGTTAGTGTCAGTTACTCTGTAAGAAAATGTCAAACCCTTAACTAGAGGGAATTTAAGTTGCTTTCCAACCCAAATGCGCAGAAATGTTAATAAAAATTTTGTAGAATTAAATTATGCTGGGTACCTAAAATTTCAGCATTGTATATTGTAGCAGTTAGTGTCAGTTACTCTGTGAAAAAAATTTTAACTCCTTAAGTCGCGGGGATGTATGTTGCTTTCCAACCCAAATGCGCAGAAATGTTAATAAAAAATTCGTAGAATTGAATTACGCAGGGCACTATATATTGTAGCAGTTAGTGTCAGATACTCGGTGAAAAATTTTCAACCCCTTACCTCGCGGGGATGTATGTTGCTTTCCACCACAAATGCGCAGAAATGTTAATAAAAATTTGTAGAATTGAATTACGCAGGGCACTATATATTGTAGAAGTTAGTGTCAGTTACTCTGTAAAAAAATGTCAACCCCTTAACTAGAGGGAATTTAAGTAGCTTTCCAAACCAAATGCGCAGAAATGTTAATTAAAACTCTGGAGAATTAAAGTATGCTGGGTTCCTAAAATTTCAGAACTTTATATTGAAGCAGTTAGTGTCAGTTACTCTGTAAAAAAATTTCAACACCTTAACTAGAGGGAATGTATGTTGCTTTCGACCCCAAATGCGCAGAAATGTTAATAAAAAATTTGTAGAATTAAATTATGCTGGGTACCTAAAATTTCAGCATTGTATATTGTAGCAGTTAGTGTCAGTTACTCTGTGAAAAAATTTCAACTCCTTACGTCGCGGGGATGTATGTTGCTTTCCACTCACAAATGACCAGAAATGTTAATAAAAAATTCTTAGAATTAAATTGTGCTGGGTACCTAAAATTTCAGAACTGTATATTGAAGCAGTTAGTGTCAGTTACTCTGTAAAAAAATTTCAACACCTTAACTAGAGGGAATGTATGTTGCTTTCGACCCCAAATGCGCAGAAATGTTAATAAAAAATTTATAGAATTAAATTATGCTGGGTACCTAAAATTTCAGCATTGTATATTGTAGCAGCTAGTGTCAGTTACTCTGTGAAAAAATTTCATCCTCTTACCTCGCGGGGATGTATGTTGCTTTTCACCCCAAATGCACAGAAATGTTCATAAAATATTTGTACAACCAAATTATGTTGGACACTCAAAATGTTAGCACTGTATATTATAGCAGTTAGTGTCAGTTCCTCTGTGAAAAAATTTCAACTCCTTACGTCGCGGGGATGTATGTTGCTTTCCACCCAAAATGCCCAGAAATGATAATAAAAAATTTGTAGAATTAAATTATGCTGGGTACCTAAAATTTCAGAACTGTATATTGAAGCAGTTAGTGTCAGTTACTGTGTAAAAAAAGTTCAACACCTTAACTAGAGGGAATGTATGTTGCTTTCCACCCAAAATGCCCAGAAATGTTAATAAAAAATTTGTAGAATTAAATTATGCTGGGTACCTAAAATTTCAGCATTGTGTATTGTAGCAGTTAGTGTCAGTAACTCTGTGAAAAAATTACAACCCCTTACGTCGCGGGGATGTATTTTGCTTTCCACCCCAAATGCCCAGAAATGTTAATAAAAAATTTGTAGAATTGAATTACGCAGGGCACTATATATTGTACCAGTTAGTGTCAGTTACTCTGTAAGAAAATGTCAAACCCTTAACAAAGGGAATTTAAGTTGCTTTCCAACCCAAATGCGCAGAAATGTTAATAAAAATTTTGTAGAATTAAATTATGCTGGGTACCTTAAATTTCAGCATTGTATATTGTAGCAGCTAGTGTCAGTTACTCTGTGAAAAAATTTCAACCCCTTACCTCGCGGGGATGTATGTTGCTTTCCACCCCAAATGCCCAGAAATGTTAATACAAAATCTGTAGAATTAAATTGTGCTGGGTACCTAAAATTTCAGAACTGTATATTGAAGCAGTTAGTGTCAGTTACTCTGTAAAAAAATTTCAACATCTTAACTAGAGGGAATGTATGTTGCTTTCCACCCCAAATGCGAAGAAATGTTAATAAAAAATTTGTAGAATTAAATTATGCTGTGTACCTAAAATTTCAGCATTGTATATTGTAGCAGTTAGTGTCAGTTACTCTGTGAAAAAATTTCAACTCCTTAAGTCGCGGGGATGTATGTTGCTTTCCACCCAAAATGCCCAGAAATGTTAATAAAAAATTTGTAGAATTAAATTATGCTGGGTACCTAAAATTTCAGCATTGTATATTGTAGCAGCTAGTGTCAGATACTCAGTGAAAAAATTTTAAACCCTTACTTGAGGGAATTTAAGTTGCTTTCCACCCCAAATGAGCAGAAATGTTAATAAAAAATTTTTAGACTTATATTATGCTGGGTACCTAAAATTTCAGCATTGTATATTGTAGCAGTTAGTGTCAGATACTTAGTGATAAAATTTTAAACCCTTATTAGAGGGAACTTAAGTTGCTTTCCACCCAAAATGCGCAGAAATGTTAATAAAAAATTTGTAGCATTAAATTATGTAGGATACCTAAAATTTCAGAATTGTATATTGAAGCGGTTAGTGTCAGTTACTCTGTAAAAAAATTACAACCCTTTAACTAGAGGGAATTGATGTTGCTTTCCACCCCAAATGCCCAGAAATGATTATAAAAAATTTGTAGAATTAAATTATGCTGGGTACCCAAAATTTCAGCATTGTATATTGTAGCAGTTAGTGTCAGTTACTCTGTGAAAAAATTTCAACCCCTTAACTAGAGGGAATTTCTGTTGCTTCCCACCCCAAATGCCCAGAAATGTTAGTAAAAAATTTGTAGAATTGATTTACGCAGGATACTTAAAATTGTAGCAGTTAGTGTCAGTAACTCTGTGAAAAAATTTCAACCCCTTAACTAGCGGGAATGTATGTTGCTTTCCACCCCAAATGCGCAGAAATGTTGATAAAAAATTTGTAGAATTAAATTATTCTGGGTACCTATAATTTCAGCATTGTATATTGTAGCAGTCAGTGTCAGATACTCAGTGAAAAAAATTTTAAACCCTTATTTGAGGGAATTTAAGTTGCTTTCCACCCCAAATGTGCAGAAATGTTAATAAAATATTTTTAGACTTATATTATGCTGGGTACCTAAAATTTCAGCATTGTATATTGTAGCAGTTAGTGTCAGATACTCAGTGAAAAAATTATAAACTCTTATTAGAGGGAAATTAAGTTGCTTTCCAACCCAAATGAGCAGAAATGTTAATAAAAAATTTGTAGAATTAAATTATGCTGGGTATCTAAAATTTCGGCATGTATATTGTAGCAGTTAGTGTCAGTTACTCTGTGAAAAAATTTCAAGCCCTTAACTAGAGGGAATTTCTGTTGCTTCCCACACCAAATGCCTAGAAATGTTAATAAAAAATTTGTAGAATTAAATTATGCTTGGTACCTAAAATTTCAGCATTGTATATTGCAGCAGTTAGTGTCAGATACTCAGTGAAAAAATTTCAACCCCTTATTAGAGGGAAATTAAGTTGCTTTCCACCCCAAATGAGCAGAAATGTTAATAAAAAATTTGTAGAATTAAATTGTGCTGGGTACCTAAAATTTCAGCCTTGTATATTGTAGCAGCTAGTGTCAGTTACTCTGTGAAAAAATTTCAACCCCTTAACTAAAGGGAATTTCTGTTGCTTCCCACCCCAAATGCCTAGAAATGTTAATAAAAAATTTGTAGAATCAAATTATGTAGGATACCTAAAATTTCAGCATTGTGTATTGTAGCAGCTAGTGTCAGTTACTCTGGGAAAAAATTTCAACCCCTTACGTGGCGGGGACGTATGTTCCTTTCCACCCCAAATGCCCAGAAATGTTAATAAAAAATTTGTAGAATTGAATTACGCAGGGCACTATATATTGTAGCAGTTAGTGTCAGATACTCGGTGAAAAAATTTCAACCCCTTACCTCGCGGGGATGTATGTTGCTTTCTACCCCAAATGCCCAGACATGATTATAAAAAATTTGTACAATCAAATTATGCTGGACTCTCAAAATGTTAGCACTGTATATAATAGCAGTTAGTATCAGTTACTCTGTGAAAAAATTTCAACTCCTTACGTCGCGGGGATGTATGTTGCTTTCCACCCAAAATGCCCAGAAATGTTAATAAAAAATTTGTAGAATTAAATTATGCTGGGAACCTAAAATTTCAGCATTGTATATTGTAGCAGTTAGTGTCAGTTACTCTGTGAAAAAATTTCAACCCCTTACGTCGCGGGGATGTATGTTGCTTTCCACCCCAAATTCCCAGAAATGTTAATAAAAAATTTGTAGAATTGAATTACGCAGGGCACTATATATTATAGCAGTTAGTGTCAGTTACTCTGTAAGAAAATGTCAACCCCTTATTAGAGGGAATTTAAGTTGCTTTCCACCCCAAATGAGCAGAAATGTTAATAAAAAATTTGTAGAATTGAATTACGTAGGGCACTATATATTGTAGCAGTTAGTGTCAGTTACTCTGTAAGAAAATGTCAACACCTTAACTAGAGGGAATGTATGTTTCTTTCCAACCCAAATGCGCAGAAATGTTAATAAAAATTTTGTAGAATTAAATTATGCTGGGTACCTAAAATTTCAGCATTGTATATTGTAGCAGCTAGTGTCAGTTACTCTGTGAAAAAATTTCAACCCCTTACCTCGCGGGGATGTATGTTGCTTTCCACCCCAAATGCCCAGAAATGTTAATAAAAAATTTGTACAACCAAATTATGTTGGACACTCAAAATGTTAGCACTGTATATTATAGAAGTTAGTGTCAGTTACTCTGTGAAAAAATTTCAACCCCTTATTAGAGGGATTGTATGTTGCCTTCCACCCAAAATGCCCAGAAATGTTAATAAAAAATTTGTAGAATTAAATTATGCTGGGTACCTAAAATTTAAGCATTGTATATTGAAGCAGTTAGTGTCAGTTACTCTGTAAAAAAATTTCAACACCTTAACTAGAGGGAATGTATGTTGCTTTCAACCCAAAATGCCCAGAAATGTTAATAAAAAATTTGTAGAATTAAATTATGCTGGGTACCTAAAATTTCAGCATTGTGTATTGTAGCAGTTAGTGTCAGTAACTCTGTGAAAAAATTACAACCCCTTACGTCGCGGGGATGTATGTTGCTTTCCACCCCAAATGCCCAGAAATGTTAATAAAAAATTTGTAGAATTGAATTACGCAGGGCACTATATATTGTAGCAGTTAGTGTCAGTTACTCTGTAAGAAAATGTCAAACCCTTAACTAGAGGGAATTTAAGTTGCTTTCCAACCCAAATGCGCAGAAATGTTAATAAAAATTTTGTAGAATTAAATTATGCTGGGTACCTAAAATTTCAGCATTGTATATTGTAGCAGTTAGTGTCAGTTACTCTGTGAAAAAATTTCAACTCCTTAAGTCGCGGGGATGTATGTTGCTTTCCACCCAAAATGCCCAGAAATGTTAATAAAAAATTTGTAGAATTGAACTACGCAGGATACTTAAAATTGTAGCAGTTAGTGTCAGATACTCGGTGAAAAAATTTCAACCCCTTACCTCGCGGGGATGTATGTTGCTTTCCACCACAAATGCGCAGAAATGTTAATAAAAATTTGTAGAATTGAATTACGCAGGGCACTATATATTTTAGAAGTTAGTGTCAGTTACTCTGAAAAAAAATGTCAAACCCTTAACTAGAGGGAATTTAATTTGCTTTCCAAAACAAATTCGCAGAAAAGTTAATAAAAATTTTGTAGAATTAAATTGTGCTGGGTACCTAAAATTTCAGAACTTTATATTGAAGCAGTTAGTGTCAGTTACTCTGTAAAAAAATTTCAACACCTTAACTAGAGGGAATGTATGTTGCTTTCGACCCCAAATGCGCAGAAATGTTAATAAAAAATTTGTAGAATTAAATTATGCTGGGTACCTAAAATTTCAGCATTGTATATTGTAGCAGTTAGTGTCAGTTACTCTGTGAAAAAATTTCAACTCCTTACGTCGCGGGGATGTATGTTGCTTTACACCCAAAATGCCCAGAAATGTTAATAAAAAATTTGTAGAATTAAATTGTGCTGGGTACCTAAAATTTCAGAACTGTATATTGAAGCAGTTAGTGTCAGTTACTCTGTAAAAAAATTTCAACATCTTAACTAGAGGGAATGTATGTTGCTTTCCACCCCAAATGCGCAGAAATGTTAATAAAAAATTTGTAGAATTAAATTATGCTGGGTACCTAAAATTTCAGCATTGTATATTGTAGCAGCTAGTGTCAGTTACTCTGTGAAAAAATTTCAACCCCTTACCTCGCGGGGATGTATGTTGCTTTCCACCCCAAATGCCCAGACATGTTAATAAAAAATTTGTACAACCAAATTATGTTGGACACTCAAAATGTTAGCACTGTATATTATAGCAGTTAGTGTCAGTTACTCTGTGAAAAAATTTCAACTCCTTACGTCGCGGGGATGTATGTTGCTTTCCACCCAAAATGCCCAGAAATGTTAATAAAAAATTTGTAGAATTAAATTATGCTGGGTACCTAAAATTTCAGAACTGTATATTGAAGCAGTTAGTGTCAGTTACTGTGTAAAAAAAGTTCAACACCTTAACTAGAGGGAATGTATGTTGCTTTCCACCCAAAATGCCCAGAAATGTTAATAAAAAATTTGTAGAATTAAATTATGCTGGGTACCTAAAATTTCAGCATTGTGTATTGTAGCAGTTAGTGTCAGTAACTCTGTGAAAAAATTACAACCCCTTACGTCGCGGGGATGTATGTTGCTTTCCACCCCAAATGCCCAGAAATGTTAATAAAAAATTTGTACAATTGAATTACGCAGGGCACTATATATTGTAGCAGTTAGTGTCAGTTACTCTGTAAGAAAATGTCAAACCCTTAACTAGAGGGAATTTAAGTTGCTTTCCAACCCAAATGCGCAGAAATGTTAATAAAAATTTTGTAGAATTAAATTATGCTGGGTACCTAAAATTTCAGCATTGTATATTGTAGCAGTTAGTGTCAGTTACTCTGTGAAAAAATTTCAGCCCCTTACGTACCGGGGATTTATGTTGCTTTCCACCCCAAATGCCCAGAAATGTTAATACAAAATTTGTAGAATTAAATTGTGCTGGGTACCTAAAATTTCAGAACTGTATATTGAAGCAGTTAGTGTCAGTTACTCTGTAAAAAAATTTCAACACCTTAACTAGAGGGAATGTATGTTGCTTTCGACCCCAAATGCGCAGAAATGTTAATAAAAAATTTGTAGAATTAAATTATGCTGGGTACCTAAAATTTCAGCATTGTATATTGTAGCAGTTAGTGTCAGTTACTCTGTGAAAAAATTTCAACTCCTTACGTCGCGGGGATGTATGTTGCTTTCCACTCAAAATGCCCAGAAATGTTAATAAAAAATTTGTAGAATTAAATTATGCCTGGTACCTAAAATTTAAGCATTGTATATTGTAGCAGTTCGTGTCAGATACTCAGTGAAAAAATTTTAAACCCTTACTTGAGGGAATTTAAGTTGCTTTCCACCCCAAATGAGCAGAAATGTTAATAAAAAATTTTTAGACTTATATTATGCTGGGTACCTAAAATTTCAGCATTGTATATTGTAGCAGTTAGTGTCAGATACTTAGTGATAAAATTTTAAACCCTTATTAGAGGGAACTTAAGTTGCTTTCCACCCAAAATGCGCAGAAATGTTAATAAAAAATTTGTAGCATTAAATTATGTAGGATACCTAAAATTTCAGAAATGTATATTGAAGCGGTTAGTGTCAGTTACTCTGTGAAAAAATTACAACCCGTTAACTAGAGGGAATTTATGTTGCTTTCCACCCCAAATGCCCAGAAATGATTATAAAAAATTTGTAGAATTAAATTATGCTGGGTACCCAAAATTTCAGCATTGTAAATTGTAGCAGTTAGTGTCAGTTACTCTGTAAAAAAATTTCAACCCCTTAACTAGAGGGAATTTATGTTGCTTTCCACCCCAAATGCCCAGAAATGTTAATAAAAAATTTGTAGAATTGAATTACGCAGTATACTTAAAATTGTAGAAGTGAGTGTCAGAGACTCGGGGAAAATATTTCAACCCCTTAACTCGCGGTTATTTATGTTGCTTTCCACCCCAAATGCGCAGAAATGTTGATAAAAAATTTGTAGAATTAAATTATTCTGGGTACCTATAATTTCAGCATTGTATATTGTAGCAGTCAGTGTCAGATACTCAGTGAAAAAATTTTAAACCCTTATTTGAGGGAATTTAAGTTGCTTTCCACCCCAAATGTGCAGAAATGTTAATAAAATATTTTTAGACTTATATTATGCTGGGTACCTAAAATTTCAGCATTGTATATTGTAGCAGTTAGTGTCAGATACTCAGTGAAAAAATTATAAACTCTTATTAGAGGGAATTTAAGTTGCTTTCCAACCCAAATGAGCAGAAATGTTAATAAAAAATTTGTAGAATTAAATTATGCTGGGTATCTAAAATTTCGGCATTGTATATTGTAGCAGTTAGTGTCAGTTACTCTGTGAAAAAATTTCAAGCCCTTAACTAGAGGGAATTTCTGTTGCTTCCCACCCCAAATGCCTAGAAATGTTAATAAAAAATTTGTAGAATTAAATTATGCTTGGTACCTAAAATTTTAGCATTGTATATTGCAGCAGTTAGTGTCAGATACTCAGTGAAAAAATATCAACCCCTTATTAGCGGGAATTTAAGTTGCTTTCCACCCCAAATGAGCAGAAATGTTAATAAAAAATTTGTAGAATTAAATTATGCTGGGTACCTAAAATTTCAGCATTGTATATTGTAGCAGTTAGTGTCAGTTACTCTGTGAAAAAATTTCAACCCCTTAACTAGCGGGAATTTCTGTTGCTTTCCACCACAAATGCGCAGAAATGTTAATAAAAAATTTGTAGAATTAAATTATGCTGGGTACCTAAAATTTCAGCATTGTGTATTGTAGCAGTTAGTGTCAGTTACTCTCTGAAAAAATTTCAACCCCTTACGTGGCGGGGATGTATGTTGCTTTCCACCCCAAATGCCCAGAAATGTTAATAAAAAATTTGTAGAATTGAATTACGCAGGGCACTATATATTGTAGCAGTTAGTGTCAGATACTCGGTGAAAAAATTTCAACCCCTTACCTCGCGGGGATGTATGTTGCTTTCTACCCCAAATGCCCAGACATGATTATAAAAAATTTGTACAATCAAATTATGCTGGACTCTCAAAATGTTAGCACTGTATATAATAGCAGTTAGTATCAGTTACTCTGTGAAAAAATTTCAACTCCTTACGTCGCGGGGATGTATGTTGCTTTCCACCCAAAATGCCCAGAAATGTTAATAAAAAATTTGTAGAATTAAATTATGCTGGGAACCTAAAATTTCAGCATTGTATATTGTAGCAGTTAGTGTCAGTTACTCTGTGAAAAAATTTCAACCCCTTACGTCGCGGGGATGTATGTTGCTTTCCACCCCAAGTTCCCAGAAATGTTAATAAAAATTTGTAGAATTGAATTACGCAGGGCACTATATATTATAGCAGTTAGTGTCAGTTACTCTGTAAGAAAATGTCAACCCCTTATTAGAGGGAATTTAAGTTGCTTTCCACCCCAAATGAGCAGAAATGTTAATAAAAAATATGTAGAATTAAATTATGCTGGGTACCTAAAATTTCAGAACTTTATATTGAAGCAGTTAGTGTCAGTTACTCTGTAAAAAAATTTCAACACCTTAACTAGAGGGAATGTATGTTGCTTTCCACCCCAAATGGGCAGAAATGTTAATAAAAAATTTGTAGAATTAAATTATGCTGGGTACCTAAAATTTCAGCATTGTATATTGTAGCAGTTAGTGTCAGTTACTCGGTGAAAAAATTTCAACCCCTCACCTCGCGGAGATGTATGTTGCGTTCCACCCCAAGTGCCCAGAAATGATTATAAAAAATTTGTACAATCAAATTATGCTGGACACTCAAAATTTCAGCATTGTGTATTGTAGCAGTTAGTGTCAGTTACTCTCTGAAAAAATTTCAGCCCCTTACGTCGCGGGGATGTATGTTGCTTTCCACCCCAAATGCCCAGAAATGTTAATAAAAAATTTGTAGAATTGAATTACGCAGGGCACTATATATTGTAGAAGTTAGTGTCAGTTACTCTGTAATAAAATGTCAACCCCTTAACTAGAGGGAATTTAAGTAGCTTTCCAACCCAAATGCGCAGAAATGTTAATAAAAATTTTGTAGAATTAAATTGTGCTGGGTACCTAAAATTTCAGAACTTTATATTGAAGCAGTTAGTGTCAGTTACTCTGTAAAAAAATTTCAACACCTTAACTAGAGGGAATGTATGTTGCTTTCGACCCCAAATGCGCAGAAATGTTAATAAAAAATTTGTAGAATTAAAATATGCTGGGAACCTAAAATATAATCATTGAATATTGTAGCAGTTAGTGTCAGTTACTCTGTGAAAAAATTTCAACCCCTTAACTAGAGGGAATTTCTGTTGCTTCCCACCCCAAATACCCAGAAATGTTAATAAAAAATTTGTAGAATTAAATTATGCTGGGTACCTAAAATTTAAGCATTGTAGATTGTAGCAGTTCGTGTCAGATACTCAGTGAAAAATTGTCAACCCCTTATTAGAGGTGATGTAAGTTGCTTTCCACCCCAAATGAGCAGAAATGTTAATAAAAAATTTGTAGAATTAAATTATGCTGGGTACCTAAAATTTCAGCATTGTATATTGTAGCAGTTAGTGTCAGTTACTCGGTGAAAAAATTTCAACCCCTTAACTAGAGGGAATTTCTGTTGCTTCCGACCCCAAATGCGCAGAAATGTTTCAAAAAATTTTGTAGAATTAAATTATGCTGGGTACCTAAAATTTCAGCATTGTGTATTGTAGCAGTTAGTGTCAGTTACTCTGTGAAAAAATTTCAACCCCTTACGTGGCGGGGATGTATGTTGCTTTCCACCCCAAATGCCCAGAAATGTTAATAAAAAATTTGTAGAATTGAATTACGCAGGGCACTATATATTGTAGCAGTTAGTGTCAGATACTCGGTGAAAAAAATTTCAACCCCTTACCTCGCGGGGATGTATGTTGCTTTCTACCCCAAATGCCCAGACATGATTATAAAAAATTTGTACAACCAAATTATGTTGGACTCTCAAAATGTTAGCACTGTATATAATAGCAGTTAGTATCAGTTACTCTGTGAAAAAATTTCAACTCCTTACGTCGCGGGGATGTATGTTGCTTTCCACCCAAAATGCCCAGAAATGTTAATAAAAAATTTGTAGAATTAAATTATGCTGGGAACCTAAAATTTCAGCATTGTATATTGTAGCAGTTAGTGTCAGTTACTCTGTGAAAAAATTTCAACCCCTTACGTCGCGGGGATGTATGTTGCTTTCCACCCCAAATGCCCAGAAATGTTAATAAAAATTTGTAGAATTGAATTACGCAGGGCACTATATATTATAGCAGTTAGTGTCAGTTACTCTGTAAGAAAATGTCAACCCCTTATTAGAGGGAATTTAAGTTGCTTTCCACCCCAAATGAGCAGAAATGTTAATAAAAAATATGTAGAATTAAATTATGCTGGGTACCTAAAATTTCAGAACTTTATATTGAAGCAGTTAGTGTCAGTTACTCTGTAAAAAAATTTCAACACCTTAACTAGAGGGAATGTATGTTGCTTTCCACCCCAAATGGGCAGAAATGTTAATAAAAAATTTGTAGAATTAAATTATGCTGGGTACCTAAAATTTCAGCATTGTATATTGTAGCAGTTAGTGTCAGTTACTCGGTGAAAAAATTTCAACCCCTCACCTCGCGGGGATGTATGTTGCTTTCCACCCCAAATGCCCAGAAATGTTAATAAAAAATTTGTAGAATTGAATTACGTAGGGCACTATATATTGTAGCAGTTAGTTTCAGATAATCTGTAATAAAATGTCAACCCCTTATTAGAGGGAATTTAAGTTGCTTTCCACCCCAAATGAGCAGAAATGTTAATAAAAAATTTGTAGAATTAAATTGTGCTGGGTACCTAAAATTTCAGAACTGTATATTGAAGCAGTTAGTGTCAGTTACTCTGTAAAAAAATTTCAACACCTTAACTAGAGGGAATGTATGTTGCTTTCCACCCCAAATGGGCAGAAATGTTAATAAAAAATTTGTAGAATTAAATTATGCTGGGTACCTAAAATTTCAGCACTGTATATTATAGCAGTTAGTGTCGGTTACTCTGCGAAAAAATTTCAGCCCCTTACGTCGCGGGGATTTATGTTGCTTTACACCCCAAATGCCCAGAAATGTTAATAAAAAATTTGTAGAATTGAATTACGCAGGGCACTATATATTGTAGAAGTTAGTGTCAGTTACTCTGTAATAAAATGTCAACCCCTTAACTAGAGGGAATTTAAGTAGCTTTCCAACCCAAATGCGCAGAAATGTTAATAAAAATTTTGTAGAATTAAATTGTGCTGTGTACCTAAAATTTCAGAACTTTATATTGAAGCAGTTAGTGTCAGTTACTCTGAAAAAAAATTTCAACACCTTAACTAGAAGGAATGTATGTTGCTTTCCACCCCAAATGCGCAGAAATGTTAATAAAAAATTTGTAGAATTAAATTATGCTGGGTACCTAAAATTTCAGCATTGTATATTGTAGCAGTTAGTGTCAGTTACTCTGTGAAAAAATTTCAACTCCTTACGTCGCGGGGATGTATGTTGCTTTCCACCCCAAATGCCCAGAAATGTTAATAAAAAATTTGTAGAATTAAATTGTGCTGGGTACCTAAAATTTCAGAACTGTATATTGAAGCAGTTAGTGTCAGTTACTCTGTAAAAAAATTTCAACACCTTAACTAGAGGGAATGTATGTTGCTTTCGACCCCAAATGCGCAGAAATGTTAATAAAAAATTTGTAGAATTAAATTATGCTGGGTACCTAAAATTTCAGCATTGTATATTGTAGCAGCTAGTGTCAGTTACTCTGTGAAAAAATTTCAACCCCTTACCTCGCGGGTATGTATGTTGCTTTCCACCCCAAATGCCCAGAAATGTTAATAAAAAATTTGTACAACCAAATTATGTTGGACACTCAAAATGTTAGCACTGTATATTATAGAAGTTAGTGTCAGTTACTCTGTGAAAAATTTCAACCCCTTACCTCGCGGGGATGTATGTTGCTTTCCACCCAAAATGCCCAGAAATGTTAATAAAAAATTTGTAAAATTAAATTATGCTGGGTAACTAAAATTTCAGAAATGTATATTGTAGCAGTTAGTGTCAGTTACTCTGTTAAAAAATTTCAACACCTTAACTAGAGGGAATGTATGTTGCTTTCCACCCAAAATGCCCAGAAATGTTAATAAAAAATTTGTAGAATTAAATTATGCTGGGTACCTAAAATTTCAGCATTGTGTATTGTAGCAGTTAGTGTCAGTAACTCTGTGAAAAAATTACAACCCCTTACGTCGCGGGGATGTATGTTGCTTTCCACCCCAAATGCCCAGAAATGTTAATAAAAAATTTGTAGAATTGAATTACGCAGGGCACTATATATTGTAGCAGTTAGTGTCAGTTACTCTGTAAGAAAATGTCAAACCCTTAACTAGAGGGAATTTAAGTTGCTTTCCAACCCAAATGCGCAGAAATGTTAATAAAAATTTTGTAGAATTAAATTATGCTGGGTACCTAAAATTTCAGCATTGTATATTGTAGCAGTTAGTGTCAGTTACTCTGTGAAAAAATTTCAACTCCTTAAGTCGCGGGGATGTATGTTGCTTTCCACCCAAAATGCCCAGAAATGTTAATAAAAAATTTGTAGAATTGAATTACGCAGGGCACTATATATTGTAGCAGTTAGTGTCAGATACTCGGTGAAAAAATTTCAACCCCTTACCTCGCGGGGATGTATGTTGCTTTCCACCACAAATGCGCAGAAATGTTAATAAAAAATTTGTAGAATTGAATTACGCAGGGCACTATATATTGTAGCATTTAGTGTCAGTTACTCTGTAAGAAAATGTCAAACCCTTAACTAGAGGGAATTTAAGTTGCTTTCCAACCCAAATGCGCAGAAATGTTAATAAAAATTTTGTAGAATTAAATTGTGCTGGGTACCTAAAATTTCAGAACTGTATATTGAAGCAGTTAGTGTCAGTTACTCTGTAAAAAAATTTCAACACCTTAACTAGAGGGAATGTATGTTGCTTTCGACCCCAAATGCGCAGAAATGTTAATAAAAAATTTGTAGAATTAAATTATGCTGGGTACCTAAAATTTCAGCATTGTATATTGTAGCAGTTAGTGTCAGTTACTCTGTGAAAAAATTTCAACTCCTTACGTCGCGGGGATGTATGTTGCTTTCCACTCAAAATGCCCAGAAATGTTAATAAAAAATTTGTAGAATTAAATTATGCTGGGTACCTAAAATTTCAGAACTGTATATTGAAGCAGTTAGTGTCAGTTACTCTGTAAAAAAATTTCAACACCTTAACTAGAGGGAATGTATGTTGCTTTCGACCCCAAATGCGCAGAAATGTTAATAAAAAATTTATAGAATTAAATTATGCTGGGTACCTAAAATTTCAGCATTGTATATTGTAGCAGCTAGTGTCAGTTACTCTGTGAAAAAATTTCATCCCCTTACCTCGCGGGGATGTATGTTGCTTTCCACCCCAAATGCCCAGAAATGTTAATAAAAAATTTGTACAACCAAATTATGTTGGACACTCAAAATGTTAGCACTGTATATTGAAGCAGTTAGTGTCAGTTACTCTGTGAAAAAATTTCAACACCTTACCTCGCGGGGATGTATGTTGTTTTCCACCCAAAATGCCCAAAAATGTTAATAAAAAATTTGTAGAATTAAATTATGCTCGATACATAAAATTTCAGCATTGTTTATTGTAGCAGATAGTGTCAGTTACTGTGTAAAAAAGTTCAACACCTTAACTAGAGGGGATGTATGTTGCTTTCCACCCAAAATGCCCAGAAATGTTAATAAAAAATTTGTAGAATTAAATTATGCTGGGTACCTAAAATTTCAGCATTGTGTATTGTAGCAGTTAGTGTCAGTAACTCTGTGAAAAAATTACAACCCCTTACGTCGCGGGGATGTATGTTGCTTTCCACCCCAAATGCCCAGAAATGTTAATAAAAAATTTGTAGAATTGAATTACGCAGGGCACTATATATTGTAGCAGTTAGTGTCAGTTACTCTGTAAGAAAATGTCAAACCCTTAACAAAGGGAATTTAAGTTGCTTTCCAACCCAAATGCGCAGAAATGTTAATAAAAATTTTGTAGAATTAAATTATGCTGGGTACATAAAATTTCAGCATTGTATATTGTAGCAGTTAGTGTCAGTTACTCTGTGAAAAAATTTCAACTCCTTACGTCGCGGGGATGTATGTTGCTTTCCACCCAAAATGCCCAGAAATGTTAATAAAAAATTTGTAGAATTAAATTATGCTGGGTACCTAAAATTTCAGCATTGTGTATTGTAGCAGTTAGTGTCAGTTACTCTGTGAAAAAATTTCAACCCCTTACGTGGCGGGGATGTATGTTGCTTTCCACCCCAAATGCCCAGAAATGTTAATAAAAAAATTCGTAGAATTGAATTACGCAGGGCACTATATATTGTAGCAGTTAGTGTCAGATACTCGGTGAAAAAATTTCAACCCCTTACCTCGCGGGGATGTATGTTGCTTTCCACCACAAATGCGCAGAAATGTTAATAAAAAATTTGTAGAATTAAATTATGCTGGGTACCTAAAATTTCAGCATTGTATATTGTAGCAGTTAGTGTCAGTTACTCTGTGAAAAAATTTCAACCCCTTACCTCGCGGGGATGTATGTTGCTTTCCACCCCAAATGCCCAGAAATGTTAATAAAAAATTTGTAGAATTGAATTACGCAGGGCACTATATATTATAGCAGTTAGTGTCAGTTACTCTGTAAGAAAATGTCAACCCCTTATTAGAGGGAATTTAAGTTGCTTTCCACCCCAAATGAGCAGAAATGTTAATAAAAAATATGTAGAATTAAATTATGCTGGGTACCTAAAATTTCAGCATTGTATATTGTAGCAGTTAGTGTCAGTTACTCGGTGAAAAAATTTCAACCCCTCATGTCGCGGAGATGTATGTTGCGTTCCACCCCAAGTGCCCAGAAATGATTATAAAAAATTTGTACAATCAAATTATGCTGGACACTCAAAATTTCAGCATTGTGTATTATAGCAGTTAGTGTCAGTTACTCTCTGAAAAAATTTCAACCCCTTACGTCGCGGGGATGTATGTTGCTTTCCACCCCAAATGCCCAGAAATGTTAATAAAAAATTTGTAGAATTGAATTACGCAGGGCACTATATATTGTAGAAGTTAGTGTCAGTTACTCTGTAAAAAAATGTCAACCCCTTAACTAGAGGGAATTTAAGTTGCTTTCCAACCCAAATGCGCAGAAATGTTAATAAAAATTTTGTAGAATTAAATTATGCTGAGTACCTAAAATTTCAGAACTTTATATTGAAGCAGTTAGTGTCAGTTACTCTGTAAAAAAATTTCAACACCTTAACTAGAGGGAATGTATGTTGCTTTCCACCCCAAATGCCCAGAAATGTTAATAAAAAATTTGTAGAATTAAATTATGCTGGGTACCTAAAATTTCAGCATTGTATATTGTAGCAGTTAGTGTCAGTTACTCTGTGAAAAAATTTCAGCCCCTTACGTCGCGGGGATTTATGTTGCTTTCCACCCCAAATGCCCAGAAATGTTAATAAAAAATTTGTAGAATTAAATTGTGCTGGGTACCTAAAATTTCAGAACTGTATATTGAAGCAGTTAGTGTCAGTTACTCTGTAAAAAAATTTCAACACCTTAACTAGAGGGAATGTATGTTGCTTTCGACCCCAAATGCGCAGAAATGTTAATAAAAAATTTGTAGAATTAAATTATGCTGGGTACCTAAAATTTCAGCATTGTATATTGTAGCAGTTAGTGTCAGTTACTCTGTGAAAAAATTTCAACTCCTTACGTCGCGGGGATGTATGTTGCTTTCCACTCAAAATGCCCAGAAATGTTAATAAAAAATTTGTAGAATTAAATTGTGCTGGGTACCTAAAATTTCAGAACTGTATATTGAAGCAGTTAGTGTCAGTTACTCTGTAAAAAAATTTCAACACCTTAACTAGAGGGAATGTATGTTGCTTTCGACCCCAAATGCGCAGAAATGTTAATAAAAAATTTGTAGAATTAAATTATGCTGGGTACCTAAAATTTCAGCATTGTATATTGTAGCAGCTAGTGTCAGTTACTCTGTGAAAAAATTTCAACCCCTTACCTCGCGGGGATGTATGTTGCTTTCCACCCCAAATGCCCAGAAATGTTAATAAAAAATTTGTAGAATTGAATTACGCAGGGCACTATATATTGTAGCAGTTAGTGTCAGTTACTCTGTAAGAAAATGTCAAACCCTTAACTAGAGGGAATTTAAGTTGCTTTCCAACCCAAATGCGCAGAAATGTTAATAAAAATTTTGTAGAATTAAATTATGCTGGGTACATAAAATTTCAGCATTGTATATTGTAGCAGTTAGTGTCAGTTACTCTGTGAAAAAATTTCAACTCCTTACGTCGCGGGGATGTATGTTGCTTTCCACCCAAAATGCCCAGAAATGTTAATAAAAAATTTGTAGAATTAAATTATGCTGGGTACCTAAAATTTCAGCATTGTGTATTGTAGCAGTTAGTGTCAGTTACTCTGTGAAAAAATTTCAACCCCTTACGTGGCGGGGATGTATGTTGCTTTCCACCCCAAATGCCCAGAAATGTTAATAAAAAATTTGTAGAATTGAATTACGCAGGGCACTATATATTGTAGCAGTTAGTGTCAGATACTCGGTGAAAAAATTTCAACCCCTTACCTCGCGGGGATGTATGTTGCTTTCCACCACAAATGCGCAGAAATGTTAATAAAAAATTTGTAGAATTAAATTATGCTGGGTACCTAAAATTTCAGCATTGTATATTGTAGCAGTTAGTGTCAGTTACTCTGTGAAAAAATTTCAACCCCTTACATCGCGGGGATGTATGTTGCTTTCCACCCCAAATGCCCAGAAATGTTAATAAAAAATTTGTAGAATTGAATTACGCAGGGCACTATATATTATAGCAGTTAGTGTCAGTTACTCTGTAAGAAAATGTCAACCCCTTATTAGAGGGAATTTAAGTTGCTTTCCACCCCAAATGAGCAGAAATGTTAATAAAAAATATGTAGAATTAAATTATGCTGGGAACCTAAAATTTCAGCATTGTATATTGTAGCAGTTAGTGTCAGTTACTCTGTGAAAAAATTTCAACCCCTTACGTCGCGGAGATGTATGTTGCGTTCCACCCCAAGTGCCCAGAAATGATTATAAAAAATTTGTACAATCAAATTATGCTGGACACTCAAAAGTTCAGCATTGTGTATTGTAGCAGTTAGTGTCAGTTACTCTGTGAAAAAATTTCAACCCCTTACGTCGCGAGGATGTATGTTGCTTTCCACCCCAAATGCCCAGAAATGTTAATAAAAAATTTGTAGAATTGAATTACGCAGGGCACTATATATTGTAGAAGTTAGTGTCAGTTACTCTGTAATAAAATGTCAACCCCTTAACTAGAGGGAATTTAAGTAGCTTTCCAACCCAAATGCGCAGAAATGTTAATAAAAATTTTGTAGAATTAAATTGTGCTGTGTACCTAAAATTTCAGAACTTTATATTGAAGCAGTTAGTGTCAGTTACTCTGTAAAAAAATTTCAACACCTTAACTAGAGGGAATGTATGTTGCTTTCCACCCCAAATGCGCAGAAATGTTAATAAAAAATTTGTAGAATTAAATTATGCTGGGTACCTAAAATTTCAGCATTGTATATTGTAGCAGTTAGTGTCAGTTACTCTGTGAAAAAATTTCAACTCCTTACGTCGCGGGGATGTATGTTGCTTTCCACCCAAAATGCCCAGAAATGTTAATAAAAAATTTGTAGAATTAAATTATGCTGGGTACCTAAAATTTCAGAACTGTATATTGAAGCAGTTAGTGTCAGTTACTGTGTAAAAAAATTTCAACACCTTAACTAGAGGGAATGTATGTTGCTTTCGACCCCAAATGCGCAGAAATGTTAATAAAAAATTTGTAGAATTAAATTATGCTGGGTACCTAAAATTTCAGCATTGTGTATTGTAGCAGCTAGTGTCAGTTACTCTGTGAAAAAATTTCAACCCCTTACGTCGCGGGGATGTATGTTGCTTTCCACCCCAAATGCCCAGAAATGTTAATAAAAAATTTGTACAACCAAATTATGTTGGACACTCAAAATGTTAGCACTGTATATTATAGAAGTTAGTGTCAGTTACTCTGTGAAAAAATTTCAAACCCTTAACTAGAGGGAATGTATGTTGCTTTCCACCCAAAATGCCCAGAAATGTTAATAAAAAATTTGTAGAATTAAATTATGCTGGGTACCTAAAATTTCAGCATTGTATATTGTAGCAGTTAGTGTCAGTTACTCTGTGAAAAAATTTCAACCCCTTACGTCGCGGGGATGTATGTTGCTTTCCACCCCAAATGCCCAGAAATGTTAATAAAAAATTTGTAGAATTAAATTGTGCTGGGTACCTAAAATTTCGGAACTGTATATTGAAGCAGTTAGTGTCAGTTACTCTGTAAAAAAATTTCAACACCTTAACTAGAGGGAATGTATGTTGCTTTCCACCCAAAATGCCCAGAAATGTTAATAAAAAATTTGTAGAATTAAATTATGCTGGGTACCTAAAATTTCAGCATTGTGTATTGTAGCAGTTAGTGTCAGTAACTCTGTGAAAAAATTACAACCCCTTACGTCGCGGGGATGTATGTTGCTTTCCACCCCAAATGCCCAGAAATGTTAATAAAAAATTTGTAGAATTGAATTACGCAGGGCACTATATATTGTAGCAGTTAGTGTCAGTTACTCTGTAAGAAAATGTCAAACCCTTAACTAGAGGGAATTTAAGTTGCTTTCCAACCCAAATGCGCAGAAATGTTAATAAAAATTTTGTAGAATTAAATTATGCTGGGTACCTAAAATTTCAGCATTGTATATTGTAGCAGTTAGTGTCAGTTACTCTGTGAAAAAATTTCAGCCCCTTACGTCGCGGGGATGTATGTTGCTTTCCACCCCAAATGCCCAGAAATGTTAATAAAAAATTTGTAGAATTGAATTACGCAGGGCACTATATATTGTAGCAGTTAGTGTCAGATACTCGGTGAAAAAATTTCAACCCCTTACCTCGCGGGGATGTATGTTGCTTTCCACCACAAATGCGCAGAAATGTTAATAAAAAATTTGTAGAATTAAATTATGCTGGGTACCTAAAATTTCAGCATTGTATATTGTAGCAGTTAGTGTCAGTTACTCTGTGAAAAAATTTCAACCCCTTACATCGCGGGGATGTATGTTGCTTTCCACCCCAAATGCCCAGAAATGTTAATAAAAAAT
This sequence comes from Diplolepis rosae, assembly GCA_030998225.1. NCBI lineage: Eukaryota > Metazoa > Arthropoda > Insecta > Hymenoptera > Diplolepididae > Diplolepis > Diplolepis rosae. The sequence continues at coordinate 1,178,982 of JAPYXD010000546.1, forward strand.
TTGTAGAATTGAATTACGCAGGGCACTATATATTATAGCAGTTAGTGTCAGTTACTCTGTAAGAAAATGTCAACCCCTTATTAGAGGGAATTTAAGTTGCTTTCCACCCCAAATGAGCAGAAATGTTAATAAAAAATATGTAGAATTAAATTATGCTGGGTACCTAAAATTTCAGCATTGTATATTGTAGCAGTTAGTGTCAGTTACTCGGTGAAAAAATTTCAACCCCTCACCTCGCGGAGATGTATGTTGCGTTCCACCCCAAGTGCCCAGAAATGATTATAAAAAATTTGTACAATCAAATTATGCTGGACACTCAAAATTTCAGCATTGTGTATTGTAGCAGTTAGTGTCAGTTACTCTCTGAAAAAATTTCAACCCCTTACGTCGCGAGGATGTAAATTGCTTTCAACCCCAAATGCCCAGAAATGTTAATAAAAAATTTGTATAATTGAATTACGCAGGGCACTATATATTGTAGAAGTTAGTGTCAGTTACTCTGTAAAAAAATGTCAACCCCTTAACTAGAGGGAATTTAAGTTGCTTTCCAACCCAAATGCGCAGAAATGTTAATAAAAATTTTGTAGAATTAAATTGTGCTGTGTACCTAAAATTTCAGAACTTTATATTGAAGCAGTTAGTGTCAGTTACTCTGTAAAAAAATTTCAACACCTTAACTAGAGGGAATGTATGTTGCTTTCCACCCCAAATGCGCAGAAATGTTAATAAAAAATTTGTAGAATTAAATTATGCTGGGTACCTAAAATTTCAGCATTGTATATTGTAGCAGTTAGTGTCAGTTACTCTGTGAAAAAATTTCAACTCCTTACGTCGCGGGGATGTATGTTGCTTTCCACTCAAAATGCCCAGAAATGTTAATAAAAAATTTGTAGAATTAAATTGTGCTGGGTACCTAAAATTTCAGAACTGTATATTGAAGCAGTTAGTGTCAGTTACTCTGTAAAAAAATTTCAACACCTTAACTAGAGGGAATGTATGTTGCTTTCCACCCCAAATGCGCAGAAATGTTAATAAAAAATTTGTAGAATTAAATTATGCTGGGTACCTAAAATTTCAGCATTGTATATTGTAGCAGCTAGTGTCAGTTACTCTGTGAAAAAATTTCAACCCCTTACCTCGCGGGGATGTATGTTGCTTTCCACCCCAAATGCCCAGAAATGTTAATAAAAAATTTGTACAACCAAATTATGTTGGACACTCAAAATGTTAGCACTGTATATTATAGAAGTTAGTGTCAGTTACTCTGTGAAAAAATTTCAACACCTTAACTAGAGGGAATGTATGTTGCTTTCGACCCCAAATGCCCAGAAATGATAATAAAAAATTTGTAGAATTAAATTATGCTGGGTACCTAAAATTTCTGAACTGTATATTGAAGCAGTTAGTGTCAGTTACTGTGTAAAAAAATTTCAACACCTTAACTAGAGGGAATGTATGTTGCTTTCCACCCAAAATGCCCAGAAATGTTAATAAAAAATATGTAGAATTAAATTATGCTGGGTACCTAAAATTTCAGAACTTTATATTGAAGCAGTTAGTGTCAGTTACTCTGTAAAAAAATTTCAACACCTTAACTAGAGGGAATGTATGTTGCTTTCGACCCCAAATGCGCAGAAATGTTAATAAAAAATTTGTAGAATTAAATTATGCTGGGTACCTAAAATTTCAGCATTGTGTATTGTAGCAGTTAGTGTCAGTAACTCTGTGAAAAAATTACAACCCCTTACGTCGCGGGGATGTATGTTGCTTTCCACCCCAAATGCCCAGAAATGTTAATAAAAAATTTGTAGAATTGAATTACGCAGGGCACTATATATTGTAGCAGTTAGTGTCAGTTACTCTGTAAGAAAATGTCAAACCCTTAACTAGAGGGAATTTAAGTTGCTTTCCAACCCAAATGCGCAGAAATGTTAATAAAAATTTTGTAGAATTAAATTATGCTGGGTACCTAAAATATCAGCATTGTATATTGTAGCAGTTAGTGTCAGTTACTCTTTTAAAAAATTTCAACTCCTTACGTCGCGGGGATGTATGTTGCTTTCCACCCAAAATGCCCAGAAATGTTAATAAAAAATTTGTAGAATTAAATTATGCTGGGGACCTACAATTTCAGCATTGTGTAGTGTCGCATTTAGTGTCAGTGACTCTCTGATAAAATTTCAACCCCTTACGTGGCGGGGATGTATGTTGCTTTCCACCCCAAATGCCCAGAAATGTTAATAAAAAATTCGTTGTATTGAATTACTCATCGCACTTTATATTGTAGCAGTTAGTGTCAGATACTCTGTGAAAAATTTTCAACCCCTTACCTCGCGGGGATGTATGTTGCTTTCCACCACAAATGCGCAGAAATGTTAATAAAAAATTTGTAGAATTAAATTACGCAGGGCACTATATATTGTAGAAGTTAGTGTCAGTTACTCTGTAAAAAAATGTCAAACCCTTAACTAGAGGGAATTTAAGTTGCTTTCCAACCCAAATGCGCAGAAATGTTAATAAAAATTTTGTAGAATTAAATTGTGCTGGGTACCTAAAATTTCAGAACTGTATATTGAAGCAGTTAGTGTCAGTTACTCTGTAAGAAAATGTCAACACCTTAACTAGATGGAATGTATGTTGCTTTCCACCCCAAATGCGCAGAAATGTTAATAAAAAATTTGTAGAATTAAATTATGCTGGGTACCTAAAATTTCAGCATTGTATATTGTAGCAGTTAGTGTCAGTTACTCTGTGAAAAAATTTCAACCCCTTACGTCGCGGGGATGTATGTTGCTTTCCACCCCAAATGCCCAGAAATGTTAATAAAAAATTTGTAGAATTAAATTGTGCTGGGTACCTAAAATTTCAGAACTGTATATTGAAGCAGTTAGTGTCAGTTACTCTGTAAAAAAATTTCAACACCTTAACTAGAGGGAATGTATGTTGCTTTCGACCCCAAATGCGCAGAAATGTTAATAAAAAATTTGTAGAATTAAATTATGCTGGGTACCTAAAATTTTAGCATTGTATATTGTAGCAGTTAGTGTCAGTTACTCTGTGAAAAAATTTCAACTCCTTACGTCGCGGGGATGTATGTTGCTTTCCACTCAAAATGCCCAGAAATGTTAATAAAAAATTTGTAGAATTAAATTGTGCTGGGTACCTAAAATTTCAGAACTGTATATTGAAGCAGTTAGTGTCAGTTACTCTGTAAAAAAATTTCAACACCTTAACTAGAGGGAATGTATGTTGCTTTCCACCCCAAATGGGCAGAAATGTTAATAAAAAATTTGTAGAATTAAATTATGCTGGGTACCTAAAATTTCAGCATTGTATATTGTAGCAGCTAGTGTCAGTTACTCGGTGAAAAAATTTTCAACCCCTCACCTCGCGGGGATGTATGTTGCTTTCCACCCCAAATGCCCAGAAATGTTAATAAAAAATTTGTACAACCAAATTATGTTGGACACTCAAAATGTTAGCACTGTATATTATAGCAGTTAGTGTCAGTTACTCTGTGAAAAAATTTCAACTCCTTACGTCGCGGGGATGTATGTTGCTTTCCACCCAAAATGCCCAGAAATGTTAATAAAAAATTTGTAGAATTAAATTATGCTGGGTACCTAAAATTTCTGAACTGTATATTGAAGCAGTTAGTGTCAGTTACTGTGTAAAAAAATTTCAACACCTTAACTAGAGGGAATGTATGTTGTTTTCCACCCAAAATTCCCAGAAATGTTAATAAAAAATTTGTAGAATTAAATTGTGCTGGGTACCTAAAATTTCAGAACTTTATATTGAAGCAGTTAGTGTCAGTTACTCTGTAAAAAAATTTCAACACCTTAACTAGAGGGAATGTATGTTGCTTTCGACCCCAAATGCGCAGAAATGTTAATAAAAAATTTGTAGAATTAAATTATGCTGGGTACCTAAAATTTCAGCATTGTGTATTGTAGCAGTTAGTGTCAGTTACTCTGTGAAAAAATTACAACCCCTTACGTCGCGGGGATGTATGTTGCTTTCCACCCCAAATGCCCAGAAATGTTAATAAAAAATTTGTAGAATTGAATTACGCAGGGCACTATATATTGTAGCAGTTAGTGTCAGTTACTCTGTAAGAAAATGTCAAACCCTTAACTAGAGGGAATTTAAGTTGCTTTCCAACCCAAATGCGCAGAAATGTTAATAAAAATTTTGTAGAATTAAATTATGCTGGGTACCTAAAATTTCAGCATTGTATATTGTAGCAGTTAGTGTCAGTTACTCTGTGAAAAAATTTCAACTCCTTACGTCGCGGGGATGTATGTTGCTTTCCACCCAAAATGCCCAGAAATGTTAATAAAAAATTTGTAGAATTAAATTATGCTGGGTACCTAAAATTTCAGCATTGTGTATTGTAGCAGTTAGTGTCAGTTACTCTGTGAAAAAATTTCAACCCCTTACGTCGCGGGGATGTAAGTTGCTTTCCACCCCAAATGCGCAGAAATGTTAATAAAAAATTCGTAGAATTGAATTACGCAGGGCACTATATATTGTAGCAGTTAGTGTCAGATACTCGGTGAAAAATTTTCAACCCCTTACCTCGCGGGGATGTATGTTGCTTTCCACCACAAATGCGCAGAAATGTTAATAAAAAATTTGTAGAATTAAATTACGCAGGGCACTATATATTGTAGCAGTTAGTGTCAGTTACTCTGTAAGAAAATGTCAAACCCTTAACTAGAGGGAATTTAAGTTGCTTTCCAACCCAAATGCGCAGAAATGTTAATAAAAATTTTGTAGAATTAAATTGTGCTGGGTACCTAAAATTTCAGAACTGTATATTGAAGCAGTTAGTGTCAGTTACTCTGTAAAAAAATTTCAACACCTTAACTAGAGGGAATGTATGTTGCTTTCGACCCCAAATGCGCAGAAATGTTAATAAAAAATTTGTAGAATTAAATTATGCTGGGTACCTAAAATTTTAGCATTGTATATTGTAGCAGTTAGTGTCAGTTACTCTGTGAAAAAATTTCAACCCCTTACGTGGCGGGGATGTATGTTGCTTTCCAAACCCAAATGCCCAGAAATGTTAATAAAAAATTTGTAGAATTAAATTGTGCTGGGTACCTAAAATTTCGGAACTGTATATTGAAGCAGTTAGTGTCAGTTACTCTGTAAAAAAATTTCAACACCTTAACTAGAGGGAATGTATGTTGCTTTCCACCCCAAATGCGCAGAAATGTTAATAAAAAATTTGTAGAATTAAATTATGCTGGGTACCTAAAATTTCAGCATTGTATATTGTAGCAGCTAGTGTCAGTTACTCTGTGAAAAAATTTCAACCCCTTACCTCGCGGGGATGTATGTTGCTTTCCACCCCAAATGCCCAGAAATGTTAATAAAAAATTTGTACAACCAAATTATGTTGGACACTCAAAATGTTAGCACTGTATATTATAGAAGTTAGTGTCAGTTACTCTGTGAAAAATTTCAACACCTTAACTAGAGGGAATGTATGTTGCTTTCCACCCCAAATGCCCAGAAATGTTGATAAAAAATTTGTAGAATTGAATTACGCAGGGTACCTAAAATTTCGGAACTGTATATTGAAGCAGTTAGTGTCAGTTACTCTGTAAAAAAATTTCAACACCTTAACTAGAGGGAATGTATGTTGCTTTCCACCCAAAATGCCCAGAAATGTTAATAAAAAATTTGTAGAATTAAATTATGCTGGGTACCTAAAATTTCAGAACTTTATATTGAAGCAGTTAGTGTCAGTTACTCTGTAAAAAAATTTCAACACCTTAACTAGAGGGAATGTATGTTGCTTTCGACCCCAAATGCGCAGAAATGTTAATAAAAAATTTGTAGAATTAAATTATGCTGGGTACCTAAAATTTCAGCATTGTGTATTGTAGCAGTTAGTGTCAGTTACTCTGTGAAAAAATTTCAACCCCTTACGTCGCGGGGATGTATGTTGCTTTCCACCCCAAATGCCCAGAAATGTTAATAAAAAATTTGTAGAATTGAATTACGCAGGGCACTATATATTGTAGCAGTTAGTGTCAGTTACTCTGTAAGAAAATGTCAAACCCTTAACTAGAGGGAATTTAAGTTGCTTTCCAACCCAAATGCGCAGAAATGTTAATAAAAATTTTGTAGAATTAAATTATGCTGGGTACCTAAAATTTCAGCATTGTATATTGTAGCAGTTAGTGTCAGTTACTCTGTGAAAAAATTTCAACTCCTTACGTCGCGGGGATGTATGTTGCTTTCCACCCAAAATGCCCAGAAATGTTAATAAAAAATTTGTAGAATTAAATTATGCTGGGTACCTAAAATTTCAGCATTGTGTATTGTAGCAGTTAGTGTCAGTTACTCTGTGAAAAAATTTCAACCCCTTACGTGGCGGGGATGTATGTTGCTTTCCACCCCAAATGCCCAGAAATGTTAATAAAAAATTTGTAGAATTGAATTACGCAGGGCACTATATATTGTAGCAGTTAGTGTCAGATACTCGGTGAAAAAATTTCAACCCCTTACCTCGCGGGGATGTATGTTGCTTTCCACCACAAATGCGCAGAAATGTTAATAAAAAATTTGTAGAATTGAATTACGCAGGGCACTATATATTGTAGCAGTTAGTGTCAGTTACTCTGTAAGAAAATGTCAAACCCTTAACTAGAGGGAATTTAAGTTGCTTTCCAACCCAAATGCGCAGAAATGTTAATAAAAATTTTGTAGAATTAAATTGTGCTGGGTACCTAAAATTTCGGAACTGTATATTGAAGCAGTTAGTGTCAGTTACTCTGTAAAAAAATTTCAACACCTTAACTAGAGGGAATGTATGTTGCTTTCGACCCCAAATGCGCAGAAATGTTAATAAAAAATTTGTAGAATTAAATTATGCTGGGTACCTAAAATTTTAGCATTGTATATTGTAGCAGTTAGTGTCAGTTACTCTGTGAAAAAATTTCAACTCCTTACGTCGCGGGGATGTATGTTGCTTTCCACCCAAAATGCCCAGAAATGTTAATAAAAAATTTGTAGAATTGAATTACGCAGGGCACTATATATTGTAGCAGTTAGTGTCAGTTACTCTGTAAGAAAATGTCAACCCCTTATTAGAGGGTATTTAAGTTGCTTTCCACCCCAAATGCGCAGAAATGTTAATAAAAATTTTGTAGAATTAAATTGTGCTGGGTACCTAAAATTTCAGAACTGTATATTGAAGCAGTTAGTGTCAGTTACTCTGTGAAAAAATTTCATCATCTTAACTAGAGGGAATGTATGTTGCTTTCCACCCCAAATGCGCAGAAATGTTAATAAAAAATTTGTAGAATTAAATTATGCTGGGTACCTAAAATTTCAGCATTGTATATTGTAGCAGCTAGTGTCAGTTACTCTGTGAAAAAATTTCAACCCCTTACCTCGCGGGGATGTATGTTGCTTTCAACCCCAAATGCGCAGAAATGTTAATAAAAAATTTGTACAACCAAATTATGTTGGACAATCAAAATGTTAGCACTGTATATTATAGCAGTTAGTGTCAGTTACTCTGTAAGAAAATTTCAAAACCTTAACTAGAGGGAATGTATGTTGCTTTCCAACCAAAATGACCAGAAATGTTAATAAAAAATTAGTAGAATTAAATTATGCTGGGTACCTAAAATTTCAGAACTGTATATTGAAGCAGTTAGTGTCAGTTACTGTGTAAAAAAAGTTCAACACCTTAACTAGAGGGAATGTATGTTGCTTTCCACCCCAAATGCCCAGAAATGTTAATAAAAAATTTGTAGAATTAAATTATGCTGGGTACCTAAAATTTCAGCATGGTGTATTTTTGCAGTTAGTGTCATTTAATCTGTGAAAAAATTACAACCCCTTACGTCGCGGGGATGTATGTTGCTTTCCACCCCAAATGCCCAGAAATGTTAATAAAAAATTTGTAGAATTGAATTACGCAGGGCACTATATATTGTAGCAGTTAGTGTCAGTTACTCTGTAAGAAAATGTCAAACACTTAACAAAGGGAATTTAAGTTGCTTTCCAACCCAAATGCGCAGAAATGTTAATAAAAATTTTGTAGAATTAAATTATGCTGGGTACATAAAATTTCAGCATTGTATATTGTAGCAGTTAGTGTCAGTTACTCTGTGAAAAAATTTCAACTCCTTACGTCGCGGGGATGTATGTTGCTTTCCACCCAAAATGCCCAGAAATGTTAATAAAAAATTTGTAGAATTAAATTATGCTGGGTACCTAAAATTTCAGCATTGTGTATTGTAGCAGTTAGTGTCAGTTACTCTGTGAAAAAATTTCAACCCCTTACGTCGCGGGGATGTATGTTGCTTTCCACCCCAAATGCCCAGAAATGTTAATAAAAAATTTGTAGAATTGAATTACGCAGGGCACTATATATTGTAGCAGTTAGTGTCAGATACTCGGTGAAAAATTTTCAACCCCTTACCTCGCGGGGATGTATGTTGCTTTCCACCACAAATGCGCAGAAATGTTAATAAAAAATTTGTAGAATTAAATTATGCTGGGTACCTAAAATTTCAGCATTGTATATTGTAGCAGTTAGTGTCAGTTACTCTGTGAAAAAATTTCAACCCCTTACATCGCGGGGATGTATGTTGCTTTCCACCCCAAATGCCCAGAAATGTTAATAAAAAATTTGTAGAATTGAATTACGTAGGGCACTATATATTGTAGCAGTTAGTGTCAGATACTCGGTGAAAAAATTTCAACCCCTTACCTCGCGGGGATGTATGTTGCTTTCTACCCCAAATGCCCAGACATGATTATAAAAAATTTGTACAATCAAATTATGCTGGACTCTCAAAATGTTAGCACTGTATATAATAGCAGTTAGTGTCAGTTACTCTGTGAAAAAATTTCAACTCCTTACGTCGCGGGGATGTATGTTGCTTTCCACCCAAAATGCCCAGAAATGTTAATAAAAAATTTGTAGAATTAAATTATGCTGGGTACCTAAAATTTCAGCATTGTATATTGTAGCAGTTAGTGTCAGCTACTCTATGAAAAAATTTCAACCCCTTACGTCGCGGGGATGTATGTTGCTTTCCACCCCAAAGGCCCAGAAATGTTAATAAAAAATTTGTAGAATTAAATTACGCAGGGCACTATATATTGTAGCAGTTAGTGTCAGTTACTCTGTGAAAAAATTTCAACCCCTTACCTCGCGGGGATGTATGTTGTTTTCCACCCTAAATTCCCAAAAATGTTAATAAAAAATTTGTAGAATTAAATTATGCTCCATACTTAAAATTTTAGAACTGTATATTGTAGTAGTTAGTGTCAGTTACTCTGTGAAAAAATTTCAACCCCTTATTAGAGGGAAATTAAGTTGCTTTCCACCCCAAATGAGCAGAAATGTTAATAAAAAATTTGTAGAATTAAATTGTGCTGGGTACCTAAAATTTCAGAACTGTATATTGAAGCAGTTAGTGTCAGTTACTCTGTAAAAAAATTTCAACACCTTAACTAGAGGGAATGTATGTTGCTTTCGACCCCAAATGCGCAGAAATGTTAATAAAAAATTTGTAGAATTAAATTATGCTGGGTACCTAAAATTTCAGCATTGTATATTGTAGCAGTTAGTGTCAGTTACTCTGTGAAAAAATTTCAACCCCTTACCTCGCGGGGATGTATGTTGCTTTCCACCCCAAATGCCCAGAAATGTTAATAAAAAATTTGTAGAATTAAATTATGCTGGGTACCTAAAATTTCAGCACTGTATATTATAGCAGTTAGTGTCGGTTACTCTGTGAAAAAATTTCAGCCCCTTACGTCGCGGGGATTTATGTTGCTTTACACCACAAATTCGCAAAAATGTTAATAAATAACTTGTAGAATTAAATTATGCTGGGTACCTAAAATTTCAGCATTGTATATTGTAGCAGTTAGTGTCAGTTACTCTGTGAAAAAATTTCAGCCCCTTACGTACCGGGGATTTATGTTGCTTTCCACCCCAAATGCGCAGAAATGTTAATAAAAAATTTGTAGAATTAAATTATGCTGGGTACCTAAAATTTCAGCATTGTATATTGTAGCAGTTAGTGTCAGATACTCGGTGAAAAAATTTCAACCCCTTACCTCGCGGGGATGTATGTTGCTTTCCACCCCAAATGCGCAGAAATGTTAATAAAAAATTTGTAGAATTAAATTATGCTGGGTACCTAAAATTTCAGCATTGTATATTGTAGCAGTTAGTGTCAGATAATCATTGAAGAAATGTCTACCCCTTACCTCCCGGGGATGTATGTTGCGTTCCACCCCAAATGCCCAGAAATAATTATAAAAAATTTGTATAATCAAATTATGCTGGACACTCAAAATGTTAGCACTGTATATTGTAGCTGTTAGTGTCAGCTACTCTGTGAAAAAATTTCAGCCCCTTACGTCGCGGGGATGTATGTTGCTTTCCACCCCAAATGCCCAGAAATGTTAATAAAAAATTTGTAGAATTAAATTATGCTGGGTACCTAAAATTTCAGCATTGTATATTGTAGCAGTTAGTGTCAGTTACTCTGTGAAAAAATTTCAACCCCTTACCTCGCGGGGATGTATGTTGCTTTCCACCCCAAATGCCCAGAAATGTTAATAAAAAATTTGTAGAATTAAATTACGCGGGATACTTAAAATGTTAGCACTGTATATTGAAGCAGTTAGTGTCAGTTACTCTGTGAAAAAATTTCAACCCCTTACCTCGCGGGGATGTATGTTGTTTTCCACCCCAAATGCCCAGAAATGTTAATAAAAAATTTGTAGAATTAAATTATGCTGGGTACCTAAAATTTCAGCACTGTATATTATAGCAGTTAGTGTCGGTTACTCTGTGAAAAAATTTCAGCCCCTTACGTCGCGGGGATTTATGTTGCTTTACACCCCAAATGCCCAGAAATGTTAATAAAAAATTTGTAGAATTAAATTATGCTGGGTACCTAAAATTTCAGCACTGTATATTATAGCAGTTAGTGTCGGTTACTCTGTGAAAAAATTTCAGCCCCTTACGTCGCGGGGATTTATGTTGTTTCCACCCCAAATTCGCAAATATGTTAATAAAAAATTTGTAGAATTAAATTATGCTGGGTACCTAAAATTTCAGCATTGTATATTGTAGCAGTTAGTGTCAGTTACTCTGTGAAAAAATTTCAACCCCTTACCTCGCGGGGATGTATGTTGCTTTCCACCCCAAATGCCCAGAAATGTTAATAAAAAATTTGTAGAATTAAATTATGCTGGGTACCTAAAATTTCAGCATTGTATATTGTAGCAGTTAGTGTCAGTTACTCGGTGAAAAAATTTCAACCCCTTACCTCGCGGGGATGTATGTTGCTTTCCACCCCAAATGCGCAGAAATGTTAATAAAAAATTTGTAGAATTAAATTATGCTGGGTACCTAAAATTTCAGCATTGTGTATTGTAGCAGCTAGTGTCAGATAATCATTGAAGAAATGTCTACCCCTTACCTCCCGGGGATGTATGTTGCGTTCCACCCCAAATGCCCAGAAATAATTATAAAAAATTTGTATAATCAAATTATGCTGGACACTCAAAATGTTAGCACTGTATATTGTAGCTGTTAGTGTCAGATACTCGGTGAAAAAATTTGAACACCTTAACTAGAGGGAATGTATGTTGCTTTCCACCCCAAATTCGCAGAAATGTTAAGCAAAAATTTGTACAATTAAATTATGCTGGGTACCTAAAATTTCAGCATTGTATATTGTAGCAGTTAGTGTCAGTTACTCTGTGAAAAAATTTCAACCCCTTACCTCGCGGGGATGTATGTTGCTTTCCACCCCAAATGCCCAGAAATGTTAATAAAAAATTTGTAGAATTAAATTACGCGGGATACTTAAAATGTTAGCACTGTATATTGTAGCAGTTAGTGTCAGATAATCATTGAAGAAATGTCTACCCCTTACCTCCCGGGGATGTATGTTGCGTTCCACCCCAAATGCCCAGAAATAATTATAAAAAATTTTTAGAATTAAATTACGCTTCATAATTAAAATATTAGTACTGTATATTGTAGTAGTCCGTGTCAGTTACTCAGTGAAAAAATTTCAACCCCTTAACTGTCGGGGATGTATGTTGATTTCCACCCCAAATGCCCAAAAATATTAATAAAAAATTTGTAAAATTAAAATACGCTTCATAATTAAAATATTAGTACTGTATATTGTAGTAGTCCGTGTCAGTTACTCAGTGAAAAAATTTCAACCCCTTAACTGTCGGGAATATATGTTGTTTTCCACCCCAAATGCCCAAAAATATTTTAAAAAAATTTGTAGATTTAAATTGCGCTCGATACTTAAAATTTTAGCACTGTATATTGTGGCAGTTAGTGTCTGTCACTCAACGAAAAAATTCCCTCCAGTTAACTAGCGGTTTTGTATGTTTTTTCCACCCCAAATGCCCAAAAATATTAATAAAAAATTTGTAGGATTAAATTTCGCTGGAAACTTAAAATTTTAGTACTGTGTATTGTAGAAGTCATTGTCAGTTAATCAGTGAAAAAATTTCAACCCCTTAACTATCTGGGATGTATGTTGTTTTCCACCCCAAATGCCCAAAAATATTAAAAAAAAATTTGTAGGATTAAATTTCGCTGGATACTTAAAATTTTAGTACTGTGTATTGTAGCAGTCAGTGTCAGTTACTCAGTGAAAAAATTTCAACCCCTTAACTGTCGGGGATGTATGTTGATTTCCACCCCAAATGCCCAAAAATATTAATAAAAAATTTGTAAAATTAAATTACGCTCCATATTTAAAATATTAGTACTGTATATTGTAGTAGTCAGTGTCAGTTACATAGTGAAAAAATTTCAACCCCTTAGCTGTCGGGGATGTATGTTGTTTTCCACCCCAAATGCCCAAAAATATTTTTAAAAAATTTGTAGAATTAAATTTCGCTCGATACTTAAAATTGTAGCAAAGTAAATTCTAGCAGATAATGTCTGTCACGCAATGACAAAATACCCTCCCCTTAACTAGCTGTTATGTATGTTTTTTTCCACCCCAAATGCCCAAAGTATTAATAAAAAATTTGTATGATTAAATTTCGCTGGAAACTTAAAATTTTAGTACTGTGTATTGTAGCAGTCATTGTCAGTTAATCAGTGAAAAAATTTCAACCCCTTACCTATCTGGGATGTATGTTGTTTTCCACCCCAAATGGGCAGAAATGTTAATAAAAAATTTGTAGAATTAAATTGTGCTGGGTACCTAAAATTTCAGAACTGTATATTGAAGCAGTTAGTGTCAGTTACTCAGTGAAAAAATTTCAACCCCTTAACTGTCGGGGATGTATGTTGATTTCCAACCCAAATGCCCAAAAATATTAATAAAAAATTTGTAAAATTAAATTACGCTTCATAATTAAAATATTAGTACTGTATATTGTAGTAGTCAGTGTCAGTTACTCAGTGAAAAAATTTCAACCCCTTAGCTGTCGGGGATGTATGTTGTTTTCCACCCCAAATGCCCAAAAATATTTAAAAAAATTTGTAAAATTAAATTACGCAAGATACTTAAAATTTTAGTAGTGTATCTTGTAGCCGTCATTGTCAGTTACTCAGTGAAAAAATTTCAACCCCTTAACTATCTGGGATGTATGTTGTTTTCCACCCTAAATGCACAAAAATATTAATAAATAATTTGTAGAATTAAATTGCGTTCGATACTTAAAATTTGGTACTGTATATTGTAGCAGTCAGTTTCAGTTACTCAGTGAAACAATTTTTACCCCTTAACTTTCGGGGATCTTTCTTGATTTCCAACCCAAATGCCCACAAATATTAATAAAAAATTTGTTGAATTAAATTACGCTCGATACTTAAAATTTTAGTACTGTATATTGTAGCAGTCAGTGTCAGTTACTCAGTGAAAAAATTTCAACCCCTTAGCAGTCAGGGATGTATGTTGTTTTCCAACCCAAATGCCCAAAAATATTTTTAAAAAATTTGTAGAATCAAATTACGCTGGGATACATGAAATTTTAGCACTGTTTATTGTGGCAGTTAGTGTCTGAGACTCAATGAATAAATTCCCTTCCCTTAACTAGCGGTTTTGTATGTTTTTTTCCACCCCAAATGCCCAAAAATATTAATAAAAAATTTGTAGAATTAAATTGAGTTCGATAATTAAAATTTGGTACTGTGTATTGTAGCAGTCATTGTCAGTTACTCAGTAAAAAAATTTCAACCCCTTAACTGTCGGGGATGTATGTTGATTTCCACCCCAAATGCCCAAAAATATATTTTAAAAATTTGTAGAATTAAATTGCGCTCGATACTTAAAATTTTAGCACTGTATATTGTGGCAGTTAGTGTCAGTCACTCAATGAAAAAATTCCCTCCCCTTAACTAGCGGTTTTGCATGTTGTTTCCACCCCAAATGCCCAAAAATATTAATAAAAAATTTGTAGGAATAAATTTCGCTGGATACTTAAAATTTTAGTACTGTATATTGTAGCAGTCATTGTCAATTACTCAGTAAAAAATTTCAACCCCTTAACTATCTGGGATGCATGTTTTTTTCCACAATAAATGCAAAAAAATATTAATAAAAAATTTGTAGAATTAAATTACGCTCGATACTTAAAATTTTAGTACTGTATATTGTAGCAGTCTGTGTCAGTTACTCAGTGCAGAAATTTTAACCCCTTAACTTTCGGGGATCTATGTTGATTTCTACCCCAACTGCCCACAAATATTAATAAAAAATTTGTAGGATTAAATTTCGCTGGATACTTAAAATTTTAGTACTGTATATTGTAGCAGTCACTGTCAATTACTCAGTGAAAAAATTTCAACCCCCTAACTATCTGGGATGCATGTTTTTTCCACCCTAAATGCAAAAAAATATTAATAAAAAATTTGTAGAATTAAATTACGCAAGATACTTAAAATTTTAGTACTGTATATTGTAGCAGTCAGTGTCAGTTACTCAGTGCAGAAATTTTAACCCCTTAACTTTCGGGGATCTATGTTGATTTCTACCCCAAATGCCCAGAAATATTAATAAAAAATTTGTACGATTAAATTTCGATGGATACTTAAAATTTCAGCATTGTATATTGTAGCAGTTAGTGTCAGTTACTCTGTGAAAAAATTTCAACTCCTTAAGTCGCGGGGATGTATGTTGCTTTCCACCACAAATGCGCAGAAATGTTAATAAAAAATTTGCAGAATTAAATTACGCAGGGCACTATATATTGTAGAAGTTAGTGTCAGTTACTCTGTAAAAAAATGTCAACCCCTTAACTAGAGGGAATTTAAGTAGCTTTCCACCCCAAATGCCCAGAAATGTTAATAAAAAATTTGTAGAATTAAATTGTGCTGGGTAACTAAAATTTCAGAACTGTATATTGAAGCAGTTAGTGTCAGTTACTCTGTAAAAAAATTTCAACACCTTAACTAGAGGGAATGTATGTTGCTTTCGACCCCAAATGCGCAGAAATGTTAATAAAAAATTTGTAGAATTAAATTATGCTGGGTACCTAAAATTTCAGCATTGTATATTGTAGCAGTTAGTGTCAGTTACTCTGTGAAAAAATTTCAACCCCTTACGTCGCGGGGATGTATGTTGCTTTCCACCCAAAATGCCCAGAAATGTTAATAAAAAATTTGTAGAATTAAATTGTGCTGTGTACCTAAAATTTCAGAACTGTATATTGAAGCAGTTAGTGTCAGTTACTCTGTAAAAAAATTTCAACACCTTAACTAGATGGAATGTATGTTGCTTTCCACCCCAAATGCGCAGAAATGTTAATAAAAAATTTGTAGAATTAAATTATGCTGGGTACCTAAAATTTCAGCATTGTATATTGTAGCAGCTAGTGTCAGTTACTCTGTGAAAAAATTTCAACCCCTTACCTCGCGGGGATGTATGTTGCTTTCCACCCCAAATGCCCAGAAATGTTAATAAAAAATTTGTACAACCAAATTATGTTGGACACTCAAAATGTTAGCACTGTATATTATAGAAGTTAGTGTCAGTTACTCTGTAAAAAAATTTCAACACCTTAACTAGAGGGAATGTATGTTGCTTTCCACCCAAAATGCCCAGAAATGTTAATAAAAAATTTGTAGAATTAAATTATGCTGGGTACCTAAAATTTCAGCATTGTGTATTGTAGCAGTTAGTGTCAGTTACTCTGTGAAAAAATTTCAACCCCTTACGTCGCGGGGATGTATGTTGCTTTCCACCCCAAATGCCCAGAAATGTTAATAAAAAATTTGTAGAATTGAATTACGCAGGGCACTATATATTGTAGCAGTTAGTGTCAGATACTCGGTGAAAAAATTTCAACCCCTTACCTCGCGGGGATGTATGTTGCTTTCCACCACAAATGCGCAGAAATGTTAATAAAAAATTTGTAGAATTAAATTATGCTGGGTACCTAAAATTTCAGCATTGTGTATTGTAGCAGTTAGTGTCAGTTACTCTGTGAAAAAATTTTAACCCCTTACGTGGCGGGGATGTATGTTGCTTTCCACCCCAAATGCCCAGAAATGTTAATAAAAAATTTGTAGAATTGAATTACGTAGGGCACTATATATTGTAGCAGTTAGTGTCAGATACTCGGTGAAAAAATTTCAACCCCTTACGTGGTGGGGATGTATGTTGCTTTCCACCCCAAATGCCCAGAAATGTTAATAAAAAATTTGTAGAATTGAATTACGCAGGGCACTATATATTATAGCAGTTAGTGTCAGTTACTCTGTAAGAAAATGTCAACCCCTTATTAGAGGGAATTTAAGTTGCTTTCCACCCCAAATGAGCAGAAATGTTAATAAAAAATTTGTAGAATTAAATTATGCTGGGTACCTAAAATTTCAGCATTGTATATTGTAGCAGTTAGTGTCAGTTACTCGGTGAAAAAATTTCAACCCCTCACCTCGCGGAGATGTATGTTGCGTTCCACCCCAAGTGCCCAGAAATGATTATAAAAAATTTGTACAATCAAATTATGCTGGACACTCAAAATTTCAGCATTGTGTATTGTAGCAGTTAGTGTCAGTTACTCTCTGAAAAAATTTCAACCCCTTACGTGGCGGGGATGTATGTTGCTTTCCACCCCAAATGCCCAGAAATGTTAATAAAAAATTTGTATAATTGAATTACGCAGGGCACTATATATTGTAGAAGTTAGTGTCAGTTACTCTGTAAAAAAATGTCAACCCCTTAACTAGAGGGAATTTAAGTTGCTTTCCAACCCAAATGCGCAGAAATGTTAATAAAAATTTTGTAGAATTAAATTGTGCTGTGTACCTAAAATTTCAGAACTTTATATTGAAGCAGTTAGTGTCAGTTACTCTGTAAAAAAATTTCAACACCTTAACTAGAGGGAATCTATGTTGCTTTCCACCCCAAATGCGCAGAAATGTTAATAAAAAATTTGTAGAATTAAATTATGCTGGGTACCTAAAATTTCAGCATTGTATATTGTAGCAGTTAGTGTCAGTTACTCTGTGAAAAAATTTCAACCCCTTACGTCGCGGGGATGTATGTTGCTTTCCACCCCAAATGCCCAGAAATGTTAATAAAAAATTTGTAGAATTAAATTATGCTGGGTACCTAAAATTTCAGAATTGTATATTGAAGCAGTTAGTGTCAGTTACTCTGTAAAAAAATTTCAACACCTTAACTAGAGGGAATGTATGTTGCTTTCGACCCCAAATGCGCAGAAATGTTAATAAAAAATTTATAGAATTAAATTATGCTGGGTACCTAAAATTTCAGCATTGTATATTGTAGCAGCTAGTGTCAGTTACTCTGTGAAAAAATTTCATCCCCTTACCTCGCGGATATGTATGTTGCGTTCCACCCCAAATGCCCAGAAATGATTATAAAAAATTTGTACAACCAAATTATGTTGGACACTCAAAATGTTAGCACTGTATATTATAGAAGTTAGTGTCAGTTACTCTGTAAAAAAATTTCAACCCGTTAACTAGAGGGAATTTATGTTGCTTTCCACCCCAAATGCCCAGAAATGTTAATAAAAAATTTGTACAACCAAATTATGTTGGACACTCAAAATGTTAGCACTGTATATTATAGCAGTTAGTGTCAGTTACTCTGTGAAAAAATTTCAACTCCTTACGTCGCGGGGATGTATGTTGCTTTCCACCCAAAATGCCCAGAAATGTTAATAAAAAAT
Organism: Diplolepis rosae; assembly: GCA_030998225.1. Classification (NCBI taxonomy): domain Eukaryota; kingdom Metazoa; phylum Arthropoda; class Insecta; order Hymenoptera; family Diplolepididae; genus Diplolepis; species Diplolepis rosae. Next base: position 1,197,168 of record JAPYXD010000546.1, read on the forward strand.
TTGTAGAATTAAATTATGCTGGGTACATAAAATTTCAGCATTGTATATTATAGCAGTTAGTGTCAGTTACTCTGTGAAAAAATTTCAACTCCTTACGTCGCGGGGATGTATGTTGCTTTCCACCCAAAATGCCCAGAAATGTTAATAAAAAATTTGTAGAATTAAATTATGCTGGGTACCTAAAATTTCAGCATTGTGTATTGTAGCAGTTAGTGTCAGTAACTCTGTGAAAAAATTACAACCCCTTACGTCGCGGGGATGTATGTTGCTTTCCACCCCAAATGCCCAGAAATGTTAATAAAAAATTTGTAGAATTGAATTACGCAGGGCACTATATATTGTAGCAGTTAGTGTCAGTTACTCTGTAAGAAAATGTCAAACCCTTAACTAGAGGGAATTTAAGTTGCTTTCCAACCCAAATGCGCAGAAATGTTAATAAAAATTTTGTAGAATTAAATTATGCTGGGTACCTAAAATTTCAGCATTGTATATTGTAGCAGTTAGTGTCAGTTACTCTGTGAAAAAATTTCAACCCCTTACCTCGCGGGGATGTATGTTGCTTTCCACCCCAAATGCGCAGAAATGTTAATAAAAAATTTGTAGAATTAAATTATGCTGGGTACCTAAAATTTCAGCATTGTATGTTGTAGCAGCTAGTGTCAGTTACTCTGTGAAAAAATTTCAACCCCTTACCTCGCGGGGATGTATGTTGCTTTCCACCCCAAATGCCCAGAAATGTTAATAAAAAATTTGTAGAATTGAATTACGCAGGGCACTATATATTGTAGCAGTTAGTGTCAGTGTTGTGAAGTGAGGTTATGGCAACCTATGACGTACTGGGTCTTAGGCGACATCTATAGTATGGCGTCGATGTAACTACTTTTGTCTCGGTCAGTTAGTCGTCGTTTAAGGCTTGCAGCCATAGTCACGTCGTGGATAAAACGCAGTTTCAAATTAGTCAAATAAACCACGTTGTATCTCATATCGTTCCAATTATTACACGGATCCTACATATCCTCTACAGGTTATGGGCCCAGGACGTTGTGCAATCGATACGTAAAACGTGAAAATATTCGAAATAATTCATAAAATTTGGAACAGCGTCGCGTTCGAGGGGAAGCGTCGGTTTGCTATTTTACGAAAATGAGTTCCACACTATCAGCGCGTATTGAAACGCTCGGAAAGGACAATTTCGACACGTGGAAGCTTCAAGTCGAAGCCTTGTTAGTAAAAAATGACGCTTGGGAGCATGTGAGTGGTGAAAAAGTGCGACCTACTGCAACGACTGGGAATGAAGCCTCAGAAGCAGCAGCTAAAGCATGGGATATGGCAGACAGAAAGGCACGTTCGGATCTTGTCTTGGCGATTAATCCTGAGCTCAAGCAGATTAAAGGCTGCGGAACTGCAAATGAAATCTGGAGGAAGCTACATTCGATATATCAATCGAAAGGGCCAGCTAGGAAGGCAACCCTATTGAAACAGCTGATTCTACACAAAATGGCGGAAGGTGAGGATGTGCGCGAGCACATTAGAAAATTTTTCGACGCAGTGGACAAACTGCATGAGATGGAAGTTGAAATCAATCAGGATCTCTTGACTATTCTATTGCTATACAGCCTTCCAGGGAGCTTCGAAAATTTTCGGTGTGCCATTGAGTCGCGGGACGAGCTACCTGATTCGGAGGCGCTGAAAATTAAAATAATAGAAGAAAGTGACGCGAGAACGTCAAAAGCGCGCGAAAACTTGCCAGGAGCCATGATGGTAAGCAGCGCTTGGAAGCCAAAAAGGGGGAAGAAACCGAACCCTAGGAGTGGGGGAAAGGACCAAGGAGAATACGACACGCCGTTCCCGTTCAAGTGCTACAAGTGTAAGAAAACGGGACACAAAGCGAATAAGTGCCCACAGCAAAAGGAAAGGGCAGCAACAGCGGAAATGTGCTTTCTTTCATCAACGAGTGGAAACTACGCTTTGCAAGCGACAAAACACTGGGTAAGGAGGAACTGGTGTCTGGATAGTGGGTGTAGTTCACACATGTGCCGTGACGAAGTGAAATTCGTGAGTAAAGTAAAGTGCGACACTGGCAGTTTGAATTTGGCTAGCAACGCTACTGCCAAAGTTAAAGGAAAGGGAACTGTGGAAATAAACGTTTCGTGTAACTCTGAATTATCGGTCGTGAAGCTCGAAAACACATTATATGTGCCAGATCTTCGGTCTGATCTGATGTCCGTGAGTAAAATCACTGATAAAGGATTCGAAGTTCTGTTTAGACAACAGAATGCTGTAGTTCGAATTCCAGGCGGCGAAGTGAAAATGGTCGCGAATAGAATCGGTGATCTATACTATGTGTGTGAAAACGCGGAAACTGCGGGTGCAATATGTGAAAAATACCACACTGATTCGCTAGAATTGTGGCATAAACGTTTAGGACACTTAAATGAAAAGGACATAAAGAAAATCGCGCGCGCGGGAAAAGCTTTCGGAATAAAGCTTAAAGAAGGAAATCTACCCACGTGTGAATCTTGCGTTAAGGGAAAGTTGACGCAGAGGCCTTTTCCCAAAGAGTCATTTCGGAAAACCGAAATGCTGGACTTAGTTCATACCGACTTGAGTGGCCCCATGCGTACTGATTCAATGGGAGGAGCAAGATATTTTATGACCTTTGTGGAAGATTCAACGCGATGGACGGAAGTTAAGTTTTTGAAAAGCAAAAATCAGGCTCTGGACGCTTTCAAAAGTTACAAAAATCTTGTCGAAACCCAAACAGGAAGAAAGATTAAGTGCGTGCAATCGGATAATGGAACAGAGTACTGCAACAACTCTTTCAACGAATTTCTGGATAACTGTGGGATTAAGAGAAGGTTAACAGTTGCTCACACCCCACAGCAAAATGGAGTGGCGGAGCGAAAAAATCGCACTCTAGTTGAAATGGCAAGGTGCATGCTTTTCGAGGCAAACCTTCCACGATCCTTTTGGGCTGAGGCTGTAGTCACAGCGAATTATCTTCGAAACCGATGCCCTTCCAGGAGTTTGGGCGGGGGGATTCCATATGAAAAGTGGGAGGGGAAGCCACTCGATTTGTCACATCTCAGGACATTTGGATGCAGGGCGTTCACTCTAAACAAACAGCCTGGAAAAGGAAAATTCGACCAACGAGGACGAGAGTGCATCTTCATTGGATACTCGGAAGAGTCCAAGGGTTATCGAGTTTGGCTACCAATTGAGAGGAAGATTCAGGTCACCCGAGACGTTAACTTCATGAACGAGCATCTTTCACAACTGGGTGGGCGTGATTTCCCCTCTGAGAGAACTTTTCTGGAGATGGTAGAGAAGCAGCTTCGAGAGAACAGGTGGGTCGAAGTCGACATCAACTCTACAAATGATACGGAGCAAATTGAACATCCGAGCATCGAAAATATCATCGAAGAACCATCAGACGAGGAACAAGATGAATCTCTTCATCCTAGAGAATTTGAGGAACCTGAGGAATCTGGAAGTGAAGTCACAGAAACCGATGGAGATGGTGAGCGTATCAACGAAGATGCTGACCTGAATGCTCATACGGCGGAACGACGACTGCCTGGGAGGCCCAGGATCGTGCGAACTGGGCTTCCGGGAAGACCTCGAAAGGAGTTCAAAACAGCACAGGGAAGCCTTGTTGAGGAAGGATCTTCAGAATACGCAAATATAGCCGAAATTCCTCTAGCAGAGGCACTCTCCGGAAATGAGGCCGAAGAGTGGAAGAGTTCCATTCGTGAGGAATTCAGCGCGCTCATCAGGAACGAAACCTGGGAACTCGTAGAACGACCAAAAGATCGAGGTGTGATTGGCTGTCGAATTGTTTTAAGAAATAAATACAATGCCGATGGAGTTCTAGATAGAAGGAAGGCCCGAGTTGTCGCAAAGGGCTACTCTCAGCGACCTGGGATTGACTTCAAGGAAACATTTGCACCAGTTGCTCGATTAAACTCAATTAGGTTGGTGACTGCCCTCGCCGCGGAGAAAGGGATGGTCATGCATCAGCTGGATGTAACCACTGCATTTCTTAACGGAGAAATCGAAGAAGAGATCTTTATGGAGATCCCAGAAATGTTCGAGGAACTGTTACCAGATATAGTTGCTAAGGAGGAACGGGAACATGGACGCAATATTAAAACAAGGATAACTTCGAGAATTTTACAGGAAATCAAGGTTGGTGATAAAGTATGTCGCATAAAAAGGGCCCTGTATGGATTGAAACAGGCTGGACGACAGTGGCACAAGAAGCTCGATCAAGAATTGCAAGAATTTGGACTGAAGCCACTGATGTCAGATGCATGTGTATATCTGGGGAAACAAGGTCCAGATACGATGTTCGTGGTGACTTACGTTGACGACATATTGGTAGCCTCTAGGGACCTGGCTTGGGTCTCAAAGTTTAAAGTATGGCTCAAGTCGAAGTTTGATGTGAAGGATCTAGGCCTCGTTAAGCACTGCTTGGGGTTAGAATTTACGCAAAGGAACAACGAGATCGAAATTTCGCAGAAGGCCTATACAGCGGAGATTCTTAAGAAGTTTAGAATGGAGGACTCTAAGCCTGCGGTCACACCATTGGAACCTGGAATGAAGCTCGTGAGATCGGAACAATGTTCTAAGGAGGATCTTCACCTTTATCCTTTTAGAGAGCTAATCGGAGCGTTGCTGTACCTATCTGTGGGTACAAGACCCGACATAGCGTATGCCGTGAACTCGCTCAGTCAGTTCTGTACCAACTATGGAAAGGAGCATTGGACAGCAGGAAAAAGAATCTTGCGCTACCTTCGAGGAACAGCAAACACGGGATTGAGGTTCAGGAAAACGACAAAACCACTTCAAGGTTTTGTGGACGCTGATTGGGGAGGCTGTCCTGAAGATAGGCGATCGTACACTGGGTACGTGTTCATTCTCGGAGATGCAGCAGTTTCTTGGGAAGCCAAGAAACAGAGAACAGTGGCATTATCCAGCACCGAGGCCGAATACATGGGCCTCACGGAGGCCACGAAGGAGGCCATTCATCTGCGAAGATTCATCAAGGAATCTGGATTCATGCAGCAAGAACCTATCCAACTTTACAATGATAATCAGGGGGCACAAAAGCTAGCGAGAAACCCGGTGTTTCATTCCCGAACAAAACACATTGACATCCGGCATCACTTTGTAAGGGAAGCGTTAAAGGAAGGAGCGATCTCAGTGAAGTACATGGCAACAGAGGAGATGATGGCCGATGTAATGACAAAAGGATTGTCCGGTCCAAAACACAGGAAATGTTCATTGAAGTTCGGTTTGGTTTTTAAAGACAGCACGTAATAGTTTGAGGGGAAGTGTTGTGAAGTGAGGTTATGGCAACCTATGACGTACTGGGTCTTAGGCGACATCTATAGTATGGCGTCGATGTAACTACTTTTGTCTCGGTCAGTTAGTCGTCGTTTAAGGCTTGCAGCCATAGTCACGTCGTGGATAAAACGCAGTTTCAAATTAGTCAAATAAACCACGTTGTATCTCATATCGTTCCAATTATTACACGGATCCTACATATCCTCTACAGTCAGATACTCGGTGAAAAATTTTCAACCCCTTACCTCGCGGGGATGTATGTTGCTTTCCACCCCAAATGCGCAGAAATGTTAATAAAAAATTTGTAGAATTGAATTACGCAGGGCACTATATATTGTAGCAGTTAGTGTCAGTTACTCTGTAAGAAAATGTCAACCCCTTAACTAGAGGGAATTTAAGTTGCTTTCCAACCCAAATGCGCAGAAATGTTAATAAAAATTTTGTAGAATTAAATTATGCTGGGTACCTAAAATTTCAGAACTTTATATTGAAGCAGTTAGTGTCAGTTACTCTGTAAAAAAATTTCAACACCTTAACTAGAGGGAATGTATGTTGCTTTCCACCCCAAATGCCCAGAAATGTTAATAAAAAATTTGTAGAATTAAATTATGCTGGGTACCTAAAATTTCAGCACTGTATATTATAGCAGTTAGTGTCGGTTACTCTGTGAAAAAATTTCAGCCCCTTACGTCGCGGGGATGTATGTTGCTTTCCACCCCAAATTCGCAAAAATGTTAATAAAAATTTTGTAGAATTAAATTATGCTGGGTACCTAAAATTTCAGCATTGTATATTGTAGCAGTTAGTGTCAGTTACTCTGTGAAAAAATTTCAACCCCTTACGTCGCGGGGATGTATGTTGCTTTCCACCCCAAATGCGCAGAAATGTTAATAAAAAATTTGTAGAATTAAATTATGCTGGGTACCTAAAATTTCAGCATTGTATATTGTAGCAGTTAGTGTCAGTTACTCGGTGAAAAAATTTCAACCCCTTACCTCCCGGGGATGTATGTTGCGTTCCACCCCAAATGCCCAGAAATAATTATAAAAAATTTGTATAATCAAATTATGCTGGACACTCAAAATGTTAGCACTGTATATTGTAGCTGTTAGTGTCAGCTACTCTGTGAAAAAATTTCAACCCCTTAACTAGAGGGAATGTATGTTGCTTTCCACCCCAAATGCCCAGAAATGTTAAGAAAAAATTTGTACAATTAAATTATGCTGGGTACCTAAAATTTCAGCATTGTATATTGTAGCAGTTGGTGTCAGTTACTCTGTGAAAAAATTTCAACCCCTTACCTCGCGGGGATGTATGTTGCTTTCCACCCCAAATGCCCAGAAATGTTAATAAAAAATTTGTAGAATTAAATTACGCTGGATACTTAAAATGTTAGCATTGTATATTGTAGCAGTTAGTGTCAGATAATCATTGAAGAAATGTCTACCCCTTACCTCCCGGGGATGTATGTTGCGTTCCACCCCAAATGCCCAGAAATAATTATAAAAAATTTGTATAATCAAATTATGCTTCATAATTAAAATATTAGTACTGTATATTGTAGTAGTCCGTGTCAGTTACTCAGTGAAAAAAATTTCAACCCCTTAACTGTCGGGGATGTATGTTGATTTCCAACCCAAATGCCCAAAAATATTAATAAAAAATTTGTAAAATTAAATTACGCTTCATAATTAAAATATTAGTACTGTATATTGTAGTAGTCAGTGTCAGTTACTCAGTGAAAAAATTCCAACCCCTTAGCTGTCGGGAATATATGTTGTTTTCCACCCCAAATGCCCAAAAATATTTTTAAAAAATTTGTAGAATTAAATTTCGCTCGATACTTAAAATTGTAGCACTGTATATTGTAGCAGTTACTGTCTGTCACTCAATGAAAAAATTCCCTCCCCTTAACTAGCGGTTATGTATGTTTTTTTCCACCCCAAATGCCCAAAAATATTAATAAAAAATTTGTAGGATTAAATTTCGCTAGATACTTAAAAGTTTAGTACTGTGTATTGTAGCAGTCATTGTCAGTTACTCAGTGAAAAAATTTCAACCCCTTAACTATCTGGGATGCATGTTGTTTTCCACACCAAATGCCCAAAAATATTAATAAAAAATTTGTAGGATTAAATTTCGCTCGATACTTAAAATTTTAGTACTGTATGTTGTAGCAGTCAGTGTCAGTTACTCAGTGAAAAAATTTTTACCCCTTAACTGTCGGGGATGTATGTTGATTTCCACCCCAAATGCCCAAAAATATTAATAAAAAATTTGTAAAATTAAATTACGCTCCATATTTAAAATATTAGTACTGTATATTGTAGCAGTCAGTGTCAGTTACTCAGTGAAAAAATTTCAACCCCTTAGCAGTCGGGGATGTATGTTGTTTTCCACACCAAATGCCCAAAAATATTTTTAAAAAATTTGTAGAATCAAATTACGTGGGATACATGAAATTTTAGCACTGTTTATTGTGGCAGTTAGTGTCTGAGACTCAATGAAAAAATTCCCTCCCCTTAACTAGCGGTTTTGTATGTTTTTTTCCACCCCAAATGCCCAAAAATATTTTTAAAAAATTTGTAGAATCAAATTGAGTTCGATAATTAAAATTTGGTACTTTATATTGTAGCCGTCAGTGTCGGTTACTCAGTGAAAAAATTTCAACCCCTTAACTGTCGGGGATGTATGTTGATTTCCACCCCAAATGCCCAAAAATATATTTTAAAAATTTGTAGAATTAAATTGCGCTCGATACATAAAATTTTAGCACTGCATATTGTGGCAGTTAGTGTCAGTCACTCAATGAAAACATTCCCTCCCCTTAACTAGCGGTTTTGCATGTTGTTTTCCACCCCAAATGCCCAAAAATATTAATAAAAAATTTGAAGGAATAAATTTCGCTGGATACTTAAAATTTTAGTACTGTATATTGTAGCAGTCATTGTCAATTACTCAGTGAAAAAATTTCAACCCCCTAACTATCTGGGATGCATGTTTTTTCCACCCTAAATGCAAAAAAATATTAATAAAAAATTTGTAGAATTAAATTACGCAAGATACTTAAAATTTTAGTACTGTATATTGTAGCCGTCATTGTCAGTTACTCAGTGAAAAAATTACAACACATTTACTATCTGGGATGTATGTTGTTTTCCACCCTAAATGCACAAAAATATTAATAAAAAATTTGTAGAATTAAATTGCGCTCGATACTTAAAATTTTAGTACTGTATATTGTAGCAGTCAGTGTCAGTTACTCAGTGAAAAAATTTTTACCCCTTAACTTTCGGGGATCTATGTTGATTTCCACCCCAAATGCCCACAAATATTAATAAAAAATTTGTAGAATTAAATTACGCTCGATACATAAAATTTTAGTACTGTATATTGTAGCAGTCAGTGTCTGTCACTCAATGAAAAAATTCCCTCCCCTTAACTATCGGTTTTGCATGTTGTTTTCCACCCCAAATGCCCAAAAATATTAATAAAAAATTTGTAGGATTAAATTTCGCTGGATACTTAAAATTTTAGCACTGTTTTTTGTATCAGTGAGTGTCAGTTACTTAGTGAAAAAATTTCAACCCCTTAACTGTCGGGGATGTATGTTGATTTCCACCCCAAATGCCCAAAAATATTAATAAAAAATTTGAAAAATTAAATTACGGTCCATAATTAAAATATTAGTACTGTATATTGTAGTAGTCAGTGTCAGTTCCTCAGTGAAAAAATTTTTACCCCTTAACTGTCGGGAATGTATGTTGATTTCCACCCCAAATGCCCAAAAATATTTTAAAAAAATTTGTAGAATTAAATTGCGCTCGATACTTAAAATTTTAGTACTGTATATTGTAGCAGTCAGTGTCAGTTACTCTGTGAACAAATTTTTACCCCTTAACTTTCGGGGATCTATGTTGATTTCTACCCCAAGGGCCAAAAATATTTTTAAAAAATTTGTAGAATTAAATTTCGCTCGATACTTAAAATTTTAGCACTGTATATTGTGGCAGTTAGTGTCTGTCACTCAATGAAAAAATTCCCTCCCCTTAACTATCTGGGATGCATGTTTTTTTCCACCCTAAATGCAAAAGAATATTAATAAAAAATTTGTAGAATTAAATTACGCAAGATACTTAAAATTTTAGTACTGTATATTGTAGCCGTCATTGTCAGTTACTCAGTGAAAAATTTACAACCCCTTAACTATCTGGGATGTATGTTGTTTTCCACCCCAAATGCACAAAAATATTAATAAAAAATTTGTCAAATTAAATTGGGCTCGATATTTAAAATTTTAGTACTGTATATTGTTGCAGTTAGTGTCAGTTACTCGGTGAAAAAATTTCAACCCCTTAACTTTCGGTGATCTTTGTTGATTTCCACCCAAAATGCCCACAAATATTAATAAAAAATTTGTAGAATTAAATTACCCTCGATACTTAAAATTTTAGTACTGTGTATTGTAGCCGTCAGTGTCAGTTACTCAGTGAAAAAATTTCAACCCCTTAACTGTCGGGGATGTATGTTGTTTCCACCCCAAATGCCCAAAAATGTTAATAAAAAATTTGTAAAATTAAATTACGTTACATAATTAAAATATTAGTACTGTATATTGTAGTAGTCAGTGTCAGTTACTCAGTGAAAAAATTTCAACCCCTTAGCTGTCGGGGATGTATGTTGATTTCCACCCCAAATGCCCAAAAATATATTTTAAAAATTTGTAGAATTAAATTGCGCTCGATACTTAAAATTTTAGCACTGTATATTGTGGCAGTTAGTGTCAGTCACTCAATGAAAAAATTCCCTCCCCTTAACTAGCGGTTTTGTATGTTTTTTTCCACCCCAAATGCCCAAAAATATTAATAAAAAATTTGTAGAATTAAATTACGCAAGATACTTAAAATTTTAGTACTGTATATTGTAGACGTCATTGTCAGTTACTCAGTTAAAAAATTTCAACCCCTTAACTATCTGGGATAAATGTTGTTTTCCACCCTAAATGCACAAAAATATTAATAAAAAATTTGTAGAATTAAATTGCGCTCGATACTTAAAATTTTAGTACTGTATATTGTAGCCGTCATTGTCTGTCACTCAATGAAAAAATTCCCTCCCGTTAACTTGGGGTTTTGCATGTTTTTTCCACCCCAAATGCCCAAAAATATTAATAAAAAATTTGTAGGATTAAATTTCGCTGGATACTTAAAATTTTAGTACTGTATATTGTAGACGTCATTGTCAGTTACTCAGTTAAAAAATTTCAACCCCTTAACTATCTGGGATGTATGTTGTTTTCCACCCTAAATGCACAAAAATATTAATAAAAAATTTGTAGAATTAAATTGCGCTCGATACTTGAAATTTTAGTACTGTATATTGTAGCCGTCATTGTCAGTTACTCAGTGAAAAAATTTCAACCCCTTAACTGTCGGGGATGTATGTTGATTTCCACCCCAAATGCCCAAAAATATTAATAAAAAATTTGTAAAATTAAATTACGTTCCATAATTAAAATATTAGTACTGTATATTGTAGTAGTCAGTGTCAGTTACTCAGTGAAAAAATTTCAACCCCTTAACTGTCGGGGATGTATGTTGTTTCCACCCCAAATGCCCAAAAATGTTAATAAAAAATTTGTATGATTACACATCGCGGGATACTTAAACTTTTAGTACTGTATATTGTAGCCGTCATTGTCAGGTTCTCAGTGAAAAAATTTCATCCCCTTACCTGTCGGGGATGTATGTTGATTTCCACCCCAAATGCCCAAAAATATTAATAAAAAATTTGTAAAATTAAATTACGTTCCATAATTAAAATATTAGTACTGTATATTGTAGTAGTCAGTGTCAGTTACTCAGTGAAAAAATTTCAACCCCTTAACTGTCGGGGATGTATGTTGTTTCCACCCCAAATGCCCAAAAATATTAATAAAAAATTTGAAGGATTAAATTTCGCTGGATACTTAAAATTTTAGTACTGTATATTGTGGCAGTCATTGTCAGTTACTCAGTGAAAAAATTTCAACCCCTTAGCAGTCGGGGATGTATGTTGTTTTCCACCCCAAATGCCCAAAAATATTTTTAAAAAATTTGTAGAATCAAATTACGCTGGATACTTGAAATTTTAGCACTGTATATTGTGGCAGTTAGTGTCTGTCACTCAATGAAAAAATTCCCTCCCCTTAACTAGCGGTTTTGTATGTTTTTTTCCACCCCAAATGCCCAAAAATATTAATAAAAAATTTGTAGGATTAAATTTCGCTGGATACTTAAATTTTTAGTACTGTATATTGTAGCAGTCATTGTCAGTTACTCAGTGAAAAAATTACAACCCATTTACTATCTGGGATGTATGTTGTTTTCCACCCTAAATGCACAAAAATATTAATAAAAAATTTGTAGAGTTATATTACGCTGGATACTTGGAATTTTAGCACTGTATGTTGTAGCAGTTAGTATCAGTTACTCAGTGAAAAAATTTCAAACCCTTAACTATCTGGGATGTATGTTGTTTTCCACCCTAAATGCACAAAAATATTAATAAAAAATTTGTAGAATTAAATTGCGTTCGATACTTAAAATTTGGTACTGTATATTGTAGCAGTCAGTGTCAGTTACTCAGTGAAAAAATTTCAACCCCTTAACTATCGGGGTTGTATGTTGTTTTCCACCCCAAATGCCCAAAAATATTTTTAAAAAATTTGTAGAATTAAATTACGCTGGATACTTAAAATTTTCGCACTGTATTTTGTGGCAGCTAGTGTTTGCGACTCAATGAAAAAATTCCCTCCCCTTAACTAGCGGTTTTGTATGTTTTTTTCCACCCCAAATGCCCAAAAATATTATTAAAAAATTTGTAGGATTAAATTTCGCTGGATACTTAAAATTTTAGTACTGTATATTGTAGCAGTCAGTGTCAGTAACACAGTGAAAAAATTAAAACCACTTAGCACACGTCGAAGTATTTTGTATTCCAACCCAAATGCCCAAAAATATTTTTAAAAAATTTGTAGACTCAAATTACGCTGGATACTTGAAATTTTAGCACTGTATATTGTGGCAGTTAGTGTCTGTCACTCAATGAAAAAATTCCCTCCCCTTAACTAGCGGTTTTGTTTGTTTTTTTCCACCCCAAATGCCCAAAAATATTAATAAAAAATTTGTAGAATTAAATTTCGCTGGATACCTAAAATTTTAGTACTGTATATTGTAGACGTCATTGTCAGTTACTCAGTTAAAAAATTTCAACCCCTTAACTATCTGGGATAAATGTTGTTTTCCACCCTAAATGCACAAAAATATTAATAAAAAATTTGTAGAATTAAATTGCGCTCGATACTTAAAATTTTAGTACTGTATATTGTAGCAGTCAGAGTCAGTTACTCAGTGAAAAAAATTTTAACCCCTTAACTTTCGGGGATCTATGTTGATTTCCACCCCAAATGCCCACAAATATTAATAAAAAATTTGTAGAATTAAATTACGCTCGAGACTTAAAATTTTAGTACTGTATATTGTAGCAGTCAGTGTCTGAGACTCAATGAAAAAATTCCCTCCCCTTAACTAGCGGTTTTGTATGTTTTTCTCCACCCAAATGCCCAAAAATATTAATAAAAAATTTGTAGGATTAAATTTCGCTGGATACTTAAAATTTTAGAACTGTGTATTGTAGCAGTCAGTGTCAGTTACTCAGTGAACAAATTTTTACACCTTAACTTTCGGGGATCTATGTTGATTTCCACCCCAAATGCACAAAAATATTTTTAAAAAATTTGTAGAATTAAATTTCGCTCGATACTTAAAATTTTAGCACTGTATATTGTAGCAGTCAGTGTCAGTTACTCAGTGAAAAAATTTCAACCCCTTAACTGTCGGGGATGTATGTTGTTTTCCACCCCAAATGCCCAAAAATATTTTTAAAAAATTTGTAGAATTAAATTTCGCTCGATACTAAAAATTTTAGTACTGTATATTGTAGCAGTCTGTGTCAGTTACTCAGTGAAAAAATTTTAACCCCTTAACTTTCGGGGATCTATGTTGATTTCTACCCCAAATGCCCAAAAATATTTTTAAAAAATTTGTAGAATTAAATTTCGCTCGATACTTAAAATTTTAGCACTGTATATTGTGGCAGTTAGTGTCTGTCACTCAATGAAAAAATTCCCTCCCCTTAACTATCTGGGATGCATGTTTTTTTCCACCCTAAATGCAAAAGAATATTAATAAAAAATTTGTAGAATTAAATTACGCAAGATACTTAAAATTTTAGTACTGTATATTGTAGCCGTCATTGTCAGTTACTCAGTGAAAAAATTTCAACCCCTTAACTGTCTGGGATGTACGTTGTTTTCCACCCCAAATGCACAAAAATATTAATAAAAAATTTGTCAAATTAAATTGCGCTCGATATTTAAAATTTTAGTACTGTATATTATTGCAGTCAGTGTCAGTTACTCAGTGAAAAAATTTTTACCCTTTAACTTTCGGTGATCTTTTTTGATTTCCACCCTAAATGCACAAAAATATTAATAAAAAATTTGTAGAATTAAATTGCGCTCGATACTTAAAATTTTAGTACTGTATATTGTAGCAGTCAGTGTCAGTTCCTCAGTGAAAAAATTTTTACCCCTTAACTGTCGGGGATCTATGTTGATTTCCACCCCAAATGCCCAAAAATATTAATAAAAAATTTGTAGGATTAAATTTCGCTGGATACTTAAAATTTTAGCACTGTATATTGTAGCAGTTAGTGTCAGTCACTCAGTGAAAAAACTTCAACCCCTTAAGTATCTGGGATGTATGTTGTTTTCCACCCTAAATGCACAAAAATATTAATAAAAAATTTGTAGAATTAAATTGCGCTCGATACTTAAAATTTTAGTACTGTATATTGTAGCAGTCAGTGTCAGTTACTCAGTGAAAAAATTTTTACCCCTTAACTTTCGGGGATGTATGTTGTTTTCCACCCTAAATGCACAAAAATATGAATAAAAAATTTGTAGAATTAAATTACGCTCGATACTTAAAATTTTAGTAATGTATATTGTAGCAGTCAGTGTCAGTTCCTCAGTGAAAAAATTTTTACCCCTTAACTGTCGGGAATGTATGTTGATTTCCACCCCAAATGCCCAAAAATATTTTAAAAAAATTTGTAGAATTAAATTTCGCTGGATACTTAAAATTTTAGCACTGTATATTGTAGCAGTCATTGTCAGTTACTCTGTGAACAAATTTTTACCCCTTAACTTTCTGGTATGTATGTTTTTTTCCAGCCTAAATGCAAAAAAATATTAATAAAAAATTTGTAGAATTAAATTGCGCTCGATACTTAAAATTTTAGTACTGTATATTGTAGCAGTCAGTGTCAGTTACTCAGTGAAAAAATTTTTACCCCTTAACTTTCGGGGATCTATGTTGATTTCCAACCCAAATGCCCACAAATATTAATAAAAAATTTGTAGAATTAAATTGCGCTCGATACTTTAAATTTTAGTACTGTATATTGTAGCAGTCAGTGTCAGTTACACAGTGAAAAAATTTCAACCCCTTAGCAGTCGGGGATGTATGTTGTTTTCCACCCCAAATGCCCAAAAATATTTTTAAAAAATTTGTAGAATAAAATTACGTGGGATACATGAAATTTTAGCACTGTTTATTGTGGCAGTTAGTGTCTGAGACTCAATGAATAAATTCCCTTCCCTTAACTAGCGGTTTTGTATGTTGATTTCCAACCCAAATGCCCACAAATATTAATAAAAAATTTGTAGAATTAAATTACGCTGGATACTTAAAATTTTAGTACTGTATATTGTGGCAGTCATTGTCAGTTACTCAGTGAAAAAATTTCAACCCCTTAGCAGTCGGGGATGTATGTTGTTTTCCACCCCAAATGCCCAAAAATATTTTTAAAAAATTTGTAGAATCAAATTACGCTGGATACTTGAAATTTTAGCACTGTATATTGTGGCAGTTAGTGTCTGTCACTCAATGAAAAATTCCCTCCCCTTAACTAGCGGTTTTGTATGTTTTTTTCCACCCCAAATGCCCAAAAATATTAATAAAAAATTTGTAGGATTAAATTTCGCTGGATACTTAAATTTTTAGTACTGTATATTGTAGCAGTCATTGTCAGTTACTCAGTGAAAAAATTACAACCCATTTACTATCTGGGATGTATGTTGTTTTCCACCCTAAATGCACAAAAATATTAATAAAAAATTTGTAGAGTTATACTACGCTGGATACTTGGAATTTTAGCACTGTATGATGTAGCAGTTAGTATCAGTTACTCAGTGAAAAAATTTCAAACCCTTAACTATCTGGGATGTATGTTGTTTTCCACCCTAACTGCACAAAAATATTAATAAAAAATTTGTAGAATTAAATTGCGTTCGATACTTAAAATTTGGTACTGTATATTGTAGCCGTCATTGTCAGTTACTCAGTGAGAAAATTTCAACCCCTTAACTATCTGGGATGTATGTTGTTTTCCACCCTAAATGCACAAAAATATTAATAAAAAATTTGTAGAATTAAATTGCGATCGATACTTGAAATTTTGGAACTGTATATTGTAGCAGTTAGTGTCAGTCACTTAATGAAAAAATTTCAACCCCTTAACTAGCTGTTTTGCATGTTTTTTTCCACCCCAAATGCCCAAAAATATTAATAAAAAATTTGTAGTATTAAATTTCGCTGGATACTTAAAATTTTAGTACTGTATATTGTGGCAGTCATTGTCAGTTACTCAGTGAAAAAATTTCAACCCCTTAGCAGTAGGGGATGTATGTTGTTTTCCACCCCAAAGGCCCATAAATATATATAAAAAATTTGTAGAATCAAATTACGCTGGATACTTGAAGTTTTAGCACTGTATATTGTGGCAGTTAGTGTTTGCGACTCAATGAAAAAATTCCCTCCCCTTAACTAGCGGTTTTGTCTGTTTTTTTCTACCCCAAATGCCCAAAAATATTATTAAAAAATTTGTAGGATTAAATTTCGCTGGATACTTAAAATTTTAGTACTCTATATTGTAGCAGTCATTGTCAGTTACTCAGTGAAAAAATTTCAACCCCTTAACTGTCGGGGATGTATGTTGTTTTCCACCCCAAATGCCCAAAAATATTTTTAAAAAATTTGTAGAATCAAATTAAGCTGGATACTTAAAATTTTAGCACTGTATATTGTAGCAGTCAGTGTTTGCCACTCAATGAAAAAATTCCCTCCCCTTAAGTAGCGGTTTTGTATGTTTTTTTCCACCCCAAATGCCCAAAAATATTAATAAAAAATTTGCAGGATTAAATTTCGCTGGATACTTAAAATTTTAGTACTGTATATTGTAGACGTCATTGTCAGTTACTCAGTTAAAAAATTTCAACCCCTTAACTTTCTGGGATAAATGTTGTTTTCCACCCTAAATGCACAAAAATATTAATAAAAAATTTGTAGAATTAAATTGCGCTCCATACTTAAAATTTTAGTACTGTATATTGTAGCCGTCATTGTCAGTTACTCAGTGAAAAAATTACAACCCCTTAACTATCTGGGATGTATGTTGTTTTCCACCCTAAATGAACAAAAATATTAATAAAATATTTGTAGAATTAAATTACGCTCGAGACTTAAAATTTTAGTACTGTATATTGTAGCAGTCAGTTTCAGTTACTCAGTGAAACAATTTTTACCCCTTAACTTTCGGGGATCTATCTTGATTTCCAACCCAAATGCCCACAAATATTGATAAAAAATTTGTAGAATTAAATTACGCTCGATACTTTAAATTTTAGTACTGTATATTGTAGCAGTCAGTGTCAGTTACACAGTGAAAAAATTTCAACCCCTTAGCAGTCGGGGATGTATGTTGTTTTCCACCCCAAATGCCCAAAAATATTTTTAAAAAATTTGTAGAATCAAATTACGCTGGATACTTGAAATTTTAGCACTGTTTATTGTGGCAATTAGTGTCTGAGACTCAATGAATAAATTCCCTTCCCTTAACTAGCGGTTTTGTATGTTTTTTTCCACCCCAAATGCCCAAAAATATTATTAAAAAATTTGTAGAATTAAATTGAGTTCGATAATTAAAATTTGGTACTGTATATTGTAGCAGTCAGTGTCAGTTACTCAGTAAAAAAATTTCAACCCCTTAACTGTCGGGGATGTATGTTGATTTCCACCCCAAATGCCCAAAAATATATTTTAAAAATTTGTAGAATTAAATTGCGCTCGATACTTAAAATTTTAGCACTGTATATTGTGGCAGTTAGTGTCAGTCACTCAATGAAAAAATTCCCTCCCCTTAACTAGCGGTTTTGCATGTTGTTTCCACCCCAAATGCCCAAAAATATTAATAAAAAATTTGTAGGATTAAATTTCGCTGGATACTTAAATTTTTAGTACTGTATATTGTAGTAGTCATTGTCAATTACTCAGTGAAAAAATTTCAACCCCTTAACTATCTGGGATGCATGTTTTTTTCCACACAAAATGCAAAAAAATATTAATAAAAAATTTGTAGAATTAAATTGCGCTCGATACTTAAAATTTTAGTACTCTATATTGTCGCAGTCAGTGTCAGTTACTCAGTGCAGAAATTTTAACCCCTTAACTTTCGGGGATCTATGTTGATTTCCACCCCAAATGCCCACAAATATTAATAAAAAATTTGTAGGATTAAATTTCGCTGGATACTTAAAATTTTAGTACTGTATATTGTAGCAGTCATTGTCAATTACTCAGTGAAAAAATTTCAACCCCCTAACTATCTGGGATGCATGTTTTTTCGACCCTAAATGCAAAAAAATATTAATAAAAAATTTGTAGAATTAAATTACGCAAGATACTTAAAATTTTAGTACTGTATATTGTAGCCGTCATTGTCAGTTACTCAGTGAAAAAATTACAACACATTTACTATCTGGGATGTATGTTGTTTTCCACCCTAAATGCACAAAAATATTTTTAAAAAATTTGTAGAATTAAATTGCGCTCGAAACTTAAAATCTTAGTACTGTATATTGTAGCAGTCAGAGTCAGTTACTCAGTGAAAAAATTTTAACCCCTTAACTTTCGGGGATATATGTTGATTTCCACCCCAAATGCCCACAAATATTAATAAAAAATTTGTAGAATTAAATTACGCTCGAGACTTAAAATTTTAGTACTGTATATTGTAGCAGTCAGTGTCTGTCACTCAATGAAAAAATTCCCTCCCCTTAACTAGCGGTTTTGTGTGTTTTTTTCCACCCCAAATGCCCAAAAATATTAATAAAAAATTTGTAGGATTAAATTTCGCTAGATACTTAAAAGTTTAGTACTGTGTATTGTAGCAGTCAGTGTCAGTTACTCAGTGAAAAGATTTCAACCCCTTAACTGTCGGGGATGTATGTTGATTTCCACCCCAAATGCCCAAAAATATTAATAAAAAATTTGTAAAATTAAATTACGTTCCATAATTAAAATATTAGTACTGTATATTGTAGTAGTCAGTGTCAGTTACTCAGTGAAAAAATTTCAACCCCTTAACTGTCGGGGATGTATGTTGTTTCCACCCCAAATGCCCAAAAATATTAATAAAAAATTTGTAGGATTAAATTTCGCTGGATACTTAAAATTTTAGTACTGTTTATTGTAGCAGTCAGTGTCAGTTACTCAGTGAAAAGATTTCAACCCCTTAACTGTCGGGGATGTATGTTGATTTCCACCCCAAATGCCCAAAAATATTTTTAAAAAATTTGTAGAATTAAATTTCGCTCGATACTTAAAATTTTAGCACTGTATATTGTGGCAGTTAGTGTCTGTCACTCAATGAAAAAATTCCCTCCCCTTAACTATCTGGGATGCATGTTTTTTTCCACCCTAAATGCAAAAGAATATTAATAAAAAATTTGTAGAATTAAATTACGCAAGATACTTAAAATTTTAGTACTGTATATTGTAGCCGTCATTGTCAGTTACTCAGTGAAAAATTTACAACCCCTTAACTATCTGGGATGTATGTTGTTTTCCACCCCAAATGCACAAAAATATTAATAAAAAATTTGTCAAATTAAATTGGGCTCGATATTTAAAATTTTAGTACTGTATATTGTTGCAGTTAGTGTCAGTTACTCGGTGAAAAAATTTCAACCCCTTAACTTTCGGTGATCTTTTTTGATTTCCACCCAAAATGCCCACAAATATTAATAAAAAATTTGTAGAATTAAATTACCCTCGATACTTAAAATTTTAGTACTGTGTATTGTAGCAGTCAGTGTCAGTTACGCAGTGAAAAAATTTCAACCCCTTAACTGTCGGGGATGTATGTTGATTTCCACCCCAAATGCCCAAAAATATTAATAAAAGATTTTTAAAATTAAATTACGCTTCATAATTAAAATATTAGTACTGTATATTGTAGTAGTCAGTGTCAGTTACTCAGTGAAAAAATTCCAACCCCTTAGCTGTCGGGGATGTATGTTGTTTTCCACCCCAAATGCCCAAAAATATTTTTAAAAAATTTGTAGAATTAAATTTCGCTCGATACTTAAAATTGTAGCACTGTATATTGTGGCAGTTAGTGTCTGTCACTCAATGAAAAAATTCCCTCCCCTTAACTAGCGGTTATGTATGTTTTTTTCCACCCCAAATGCCCAAAAATATTAATAAAAAATTTGTAGGATTAAATTTCGCTAGATACTTAAAAGTTTAGTACTGTGTATTGTAGCAGTCATTGTCAGTTACTCAGTGAAAAAATTTCAACCCCTTAACTATCTGGGTCGTATGTTGTTTTCCACCCCAAATGCCCAAAAATATAAATAAAAAATTTCTAGGATTAAATTTCGCAGGATACTTAAAATTTTAGTACTGTGTATTGTAGCAGTCATTGTCAGTTACTCAGTTAAAAAATTTCAACCCCTTAACTGTCGGGGAAGTATGTTGATTTCCACCCCAAATGCCCACAAATATTAATAAAAAATTTGTAGGATTAAATTTCGCTGGATACTTAAAATTTTAGTACTGTATATTGTAGCAGTCATTGTCAATTACTCAGTGAAAAAATTTCAACCCCTAACTATCTGGGATGCATGTTTTTTCGACACTAAATGCAAAAAAATATTAATAAAAAATTTGTAGAATTAAATTACGCAAGATACTTAAAATTTTAGTACTGTATATTGTAGCCGTCATTGTCAGTTACTCAGTGAAAAAATTACAACACATTTACTATCTGGGATGTATGTTGTTTTCCACCCTAAATGCACAAAAATATTAATAAAAAATTTGTAGAATTAAATTGCGCTCGATACTTTAAATTTTAGTACTGTATATTATTGCAGTCAGTGTCAGTTACTCAGTGAAAAAATTTTTACCCCTTAACTTTCGGTGATCTTTTTTGATTTCCACCCCAAATGCCCACAAATATTAATAAAAAATTTGTAGAATTAAATTACGCTCGATACTTAAAATTTTAGTACTGTGTATTGTAGCAGTCAGTGTCAGTTACTCAGTGAAAAAATTTCAACCCCTTAACTATCTGGGATGCATGTTGATTTCCAACCCAAATGCCCAAAAATATTAATAAAAAATTTGTAAAATTAAATTACGCTTCATAATTAAAATATTAGTACTGTATATTGTAGTAGTCAGTGTCAGTTACTCAGTGAAAAAATTTCAACCCCTTAGCTGTCGGGGATGTATGTTGTTTTCCACCCCAAATGCCCAAAAATTTTTTTAAAAAATTTGTAGAATTAAATTGCGCTCGATACTTAAAATGTTAGCACTGTATATTGTGGCAGTTAGTGTCTGTCACTCAATGAAAAAATTCCCTCCCCTTAACTAGCGGTTGTGTATGTTTTTTTCCACCCCAAATGCCCAAAAATATTAATAAAAAATTTGTAGGATTAAATTTCGCTGGATACTTAAAAGTTTAGTACTGTGTATTGTAGCAGTCATTGTCAGTTACACAGTGAAAAAATTTCAACCCCTTAACTATCTGGGTCGTATGTTGTTTTCCACCCCAAATGCCCAAAAATATTAATAAAAAATTTGTAGGATTAAATTTCGCTAGATACTTAAAAGTTTAGTACTGTGTATTGTAGCAGTCAGTGTCAGTTACTCAGTTAAAAAATTTCAACCCCTTAACTGTCGGGGATCTATGTTGATTTCCACCCCAAATGCCCAAAAATATAAATAAAAAATTTCTAGGATTAAATTTCGCAGGATACTTAAAATTTTCTCACTGTATGTTGCAGCAGTTAGTGTCAGTTACTCAGTGAAAAAATTTCAACCCCTTAACTATCTGGGATGGATGTTTTTTCGACACTAAATGCAAAAAAATATTAATAAAAAATTTGTAGAATTAAATTACGCAAGATACTTAAAATTTTAGTACTGTATATTGTAGCCGTCATTGTCAGTTACTCAGTGAAAAAATTACAACACATTTACTATCTGGGATGTATGTTGTTTTCCACCCTAAATGCACAAAAATATTAATAAAAAATTTGTAGAATTAAATTGCGCTCGATACTTAAAATTTTAGTACTGTATATTGTAGCAGTCAGTGTCAGTTACTCAGTGAAAAAATTTTTCCCCCTTAACTTTCGGGGATCTATGTTGATTTCCACCCCAAATGCCCACAAATATTAATAAAAAATTTGTAGAATTAAATTACGCTCGAGACTTAAAATTTTAGTACTGTATATTGTAGCAGTCAGTGTCTGTCACTCAATGAAAAAATTCCCTCCCCTTAACTAGCGGTTTTGTGTGTTTTTCTCCACCCCAAATGACCAAAAATATTAATAAAAAATTTGTAGGATTAAATTTCGCTGGATACTTAAAATTTTAGTACTGTGTATTGTAGCAGTCAGTGTCAGTTACTCAGTGTAAAAATTTCAACCCCTTAACTGTCGGGGATGTATGTTGATTTCCAACCCAAATGACCAAAAATATTAATATAAAATTTGTAAAATTAAATTACGCTCCATAATTAAAATATTAGTACTGTATATTGTAGTAGTCAGTGTCAGTTACTCAGTGAAAAAATTTCAACCCCTTAACTATCTGGGATGCATGTTTTTTTCCACCCCAAATGCACAAAAATATTTTAAAAAAATTTGTAGAATTAAATTGCGCTCGATACTTAAAATTTTAGTACTGTATATTGTAGCAGTCAGTGTCAGTTACTCAGTGAACAAATTTTTACACCTTAACTTTCGGGGATCTATGTTGATTTCCACCCCAAATGCACAAAAATATTTTTAAAAAATTTGTAGAATTAAATTGCGCTCGATACTTAAAATTTTAGTACTGTATATTGTGGCAGTTAGTGTCTGACATTCAATGAAAAAATTCCCTCCCCTTAACTATCTGGGATGCATGTTTTTTTCCACCCTAAATGCAAAAGAATATTAATAAAAAATTTGTAGAATTAAATTACGCAAGATACTTAAAATTTTAGTACTGTATATTGTAGCCGTCATTGTCAGTTACTCAGTGAAAAATTTACAACCCCTTAACTATCTGGGATGTATGTTGTTTTCCACCCCAAATGCACAAAAATATTAATAAAAAATTTGTCAAATTAAATTGGGCTCGATATTTAAAATTTTAGTACTGTATATTGTTGCAGTTAGTGTCAGTTACTCGGTGAAAAAATTTCAACCCCTTAACTTTCGGTGATCTTTTTTGATTTCCACCCAAAATGCCCACAAATATTAATAAAAAATTTGTAGAATTAAATTGCGCTCGATACTTAAAATTTTAGTACTCTATATTGTAGCAGTCAGTGTCAGTTACTCAGTGAAAAAATTTTTACCCCTTAACTGTCGGGGATCTATGTTGATTTCCACCCCAAATGCCCAAAAATATTAATAAAAAATTTGTAGGATTAAATTTCGCTGGATACTTAAAATTTTAGCACTGTATATTGTAGACGTCATTGTCAGTTACTCAGTTAAAAAATTTCAACCCCTTAGCTGTCGGGGATGTATGTTGTTTTCCACCCCAAATGCCCAAAAATATTTTTAAAAAGTTAGGAGAAATAAAATACGCTCGATACTAAATATGGGAGCACGGTATATTGTAGCAGTTACTGTCTGTCACTCAATGAAAAAATTCCCTCCCCTTAACTAGCGGTTTTGTATTTTTTTTTCCACCCCAAATGCCCAAAAATATTAATAAAAAATTGGTAGGATTAAATTTCGTTGGATACTTAAAATTTTAGTACTTTGCATTGTAGCAGTTAGTGTCAGTTACTCAGTGAAAAAATTTCAACCCCTTAACTATCTGGGTCGTATGTTGTTTTCCACCCCAAATGCCCAAAAATATAAATAAAAAATTTCTAGGATTAAATTTCGCAGGATACTTAAAATTTTAGTACTGTATGTTGTAGCAGTCATTGTCAGTTACTCAGTTAAAAAAATTTCAACCCCTTAACTGTCGGGGATGTATGTTGATTTCCAACCCAAATGCCCAAAAATATTAATAAAAAATTTGTAAAATTAAATTACGCTTCATAATTAAAATATTAGTACTGTATATTGTAGTAGTCAGTGTCAGTTACTCAGTGAAAAAATTTCAACCCCTTAGCTGTCGGGGATGTATGTTGTTTTCCACCCCAAATGCCCAAAAATATTTTTAAAAAATTTGTAGAATTAAATTTCGCTCGATACTTAAAATTGTAGCACTGTATATTGTAGCAGTTACTGTCTGTCACTCAATGAAAAAATTCCCTCCCCTTAACTAGCGGTTATGTATGTTTTTTTCCACCCCAAATGCCCAAAAATATTAATAAAAAATTTGTAGGATTAAATTTCGCTGGATACTTAAAAGTTTAGTACTGTTAATTGTAGCAGTCATTGTCAGTTACTCAGTAAAAAAATTTCAACCCCTTAACTATCTGGGATGTATGTTGTTTTCCACCCTAAATGCACAAAAATATTAATAAAAAATTTGTAGAATTAAATTGCGCTCGATACTTAAAATGTTAGCACTGTATATTGTGGCAGTTAGTGTCTGTCACTCAATGAAAAAATTGCAACCCCTTAACTATCTGGGATGTATGTTGTTTTCCACCCTAAATGCACAAAAATATTAATAAAAAATTTGTAGAATTAAATTGCGCTCGATACTTAAAATGTTAGCACTGTATATTGTGGCAGTTAGTGTCTGTCACTCAATGAAAAAGTCCCTCCCCTTAACTAGCGGTTTTGTATGTTTTTTTCCACCCCAAATGCCCAAAAATATTAATAAAAAATTTGTAGGATTAAATTTCGCTGGATACTTAAAATTTTAGTACTGTATATTGTAGACGTCATTGTCAGTTACTCAGTTAAAAAATTTCAACCCCTTAACTATCTGGGATGTATGTTGTTTTCCACCCTAAATGCACAAAAATATTAATAAAAAATTTGTAGAATTAAATTGCGCTCGATACTTGAAATTTTAGTACTGTATATTGTAGCCGTCATTGTCAGTTACTCAGTGAAAAAATTTCAACCCCTTAACTGTCGGGGATGTATGTTGATTTCCACCCCAAATGCCCAAAAATATTAATAAAAAATTTGTAAAATTAAATTACGTTCCATAATTAAAATATTCGTACTGTATATTGTAGTAGTCAGTGTCAGTTACTCAGTGAAAAAATTTCAACCCCTTAACTGTCGGGGATGTATGTTGTTTTCCACCCCAAATGCCCAAAAATATTAATAAGAAATTTGTAGGATTAAATTTCGCTGGATACTTAAAATTTTAGTACTGTATATTGTAGCAGTCATTGTCAGTTACTCAGTGAAAAAATTTCAGCCCCTTAGCTGTCGGGGATGTATGTTGTTTTCCACCCCAAATGCCCAAAAATATTAATAAAAAATTTGTAAAATTAAATTACGTTCCATAATTAAAATATTAGTACTGTATATTGTAGTAGTCAGTGTCAGTTACTCAGTGAAAAAATTTCAACCCCTTAACTGTCGGGGATGTATGTTGTTTCCACCCCAAATGCCCAAAAATGTTAATAAAAAATTTTTAGGATTAAATTTCGATGGATACTTAAAATTTTAGTACTGTATATTGTAGCAGTCATTGTCAGTTACTCAGTGAAAAAATTTCAGCCCCTTAGCTGTCGGGGATGTATGTTGTTTTCCACCCCAAATGCCCAAAAATATTTTTAAAAAATTTGTCGAATCAAATTACGCTGGATACTTGAACGTTTAGCACTGTATATTGTGGCAGTTAGTGTCTGGCACTCAATGAAAAAATTCCCTCCCCTTAACTAGCGATTTTGTATGTTGTTTTCCACCCCAAATGCCCAAAAATATAAATAAAAAATTTCTAGGATTAAATTTCGCAGGATACTAAAAATTTTCGCACTGTATTTTGTAGCAGTCAGTGTCAGTTCCTCAGTGAAAAAATTTTTACCCCTTAACTGTCGGGAATGTATGTTGATTTCCACCCCAAATGCCAAAAAATATTTTTAAAAAATTTGTAGAGTTATACTACGCTGGATACTTGGAATTTTAGCACTGTATGATGTAGCAGTTAGTATCAGTTACTCAGTGAAAAAATTTCAAACCCTTAACTATCTGGGATGTATGTTGTTTTCCACCCTAAATGCACAAAAATATTAATAAAAAATTTGTAGAATTAAATTGCGTTCTATAATTAAAATTTTGTACTGTATATTGTAGCAGTCATTGTCAGTTACTCAGTAAAAAAATTTCAACCCCTTAACTATCTGGGATGTATGTTGTTTTCCACCCTAAATGCACAAAAATATTAATAAAAAATTTGTAGAATTAAATTGCGATCGATACTTGAAATTTTGGAACTGTATATTGTGGCAGTTAGTGTTTGCGACTCAATGAAAAAATTCCCTCCCCTTAACTAGCGGTTTTGTATGTTTTTTTCCACCCCAAATGCCCAAAAATATTATTAAAAAATTTGTAGGATTAAATTTCGCTGGATACTTAAAATTTTAGTACTGTATATTGTAGCAGTCAGTGTCAGTTACTCAGTGAAAAAATTTCAACCCCTTAACTATCTGGGATGTATGTTGTTTTCCACCCCAAATGCCCAAAAATATTTTTAAAAAATTTGTAGAATCAAATTACGCTGGATACTTGAAATTTTAGCACTGTATATTGTGGCAGTTAGTGTTTGCCACTCAATGAAAAAATTCCCTCCCCTTAACTAGCGGTTTTGTATGTTTTTTTCCACCTCAAATGCCCAAAAATATTAATAAAAAATTTGTAGGATTAAATTTCGCTGGATACTTAAAATTTTAGGTCTGTATATTGTAGACGTCATTGTCAATTACTCAGTGAAAAAATTTCAACCCCTTAACTATCTGGGATGCATGTTGTTTTCCACACCAAATGCACAAAAATATTAATAAAAAATTTGTAGAATTAAATTGCGCTCCATACTTAAAATTTTAGTACTGTATATTGTAGCCGTCATTGTCAGTTACTCAGTGAAAAAATTACAACCCCTTAACTATCTGGGATGTATGTTGTTTTCCACCCTAAATGAACAAAAATATTAATAAAATATTTGTAGAATTAAATTGCGCTCGAGACTTAAAATTTTAGTACTGTATATTGTAGCAGTCAGTTTCAGTTACTCAGTGAAACAATTTTTACCCCTTAACTTTCGGGGATCTATCTTGATTTCTAACCCAAATGCCCACAAATATTAATAAAAAATTTGTAGAATTCAATTACGCTCGATACTTTTAATTTTAGTACTGTATATTGTAGCTGTCAGTGTCAGTTACAAAGTGAAAAAATTTCAACCCCTTAGCAGTCGGGGATGTATGTTGTTTTCCACACCAAATGCCCAAAAATATTTTTAAAAAATTTGTAGAATCAAATTACGTGGGATACATGAAATTTTAGCACTGTTTATTGTGGCAGTTAGTGTCTGAGACTCAATGAATAAATTCCCTTCCCTTAACTAGCGGTTTTGTATGTTTTTTTCCACCCCAAATGCCCAAAAATATTAATAAAAAATTTGTAGAATTAAATTGAGTTCGATAATTAAAATTTGGTACTGTATATTGTAGCCGTCAGTGTCGGTTACTCAGTGAAAAAATTTTTACCCCTTAACTGTCGGGAATGTATGTTGATTTCCACCCCAAATGCCCAAAAATATTTTAAAAAAATTTGTAGAATTAAATTGCGCTCGATACTTAAAATTTTAGTACTGTATATTGTAGCAGTCAGTGTCAGTTACTCTGTGAACAAATTTTTACCCCTTAACTTTCGGGGATGTATGTTGTTTCCACCCCAAATGCCCAAAAATATTTTTAAAAAATTTGTAGAATTAAATTTCGCTCGATACTTAAAATTTTAGCACTGTATATTGTGGCAGTTAGTGTCTGTCACTCAATGAAAAAATTCCCTCCCCTTAACTATCTGGGATGCATGTTTTTTTCCACCCTAAATGCAAAAGAATATTAATAAAAAATTTGTAGAATTAAATTACGCAAGATACTTAAAATTTTAGTACTGTATATTGTAGCCGTCATTGTCAGTTACTCAGTGAAAAATTTACAACCCCTTAACTATCTGGGATGTATGTTGTTTTCCACCCCAAATGCACAAAAATATTAATAAAAAATTTGTCAAATTAAATTGGGCTCGATATTTAAAATTTTAGTACTGTATATTGTTGCAGTTAGTGTCAGTTACTCGGTGAAAAAATTTCAACCCCTTAACTTTCGGTGATCTTTTTTGATTTCCACCCAAAATGCCCACAAATATTAATAAAAAATTTGTAGAATTAAATTACCCTCGATACTTAAAATTTCAGAACTGTATATTGAAGCAGTTAGTGTCAGTTACTCAGTGAAAAAATTTCAACCCCTTAACTGTCGGGGATGTATGTTGATTTCCACCCCAAATGCCCAAAAATATTAATAAAAAATTTGTAAAATTAAATTACGTTCCATAATTAAAATATTAGTACTGTATATTGTAGTAGTCAGTGTCAGTTACTCAGTGAAAAAATTTCAACCCCTTAGCTGTCGGGGATGTATGTTGTTTTCCACCCCAAATGCCCAAAAATATTTTTAAAAAATTTGTAGAATTAAATTTCGCTCGATACTTAAAATTGTAGCACTGTATATTGTAGCAGTTACTGTCTGTCACTCAATGAAAAAATTCCCTCCCCTTAACTAGCGGTTATGTATGTTTTTTTCCACCCCAAATGCCCAAAAATATTAATAAAAAATTTGTAGGATTAAATTTCGCTAGATACTTAAAAGTTTAGTACTGTGTATTGTAGCAGTCATTGTCAGTTACTCAGTGAAAAGATTTCAACCCCTTAACTATATGGGATGTATGTTTTTTTCCACCCCAAATGCCCAAAAATATTAATAAAAAATTTGTAGAATTAAATTGTGCTGGGTACCTAAAATTTCAGAACTGTATATTGAAGCAGTTAGTGTCAGTTACTCAGTGAAAAAATTTCAACCCCTTAACTGTCGGGGATGTATGTTGATTTCCAACCCAAATGCCCAAAAATATTAATAAAAAATTTGTAAAATTAAATTACGCTTCATAATTAAAATATTAGTACTGTATATTGTAGTAGTCAGTGTCAGTTACTCAGTGAAAAAATTTCAACCCCTTAGCTGTCGGGGATGTATGTTGTTTTCCACCCCAAATGCCCAAAAATATTTTTAAAAAATTTGTAGAATTAAATTTCGCTCGATACTTAAAATTGTAGCACTGTATATTGTAGCAGTTACTGTCTGTCACTCAATGAAAAAATTCCCTCCCCTTAACTAGCGGTTATGTATGTTTTTTTCCACCCCAAATGCCCAAAAATATTAATAAAAAATTTGTAGGATTAAATTTCGCTGGATACTTAAAAGTTTAGTACTGTGTATTGTAGCAGTCATTGTCAGTTACTCAGTGAAAAAATTACAACCCCTTAACTGTCGGGGATGTATGTTGTTTTCCACCCCAAATGCCCAAAAATAATTTTAAAAAATTTGTAGAGTTATATTACGCTGGATACTTGGAATTTTAGCACTGTATGTTGTAGCAGTTAGTATCAGTTACTCAGTGAAAAAATTTCAAACCCTTAACTATCTGGGATGTATGTTGTTTTCCACCCTAAATGCACAAAAATAATTATAAAAAATTTGTAGAATTAAATTGCGCTCGATACTTAAAATTTTAGCACTGTATATTGTGGCAGTTAGTGTCAGTCACTCAATGAAAAAATTCCCTCCCCTTAACTAGCGGTTTTGCATGTTGTTTCCACCCCAAATGCCCAAAAATATTAATAAAAAATTTGTAGAATTAAATTACGCTCGATACTTAAAATTTTAGTACTGTATATTGTAGTAGTCATTGTCAATTACTCAGTGAAAAAATGTCAACCCCTTAACTATCTGGGATGTATGTTGCTTTCCACCCTAAATGCACAAAAATATTAATAAAAAATTTGTAGAATTAAATTGCGCTCGATACTTGAAATTTTAGTACTGTATATTGTAGCCGTCATTGTCAGTTACTCAGTGAAAAAATTTCAACCCCTTAACTGTCGGGGATGTATTTTTTTTCCACCCTAAATGCACAAAAATATTAATAAAAAATTTGTAGAATTAAATTGCGATCGATACTTGAAATTTTGGAACTGTATATTGTAGCAGTTAGTGTCAGCCACTCAATGAAAAAATTCCCTCCCCTTAACTAGCGGTTTTGCATGTTTTTTTCCACCCCAAATGCCCAAAAATATTAATAAAAAATTTGTAGAATTAAATTTCGCTCCATACTTAAAATTGTAGCACTGTATATTGTAGCAGTTACTGTCTGTCACTCAATGAAAAAATTCCCTCCCCTTAACTAGCGGTTATGTATGTTTTTTTCCACCCCAAATGCCCAAAAATATTAATAAAAAATTTGTAGGATTAAATTTCGCTGGATACTTAAAAGTTTAGTACTGTGTATTGTAGCAGTCATTGTCAGTTACTCAGTGAAAAAATTACAACCCCTTAACTGTCGGGGATGTATGTTGTTTTCCACCCCAAATGCCCAAAAATAATTTTAAAAAATTTGTAGAGTTATATTACGCTGGATACTTGGAATTTTAGCACTGTATGTTGTAGCAGTTAGTATCAGTTACTCAGTGAAAAAATTTCAAACCCTTAACTATCTGGGATGTATGTTGTTTTCCACCCTAAATGCACAAAAATATTAATAAAAAATTTGTAGAATTAAATTGCGTTCGATACTTAAAATTTGGTACTGTATATTGTAGCAGTCAGTGTCAGTTACTCAGTAAAAAAATTTCAACCCCTTAACTGTCGGGGATGTATGTTGATTTCCACCCCAAATGCCCAAAAATATATTTTAAAAATTTGTAGAATTAAATTGCGCTCGATACTTAAAATTTTAGCACTGTATATTGTGGCAGTTAGTGTCAGTCACTCAATGAAAAAATTCCCTCCCCTTAACTAGCGGTTTTGCATGTTGTTTCCACCCCAAATGCCCAAAAATATTAATAAAAAATTTGTATGATAAATTTCGCTCGATACTTAAAATTGTAGCACTGTATATTGTAGCAGTTACTGTCTGTCACTCAATGAAAAAATTCCCTCCCCTTAACTAGCGGTTATGTATGTTTTTTTCCACCCCAAATGCCCAAAAATATTAATAAAAAATTTGTAGGATTAAATTTCGCTAGATACTTAAAAGTTTAGTACTGTGTATTGTAGCAGTCATTGTCAGTTACTCAGTGAAAAAATTACAACCCCTTAACTGTCGGGGATGTATGTTGATTTCCACCCCAAATGCCCAAAAATATATTTTAAAAATTTGTAGAATTAAATTGCGCTCGATACTTAAAATTTTAGCACTGTATATTGTAGCAGTCAGTGTCAGTTACTCAGTGAAAAAATTTCAACCCCTTAACTGTCGGGGATGTATGTTGTTTTCCACCCCAAATGCCCAAAAATATTTTTAAAAAATTTGTAGAATTAAATTTCGCTCGATACTTAAAATTTTAGCACTGTATATTGTGGCAGTTAGTGTCTGTCACTCAATGAAAAAATTCCCTCCCCTTAACTATCTGGGATGCATGTTTTTTTCCACCCTAAATGCAAAAGAATATTAATAAAAAATTTGTAGAATTAAATTGCGATCGATACTTGAAATTTTGGAACTGTATATTGTAGCAGTTAGTGTCAGCCACGCAATGAAAAAATTCCCTCCCCTTAACTAGCGGTTGTGTCTGTTTGTGTCCACGCCAAATGCCCAAAAATATTAAGAAAAAATTTGTAGAGTTATACTACGCTGGATACTTGGAATTTTAGCACTGTATGTTGTAGCAGTTAGTATCAGTTACTCAGTGAAAAAATTTCAAACCCTTAACTATCTGGGAGGTGTGGGGTTTTCCACCCTAAAGGCACAGAAATATTAATAAAAAATTTGTCAAATTAAATTGCTTTCCATACTTAAAATTAGGTACTGTATATTGTAGCAGTCAGTGTCAGTTACTCAGTGAAAAAATTTCACCCCCTTACCTGTCGGGGATGTATGTTGATTTCCACCCCAAATGCCCAAAAATATATTTTAAAAATTTGTAGAATTAAATTGCGCTCGATACTTAAAATTTTAGCACTGTATATTGTGGCAGTTAGTGTCAGTAACTCAATGAAAAAATTCCCTCCCCTTAACTAGCGGTTTTGCATGTTGTTTTCCACCCCAAATGCCCAAAAATATTAATAAAAAATTTGTAGAATTAAATTACGCTCGATACTTAAAATTTTAGTACTGTATATTGTAGCAGTCAGTGTCAGTTACTCAGTGAAAAAATTTCAACACCTTAACTATCTGGGATGTATGTTGTTTTCCACCCTAAATGCACAAAAATATTAATAAAAAATTTGTAGAATTAAATTGCGCTCGATACTTGAAATTTTAGTACTGTATATTGTAGCCGTCATTGTCAGTTACTCAGTGAAAAAATTTCAACCCCTTAACTGTCGGGGATGTATTTTTTTTCCACCCTAAATGCACAAAAATATTAATAAAAAATTTGTAGAATTAAATTGCGATCGATACTTGAAATTTTGGAACTGTATATTGTAGCAGTTAGTACCAGTTACTCAGTAAAAAATTTCAACCCCTTAACTGTCGGGGATGTATGTTGTTTTCCACCCTAAATGCACAAAAATATTAATAAAAAATTTGAAGAATTAAATTGCGTTCGATACTTAAAATTTTAGTACTGTTTATTGTAGCAGTCAGTGTCAGTTACTCAGTGAAAAGATTTCAACCCCTTAACTGTCGGGGATGTATGTTGATTTCCACCCCAAATGCCCAAAAATATTAATAAAAAATTTGTAAAATTAAATTACGTTCCATAATTAAAATATTAGTACTGTATATTGTAGTAGTCAGTGTCAGTTACTCAGTGAAAAAATTTCAACCCCTTAACTGTCGGGGATGTATGTTGTTTTCCACCCCAAATGCCCAAAAATATTTTTAAAAAATTTGTAGAATTAAATTTCGCTCGATACTTAAAATTTTAGCACTGTATATTGTGGCAGTTAGTGTCTGTCACTCAATGAAAAAATTCCCTCCCCTTAACTATCTGGGATGCATGTTTTTTTCCACCCTAAATGCAAAAGAATATTAATAAAAAATTTGTAGAATTAAATTGCGATCGATACTTGAAATTTTGGAACTGTATATTGTAGCAGTTAGTGTCAGCCACGGAATGAAAAAATTCCCTCCCCTTAACTAGCGGTTGTGCATGTTTTTTTCCACCCCAAATGCCCAAAAATATTATTAAAAAATTTTTATAATTATATTAAGCAGGATACGTTGAAATTTAGCACTGTATGTTGTAGCAATTAGTATCAGTAACTCACTGAAAAAATTTCAAACCCTTAACTATCTGGGATGTATGTTGTTTTCCACCCTAAATGCACAGAAATATTAATAAAAAATTTGTCAAATTAAATTGCTTTCCATACTTAAAATTAGGTACTGTATATTGTAGCAGTCAGTGTCAGTTACTCAGTGAAAAAATTTCAACCCCTTAACTGTCGGGGATGTATGTTGATATCCACCCCAAATGCCCAAAAATATTTTTAAAAAATTTGTAGAATTAAATTGCGCCCGATACTTAAAATTTTAGCACTGTATATTGTAGCAGTTAGTGTCAGTAACTCAATGAAAAAATTCCCTCCCCTTAACTAGCGGTTTTGCATGTTGTTTTCCACCCCAAATGCCCAAAAATATTAATAAAAAATTTGTAGAATTAAATTACGCTCGATACTTAAAATTTTAGTACTGTATATTGTAGCAGTCAGTGTCAGTTACTCAGTGAAAAAATTTCAACACCTTATCTGTCGGGGATGTATGTTGTTTTCCACCCCAAATGCCCAAAAATAATTTTAAAAAATTTGTAGAGTTATATTACGCTGGATACTTGGAATTTTAGCACTGTATGTTGTAGCAGTTAGTATCAGTTACTCAGTGAAAAAATTTCAAACCCTTAACTATCTGGGATGTATGTTGTTTTCCACCCTAAATGCACAAAAATATTAATAAAAAATTTGTAGAATTAAATTGCGTTCGATACTTAAAATTTGGTACTGTATATTGTAGCAGTCAGTGTCAGTTACTCAGTAAAAAAATTTCAACCCCTTAACTGTCGGGGATGTATGTTGATTTCCACCCCAAATGCCCAAAAATATATTTTAAAAATTTGTAGAATTAAATTGCGCTCGATACTTAAAATTTTAGCACTGTATATTGTGGCAGTTAGTGTCAGTCACTCAATGAAAAAATTCCCTCCCCTTAACTAGCGGTTTTGCATGTTGTTTCCACCCCAAATGCCCAAAAATATTAATAAAAAATTTGTAGAATTAAATTACGCTCGATACTTAAAATTTTAGTACTGTATATTGTAGACGTCATTGTCAGTTACTCAGTTAAAAAATTTCAACCCCTTAACTATCTGGGATGTATGTTGTTTTCCACCCTAAATGCACAAAAATATTAATAAAAAATTTGTAGAATTAAATTGCGCTCGATACTTGAAATTTTAGTACTGTATATTGTAGCAGTTAGTGTCAGTCACTCAATGAAAAAATTTCAACCCCTTAACTATCTGGGATGTATGTTGTTTTCCACCCTAAATGCACAAAAATATTAATAAAAAATTTGTAGAATTAAATTGCGCTCGATACTTGAAATTTTAGTACTGTATATTGTAGCCGTCATTGTCAGTTACTCAGTGAAAAAATTTCAACCCCTTAACTGTCGGGGATGTATTTTTTTTCCACCCTAAATGCACAAAAATATTAATAAAAAATTTGTAGAATTAAATTGCGATCGATACTTGAAATTTTGGAACTGTATATTGTAGCAGTTAGTGTCAGCCACTCAATGAAAAAATTCCCTCCCCTTAACTAGCGGTTTTGCATGTTTTTTTCCACCCCAAATGCCCAAAAATATTAATAAAAAATTTGTATGATTAAATTTCGCTGGATACTTAAAATTTTAGTACTGTATATTGTAGCAGTCATTGTCAGTTACTCAGTGAAAAAATTTCAACCCCTTAACTGTCGGGGATGTATGTTGTTTTCCACCCTAAATGCACAAAAATATTAATAAAAAATTTGAAGAATTATATTACGCTGGATACTTGGAATTTTATCACTGTATGTTGCAGCAGTTAGTGTCAGTTACTCAGTGAAAAAATTTCAACCCCTTAACTATCTGGGATGTATGTTGTTTTCCACCCTAAATGCACAAAAATATTAATAAAAAATTTGTAGAATTAAATTGCGCTCGATACTTAAAATTTTAGTACTGTATATTGTAGCAGTCAGTGTCAGTTACTCAGTGAAAAAATTTCAACCCCTTAACTGTCGGGGATGTATGTTGATTTCCACCCCAAATGCCCAAAAATATTTTAAAAAATTTGTAAAATTAAATTACGTTCTATAATTAAAATATTAGTACTGTATATTGTAGTAGTCAGTGTCAGTTACTCAGTGAAAAAATTTCAACCCCTTAACTATCTGGGATGTATGTTTTTTTCCACCCTAAATGCACAAAAATATTAATAAAAAATTTGTAGAATTAAATTGCGCTCGATACTTAAAATTTTAGTACTGTATATTGTAGCAGTCAGTGTCAGTTCCTCAGTTAAAAAATTTTTACACCTTAACTTTCCGGGATCTATCTTGATTTCCAACTCCAAATGCCCACAAATATTAATAAAAAATTTGTAGAATTAAATTACGCTCGATACTTAAAATTTTAGTACTGTATATTGTAGCAGTCAGTGTCAGTTACTCAGTGAAAAAATTTCAACCCCTTAGCAGTCAGGGATGTATGTTGTTTTCCAACCCAAATGCCCAAAAATATTTTTAAAAAATTTGTAGAATTAAATTGCGCTCGATAATAAAATTTTCGTACTGTATATTGTAGCAGTCAGTGCCAGTTACTCAGTGAACAAATTTTAACACCTTAACTTTCGGGGATCTATGTTTTTTTCCACCCTAAATGCAAAAAAATATTAATAAAAAATTTGTAGAATTAAATTGCGCTCGATACTTAAAATTTTAGTACTCTATATTGTAGCAGTCAGTGTCAGTTACTCAGTGAAAAAATTTCAACCCCTTAACTGTCGGGGATGTATGTTGATTTCCACCCTAAATGCACAAAAATATTAATAAAAAATTTGTTGAATTAAATTACGCTCGATACTTAAAATTTTAGTACTGTATATTGTAGCAGTCAGTGTCAGTTACTCAGTGAAAAAATTTCAACCCCTT
The DNA here is from genome assembly GCA_030998225.1 of Diplolepis rosae. NCBI lineage: Eukaryota > Metazoa > Arthropoda > Insecta > Hymenoptera > Diplolepididae > Diplolepis > Diplolepis rosae. Next base: position 1,233,312 of record JAPYXD010000546.1, read on the forward strand.
AGCAGTCAGGGATGTATGTTGTTTTCCAACCCAAATGCCCAAAAATATTTTTAAAAAATTTGTAGAATTAAATAGAGTTCGATAATTCAAATTTGGTACTGTATATTGTAGCAGTCAGTGTCAGTTACTCTGTGAACAAATTTTTACCCCTTAACTTTCGGGGATCTATGTTTTTTTCCAGCCTAAATGCAAAAAAATATTAATAAAAAATTTGTAGAATTAAATTGCGCTCGATACTTAAAATTTTAGTACTGTATATTGTAGCAGTCAGTGTCAGTTACTCTGTGAACAAATTTTTACCCCTTAACTTTCGGGGATCTATGTTTTTTTCCAGCCTAAATGCAAAAAAATATTAATAAAAAATTTGTAGAATTAAATTGCGCTCGATACTTAAAATTTTAGTACTGTATATTGTAGCAGTCAGTGTCAGTTACTCAGTGAAAAAATTTCAACCCCTTAACTTTCGGGGATCTATGTTGATTTCCACCCCAAATGCCCACAAATATTGATAAAAAATTTGTAGAATTAAATTACGCTCGATACTTAAAATTTTAGTACTGTATATTGTAGTAGTCATTGTCAATTACTCAGTGAAAAAATTTCAACCCCTTAACTATCTGGGATGCATGTTTTTTTCCACCCTAAATGCAAAAAAATATTAATAAAAAATTTGTAGAATTAAATTACGCTCGATACTTAAAATTTTAGTACTGTATATTGTAGCAGTCTGTGTCAGTTACTCAGTGAAAAAATTTCAACCCCTTAACTATCGGGGATCTATGTTGATTTCCACCCCAAATGCCCACAAATATTAATAAAAAATTTGTAGAATTAAATTACGCTCGAGACTTAAAATTTTAGTACTGTATATTGTAGCAGTCAGCGTCTGAGACTCAATGAAAAAATTCCCTCCCCTTAACTAGCGGTTTTGTATGTTTTTCTCCACCCCAAATGCCCAAAAATATTAATAAAAAATTTGAAGGATTAAATTTCGCTGGATACTTAAAATTATAGTACTGGTTATTGTATCCGTCATTGTCAGTTAATCATTGAAAAAATTTCAACCCCTTAACTGTCGGGGATGTATGTTGATTTCCACCCCAAATGCCCAAAAATATTAATAAAAAATTTGTAAAATTAAATTACGCTTCATAATTAAAATATTAGTACTGTATATTGTAGTAGTCAGTGTCAGTTACTCAGTGAAAAGATTTCAACCCCTTAACTGTCGGGGATGTATGTTGATTTCCACCCCAAATGCCCAAAAATATTTTTAAAAAATTTGTAGAATTAAATTTCGCTCGATACTTAAAATTTTAGCACTGTATATTGTAGCAGTCAGTGTCAGTTACTCAGTGAAAAAATTTCAACCCCTTAACTGTCGGGGATGTATGTTGATTTCCAACCCAAATGCCCAAAAATATTAATAAAAAATTTGTAAAATTAAATTACGCTTCATAATTAAAATATTAGTACTGTATATTGTAGTAGTCAGTGTCAGTTACTCAGTGAAAAAATTTCAACCCCTTAGCTGTCGGGGATGTATGTTGTTTTCCACCCCAAATGCCCAAAAATATTTTTAAAAAATTTGTAGAATTAAATTTCGCTCGATACTTAAAATTTTAGCACTGTATATTGTGGCAGTTAGTGTCTGTCACTCAATGAAAAAATTCCCTCCCCTTAACTATCTGGGATGCATGTTTTTTTCCACCCTAAATGCAAAAGAATATTAATAAAAAATTTGTAGAATTAAATTACGCAAGATACTTAAAATTTTAGTACTGTATATTGTAGCCGTCATTGTCAGTTACTCAGTGAAAAAATTACAACCCCTTAACTATCTGGAATGTATGTTGTTTTCCACCCTAAATGCACAAAAATATTAATAAAAAATTTGTAGAATTAAATTGCGCTCGATACTTAAAATTTTAGTACTGTATATTGTAGCAGTCAGTGTCAGTTACTCAGTGAAAAAATTTTTACCCCTTAACTTTCGGGGATCTATGTTGATTTCCAACCCAAATGCCCACAAATATTAATAAAAAATTTGTAGAATTAAATTACGCTAGATACTTAAAATTTTAGTACTGTATATTGTAGCAGTCAGTGTCAGTTACTCAGTGAAAAAATTTCAACCCCTTAGCAGTCAGGGATGTATGTTGTTTTCCAACCCAAATGCCCAAAAATATGAATAAAAAATTTGTAGAATTAAATTGAGTTCGATACTTAAAATTTTAGTAATGTATATTGTAGCAGTCAGTGTCAGTTCCTCAGTGAAAAAATTTTTACCCCTTAACTGTCGGGAATGTATGTTGATTTCCACCCCAAATGCCCAAAAATATTTTTAAAAAATTTGTAGAATTAAATTGCGCTCGATACTTAAAATTTTAGTACTGTATATTGTAGCAGTCAGTGTCAGTTACTCAGTGAACAAATTTTTACCCCTTAACTTTCGGGGATCTATGTTTTTTTCCAGCCTAAATGCAAAAAAATATTAATAAAAAATTTGTAGAATTAAATTGCGCTCGATACTTAAAATTTTAGTACTGTATATTGTAGTAGTCTTTGTCAGTTACTCAGTGAAAAAATTTCAACCCCTTAACTTTCGGGGATCTATGTTGATTTCCACCCCAAATGCCCACAAATATTGATAAAAAATTTGTAGAATTAAATTACGCTCGATACTTAAAATTTTAGTACTGTATATTGTAGTAGTCATTGTCAATTACTCAGTGAAAAAATTTCAACCCCTTAACTATCTGGGATGCATGTTTTTTTCCACCCTAAATGCAAAAAAATATTAATAAAAAATTTGTAGAATTAACTTGCGCTCGATACTTAAAATTTTAGTGCTCTATATTGTAGCCGTCAATGTCAGTTATTCAGTGAAAAAATTTCAACCCCTTAACTCTCTGGGATGTATGTTGTTTTCCACCCTAAATGCACAAAAATATTAATAAAAAATTTGTAGAATTAAATTGCGCTCGATACTTAAAATTTTAGTACTGTATATTGTAGCAGTCAGTGTCAGTTACTCAGTGAACAAATTTTTACCCCTTAACTTTCGGGGATCTATGTTGATTTCCACCCCAAATGCCCACAAATATTAATAAAAAATTTGTAGAATTAAATTACGCTCGAGACTTAAAATTTTAGTACTGTATATTGTAGCAGTCAGTGTCTGTCACTCAATGAAAAAATTCCCTCCCCTTAACTAGCGGTTTTGTGTGTTTTTCTCCACCCCAAATGCCCAAAAATATTAATAAAAAATTTGAAGGATTAAATTTCGCTGGATACTTAAAAGTTTAGTACTGTGTATTGTAGCAGTCAGTGTCAGTTACTCAGTGAAAAGATTTCAACCCCTTAACTGTCGGGGATGTATGTTGATTTCCACCCCAAATGCCCAAAAATATTTTTAAAAAATTTGTAGAATTAAATTTCGCTCGATACTTAAAATTTTAGCACTGTATATTGTAGCAGTCAGTGTCAGTTACTCAGTGAAAAAATTTCAACCCCTTAACTGTCGGGGATGTATGTTGATTTCCACCCCAAATGCCCAAAAATATTAATAAAAAATTTGTAAAATTAAATTACGCTTCATAATTAAAATATTAGTACTGTATATTGTAGTAGTCAGTGTCAGTTACTCAGTGAAAAAATTTCAACCCCTTAGCTGTCGGGGATGTATGTTGTTTTCCACCCCAAATGCCCAAAAATATTTTTAAAAAATTTGTAGAATTAAATTTCGCTCGATACTTAAAATTGTAGCACTGTATATTGTAGCAGTTACTGTCTGTCACTCAATGAAAAAATTCCCTCCCCTTAACTAGCGGTTATGTATGTTTTTTTCCACCCCAAATGCCCAAAAATATTAATAAAAAATTTGTAGGATTAAATTTCGCTGGATACTTAAAAGTTTAGTACTGTGTATTGTAGCAGTCATTGTCAGTTACTCAGTTAAAAAATTTCAACCCCTTAACTATCTGGGATGTATGTTGTTTTCCACCCCAAATGCCCAAAAATATTAATAAAAAATTTGTAGGATTAAATTTCGCTAGATACTTAAAAGTTTAGTACTGTGTATTGTAGCAGTCATTGTCAGTTACTCAGTTAAAAAATTTCAACCCCTTAACTATCTGGGATGTATGTTGTTTTCCACCCTAAATGCACAAAAATATTAATAAAAAATTTGTAGAATTAAATTGCGTTCGATACTTAAAATTTGGTACTGTATATTGTAGCAGTCAGTGTCAGTTACTCAGTAAAAAAATTTCAACCCCTTAACTGTCGGGGATGTATGTTGATTTCCACCCCAAATGCCCAAAAATATTTTTAAAAAATTTGTAGAATTAAATTGCGCTCGATACTTAAAATTTTAGTACTGTATATTGTAGCAGTCAGTGTCAGTTACTCAGTGAAAAATGTCAACCCCTTAACTGTCGGGGATCTATGTTGATTTCCACCCCAAATGCCCAAAAATATTAATAAAAAATTTGTAGAATTAAATTACGCTCGATAATAAAATTTTCGTACTGTATATTGTAGCAGTCAGTGTCAGTTACTCAGTGAACAAATTTTTACCCCTTAACTTTCGGGGATCTATGTTTTTTTCCACCCTAAATGCAAAAAAATATTAATAAAAAATTTGTAGAATTAAATTGCGCTCGATACTTAAAATTTTAGTACTGTATATTGTGGCAGTCATTGTCAGTTACTCAGTGAAAAAATTTCAACCCCTTAACTATCTGGGATGCATGTTTTTTTCCACCCTAAATGCAAAAAAATATTAATAAAAAATTTGTAGAATTAAATTGCGATCGATACTTGAAATTTTGGAACTGTATATTGTAGCAGTTAGTGTCAGCCACTCAATGAAAAAATTCCCTCCCCTTAACTAGCGGTTTTGCATGTTTTTTTCCACCCCAAATGCCCAAAAATATTAATAAAAAATTTGTATGATTAAATTTCGCTGGATACTTAAAATTTTAGTACTGTATATTGTAGCAGTCATTGTCAGTTACTCAGTGAAAAAATTTCAACCCCTTAACTGTCGGGGATGTATGTTGTTTTCCACCCTAAATGCACAAAAATATTAATAAAAAATTTGTAGAGTTATATTACGCTGGATACTTGGAATTTAGCACTGTATGTTGTAGCAGTTAGTACCAGTTACTCAGTGAAAAAATTTCAACCCCTTAACTGTCGGGGATGTATGTTGTTTTCCACCCTAAATGCACAAAAATATTAATAAAAAATTTGAAGAATTAAATTGCGTTCGATACTTAAAATTTTAGTACTGTTTATTGTAGCAGTCAGTGTCAGTTACTCAGTGAAAAGATTTCAACCCCTTAACTGTCGGGGATGTATGTTGATTTCCACCCCAAATGCCCAAAAATATTTTTAAAAAATTTGTAGAATTAAATTACGTTCTATAATTAAAATATTATTACTGTATATTGTAGTAGTCAGTGTCAGTTACTCGGTGAAAAAATTACAACCCCTTAACTATCTGGGATGTATGTTGTTTTCCACCCTAAATGCACAAAAATATTAATAAAAAATTTGTAGAATTAAATTACGCTCGATACTTAAAATTTTAGTACTGTATATTGTAGCAGTCAGTGTCAGTTCCTCAGTGAAAAAATTTTTACCCCTTAACTGTCGGGGATCTATGTTGATTTCCACCCCAAATGCCCACAAATATTAATAAAAAATTTGTAGAATTAAATTACGCTCGATACTTAAAATTTTAGTACTGTATATTGTAGCAGTCAGTGTCAGTTACTCAGTGAAAAAATTTCAACCCCTTAGCAGTCAGGGATGTATGTTGTTTTCCAACCCAAATGCCCAAAAATATTAATAAAAAATTTGTAGAATTAAATAGAGTTCGATAATTCAAATTTGGTACTGTATATTGTAGCCGTCAGTGTCGGTTACTCAGTGAAACAATTTTTACCCCTTAACTTTCGGGGATCTATCTTGATTTCCACCCTAAATGCAAAAAAATATTAATAAAAAATTTGTAGAATTAAATTTCGCTCGATACTTAAAATTTTAGTACTGTATATTGTAGCAGTCAGTGTCAGTTACTCTGTGAACAAATTTTTACCCCTTAACTTTCGGGGATCTATGTTTTTTTCCAGCCTAAATGCAAAAAAATATTAATAAAAAATTTGTAGAATTAAATTGCGCTCGATACTTAAAATTTTAGTACTGTATATTGTAGCAGTCAGTGTCAGTTACTCAGTGAAAAAATTTCAACCCCTTAGCAGTCAGGGATGTATGTTGTTTTCCAACCCAAATGCCCAAAAATATAAATAAAAAATTTCTAGGATTAAATAGAGTTCGATAATTCAAATTTGGTACTGTATATTGTAGCAGTCAGTGTCAGTTACTCTGTGAACAAATTTTTACCCCTTAACTTTCGGGGATCTATGTTTTTTTCCAGCCTAAATGCAAAAAAATATTAATAAAAAATTTGTAGAATTAAATTGCGCTCGATACTTAAAATTTTAGTACTGTATATTGTAGCAGTCAGTGTCAGTTACTCTGTGAACAAATTTTTACCCCTTAACTTTCGGGGATCTATGTTTTTTTCCAGCCTAAATGCAAAAAAATATTAATAAAAAATTTGTAGAATTAAATTGCGCTCGATACTTAAAATTTTAGTACTGTATATTGTAGCAGTCAGTGTCAGTTACTCAGTGAAAAAATTTTCACCCCTTAACTTTCGGGGATCTATGTTGATTTCCACCCCAAATGCCCAAAAATATTAATAAAAAATTTGTAGAATTAAATTGCGCTCGATACTTAAAATTTTAGTACTGTATATTGTAGTAGTCATTGTCAATTACTCAGTGAAAAAATTTCAACCCCTTAACTATCTGGGATGCATGTTTTTTTCCACCCTAAATGCAAAAAAATATTAATAAAAAATTTGTAGAATTAAATTACGCTTGATACTTAAAATTTTAGTACTGTATATTGTAGCCGTCATTGTCAGTTACTCAGTAAAAAATTTCAACCCCTTAACTATCTGGGATGTATGTTGTTTTCCACCCCAAATGCCCACAAATATTAATAAAAAATTTGTAGAATTAAATTACGCTCGAGACTTAAAATTTTAGTACTGTATATTGTAGCAGTCAGTGTCTGTCACTCAATGAAAAAATTCCCTCCCCTTAACTAGCGGTTTTGTGTGTTTTTCTCCACCCCAAATGCCCAAAAATATTAATAAAAAATTTGTAGGATTAAATTTCGCTGGATACTTAAAAGTTTAGTACTGTGTATTGTAGCAGTCAGTGTCAGTTACTCATTGAAAAAATTTCAACCCCTTAACTGTCGGGGATGTATGTTGATTTCCAACCCAAATGCCCAAAAATATTAATAAAAAATTTGTAAAATTAAATTACGCTTCATAATTAAAATATTAGTACTGTATATTGTAGTAGTCAGTGTCAGTTACTCAGTGAAAAAATTCCAACCCCTTAGCTGTCGGGGATGTATGTTGTTTTCCACCCCAAATGCCCAAAAATATTTTTAAAAAATTTGTAGAATTAAATTTCGCTCGATACTTAAAATTTTAGCACTGTATATTGTAGCAGTCAGTGTCAGTTACTCAGTGAAAAAATTTCAACCCCTTAACTGTCGGGGATGTATGTTGATTTCCACCCCAAATGCCCAAAAATATTAATAAAAAATTTGTAGAATTAAATTACGCAAGATACTTAAAATTTTAGTACTGTATATTGTAGCCGTCATTGTCAGTTACTCAGTGAAAAAATTTCAACCCCTTAACTGTCGGGGATGTATGTTGATTTCCACCCCAAATGCCCACAAATATTAATAAAAAATTTGTAGAATTAAATTACGCTCGAGACTTAAAATTTTAGTACTGTATATTGTAGCAGTCAGTGTCTGTCACTCAATGAAAAAATTCCCTCCCCTTAACTAGCGGTTTTGTGTGTTTTTCTCCACCCCAAATGCCCAAAAATATTAATAAAAAATTTGTAGGATTAAATTTCGCTGGATACTTAAAATTTTAGTACTGTGTATTGTAGCAGTCAGTGTCAGTTACTCAGTGAAAAAATTTCAACCCCTTAACTGTCGGGGATGTATGTTGATTTCCACCCCAAATGCCCAAAAATATTAATAAAAAATTTGTAAAATTAAATTACGCTTCATAATTAAAATATTAGTACTGTATATTGTAGTAGTCAGTGTCAGTTACTCAGTGAAAAGATTTCAACCCCTTAACTGTCGGGGATGTATGTTGATTTCCACCCCAAATGCCCAAAAATATTTTTAAAAAATTTGTAGAATTAAATTTCGCTCGATACTTAAAATTTTAGCACTGTATATTGTAGCAGTCAGTGTCAGTTACTCAGTGAAAAAATTTCAACCCCTTAACTGTCGGGGATGTATGTTGATTTCCAACCCAAATGCCCAAAAATATTAATAAAAAATTTGTAAAATTAAATTACGCTTCATAATTAAAATATTAGTACTGTATATTGTAGTAGTCAGTGTCAGTTACTCAGTGAAAAAATTTCAACCCCTTAGCTGTCGGGGATGTATGTTGTTTTCCACCCCAAATGCCCAAAAATATTTTTAAAAAATTTGTAGAATTAAATTTCGCTCGATACTTAAAATTTTAGCACTGTATATTGTGGCAGTTAGTGTCTGTCACTCAATGAAAAAATTCCCTCCCCTTAACTATCTGGGATGCATGTTTTTTTCCACCCTAAATGCAAAAGAATATTAATAAAAAATTTGTAGAATTAAATTACGCAAGATACTTAAAATTTTAGTACTGTATATTGTAGCCGTCATTGTCAGTTACTCAGTGAAAAAATTACAACCCCTTAACTATCTGGGATGCATGTTTTTTTCCACCCTAAATGCAAAAAAATATTAATAAAAAATTTGTAGAATTAAATTGCGCTCGATACTTAAAATTTTAGTACTGTATATTGTAGCAGTCAGTGTCAGTTACTCAGTGAAAAAATTTTTACCCCTTAACTTTCGGGGATCTATGTTGATTTCCAACCCAAATGCCCACAAATATTAATAAAAAATTTGTAGAATTAAATTACGCTGGATACTTAAAATTTTAGTACTGTATATTGTGGCAGTCATTGTCAGTTACTCAGTGAAAAAATTTCAACCCCTTAGCAGTCGGGGATGTATGTTGTTTTCCACCCCAAATGCCCAAAAATATGAATAAAAAATTTGTAGAATTAAATTGAGTTCGATAATTAAAATTTGGTACTGTATTTTGTAGCAGTCAGTGTCAGTTACTCAGTGAAAAAATTTCAACCCCTTAACTGTCGGGAATGTATGTTGATTTCCACCCCAAATGCCCAAAAATATTTTTAAAAAATTTGTAGAATTAAATTGCGCTCGATACTTAAAATTTTAGTACTGTATATTGTAGCAGTCAGTGTCAGTTACTCAGTGAACAAATTTTTACCCCTTAACTTTCGGGGATCTATGTTTTTTTCCAGCCTAACTGCAAAAAAATATTAATAAAAAATTTGTAGAATTAAATTGCGCTCGATACTTAAAATTTTAGTACTGTATATTGTAGCAGTCAGTGTCAGTTACTCAGTGAAAAAATTTCAACCCCTTAACTTTCGGGGATCTATGTTGATTTCCACCCCAAATGCCCACAAATATTAATAAAAAATTTGTAGAATTAAATTGCGCTCGATACTTAAAATTTTAGTACTGTATATTGTAGTAGTCATTGTCAATTACTCAGTGAAAAAATTTCAACCCCTTAACTATCTGGGATGCATGTTTTTTTCCACCCTAAATGCAAAAAAATATTAATAAAAAATTTGTAGAATTAAATTGCGCGCGATACTTAAAATTTTAGTACTCTATATTGTAGCAGTCAGTGTCAGTTACTCAGTGAACAAATTTTTACACCTTAACTTTCGGGGATCTATGTTGATTTCCACCCCAAATGCCCACAAATATTAATAAAAAATTTGTAGAATTAAATTACGCTCGAGACTTAAAATTTTAGTACTGTATATTGTAGCAGTCAGTGTCTGTCACTCAATGAAAAAATTCCCTCCCCTTAACTAGCCGTTTTGTTTGTTTTTTTCCACCCCAAATGCTCAAAAATATTAAGAAAAAAATTGTAGGATTAAATTTCGCTGGATACTTAAAATTTTAGTACTCTATATTGTAGCAGTCAGTGTCAGTTACTCAGTGAAAAAATTTCAACCCCTTAACTGTCGGGGATGTATGTTGATTTCCACCCCAAATGCACAAAAATATTTTAAAAAAATTTGTAGAATTAAATTGCGCTCGATACTTAAAATTTTAGTACTGTATATTGTAGCAGTCAGTGTCAGTTACTCAGTGAACAAAATTTCAACCCCTTAACTGTCGGGGATGTATGTTGATTTCCACCCCAAATGCCCAAAAATATTAATAAAAAATTTGTAAAATTAAATTACGCTCTATAACTAAAATATTAGTACTGTATATTGTAGTAGTCAGTGTCAGTTACTCAGTGAAAAAATTTCAACCCCTTAGCTGTCGGGGATGTATGTTGTTTTCCACCCCAAATGCCCAAAAATATTTTTAAAAAATTTGTAGAATTAAATTTCGCTCGATACTTAAAATTGTAGCACTGTATATTGTAGCAGTTACTGTCTGTCACTCAATGAAAAAATTCCCTCCCCTTAACTAGCGGTTATGTATGTTTTTTTCCACCCCAAATGCCCAAAAATATTAATAAAAAATTTGTAGGATTAAATTTCGCTGGATACTTAAAAGTTTAGTACTGTGCATTTTAGCAGTCATTGTCAGTTACTCAGTGAAAAATTACAACCCCTTAACTATCTGGGATGCATGTTGTTTTCCAAACCAAATGCCCAAAAATATTAATAAAAAATTTGTAGGATTAAATTTCGCTAGATACTTAAAATTTTAGTACTGTATGTTGTAGCAGTCAGTGTCAGTTACTCAGTGAAAAAATTTCAACCCCTTAACTATCTGGGATGTATGTTGTTTTCCACCCTAAATGCAGAAAATAATAATAAAAAATTTGTAGAATTAAATTGCGTTCGATACTTAAAATTTTAGTAATGTATATTGTAGCAGTCAGTGTCAGTTCCTCAGTGAAAAAATTTTTACCCCTTAACTGTCGGGAATGTATGTTGATTTCCACCCCAAATGCCCAAAAATATTTTTAAAAAATTTGTAGAATTAAATTGCGCTCGATACTTAAAATTTTAGTACTGTATATTGTAGCAGTCAGTGTCAGTTACTCAGTGAAAAAATTTCAACCCCTTAACTGTCGGGGATGTATGTTGATTTCCACCCCAAATGCACAAAAATATTTTAAAAAAATTTGTAAAATTAAATTACGCTCTATAACTAAAATATTAGTACTGTATATTGTAGCAGTCAGTGTCAGTTACTCAGTGAACAAATTTTTACCCCTTAACTTTCGGGGATCTATGTTTTTTTCCAGCCTAAATGCAAAAAAATATTAATAAAAAATTTGTAGAATTAAATTGCGCTCGATACTTAAAATTTTAGTACTGTATATTGTAGTAGTCATTGTCAATTACTCAGTGAAAAAATTTCAACCCCTTAACTATCTGGGATGCATGTTTTTTTCCACCCTAAATGCAAAAAAATATTAATAAAAAATTTGTAGAATTAACTTGCGCTCGATACTTAAAATTTTGGAACTGTATATTGTAGCAGTTAGTGTCAGTCACTCAATGAAAAAAATTCCCTCCCCTTAACTAGCGGTTTTGCATGTTTTTTTCCACCCCAAATGCCCAAAAATATTAATAAAAAATTTCTAGGATTAAATTTCGCAGGATACTAAAAATTTTAGTACTGTGTATTGTAGCAGTCAGTGTCAGTTACTCAGTGAAAAAATTTCAACCCCTTAACTGTCGGGGATGTATGTTGATTTCCACCCCAAATGCCCAAAAATATTAATAAAAAATTTGTAAAATTAAATTACGCTCTATAACTAAAATATTAGTACTGTATATTGTAGTAGTCAGTGTCAGTTACTCAGTGAACAAATTTTTACCCCTTAACTTTCGGGGATCTATGTTTTTTTCCACCCTAAATGCAAAAAAATATTAATAAAAAATTTGTAGAATTAAATTGCGCTCGATACTTAAAATTTTAGTACTGTATATTGTGGCAGTCATTGTCAGTTACTCAGTGAAAAAATTTCAACCCCTTAACTATCTGGGATGCATGTTTTTTTCCACCCTAAATGCAAAAAAATATTAATAAAAAATTTGTAGAATTAAATTGCGATCGATACTTGAAATTTTGGAACTGTATATTGTAGCAGTTAGTGTCAGCCACTCAATGAAAAAATTCCCTCCCCTTAACTAGCGGTTTTGCATGTTTTTTTCCACCCCAAATGCCCAAAAATATTAATAAAAAATTTGTATGATTAAATTTCGCTGGATACTTAAAATTTTAGTACTGTATATTGTAGCAGTCATTGTCAGTTACTCAGTGAAAAAATTTCAACCCCTTAACTGTCGGGGATGTATGTTGTTTTCCACCCTAAATGCACAAAAATATTTTTAAAAAATTTGTAGACTTAAATTACGCTGGATACTTGGAATTTAGCACTGTATGTTGTAGCAGTTAGTACCAGTTACTCAGTGAAAAAATTTCAACCCCTTAACTGTCGGGGATGTATGTTGTTTTCCACCCTAAATGCACAAAAATATTAATAAAAAATTTGAAGAATTAAATTGCGTTCGATACTTAAAATTTTAGTACTGTTTATTGTAGCAGTCAGTGTCAGTTACTCAGTGAAAAGATTTCAACCCCTTAACTGTCGGGGATGTATGTTGATTTCCACCCCAAATGCCCAAAAATATTTTTAAAAAATTTGTAGAATTAAATTACGTTCCATAATTAAAATTTTAGTACTGTTTATTGTAGCAGTCAGTGTCAGTTACTCAGTGAAAAGATTTCAACCCCTTAACTGTCGGGGATGTATGTTGATTTCCACCCCAAATGCCCAAAAATATTTTTAAAAAATTTGTAGAATTAAATTTCGCTCGATACTTAAAATTTTAGCACTGTATATTGTGGCAGTTAGTGTCTGTCACTCAATGAAAAAATTCCCTCCCCTTAACTATCTGGGATGCATGTTTTTTTCCACCATAAATGCAAAAGAATATTAATAAAAAATTTGTAGAATTAAATTACGCAAGATACTTAAAAGTTTAGTACTGTATATTGTAGTAGTCATTGTCAGTTACTCGGTGAAAAAATTTCAACCCCTTAACTATCTGGGATGTATGTTGCTTTCCACCCTAAATGCACAAAAATATTAATAAAAAATTTGTAGAATTAAATTGCGCTCGATACTTAAAATTTTAGTACTGTATATTGTAGCAGTCAGTGTCAGTTACTCAGTGAACAAATTTTCACACCTTAACTTTCGGGGATCTATGTTGATTTCCACCCCAAATGCACAAAAATATTTTAAAAAAATTTGTAGAATTAAATTGCGCTCGATACTTAAAATTTTAGTACTGTATATTGTGGCAGTTAGTGTCAGTCACTCAATGAAAAAATTCCCTCCCCTTAACTAGCGGTTTTGCATGTTGTTTCCACCCCAAATGCCCAAAAATATTAATAAAAAATTTGTAGAATTAAATTACGCTCGATACTTAAAATTTTAGTACTGTATATTGTAGACGTCATTGTCAGTTACTCAGTTAAAAAATTTCAACCCCTTAACTATCTGGGATGTATGTTGTTTTCCACCCTAAATGCACAAAAATATTAATAAAAAATTTGTAGAATTAAATTGCGCTCGATACTTGAAATTTTAGTACTGTATATTGTAGCCGTCATTGTCAGTTACTCAGTGAAAAAATTTCAACCCCTTAACTGTCGGGGATGTATTTTTTTTCCACCCTAAATGCACAAAAATATTAATAAAAAATTTGTAGAATTAAATTGCGATCGATACTTGAAATTTTGGAACTGTATATTGTAGCAGTTAGTGTCAGTTACTCAGTGAAAAAATTACAACCCCTTAACTATCTGGGATGTATGTTTTTTTCCACACTAAATGCACAAAAATATTAATAAAAAATTTGTAGAATTAAATTGCGCTCGATACTTGAAATTTTAGTACTGTATATTGTAGCCGTCATTGTCAGTTACTCAGTGAAAAAATTTCAACCCCTTAACTGTCGGGGATGTATTTTTTTTCCACCCTAAATGCACAAAAATATTAATAAAAAATTTGTAGAATTAAATTGCGATCGATACTTGAAGTTTTGGAACTATATATTGTAGCAGTTAGTGTCAGCCTCTCAATGAATAATTCCCTCCCCTTAACTAGCGGTTTTGCATGTTTTTTTCCACCCCAAATGCCCAAAAATATTAATAAAAAATTTGTATGATTAAATTTCGCTGGATACTTAAAATTTTAGTACTGTATATTGTAGCAGTCATTGTCAGTTACTCAGTGAAAAAATTTCAACCCCTTAACTGTCGGGGATGTATGTTGTTTTCCACCCTAAATGCACAAAAATATTTTTAAAAAATTTGTAGAATTATATTACGCTGGATACTTGGAATTTTAGCACTGTATGTTGTAGCAGTTAGTACCAGTTACTCAGTGAAAAAATTTCAAACCCTTAACTATCTGGGATGTATGTTGTTTTCCACCCCAAATGCCCAAAAATATTAATAAAAAATTTGTGGATTTAAATTGAGTTCGATAATTAAAATTTGGTACTGTATATTGTAGCCGTCAGTGTCGGTTACTCAGTGAAAAAATTACAACCCCTTAACTGTCGGGGATGTATGTTGATTTCCACCCCAAATGCCCAAAAATATATTTTAAAAATTTGTAGAGTTATATTACGCAGGATACTTGGAATTTTAGCACTGTATGTTGTAGCAGTTAGTACCAGTTACTCAGTGAAAAAATTTCAACCCCTTAACTGTCGGGGATGTATGTTGTTTTCCACCCTAAATGCACAAAAATATTAATAAAAAATTTGAAGAATTAAATTGCGTTCGATACTTAAAATTTTAGTACTGTTTATTGTAGCAGTCAGTGTCAGTTACTCAGTCAATAAATTTCAACCCCTTAACTGTCGGGGATGTATGTTGATTTCCACCCCAAATGCCCAAAAATATTTAAAAAAATTTGTAAAATTAAATTACGTTCCATAATTAAAATATTAGTACTGTATATTGTAGTAGTCAGTGTCAGTTACTCAGTGAAAAAATTTCAACCCCTTAACTGTCGGGGATGTATGTTGTTTCCACCCCAAATGCCCAAAAATATTTTTAAAAAATTTGTAGAATTAAATTTCGCTCGATACTTAAAATTTTAGCACTGTATATTGTGGCAGTTAGTGTCTGTCACTCAATGAAAAAATTCCCTCCCCTTAACTATCTGGGATGCATGTTTTTTTCCACCCTAAATGCAAAAGAATATTAATAAAAAATTTGTAGAATTAAATTACGCAAGATACTTAAAATTTTAGTACTGTATATTGTAGCCGTCATTGTCAGTTACTCAGTGAAAAATTTACAACCCCTTAACTATCTGGGATGTATGTTGTTTTCCACCCCAAATGCACAAAAATATTAATAAAAAATTTGTAGAATTAAATTGCGCTCGATACTTAAAATTTCAGTACTGTATATTGTAGCAGTCAGTGTCAGTTACTCAGTGAAACAATTTTTACCCCTTAACTTTCGGGGATCTATCTTGATTTCCAACCCAAATGCCCAAAAATATTAATAAAAAATTTGTAGAATTAAATTACGCTCGATACTTAAAATTTTAGTACTGTATATTGTAGCAGTCAGTGTCAGTTACTCAGTTGAAAAATTTCAACCCCTTAGCAGTCGGGGATGTATGTTGTTTTCCACACCAAATGCCCAAAAATATTTTTAAAAAATTTGTAGAATCAAATTACGTGGGATACATGAAATTTTAGCACTGTTGATTGTGGCAGTTAGTGCCTGAGACTCAATGAATAAATTCCCTTCCCTTAACTAGCGGTTTTGTATGTTTTTTTCCACCCCAAATGCCCAAAAATATTAATAAAAAATTTGTAGATTTAAATTGAGTTCGATAATTAAAATTTGGTACTGTATATTGTAGCCGTCAGTGTCGGTTACTCAGTGAAAAAATTTCAACCCCTTAACTGTCGGGAATGTATGTTGATTTCCACCCCAAATGCCCAAAAATATTTTAAAAAAATTTGTAGAATTAAATTGCGCTCGATACTTAAAATTTTAGTACTGTATATTGTAGCAGTCAGTGTCAGTTACTCTGTGAACAAATTTTTACCCCTTAACTTTCGGGGATCTATGTTTTTTTCCAGCCTAAATGCAAAAAAATATTAATAAAAAATTTGTAGAATTAAATTGCGCTCGATACTTAAAATTTTAGTACTGTATATTGTAGCAGTCTGTGTCAGTTACACAGTGAAAAAATTTCAACCCCTTAGCAGTCGGGGATGTATGTTGTTTTCCACCCCAAATGCCCAAAAATATTTTTAAAAAATTTGTAGAATCAAATTACGCTGGATACTTGAAATTTTAGCACTGTATATTGTGGCAGTTAGAGTCAGTCACTCAATGAAAACATTCCCTCCCCTTAACTAGCGGTTTTGCATGTTGTTTTCCACCCCAAATGCCCAAAAATATTAATAAAAAATTTGTAGAATTAAATTGCGCTCGATACTTAAAATTTTAGTACTGTATATTGTAGTAGTCATTGTCAATTACTCAGTGAAAAAATTTCAACCCCTTAACTATCTGGGATGCATGTTTTTTTCCACCCTAAATGCAAAAAAATATTAATAAAAAATTTGTAGAATTAAATTACGCTCGATACTTAAAATTTTAGTACTGTATATTGTAGCAGTCTGTGTCAGTTACTCAGTGAAAAAATTTCAACCCCTTAACTATCTTGGATGCATGTTGTTTTCCACCCCAAATGCCCACAAATATTAATAAAAAATTTGAAGGATTAAATTTCGCTAGATACTTAAAAGTTTAGTACTGTGTATTGTAGCAGTCATTGTCAGTTACTCAGTTAAAAAATTTCAACCCCTTAACTATCTGGGATGTATGTTGTTTTCCACCCTAAATGCACAAAAATATTAATAAAAAATTTGTAGAATTAAATTGCGCTCGATACTTAAAATTTTAGTACTGTATATTGTAGCAGTCAGTGTCAGTTACTCAGTGAAAAAATTTTTACCCCTTAACTTTCGGGGATCTATGTTGATTTCCACCCCAAATGCCCAAAAATATTAATAAAAAATTTGTAGAATTAAATTGCGCTCGATAATTAAAATTTGGTACTGTATATTGTAGCCTTCAGTGTCGGTCCCTCAGTGAAAAAATTTTTACCCCTTAACTGTCGGGGATGTATGTTGATTTCCACCCCAAATGCCCAAAAATATATTTTAAAAATTTGTAGAATTAAATTGCGCTCGATACTTAAAATTTTAGCACTGTATATTGTGGCAGTTAGTGTCAGTCACTCAATGAAAAAATTCCCTCCCCTTAACTAGCGGTTTTGCATGTTGTTTTCCACCCCAAATGCCCAAAAATATTAATAAAAAATTTGTAGAATTAAATTGCGCTCGATACTTAAAATTTTAGTACTGTATATTGTAGCAGTCATTGTCAATTACTCAGTGAAAAAATTTCAACCCCTTAACTATCTGGGATGCATGTTTTTTTCCACCCTAAATGCAAAAAAATATTAATAAAAAATTTGTAGAATTAAATTACGCTCGATACTTAAAATTTTAGTACTGTATATTGTAGCAGTCTGTGTCAGTTACTCAGTGAAAAAATTTCAACCCCTTAACTATCTGGGATCTATGTTGATTTCAACCCCAAATGCCCAAAAATATTAATAAAAAATTTGTAGGATTAAATTTCGATGGATACTTAAAATTTTAGAACTGTATATTGTAGCAGTCATTGTCAATTACTCAGTGAAAAAATTTCAACCCCTTAACTATCTGGGATGCATGTTTTTTTCCACCCTAAATGCAAAAAAATATTAATAAAAAATTTGTAGAATTAAATTACGCTTGATACTTAAAATTTTAGTACTGTATATTGTAGCAGTCAGTGTCAGTTACTCAGTGAAAAAATTTTTACCCCTTAACTTTCGGGGATCTATGTTGATTTCCACACCAAATGCCCACAAATATTAATAAAAAATTTGTAGAATTAAATTACGCTCGAGACTTAAAATTTTAGTACTGTATATTGTAGCAGTCAGCGTCTGAGACTCAATGAAAAAATTCCCTCCCCTTAACTAGCGGTTTTGTATGTTTTTCTCCACCCCAAATGCCCAAAAATATTAATAAAAAATTTGAAGGATTAAATTTCGCTGGATACTTAAAATTATAGTACTGTATATTGTGGCAGTCATTGTCAGTTACTCAGTGAAAAAATTACAACCCCTTAACTGTCGGGGATGTATGTTGATTTCCACCCCAAATGCCCAAAAATATTAATAAAAAATTTGTAAAATTAAATTACGTTCCATAATTAAAATATTAGTACTGTATATTGTAGTAGTCAGTGTCAGTTAATCAGTGAAAAAATTTCAACCCCTTAGCTGTCGGGGATGTATGTTGTTTTCCACCCCAAATGCCCAAAAAAATTTTTTAAAATTTGAAGAATTAAATTGCGCTCGATACTTAAAATTGTAGTACTGTATATTGTAGCAGTCAGTGTCAGTTACTCAGAGAAAAAATTTTTACACCAAAACTTACGTGGATCTATGTTGATTTCAAACCCAAATGCCCAAAAATATTTTTAAAAAATTTGTAGAAATAAATTTCGCTCTATACTTAAAATTTTAGCACTGTATATTGTGGCAGTTAGTGTCTGTCACTCAATGAAAAAATTCCCTCCCCTTAACTATCTGGGATGCATGTTTTTTTCCACCCTAAATGCAAAAGAATATTAATAAAAAATTTGTAGAATTAAATTACGCAAGATACTTAAAATTTTAGTACTGTATATTGTAGCCGTCATTGTCAGTTACTCAGTGAAAAATTTACAACCCCTTAACTATCTGGGATGTATGTTGTTTTCCACCCCAAATGCACAAAAATATTAATAAAAAATTTGTCAAATTAAATTGGGCTCGATATTTAAAATTTTAGTACTGTATATTGTTGCAGTTAGTGTCAGTTACTCGGTGAAAAAATTTCAACCCCTTAACTATCTGGGATGTATGTTGTTTTCCACCCCAAATGCCCACAAATATTAATAAAAAATTTGTAGAATTAAATTACGCTCGATACTTAAAATTTTAGTACTGTGTATTGTAGCAGTCAGTGTCAGTTACTCAGTGAAAAAATTTCAACCCCTTAACTGTCGGGGATGTATGTTGATTTCCAACCCAAATGCCCAAAAATATTAATAAAAAATTTGTAAAATTAAATTACGCTTCATAATTAAAATATTAGTACTGTATATTGTAGTAGTCAGTGTCAGTTACTCAGTGAAAAAATTTCAACCCCTTAGCTGTCGGGGATGTATGTTGTTTTCCACCCCAAATGCCCAAAAATATTTTTAAAAAATTT
Organism: Diplolepis rosae; assembly: GCA_030998225.1. Lineage (NCBI taxonomy): Eukaryota > Metazoa > Arthropoda > Insecta > Hymenoptera > Diplolepididae > Diplolepis > Diplolepis rosae. The sequence continues at coordinate 1,252,937 of JAPYXD010000546.1, forward strand.
GTAGAATTAAATTTCGCTCGATACTTAAAATTGTAGCACTGTATATTGTAGCAGTTACTGTCTGTCACTCAATGAAAAAATTCCCTCCCCTTAACTAGCGGTTATGTATGTTTTTTTCCACCCCAAATGCCCAAAAATATTAATAAAAAATTTGTAGGATTAAATTTCGCTGGATACTTAAAATTTTAGTACTGTCTATTGTAGTAGTCAGTGTCAGTTACTCAGTGAAAAAATTTCAACCCCTTAGCTGTCGGGGATGTATGTTGTTTTCCACCCCAAATGCCCAAAAATAATTTTAAAAAATTTGTAGAGTTATATTACGCTGGATACTTGGAATTTTAGCACTGTATGTTGTAGCAGTTAGTATCAGTTACTCAGTGAAAAAATTTCAAACCCTTAACTATCTGGGATGTATGTTGTTTTCCACCCTAAATGCACAAAAATATTAATAAAAAATTTGAAGAATTAAATTGCGCTCGATACTTAAAATTTTAGTACTGTATATTGTAGCCGTCATTGTCAGTTACTCAGTGAAAAAATTTCAACCCCTTAACTGTCGGGGATGTATGTTGATTTCCACCCCAAATGCCCAAAAATATTAATAAAAAATTTGTAAAATTAAATTACGTTCCATAATTAAAATATTAGTACTGTATATTGTAGTAGTCAGTGTCAGTTACTCAGTGAAAAAATTTCAACCCCTTAACTGTCGGGGATGTATGTTGTTTCCACCCCAAATGCCCAAAAATATTTTTAAAAAATTTGTAGAATTAAATTTCGCTCGATACTTAAAATTTTAGCACTGTATATTGTGGCAGTTAGTGTCTGTCACTCAATGAAAAAATTCCCTCCCCTTAACTAGCGGTTTTGTATGTTTTTTTCCACGCCAAATGCCCAAAAATATTAATAAGAAATTTGTAGGATTAAATTTCGCTGGATACTTAAAATTTTAGTACTGTATATTGTAGCAGTCATTGTCAGTTACTCAGTGAAAAAATTTCAGCCCCTTAGCTGTCGGGGATGTATGTTGATTTCCACCCCAAATGCACAAAAATATTAATAAAAAATTTGTCAAATTAAATTGGGCTCGATATTTAAAATTTTAGTACTGTATATTGTTGCAGTTAGTGTCAGTTACTCGGTGAAAAAATTTCAACCCCTTAACTATCTGGGATGTATGTTGTTTTCCACCCTAAATGCACAAAAATATTAATAAAAAATTTGTAGAATTAAATTACCCTCGATACTTAAAATTTTAGTACTGTATATTGTAGCAGTCAGTGTCAGTTACTCAGTGAAAAAATTTCAACCCCTTAGCAGTCGGGGATGTATGTTGTTTTCCACAACAAATGCCCAAAAATATTTTTCAAAAATTTGTAGAATCAAATTACGCTGGATACTTGAAATTTTAGCACTGTTTATTGTGGCAGTTAGTGTCTGAGACTCAATGAAAAAATTCCCTCCCTTAATTAGCGGTTTTGTATGTTTTTTTCCACCCCAAATGCCCAAAAATATTAATAAGAAATTTGTAGGATTAAATTTCGCTGGATACTTAAAATTTTAGTACTGTATATTGTGGCAGTCATTGTCAGTTACTCAGTGAAAAAATTTCAACCCCTTAACTGTCGCGGATGTATGTTGTTTTCCACCCAAAATGCCCAAAAATAATTTTAAAAAATTTGTAGAGTTATATTACGCTGGATACTTGGAATTTTAGCACTGTATGTTGTAGCAGTTAGTATCAGTTACTCAGTGAAAAAATTTCAAACCCTTAACTATCTGGGATGTATGTTGTTTTCCACCCTAAATGCACAGAAAAATTAATAAAAAATTTGTAGAATTAAATTGCGCTCGATACTTAAAATTTTAGTACTGTATATTGTGGCAGTTAGTGTCAGTCAATCAATGAAAAAATTTCAACCCCTTAACTGTCGGGGATGTATGTTGATTTCCACCCCAAATGCCCAAAAATATTTTTTAAAAAATTTGTAGAATCAAATTACGCTGGATTCTTGAAATTTTAGCACTGTATATTGTGGCAGTTAGTGTCTGACACTCAATGAAAAAATTCCCTCCCCTTAACTAGCGGTTTTGTATGTTTTTTTCCACCCCAAATACAGAAAAATATTAATAATAAATTTGTAGGATTAAATTTCGCTGGATACTTAAAATTTTAGTACTGTGTATTGTAGCAGTCAGTGTCAGTAACTCAGTTAAAACATTTCAGCCCCTTAGCTGTCGGGGATGTATGTTGTTTTCCACCCCAAATGCCCAAAAAATATTTTTAAAAAATTTGTAGAATCAAATTACGCTGGATTCTTGAAATTTTAGCACTGTATATTGTGGCAGTTAGTGTTTGCCACTCAATGAAAAAAATTCCCTCCCCTTAACTAGCGGTTTTGTATGTTTTTTTCCACCCCAAATGCCCAAAAATATTAATAAAAAATTTGTAGGATTAAATTTCGCTGGATACTTAAATTTTTAGTACTGTATATTGTAGCAGTCATTGTCAGTTACTCAGTGAAAAAATTTCAACCCCTTAACTGTCGGTGATGTATGTTGTTTTCCACCCAAAATGCCCAAAAATAATTTTAAAAAATTTGTAGAGTTATATTACGCTGGATACTTGGAATTTTAGCACTGTATGTTGTAGCAGTTAGTATCAGTTACTCAGTGAAAAAATTTCAAACCCTTAACTATCTGGGATGTATGTTGTTTTCCACCCTAAATGCACAGAAAAATTAATAAAAAATTTGTAGAATTAAATTGCGCTCGATACTTAAAATTTTAGTACTGTATATTGTGGCAGTTAGTGTCAGTCAATCAATGAAAAAAATTTCAACCCCTTAACTGTCGGGGATGTATGTTGATTTCCACCCCAAATGCCCAAAAATTTTTAATAAAAAATTTGTAGAATTAAATTACGCTCGATACTTAAAATTTTAGTACTGTATATTGTAGACGTCATTGTCAGTTACTCAGTTAAAAAATTTCAACCCCTTAACTATCTGGGATGTATGTTGTTTTCCACCCTAAATGCACAAAAATATTAATAAAAAATTTGTAGAATTAAATTGCGCTCGATACTTGAAATTTTAGTACTGTATATTGTAGCCGTCATTGTCAGTTACTCAGGGAATTAATTTCAACCACTTAACTATCTGGGATGTATGTTGTTTTTCACCCTAAATGCACAAAAATATTAATAAAAAATTTGTAGAATTAAATTGCGATCGATACTTGAAATTTTGGAACTGTATATTGTAGCAGTTAGTGTCAGCCACTCAATGAAAAAATTCCCTCCCCTTAACTAGCGGTTTTGCATGTTTTTTTCCACCCCAAATGCCCAAAAATATTAATAAAAAATTTGTATGATTAAATTTCGCTGGATACTTAAAATTTTAGTACTGTATATTGTAGCAGTCATTGTCAGTTACTCAGTGAAAAAATTTCAACCCCTTAACTGTCGGGGATGTATGTTGTTTTCCACCCCAAATGCCCAAAAATATTTTTAAAAAATTTGTAGAGTTATATTACGCTGGATACTTGGAATTTTAGCACTGTATGTTGTAGCAGTTAGTATCAGTTACTCAGTGAAAAAATTTCAAACCCTTAACTATCTGGGATGTATGTTGTTTTCCACCCTAAATGCACAAAAATATTAATAAAAAATTTGAAGAATTAAATTGCGTTCGATACTTAAAATTTTAGTACTGTTTATTGTAGCAGTCAGTGTCAGTTACTCAGTGAAAAGATTTCAACCCCTTAACTGTCGGGGATGTATGTTGATTTCCACCCCAAATGCCCAAAAATATTAATAAAAAATTTGTAAAATTAAATTACGTTCCATAATTAAAATATTAGTACTGTATATTGTAGTAGTCAGTGTCAGTTACTCAGTGAAAAAATTTCAACCCCTTAACTGTCGGGGATGTATGTTTTTTCCACCCCAAATGCCCAAAAATATTTTTAAAAAATTTGTAGAATTAAATTTCGCTCGATACTTAAAATTTTAGCACTGTATATTGTGGCAGTTAGTGTCTGTCACTCAATGAAGAAATCCCCTCCCCTTAATTAGCGGTTTTTTGTATGTTTTTTCCACCCCAAATGCCCAAAAATATTAATAAGAAATTTGTAGAATTAAATTTCGCTCGATACTTAAAATTTTAGCACTGTATATTGTAGCAGTCAGTGTCAGTTACTCAGTGAAAAAATTTCAACCCCTTAACTGTCGGGGATGTATGTTGTTTTCCACCCCAAATGCCCAAAAATATTTTTAAAAAATTTGTAGAATTAAATTGCGCTCGATATTTAAAATTTTAGTACTGTATATTGTTGCAGTCAGTGTCAGTTACTCAGTGAAAAAATTTTTACCCCTTAACTTTCGAGGATCTATGTTGATTTCCACCCAAAATGCCCACAAATATTAATAAAAAATTTGTAGAATTAAATTACCCTCGATACTTAAAATTTTAGTACTGTATATTGTAGCAGTCAGTGTCAGTTACTCAGTGAAAAAATTTCAACCCCTTAGCAGTCGGGGATGTATGTTGTTTTCCACAACAAATGCCCAAAAATATTTTTCAAAAATTTGTAGAATCAAATTACGCTGGATACTTGAAATTTTAGCACTGTTTATTGTGGCAGTTAGTGTCTGAGACTCAATGAAAAAATTCCCTCCCTTAATTAGCGGTTTTGTATGTTTTTTTCCACCCCAAATGCCCAAAAATATTAATAAGAAATTTGTAGGATTAAATTTCGCTGGATACTTAAAATTTTAGTACTGTATATTGTAGCAGTCATTGTCAGTTACTCAGTGAAAAAATTTCAGCCCCTTAGCTGTCGGGGATGTATGTTGTTTTCCACCCCAAATGCCCAAAAATATTTTTAAAAAATTTGTAGAATCAAATTACGCTGGATTCTTGAAATTTTAGCACTGTATATTGTGGCAGTTAGTGTTTGCCACTCAATGAAAAAATTCCCTCCCCTTAACTAGCGGTTTTGTATGTTTTTTTCCACCCCAAATACCCAAAAATATTAATAAAAAATTTGTAGGATTAAATTTCGCTGGATACTTAAAATTTTAGTACTGTATATTGTAGCAGTCATTGTCAGTTACTCAGTGAAAAAATTTCAACCCCTTAACTGTCGCGGATGTATGTTGTTTTCCACCCAAAATGCCCAAAAATATTTTTTAAAAAATTTGTAGAGTTATATTACGCTGGATACTTGGAATTTTAGCACTGTATGTTGTAGCAGTTAGTATCAGTTACTCAGTGAAAAAATTTCAAACCCTTAACTATCTGGGATGTATGTTGTTTTCCACCCTAAATGCACAGAAAAATTAATAAAAAATTTGTAGAATTAAATTGCGCTCGATACTTAAAATTTTAGTACTGTATATTGTGGCAGTTAGTGTCAGTCAATCAATGAAAAAATTTCAACCCCTTATCTGTCGGGGATGTATGTTGTTTTCCACCCCAAATGCACAAAAATATTAATAAAAAATTTGTAGAATTAAATTGAGTTCGATACTTAAAATTTTAGTACTGTATATTGTAGCAGTCATTGTCAGTTACTCAGTGAAAAAATTTCAACCCCTTAACTGTCGGGGATGTATGTTGTTTTCCACCCTAAATGCACAAAAATATTAATAAAAAATTTGAAGAATTAAATTGCGTTCGATACTTAAAATTTTAGTACTGTATATTGTAGCCGTCATTGTCAGTTACTCAGTGAAAAAATTTCAACCCCTTAACTGTCGGGGATGTATGTTGATTTCCACCCCAAATGCCCAAAAATATTAATAAAAAATTTGTAAAATTAAATTACGTTCCATAATTAAAATATTAGTACTGTATATTGTAGTAGTCAGTGTCAGTTACTCAGTGAAAAAATTTCAACCCCTTAACTGTCGGGGATGTATGTTGTTTTCCACCCCAAATGCCCAAAAATATTTTTAAAAAATTTGTAGAATTAAATTTCGCTCGATACTTAAAATTTTAGCACTGTATATTGTGGCAGTTAGTGTCTGTCACTCAATGAAAAAATTCCCTCCCCTTAACTATCTGGGATGCATGTTTTTTTCCACCCTAAATGCAAAAGAATATTAATAAAAAATTTGTAGAATTAAATTACGCAAGATACTTAAAATTTTAGTACTGTATATTGTAGCCGTCATTGTCAGTTACTCAGTGAAAAAATTTCAACCCCTTAACTGTCGGGGATGTATGTTGATTTCCACCCCAAATGCCCAAAAATATTAATAAAAAATTTGTAAAATTAAATTGCGATCGATACTTGAAATTTTGGAACTGTATATTGTAGCAGTTAGTGTCAGCCACTCAATGAAAAATTCCCGCCCCTTAACTATCGGTGTTGCATGTTTTTTTCCACCCCAAATGCCCAAAAATATTAATAAAAAATTTGTATGATTAAATTTCGCTGGATACTTAAAATGTTAGTTCTGTATATTGTAGCAGTCATTGTCAGTTTCTCGGTGAAAAAATTTCAACCCCTTATCTGTCGGGGATGTATGTTGTTTTCCACCCCAAATGCCCAAAAATATTTTTAAAAAATTTGTAGAGTTATATTACGCTGGATACTTGGAATTTTAGCACTGTATGTTGTAGCAGTTAGTACCAGTTACTCAGTGAAAAAATTTCAACCCCTTAACTGTCGGGGATGTATGTTGTTTTCCACCCTAAATGCACAAAAATATTAATAAAAAATTTGTAGAATTAAATTTCGATCGATACTTAAAATTTTAGTACTGTATATTGTAGCAGTCAGTGACAGTTACACAGTGAAAAAATTTCAACCCCTTAACTGTCGGGGATGTATGTTGATTTCCACCCCAAATGCCCAAAAATATTAATAAAAAATTTGTAAAATTAAATTACGTTCCATAATTAAAATATTAGTACTGTATATTGTAGTAGTCAGTGTCAGTTACTCAGTGAAAAAATTTCAACCCCTTAACTGTCGGGGATGTATGTTGTTTCCACCCCAAATGCCCAAAAATATTTTTAAAAAATTTGTAGAATTAAATTTCGCTGGATACTTAAAATTTTAGCACTGTATATTGTAGCAGTTAGTGTCAGTCACTCAATGAAAAAATTCCCTCCCCTTAACTATCTGGGATGCATGTTTTTTTCCACCCTAAATGCAAAAAAATATTAATAAAAAATTTGTAGAATTAAATTGCGCTCGATACTTAAAATTTTAGTACTGTATATTGTAGCAGTCAGTGTCAGTTACTCAGTGAAAAAATTTCAACCCCTTAACTATCTGGGATGTATGTTTTTTTCCACCCTAAATGCAAAAAAATATTAATAAAAAATTTGTAGAATTAAATTGCGCTCGACACTAAAAATTTTAGTACTGTATATTGTAGCAGTCAGTGTCAGTTACTCAGTGAAAAAATTTTTACCCCTTAACTGTCGGGGGTCTATGTTGATTGCAACCCCAAATGCCCAAAAATATTAATAGAAAATTTGTAGGATTAAATTTCGATGGATACTTAAAATTTTAGTACTGTATATTGTAGCAGTCAGTGTCAGTTACTCAGTGAAAAATGTCAAACCCTTAACTAACGGGGTTGTATGTTGTTTTCCACCCTAAATGCACAAAAATATTAATAAAAAATTTGTAGAATTAAATTGAGTTTGATACTTAAAATTTTAGTACTGTATATTGTAGCAGTCAGTGTCAGTCACTCAATGAAAAAATTCCCTCCCTTTACTAGCGGTTTTGCATGTTGTTTTCCACCCCAAATGCCCAAAAATATTAATAAAAAATTTGTAGGATTAAATTTCGCTGGATACTTAAAATTTTAGAACTGTATATTGTAGCAGTTAGTGTCAGTCACTCAATGAAAAAATTCCCTCCCCTTAACTAGCGGTTTTGCATGTTGTTTTCCACCCCAAATGCCCAAAAATATTTTTAAAAAGTTTTAGGATTAAATTTCGCTGGATACTTAAAATTTTAGCACTGTATATTGTAGCAGTTAGTGTCAGTCACTCAATGAAGAAATTCCCTCCCCTTATATTGTCCCCTTAACTAGCGGTTTTGTATGTTTTTTTCCACCCCAAATGCCCAAAAATATTAATAAAAAATTTGTATGATTAAATTTCGCTCGATACTTAAAATTTTAGCACTGTATATTGTGGCAGTTAGTGTCTGTCACTCAAGGAAGAAATTCCCTCGTCTTAACTAGCGGTTTTGCATGTTGTTTTCCACCCCAAATGCCCAAAAATATTTTTAAAAAATTTGTAGAATTAAATTACGCTCGATACTTAAAATTTTAGTACAGTATATTGTAGCAGTCAGTGTCAGTTACTCAGTGAAAAATGTCAACCCCTTAACAATCGGGGATGCATGTTGTTTTCCACACCAAATGCCCAAAAATATTAATAAAAAATTTGTAGAATTAAATTACGCTGGATACTTGAAATTTTAGCACTGTTTATTGTGGCAGTTAGTGTCTGAGACTCAATGAAAAAATTCCCTCCCCTTAACTAGCGGTTTTGTATGTTTTTTTCCACCCCAAATGCCCAAAAATATTAATAAAAAATTTGAAGGATTAAATTTCGCTGGATACTTAAAATTTTAGTACTGTATATTGTGGCAGTCATTGTCAGTTACTCAGTAAAAAATTTCAACCCCTTAGCAGTCGGGGATGTATGTTGTTTTCCACCCCAAATGCCCAAAAATATTTTTAAAAAATTTGTAGAATCAAATTACGCTGGATACTTGAAATTTTAGCACTGTATATTGTGGCAGTTAGTGTCTGTCACTCAATGAAAAATTCCCTCCCCTTAACTAGCGGTTTTGTATGTTTTTTTCCACCCCAAATGCCCAAAAATATTAATAAAAAATTTGTAGGATTAAATTTCGCTGGATACTTAAATTTTTAGTACTGTATATTGTAGCAGTCATTGTCAGTTACTCACTGAAAAATTTCAACCCCTTAACTGTCGGGGATGTATGTTGTTTTCCACCCCAAATGCACAAATATATTAATAAAAAATTTGTAGAATTAAATTGAGTTCGATACTTAAAATTTGGTACTGTATATTGTAGCAGTCAGTGTCAGTTACTCAGTGAAAAAATTTCAACCCCTTAACTATCTGGGATGTATGTTGTTTTCCACCCTCAATGCACAAAAATATTAATAAAAAATTTGTAGAATTAAATTGAGTTCGATACTTAAAATTTTAGTACTGTATATTGTAGCAGTCAGTGTCAGTTACTCAGTGAACAAATTTTTACCCCTTAACTTTCGGGGATCTATGTTGATTTCCACCCCAAATGCCCACAAATATTAATAAAAAATTTGTAGAATTAAATTACGCAAGATACTTAAAATTTTAGTACTGTATATTGTAGCCGTCATTGTCAGTTACTCAGTGAAAAAATTACAACACATTTACTATCTGGGATGTATGTTGTTTTCCACCCTAAATGCACAAAAATATTAATAAAAAATTTGTAGAATTAAATTACGCTCGAGACTTAAAATTTTAGTACTGTATATTGTAGCAGTTAGTGTCAGTAACTCGGTGAAAAAATTTCAACCCCTTAACTTTCGGGGATGTATGTTGTTTTCCACCCCAAATGCACAAAAATATTAATAAAAAATTTGTAGAATTAAATTGCGCTCGATACTTTAAATTTTAGTACTGTATATTGTAGCAGTCAGTGTCAGTTACTCAGTGAAAAATGTCAAACCCTTAACTAACGGGGTTGTATGTTGTTTTCCACCCTAAATGCACAAAAATATTAATAAAAAATTTGTAGAATTAAATTACGCTTGATACTTAAAATTTTCGCACTGTATATTGTGGCAGTAAGTGTCAGTCACTTAATGAAAAAATTCCCTCTCCTTAACTAGCGGTCTTGTATGTTTTTTTCCACCCCAAATCCCCAAAAATATTAATAAAATATTTGTAGGATTAAATTTCGCTGTATACTTAACATTATTGAACTGTTTAGTTATGCAGTTAGTGTCAGTCACTCAATGAAAAAATTCCCTCCCCTTAACTAGCGGTTTTGCATGTTGTTTTCCACCCCAAATGCCCAAAAATTTTTTTAAAACAATTTGTAGAATTAAATTACGCTCGATACTTAAAATTTTAGTACTGTATATTGTAGCAGTCAGTGTCAGTTACTCAGTGAAAAATGTCAACCCCTTAACTATCGGGGTTGTATGTTGTTTTCCACCCTAAATGCACAAAAATATGAATAAAAAATTTGTAGAATTAAATTACGCTCGATACTTAAAATTTTAGTACTGTATATTGTAGCAGTTAGTGTCAGTCACTCAATGAAAAAATTCCCTCCCCTTAACTAGCGGTTTTGCATGTTGTTTTCCACCCCAAATGCCCAAAAATATTTTTAAAAAATTTGTAGAATTAAATTACGCTTGATACTTGAAATTTTAGCACTGTATATTGTAGCAGTTAGTGTCAGTCAGACAATGAAAAAATACCCTCCCCTTAACTAGCGGTTTTGCATGTTGTTTTCCACCCCAAATGCCCAAAAATATTTTTAAAAAATTTGTAGAATCAAATTACGCTGGATACTTGAAATTTTAGTACTGTATATTGTGGCAGTTAGTGTCTGTCACTCAAGGAAGAAATACCCTCCCCTTAACTAGCGGTTTTGCATGTTGTTTTCCACCCCAAATGCCCAAAAATTTTTTTAAAACAATTTGTAGAATTAAATTACGCTCGATACTTAAAATTTTAGTACTGTATATTGTAGCAGTCAGTGTCAGTTACTCAGTGAAAAATTTCAACCCCTTAACTATAGGGGATGTATGTTGTTTTCCACCCTAAATGATAAAAAAATATTAATAAAAAATTTGTAGGATTAAATTACGCTGGATAATAAAAATTTTCGCACTGTATTTTGTAGCAGTAAGTGTCAGTCACTTAATGAAAAAATTCCCTCTCCTTAACTAGCGGTCTTGTATGTTTTTTCCACCCCAAATGCCCAAAAATATGAATAAAAAATTTGTAGAATTAAATTACGATCGAGTCTTAAAATTTTAGTACTGTATATTGTAGCAGTAAGTGTCAGTTACTCGGTGAAAAATTTCAACCCCTTAACTATCTGGGATGCATGTTTTTTTCCACCCTAAATGCAAAAAAATATTAATAAAAAATTTGTAGTATTAAATTACGCTCGATACTTAAAATTTTAGTACAGTATATTGTAGCAGTCAGTGTCAGTTACTCAGTGAAAAATGTCAACCCCTTAACAATCGGGGTTGTATTTTGTTTTCCACCCTAAATGCAAAAAAATATTAATAAAAAATTTGTAGAATTAAATTACGCTTGATAATAAAAATTTTCGCACTGTATATTGTAGCAGTTAGTTTCAGTCAGACAATGAAAAAATACCCTCCCCTTAACTAGCGGTTTTGTATGTTTTTTTCCACGCCAAATGCCCAAAAATATTAATAAAAAATTTGTAGGATTAAATTTCGCTGGATACTTAAAATTTTAGAACTGTATATTGTAGCAGTTAGTGTCAGTCACTCAATGAAAAAATTCCCTCCCCTTAACTAGCGGTTTTGCATGTTGTTTTCCACCCCAAATGCCCAAAAATATTTTTAAAAAATTTGTAGAATTAAATTACGCTCGATACTTAAAATTTTAGTACTGTATATTGTAGCAGTCAGTGTCAGTTACTCAGTGAAAAATGTCAACCCCTTAACTATCGGGGTTGTATTTTGTTTTCCACCCTAAATGCAAAAAATATTAATAAAAAATTTGTTGAATTAAATTACGCTCGATACATAAAATTTTAGTACTGTATATTGTAGCAGTCAGTGTCTGTCACTCAATGAAAAAATTCCCTCCCCTTAACTATCGGTTTTGCATGTTGTTTTCCACCCCAAATGCCCAAAAATATTTTTAAAAAATTTGTAGAATTAAATTACGCTTGATACTTGAAATTTTAGCACTGTATATTGTAGCAGTTAGTGTCAGTCAGACAATGAAAAAATACCCTCCCCTTAACTAGCGGTTTTGCATGTTGTTTTCCACCCCAAATGCCCAAAAATATTTTTAAAAAATTTGTAGAATCAAATTACGCTGGATACTTGAAATTTTAGTACTGTATACTGTAGCAGTTAGTGTCTGTCACTCAAGGAAGAAATACCCTCCCCTTAACTAGCGGTTTTGCATGTTGTTTTCCACCCCAAATGCCCAAAAATTTTTTTAAAACAATTTGTAGAATTAAATTACGCTCGATACTTAAAATTTTAGTACAGTATATTGTAGCAGTCAGTGTCAGTTACTCAGTGAAAAATGTCAACCCCTTAACAATCGGGGTTGTATTTTGTTTTCCACCCTAAATGCAAAAAAATATTAATAAAAAATTTGTAGAATTAAATTACGCTTGATAATAAAAATTTTCGCACTGTATATTGTTGCAGTAAGTGTCAGTCACTTAATGAAAAAATTCCCTCTCCTTAACTAGCGGTCTTGTATGTTGATTTCCACCCCAAATGCCCAAAAATATTAATAAAAAATTTGTAGGATTAAATTTCGCTGGATACTTAAAATTTTAGCACTGTATATTGTAGCAGTTAGTGTCAGTCACTCAATGAAAAAATTCCCTCCCCTTAACTAGCGGTTTTGCATGTTGTTTTCCACCCCAAATGCCCAAAAATATTTTTAAAAAATTTGTAGAATTAAATTACGCTGGATAATAAAAATTTTCGCACTGTATTTTGTAGCAGTTAGTGTCAGTTACTCAGTGAAAAAGTTTAAACACCTTAACTATCTGGGATGTATGTTGTTTTCCACCATAAATGCACAAAAATATGAATAAAAAATTTGTAGAATTAACTTACGCTTGATACTTAAAATTTTAGTACTGTATATTGTAGCAGACAGTGTCAGTAACTCAGCGAAAAATTTCAACCCCTTAACTATCGGGGTTGTATATTGTTTACCACCCTAAATGTACAAAAATATTAATAAAAAATTTGTAGAATTAAATTACGCTTGATACTTAAAATTTTAGTACTGGATATTGTGGCAGTAAGTGTCAGTTATTTAATGAAAAATTCCCTCCCCTTAACTCTCGGTTTTGCATGTTGTTGTCCACCCCAAATGCCCAAAAATATTAATAAAAAATTTGTAGGATTAAATTTCGCTGGATACTTAAAATTTTAGCACTGTATATTGTAGCAGTTAGTGTCAGTCACTCAATGAAAAAATTCCCTCCCCTTAACTAGCGGTTTTGCATGTTGTTTTCCACCCCAAATGCCCAAAAATATTTTTAAAAAATTTTTAGAATTAAATTACGCTGGATACTTGAAATTTTAGCACTGTATATTGTAGCAGTTAGTGTCAGTCACTCAATGAAAAAATTCCCTCCCCTTAACTAGCGGTTTTGTATGTTTTTTTCCACCCCAAATGCCCAAAAATATTAATAAAAAATTTGTAGGATTAAATTTCGCTGGATACTTAAAATTTTAGCACTGTATGTTGTAGCAGTTAGTGTCTGAGACTCAATGAAAAAATTCCCTCCCCTTAACTAGCGGTTTTGTATGTTTTTTTCCACCCCAAATGCCCAAAAATATTTTTAAAAAATTTGTAGAATCAAATTACGCTGGATACTTGAAATTTTAGCACTGTATATTGTGGCAGTTAGTGTCTGTCACTCAATGAAAAATTCCCTCCCCTTAACTAGCGGTTTTGTATGTTTTTTTCCACCCCAAATGCCCAAAAATATTAATAAAAAATTTGTAGGATTAAATTTCGCTGGATACTTAAATTTTTAGTACTGTATATTGTAGCAGTCATTGTCAGTTACTCACTGAAAAATTTCAACCCCTTAACTGTCGGGGATGTATGTTGTTTTCCACCCCAAATGCACAAATATATTAATAAAAAATTTGTAGAATTAAATTGAGTTCGATACTTAAAATTTGGTACTGTATATTGTAGCAGTCAGTGTCAGTTACTCAGTAAAAAATTTCAACCCCTTAACTATCTGGGATGTATGTTGTTTTCCACCCTAAATGCACAAAAATATTAATAAAAAATTTGTAGAATTAAATTGAGTTCGATACTTAAAATTTTAGTACTGTATATTGTAGCAGTCAGTGTCAGTTACTCAGTGAACAAATTTTTACCCCTTAACTTTCGGGGATCTATGTTGATTTCCACCCCAAATGCCCACAAATATTAATAAAAAATTTGTAGAATTAAATTACGCAAGATACTTAAAATTTTAGTACTGTATATTGTAGCCGTCATTGTCAGTTACTCAGTGAAAAAATTACAACACATTTACTATCTGGGATGTATGTTGTTTTCCACCCTAAATGCACAAAAATATTAATAAAAAATTTGTAGAATTAAATTGCGCTCGATACTTTAAATTTTAGTACTGTATATTGTAGCAGTCAGTGTCAGTTACACAGTGAAAAAATTTTTACCCCTTAACTTTCGGGGATCTATGTTGATTTCCACCCCAAATGCCCACAAATATTAATAAAAAATTTGTAGAATTAAATTACGCTCGAGACTTAAAATTTTAGTACTGTATATTGTAGCAGTCAGTGTCTGTCACTCAATGAAAAAATTCCCTCCCCTTAACTAGCGGTTTTGTGTGTTTTTCTCCACCCCAAATGCCCAAAAATATTAATAAAAAATTTGTAGGATTAAATTTCGCTGGATACTTAAAATTTTAGCACTGTATGTTGTAGCAGTTAGTGTCAGTTACTCAGTGAAAAAATTTCAACCCCTTAACTGTCGGGGATGTATGTTGATTTCCACCCCAAATGCCCAAAAATATTAATAAAAAATTTGTAAAATTAAATTACGCTTCATAATTAAAATATTAGTACTGTATATTGTAGTAGTCAGTGTCAGTTAATCAGTGAAAAAATTTCAACCCCTTAGCTGTCGGGGATGTATGTTGTTTTCCACCCCAAATGCCCAAAAAAATTTTTTTAAAATTTGTAGAATTAAATTGCGCTCGATACTTAAAATTTTAGTACTGTATATTGTAGCAGTCAGTGTCAGTTACTCAGTGAACAAATTTTAACACCTTAACTTTCGGGGATCTATGTTGATTTCTACCCCAAAAGCCCAAAAAATTTTTTAAAAAATTTGTAGAATTAAATTTCGCTCTATACTTAAAATTTTAGCACTGTATATTGTGGCAGTTAGTGTCTGTCACTCAATGAAAAAATTCCCTCCCCTTAACTATCTGGGATGCATGTTTTTTTCCACCCTAAATGCAAAAGAATATTAATAAAAAATTTGTAGAATTAAATTACGCAAGATACTTAAAATTTTAGTACTGTATATTGTAGCCGTCATTGTCAGTTACTCAGTGAAAAATTTACAACCCTTTAACTATCTGGGATGTATGTTGTTTTCCACCCCAAATGCACAAAAAATATTAATAAAAAATTTGTCAAATTAAATTGCGCTCGATATTTAAAATTTTAGTACTGTATATTGTTGCAGTCAGTATCAGTTACTCAGTGAAAAAATTTTTACCCCTTAACTTTCGGGGATCTATGTTGATTTCCACCCCAAATGCCCACAAATATTAATAAAAAATTTGTAGAATTAAATTACGCTCGATACTTAAAATTTTAGTACTGTGTATTGTAGCAGTCAGTGTCAGTTACTCAGTGAAAAAATTTCAACCCCTTAACTGTCGGGGATGTATGTTGATTTCCAACCCAAATGCCCAAAAATATTAATAAAAAATTTGTAAAATTAAATTACGCTTCATAATTAAAATATTAGTACTGTATATTGTAGTAGTCAGTGTCAGTTACTCAGTGAAAAAATTTCAACCCCTTAGCTGTCGGGGATGTATGTTGTTTTCCACCCCAAATGCCCAAAAATATTTTTAAAAAATTTGTAGAATTAAATTTCGCTCCATACTTAAAATTGTAGCACTGTATATTGTAGCAGTTACTGTCTGTCACTCAATGAAAAAATTCCCTCCCCTTAACTAGCGGTTATGTATGTTTTTTTCCACCCCAAATGCCCAAAAATATTAATAAAAAATTTGTAGGATTAAATTTCGCTAGATACTTAAAAGTTTAGTACTGTGTATTGTAGCAGTCATTGTCAGTTACTCAGTTAAAAAATTTCAACCCCTTAACTATCTGGGATGTATGTTGTTTTCCACCCTAAATGCACAAAAATATTAATAAAAAATTTGTAGAATTAAATTACGCTCCATAATTAAAATATTAGTACTGTATATTGTAGCAGTCATTGTCAGTTACTCAGTGAAAAAATTTCAACCCCTTAACTGTCGGGGATGTATGTTGATTTCCACCCCAAATGCCCAAAAATATTAATAAAAAATTTGTAAAATTATATTACGCTCCATAATTAAAATATTAGTACTGTGTATTGTAGCAGTCATTGTCAGTTACTCAGTGAAAAAATTACAACCCCTTAACTGTCGGGGATCTATGTTGATTTAAACCCCAAATGCACAAAAATATTAATAAAAAATTTGTAGAATTAAATTGCGCTCGATACTTGAAATTTTAGTACTGTATATTGTAGCCGTCATTGTCAGTTACTCAGTGAAAAAATTTCAACCCCTTAACTGTCGGGGATGTATTTTTTTTCCACCCTAAATGCACAAAAATATTAATAAAAAATTTGTAGAATTAAATTGCGATCGATACTTGAAATTTTGGAACTGTATATTGTAGCAGTTAGTGTCAGCCACTCAATGAAAAAATTCCCTCCCCTTAACTAGCGGTTTTGCATGTTTTTTTCCACCCCAAATGCCCAAAAATATTAATAAAAAATTTGTATGATTAAATTTCGCTGGATACTTAAAATTTTAGTACTGTATATTGTAGCAGTCATTGTCAGTTACTCAGTGAAAAAATTTCAACCCCTTAACTGTCGGGGATGTATGTTGTTTTCCACCCCAAATGCCCAAAAATATTTTTAAAAAATTTGTAGAGTTATATTACGCTGGATACTTGGAATTTTAGCACTGTATGTTGTAGCAGTTAGTACCAGTTACTCAGTGAAAAAATTTCAACCCCTTAACTGTCGGGGATGTATGTTGTTTTCCACCCTAAATGCACAAAAATATTAATAAAAAATTTGAAGAATTAAATTGCGTTCGATACTTAAAATTTTAGTACTGTTTATTGTAGCAGTCAGTGTCAGTTACTCAGTGAAAAGATTTCAACCCCTTAACTGTCGGGGATGTATGTTGATTTCCACCCCAAATGCCCAAAAATATTAATAAAAAATTTGTAAAATTAAATTACGTTCCATAATTAAAATATTAGTACTGTATATTGTAGTAGTCAGTGTCAGTTACTCAGTGAAAAAATTTCAACCCCTTAACTGTCGGGGATGTATGTTGTTTCCACCCCAAATGCCCAAAAATATTTTTAAAAAATTTGTAGAATTAAATTTCGCTCGATACTTAAAATTTTAGCACTGTATATTGTGGCAGTTAGTGTCTGTCACTCAATGAAGAAATCCCCTCCCCTTAATTAGCGGTTTTGTATGTTTTTTTCCACCCCAAATGCCCAAAAATATTAATAAGAAATTTGTAGGATTAAATTTCGCTGGATACTTAAAATTTTAGTACTGTATATTGTAGCAGTCATTGTCAGTTACTCAGTGAAAAAATTTCAACCCCTTAACTTTCGGGGATGTATGTTGTTTTCCACCCCAAATGCACAAAAATATTAATAAAAAATTTGTCAAATTAAATTGGGCTCGATATTTAAAATTTTAGTACTGTATATTGTTGCAGTTAGTGTCAGTTACTCGGTGAAAAAATTTCAACCCCTTAACTTTCGAGGATCTATGTTGATTTCCACCCAAAATGCCCACAAATATTAATAAAAAATTTGTAGAATTAAATTACCCTCGATACTAAAAATTTTCGCACTGTATTTTATAGCAGTCAGTGTCAGTTACTCAGTGAAAAAATTTAAACCCCTTAGCAGTCGGGGATGTATGTTGTTTTCCACAACAAATGCCCAAAAAATATTTTTCAAAAATTTGTAGAATCAAATTACGCTGGATACTTGAAATTTTAGCACTGTTTATTGTGGCAGTTAGTGTCTGAGACTCAATGAAAAAATTCCCTCCCTTAATTAGCGGTTTTGTATGTTTTTTTCCACCCCAAATGCCCAAAAATATTAATAAGAAATTTGTAGGATTAAATTTCGCTGGATACTTAAAATTTTAGTACTGTATATTGTAGCAGTCATTGTCAGTTACTCAGTGAAAAAATTTCAGCCCCTTAGCTGTCGGGGATGTATGTTGTTTTCCACCCCAAATGCCCAAAAATATTTTTAAAAAATTTGTAGAATCAAATTACGCTGGATTCTTGAAATTTTAGCACTGTATATTGTGGCAGTTAGTGTTTGCCACTCAATGAAAAAATTCCCTCCCCTTAACTAGCGGTTTTGTATGTTTTTTTCCACCCCAAATGCCCAAAAATATTAATAAAAAATTTGTAGGATTAAATTTCGCTGGATACTTAAAATTTTAGTACTGTATATTGTAGCAGTCATTGTCAGTTACTCAGTGAAAAAATTTTTACCCCTTAACTGTCGCGGATGTATGTTGTTTTCCACCCAAAATGCCCAAAAATATTTTTTAAAAAATTTGTAGAGTTATATTACGCTGGATACTTGGAATTTTAGCACTGTATGTTGTAGCAGTTAGTATCAGTTACTCAGTGAAAAAATTTCAAACCCTTAACTATCTGGGATGTATGTTGTTTTCCACCCTAAATGCACAGAAAAATTAATAAAAAATTTGTAGAATTAAATTGCGCTCGATACTTAAAATTTTAGTACTGTATATTGTGGCAGTTAGTGTCAGTCAATCAATGAAAAAATTTCAACCCCTTAACTGTCGGGGATGTATGTTGATTTCCACCCCAAATGCCCAAAAATATATTTTAAAAATTTGTAGAATTAAATTGCGCTCGATACTTAAAATTTTAGTACTGTATATTGTAGCCGTCATTGTCAATTACTCAGTGAAAAAATTTCAACCCCTTAACTATCTGGGATGTATGTTGTTTTCCAACCTAAATGCACAAAAATATTAATAAAAAATTTGTAGAATTAAATTACGCTCGATACTTAAAATTTTAGTACAGTATACTGTAGCCGTCATTGTCAGTTACTCAGGGAATTAATTTCAACCACTTAACTATCTGGGATGTATGTTGTTTTTCACCCTAAATGCACAAAAATATTAATAAAAAATTTGTAGAATTAAATTGCGATCGATACTTGAAATTTTGGAACTGTATATTGTAGCAGTTAGTATCAGTCACTCAATGAAAAAATTCCCTCCCCTTAACTAGCGGTTTTGCATGTTTTTTTCCAACCCAAATGCCCAAAAATATTAATAAAAAATTTGTAGCATTAAATTTCGCTGGATACTTAAAATTTTAGTACTGTATATTGTAGCAGTCATTGTCAGTTACTCAGTGAAAAAAATTTCAACCCCTTAACTGTCGCGGATGTATGTTGTTTTCCACCCAAAATGCCCAAAAATATTTTTAAAAAATTTGTAGAGTTATATTACGCTGGATACTTGGAATTTTAGCACTGTATGTTGTAGCAGTTAGTATCAGTTACTCAGTGAAAAAATTTCAAACCCTTAACTATCTGGGATGTATGTTGTTTTCCACCCTAAATGCACAGAAAAATTAATAAAAAATTTGTAGAATTAAATTGCGCTCGATACTTAAAATTTTAGTACTGTATATTGTGGCAGTTAGTGTCAGTCAATCAATGAAAAAATTTCAACCCCTTATCTGTCGGGGATGTATGTTGTTTTCCACCCCAAATGCACAAAAATATTAATAAAAAATTTGTAGAATTAAATTGCGCTCGATACTTAAAATTTTAGTACTGTATATTGTAGCAGTCATTGTCAGTTACTCAGTGAAAAAATTTCAACCCCTTAACTGTCGGGGATGTATGTTGTTTTCCACCCTAAATGCACAAAAATATTAATAAAAAATTTGAAGAATTAAATTTCGATCGATACTTAAAATTTTAGAACTGTATATTGTAGCAGTCAGTGTCAGTTACTCAGTGAAAAAATTTCAACCCCTTAACTGTCGGGGATGTATGTTGATTTCCACCCCAAATGCCCAAAAATATTAATAAAAAATTTGTAAAATTAAATTACGTTCCATAATTAAAATATTAGTACTGTATATTGTAGTAGTCAGTGTCAGTTACTCAGTGAAAAAATTTCAACCCCTTAACTGTCGGGGATGTATGTTGTTTTCCACCCCAAATGCCCAAAAATATTTTTAAAAAATTTGTAGAATTAAATTTCGCTCGATACTTAAAATTTTAGCACTGTATATTGTGGCAGTTAGTGTCTGTCACTCAATGAAAAAATTCCCTCCCCTTAACTATCTGGGATGCATGTTTTTTTCCACCCTAAATGCAAAAGAATATTAATAAAAAATTTGTAGAATTAAATTACGCAAGATACTTAAAATTTTAGTACTGTATATTGTAGCCGTCATTGTCAGTTACTCAGTGAAAAAATTTCAACCCCTTAACTGTCGGGGATGTATTTTTTTTCCACCCTAAATGCACAAAAATATTAATAAAAATTTGTAGAATTAAATTGCGATCGATACTTGAAATTTTGGAACTGTATATTGTAGCAGTTAGTGTCAGCCACTCAATGAAAAAATTCCCTCCCCTTAACTAGCGGTTTTGCATGTTTTTTTCCACCCCAAATGCCCAAAAATATTAATAAAAAATTTGTATGATTAAATTTCGCTGGATACTTAAAATTTTAGTACTGTATATTGTAGCAGTCATTGTCAGTTTCTCGGTGAAAAAATTTCAACCCCTTATCTGTCGGGGATGTATGTTGTTTTCCACCCCAAATGCCCAAAAATAATTTTAAAAAATTTGTAGAGTTATATTACGCTGGATACTTGGAATTTTAGCACTGTATGTTGTAGCAGTTAGTACCAGTTACTCAGTGAAAAAATTTCAACCCCTTAACTGTCGGGGATGTATGTTGTTTTCCACCCTAAATGCACAAAAATATTAATAAAAAATTTGAAGAATTAAATTGCGTTCGATACTTAAAATTTTAGTACTGTTTATTGTAGCAGTCAGTGTCAGTTACTCAGTGAAAAGATTTCAACCCCTTAACTGTCGGGGATGTATGTTGATTTCCACCCCAAATGCCCAAAAATATTAATAAAAAATTTGTAAAATTAAATTACGTTCCATAATTAAAATATTAGTACTGTATATTGTAGTAGTCAGTGTCAGTTACTCAGTGAAAAAATTTCAACCCCTTAACTGTCGGGGATGTATGTTGTTTCCACCCCAAATGCCCAAAAATATTTTTAAAAAATTTGTAGAATTAAATTTCGCTGGATACTTAAAATTTTAGAACTGTATATTGTAGCAGTTAGTGTCAGTCACTCAATGAAAAAATTCCCTCCCCTTAACTATCTGGGATGCATGTTTTTTTCCACCCTAAATGCAAAAAAATATTAATAAAAAATTTGTAGAATTAAATTGCGCTCGATACTTAAAATTTTAGTACTGTATATTGTAGCAGTCAGTGTCAGTTACTCAGTGAAAAAATTACAACCCATTTACTATCTGGGATGTATGTTGTTTTCCACCCTAAATGCACAAAAATATTAATAAAAAGTTTGTAGAATTAAATTGCGCTCGATACTTAAAATTTTAGTACTGTATATTGTAGCAGTCAGTGTCAGTTACTCAGTGAAAAAATTTTTACCCCTTAACTGTCGGGGGTCTATGTTGATTGCCACCCCAAATGCCCAAAAATATTAATAGAAAATTTTTAGGATTAAATTTCGATGGATACTTAAAATTTTAGTACTGTATATTGTAGCAGTCAGTGTCAGTTCCTCAGTGAAAAAATTTTTACCCCTTAACTGTCGGGGATCTATGTTGATTTCCACCCTAAATGTACAAAAATATTAATAAAAAATTTGTAGAATTAAATTACGCTTGATACTTAAAATTTTAGTACTGGATATTGTGGCAGTAAGTGTCAGTTATTTAATGAAAAAATTCCCTCCCCTTAACTAGCGGTTTTGTATGTTTTTTTCCACCCCAAATGCCCAAAAATATTAATAAAAAATTTGTAGGATTAAATTTCGCTGGATACTTAAAATTTTAGCACTGTATATTGTAGCAGTTAGTGTCAGTCACTCAATGAAAAAATTCCCTCCCCTTAACTAGCGGTTTTGCATGTTGTTTTCCACCCCAAATGCCCAAAAATATTTTTAAAAAATTTGTAGAATTAAATTACGCTGGAGACTTAAAATTTTAGTACTGTATATTGTAGCAGTTAGTGTCAGTCACTCAATGAAAAAATTCCCTCCCCTTAACTAGCGGTTTTGTATGTTTTTTTCCACCCCAAATGCCCAAAAATATTAATAAAAAATTTGTATGATTAAATTTCGCTGGATACTTGAAATTATAGCACTGTTTATTGTGGCAGTTAGTGTCTGTCACTCAAGGAAGAAATTCCCTCGTCTTAACTAGCGGTTTTGCATGTTGTTTTCCACCCCAAATGCCCAAAAATATTTTTAAAAAATTTGTAGAATTAAATTACGCTCGAGACTTAAAATTTTAGTACTGTATATTGTAGCAGTCAGTGTCAGTTACTCAGTGAAAAAATTTTTACCCCTTAACTTTCGGGGATCTATGTTGTTTTCCACACCAAATGCCCAAAAATATTTTTAAAAAATTTGTAGAATCAAATTACGCTGGATACTTGAAATTTTAGCACTGTTTATTGTGGCAGTTAGTGTCTGAGACTCAATGAAAAAATTCCCTCCCCTTAACTAGCGGTTTTGTATGTTTTTTTCCACCCCAAATGCCCAAAAATATTAATAAAAAATTTGAAGGATTAAATTTCGCTGGATACTTAAAATTTTAGTACTGTATATTGTGGCAGTCATTGTCAGTTACTCAGTGAAAAAATTTCAACCCCTTAGCAGTCGGGGATGTATGTTGTTTTCCACCCCAAATGCCCAAAAATATTTTTAAAAAATTTGTAGAATCAAATTACGCTGGATACTTGAAATTTTAGCACTGTATATTGTGGCAGTTAGTGTCTGTCACTCAATGAAAAATTCCCTCCCCTTAACTAGCGGTTTTGTATGTTTTTTTCCACCCCAAATGCCCAAAAATATTAATAAAAAATTTGTAGGATTAAATTTCGCTGGATACTTAAATTTTTAGTACTGTATATTGTAGCAGTCATTGTCAGTTACTCACTGAAAAATTTCAACCCCTTAACTGTCGGGGATGTATGTTGTTTTCCACCCCAAATGCACAAATATATTAATAAAAAATTTGTAGAATTAAATTGAGTTCGATACTTAAAATTTGGTACTGTATATTGTAGCAGTCAGTGTCAGTTACTCAGTGAAAAAATTTCAACCCCTTAACTATCTGGGATGTATGTTGTTTTCCACCCTCAATGCACAAAAATATTAATAAAAAATTTGTAGAATTAAATTGAGTTCGATACTTAAAATTTTAGTACTGTATATTGTAGCAGTCAGTGTCAGTTACTCAGTGAACAAATTTTTACCCCTTAACTTTCGGGGATCTATGTTGATTTCCACCCCAAATGCCCACAAATATTAATAAAAAATTTGTAGAATTAAATTACGCAAGATACTTAAAATTTTAGTACTGTATATTGTAGCCGTCATTGTCAGTTACTCAGTGAAAAAATTACAACACATTTACTATCTGGGATGTATGTTGTTTTCCACCCTAAATGCACAAAAATATAAATAAAAAATTTGTAGAATTAAATTGCGATAGATACTTTAAATATTAGAACTGTATATTGTAGCAGTAAGTGTCAGTTACTCGGTGAAAAAATTTCAACCCCTTAACTATCTGGGATGTATGTTGTTTTCCACCCTAAATGCACAAAAATATTAATAAAAAATTTGTAGAATTAAATTGCGCTCGATACTTTAAATTTTAGTACTGTATATTGTAGCAGTCAGTGTCAGTTACTCAGTGAAAAATGTCAAACCCTTAACTAACGGGGTTGTATGTTGTTTTCCACCCTAAATGCACAAAAATATTAATAAAAAATTTGTAGAATTAAATTACGTTTGATACTTAAAATTTTCGCACTGTATATTGTGGCAGTAAGTGTCAGTCACTTAATGAAAAAATACCCTCCCCTTAACTAGCGGTTTTGTATGTTTTTTTCCACCCCAAATGCCCAAAAATATTAATAAAAAATTTGTAGGATTAAATTTCGCTGGATACTTAAAATTTTAGAACTGTATATTGTAGCAGTTAGTGTCAGTCACTCAATGAAAAAATTCCCTCCCCTTAACTAGCGGTTTTGCATGTTGTTTTCCACCCCAAATGCCCAAAAATATTTTTAAAAAATTTGTAGAATTAAATTACGCTCGATACTTAAAATTTTAGTACTGTATATTGTAGCAGTCAGTGTCAGTTACTCAGTGAAAAATTTCAACCCCTTAACTATCGGGGTTGTATTTTGTTTTCCACCCTAAATGCACAAAAATATTAATAAAAAATTTGTAGAATTAAATTACGCTCGATACTTAAAATTTTAGTACTGTATATTGTAGCAGTTAGTGTCAGTCACTCAATGAAAAAATTCCCTCCCCTTAACTAGCGGTTTTGCATGTTGTTTTCCACCCCAAATGCCCAAAAATATTTTTAAAAAATTTGTAGAATTAAATTACGCTTGATACTTGAAATTTTAGCACTGTATATTGTAGCAGTTAGTGTCAGTCAGACAATGAAAAAATACCCTCCCCTTAACTAGCGGTTTTGCATGTTGTTTTCCACCCCAAATGCCCAAAAATATTTTTAAAAAATTTGTAGAATCAAATTACGCTGGATACTTGAAATTTTAGTACTGTATATTGTGGCAGTTAGTGTCTGTCACTCAAGGAAGAAATTACCTCCCCTTAACTAGCGGTTTTGCATGTTGTTTTCCACCCCAAATGCCCAAAAATTTTTTTAAAACAATTTGTAGAATTAAATTACGCTCGATACTTAAAATTTTAGTACTGTATATTGTAGCAGTCAGTGTCAGTTACTCAGTGAAAAATGTCAACCCCTTAACTATCGGGGTTGTATTTTGTTTTCCACCCTAAATGCACAAAAATATTAATAAAAAATTTGTAGAATTAAATTACGCTGGATAATAAAAATTTTCGCACTGTATATTGTTGCAGTAAGTGTCAGTCACTTAATGAAAAAATTCCCTCTCCTTAACTAGCGGTCTTGTATGTTGATTTCCACCCCAAATGCCCAAAAATATTAATAAAAAATTTGTAGGATTAAATTTCGCTGGATACTTAAAATTTTAGCACTGTATATTGTAGCAGTTAGTGTCAGTCACTCAATGAAAAAATTCCCTCCCCTTAACTAGCGGTTTTGCATGTTGTTTTCCACCCCAAATGCCCAAAAATATTTTTAAAAAATTTGTAGAATTAAATTACGCTGGATAATAAAAATTTTCGCACTGTATTTTGTAGCAGTTAGTGTCAGTTACTCAGTGAAAAAATTTCAACACCTTAACTATCTGGGATGTATGTTGTTTTCCACCCTAAATGCACAAAAATATGAATAAAAAATTTGTAGAATTAAATTACGCTCGATACTTAAAATTTTAGTACTGTATATTGTAGCAGTCAGTGTCAGTTACTCAGTGAAAAATGTCAACCCCTTAACTATCGGGGTTGTATTTTGTTTACCACCCTAAATGTACAAAAATATTAATAAAAAATTTGTAGAATTAAATTACGCTTGATACTTAAAATTTTAGTACTGGATATTGTGGCAGTAAGTGTCAGTTATTTAATGAAAAAATTCACTCCCCTTTACTATCGGTTTTGTATGTTTTTTTCCACCCCTAATGCCGTGAAATATTAATAAAAAATTTGTAGTATTAAATTTCGCTGGATACTTAAAATTTTAGAACTGTATATTGTAGCAGTTAGTGTCAGTCACTCAATGAAAAAATTCCCTCCCTTTACTAGCGGTTTTGCATGTTGTTTTCCACCCCAAATGCCCAAAAATATTTATAAAAAAGGTGTAGAATTAAATTACGCTTGATACTTGAAATTTTAGCACTGTATATTGTAGCAGTTAGTGTCAGTCAGACAATGAAAAAATACCCTCCCCTTAACTAGCGGTTTTGTATGTTTTTTTCCACCCCAAATGCCCAAAAATATTAATAAAAAATTTGTAGGATTAAATTTCGCTGGATACTTGAAATTTTAGCACTGTATATTGTAGCAGTTAGTGTCTGTCACTCAATGAAAAATTCCCTCCCCTTAACTAGCGGTTTTGTATGTTTTTTTCCACCCCAAATGCCCAAAAATATTTTTAAAAAATTTGTAGAATCAAATTACGCTGGATACTTGAAATTTTAGCACTGTATATTGTGGCAGTTAGTGTCTGTCACTCAATGAAAAATTCCCTCCCCTTAACTAGCGGTTTTGTATGTTTTTTTCCACCCCAAATGGCCAAAAAATATTAATAAAAAATTTGTAGGATTAAATTTCGCTGGATACTTAAATTTTTAGTACTGTATATTGTAGCAGTCATTGTCAGTTACTCACTGAAAAATTTCAACCCCTTAACTGTCGGGGATGTATGTTGTTTTCCACCCCAAATGCACAAATATATTAATAAAAAATTTGTAGAATTAAATTGAGTTCGATACTTAAAATTTGGTACTGTATATTGTAGCAGTCAGTGTCAGTTACTCAGTGAAAAAATTTCAACCCCTTAACTATCTGGGATGTATGTTGTTTTCCACCCTAAATGCACAAAAATATTAATAAAAAATTTGTAGAATTAAATTGAGTTTGATACTTAAAATTTTAGTACTGTATATTGTAGCAGTCAGTGTCAGTTACTCAGTGAACAAATTTTTACCCCTTAACTTTCGGGGATCTATGTTGATTTCCACCCCAAATGCCCACAAATATTAATAAAAAATTTGTAGAATTAAATTACGCAAGATACTTAAAATTTTAGTACTGTATATTGTAGCCGTCATTGTCAGTTACTCAGTGAAAAAATTACAACACATTTACTATCTGGGATGTATGTTGTTTTCCACCCTAAATGCACAAAAATATTAATAAAAAATTTGTAGAATTAAATTGCGCTCGATACTTTAAATTTTAGTACTGTATATTGTAGCAGTCAGTGTCAGTTACTCAGTGAAAAAAATTTTTACCCCTTAACTTTCGGGGATCTATGTTGATTTCCACCCCAAATGCCCACAAATATTAATAAAAAATTTGTAGAATTAAATTACGCTCGAGACTTAAAATTTTAGTACTTTATATTGTAGCAGTCAGTGTCTGTCACTCAATGAAAAAATTCCCTCCCCTTAACTAGCGGTTTTGTGTGTTTTTCTCCACCCTAAATGCACAAAAATATTAATAAAAAATTTGTAGAATTAAATAGCGCTGGATACTTGAAATCTTAGCACAGTATATTGTAGCAGTTAGTGTCAGTCACTCAATGAAAAAATTCCCTCCCTTTACTAGCGGTTTTGCATGTTGTTTTCCACCCCAAATGCCCAAAAATATTTTTAAAAAATTTGTAGAATTAAATTACGAAGGATAATAAAAATTTTCGCACTGTATTTTGTAGCAGTTAGTGTCAGTTACTCAGTGAAAAAATTTAAACACCTTAACTATCTGGGATGTATGTTGTTTTCCACCCTAAATGCACAAAAATATGAATAAAAAATTTGTAGAATTAAATTACGCTTGATACTTAAAATTTTAGTACTGTATATTGTGGCAGTTAGTGTAATTCACTTAATGAATAAATTCCCTCCCCTTAACTAGCGGTTTTGTATGTTTTTTTCCACCCCAAATGCCCAAAAATATTAATAAAAAATTTGTAGGATTAAATTTCGCTGGATACTTAAAATTTTAGAACTGTATATTGTAGCAGTTAGTGTCAGTCACTCAATGAAAAAATTCCCTCCCCTTAACTAGCGGTTTTGCATGTTGTTTTCCACCCCAAATGCCCAAAAATATTTTTAAAAAATTTGTAGAATTAAATTACGCTTGATACTTGAAATTTTAGCACTGTATATTGTAGCAGTTAGTGTCAGTCAGACAATGAAAAAATACCCTCCCCTTAACTAGCGGTTTTGCATGTTGTTTTCCACCCCAAATGCCCAAAAATATTTTTAAAAAATTTGTAGAATCAAATTACGCTGGATACTTGAAATTTTAGTACTGTATACTGTGGCAGTTACTGTCTGTCACTCAAGGAAGAAATTCACTCCACTTAACTAGCGGTTTTGTGTGTTTTTCTCCCCCCCAAATGCCCAAAAATATTTTTAAAAAATTTGTAGAATCAAATTACGCTGGATACTTGAAATTATAGTACTGTATACTGTAGCAGTCATTGTCAGTTACTCAGTGAAAAAATTTCAACCCCTTAACTATCTGGGATGCATGTTTTTTTCCACCCTAAATGCAAAAAAATATTAATAAAAAATTTGTAGTATTAAATTTCGCTGGATACTTAAAATTTTAGCACTGTATGTTGTAGCAGTTAGTGTCAGTTACTCGGTGAAAAAATTTCAACCCCTTAACTATCTGGGATGTATGTTGTTTTCCACCCTAAATGCACAAAAATATTAATAAAAAATTTGTAGAATTAAATTGCGCTCGATACTTAAAATTTTAGTACTGTATATTGTAGCAGTCAGTGTCAGTCACTCAATGAAAAAATTCCCTCCCCTTAACTAGCGGTTTTGTTTGTTTTTTTCCACCCCAAATGCCCAAAAATATTAATAAAAAAATTGTACGATTAAATTTCGATGGATACTTAAAATTTTAGTACTGTATGTTGTAGCAGTTAGTGTCAGTCAGACAATGAAAAAATACCCTCCCCTTAACTAGCGGTTTTGCATGTTGTTTTCCACCCCAAATGCCCAAAAATTTTTTTAAAACAATTTGTAGAATTAAATTACGCTCGATACTTAAAATTTTAGTACTGTATATTGTAGCAGTCAGTGTCAGTTACTCAGTGAAAAATTTCAACCCCTTAACTATCTGGGATGTATGTTGTTTTCCACCCTAAATGTACAAAAATGTTAATAAAAAATTTGTAGAATTAAATTACGCTCGATACTTAAAATTTTAGTACTGTATATTGTGGCAGTAAGTGTCAGTCACTTATTGAAAAAATTCCCTCCCCTTAACTAGCCGTTTTGTTTGTTTTTTTCCACCCCAAATGCTCAAAAATATTAAGAAAAAAATTGTACGATTAAATTTCGATGGATACTTAAAATTTTAGTACTGTATATTGTAGCAGTTAGTGTCAGTTACTCGGTGAAAAAATTTCAACCCCTTAACTATCTGGGATGTATGTTGTTTTCCACCCTAAATGCACAAAAATATTAATAAAAAATTTGTAGAATTAAATAGCGCTGGATACTTGAAATCTTAGCACAATATATTGTAGCAGTTAGTGTCAGTCACTCAATGAAAAAATTCCCTCCATTTACTAGCGGTTTTGCATGTTGTTTTCCACCCCAAATGCCCAAAAATATTTTTAAAAAATTTGTAGAATTAAATTACGCTGCATAATAACAATTTTAGTACTGTATATTGTGGCAGTTAGTGTCTGTCACTCAATGAAAAAATTCCCTCCCCTTAACTAGCGGTTTTGTATGTTTTTTTCCACCCCAAATGCCCAAAAATATTAATAAAAAATTTGTAGGATTAAATTTCGCTGGATACTTAAAATTTTAGCACTGTATGTTGTAGCAGTTAGTGTCAGTTACTCGGTGAAAAAATTTCAACCCCTTAACTATCTGGGATGTATGTTGTTTTCCACCCTAAATGCACAAAAATATTAATAAAAAGTTTGTAGAACTAAATAGCGCTGGATACTTGAAATCTTAGCACAGTATATTGTAGCAGTTAGTGTCAGTCGCTCAATGAAAAATTCCCTCCCCTTAACTATCGGTTTTGCATGTTGTTTTCCACCCCAAATGCCCAAAAATATTTTTAAAAAATTTGTAGAATTAAATTACGCTGGATAATAAAAATTTTCGCACTGTATTTTGTAGCAGTTAGTGTCAGTTACTCAGTGAAAAAATTTCAACACCTTAACTATCTGGGATGTATGTTGTTTTCCACCCTAAATGCACAAAAATATGAATAAAAAATTTGTAGAATTAAATTACGCTCGATACTTAAAATTTTAGTACTGTATATTGTAGCAGTCAGTGTCAGTTACTCAGTGAAAAATGTCAACCCCTTAACTATCGGGGTTGTATTTTGTTTTCCACCCTAAATGCACAAAAATATTAATAAAAAATTTGTAGAATTAAATTACGCTTGATACTTAAAATTTTAGTACTGTATATTGTGGCAGTAAGTGTCAGTCACTTAATGAAAAAATTCCCTACCCTTAACTAGCAGTCTTGTATGTTTTTTTCCACCACAAATGCCCAAAAATATTAATAAAAAATTTGTAGGATTAAATTTCGCTGGATACTTAAAATTTTAGAACTGTATATTGTAGCAGTTAGTGTCAGTCACTCAATGAAAAAATTCCCTCCCCTTAACTAGCGGTTTTGCATGTTGTTTTCCACCCCAAATGCCCAAAAATATTTTTAAAAAATTTGTAGAATTAAATTACGCTCGATACTTAAAATTTTAGTACTGTATATTGTAGCAGTCAGTGTCAGTTACTCAGTGAAAAATTTCAACCCCATAACTATCGGTGTTGTATTTTGTTTTCCACCCTAAATGCACAAAAATATGAATAAAAAATTTGTAGAATTAAATTACGCTTGATACTTAAAATTTTAGTACTGTATATTGTAGCAGTTAGTGTCAGTCACTCAATGAAAAAATTCCCTCCCCTTAACTAGCGGTTTTGCATGTTGTTTTCCACCCCAAATGCCCAAAAATATTTTTAAAAAATTTGTAGAATTAAATTACGCTTGATACTTGAAATTTTAGCACTGTATATTGTAGCAGTTAGTGTCAGTCAGACAATGAAAAAATACCCTCCCCTTAACTAGCGGTTTTGCATGTTGTTTTCCACCCCAAATGCCCAAAAATATTTTTAAAAAATTTGTAGAATCAAATTACGCTGGATACTTGAAATTTTAGTACTGTATATTGTGGCAGTTAGTGTCTGTCACTCAAGGAAGAAATTCACTCCACTTAACTAGCGGTTTTGTATGTTTTTTTCCACCCCAAATGCCAAAAAATATTAATAAAAAATTTGTAGAATCAAATTACGCTGGATACTTGAAATTTTAGTACTGTATACTGTAGCAGTCATTGTCAGTTACTCAGTGAAAAAATTTCAACCCCTTAACTATCTGGGATGCATGTTTTTTTCCACCCTAAATGCAAAAAAATATTAATAAAAAATTTGTAGGATTAAATTTCGCTGGATACTTAAAATTTTAGCACTGTATATTGTAGCAGTTAGTGTCAGTCACTCAATGAAAAAATTCCCTCCCCTTAACTAGCGGTTTTGCATGTTGTTTTCCACCCCAAATGCCCAAAAATATTTTTAAAAAATTTGTAGAATTAAATTACGCTGGATACAAAAAATTTTCGCACTGTATTTTGTAGCAGTTAATGTCAGTTACTCAGTGAAAAAATTTCAACCCCTTAACTATCTGGGATGGATGTTGTTTTCCACCCTAAATGCAGAAAATATTAATAAAAAATTTGTTGAATTAAATTACGCTCGATACATAAAATTTTAGTACTGTATATTGTAGCAGTCAGTGTCTGTCACTCAGTGAAAAATGTCAACCCCTTAACAATCGGGGTTGTATTTTGTTTTCCACCCTAAATGCAAAAAAATATTAATAAAAAATTTGTAGAATTAAATTACGCTTGATACTTGAAATTTTAGCACTGTATATTGTAGCAGTTAGTGTCAGTCAGACAATGAAAAAATACCCTCCCCTTAACTAGCGGTTTTGCATGTTGTTTTCCACCCCAAATGCACAAAAATATTAATAAAAAATTTGTAGAATTAAATTACGCTGGGTACTAGAAATTTTCGCACTGTATGTTGTAGCAGTTAGTGTCAGTTACTCAGTGAAAAAATTTCAACCCCTTAACTATCTGGGATGTATGTTGTTTTCCACCCTAAATGTACAAAAATGTTAATAAAAAATTTGTAGAATTAAATTACGCTCGATACTTAAAATTTTAGTACTGTATATTGTAGCAGTCAGTGTCAGTTACTCAGTGAAAAATGTCAACCCCTTAACTATCGGGGTTGTATTTTGTTTTCCACCCAGAATGCACAAAAATATTAATAAAAAATATGTAGAATTAAATTACGCTTGATACTAAAAATTTTCGTACTGTATATTGTAGCAGTCATTGTCAGTTACTCAGTGAAAAAATTTCAACCCCTTAACTATCTGGGATGTATGTTGTTTTCCACCCTAAATGCACAAAAATATTAATAAAAAATTTGTAGAATTAAATTACGCTCGATACTTAAAATTTTAGTACTGTATATTGTAGCAGTCAGTGTCTGTCACTCAATGAAAAAATTTCAACACCTTAACTATCTGGGATGTATGTTGTTTTCCACCTAAATGCACAAAAATATTAATAAAAAATTTGTAGAATTAAATTACGCTCGATACATAAAATTTTAGTACTGTATATTGTAGCAGTCAGTGTCTGTCACTCAATGAAAAAAATTCCCGCCCCTTAACTAGCGGTTTTGTGTGTTTTTCTCCACCCCAAATGCCCAAAAATGTTACTAAAAAATTTGTAGGATTAAATTTCGATGGATACTTACAATTTTAGTACTGTATATTGTAGCAGTCAGTGTCAGTTACACAGTGAAAAATGTTTTACCCCTTAACTTTCGGGGATCTATGTTGATTTCCACCCCAAATGCCCACAAATATTAATAAAAAATTTGTAGAATTAAATTACGCTCGAGACTTAAAATTTTAGTACTGTATATTGTAGCAGTCAGTGTCTGTCACTCAATGAAAAAATTCCCTCCCCTTAACTAGCGGTTTTGTATGTTTTTCTCCACCCCAAATGCCAAAAAATATTAATAAAAAATTTGTAGGATTAAATTTCGCTAGGTACTTAAAATTTTAGTACTGTATATTGTAGCAGTTTACTGTCAGTTACTCAGTGAAAAAATTTCAACCCCTTAACTATCTGGGATGCATGTTTTTTTCCACCCTAAATGCAAAAAAATATTAATAAAAAAATTTGTAGAATTAAATTTCGCTGGATACTTAAAATTTTAGCACTGTATGTTGTAGCAGTTAGTGTCAGTTACTCGTTGAAAAAATTTCAACCCCTTAACTATCTGGGATGTATGTTGTTTTCCACCCTAAATGCAAAAAAATATTAATAAAAAATTTGTAGAATTAAATTACGCTCGAGACTTAAAATTTTAGTACTGTATATTGTAGCAGTCATTGTCAGTTACTCAGTGAAAAAATTACAACCCATTTACTATCTGGGATGTATGTTGTTTTCCACCCTAAATGCACAAAAATATTAATAAAAAATTTGTAGAATTAAATTGCGCTCGATACTTTAAATTTTAGTACTGTATATTGTAGCAGTCAGTGTCAGTTACACAGTGAAAAATGTTTTACCCCTTAACTTTCGGGGATCTATGTTGATTTCCACCCCAAATGCCCACAAATATTAATAAAAAATTTGTAGAATTAAATTACGCTCGAGACTTAAAATTTTAGTACTTTATATTGTAGCAGTCAGTGTCTGTCACTCAGTGAGAAAATTTCAACCCCTTAACTAGCGGTTTTGTGTGTTTTCTCCACCCTAAATGCACAAAAAATATTAATAAAAAATTTGTAGAATTAAATAGCGCCGGATACTTGAAATCTTAGCACAATATATTGTAGCATTTAGTGTCAGTCACTAAATTAAAAAACTCCCTCAATTTACTACGCTCTTTGAATGTTGTTTTCCACCCCAAATGCCCAAAAATATTTTTAAAAAATTTGTAGAATTAAATTACGCTGGATAATAAAAATTTTCTCGCTCTATTTTGTAGCAGTTAGTGTCAGTTACTCAGTGAAAAAATATAAACACCTTAACTTTCGGGGATCTATGTTGATTTCCACCCCAAATGCCCACAAATATTAATAAAAAATTTGTAGAATTAAATTACGATCGAGACTTAAAATTTTAGTACTGTATATTGTAGCAGTCAGTGTCTGTCACTCAATGAAAAAAATTCCCGCCCCTTAACTAGCGGTTTTGTGTGTTTTTCTCCACCCTAAATGCACAAAAATATTAATAAAAAATTTGTAGAATTAAATAGCGCTGGATACTTGAAATCTTAGCACTGTATATTGTAGCAGTTAGTGTCAGTCAGACAATGAAAAAATACCCTCCCCTTAACTAGCGGTTTTGCATGTTGTTTTCCACCCCAAATGCCCAAAAATTTTTTTAAAACAATTTGTAGAATTAAATTACGCTTGATACTTGAAATTTTAGCACTGTATATTGTAGCAGTTAGTGTCAGTCAGACAATGAAAAAATACCCTCCCCTTAACTAGCGGTTTTGCATGTTGTTTTCCACCCCAAATGCCCAAAAATATTTTTAAAAAATTTGTAGAATCAAATTACGCTGGATACTTGAAATTTTAGCACTGTATATTGTGGCAGTTAGTGTCAGTTACTCAGTGAAAAAATTTAAACACCTTAACTATCTGGGATGTATGTTGTTTTCCACCCTAAATGCACAAAAATATGAATAAAAAATTTGTAGAATTAAATTACGCTTGATACTTAAAATTTTAGTACTGTATATTGTGGCAGTTAGTGTCAGTCACTAAATGAAAAAAATTCCACTCCCCTTAACTAGCGGTTTTGTATGTTTTTTTCCACCCCAAATGCACAAAAATATTTTAAAAAAATTTGTAGAATTAAATTGCGCTCGATAATAAAATTTTAGTACTGTATATTGTAGCAGTTAGTGTCAGTCAGACAATGAAAAAATACCCTCCCCTTAACTAGCGGTTTTGCATGTTGTTTTCCACCCCAAATGCCCAAAAATATTTTTAAAAAATTTGTAGAATTAAATTACGCTGGATACTAGAAATTTTCGCACTGTATGTTGTAGCAGTTAGTGTCAGTTACGCAGTGAAAAAATTTCAACCCCTTAACTATCTGGGATGTATGTTGTTTTCCACCCTAAATGTACAAAAATGTTAATAAAAAATTTGTAGAATTAAATTACTCTCGCTACTTAAAATTTTAGTACTGTATATTGTAGCAGTCTTTGTCAGTTACTCAGTGAAAAATGTCAACCCCTTAACTATCGGGGTTGTATTTTGTTTTCCACCCTAAATGCACAAAAATATTAATAAAAAATATGTAGAATTAAATTACGCTTGATACTAAAAATTTTCGTACTGTATATTGTAGCAGTCATTGTCAGTTACTCAGTGAAAAAATTTCAACCCCTTAACTATCTGGGATGTATGTTGTTTTCCACCCTAAATGCACAAAAATATTAATAAAAAATTTGTAGAATTAAATTACGCTCGATACTTAAAATTTTAGTACTGTATATTGTAGCAGTCAGTGTCTGTCACTCAATGAAAAAATTTCAACACCTTAACTATCTGGGATGTATGTTGTTTTCCACCCTAAATGCACAAAAATATTACTAAAAAATTTGTAGGATTAAATTTCGATGGATACTTAAAATTTTAGTACTGTATATTGTAGCAGTCCGTGTCAGTTACACAGTGAAAAATGTTTTACCCCTTAACTTTCGGGGATCTATGTTGATTTCCACCCCAAATGCCCACAAATATTAATAAAAAATTTGTAGAATTAAATTACGCTCGAGACTTAAAATTTTAGTACTGTATATTGTAGCAGTCAGGGTCTGTCACTCAATGAAAAAATTCCCTCCCCTTAACTAGCGGTTTTGTATGTTTTTTTCCACCCCAAATGCCCAAAAATATTAATAAAAAATTTGAAGGATTAAATTTCGCTGGATACTTAAAATTTTAGTACTGTATATTGTAGCAGTCATTGTCAGTTACTCAGTGAAAAAATTTCAACCCCTTAACTATCTGGGATGCATGTTTTTTTCCACCCTAAATGCAAAAAAATATTAATAAAAAATTTGTAGGATTAAATTTCGCTGGATACTTAAAATTTTAGCACTGTATGTTGTAGCAGTTAGTGTCAGTTACTCGGTGAAAAAATTTCAACCCCTTAACTATCTGGGATGTATGTTGTTTTCCACCCTCAATGCACAAAAATATTAATAAAAAATTTGTAGAATTAAATTTCGCTGGATACTTAAATTTTTAGTACTGTATATTGTGGCAGTCATTGTCAGTTACTCAGTGAAAAAATTACAACCCATTTACTATCTGGGATGTATGTTGTTTTCCACCCTAAATGCACAAAAATATTAATAAAAAATTTGTAGAATTAAATTACGCTCGAGACTTAAAATTTTAGTACTGTATATTGTAGCAGTCAGTGTCAGTTACTCAGTGAAAAAATTTTTACCCCTTAACTTTCGGGGATCTATGTTGATTTCCACCCCAAATGCCCAAAAATATTTTTAAAAAATTTGTAGAATTAAATTACGCTCGAGACTTAAAATTTTAGTACTGTATATTGTAGCAGTCAGTGTCTGTCACTCAATGAAAAAATTCCCTCCCCTTAACTAGCGGTTTTGTGTGTTTTTCTCCACCCTAAATGCACAAAAATATTAATAAAAAATTTGTAGAATTAAATAGCGCTGGATACTTGAAATCTTAGCACAGTATATTGTAGCAGTTAGTGTCAGTCACTCAATGAAAAAATTCCCTCCCCTTAACTAGCGGTTTTGCATGTTGTTTTCCACCCCAAATGCCCAAAAATATTTTTAAAAAATCTGTATAATTAAATTACGCTGGATAATAAAAATTTTCTCGCTCTATTTTGTAGCAGTTAGTGTCAGTTACTCAGTGAAAAAATATAAACACCTTAACTTTCGGGGATCTATGTTGATTTCCACCCCAAATGCCCACAAATATTAATAAAAAATTTGTAGAATTAAATTACGATCGAGACTTAAAATTTTAGTACTGTATATTGTAGCAGTCAGTGTCTGTCACTCAATGAAAAAAATTCCCGCCCCTTAACTAGCGGTTTTGTGTGTTGTTTTCCACCCTAAATGCACAAAAATATTAATAAAAAATTTGTAGAATTAAATAGCGCTGGATACTTGAAATCTTAGCACAGTATATTGTAGCAGTTAGTGTCAGTCACTCAATGAAAAAATTCCCTCCCCTTAACTAGCGGTTTTGTATGTTTTTTTCCACCCCAAATGCCCAAAAATATTTTTAAAAAATTTGTAGAATCAAATTACGCTGGATACTTGAAATTTTAGCACTGTATATTGTGGCAGTTAGTGTCAGTTACTCAGTGAAAAAATTTAAACACCTTAACTATCTGGGATGTATGTTGTTTTCCACCCTAAATGCACAAAAATATGAATAAAAAATTTGTAGAATTAAATTACGCTTGATACTTAAAATTTTAGTACTGTATATTGTGGCAGTTAGTGTCAGTCACTTAATGAAAAAATTCCCTCCCCTTAACTAGCGGTTTTGTATGTTTTTTTCCACGCCAAATGCCCAAAAATATTAATAAAAAATTTGTAGGATTAAATTTCGCTGGATACTTAAAATTTTAGAACTGTATATTGTAGCAGTTAGTGTCAGTCACTCAATGAAAAAATTCCCTCCCCTTAACTAGCGGTTTTGCATGTTGTTTTCCACCCCAAATGCCCAAAAATATTTTTAAAAAATTTGTAGAATTAAATTACGCTTGATACTTGAAATTTTAGCACTGTATATTGTAGCAGTTAGTGTCAGTCAGACAATGAAAAAATACCCTCCCCTTAACTAGCGGTTTTGCATGTTGTTTTCCACCCCAAATGCCCAAAAATATTTTTAAAAAATTTGTAGAATCAAATTACGCTGGATACTTGAAATTATAGTACTGTATACTGTAGCAGTTAGTGTCTGTCACTCAATGAAGAAATTCACTCCACTTAACTAGCGGTTTTTGTGTGTTTTTTTCCACCCCAAATGCCCAAAAATATTAATAAAAAATTTGTAGGATTAAATTTCGCTGGATACTTAAATTTTTAGTACTGTATATTGTAGCAGTCATTGTCAGTTACTCAGTGAAAAAATTACAACCCATTTACTATCTGGGATGTATGTTGTTTTCCACCCTAAATGCACAAAAATATTAATAAAAAATTTGTAGGATTAAATTTCGCTGGATACTTAAAATTTTAGCACTGTATGTTGTAGCAGTTAGTGTCAGTTACTCGGTGAAAAAATTTCAACCCCTTAACTATCTGGGATGTATGTTGTTTTCCACCCTAAATGCACAAAAATATTAATAAAAAATTTGTAGAATTAAATTGCGCTCGATACTTAAAATTTTAGTACTCTATATTGTAGCAGTCAGTGTCAGTTACTCAATGAAAAAATTCCCTCCCCTTAACTAGCGGTTTTGTATGTTTTTTTCCACCCCAAATGCCCAAAAATATTAATAAAAAATTTGTAGGATTAAATTTCGATGGATAATAAAAATTTTAGTACTGTATATTGTAGCAGTCATTGTCATTTACTCAGTGAAAAAATTTCAACCCCTTAACTATCTGGGATGCATTTTCTATTCCACCCTAAATGCAAAAAAATATTAATAAAAAATTTGTAGTATTAAATTTCGCTGGATACTTAAAATTTTAGTAATGTATATTGTAGCAGTCAGTGTCAGTTACTCAGTGAAAAATGTCAACCCCTTAACTAGCGGTTTTGCATGTTGTTTTCCACCCCAAATGCCCAAAAATATTTTTAAAAAATTTGTAGAATTAAATTACGCTGGATACTTGAAATTTTAGCACTGTAAATTGTAGCAGTCATTGTCAATTACTCAGTGAAAAAATTTCAACTCCTTAACTATCTGAGATGCATGTTTTTTTCCAACCAAAATGCAAAAAAATATAAATAAAAAATTTGAAGGATTAAATTTCGCTGGATACTTAAAATTTTAGTAATGTATATTGTAGCAGTCAGTGTCAGTTACTCAGTGAAAAATGTCAACCCCTTAACTAGCGGTTTTGCATGTTGTTTTCCACCCCAAATGCCCAAAAATATTTTTAAAAAATTTGTAGAATTAAATTACGCTGGATACTTGAAATTTTCGCACTGTATATTGTAGCAGTTAGTGTCAGTCACTCAATGAAAAAATTCCCTCCCCTTAACTAGCGGTTTTGTATGTTTTTTTCCACCCCAAATGCCCAAAAATATTAATAAAAAATTTGTAGGATTAAATTTCGCTGGATACTTAAAATTTTAGTACTGTATATTGTGGCAGTTAGTGTCTGTCACTCAAGGAAGAAATTCCCTCCTCTTAACTAGCGGTTTTGCATGTTGATTTCCAACCCAAATGCCCACAAATATTAATAAAAAATTTGTAGAATTAAATTACGCTGGATACTTGAAATTTTAGCACTGTTTATTGTGGCAGTTAGTGTCTGAGACTCAATGAAAAAATTCCCTCCCCTTAACTAGCGGTTTTGTATGTTTTTTTCCACCCCAAATGCCCAAAAATATTAATAAAAAATTTGAAGGATTAAATTTCGCTGGATACTTAAAATTTTAGTACTGTATATTGTGGCAGTCATTGTCAGTTACTCAGTGAAAAAATTTCAACCCCTTAGCAGTCGGGGATGTATGTTGTTTTCCACCCCAAATGCCCAAAAATATTTTTAAAAAATTTGTAGAATCAAATTACGCTGGATACTTGAAATTTTAGCACTGTATATTGTGGCAGTTAGTGTCTGTCACTCAATGAAAAATTCCCTCCCCTTAACTAGCGGTTTTGTATGTTTTTTTCCACCCCAAATGCCCAAAAATATTAATAAAAAATTTGTAGGATTAAATTTCGCTGGATACTTAAATTTTTAGTACTGTATATTGTAGCAGTCATTGTCAGTTACTCACTGAAAAATTTCAACCCCTTAACTGTCGGGGATGTATGTTGTTTTCCACCCCAAATGCACAAATATATTAATAAAAAATTTGTAGAATTAAATTGAGTTCGATACTTAAAATTTGGTACTGTATATTGTAGCAGTCAGTGTCAGTTACTCAGTGAAAAAATTTCAACCCCTTAACTATCTGGGATGTATGTTGTTTTCCACCCTAAATGCACAAAAATATTAATAAAAAATTTGTAGAATTAAATTGAGTTTGATACTTAAAATTTTAGTACTGTATATTGTAGCAGTCAGTGTCAGTTACTCAGTGAACAAATTTTTACCCCTTAACTTTCGGGGATCTATGTTGATTTCCACCCCAAATGCCCACAAATATTAATAAAAAATTTGTAGAATTAAATTACGCAAGATACTTAAAATTTTAGTACTGTATATTGTGGCAGTCATTGTCAGTTACTCAGTGAAAAAATTACAACCCATTTACTATCTGGGATGTATGTTGTTTTCCACCCTAAATGCACAAAAATATTAATAAAAAATTTGTAGAATTAAATTACGCTCGAGACTTAAAATCTTAGCACAATATATTGTAGCAGTTAGTGTCAGTCACTCAATGAAAAAATTCCCTCCCTTTACTAGCGGTTTTGCATGTTGTTTTCCACCCCAAATGCCCAAAAATATTTTTAAAAAATTTGTAGAATTAAATTACGCTGGATAATAAAAATTTTCGCACTGTATTTTGTAGCAGTTAGTGTCAGTTACTCAGTGAAAAAATTTAAACACCTTAACTATCTGGGATGTATGTTGTTTTCCACCCTAAATGCACAAAAATATGAATAAAAAATTTGTAGAATTAAATTACGCTTGATACTTAAAATTTTAGTACTGTATATTGTGGCAGTTAGTGTCAGTCACTTAATGAAAAAATTCCCTCCCCTTAACTAGCGGTTTTGTATGAATTTTTCCACCCCAAATGCCCAAAAATATTAATAAAAAATTTGTAGGATTAAATTTCGCTGGATACTTAAAATTTTAGAACTGTATATTGTAGCAGTTAGTGTCAGTCACTCAATGAAAAAATTCCCTCCCCTTAACTAGCGGTTTTGCATGTTGTTTTCCACCCCAAATGCCCAAAAATATTTTTAAAAAATTTGTAGAATTAAATTACGCTTGATACTTGAAATTTTAGCACTGTATATTGTAGCAGTTAGTGTCAGTCAGACAATGAAAAAATACCCTCCCCTTAACTAGCGGTTTTGCATGTTGTTTTCCACCCCAAATGCCCAAAAATATTAATAAAAAATTTGTAGAATCAAATTACGCTGGATACTTGAAATTATAGTACTGTATATTGTGGCAGTTAGTGTCTGTCACTCAAGGAAGAAATTCACTCCACTTAACTAGCGGTTTTGTGTGTTTTTCTCCACCCCAAATGCCCAAAAATATTAATAAAAAATTTGAAGGATTAAATTGCGCTCGATACTTAAAATTTTAGTACTGTATATTGTAGCAGTCAGTGTCAGTTACTCAGTGAAAAAATTTCAACACCTTAACTATCTGGGATGTATGTTTTTTTCCACCCTAAATGCAAAAAAATATTAATAAAAAATTTGTAGTATTAAATTTCGCTGGATACTTAAAATTTTAGCACTGTATATTGTAGCAGTTAGTGTCAGTTACTCTGTGAAAAAATTTCAACCCCTTAACTATCTGGGATGTATGTTGTTTTCCACCCTAAATGCACAAAAATATTAATAAAAAATTTGTAGAATTAAATTGCGCTCGATACTTAAAATTTTAGTACTGTATATTGTAGCAGATCAGTGTCAGTCACTCAATGAAAAAATTCCCTCCCCTTAACTAGCGGTTTTTTGGATGTTTTTTTCCACCCCAAATGCCCAAAAATATTAATAGAAAATTTTTAGGATTAAATTTCGATGGATACTTAAAATTTTAGTACTGTATATTGTAGCAGTCAGTGTCAGTTCCTCAGTGAAAAAATTTCAACTCCTTAACTATCTAGGATGCATGTTTTTTTCCACCCTAAATGAAAAAAATATTAATAAAAAATTTGAAGGATTAAATTTCGCTGGATACTTAGATTTTTAGCACTGTATATTGTAGCAGTCATTGTCAATTACTCAGTGAAAAAATTTCAACCCCTTAACTATCTGGGATGTATGTTGTTTTCCACCCTAAATGCACAAAAATATTAATAAAAAATTTGTAGAATTAAATAGCGCTGGATACTTGAAATCTTAGCACAGTATATTGTAGCAGTTAGTGTCAGTCACTCAATGAAAAAATTCCCTCCCTTTACTAGCGGTTTTGCATGTTGTTTTCCACCCCAAATGCCCAAAAATATTTTTAAAAAATTCGTAGGATTAAATTACGCTGGATAATAAAAATTTTCGCACTGTATTTTGTAGCAGTTAGTGTCAGTTACTCAGTGAAAAAATTTCAACACCTTAACTATCTGGGATGTATGTTGTTTTCCACCCTAAATGCACAAAAATATGAATAAAAAATTTGTAGAATTAAATTACGCTCGATACTTAAAATTTTAGTACTGTATATTGTAGCAGTCAGTGTCAGTTACTCAGTGAAAAATGTCAACCCCTTAACTATCGGGGTTGTATTTTGTTTTCCACCCTAAATGTACAAAAATATTAATAAAAAATTTGTAGAATTAAATTACACTTGATACTTAAAATTTTAGTACTGTATATTGTGGCAGTAAGTGTCAGTCACTTAATGAA
This sequence comes from Diplolepis rosae, assembly GCA_030998225.1. Taxonomy (NCBI): domain Eukaryota; kingdom Metazoa; phylum Arthropoda; class Insecta; order Hymenoptera; family Diplolepididae; genus Diplolepis; species Diplolepis rosae. The sequence continues at coordinate 1,295,828 of JAPYXD010000546.1, forward strand.
AAAATTCCCTACCCTTAACTAGCGGTCTTGTATGTTTTTTTCCACCCCTAATGCCCAAAAATATTAATAAAAAATTTGTAGGATTATTTTCGCTGGATACTTAAAATTTTAGAACTGTATATTGTAGCAGTTAGTGTCAGTCACTCAATGAAAAAATTCCCTCCCCTTAACTAGCGGTTTTGCATGTTGTTTTCCACCCCAAATGCCCAAAAATATTTTTAAAAAATTTGTAGAATTAAATTGCGCTCGATACTTAAAATTTTAGTACTGTATATTGTAGCAGTCAGTGTCAGTTACTCAGTGAAAAAATTTTTACCCCTTAACTGTAGGGGATGTATGTTGTTTTCCACCCTAAATGAAAAAAAATATTAATAAAAAATTTGTAGGATTAAATTACGCTCGATACTTAAAATTTTAGTACTGTATATTGTAGCAGTTAGTGTCAGTCACTCAATGAAAAAATTCCCTCCCCTTAACTAGCGGTTTTGCATGTTGTTTTCCACCCCAAATGCCCAAAAATATTTTTAAAAAATTTGTAGAATTAAATTACGCTTGATACTTGAAATTTTAGCACTGTATATTGTAGCAGTTAGTGTCAGTCAGACAATGAAAAAATACCCTCCCCTTAACTAGCGGTTTTGCATGTTGTTTTCCACCCCAAATGCCCAAAAATATTTTTAAAAAATTTGTAGAATCAAATTACGCTGGATACTTGAAATTTTAGTACTGTATACTGTAGCAGTTAGTGTCTGTCACTCAAGGAAGAAATTCACTCCACTTAACTAGCGGTTTTGTGTGTCTATCTCCACCACAAATGCCCAAAAATATTAATAAAAAATTTGTAGGATTAAATTGCGCTCGATACTTAAAATTTTAGTACTGTATACTGTAGCAGTCATTGTCAGTTACTCAGTGAAAAAATTTCAACCCCTTAACTATCTGGGATGCATGTTTTTTTCCACCCTAAATGCAAAAAAATATTAATAAAAAATTTGTAGTATTAAATTTCGCTGGATACTTAAAATTTTAGTACTGTATATTGTAGCAGTCAGTGTCAGTTACTCAGTGAAAAATGTCAACCCCTTAACTAGCGGTTTTGCATGTTGTTTTCCAACCCAAATGCCCAAAAATATTTTTAAAAAATTTGTAGAATTAAATTACGCTGGAAACAAAAAATTTTCGCACTGTATTTTGTAGCAGTTAATGTCAGTTACTCAGTGAAAAAATTTCAACCCCTTAACTATCTGGGATGTATGTTGTTTTCCACCCTAAATGCAGAAAAATATGAATAAAAAATTTGTAGAATTAAATTACGCTCGATACTTAAAATTTTAGTACTGTATATTGTAGCAGTCAGTGTCAGTTACTCAGTGAAAAATGTCAACCCCTTAACAATCGGGGTTGTATTTTGTTTTCCACCCTAAATGCAAAAAAATATTAATAAAAAATTTGTAGAATTAAATTACGCTTGATACTTGAAATTTTAGCACTGTATATTGTAGCAGTTAGTGTCAGTCAGACAATGAAAAAATACCCTCCCCTTAACTAGCGGTTTTGCATGTTGTTTTCCACCCCAAATGCACAAAAATATTAATAAAAAATTTGTAGAATTAAATTACGCTGGATACTAGAAATTTTCGGACTGTATGTTGTAGCAGTTAGTGTCAGTTACTCATTGAAAAATTTCAACCCATTAACTATCTGGGATGTATGTTGTTTTCCACCCTAAATGTACAAAAGTATTAATAAAAAATTTGTAGAATTAAATTACGACTCGATACTTAAAATTTTAGTACTGTATATTGTAGCAGTCATTGTCAGTTACTCAGTGAAAAATGTCAACCCCTTAACTATCGGGGTTGTATTTTGTTTTCCACCCAGAATGCACTAAAATATTAATAAAAAATTTGTAGAATTAAATTACGCTTGATACTCAAAATTTTAGTACTGTATATTGTAGCAGTCATTGTCAGTTACTCAGTGAAAAAATTTCAACCCCTTAACTATCTGGGATGCATGTTTTTTTCCACCCTAAATGCAAAAAAATATTAATAAAAAATTTGTAGAATTAAATTACGCTTGATACTTAAAATTTTAGTACTGTATATTGTAGCCGTCATTGTCAGTTACTCAGTGAAAAAATTACAACCCATTTACTATCTGGGATGTATGTTGTTTTCCACCCTAAATGCACAAAAATATTAATAAAAAATTTGTAGAATTAAATTACGCTCGAGACTTAAAATTTTAGTACTGTATATTGTAGCAGTCAGTGTCTGTCACTCAATGAAAAAATTCCCTCCCCTTAACTAGCGGTTTTGTTTGTTTTTTTCCACCCCAAATGCCCAAAAATATTAATAAAAAATTTGTAGGATTAAATTTCGATGGATACCTAAAATTTTAGTACTGTATATTGTAGCAGTCATTGTCAATTACTCAGTGAAAAAATTTTTCCCCCTTAACTTTCGGGGATCTATGTTGATTTCCACCCCAAATGCCCACAAATATTAATAAAAAATTTGTAGAATTAAATTACGCTCGAGACTTAAAATTTTAGTACTGTATATTGTAGCAGTCAGTGTCTGAGACTCAATGAAAAAATTCCCTCCCCTTAACTAGCGGTTTTGTATGTTTTTCTCCACCCCAAATGCCCAAAAATATTAATAAAAAATTTGTAGGATTAAATTTCGCTGGATAATTAAAATTTTAGTACTGTATATTGTAGCAGTCATTGTCAGTTACTCAGTGAAAAAATTTCAACCCCTTAACTATCAGGGATGCATGTTTTTTTCCACCCTAAATGCCAAAAAATATTAATAAAAAAATTTGTAGGATTAAATTTCGCTGGATACTTAAAATTTTAGCACTGTATATTGTAGCAGTTAGTGTCAGTTACTCTGTGAAAAAATTTCAACCCCTTAACTATCTGGGATGTATGTTGTTTTCCACCCTAAATGCACAAAAATATTAATAAAAAATTTGTAGGATTAAATTTCGCTGGATACTTAAATTTTTAGTACTGTATATTGTAGCAGTCATTGTCAGTTACTCAGTGAAAAAATTACAACCCATTTACTATCTGGGATGTATGTTGTTTTCCACCCTAAATGCACAAAAATATTAATAAAAAATTTGTAGAATTAAATTGCGCTCGATACTTTAAATTTTAGTACTGTATATTGTAGCAGTCAGTGTCAGTTACACAGTGAAAAAATTTTTACCCCTTAACTTTCGGGGATCTATGTTGATTTCCACCCCAAATGCCCACAAATATTAATAAAAAATTTGTAGAATTAAATTACGCTCGAGACTTAAAATTTTAGTACTGTATATTGTAGCAGTCAGTGTCTGTCACTCAATGAAAAAATTCCCTCCCCTTAACTAGCGGTTTTGTGTGTTTTTCTCCACCCTAAATGCACAAAAATATTAATAAAAAATTTGTAGAATTAAATAGCGCTGGATACTTGAAATCTTAGCACAGTATATTGTAGCAGTTAGTGTCAGTCACTCAATGAAAAAATTCCCTCCCTTTACTAGCGGTTTTGCATGTTGTTTTCCACCCCAAATGCCCAAAAATATTTTTAAAAAATTTGTAGAATTAAATTACGCTGGATAATAAAAATTTTCGCACTGTATTTTGTAGCAGTTAGTGTCAGTTACTCAGTGAAAAAATTTAAACACCTTAACTATCTGGGATGTATGTTGTTTTCCACCCTAAATGCACAAAAATATGAATAAAAAATTTGTAGAATTAAATTACGCTTGATACTTAAAATTTTAGTACTGTATATTGTGGCAGTTAGTGTCAGTCACTTAATGAAAAAATTCCCTCCCCTTAACTAGCGGTTTTGTATGTTTTTTTCCACCCCAAATGCCCAGAAATAATAATAAAAAAATTTGTAGGATTAAATTTCGCTGGATACTTAAAATTTTAGAACTGTATATTGTAGCAGTTAGTGTCAGTCACACAATGAAAAAATTCCCTCCCCTTAACTAGCGGTTTTGGCATGTTGTTTTCCACCCCAAATGCCCAAAAATATTTTTTAAAAAATTTGTAGAATTAAATTACGCTTGATACTTGAAATTTTAGCACTGTATATTGTAGCAGTTAGTGTCAGTCAGACAATGAAAAAATACCCTCCCCTTAACTAGCGGTTTTGCATGTTGTTTTCCACCCCAAATGCCCAAAAATATTTTTAAAAAATTTGTAGAATCAAATTACGCTGGATACTTGAAATTTTAGCACTGTATATTGTGGCAGTTAGTGTCAGTCACTTAATGAAAAAATTCCCTCCCCTTAACTAGCGGTTTTGTATGTTTTTTTCCACCCCAAATGCCAAAAAATATTAATAAAAAATTTGTAGGATTAAATTTCGCTAGGTACTTAAAATTTTAGTACTGTATACTGTAGCAGTCATTGTCAGTTACTCAGTGAAAAAATTTCAACCCCTTAACTATCTGGGATGCATGTTTTTTTCCACCCTAAATGCAAAAAAATATTAATAAAAAATTTGTAGGATTAAATTTCGCTGGATACTTAAAATTTTAGCACTGTATGTTGTAGCAGTTAGTGTCAGTTACTCGGTGAAAAAATTTCAACCACTTAACTATCTGGAATGTATGTTGTTTTCCACCCTAAATGCACAAAAATATTAATAAAAAATTTGTTGAATTAAATTACGCTCGATACATAAAATTTTAGTACTGTATATTGTAGCAGTCAGTGTCTGTCACTCAATGAAAAAATTCCCTCCCCTTAACTATCGGTTTTGTTTGTTTTTTTCCACCCCAAATGCCCAGAAATATTAATAAAAAATTTGTACGATTAAATTTCGATGGATACTTAAAATTTTAGTACTGTATATTGTAGCAGTCATTGTCAGTTACTCAGTGAAAAAATTTCAACTCCTTAACTATCTAGGATGCATGTTTTTTTCCACCCTAAATGAAAAAAAATATTAATAAAAAATTTGAAGGATTAAATTTCGCTGGATACTTTTAATTTTCGCACTGTATGTTGTAGCAGTCATTCTCAGTTACTCAGTGAAAAAATTTCAACCCCTTAACTATCTGGGATGTATGTTGTTTTCCACCCTAAATGCACAAAAATATGAATAAAAAATTTGTAGAATTAAATTACGCTCGATACTTAAAATTTTAGTAATGTATATTGTAGCAGTCAGTGTCAGTTACTCAGTGAAAAATTTCAACCCCTTAACTATCGGGGTTGTATATTGTTTTCCACCCTAAATGAACAAAAATATTAATAAAAAATTTGTAGAATTAAATAGCGCTGGATAATTGAAATCTTAGCACAGTATATTGTAGCAGTTAGTGTCAGTCACTCAATGAAAAAATTCCCTCCCTTTACTAGCGGTTTTGCATGTTGTTTTCCAACCCAAATGCCCAAAAATATTTTTAAAAAATTTGTAGAATTAAATTACGCTTGATACTTGAAATTTTAGCAGTGTATATTGTAGCAGTTAGTGTCAGTCAGACAATGAAAAAATACCCTCCCCTTAACTAGCGGTTTTGCATGTTGTTTTCCACCCCAAATGCCCAAAAATATTTTTAAAAAATTTGTAGAATTAAATTACGCTCGATACTTAAAATTTTAGTACAGTATATTGTAGCAGTCAGTGTCTGTCACTCAAGGAAGAAATTCCCTCCCCTTAACTAGCGGTTTTGTATGTTTTTTTCCACCCCAAATGCCAAAAAATATTAATAAAAAATTTGTAGGATTAAATTTCGCTAGGTACTTAAAATTTTAGTACTGTATACTGTAGCAGTCATTGTCAGTTACTCAGTGAAAAAATTTCAACCCCTTAAATATCTGGGATGCATGTTTTTTTCCACCCTAAATGCAAAAAAATATTAATAAAAAATTTGTAGGATTAAATTTCGCTGGATACTTAAAATTTTAGCACTGTATATTGTAGCAGTTAGTGTCAGTCACTCAATGAAAAAATTCCCTCCCCTTAACTAGCGGTTTTGCATGTTGTTTTCCACCCCAAATGCCCAAAAATATTTTTAAAAAATTTGTAGAATTAAATTACGCTGGATACAAAAAATTTTCGCACTGTATTTTGTAGCAGTTAATGTCAGTTACTCAGTGAAAAAATTTCAACCCCTTAACTATCTGGGATGTATGTTGTTTTCCACCCTAAATGCACAAAAATATGAATAAAAAATTTGTAGAATTAAATTACGCTCGATACTTAAAATTTTAGTACAGTATATTGTAGCAGTCAGTGTCAGTTACTCAGTGAAAAATGTCAACCCCTTAACAATCGGGGTTGTATTTTGTTTTCCACCCTAAATGCAAAAAAATATTAATAAAAAATTTGTAGAATTAAATTACGCTTGATACTTGAAATTTTAGCAGTGTATATTGTAGCAGTTAGTGTCAGTCAGACAATGAAAAAATACCCTCCCCTTAACTAGCGGTTTTGCATGTTGTTTTCCACCCCAAATGCCCAAAAATATTTTTAAAAAATTTGTAGAATTAAATTACGCTGGGTACTAGTAATTTTCTCTACGTATTTTGGATCAGTTATTGTCAGTTACTCAGTGAAAAAATTTCAACCCCTTAACTATCTGGGATGTATGTTGTTTTCCACCCTAAATGTACAAAAATGTTAATAAAAAATTTGTAGAATTAAATTACGCTCGATACTTAAAATTTTAGTACTGTATATTGTAGCAGTCAGTGTCAGTTACTCAGTGAAAAATGTCAACCCCTTAACTATCGGGGTTCTATTTTGTTTTCCACCCTGAATGCAAAAAAATATTAATAAAAAATTTGTAGAATTAAATTACGCTCGATACTTAAAATTTTAGTACTGTATATTGTAGCAGTCTGTGTCAGTTACTCAGTGAAAAAATTTCAACCCCTTAACTATCTGGGATGCATGTTTTTTTCCACCCTAAATGCAAAAAAATATTAATAAAAAATTTGTAGAATTAAATTACGCAAGATACTTAAAATTTTAGTACTGTATATTGTAGCCGTCATTGTCAGTTACTCAGTGAAAAAATTACAACCCATTTACTATCTGGGATGTATGTTGTTTTCCACCCTAAATGCACAAAAATATTAATAAAAAATTTGTAGAATTAAATTGCGCTCGATACTTAAAATTTTAGTACTGTATATTGTAGCAGTCAGTGTCAGTTACTCAGTGAAAAAATTCCCTCCCCTTAACTAGCGGTTTTGTGTGTTTTTCTCCACCCCAAATGCCCAAAAATATTAATAAAAAATTTGTAGAATTAAATTACGCTCGATACTTAAAATTTTAGTACTGTATATTGTAGCAGTCAGTGTCAGTTACTCAGTGAAAAAATTTCAACCCCTTAACTATCTGGGATGCATGTTTTTTTCCACCCTAAATGCAAAAAAATATTAATAAAAAATTTGTAGGATTAAATTTCGCTGGATACTTAAAATTTTAGCACTGTATGTTGTAGCAGTTAGTGTCAGTTACTCGGTGAAAAAATTTCAACCCCTTAACTATCTGGGATGTATGTTGTTTTCCACCCTAAATGCACAAAAATATTAATAAAAAATTTGTAGAATTAAATTGCGCTCGATACTTAAAATTTTAGTACTGTATATTGTAGCAGTCAGTGTCAGTCACTCAATGAAAAAATTCCCTCCCCTTAACTAGCGGTTTTGTTTGTTTTTTTCCACCCCAAATGCCCAAAAATATTAATAAAAAATTTGTAGGATTAAATTTCGATGGATACTTAAAATTTTAGTACTGTATATTGTAGAAGTCATTGTCAGTAACTCAGTGAATAAATTTCAACTCCTTAACTATCTAGGATGTATGTTGTTTTCCACCCTAAATGATAAAAAAATATTAATAAAAAATTTGTAGGATTAAATTACGCTGGATAATAAAAATTTTCGCACTGTATTTTGTAGCAGTTAGTGTCAGTTACTCAGTGAAAAAATTTCAACACCTTAACTATCTGGGATGCATGTTTTTTTACACCCTAAATGCACAAAAATATTTAAAAAATATTTGTATAATTAAATTGCGCTGGATACTTGAAATTTTAGCACTGTATATTGTAGCAGTTAGTGTCAGTCACTCAATGAAAAAATTCCCTCCCCTTAACTAGCGGTTTTGTATGTTTTTTTCCACCCCAAATGCCCAAAAATATTAATAAAAAATTTGTAGGATTAAATTTCGATGGATACTTAAAATTTTAGTACTGTATATTGTAGCAGTTATTGTCAGTTACTCAGTGAAAAAAATTTCAACTCCTTAACTATCTAGGATGCATGTTTGTTTCCACCCTAAATGAAAAAAAATATTAATAAAAAATTTGTAGGATTAAATTGGGCTCGATATTTAAAATTTTAGTACTGTATATTGTTGCAGTTAGTGTCAGTTACTCGGTGAAAAAATTTCAACCCCTTAACTATCTGGGATGTATGTTGTTTTCCACCCTAAATGCACAAAAATATTAATAAAAAATTTGTAGAATTAAATAGCGCTGGATACTTGAAATCTTAGCACAATATATTGTAGCAGTTAGTGTCAGTCACTCAATGAAAAAATTCCCTCCATTTACTAGCGGTTTTGCATGTTGTTTTCCACCCCAAATGCCCAAAAATATTTTTAAAAAATTTGTAGAATTAAATTACGCTGGATAATAAAAATTTTCGCACTGTATTTTGTAGGAGTTAGTGTCAGTTACTCAGTGAAAAAATTTAAACACCTTAACTATCTGGGATGTATGTTGTTTTCCACCCTAAATGCACAAAAATATGAATAAAAAATTTGTAGAATTAAATTACGCTTGATACTTAAAATTTTAGGATAGTATATTGTAGCAGTCAGTGTCAGTTACTCAGTGAAAAATTTTAACCCCTTAACTATCGGGGTTGTATGTTGTTTTCCACCCTAAATGCACAAAAATATGAATAAAAAATTTGTAGAATTAAATTACGCTTGATACTTAAAATTTTAGTACTGTATATTGTGGCAGTTAGTGTCAGTCACTTAATGAAAAAATTCCCTCCCCTGAACTAGCGGTTTTGTATGTTTTTTTCCACCCCAAATGCCCAAAAATATTAATAAAAAATTTGTAGGATTAAATTTCGCTGGATACTTAAAATTTTAGAACTGTATATTGTAGCAGTTAGTGTCAGTCACTCAATGAAAAAATTCCCTCCCCTTAACTAGCGGTTTTGCATGTTGTTTTCCACCCCAAATGCCCAAAAATATTTTTAAAAAATTTGTAGAATTAAATTGCGCTCGATACTTAAAATTTTAGTACTGTATATTGTAGCAGTCAGTGTCAGTTACTCAGTGAAAAAATTTCAACACCTTAACTATCTGGGATGTATGTTGTTTTCCACCCTAAATGCACAAAAATATTAATAAAAAATTTGTAGAATTAAATTACGCTCGATACTTAAAATTTTAGTACTGTATATTGTAGCAGTTAGTGTCAGTCACTCAATGAAAAAATTCCCTCCCCTTAACTAGCGGTTTTGCATGTTGTTTTCCACCCCAAATGCCCAAAAATATTAATAAAAAATTTGTAGAATTAAATTACGCTCGATACTTAAAATTTTAGTACTGTATATTGTAGCAGTCAGTGTCAGTTACTCAGTGAAAAATGTCAACCCCTTAACTATCGGGGTTGTATATTGTTTTCCAACCTAAATGTACAAAAATATTAATAAAAAATTTGTTGAATTAAATTACGCTTGATACTTAAAATTTTAGTACTGTATATTGTGGCAGTAAGTGTCAGTCACTTAATGAAAAAATTCCCTCCCCTTAACTAGCGGTCTTGTATGTTTTTTTCCACCCCAAACGCCCAAAAATATTAATAAAAAATTTGTAGGATTAAATTTCGATGGATACTTACAATTTTAGTACTGTATATTGTAGCAGTCATTGTCAGTTACTCAGTGAAAAAATTTCAACTCCTTAACTATCTAGGATGCATGTTGTTTTCCACCCTAAATGAAAAAAAATATAAATAAAAAATTTCTAGGATTAAATTTCGCAGGATACTTAAAATTTTAGTACTGTATATTGTTGCAGTTAGTGTCAGTTACTCGGTGAAAAAATTTCAACCCCTTAACTATCTGGGATGTATGTTGTTTTCCACCCTAAATGCACAAAAATATTAATAAAAAATTTGTAGAATTAAATAGCGCTGGATACTTGAAATCTTAGCACAGTATATCGTGTAAATCAGTCACTCAATGAAAAAATTCCCTCCATTTACTAGCGGTTTTGCATGTTGTTTTCCACCCCAAATGCCCAAAAATATTTTTAAAAAATTTGTAGAATTAAATTACGCTGGATAATAAAAATTTTCGCACTGTATTTTGTAGCAGTTAGTGTCAGTTACTCAGTGAAAAAATTTAAACACCTTAACTATCTGGGATGTATGTTGTTTTCCACCCTAAATGCACAAAAATATGAATAAAAAATTTGTAGAATTAAATTACGCTCGATACTTAAAACTTTAGTACTGTATATTGTAGCAGTCAGTGTCAGTTACTCAGTGAAAAATTTCAACCCCTTAACTATCGGGGTTGTATATTGTTTTCCACCCTAAATGTACAAAAATATTAATAAAAAATTTGTAGAATTAAATTACGCTTGATACTTAAAATTTTAGTACTGGATATTGTGGCAGTAAGTGTCAGTCACTTAATTAAAAATTCCCTCCCCTTAACTAGCGGTTTTGTATGTTTTTTTCCACGCCAAATGCCCAAAAATATTAATAAAAAATTTGTAGGATTAAATTTCGCTGGATACTTAAAATTTTAGTACTGTATATTGTAGCAGTTAGTGTCAGTCACTCAATGAAAAAAAAATTTCCCCCCCTTTACTAGCGGTTTTGCATGTTGTTTTCCACCCCAAATGCCCAAAAATATTTTTAAAAAATTTGTAGGATTAAATTTCGCTGGATACTTGAAATTTTAGCACTGTATATTGTGGCAGTTAGTGTCTGTCACTCAAGGAAGAAATTCCCTCCTCTTAACTAGCGGTTTTGTGTGTTTTTCTCCACCCCAAATGCCCAAAAATATTAATAAAAAAATTTGTAGGATTAAATTTCGCTGGATACTTAAAATTTTAGTACTGTATATTGTGGCAGTAAGTGTCAGTCACTTAATGAAAAAATTCCCTCCCCTTAACTAGCGGTCTTGTCTGTTTTTTTCCACCCCAAATGCCCAAAATTATTAATAAAAAATGTGTAGGATTAAATTTCGCTGGATACTTAAAATTTTAGAACTGTATATTGTAGCAGTTAGTGTCAGTTTCTCATTGTAAATATTCGCTCTCCTTACATATCGGTTTTGCATGTTGTTTTCCACCCCAAATGCCCTAAAATATTTTTAAAAAATTTGTAGAATTAACTTACGCTCGATACTTAAAATTTTAGTACTGTATATTGTAGCAGTCAGTGTCAGTTACTCAGTGAAAAATTTCAACCCCTTAACTATCGGGGTTGTATATTGTTTTCCACCCTAAATGTACAAAAATATTAATAAAAAATTTGTAGAATTAAATTACGCTTGATACTTAAAATTTTAGTACTGTATATTGTAGCAGTTAGTGTCAGTCAGACAATGAAAAAATACCCTCCCCTTAACTAGCGGTTTTGCATGTTGTTTTCCACCCCAAATGCCCAAAAATATTAATAAAAAATTTGAAGGATTAAATTGCGCTCGATACTTAAAATTTTAGTACTGTATATTGTAGCAGTCAGTGTCAGTTACTCAGTGAAAAAATTTCAACACCTTAACTATCTGGGATGTATGTTTTTTTCCACCCTAAATGTACAAAAATATTAATAAAAAATTTGTAGAATTAAATTTCGCTCGATACTTAAAATTTTAGTACTGTATATTGTGGCAGTAAGTGTCAGTCACTTAATGAAAAAATTCCCTCCCCTTAACTAGCGGTCTTGTATGTTTTTTTCCACCCCAAACGCCCAAAAATATTAATAAAAATTTGTAGGATTAAATTTCGATGGATACTTACAATTTTAGTACTGTATATTGTAGCAGTCATTGTCAGTTACTCAGTGAAAAAATTTCAACTCCTTAACTATCTAGGATGCATGTTTTTTTCCACCCTAAATGAAAAAAATATTAAGAAAAAAATTGTACGATTAAATTTCGATGGATACTTAAAATTTTAGTACTGTATATTGTAGCAGTTAGTGTCAGTTACTCGGTGAAAAAATTTCAACCCCTTAACTATCTGGGATGTATGTTGTTTTCCACCCTAAATGCACAAAAATATTAATAAAAAATTTGTAGAATTAAATAGCGCTGGATACTTGAAATCTTAGCACAATATATTGTAGCAGTTAGTGTCAGTCACTCAATGAAAAAATTCCCTCCATTTACTAGCGGTTTTGCATGTTGTTTTCCACCCCAAATGCCCAAAAATATTTTTAAAAAATTTGTAGAATTAAATTACGCTGCATAATAAAAATTTTCGCACTGTATTTTGTAGCAGTTAGTGTCAGTTACTCAGTGAAAAAATTTAAACACCTTAACTATCTGGGATGTATGTTGTTTTCCACCCTAAATGCACAAAAATATGAATAAAAAATTTGTAGAATTAAATTACGCTCGATACTTAAAATTTTAGTACTGTATATTGTAGCAGTCAGTGTCAGTTACTCAGTGAAAAATGTCAACCCCTTAACTATCGGGGTTGTATTTTGTTTTCCACCCTAAATGCACAAAAATATTAATAAAAAATTTGTAGAATTAAATTACGCTTGATACTTAAAATTTTAGTACTGTATATTGTGGCAGTTAGTGTCAGTCACTTAATGAAAAAATTCCCTCCCCTTAACTAGCGGTTTTGTATGTTTTTTTCCACGCCAAATGCCCAAAAATATTAATAAAAAATTTGTAGGATTAAATTTCGCTGGATACTTAAAATTTTAGAACTGTATATTGTAGCAGTTAGTGTCAGTCACTCAATGAAAAAATTCCCTCCCCTTAACTAGCGGTTTTGCATGTTGTTTTCCACCCCAAATGCCCAAAAATATTTTAAAAAAATTTGTAGGATTAAATTTCGCTGGATACTTGAAATTTTAGCACTGTATATTGTGGCAGTTAGTGTCTGTCACTCAAGGAAGAAATTCCCTCCTCTTAACTAGCGGTTTTGTGTGTTTTTCTCCACCCCAAATGCCCAAAAATATTAATAAAAAATTTGTAGGATTAAATTTCGCTGGATACTTGAAATTTTAGCACTGTTTATTGTGGCAGTTAGTGTCTGAGACTCAATGAAAAAAATTCCCTCCCCTTAACTAGCGGTTTTGTGTGTTTTTTTCCACCCCAAATGCCCAAAAATATTAATAAAAAATTTGTAGGATTAAATTTCGCTTGATACTTAAAATTTTAGTACTGTATATTGTAGCAGTCAGTGTCAGTTACTCAGTGAAAAAATTTTTACCCCTTAACTTTCGGGGATCTATGTTGTTTTCCACACCAAATGCCCAAAAATATTTTTAAAAAATTTGTAGAATCAAATTACGCTGGATACTTGAAATTTTAGCACTGTTTATTGTGGCAGTTAGTGTCTGTCACTCAATGAAAAATTCCCTCCCCTTAACTAGCGGTTTTGTATGTTTTTTTCCACCCCAAATGCCCAAAAATATTAATAAAAAATTTGTAGGATTAAATTTCGCTGGATACTTAAATTTTTAGTACTGTATATTGTAGCAGTCATTGTCAGTTACTCACTGAAAAATTTCAACCCCTTAACTGTCGGGGATGTATGTTGTTTTCCACCCCAAATGCCCACAAATATTGATAAAAAATTTGTAGAATTAAATTACGCTCGATACTTGAAATTTTAGTACTGTATATTGTAGCAGTCTGTGTCAGTTACACAGTGAAAAAATTTCAACCCCTTAGCAGTCGGGGATGTATGTTGTTTTCCACCCCAAATGCCCAAAAATATTTTTAAAAAATTTGTAGAATTAAATTTCGCAGGATACTTAAAATTTTCTCACTGTATATTGTAGCAGTTAGTGTCTGTCACTCAAGGAAAAATTCCCTCCCCTTAACTAGCGGTTTTGTGTGTTTTTTTCCACCCCAAATGCCCAAAAATATTAATAAAAAATTTGTAGGATTAAATTTCGCTGGATACCTAAAATTTTAGTACTGTATATTGTAGCAGTCATTGTCAATTACTCAGTGAAAAAATTTTTCCCCCTTAACTTTCGGGGATCTATGTTGATTTCCACCCCAAATGCCCACAAATATTAATAAAAAATTTGTAGAATTAAATTACGCTCGAGACTTAAAATTTTAGTACTGTATATTGTAGCAGTCTGTGTCAGTAACTCAATGAAAAAATTTTTACCCCTTAACTTTCGGGGATGCATGTTGTTTTCCACACCAAATGCCCAAAAATATTAATAAAAAATTTGTAGAATTAAATTACGCTGGATACTTGAAATTTTAGCACTGTTTATTGTGGCAGTTAGTGTCTGAGACTCAATGAAAAAATTCCCTCCCCTTAACTAGCGGTTTTGTATGTTTTTCTCCACCCCAAATGCCCAAAAATATTAATAAAAAATTTGAAGGATTAAATTTCGCTGGATACTTAAAATTATAGTACTGTATATTGTGGCAGTCATTGTCAGTTACTCAGTGAAAAAATTTCAACCCCTTAGCAGTCGGGGATGTATGTTGTTTTCCACCCCAAATGCCCAAAAATATTTTTAAAAAATTTGTAGAATCAAATTACGCTGGATACTTGAAATTTTAGCACTGTATATTGTGGCAGTTAGTGTCTGTCACTCAATGAAAAATTCCCTCCCCTTAACTAGCGGTTTTGTATGTTTTTTTCCACCCCAAATGCCCAAAAATATTAATAAAAAATTTGTAGGATTAAATTTCGCTGGATACTTAAATTTTTAGTACTGTATATTGTAGCAGTCATTGTCAGTTACTCACTGAAAAATTTCAACCCCTTAACTGTCGGGGATGTATGTTGTTTTCCACCCCAAATGCACAAATATATTAATAAAAAATTTGTAGAATTAAATTGAGTTCGATACTTAAAATTTGGTACTGTATTTTGTAGCAGTTAGTGTCAGTTACTCAGTGAAAAAATTTCAACACCTTAACTATCTGGGATGTATGTTGTTTTCCACCCTAAATGCACAAAAATATGAATAAAAAATTTGTAGAATTAAATTACGCTCGATACTTAAAATTTTAGTACTGTATATTGTAGCAGTCAGTGTCAGTTACTCAGTGAAAAATTTCAACCCCTTAACTATCTGGGATGTATGTTGTTTTCCACCCTAAATGTACAAAAATGTTAATAAAAAATTTGTAGAATTAAATTACGCTCGATACTTAAAATTTTAGTACTGTATATTGTGGCAGTTAGTGTAAGTCACTTAATGAAAAAATTCCCTCCACTGAACTAGCGGTTTTGTATTTTTTTTTACACCCCAAATGCCCAAAAATATTAATAAAAAATTTGTAGGATAAAATTTCGCTGGATACTTAAAATTTTAGCAATGTATATTGTAGCAGTTAGTGTCAGTCACTCAATGAAAAAATTCCCTCCCCTTAACTAGCGGTTTTGCATGTTGTTTTCCACCCCAAATGCCCAAAAATATTTTTAAAAAATTTGTAGAATTAAATTACGCTGGATACTTAAAATTTTAGTACTGTATATTGTAGCAGTCAGTGTCAGTTACTCAGTGAAAAATTTCAACCCCTTAAAAAACGGGGTTGTATTTTTTTTTCCACCCAAAATGTACAAAAATATAATTAAAAAATTTGTAGAATTAAATTACGCTTGATACTTAAAATTTTAGTATTGTATATTGTGGTAGTTAGTGTCAGTCACTAAATGAAAAAATTCCCTCCCCTTAACAAGCGGTTTTGTATGTTCTTTTCCACCCCAAATGCCCAAAAATATTAATAAAAAATTTGTAGGATTAAATTTCGCTGGATACTTAAAATTTTAGTACTGTATATTGTAGCAGTCGGTGTCAGTTACTCAGTGAAAAAATTTCAACACCTTAACTATCTGGGATGTATGTTGTTTTCCACCCTAAATGAAAAAAAATATTAATAAAAAATTTGTAGGATTAAATTTCGCTGGATACTTAAAATTTTAGCACTGTATTTTGTAGCAGTTAGTGTCAGTTACTCGGTGAAAAAATTTCAACCCCTTAACTATCTGGGATGTATGTTGTTTTCCACCCTAAATGCACAAAAATATGAATAAAAAATTTGTAGAATTAAATTACGCTCGATACTTAAAATTTTAGTACTGTATATTGTAGCAGTCAGTGTCAGTTACTCAGTGAAAAATGTCAACCCCTTAACTATCGGGGTTGTATTTTGTTTTCCACCCTAAATGCACAAAAATATTAATAAAAAATTTGTAGAATTAAATTACGCTTGATACTTAAAATATTAGTACTGTATATTGTGGCAGTTAGTGTCATTCACTCAATGAAAAAATTCCCTCCCCTTAACTATCGGTTTTGTATGTTTTTTTCCACACCAAATGCCCAAAAATATTAATAAAAAATTTGTAGGATTAAATTTCGCTGGATACTTAAAATTTTAGAACTGTATATTGTAGCAGTTAGTGTCAGTCACTCAATGAAAAAATTCCCTCCCCTTAACTATCTGGGATGCATGTTTTTTTCCACCCCAAATGCCCAAAAATATTAATAAAAAATTTGTAGAATTAAATTACGCTGGATACTTGAAATTTTAGCACTGTATATTGTAGCAGTTAGTGTCAGTCACTCAATGAAAAAATTCCCTCCCCTTAACTAGCGGTTTTGTATGTTTTTTTCCACCCCAAATGCCCAAAAATATTAATAAAAAATTTGTAGGATTAAATTTCGCTGGATACTTGAAATTTTAGCACTGTATATTGTGGCAGATAGAGTCTCTCACTCAAGGAAGAAATTCCCTCCCCTTAACTAGCAGTTTTGTATGTTCTTTTCCACCCCAAATGCCCAAAAATATTAATAAAAAATTTGTAGGATTAAATTTCGCTCGATACTTAAAATTTTAGTACTGTATGTTGTAGCAGTCAGTGTCAGTTACTCAGTGAAAAAATTTTTACCCCTTAACTTTCGGGGATCTATGTTGATTTCCAACCCAAATGCCCACAAATATTAATAAAAAATTTGTAGAATTAAATTACGCTCGATACTTGAAATTTTAGTACTGTATATTGTAGCAGTCTGTGTCAGTTACACAGTGAAAAAATTTCAACCCCTTAGCAGTCGGGGATGTATGTTGTTTTCCACCCCAAATGCCCAAAAATATTTTTAAAAAATTTGTAGAATCAAATTACGCTGGATACTTGAAATTTTAGCACTGTATATTGTAGCAGTCAGTGTCAGTTACTCAGTGAAAAAATTTTTACCCCTTAACTTTCGGGGATCTATGTTGATTTCCAACCCAAATGCCCACAAATATTAATAAAAAATTTGTAGAATTAAATTACGCTGGATACTTGAAATTTTAGCACTGTTTATTGTGGCAGTCTGTGTCAGTTACACAGTGAAAAAATTTCAACCCCTTAGCAGTCGGGGATGTATGTTGTTTTCCAACCCAAATGCCCAAAAATATTTTTAAAAAATTTGTAGAATTAAATTACGCTGGATACTTGAAATTTTAGCACTGTTTATTGTGGCAGTTAGTGTCTGAGACTCAATGAAAAAATTCCCTCCCCTTAACTAGCGGTTTTGTATGTTTTTTTCCACCCCAAATGCCCAAAAATATTAATAAAAAATTTGAAGGATTAAATTT